>CP130732.1:28803452-30169809 GCA_030553155.1 Nippostrongylus brasiliensis | reverse complement strand
CATTCTCATTAGTGTGAATAAATCAACTTCAAGGAAAATATACAAAAACGGCGGTTTCTGCGCAAATAAGCGCCGCTGGCGCCGTTTTATCGTTGCGGCACGCCCGGTAATGTGGAGTGGTTCAAAACCTACAAACAATCAATAAACAAGCAACCTGTCACCTAGTGATTGTGAAGCATTTTGGGATATTACGTTTCATTTCTGAGTACCCGTCAGGATTAGAGAAATTATGCTTAAATTCAACTCCGCTAAGGGGAAGGAGTTGGTTCAGTCTTTCGACGAGCAGCTTCAATATTAGCAATGTTAGTGGTTCTCATGATTTCTTGTAACACTGCCGTTCCTAATAGCAAATGGTCTGCAATAGTTTGGAACTGGACTAAAATATGGAAATGATTACTACATTGTAGTAAATTTCCGACGAAAATGTTCAGGAAAAGTTGGTATCTTCACCTACGTCTCCCGTAAAGAAGTCGAATCACTTTTATTAATTACAGCTCATAGGTAACATAAGGCGAAGAATTGAAATGCACATGGAGATAAAATTGGAAGAGAACAAGCAACAGCTGTTCGACGATGCCTACTCAGTGAACAGCTGTGTGGGAGTTGGTGATAAAGCTGAGTGATAGTGGCTATCAAACTGATCCCGGACGGGTCAGGGTAGTTAGTTCACCATCAAACATGCCGGAAACGGAACAGAAACTAAAACTGCAATGGTACTCAAAAACGAAACAGAAACTAAAACTGCAGTGGAACTAGAAATTAGAACAATTGAGGCAAGATTTGGCAATGATTTCATGGCTTAAAATGTGGAAATTTATTTCAATTCACTGATATATTAAGTGCCACAATTTATCAGTTTCTTCATCTGTTTACGCCTTTTCAAAGACGCGATAATTGGTGGTTAGTTGTACAATCAATATCTATCACGAAAAAAGAAGCTGAAAAGTATAGCTTAATGTCGGCGACCTCCCAAAGATCATCTATCACCTCTACCCACTATCCACTCAGGAATTATTTTCTCGAAGAAATGTCGCAGAAGAAAAGGATGGCACATTCGTTCCAACAATTTGCCGAGACGAAGGTGCCTGCTGAGATAACCAGCTGACTCAGCACTTCCATTCGACCAGTGCCGTCACCGCTACGTAACGTGCGACTATCGTCGAATCAACGATGGACTTAAAACAATAGTACTGTAAAGTCCAATCATAGCTGGGATGAATAGAATCCTTAGTTCACTTACAAAAATTACAGAAGTTTTGAAGCTTGAACTGGTGGAAACCGTGAGCTGAATCGACCAGGAGACCACCCACAACGGGCACTAAGCTCCATTCATACTCGATAGCAAAGTAGTACAGCACTCTCGCCGCATTAGACTGAGACGCAGAGGACGCAGCACGTCAGTAGCTTTGATGACAGGAAATTTGTTGACTGATTACAGCTCTAGCTCAACACGGCATAGGGTCATGGTTCCCGGTGTGATTGTGGACAGTAGACAAAGGAGCAGAAGCCGATGCTTCACTTCGACCTGACGTACAACTTCGCTGCCGAGTATAAACCTTAGTTTAGGTTCTCGACTTACACAGAAACTACATCGGCAATTCTCCCCGTAGGTCGGCATGCCTTGTGGAAGCAGGCTAATCCCTTTTTTTTAGAGATCGAGATCATTTCGAGAGAAAACATAAACTCTTTATTGCTATGGGTCAATTTGAGAAAAATGAAATGAAATCAGAAAAATAAATAATTATATGCAAGACGCTCCATATACTGAAAACAAAAGATCAATCTGAAAGATTCAACATCTCCAATGTAACATAATTAGAGCCGAAACATCCTACGGCCTAACAGAGTAAAGAGCTTCTCAGCCAACGTTCTTTCATGACATTGGTATCGTTTTATTCAAAAATTTTGATCTTCCTTGTGATAAGACTAGCCTATCTCCACCTACTTCGTGGGATGAATCGGCTCATTGTCAGATACACTTTCAATTGACAGACTTGAATCTTTCAAATAACATTGAAGGAGCACAGTAAAGTAAGTATAGTAGTCATCGAGCATAAATAATCTGTACAATATGGAATAAAGTGATATCGAGGAAGAACCACGCTGGCCATAACGAAGTAAACCACGTTCAGAATATTCTTAACATCACAAGGAGTTAAAGGCAGTTCTGTGCTAACGATTTCTCTTCACGAATCAGGAGACAATCGAGAAAATCACAAAGGTTCCACTGGTGTGGAATTCAGCAACGTCAAAATAGGAGGTCGTGATCGTAATTAAGCAAAGATTTACTATGTTTACGATCGTTAGAATTCAGCTCATCAAGCTAATGTCTTTTCTTCCCAAACAAGTCCGATACCACTTTACCCAACCCCGGAGGAGTTGAAAACTTGGTTAGCCCGGGCGGAGATTGATTGCGCGACCGTGCGGGTGATTGTAGCGCCCCTTTCGACTGTATCGCCCTCGTCGGTAATTAATCCGCACAAACCTATTCGAAAGCTTAGTTTCTGTACTAAAAATCTACCTTTTTAAAATAAAGTACGCAGTTTAAGTAGTACAGATCTCTTTTAAGTATAAGGAATTACTCGTATCTAGATGGACGCTATCAGCAGATTTCAGTCTTGCAACGGGTATGGTTCACCTACTCCGATGGGAGAACCCGTTAACCTAAACAGCTGAAAAAATTAACGTATCTGCGAAAACATCTTTTCCTCATCTATAACATGTTCAAAGTTGTACCCTTAACACCATGTAAGCAGGAGTCGACGGGGTCGTTACGTACACGTTAGCACCTAGTAGGAATTTATGCTAGCAAGGAAAGGAAAAAACCTGAAACAAAAAAAAACAAGAGACAATAGGATGCAATGCAAATTCGATGACATTCAATATCGACAATATCACTGACGCACCAGAAGTGAAATTAATATCTTGTGGCAAGATCCATCGTTACTGTGCACCTCCCGTAGTTAGAACCTCGGCACATAATGAACACACTCGGACACGTTTTTCTTCTCCAAACTTCGCTATAGGCATCGTAATCTCGGAGCATTTCGAACACACCAATCGGCCACAATGTCTACAAAGAGAAATATACTGCGAAGAAGTAGCAGAAGACCTCTGGTCGTCTACAGCTATATCTCGTGACTTCGAAACGGAATAAAAAATATGAAAGAATAAAGGTAAAGTCAACGGTGTCGGCGTTAATCTGTCCCCAAAAGACGCGGTGTTTCATTTAACACGTTGACGACACTGTGGCGCAATGCTGCGCCACGCTCAAGCGGGCGCGTGGGAAAGTGTGGCGCAATGCTGCGCCACAGTATTGTATCGTATTTTTCTCGATACATTTCAGAATTTCGAAAGATGTTTTTGTGTCACTTTTTAGTAGACCTTTGCACATTGTTATAGGAAGCATGGTCCATGAAAATGATTCTTAGCTTCTGATTTACTGGAATTTTTGATTGTGCACTAGTTTTCTTTACAAGTAAAAACACATAATGGTTATTGCAAGAAACAAATAAATGCAAACAAATACTGGTTACTGAAACAAACACATAAATACAAACAAAAGTTGATTATTAGAATAGACAAATAATGAACAATAAACAAATAACAATTTCCTTTTAACCTGGATAGGAAAAAAGGAGATTCTAAAAGCTCCCAGCTGTCATTTTTCTATTTTCATTGCCAAAAAATAGTCACAATCCCCGATATTACAGAACTGTATATGTAGTCTTTGAGATTTACTATTTACTTCCATTTTGAAAAAATTCGCCGTATGTTGGCAAGCCAACTTCCCTTTTACTAGCACCTAATTCCAGCGGAAAACGCGCTCCGACATATTCCAGGCAGCACAGAGCGACGTGGGTCCCGAGACGAACGATACCGTAGCCCGAGGGGAGCGCGTCGACTCAGTGCCGAGGAGCGGTCGATTATTTCATCATCTGCGACCATCGGATCCGCCGGCTCGACTGTTAGTATTTTATTCTACTGCTGCTGTATTTCCTCTTGATTCCTTATCTCTTTCTAGGCTCTTATCTCCTCTTAGATTTGGTTCTTTTTGCCTTATTTATCTTCTTGCAGATCAGAGCCAGGGGAGCACAGGAGTCGAGAGCACATTTAGTGCTCAATTGGTTTTGTACATAGTTGTAAGTACTGATACTTCTCAGGAAGCGCTAGCTTAGTTTCTTCGTTTATTAACTTCTCCTTAACCCTCGAAGTTGTGGTTTTTGTAATTTGTGCTTTATTGATATTTGTGCTAGATTTGTTAGTTGTTCTCTGTTATTTGGGTAGCGCTTTTACACTTAGAGGTCTCACTTATCCCACATGACATTTATTCATTTATTTAGTTCTCACTTATTTTCTCATTCATTCATTTCTCACTTACATGCATCTCGTTTTACTCTGAGCTCATTTAATCGCATCTCACTTAGTTTATCGCACTTATTCCGGAAGCTGGTATTTTACTCGGTCGTATTAATCGTGTTGTTATTTTTGCATTATTGGTTTAATTACCCAAGTTTGAGGTGTCACAATAAACTGGTGGCAATTGCTGTGCTCCTTTGCGTTGTCGACGGTCAAGACCGAACAATATCTTTATCACTAAAAATACGCGTGGCAGGCACATTTCTGGTCGAGATCTGCCGACAACTTTGGTGCATCGGCCAATAGGTAAGTTGAGGCGCTAATCAATCTGTTTGAGGAAGCGTGGTCTCCTTGGCAGCACTTGTGGTATTCCATCTGACTGCAAGTGGTATTCACGGCACTGTATTCTTATACTAATTAAGTGGTCGACAGCCGGAATACGGTGGGTTTTCTCTCTTTTTCCTTTCTTTCAGGACATTGACGATTTTTCCATTTTTTCTTTGTGGATTGTTGCTGTTGTTCTTTTTGTCGTCCCCCTTTGCCCTTGGTAGCATCGTTCAGCACACAGATCTTCTTGCACCATGGATACCCAGCTTAGGAAGTGTAAACGAACCATCACGACATGCTGTAAGAAGCTGGACACCATCATCAACGAGCTTCGCCAAGGGGATAGCACGATCGAGAGGAGACGAGCAGGAGGAGCAATAGCACAATTAGAAACATACATCAAGAAACTAGAGGAGGCCCAGGAGGACTACGCGTCTACGTTGGACAGGGTAAGCAACATTTCAGACGCAGAGAGCACCGATCATGAGCACTACTCTGCAGTCGCAGAAGCCGCATGGATGGCAGCACTGGACCTTATTAGTGAGCTCGAGGGACAGCACAGGTGCCCCCAAGCCAAGGCACAGTCACCTGCGGCAGAACAGCAATACGCGGCTGTGGAAGCACCTCGCGTCAATTTGCCAACCCTGCCAATTCCGACGTTCTCAGGTAGCATCTGGGAGTGGAGCAACTTTTGGACATTGTTTGACGCCAATGTCCATTCACAACCCATACCTCCTCTTTTCAAATTCAACCACCTGCTCAATGCACTGAAAGGAGAACCACGCCAGGCTATAGCACGCTTCCAAATCACCGACGCCAACTACCAAACAGCCATAGACTTCCTCCATGCGAAGTATAACAACCAGGACACTCTAGTGCAGCACCTGATCACACGATTGGAGACAGCATCCTTACGATCAGAATCCATCAAGGATCAAAGGACACTACTCGACAACCTCCAAATCGTCGTGGCACAGTTGCGCGACAGCGGTGAACATGTCGACAGTCAGTGGCTCATCCGACAAGTCCTGACTAAGTTCCCGCAGTCGGTCCAGACGAGGATATTAGAAAGGAGGTGTTCCGTGGAGGAACCCTTTCTAATGAACAACCTCCTGGAAGCACTGGACAAATACATCACTTGCCAGGAACGGATGACGATGTACACCTCAAACTACGGGTCCACAACATCACAGCAACCGACTAGAGAAGAACGAACTCGATCAGCACAGCGCACACGGGACGAGCGACCCGCAAGGGGACCACCTCTCCGTGCTGCTTTCCCATGCATGTACTGTAGTCAGCAGCACAAAGCAGTATCATGCACGAGGTATAACACGCCGCAGCAACGGGCTACATACCTCAGGGAGCACAAACTGTGCTTGATCTGCGCATCGCCTCAGCACTCCACAGACGAGTGCCACGGTCGAAGTTGTCTACGCTGTCAAGGCCGCCATCACACTTCGGTATGCTTCAAAGCTCAGGTAGCAACGCCCGCGGACTCTGCTCCAATAAAGCCTCAGCGCAAGGACTACGCGCCTGTAGCTACAGTTAAACCGAAGGCCAAGGACACGGACAACCAAAAACAGTCACACAAGTCGGTTAAGCATCTCGCAGCCCTCTGTCCAGACAGCGACACAGGGCACACTTCAGACGAGGACGTGGAGTCCATTGCAGAATATCACGCAAGCCGTAATCTCCTGGGTACCGGTGAAACATACCTGCCCATCGGAGAACTCACTATACACGACCCATCCACGGATCAGCTCCGGAAGGTGGTAGCACTACTGGATTCGGCAGCACAATGTTCTTTCATCGACCAACAATTGGCCGATGAGATGCAGCTCCCAACAGTAAGCACCTCGAAGCTACATCTTCGAACGTTTGGACACGACATCGAGGTCCAAACGCGACGCGTTCCCTTAAAGGTATGGGACAACAACGGATGTCCCTACCAATTGCAGCTTCTTACCCACACGACGTTGACGAAGTCGTTACGAACACCATCGCTTCAGGAAGCAGACCTGACGTTCATCAAGGACAACGGCTTGAACGTCAACGTGGGAAGAGCTCGCAAGATCAAGCCGCAAATTCTACTGGGTAGCGACCAACTATGGCAGCTTATGAGCACGGACAGCACATCAGTACGACTCCCATCAGGCCTATACCTGCTGCCAACCCGTCTCGGTCACCTGGTTACAGGCCAGCTCCTGGTAAGACGTCAAAAGCCGAATACAGAGAGCACTGACCAGGAGAACGAGAACGGAGCGCCAACGGTGCAGCACGTAACAATGTACGAAATGTCGATGGCGGATCCAGATCCACCCGACAAAGACCAGGCAGCATGGGAGGAGTTCCTGAGGCTGAGCCAGGAAGGACAGGAGGAGTTCGGTACTTCCGACAAAAAGATCCAGAGTCTGATCGATAAGGAAGTATTGGACAACTTCAACAAAACCGTCCAGAAACGACAGGACGGATACTACGTCTGTCTGCCATGGAAGGATCCCCCAGTAGAACTTCCAGACAACAAAAAGATCGTGGCACGAAGGCTAGCAAGCGTCTGGACATCACTTCAAAAGGACGAGAACTTGCTGGCCAAGTACCACGATACGTTCAGGGAACAGTTAGCACTCGGAGTTATCGAGGAAGTGGATGAGGAAGCGCCACCTCAAGGCAAAGTCCACTATTTGCCACATCGAGCGGTTCTAACACCGCACAAAACGACGACAAAGCTACGCATCGTCTTCGATGCGTCAGCACACTACAAAGGCTGCCCGTCACTGAACGACGCTCTCGAAAGAGGCCCAGTCCTCTTACCAAAACTTTTCGGACTTCTGCTCCGGTTCAGGATCGGACGGGTAGCACTCATCGCAGACGTGGAGAAAGCGTTTCTCCAAGTACGGCTTCAGGAGGCACATCGGGATGCCACCCGGTGCTTGTGGTTGAACGACCACAAAAAGCCTCCCACAGCGAGCAACATTCGGACCTATCGCTTTACGCGGGTCACATTTGGATTGATGCCGTCGCCATTTCTCTTGGCAGCAACAATCTACCACCATCTAGACCAGTCTCCGCATGACTCCACGTTTATCAGGGAGCTCAAGAACAACCTGTACGTGGACAACATCGTCATGACGGTGGACACGCCGGAGGAAGCACTTCAGCTCTACACCTCCACCAAAGCGATCTTCAACGAGATCAGCATGAACCTGCGGGAGTTCACGTCTAACAACAGCGTGGTAAACGGCAGTATTCCTCCAGTCGATGCAGCAGGACCATCTAGCCCTAAGGTTTTAGGTATCACATGGAAGCCGCGACAAGATCAGATGCTCCTTCAATGTGAGATTGCCAAGGGTAGCACCATCACCAAGAGGACCGTGGCAAGCACACTTGCGTCAGTCTACGATCCGATGGGATGGCTGCTGCCACTCCTACATAGGGCACGTCAGTTTCTCCAGCATCTCTGGAAGCAAGCTTACGACTGGGACGATCAGCTGCCGGACGATTTACAGAACGAATGGAAGGCCATCGTCGACGCGATAGATGGATTCCGGAAGCAGATACCACGTTTCGTACTCCCAAAGCACTCATGCGCGCATCTGGTTATCTGTGCCGACGCAAGCACAGAAGCCTACGCCGCATGCGCCTACCTGGCAGCACCGCCACAGACAGCACATCTTGTCATGGCAAAAGCAAAATTGCCACCGTTGAAGTCGCAGATCACGGTGCCGAAGCTAGAGCTCAGTGCACTCAGGCTAGCAGCTAGGTTAGCAGTTTCCATCGTGAACGAGCTGGCAGCAGTAACCACGATCGATCAGGTACTGATTCTGTCAGACTCGGAGATAGCACTCGGATGGACGGCAGCACCGAATTATCTCCAAGCGACTCCCTTCGTCAGGAATCGCGTCGTGGAGATACGGAAAGTGATCACTCACTTACAAGCCCAGCACTGCCGAGTCCAATTCGGTCACATCTCCACACAGGAAAATCTGGCTGATCTAGCAACCCGCGGAATCGACAAGATAGGGTTCATCGATCATCCCTGGTGGCAAGGACCGGCATTTCTCTTGCAACCCAAGGAGAAATGGACAACAGCATACCGGTCCATTCCGATCCAGGAAGCACCAGGCGAGGATGGGCGATGCGACACGGTCCCCAAACAAGTCGCACTCGTAGCACCAAATTCCGAGACGTCACCACAGCCTACAACGGCATATTCGGATATCATTAGCAACATCAAGACGTCGGATTTGGCTAGCATTCGCAGGATCGTAGCATACACGCTGCGATTCATTCACAAGACGGTCGTAAGTCTCAACAAACGCAGACCGTCCAGGATACGACTATCCCGATTATTCGACGACACCGTTTCTACCACATCCCGGTTTCCCAGCGGACGGGAAATCCGGCGAGCAAATACGGTGCTAGTGAAGCAACATCAACTAGCACGCGTAACAACATCCACAAGGCAAGCTCTGAGGCACCTCAACCTCTACGAGGACCACCACGGACTCCTCAGATGTAGAGGCCGCCTAGGTAAGAGCACCTTGGACGAGGACGCCAAATATCCGATCCTAATTCTGCAGAAGACATGGTTATCCAGACTGATAATCGAGGATTGTCACCGATCCATGCATACGAGCATCAGTCATACCATGAGCAGAGTTAGGGAGCACTTCTGGATTCCGAAATTGCGCGCTGAAGTCACCGCAATTATCCGGAAGTGCGTCCAATGCCAACGGATTAACAACTTACCGTTCCGTTACCCGGAACAAGGACCACTACCCAAGCGCAGGGTAATTCGATCTCACCCATTCCAGCACGTGGGCCTTGACTACTTCGGCCCACTCACGGTCAGCAATGCTGGAAGCACCGAGAAGTGCTATGGCATCATCATCACTTGCCTAGTAACCCGTCTCGTCCACCTAGACGTAGTCCAGGATGCAACTTCGGCAGCATTCCTTCAGGCACTACGACGCTTCTTCGCCAGACGTGGAGCACCTCGCACTATCACCAGCGATAACGCTCCCACGTTCACGCTAGGAGACGAGGTTTTAGCACAGTGCTTCCAGGAAGCTACCAACGATCCGCTGATCGCCAACGAGATCAGCGCGAGAGCAATCCAATGGACGTACATCACCCCCTTTGCACCTTGGCAAGGAGGCGTGTATGAACGTCTCATAAAATCAGTCAAGACCGCTCTGTATAAGACACTAGGCAGAGCAACTCCGCATAAGGACGAAATGCGGACGATCATCATCGAAATCGAAGGAATGCTGAACACACGACCTTTGGTCTATGTGGAAGCAGAGGATACGGAACAGCACGTTCTTCGTCCAATCGACCTCTTGCAGCACTCCTTCCAAGTAGCACCATCCCTACACACAACGCAGGATGGTAACGACGATCCGGACTACGAGCTGCCGGGTGCCCAGCAACAATCTCTTACTAAAAAACAGCTCGTCGAAGCAGTCAACAGTTCGACGAGCAACGTCAACCAATTCTGGCACCAATGGCAGCACGAAGATCTAACGTCACTACGCGAACACCACGTTCGCGAAGCAATAACAACACGAGGATCCCGGATTCCGCCAACAGTCGGGCAGATTGTGCTAATCTGCGACGCTGGCCAACCCGCCATTCGTGGAGAATGGGACGAATTAAGGAGTTGCGCCATGACTCGGAAAACAACGTACGGGAAGCCCTCGTAACGCTGCCCTCGAAACGGGAAGTCAGGAGGCCAGTGAACCTACTGGTACCCCTCGAGTTGGACATCAACGAGACGCCCCCAACTAGCCCGAGCGAGCACAACCAGCCCTCGGAGGACGCACAACAACCAGTTGGGGAAGCATCGGAACCGACCGCAAGGCAACCACCCTATAACCTTCGAAAGAAGGATAGAGTGGATTACGCCAAACTGGCAGGTCAAGCAACCACGGTGACAACAACATCGTCACAATCGACAACGGACAACAGGGATTCGGCGAGCAACACAGGCACCCGCAAGTCGGTGCAACTTCTCTGATCAACGCATCCATCGCAGGAAGCACACCATTCAGCTTCCCTGCTTCATTCGCCTCCCTCTTGTCTCCACCGTGATCGGACACGTACGCACTACTTTCCTTTCTTTCATCAAGAAAAGGTATGCATGGAGCACTCACACTACTTCATTATCACTCCCAACGTCAGGCTTGGTCTACGCCGTTGCATGCGGTGCTCACAGCATAATTTAGCAGGTCAGTTGGACCATCACCACGGCCTGTTCGCACCTACTTAGCACGGCGGTTGGACCATCGTCACTGCCTCTTTCGCACTAACTAGCAGGTCAGCTGGGTCAGCCCACTATCTGTTCTCACCAACATGGCAAGGTCAACACCTACTTGTCGCTGGGAGCACATATAAACCCTTCTTGCTCAGTATACCTTCCCATATCATTTTCTTCTCATCTCATCGTACGTTTCCGGTTACGTCTCAAAATTAATCTCCTTTTTTTTCTTTTTTCAGGACAACTTTGGTCATCGGCAATAACCCTTGATCATTGTTCATTTTAGAAAGGAAGCTTTGCCACGACATGGACAAGCCAAAACGATCAGGCGAGCACCGTGGCAAGAGACGTCCACCAGCAATAAGATCAGCTGAAAGTCAAGAGAGCACTGCACCGTCCAGCAGCAAGTCCACCAAAGCTACAAGTCGGAGTAGCATACCGACGCTCTTTTCCACGCTAGGTAGAAGTGGAAGCACTAGTCATCAGGTAGTTTCCGTTATACAAATCGACCGTATAGCAACACCATAATACCTAGGAACGTTTCAGGAAAGAGAGCAGTCGGGAAGCAGCACTCAGAAGCCTACGTCGAGCAAGGCAGCTTCTAAGGTAGCTTTAACATCGGCTCCTGTAACACGTGCAGCACCAATATCGAGTTATCCGTACTGATTTAGGAACATCATGAGCCACGAGTAGCAACTCTCATGCCTAGCCTCGGCCTCAAGGACATCAGCCGAGAGCTCCAGGTAGGGTAGCAATAGTACTGATGATAACATCAGTCTAAGAAGCACCGTTTCAGCACCTCGCAACAGGTCCAGCAAAACGTGTACCATCCTCTGGTTCGAGCGAGTCCCATCAGCCGCAGCCGAAAAGAAAGAAGACCAAGAAGTACGAAAGGTGGGAAGCAAACCTGAGGCAATAGCCAGACTCAGGAGCACCACTGAATTAAGAATTTCAGGTCGATAGATGAAGCGGCAGATGACACGTTTTGGGAGCGCCTTCTACATAACAGAGATTGCGATTGGTCCGTCGTCACGCGAATGCTAGAGCAAGTCGGTATGAAGTGGATGGAACACAGTCAGGCAGCCCAAAGAGCTACGACGGACTGGCGAGCAATTGAAGGCGGCGAACAAACGGAAAGCAACAGCACGCTCAGACAAAAACGAGCCAAGGACCTCTTGCGAGTAGCACGGCGAGAACAAGAAATGCTACTCAGGACGGCCACTCGATATGTGACGGTGACACTGGCGTATTCGTCGGCGGCTACGAAAGCAAGGATCCCACTGGACCAACAAGATGGGAAGATTCGCCAAGCGCTGACGGATCTACGCCACGCTCGAAGGTCCCTTGCGATAACGATAGGCGATATCGAAAACTATCTCGAAGAGTGTCGCCAGGAAGAGCAACGACAGTGCGAGCAGTTTCAACGAGAAAACCAGCTTCTCCACGAACAAATCCACCATCTCAGAGCAGAGAAGCAGCGTTTGCAACAGGCGAACGAAGAGCTAGAGCAGCAACGTGAAAGCTGGGAAAGCACGACGCAGCAGCATGGTGAGGAAACATCACGTCTCACCCGACAGCTAGACGAGCTTCGCCTTGCCCAGTTCGATGTACAGCGACAACTAGCGGACGTTCGCAGGCAGCTAGAAGAGCAACGCCAGCCGGTTCAGCACCGTAACGAACAACAGCAGGTGCAGGAGGGCGACCAGCAACAACAGGCCGTACCACAGGAAGCGCCTCCGGACGCGGAAGAGCAGAGACGTCATGAGTTGCAACGCAACGTCAGACGTATGCGGCGTCAATTGCTGGCCCTTCAGGAAGCGTGCAACCGAATCCCGGAGCGAACATTGCGGCAGCAGTTCGATAATTTCAATCCTACAATGCAGTGCGTCTTTTGTCGTCAGCCAGGATGTCACTTCTCGGATGCATGCCCCATGGTAACAGACGTCGAGGAAAGACGTCGCATCATCAGGGAAAGACACCGGTGCCCACGATGCCTCGAACATTGCGACAGAAGAAATTATTGCGCTTATGAAAACCGCGCATGTACATATTGCGCACGAGCAGCAGGCACGGTCTTGCAGGACAACGATCAGGGAATCGGGAAGCACCATTCGGCTTTGTGCCGTCTGCCCGAGGATGTGGAGCGCGCAGTCATTCAAATGAACGCTCTAAGGGACAACATCGAGCAGCAGGAAAGAGATTTGAGAAATCTCTGAGCACTTTCAGGTGGGCCGGGAGTGTTGGCAAGCCAACTTCCCTTTTACTAGCACCTAATTCCAGCGGAAAACGCGCTCCGACATATTCCAGGCAGCACAGAGCGACGTGGGTCCCGAGACGAACGATACCGTAGCCCGAGGGGAGCGCGTCGACTCAGTGCCGAGGAGCGGTCGATTATTTCATCATCTGCGACCATCGGATCCGCCGGCTCGACTGTTAGTATTTTATTCTACTGCTGCTGTATTTCCTCTTGATTCCTTATCTCTTTCTAGGCTCTTATCTCCTCTTAGATTTGGTTCTTTTTGCCTTATTTATCTTCTTGCAGATCAGAGCCAGGGGAGCACAGGAGTCGGGAGCACATTTAGTGCTCAATTGGTTTTGTACATAGTTGTAAGTACTGATACTTCTCAGGAAGCGCTAGCTTAGTTTCTTCGTTTATTAACTTCTCCTTAACCCTCGAAGTTGTGGTTTTTGTAATTTGTGCTTTATTGATATTTGTGCTAGATTTGTTAGTTGTTCTCTGTTATTTGGGTAGCGCTTTTACACTTAGAGGTCTCACTTATCCCACATGACATTTATTCATTTATTTAGTTCTCACTTATTTTCTCATTCATTCATTTCTCACTTACATGCATCTCGTTTTACTCTGAGCTCATTTAATCGCATCTCACTTAGTTTATCGCACTTATTCCGGAAGCTGGTATTTTACTCGGTCGTATTAATCGTGTTGTTATTTTTGCATTATTGGTTTAATTACCCAAGTTTGAGGTGTCACAATAAACTGGTGGCAATTGCTGTGCTCCTTTGCGTTGTCGACGGTCAAGACCGAACAATATCTTTATCACTAAAAATACGCGTGGCAGGCACATTTCTGGTCGAGATCTGCCGACACCGTATGCCGGCATTATGCCACAGCCTCGGCGCGCTAGAAAATCGGTTGGTCCCACGCGCCAGACACGCGAAAAAGGCGCTGTCGTCATCGTGTTAAATCGTAGAGGCATGCACTCGTGTTTCGTTTCAATTGTTTAGGCATGCTGCAAGCGTATTTGGCCTATATAATGACTTGTGGGGTCCAGCCACTACACCACGTCAGCGTCTATTTTACCAGACAAGCCTTCTACCGATTTATCCAACCCCGGAGAGAGCTTGGTTAGCTCGAGCGCGGATCGATCGCTCGACGGTGCATGTGTCAGTAGCGCCTCTTATCCCCGAACCGTACGCGCCACCAATGTGAAACAATAGAGAAGAAAATGGGCAAAAATAAAGCAAGTAGAAATAGCAACCTTATTTCGAAACTGTCATGGTTCCACGAACGATACAATTTCGTGATTATATTGAAATCGTAAGAAATATCAGAGCGTTAACAGCGCAATCAAAAACAGACCTGCAGTGATGCTTTCGCACAGTGATTGAAAACCGAACTCCACAGTCGCACATATCGCCATCTGACCACCGAGGTTCGCGTTCAAGAGAGTCTAAATTTCCTACAGATAGCAGAACTGTTAAGGGGTGGGCATACTCCACGCGCCAAAAACGCGGCGCCTTTGGCGCTGAGCGGCAATTGGGAGGGCGGAGCTCAATTTCGCCGCTGGCTCCTCCCCCGAGGACGGCGGCAATGCCCGGCGCCAAAAGTGGTGGGCATACTCCACGCACCAAAAACGCGGCGAATTTGAGGCGAATTGTGAAAATTGAAAATTTGAATTTGAATTTGAACTACAAATAAAGAGAAAAGAAGCAAAGAAAGCAATGAAAGACGGGAAAACGAAAAATAAATAACACGCAAAACGAAAAAAACGCATCACAAACGAAAAACTGAAAAGAAAACACGCAAAACGAAAAAAACACATCACAAACGAAAAACTGAAAAGAAAACACGCAAAACGAAAAAAAACACATCACAAACGAAAAACTGAAAAGAAAAACCTACCATATGTTTATCGATCCGGCGGCATTAGCGCACGGCGGCAATGGCGAATGGTCGGGACCAATCGCCATTGCCGCGGTGCCCGGCGGCTGCCGGCGCCAAAGGCGCCGCGTTTTTGGCGCGTGGAGTATGCCCTACATGCGGCAGGTGCGCCTCCGTCGCGGCAGCGCTCTGCTCGTCTGCGCTCTCTCTCAACACTGCGCCAAAGGCGCCGCGTTTTTGGCGCGTGGAGTATGCCCACCCCTTTAGGAATAACTATGGTTGCGAAAGTAACAGAAAACTGTGTTCAGGGGTACAAACATCTTGTTAACAAAGCATCTTACCCAGTAGCCGGAACAGAAGCAGTCTAGTGGGTGTTTCATAAGTGAACATGGTGGCTCCAACGACATTTCGCGCTCCCATAGTTGCTCCATAGCGAAGAAGACAGCGACAAATCTCACCGTTACCGGCCATATACGCCGACAGCAATGCTAAAATTTTAAAAATTTGGAAGCTCAGTGTTTACTGATGTTGGTGTCTCCTTTAAGAGTTGGTAATGCAGCATCTGCTTTTCTTCTTCACCTATTTCCCGGTCTCATTAACAACTTCACGTTCTACGAGTTCAAAACCGAAAGAAACTTGGCATGTCATAACCTTTATTACAGAATAAGAGAAATCAAGCGTCAACAGTTGGAAATTTCACCTGTGTTCCCTTCCGCGTTTTGAAGGTCGACATAAGCAGCGAACTCTTTTTCCTGAAGTCGATGTGCTTCTCTTCTCAACAGCAGCTCACAGATTTCAACTGGAAATCGCTTCGGTGGAAGCTTGTCACTCGTTAAGGTGGCACACAAATGCAAGGCTGATTGTCCACTAAACGGATTCCATTAGTTCCAGAGCAACTCATTTTGCTATCGTTTTGGTGAATTTTCCTTCTTCCTAAACCTTTCTGGCACCAATTCCCATCTCCAGAGTGAAATATCCTTATATTTTGACCACGATGTTGATGCATACCATCACAAAGAGAAATAACATAAATTTTTTTAAGAGAACTATACTCTTGACATTAATCGAAAATAAATAAGAATACGCAGAATTATAAAAAACGGTGATGATCTAGCTTGCCTCCAAACTTACCTTTTGTTCACAGCGAGGCTATCAGTGCTGGTATGACTGGTGAGCGCCTTAACACAATCCACACTACCGGTACGAACCGCTTGCAATAGCGCTAAAACGTTTTCACAAAAATTATGGGAAGTGGAAACAATTCTTTGAAAAACGATATCAGAAACATGTAAGATCAACAGGCTACAGCAAATTCATACCGTTGTCTCCCCTCTCGTCGACAATGTTCGGATTTGCTCCGTTCTCCAGCAGAATTTCAGCATGCACCGCTCGATTGAATCGGGCAGCTATATGCAGTGGTGTTGTTCCATCGGCTGATCTCACATCAACCTCACATCCGGCTAACAACTAAATGATACATCGTATTGACCTTTGAATCGCTTTATAAGGAAATGAAAAAATTACACCAACTAGATTACGAAGAATCAATTCGTTGTCCACATTCGCGGCATAGTGTAGAGCACTTCTTTTCGTACCATCGGTGGTGACTCGAGTAGCATCCGTATGCGAGCTGAGGAGAAAGAGCACACTTTCGAGATCGTTTGATTTCACAGATGTGTGGAGAAGATTTTCGCCTGAAGTCTTTGAAATCTTCCCTCTGGTAGCTAATCAGAGGCTCTGTAACATTCTAAGACGTTTCACATCCTTCGTTAAATTTTGAGCTGCTCACTTCTTGCCCTTGAAAGCGAAAATTCACATCTACAACTCTGACAGTCCTACTGACTCGTCTACTAAATCTATCCACCAGTATGAGCGCGAGGCGTTCTACGCGTCACGTATGCAGGGTCCGATGATTGAACACGAAAATGTAAACAAAAGCGGTGTCAAATGTCACAACTACAAACACAAATGCTGTGCAATAGCAGGTAGAAATGACCCACCATTTCCATTAGCAAGCAATGCCACATGAGGTTGTCGTTCGACAATGGCAGCAGCTAGCTAAACAATACATTCATCTAAAAGCACGAAAAGCGGAGAGAAAAGTGGTGACGAATAGATCTTGAAAATACTTACCGCATGCTCCTTCGTGAACAGAGCTTGAGAAAAGGGCGTCTGGCCAAATTTGTCGCGAATAGACAGAAATCCAAGGTCGCTTCCATTGAGCAACTCAGACAAAACTTCGGAATTGCGCTGTTGAACGGCAACGTGGCAAGCTGTTCTGCCATTGGAGTCCTATAATTCGATTGCTAACAAATGAAAGGAGATTTTTAAACGTAACCTAGCTACCAACCTGTGCCGATAGATTGACCTTTGCCTTGACAAGAGCGGATACCACAGACACCATGCCGGAAGTCACGGCTCTGTGAAGAGCAAGTTGGTCACCATGTTCACTTGGATCTCGAGGAACTCTCATCGCGTCACCATTGCAACCACTAGAAAACAGACTTAAGAATACTCATTCTGGCGAAAACTGGAACGCATCCTGACGCTCATGAAAGCCACTGCTGTTTTTGAGCTTCCACCACCACACACCAACGGAATAGGAAATCCTACCTTATCGAAAAAATTGCCAACATAAAACTAAAAGTAGTTTACAGTACGGTTAGTAGATTTGTACATATATTTATAAACTACTGGTATAAGGACACCCTTGTTCAGAAAATCATAGCTTAAAATTTCGTACGAAGGAGCTCTGTTGGGGACTTCCTGATGTTTTGATATAAATAGATAAGGATATAGCAGCTGATTAACATGCACAATTTGAGTAAGGTATAAAAAAATTCGATACCTGCCGAAACATTGGCCTTGCAACGAACCTCGAAAATAATATCACTCAACGTGACGAATTTTTTCACACATTTCCATACTTGAGTAGGATCATGGCTAGGAGGCTGTAAACTCACCTTTCTATAAGAAACACTGCTGCACGTTCATCTTCAACATCGATGAAATGGTGCAACATCGTTTGTACATACGACCCATCAATAGTGCTAGATTCCAGGTCACATCCCAGAGACACTAATAGCGAAGCACATTCATAATGCCCTAAAATGTTAGGCATGCCGTATTTTGCAAGAGTAAATAGAAGGAAGGAATAAAAACTTGTGAACTGGCTCACAGATGAGGGACATCACTTGCCGCAATATCGAACCATAAAAACACAAATAACTACTCCAATTTTATTCGATCCATAAGCCAATGAAAATAGTGCCCACCTTCACTTAAAGCCTGTTTCAGAACTGTGTAACCAGATCCACCGTTACTGCGCTCATTGATATTAATACCCAATCCACAGATTGTCTTCAATGTATTGATAAGACCATAATATGCTGCAAGTTCTAGTGGGCTTCGTCCTAGTGAATCCCTGCAACAAAAGTGAAACTGATGCGAAAATGTTCAAGTCAGTAAGCGCAAAAATATAAAACTGTGTATAAAACCTACTTCACTGAATGCTTGGCACCATGTTCTAGCAAGAAGGTAGCACCTATGTCGTCAGAAAGCAGAATCCGTTGCAGAAGTAAGGTATTTCCCAGCGAATCTTTGGCTTCAACGTTAGCACCAGCTAAAGAAGAACATAAAATATTCGATTTAAAAACAACTTGAACTTCAAAATGTACACTCATCTACCTGATACGATAACTTTGGCACAATCTACTAGATGCTGGTCAAGTGCGTAACGTAGAATTCCACAAGACCAATCCACACCTGGAAAAGTAGTTCAGACAGCAAAGATAGCAAAAATCACACCGCATAGCTAAAACTTTGGAACGAAAAACATACCCTTGGTCTTTTCCGCGAAAATTTTTAGCATTTTTGAACCACTCAAAACAGCTTTGTGCAGAACTGATTCCCGCTCATTAGTCGAAGTCCTGACGGCAGCGCCCTTGTCCAAAAGCAAAGACACTAGTTCCAAGTTATTGAGCGCCACAGCGATCCAGAGAGGTGTTTCGCCCTAGAAATGTATACAATTGAACGAAAGGAAATTATACTTGCATTGGAAACAACCTTGTCGTTTGTAGCATCGATCTCAGCATTGTTGGCAAGCAGAAATCGGACAACCTCAAAGTCCTCCTTTCTTACTGCCGTATGCAACAAACAGTCTGAAAACAAATTTGAAAACATTCTAATTGATATTTCAAAGGTCCTTATTTTTTCAGTCGCTCACACGGAACTGCACCCTCGGTCAGCCTACCGCGTATTATGTGAATTACCTTTGGCAACAATATGATTCAAGATCCGCGGTCCTCCAAGTTCAACAAGCTTCCTGCTCAAATCCATATTCTTGATGTCGAAAAGAGCCACAGATAACGGAGAATTTCCAGCATTATCTGCTTTTTCGACATCAGCTCCGTGTTGCAATAACACATCAGTGAGCACATGATTTTCGTTAATAATACTCAGTAGTGCGGCAGTTCTGAACAATAAAATAACTTTGAAAATGAATTTAATCATGCCGTCAGCTCTAAAAATTCTCACCTTCCCTGTTCATCAGCAGCATCGATATCTAGATCTCCCAATCGCGAGGCGATCCATGCAGCAATGTCAGTGGGATTTTGAAGGGAAGCTGCGGCACAGTGAAGCAGGGTAGATCGAGTTGGTTTGTGGACGAATTTCAAATCGGCGCCGGACTTAGCAAGAAACTCGCATGCTGTGGCGTCACCTGTAAAAATTATTGCTAAACAAACGCTCGAACAAAACCGTAGAACGATGAGAAAAGTAGAGTCAAGAGACACAATTCATCTAGAACCATATTTCTCCATATAAAACTGTCTTATTCTGCTGAACAAACCTGCCTTTCTCAATCATCCGCATCAAAATTGATCGTCCCGTATCGTCGACTGCGTTACAGTCAGCATCCTTGTTCAACAATTGGGTAGCTATATTTACATGGCCTGATATGAGCGCCAACTCCAAAGGCGATAAGCCTCTCTGGTCAGGTGTATTCACAAGAGTATGCAGCTGGAACAGGCAAATAAATAGAAAAGTTAGCACTATCATAGGAAATCAAACCAACCTTCGAATCGTTCTCGATGAAATAGAGAAGAAGAACGTCCTCGCGGTTTAGTTGAATTATTGAATGGAGGACATGTTGTGAGTTTCTAAAAGGTTTTAAAATATGACTGCTACAACACTGGAGTCTGAAAACAGAAACCTTACTTTTTTAGCAACCGAAACAGCGAAGGAGCCGAAAGATGAGAAAACTGTTGTGGTTTGAACTCGTGCCAGTGCGCAGCTACGATTGCTGAGCAGAAATCGCGTAGTTCTACAATGTCCTCTTCGTCGGCAAATTCGAACAGCGATATGCAGTTGGTCACATTAACACTAGTTTTCAAGAGTTGGACACATCTGAAGCAATTTCAACGTATAATTTTACCCAAACCAAGAACGAAAGCATTCTGAAAAATACTGTACCTAGGTTGAAGCGCTACGAAACCGAAACGGTAAGCGATGTGAGCAACCTCTTTCAAAACTTCCGTCGATAATTGAGAACGTGGTAGGGTGTCTGTGTACATCCATCGATATACCACTTCAAACGCTTTCAAAGAGATCTCTAAAATTTCCAGACGATGTAAATTTTGCTCTGTGTTATTCTAAATTGTGCTACTAATAGACAAATGGTGAATTTGGGTTTATTTCTGCAACGAGAAAGGCTTAAAAACTATAAGTTTGAAAATTAGTCAGTCCAGGCTCTTGAGGTATGGAATTTTGTGCTGCGGCGAATCAAAATGACGGGTTCTATGCGGAATTCCAGCATATGTTAGAAATCAACTCTTCACTTCTTCACTGATGACCACCACTTTGGCGTTCGCGTTTCATAATCCAAGGCGATTAACAACGCGAAAACCGGTCTATTGAATCGTATTTCAATGCAACGCCGATGGGAACAGGTTCAAGTTCCTGGAGACGATCACAAATGGAGATAAAAATGCCCCCGCTTAATGAACTACGAACGGGACCTGTTCTCAATAACTCTACTGCATAACAAAAAAACTGTTGAAGAACACAAACGAAAACAATACCTGGAAATTCCACATAGTCTCTGGTTTCCAAGTGGCTCCAGTGATTGCTTCTGGCCATCAGCAAAAATTTGTGGCACTTCAATTCGAAACCGCTCACTCGGATAGCAACATCGCTGGAGGACAGAAATTGTTGACGATTTACAATACTCAAAACCTCTAAACATCGAAGATGCCATAATGGAACTTCCACCTTAAACCTCTGATGATAAAGAATATTTAAGAAACTCTCAAAACCTTGCCAGACTTCTTATCTTACGTCATGTGTCTGGCCATTGATAGAGAAGGTTTGAGTGACAGCTTTGCACCATGCTTCTCCGAATTTCACGAATTTCAAATTCGTTACTATTGGTGGAAACGTTATTGTACCCAATCCTCTAAGATGACCCGTCTCCAAGATGAACAGAAGAAACTTGCTATGTGGGTTAGGGGTGCAGCCAGAGAAAAACTTCCTCGAGACCCGATTTTCCCACAGAAGCCTATTCAGATTGGAGTGGGAGTATGGAGAATTTGAGATTACATATTGGAACGAATATGACCTTTTTGGGGGCTATAGTACGTGTTTTTCTTGCTCTACTAAGTAAAGCTAACTAAGTACTAAGTAGAGTAAGTAAGACACGTCAAGTGGCTGCAAGTTCAAACCATATAGCACCAATAAAAAGCAAGAATGGTAAGAGAACAAAACCGTAACTCGTACCTGAGAGAGTGGTTGTCGAACAGATTCCTCACGACGGTGACCAACTGACCGGCCAAAGTACTGGCATCCGGCGGCTGACTGGGGTCGATGCGGGTCTGTAGGACGGCGAACTTCTGCTGGAGATCGGCATACTTGCTCTGCAACTGGAGATGCTCTTCACGCAGCAGCCCCACGAGGTCCACGGAACCCATGAAGTGCGCCGGACATCGCCGGTCCGTCGCTGACTCAAACCTAGTCCGCAATTGCGCGTGAATTCCACGCGATAATGCAGATCTTTGAAAATCGTGATTCAAATTCTGGAAATCATTTAATCATATGTTTATCGCTTTTAGTTGTGTTACTTTGTACTTTTCTGCATTACCATGAGTCGATTTGTGATGTTCCACAGATCCCTCATATAATTTTTTGTCTTTTCGTCCGTCTCGCATTCGCTCTCCGTTTGTCTTTTCAGAGCTGATTCGCAAGATTTTGTCTACTAATTCTTAGATTACCTAGTTGCACTCAGTGGGCTTGAGATATATTACGTACGGTTTTTATACATCCATCTGTCTACATCATGTTGTAGCAAATTTTTGCAATTTTCATCTCATTGTCGCCCTTTTTTAAATTCGCCATTATATCAAAGATGGTCCCAGTCGTACCTACCTGCTTTTTACATTATGGGTATGAGATGTTCTTTTGATTAGACCGCTTTTTGGTGCCGGACCTCCGATTTTTCTCGCTCCCCATTGTTTGACTTGTGGCACATTTATACTCGGCAGTAACCCGCAACTGCTGCTGGGCGGCTTTTCCGCCGAGAACGCACTTTTGCGAACTTGGCCTTCTAAATTTCTTTGAGAAACAGTCCACAATCTTCAAATCTCATTTCTAAAACGCCTCCACAGGCTCCGTTACCGTCGAGCAAGAAATCTCTGAAAGCTTTCCCATTGGCGTCTTATGCTTCTTTTCTGCATCTCCGTTGTATACCTAACCATTACTGTCGTTCCCTGCCTATCATTAGAGTAAGCCTTCAGCGTTGTGGTTTAGGTATTACACTACCTTTCAACCAGTACATACTAACTTTCAGATCCCTCTAGGTGGAGCAAAAAAGGTTTTTTTCCAAGAATCGACTGACAGGTGCACTTGCTGTATCGGTAACCTTTGAGCGATTGTACCGATCTGTAGCCATTTTCTCCCAAGCAGCAGTGCAAGAATGGCGAATTTTCTGACTTTTTGCTATCTACTCAATAACTTGACAATGAGTGACAGTCGGCTGTCACCGTCGTTTTTTTTTCGGATTAAATATTTGTACCTGCTAGGAAGTAGTGAAGTGGTAAGAATCGTTACCGACATTCGAACATTCACACGAGATACCCGCACGAAACAACCAATTTGTGTCTGATTTGCCTGAGCAGGTGAAGATACTGACATGGTATAGCGGCTGGCCCCCGCATGTTATTGTGTAATACGAATTCACCATACTTCCACTGTTCGTGTTGGAAGACGAATGCGTGACGCGATCTGAGCGATCAACGCTGACTGCATTACGCTTACTTGTACACGCGACGAGTTGTGATTTCATGGACAAAAAAACTATTTGTAGAACTATCACTTCCAGATATGTGATGATTGCGAACGGAGGCTTAGGTGATCACGCTCATTCGGCTCTTCCGCAGTTGGCCAAGCTGATGCGTGGTGTTCTCGACAAGTCGATCAAAAAAGTCGCCGAACGAGATGTGAGTATCGTGAATGAGTTAATAAAATAAACAAATCCACTTTATGTTGGATTTGTTTATTTCATTTATTTATTCATGGTCGGAATCTTCGGTATCTCCATGCTTTACCACATTTCAGGCAGCCATACGAGACATTAGTACCATAATTTCTAATTGTTTGCCGTTTTATACTAATGGAGGCGATAGCGATGTATATCCTCTCAGCTTACTCGTAGAAGATTTGTGTTCCTTATCCTTACTTGTAAGTTTTTATCTATTTTTGCTTACTGCTCCACGTTGTTAATCTGTGTTCGAAATAAGTATCATTTTAGGAAGTAAAAGAAAATGGTGACAAGATGAGCAAGAGTCGATCTACGTGTAAAACTGTATGTTTTGAGATGACCATAGCTGTACTGAATAAGATGTGTGAGAGTAAGTTTTCCTCATAAATATTTTCCTTGTTCTTGTCATAAAGCGATCTTTGAGCTAACATGAATTTGAAGTTGGGGGCTTTGGTGTGAAAAAGCTACGGAGTGGTTTCCTTATACCAGCTGAGCTCCGAAGACAGTTACATAGAGATAAAACGGTGTTTATCTTTCTTCGGTTTTATTTCGATCGAACTAAAAGCAAAAAATGTCAAATGTCAAATATGTCAAAATAGTATGTAGCTGGTTCGCCTAGAGCACTTAAATTGCTCTCGATGATGATCGCTAACTTCAATTAGATCGTCTGACAGCCACCTTCGTCGGGGAGTTTTCGTGGCTGCAGTAATGTGAACCTTCACCGTTCAGAGCATCTCCTATGCGACGACTACGGGCACGTCTTTCAATTCGTCTCAAGAATTCTCGACCAACCTTATCTAGACGCTAACATTTGGATGGAGGACGACCTATCTAATTTTCTTGCTAAATTCATTGTTTCGAATTTCTCCATTATAGCTCAGGATCAGTTAGCTAGTAAGTTTGATTGAGTGTTTGGTGTGGTATGCTTAGAATCTTTTTAGCCAAATCAGAATGAGGTAATATATGAGTATCTAGAAATTTGGTCCATCACTTGGCGCCGGTTCACAGTTGCCGTGGAACGTGGTGGGAAGTCTGCTGGTAATTACCTTCGTATCTCGGTTACCATATTGAAGCAGCTGAACAAAACCTCACTTTTGTCTGGTGATTCTGGTTCCACATTCATTTCTGAACTAACCGAGACTTTCTTTGGAGCGATGCGGAAAAGGGATATCAAAAGGTATTTCCAAAATTTTCTGTGAAGCGCTTGAGAAAGGTGATTGTCGAAGTTGCAGGTGGAATGGTCAAATAACTCACGCTTTCGAGCTCATATCCGTCCTCGTTGACGATTGGGGCATAGAATGCAGAGATGTTCTGCTGAGCCATTGCCTGCCATTCGCATCCGCCTTTGTTGACAAACTGGACTTCTCTTCCCCACTTGATAATGAAATGGTAAGCTGTGAGTAGGTTGAAATACACCAAAGTCGCTCGAAAATTAATCTGGCAGAAAGTTGTTTCAGGATGCTGTGTGGACTTTCTTTGACGGGTTGTTCCACCTCGCTGTACCTGACTGTAAACCTTCCTGTTTAGTGCCACAAAACGCGTATACTCTAGCACAATCCGCTTGTGAGGTGCTCAGGAAGTGAGTGAATATTCTTTCAACATTCTTTTCTTTAAAAACTTGCCCTTTATAAGCTTTTTGATTGAGGGCGTTGATTTCAACATCACTCAGCCGCGCCGATTACGTGTTGCCGCCTAAAAATGTCCCTCTATTTGCTCGGTAAGTTAGAGCTTTTCGAATACATTTTCGAATTTATTTCTACAGTGCGGGTATGGTGCAGTGGTACGAGACTCTTGTGGCACCCTCATGGTTGATCAGTCGATCCTCGCCAAGGCTAATCATGCCTTTCAATCCTTTATTTTTTATTTACATCTTTTCCTCTAAACTGGTGCTAGAGACTCATTTGGGAGGGCTAGGACACTGCATGAATAGCGGCTGGGCCCGAAAATCATTGTATAAGAAGGCCTATAAGATTCTGATTGGAAAACGAATGCGTGGCGCATCCAGGGGGAGTAGATACATCATTTTCTTTATCTTTCGTACCTTGCTCTCCATTGCACTTTTTGATGAAATGCTTTTCTGGAGGCTGAAGGATTTCCTCGACTATACCCTGCCTGTGATCTCCATTACAAATGCTCCTGAATCCCGTTTCTTTTCAGGGTATTGGTTATCGCCGATCGTCCGTCATCTTGTGAACTCGATGTCAGCGTAGCTGTTTATACTCAGCGCGTGAAACGGAGGCGAAACGCTGAGCTCCTAGATGTTAGTATTCACCTATTTTGTGTTCCCTCTTTTTTCGTTTTGCTCGTTTTTAATCATTTTCGTATCATTCATATTTTTCGATTATAACGGAGTGGTGTGACGCGGATGTAACGGACTGCAACGACCGTCCTCTGTTCATCGTGTCTTGCCTTTCCATCGGAATCGAAGTTTTCTCTCGATGGGCAAGTCGTATCGACTCCGACAAACTTGCTGCCATGGCAGACAAACTTTGGAGTGCGAGCGATAGAATCAAGTTGTATGTCTTCATTTTCTTACCAAGGGTCATCTTTTTATTTCATTTCTTGCAGTATTTATAGGTCGTCACAGAAATCTCGATACTGCCGTATCCTTGATGTCCTCGTTTGTTGTGGAGCTTTTGACTCCGTCTGTGACAAAAATCTGGAGGTATTCTGAAACAAGACAAACCCTAGTTTTTGTGGTCGTATCAAATTTTTCTAGACTATTGGAAACCTTTGGAAGTATGCAACGAACGCTGTCCATACTCCAGGTGTTTTCGAATCAGCGTCTGCTTTGCTCATAACATTACTGAAGAAGTACAATTCGGTGGGTTAGAGCAATTTTTTCCTCTACTCTTTTCCTTATTTCTAACTTTCAATTCGATATAAATATATAAATAAATGTATTTGAAAATAAGGTTCAGGTCCTCTCCAAAAATGACGACGTTGTTTATGTTATTTGTGAAGCATTATCTCGGAGTTGCGAGTCTCATGAGGATGCAGTGTACAACTTGGTAACATTTGTCCTGACAGAGTTCGAGTTTGACGAATTGGACAATTTTTCTGGTATAGCTGACAAAAAGAGAGGATTGGAAGAGTGGAGGTCAGTGCGATTGTTTTGATTCTCGGCGGAGCATTTGTTTTTTATCACGTTTTTTTGTAGATTTCGATGTCAAATAGCCGAGTGGCTTGTCGACCACCTCGAACCCAAGTGCAATATTGGTCATCTTTTGTATTTGTTGTGCTCTCTTCATCCGTCTGCTGCTACCGCAATTGGGACCAGTCTCTCCACAGGTGAGCTCCTCGTTTCTGTTATTGACAATAAATCGAATTGCTGTCTTTCCTTTAGAGAAAAGTGCGATTGAAAAGGATCTGGAACTTTTTCGACTTGTTGAGACCTCTACGGGCTCAAAGAATGCAGATCCCGCACCTCTTGTGATCGTAGATGAAATGGTCGACTATATAACTCAACTGATCTCTCAATTCTGGTCAAACTGCGGTAAGTCTCTCGGGATTTCCTGTGTGGAAAATAGGAAGGGTATCTGCTTCATAGGGCTTGGTCAATGCAAAGTTCTACTACTGGGAATATTTTTATTTGTCAGATGTTCCGGTCGAAAAACGAATTTCGTTGTGGTGCTCGTATGCTGCGTTCGTTTCAAAACTAGAACCTGGACTTTATTGTGAAACAATGGATGTGCTAGAGGTATGGTCCTTTATGTTGGAAATTATTGAAGCAATCAACACTGCAATATTTTATTCATTCTTAGGATATGAATAAAGGCATATGTCAAATAGTATCCATGGCTGAACCAGAGCTTCTGTCGCACTTCCGGCCTGTCTATGTACTCCCATCAGTTATTTCGTCCAAACTCTACCAGCTGTTGGTAACTCGACTGCCTGAGTGCCCTTCGCTCGCACCGTATTTGGTGATATTTCCTCGGCAACTCGAAGTGGCTGCAAATAATATCGTTCGTTTCATTCATTGATGAAGACAACGTTGATAATTTTCATGAGAAATATGAGCTTTCAGAGGAATGTGATGCGCGAAATTGGGAATCATGTTATGCAGTGGAATGATGAGACCTTGCGCCAGGCAGCTGGGCGTCTTCTCGAATCTTTTACGGACTGTGTGGACACTGTGCCAGACCTTCTCATACTTTTCGACGAGTGTGGAGGTATTATTGATAGCAAAACCAGGGAACGTCTATATCGTCGCATATCGTGGGTTAACCTTCTTTTAAAGTTGGTTTTTAACTGTCTATTCTCGTGAACTCTGTTTACCTATGTACCTGATGAGGATTTACATAGACATTCCTAAAGGTGAAGTGAATCGTTCTTCAATATTTTCACCTATCAGCTGACGGATAGGGGTCCGGGAACGCCAGATCGAATCACATGAGGGTAGCTATTTTCGTGGTGAACCTCGAATCATTAGAACAACATCTACCTCATGACAGTAACTCGCAAAAACGCATCCATAGAAGTAGGATATCACGGTACAAGCTGAGAATTCTCTGGTTTCACTTCTTTGGCGATGGATGTTCGCCGGCTTTGCTCAGCGTTCGGTATTTTATTTATTTTATTTTCCTTATTTTGTTCATTGATTTGCAGACTGATCATTAACGAAGATATTGGTGGAGGTGAGTACAGCGAACAGGAGGGTGAAATCTATCGTCGACTTCTTTGCATGTACGCCTTAAGGACATGGGAGGTACTCTGATCATTTTATCTCTCATTTGGGAAAGCATTATTTTTATCCTACAAAAAGTATTTTGAATATAACGTATTAGCCAGGGCAATCTGTGCCGGTGGATCTGAGTACCGTTAGCGCTTCGTGGGTGATTCGGTATTTCCACGCTATCCCTGAGTCCGTTTTGGATTGGAATTTTGTTTCTAGTCTGCTCGAGCGCACTTCGTCCAACGTGATCCTCACCTTAGTAGGTTTTGTTGTTATAGATCAAATTTGTTATTTTATTTCTGTTTATTTTAGATCACCTTACATTTTTCATTTGAAAAGAATGCGCTTCATCTATTTTAGAAACTGGCTCGGTCGATTCTCGGTGATCCTGCAAAATTTCAACTTCATAAACCTTTACTGCATGCTATTATGAAGAGCGGTAAAACCTTGGAGGTTGGTTCACTTCCAATGGGACTTTAAAAATTTTGTATGTTTGAAAATTTTGAATGCATGCTTCAAGGTATTCAGGCATGTGAAGAGCTAATCCCAGACTTTGCGAGTATCCTAGACTGCTACTACAATTCCATCATCCTTTCCAGTCCGGCTGCGAGTGAAATCGCCCAACTTCCGGTTCTGAGGTGAAACTTGTATATCTCTTTGAGTAATTCTTCGCACTAATCGTACCCTCTCCAGCCCCACGCAGCAGTTCCGAAAGGACAATCTAGTTGAGGCTTTCCGTACTCGTAATCCTAATTTGGTCGCAATGGACGCTTTTCCGGCTTTATTTTTCGTCGACGTCGGCTGTTCGGAGAGGTTGTACTTCTTAAACGGCACAATGGATTCTTTTCATTAACACGTTGACGACAGCACCTTTTTCGCGTGTCTGGCGCGTGGGACCAACCGATTTTCTACCGCGCCGAGGCTGTGGCATGATGTCGGCATACGACGATTTTTTTTCAAAATGGAAGTGAATAGTAAATCTCGAAGACTACATATACAGTCCTGTAATATCGGGGATTGTGACTATTCCTGTTTTTGCAATGAAAATAGAAAAATAACAGCTGGAAGCTTTTAGAATGTTCTTTTCCCCTATCCAGGTGAAAAAGAAACTGTTATTTGTTTATGGTTCATTATTTGTTTATTCTAATAATCAATATTTGTTTGTATTTATGTGTTTGTTTTAGTACCCAGTATTTGTTTGCATTTACTTGTTTCTTGCAATAACCATTATTTGTTTTTACTTGTGAAGCAAGCTAGTGCGCAATCAAAAATTGCGGTAAATCAGAAGCTAAGAATCATTCTCATGGACCATGCTTCCTATAACAATGTGCAAAGGTCTACTAAAAAGTGGCACAAAAACATCCTTCGAAATTCTGAAATGTTTCGAGAAAAATACGATACAAGACTGTGGCGCAGCATTACGCCACACGGTCCCACGCGGCCGATTGAGCGTGGCGCAGCATTGCGCCACACTGTCGTCAACGTGTTAAATTTCACGTTTTTTTGTTCCTTACTTGCGTATGATTTTACATTCTCAGGAACTTCATGTGTGATGTATTCTGGAGGGTTTTTAAGAAGGACCCACACGCTGTTCTGCTGTCCATGTGGGAAGCGGTGAGTTCTTCTTCCTTGAAAAGTGTATATAATTTGAAAATTAGAACGCAAAATGTCTCTGTAGGCTACCGCGAGCATTGCACGTAACAGCTCTCTCCTCCTAATTCGCAATATTATGGCTATAGCAGAATCATCGTCTCGAATAGCTTTGAATGAGAAGATGAAACGAGGAGTTGACATTGCTATCTTCTCTACCGTTTGCTCAGTTTCTCACCTGTGTGCCGAAAAAGGGTGAGATGTTCACGTGTCCTGTGTTACTCTCATTCGAGCATTAATGAGTGCTTGAACAGATTGTCTTCATATTTCGCTTAAATAAGCTCTGTTTCCAGATGCAGTGTAAAGAAGATGATCCTGTATGAGCTGACGAAGGCAAATTATTTCTCTGCGGATGATATTTCGCTGATAAGGGGCTGTTGTGAGCAACCTTCAGCTTTAGAAAATGTAATGGATTATAGTCCGTTTAAAACACAGATCCAGGAGTTTCTGAGGACTGGAGACCTGCAGGTTACGTTTGGAAAAACTTTTTTTGACTCCTAATCCTCTCATACTCCTTCTTGTCAGAACTAATGAAAATTAGGTGTTTCCTGTTTGCTTGTTGCTTGTTTAATGTGTAATATCAGAGTTCGCTGCTCGCGTCGGAGTAAAGCTAATTCTGGCTGGTCAGCGGACACTGTAGTTTCCTAGGTCGTGTTTCTCCTTGGCTCACTTCTGAAGATCTGTTTATTCCTAGCGAGGAACTCTTATTTGCTATAGTTTTTCAAAACTGCGGCCCGCGTGGCATAGTGATGAGAGGCGCTACTGACATTCATCTCGGCCCGCGCTAACAAAGTCTTCCCTCCTTCTGGGACCGGGTAAATTGGTACCAGACTTGTCTGGAAAGGTAGAGGCATTGACTCGGTATAGCAGTTGGCTCCCACAGGTCATTATGTAGGCCAAGTACGCATGCGAATACGATTTATTTGAATGGAACTCGAGGGCGCTTCCTTTGGAGACTAATCAATGCCGACCCCTTTACAAATACCGTTATCTGTTTCGAATTTTTGCGAATGTGCTGTCTTTGTCATAGTTTTAGCCGCTATTTGTTTAGGGACGAAAAATTTTCAGAATATTCGTCTGTTCCATATCCCCTTGTTTTGGCGATGTCTGCGGTTGTCACTTGAAGGCGAACCTGGCGTTCTGTCGTCAATGACGCCGACAATTAAGAAAAGTAACGCTCCATCAAGCAGCATACCAGATTAAAAAGCTTTTCTACAATGTTGTTTTGTAGGCATTATTTCTTATCTGCTCGTCGCATGGGAAGTTGTTCCTCGTATTCGACGCTTCATTGTCCCAGTGCTTTCTCTGATGAAATACAATTCTTCCTTGATTCCTATCCGAGCATTGAATTATGACAACGTTATTCGTTTAATACGAGATTATTGCCTTCTTAAAATAACTGATCCAAGGTAGGTTGCTTGAATCTCATCTTGTTATCATGCAATTTTGCCTCTGGTTATGATAAGCCAAAGTCTCAACTTGAAGCGTCCGATTTTCTACTGTAATGTCTTTGTGACAGGTTCGATTCTGTAGATGTGGTGGACAGCTGTATTCGAATATTAAGTTGCGAAGTGTTCCAGGAGCAATCAATTCTTCGTCCTGCCGCCGCACGTCATGACCTGGTCCGTAACATTTTCGCTGTTTCTAAGAATTACTGTCTGTTTCAATTTTGAATATCAAATTTTTCAGCAGCATAGTTCTGACAGTGGTGGATGGATGCCTTGCCTATTTCGCGATGTGCTAAAAGCGACGGTTCTAGAAAGTTCTGGGTCAAGGGTTTTCCGTGTTATAGAAGAATGTGCTGGTTTTGTGGTCGGTGATTATTTTCTTTTCTATTTCATTTTTTTTACTTTTTTTGGTGATGAATTTTCATGGAAAATGTAAATAGTTGAAACTTGAGCAAAAGGAATAAAGAAAGTGGTGAATAGCATTGAAAAGGAGTTTTGATTTGGTTTGATATTAGGGAGAACTTTGTGTGGAAATTTAGAAATGTAATGTATAATAGTGTTATTTTTTTCAAGCGTAATCTATCGTAGCTTTAATTTAACAACAAATGGAGAGTTGTGCTGTGATTGTTCCGGTGGTAGTATTGTTATTGTATTTTACAGAGATCTGTCGGCTTTGACTGAATAGAGATTAAAACAATTTCAGCCCGAGTTGTGTCATCTTGTGGTACCATATGTATTCGCCTTAGACACCTCTGACTCTGAGTCAGCTGTGGACGTGTTGTTACAGTACGCCAGCCTCATAGACCAGTCAGGTAGTTCTTTCAGTATTATTCACTGTAGCCAATAGCTAACTAACTGATTACTTGGTGTGGTTTGCAGATGTCGAGGAATCCATGCGACCTGGCCTTCGAAGAATGGCCTCCTGCTTAGCTGAATGCGTAGATGGTGTGGGGCTGTTCAGGCTCTCTCGATTTAGCTTGAGTTCGCAGCAATATTTAGAACAGATGTGCTCTCTAATTAGATGCTGTCTCATAGCAGAACTTCCCAATCACGCGTTCTCTGTGGCGAACGTTCTTCATGATATGTAAGTTGTATGTAATTCAGATAGGGCTGCACATGGTACAGTAGTAACAGCCGCTGACACCCGCTCGTTCGAGCGATCAATCCCTACCCGGGCTAACCAAGGGCCTTCCTTCTCGTCGGCTGTGTCTTCTTCCGATTGATGCGCTGTCCAATTTTCCTTCCAGAGGCGACTGCTTCAGTTGTACCTTTCGTGATGATGGCGATGTCGTCCACAAAACGATGATTTGAGAGGAATTTTACGTTCACATGTACGCCCTTTTCGTCCCAGTCGACACTTCATTACCCACTGCAATCTGGTAATAAACAGCTTGGGCGAAAGGGTATCGCATTGACTGACGACCTTCTCAATAGGGCTGTTGATTGGACACCGGGAAAGCTGTACGGACGTAGATAGAACAGCGGTGGTTGCAGTCGGCCAGCGTTTTTATATAGGACGAGTCCACTCCTTGATCGACTAACGCAGACAGTGTACCGTTTCGACGCTGTCGAAGGTCTTTTCGTAGTCGACGAAGGTGAAGACGAGGGGCAGATGGTACTCTTGACAGACCTCGATGACCGTCGTGACACCCTGGAAGTGGTCGATGCAGTGCATCCCTGACGGAACCCAGCTTGCTCAGGCGGTTGTGCTTCATCCATTGTTCGCGATATGCGCGTCATGATGATCTTCGCGATATCCGCGTCATGATGTAGAGCATGCTCAACAAGCTAATCGGGCGGTAGTTGCGGGGAACGTCCCTGTCGCCTTTCTCGTGTAAGGTGACAGTGCGCGAATCCCTCAACTGATCCTGGATTCGTTTCTTCCGGAGGTAGGATGTCATGTGTGCTGCGAGGAGGGAGTGCAGAGTATGGTTTCCTGCACAAAGAAGATCGGCGGAGATCTTGTCTGGCTCTGGAGTCGTGCCGCTCTTCATACTAGTAATTGCGACTCCTACCTCAGATGAGAGAATCCCTGGCGGTTCTCCAGCGGTGATATCGGGATCTGGCACAGGCTGTGTAGAACGGAACAAATTACTGTAGAATCTCCCTGTGATCGATTCCATCTCGAAACGGGAAGTGGTGATAGTCCCGTGTTCACGTTTCAATGTCGGTAGCGGAATGCTGGACTCGTTGAGGTCCCGTCGAGATTTCTTCAGACTTCGCTTTCTTGTGCCACTTCCAAAATTCTTCTTCCTCCTGCGCTGAGTAAGATTCTCGCACGAGACCTTTCTGCAACTGGTATTGGCAGCCAGCCACTCCAGGTGGGTTGCGTTCGGATCCATCCTCAAGCTTCTCCTCTTCTTAAACAGCTCCTTGGTGTCCGGTGAAATGCGGGCACTCTGCTTTATAGTGAGTGAGAAGCAGCATCAGCACACGTTCGTAGTCCTTTTAGGAACAACTCGTAATCCTCGGTCGGATCTTCAGCCGCTCGAAAGTCATAATGGGATAGAGCTTTGTTCAGAAGGTCTTCGTCGAACACGGCTTGCTTCCTCTCCTTCGGCCTATAACACCTGTTCTTCTACAAACGGTGGTCGAACCTGATCATAGCCCAAAGGATGCGGTGGTCGGGTTCAAAAAGATGGTACCACGGAAGTGTCGTAAAGGCACCATCTTCTGTTGGTCGGAATGAGGTCGATATCAGAGTGAGTCGTGCCGTTAAGTGATTCCCATGTCCAGCGACGGTGTCCTTTCCCCTTCAACAACGAGTTGCCGTGGAAAAGACGTGTAGCGGAAATGAGGTCAACAAGGCGATGTCCGTTTCCAATCGCCTATCCCAAATCTTCCGATCTTGTGGTCCTCGCCATTACCCTTTTCGATCCATGCGTAAAGTAGCGTTCGTGAGTGGCAGTTGATGACTGAGATGGTCTTCTGATGTGGTGGGTGAAGGCGTAAAATGGGTAGAGGAGGAGACAGTATCTCGTGAGAGTCGACGAGATGGACGACAGACGGGTGCATGGCAAATCCAACGCCACCGTCGTTCCGATTCGACGATATCTTCTCTCCACGTATAACAAGAGCCCCGTCGTTGAGTTGACGTATGCCGGCTTTCGTGCACTTGGTTTCTTGTAGTGCGATCATATGATATTTCATGTGACCAGCAGCTTCGAGAAAAACGTAGAGGTCGGCGTTAGAGGAAGCTATTCTAGCAGTGTAGGTACAAAGCATAATACAGTATCGATGTCGTGCTCCAGATGTATCGTCGTTATCCAGAATCCCTGCGCAACCAGAGATTTTTCGCCCCTCACCGGTTGTAATACCGTCCGACGTCGGAGACGGTGGAGCCCTGGATGCAGGGTGCTGAGGCTGTTCTTCTGTTGGTCGAGCGTTTTTGTTCCCTGGTCCGGCCGAAGCGTTGCCAGCGCGTCCTTACGGTCCATTCTACAAGCTTAGGAAGTCAAAAAATCGAGGGCGTATAATAAAATAAAAAAAACAATGGTGCAGAACAAACGCCGTCAGTGCTAAAATGCAAGCTATATGGTTGAGTAAAATCGTGATTGAAATGACGTGAATGATTAAAAAAAGTTAAGTTTTAGTTACATTAAAAAGGGAGGAAAGAGATGCAGAAATAATAAGGATAAGGGAATACTGAAAAAGAAGCTTCAGGAAATATTTCATCGCTGACTCGAAAGGTAATTTGCCAAGTGTATTAAGAATTACAACTGATTTGCTCAATCTGAGAAATTCCAGCCCGCACTGTAACCAAAGGAACCTTGCCATATAGAATTCCTTGCGTATTTAACACTAAGTTTATGGTTCTGAATTCAACACGAACGCGACGGCGCGTCCTTAGGGGACTGATTCAAACATGGTGTCGTAGCAGCCCTTTCAGGTTGATGGCAGAGGAGGGTACTCGACACTCGGCGGCTTTTGACGGCACCAAGGTAACGAATAGGCGGTTCAATGACGTCTTGAAGGATATCTATCTAGCTCTTGGCTCCACTGCCGCCCTTGGAACACTTCCAACAGAATTGCAGGTGGTGCTGTGGACATTCTATTTTCTAGGATTACTGCGCTCAATAATCATTTAGAATAAATAACTTTAGAATGATAACCGTGTGCGGCTTCTGTTCTCGAAAGCTCGCTTCAACTGGCTGGATGTCATGTCCAGCCCTGAGGCGTCTTGCAGTGATCTGGTGGATGCATACTGGTTTTGGTGAGCGCTACTCATCAATGGTTTTACTTTCAATAAAAATAACTGTTTTATCGTCCATGTTACTGTTTTTCTTTCATTACAGCGGAGTTGATTACGCAGGTCAATCCAAGCAGCTGAAGTATGCATTAGCTATTCGTACGAATAAGTGGAAGGCCGTCAGCTATCCAAAAAGGTATGATTTCTAGGTGAACTAGGTTTCAGAGTTTCTCTTTTTTCAAATTTATTTAGATTGCTCTCTCACGAAGAGCGCATGTTCGCCGCTTTGCATGTCGCAAGACGCAGCTCTGGCTTGCTAGAAAGATTGTTAGATCATATTGCGTGAGTGTTGTCTCTACAGTGTGTCGTTTTTAATTCGTACTTTCTGCCTGCTTTTGTCAGCCGCCCGCAGCTTGAAAAGGGTTCATGGTGCTGCCATGGATGTTGAAGTATAGAGTTCGCGTGGTGCAGTGATAAGAAGCGCTACATCCGGACGGTCGAGCAGTTGATCTTTGCCCGAGCTAACCAAATCTTTCACCCCTCCGGGGGTGGGGTAAATTGGTACGTCTGTGTGAGAAGGTATATAATAACTTTGTATAGCGGCTAGCCCCCGTAAGTTATCGTATAGACCAAATTCACTTTGACCATGCCTCTACGATTCTGAATGGAACACAAAGACAGCAGAACGTCCTTAGGGAATTGATCAACCCCGCTACCTTTACCTTCATCTTTTACCTCACTTTTGGATGGCGAACATGTGGTTATAACTAGAAAACTTCGACTCTGGTGACTAAACCTGTAACTCTATCAACTAACGTGTGATTTCTATTTGTTAAGGTCTTTTTTCGGTGAACCTTGCGGTTCTCTATCCTACCATTCTCAACCCATTCGCCGAGAAGAAGGCTGAATGTTGCTTGTCCGCGTTTGATTCAACTCCCAATTTCAAAATTCCTATTTCTTCAGAAATATTGAATGCGAAAATTCTGTGAACCGAGCGTTGCCACCATCCGAGGTTTTTGGGCACCTCCGAAGTTTAGAAGTTCTTCGACCGGGAAATACGTATACCTTTCAGGACTTCAGGGTTGGTAAATTGATGTCGCTACAATGTTACCGGGCTATTTCAATTTTTATAGGAAATGCCGATAGATTCGCTCGTACTGCGAACTACCCTAATGCTTCGTTCTGATGAGGATTGCTCTTTATCGCGATCAGGGGACGGTTGTGAATCAGCCATCTCGGTCTTGCTGAGGAAGTTATGTGAGCAGAAGGCATTCTCTGTACGTCTTCCGATTCATTTGACTTTATTTCTTTGATTTTCTGAGAACTTCGTTGTAGCCATGCCTGAAGATTTTGGAGAGATTCTCTGACAGCCAAGCTGTAATTGAGAGGTGTCGAGTTCTCGTCGCTAAAGGGGAGATCAACACTGCTGAACATTTGCTGCGCGTTTTCGTAGATCCAGCGTACGTCTGTTCGAAGCACGATTTCATTTTGAGGGTGGATTTGGAGTAGTCTTTTAAACATATTCGTTTTTAGTTCCGGAAACAATACAGAATATGTCGTTGAGGCCCGATGCCTTCTTGCTGAACTCCTCGCAGATCGTAAAAACATGTTGGATGAATCTATCACCCTTCTCCGTGAAGTACGGTTCAATTTTTTTGTGAATTATTGATTTTTGTTTTTGATTGCTGTGAAGGGCGCCTGTGGTTCAGCGATAATACAGTACCGTCGCTAATTTTCCGCCAAAACGCGGTTGGCGACAGAAAAAACTGTCCAAGTGTCGCTTCGCCATAACTTCTTTCAAACCCTTCCATTTCAGATGTAAAATACATGATCAGAATCAGAACAGCGTGATCTAGGCTGTGGTCTACAAAACACGTGGGAATTTTTAAAATTTTGAAACCGAGTTGAGCGTTCTTTGACCTCTCTGCGACGACGAGTTGATGAGGTCGACCACGTTATCTCGCCCTAGATAATTACACTAATTACGTGTAATCTGAACTGAATCGTAACAAAACTTTCCAATATTCAAATTGAATCAAATTTGGACAGCATATTTGAAGGGAGGAGCTGACGACGATCATTTCAACACCAAACACGATTTGAGAATTTTTAAAGGTGGGTTTGACTGCAACAGAAAAAATGATGAGAGAGGCTTTTCACGATACGTCAAACCAAGTAATTAAATTTTTGGGATGTCAAGGACTGTAGCATCAGATGCTACGACAAGAACGCTTCCGTAGCTTCCATCAAGCAGAAGCTTAGGCTACAAGTTTCAAAGAGTTTTGCATCCCCGAAAATGCAACATATTACATATGTACGAGAATAAATTGAAGATTTTGGGAGTTCAACAGCATGAAATCAGAAAATAAAGTTACCCGAATTGGGTGAAATAGCGAAGAAGTGCTTTCTATACACTTGAAGTTTGGGATGTTTGTCATAATCGGGGGAAAAACGACTCGAACCGCGACAATTTTCAGTCTGAAAAGTTAGTTTCATGATTTTATTGTAAAAAGCGAAATGTAGCCAAAACTGCTGTACTTCGGTACACATCTCAGATACAAGGTCAAGAAGTGATTGGCTGCGAAAAAGATGCCGTACATGACCCCAGAGGTGAGAACGCCGCCTATGCTTTCTCATGCTCTAGGCAGCCTTAATAATTATGAGGCCACGCAACGCTCACAGGGTCGCCTCGAAGTATGGGTGCAGGTCCTAGAAATGCTCTCCTCACCTTACATACTATGTTTATTCCAATATTGACTACAAACCATTAAACACTATCGAACGCTAGTATTATTTTTACTATGTGCTATTAAATACATGCAATCAAAGAGATGCAAATAAATATCTAAATATTTGATATTTAACTTTACATATGATTTTATTTAGTCGACTTCTGCCATCATGTTTTGCTGAATTGGATTGACGGCAGCTGAATTCTGGATTTCCCTTCTCACATACGTATTAAGATATCGCACCCGAGAATTTAAAACACATTGAACGCCGCGCCATATAGAATCTTGGATTTCTTTGGGCACAAGACAGTATTTGAAGAAGCACTGTTATAAAGATTATTCATTTTGAGGTGTTTTCGGCTTGTTTCACTTGGCAAAGATACTCACTTCTCGTATGAAGTTTATCCTAGTAGAGGTCTCTACCCTGTCTTGAATTCTAACGTAAATCTCATCATGCATGTATTTAATAGCACATAGTAATAATAATACTAGTGTTTGATAGTGTTTAATGGTTTGTAGTCAATATTGGAATAAACATAGTATGTAAGGTGAGGAGAGCATTTCTAGGACCTGCGCCCATACTTCGAGGCGACCCTGTGAGCGTTGCGTGGCCTCATAATTATTAAGGCTGCCTAGAGCATGAGAAAGCATAGGCGGCGTTCTCACCTCTGGGGTCATGTAGGGCATCTTTTTCGCAGCCAATCACTTCTTGACCTTGTATCTGAGATGTGTACCGAAGTACAGCAGTTTTGGCTACATTTCGCTTTTTACGATAAAATCATGAAACTAACTTTTCAGACTGAAAATTGTCGCGGTTCGAGTCGTTTTTCCCCCGATTATGACAAACATCCCAAACTTCAAGTGTATAGAAAGCACTTCTTCGCTATTTCACCCAATTCGGGTAACTTTATTTTCTGATTTCATGCTGTTGAACTCCCAAAATCTTCAATTTATTCTCGTACATATGTAATATGTTGCATTTTCGGGGATGCAAAACTCTTTGAAACTTGTAGCCTAAGCTTCTGCTTGATGGAAGCTACGGAAGCGTTCTTGTCGTAGCATCTGATGCTACAGTCCTTGACATCCCAAAAATTTAATTACTTGGTTTGACGTATCGTGAAAAGCCTCTCTCATCATTTTTTCTGTTGCAGTCAAACCCACCTTTAAAAATTCTCAAATCGTGTTTGGTGTTGAAATGATCGTCGTCAGCTCCTCCCTTCAAATATGCTGTCCAAATTTGATTCAATTTGAATATTGGAAAGTTTTGTTACGATTCAGTTCAGATTACACGTAATTAGTGTAATTATCTAGGGCGAGATAACGTGGTCGACCTCATCAACTCGTCGTCGCAGAGAGGTCAAAGAACGCTCAACTCGGTTTCAAAATTTTAAAAATTCCCACGTGTTTTGTAGACCACAGCCTAGATCACGCTGTTCTGATTCTGATCATGTATTTGACATATGAAATGGATGGGTTTGAAAGAAGTTATGGCGAAGCGACACTTGGACAGTTTTTTCTGTCGCCAACCGCGTTTTGGCGGAAAATTAGCGACGGTGTGCTACTGACACCCGCATAGTCGAGCGATCGATCAAGGCCCGATCTATGCTAGCCTTCCATCCCTCTGGAGTCGGGTGATTTGGTACGGACTTGTCTGGGAAGGTAAAGACAATTGGTATAGGCTGGCCCCGTAAGTCATTCTAGAGGCCAGAAGCGTCTCCGACTCTGAATGGAACAGGAATGCGACGGCGCATCCTTGGGAGACTGATAAACGCCACCTTTATGTGCCTTCAGCTTTACCTTTCACTGCTTTTGAGCTTCCATCGTGAAACTCGGCAGTTTCAGAACTTAAATCTGATTGACAAGTACGACATCAGTCATGAAGGGCAGCTTCGAATGTTCACTTTGTTGCACCGTCTAGCGGCTCGTCAACTTTCAGCTATTGAAGAACATATGGAATCAAGAGCTTTCCGAATGAGAGAGGATGCCATTCGAGAATGGACTCGACAGCGAAATGTTGCATCGCAAAGGTTTATCCACCGGTTTTACCTTTATCGCGAATAGTTGTTGTTCCATTCCTATCTATCATTCTAGGGCTCCATCCCATGCGGCCCGTCGTATTGAATGTGAACTACGATGCGAGAAGGGGGCCGTTGAGTCGGCCAAGAAGAAACTTCTAGCGAGCGCGGTTGAGACTTTATCAGCGAGTCTTGAAGCTCTAAGTGCGTGTTTTTGCTTTTATTCCCTAAATTTTTCCTATTTTGATTTTTATTCGTTTCTAGAACTTCTGTCACTTCCGTATGTAAAAGAACCTTGCCAATCTTCTGAGAGGAACGGCGTCATATTGCGCTTAATATTTCCTCTGATCGATGTGCTATTCCGGTTTGACACCGAGGCTGATGTGGTGAACACCTTTAAGGTATCTGTAATTAGTTTTTGAACTCTGCGTCGTTTTAACCTATGTGTAACATTTTGTGTTTACAGACATATATAGGAAAGAGTATGGTGCCGACCGTTTGGGTAAATGTTGTTGGACATCTAATGTCTCACTGTTTTACGAAGTCTTTACTGGCTCCTGTGATTCGAACCGTAAGCTCTGTAAAATATATATTTTATATAAGGTTGACCATAATCTTCGATAGCATCGAAAGGTTTTCCAATTGTATTCCATTTTCTTTGTGAAAAGTTATCTCAGATGATTGTGAAGCTCATCATCGCCTACCCTTACCACGTCCTACATACTGTGCTCATGTACAAATTCAATGAGGTAAACTTCATTCAAATTTCTCGTTTAAATTTGTTTTTCCTAATCGTAAGGTTCAGAACCATGCCTACATAGTGAATTCAATGTTGGGAGAGGCGGAGCGACGAGTTTCCGACAAAAACGACAGGTGCCGACTTCACGAAATCATAGAGGACATGACTGCCGCGCACGTTGCTTATATGCAGTTTGTCGCTGCCAAGATCTCTGATCTAAGATTTTTCAACAAGCGTCAGATTGCTGGATCTGCAGGTATTTCATTATTCTGTGCTATGATTTCTGTTAGTTTTTCATGAGGCCCGTGTCGTGCAGTGGTAAGAGGCATTATCACACGCTCGCTAGAACGATCGATCTCCGCACGGAGTAATCAAGCCTTCCATCTCTCTGAGGTTCACTAAATTGGGGCAAGGTTTGTCTGGGAAGGTGAAAACATTGGCTTTATAGTGCGGCTGTCACTCAAAAGTTATTGTATATTTGCGCGGAATGAACAATCACTAGAGCCCTGTGATTTTGAGTGGAAGACGAAGGCGTGGCGCGTTCTTGTGGTACTGGTTAACGTCGACATCTTTACCTTTTCACCTTTTCCAATTACGATGGAAACTCTATTTTGTGTCTTATTTCAGCTCAATATGAAATGCTAGATGGGTTATCAATTGTGTCTTTGGTCGAAACTCTCAAACGTGTTCCCCTACCAGTTATTGAGCAGAAGGTATCCTAGTTTGTCGGCTTTACTGTTAGAGTTTATATTCAAATGTTTCTCCTCAATTTTGATAGATAATTTTACAGCTGGGCCTTGCTGGTGATTACTCAGGAAGTAATATTGTAATGTGGGGAGCGATGGAACGAGTTTGTGTACAGGCAGACGGTTTGTCGGCACCGAAAGTGCTACGCACTAGAGGGAGCGACGGGAGGCTCTACAAGACTATCTGGAAGTTGAGTCGTTGACATTATGTTTGTCTAAAGATGCTTAGCGCTCTTCTGTGGTGTTACATGTGTTCACTTTGATGGAGCAAACATTTTTAGAATGAGGATGTGAGACAGGATTGCCTTGTTGAACAACTGTTCTCCGTTGTCAATGGTATACTCAATCAGAATGAATCACAAGCATTTCTTCGAACTTATAAGGTACGACACTATGAGCTGAGCAAACCTTTTGCTTTCTTATGATTGAAATCACGTTGTGTGCTTTTAGGTGGTTCCGCTAGATGCGAAAAGCGGAATAATAGAGTTCTGCCAAGGAACAACGTCCTTGAGTAAGTTTTTTTTGAGCTTGGTACATGTTGGAGAACAATTTTGGGGGTGAGGGACGTTAGGCAGGAATGCTAATTGCCAACTCATGGCGCGCGCAAGGTGACAATACCTGTGGACCATTGGCGAGTTCACCGCGTGCGCCTCCACGCTGGTCCTCACCGCACGCTATCTTGGCTGCGGCCGAGCTCCTCGTTAAGGCGATGGTGACCCGACGGACGAAAGGAGTTGATCGTGAGCGAGAAATGTTCTAAACGCGTTCGCCTACATAATTAGCGGCCGTGCAAATGGTGTTACGATTCGGTTATACATGAGCGTAATGTGGGAGCATATCGAAATTTTGCTTTCTTTCAATGGGCTCAATCAAGTCCTCAAGAACAGCTGTTGGTGAGCAATTTTCGATTTTCGAGACCGTGTACCTTGAAACTTTAAATAGTCCTCTTTTATGCAATTCTATTAAGATGAGGGTATACGAAAGCTCGAATTTCATGTAAGAGTCAATGTTTATTTTAACAAATACATAGAGGCTAACGAATGGAGACGACATATGAGAAACGCCAATGCTATGAACAGGTTTTAGAGAGAACCACGGAGCAAGATTCAAATCTCAGTCAATTTCATTGATAATAATACAGCAGAATACAAACTGCTCGTACTGTGACGCGTTTGCATAAGTTATAGTTTGTATAAGTTATTCACACCTGAACACATTTTTGGACATTTTGGCACAGTTCTTTGAACAATAGTATTCATAACCCCAAGTATTCCTCAAGTCACTTTTCTTGATTAATATGAGCGACTGTATGAAGTTCTATACAGCAGATGTACGGTTTCCAAATCAAAAAAAATGCTCACCAAAAACTTTTATATGGACTTCTGATTGAGCCAATTGGAAAGAGCTCAAAATTTTGATATGCTTCCATAATACGATAATGTACAACCAAGTCGTTAGACCATTTACACGGACGCTAATTATGTAGGCGAAAGTGCTTGGAACATTTCTCGCCCACCATTGACTCCTCTCCTCCGTCGGGTCACCATCGCCTTAACGAGGAGCTCGGCCGGGCCAAGATCGCGTGCGGTGAGGACCAGGGTGCAGGTGCACGCGGTGAACTCGCCAATGGTCCGCAGGTACTGTCACCTTGCGCGCGCCATGAGTTGGCAATTAGGATTCCTGCCTAACGTCCTCCCCCCCCAATTTTGGTATGTTTTTTCTGAACTTGCAATTTCTGTTCCTACAGTTTTTGCGTACAGGTTACCCATTTCTCTCAACAGGTGCTTTCGGGAAGCATATTTCAGTCCAGTTAAGGTTCGAGTTAGGAACTGGGTGAGCTAGAAGCTATGTGGGGTTACTGTTTAAAAGCGTTGTGAGAGCAGTTTGGAACTTTGGCTCCTGAACTCAACTATGATCTATATCAACGTTCTGCTTTTGTATAGAATAAAGCCAGTTGAAAGCATATAAATTGAAAGGGTACCAAATATTAGGAGCGCACCTGATGAAGTGGTAAGAGTAGTAATTCCCCCTTATGGTCGAGCGATCGATCCTAGCTCAGGCCAACTAAGCCTTCCTACCCTCCGAGATTGGATAAATTGCTACCAGACTGTCTGGGGGAGTGACGACACTAAACAGGGGCTGGTCCTATAAGTGATCGTAAAGGAAAATTATCTCGTCACTATATCCCTTCCGAAGCCAATGCAGCAAATCTTTTAGGAGAACTGATCAGCAGCGATCGCTTTACCTTCCATTTCTAGCGCAATATTGACACATCGAAGAGTTACTCGTAGAATCTTACTGTTCCTGTGAGTCTAACGTTCAGAGGAGCTGCTTTGTGGGATGAACTTGATCAGTGGTCTCCATGTTAAAATGGAGCCCAAAAACAAGACTCCATTGCAAATGCGAACGATGTTGAAGGACGTGGCCAAATCGCAGGTAGCACAGGCGTCCAAGCTTTTCAGGGAGGCGTGTACGCATTTTCAACCTGTGTTCAGGTACTCTTTATATCTTTCAGTTAACTTAATGTTTCCCCATCATATCTCTCTTTAGTTGGTGAAATGATTTCGATTTCAGACACTATTTCTATGAAAGGCACCGCGATGTGAAATCGTGGACGCGGATGATTAACAACTATAGAAGGAGCCTCGCTCAGTGGAGCACAGGTAAGAGTAGTTTGTGCGTAGGGTTTTTTAGTTATCAGTTCTTTCACTGATCTCATCTGTTTATCTGAATTACGACATGCTATCCGTATTCTCTCTTAGGTTTATTGTTCAAAATATTTTCCTTCTTGTATTGCTATTGTAACGTGTGTATGAGTTTTTATTTTATTTTTATCTATCTATTCCGTTCGAAGAAACCCTTGCCTTGCTTAGAAATAGCTGAAAAGGGTGTCGGTACCAACGTCAAACCCGGGTGACAGGTCAGCTGATGGAAGAAAAATGTCACAATTACAAGACTGACCGAATGCCGCGGGATAAAAACATTGTGGAATAAAAAAGTCTATAAGTAAATGAATGCAGGGTGTTTAAAAAAATGTACCTCCTGTTTGAAATACCATAACTTTGACGAAAGTGAACCAGTCGAAAAGAGTCGTAGCTCGGATGAAAGCTAAGGAAAAAGAAAATTTTTTGGTATGTGTTTGGTGAGGATTGCGCCATGTGCTCGACCGAGGCCTCGGATTTTGAACCTGATTGATAGTGGAAGGGTTATATGCTTGCTCTACTTTGGTCGTAAACAGGTGATTATGCTGCTATGGATTATTCCTGGTGCAGTAAATATACCTACCTGCCACAGCTTTTGGTTAATCATGGAACAACATCGATATTGATCAATAATTGTAACCACTTTTGAGAAGCTAAAACTCTTCCAACAGTGATGCAATCATAAGAAGAGAATTAAGAGGAATGTAAAATGTATAAACCATGAAAATTACGCCATGCATCCGTCCGAATCGTCGGATTCCAGACCTGGTTGAAAGTTCACGGATAGCATGCTTGTTCTACTTCGGTCGCCGTTACACTTGGGGCAGCGAACAAAACAACTAAGCATTCGGTGAGAGACGGATGAGCATCCTTATCAACCACTGGGTGTTCATTTTGATCTGAATAAAAAACATTGTCGTATTGTGCAAGCGCATCTTACAGTGCATGTTAAACTTGTTAAGTTTTGATGTTTTTATGTTTACTGCATCAAGAGAAACTCGTATCAGCGATATCACCTGTTTGCGACCAAAGTAGAACAATGTTATCCGTTATGTTATCCGTGAATTTCCAATCAAGTCTAGAATCTGACGATTCGGAGAGATGCATGGCGCAATCTTCATGGTTCATGCATTATACATTCCTCTGAATTCTTTTCTTATGATTGAATCACTGTTGGAAAAGTTTTAGCTTCTTAAACAGTGGTTACAATTATTGATCGATATTGCTGTTGTTCCATGCTAAACCTAAAGCTGCGGCAAGTAGATATGTTTACTGCACCAGGAGTAATCCATAGCAGCAATATCACCTGTTTACGACCAAAGTACATAGAGCAAGCATATTACCCATGCACTATCAATCAGGTCCAAAATCTGAGCCCTCTCTCGAGTACCTCGCGCAATCCTCACCAAACACATACCAGAAAATTTTCTTTTTTTCTTGGCTTTCATTCACGCTATACTTCGTTTCGATTGGTTCACTTTCGCCAAAGTTATGGCATTTTAAATAGGAGGTACATTTTTTCGAGACACCCTGTATTTAAACGAATTTGTGCATTTCAGTAACATACGTTGTCGGCCTTGGCGACCGCCATCTCAGCAATGTCTTGTTCGAAGTGGACACTTGTAAGCTAGTCCACATAGACTTGGGTATGGTTTTATTTTTACTTTTTTTGTGCTGGTTTCTCTCAGGCGCACGTGGTACAATGGTAAGGCGAGCTACTAATACCAGCACGTTCGAGCGATTCATCCCCACTTGAGCTAACCAAGCCTTCCATCTAGTGAAGTGGTATCAGACTTGTTTGGGAAGGTAAAGACAGTGACTTTGTATAGCTGATGGCCCGCTCAAGTCATTATATAGGCTAAATACGCGTACTCCATGCCTCTACGATTCTGAATACGACGGGAATGCGGCGGCACGTCGTTGAGGAACTTATCAGCACCGATACCTTAACTTTAACCTCTATCCTTATGGTTTCCCTTCTCAATTTACTAAGAAAAATTTCGTTCCTAGGTATGATATTGGAGTACAGCAAAAGATCGCTGCCTATTCCGGAGCGAGTTCCTTTCCGTCTCACACGCGATCTACTCGACCCAATCCTTATTGAGGGCACTGAGGGGCGACTTGCTGTTGAAGCTGTTCGTGCGATGCGATTATTGAGAGACAGTAAACAGGTACTGATTCTTCAGTTTTTTCTTGCATCATTTTTTTCTAATGATCAACGCCAGCTGGATTTAGGTGATCCTCGGCCTTGCTTCTGTGCTTCTACGAGAGACGATCTCGAATTTTGAAGAAGTGGAGTCCAACATGGGAGAACGCCCGTCGTTCGTCTCTGAGACAGCTATCGCGCGCCTTAGGGATAAATTGAATGGAACTGATGACACCTTTGGGGTGCAGAATGTGGAGCATCAGGTAATTGCAGATCGGTGCCATTTTATCTTAACACATTGATGGTAATCGTTGCTTTCTCCCTCTCAGATTTGTTGTAATACATTAATCGATCGAAATTTCGAAGCCAGATGTCAAATTTGGGTAATAATCCCAGGTAGTTCCCCTACGCAAATGCTAGTTATGCTGATCCGACCGTTTAAATTTTAATTGATTTGGATGTGGATAGTGATCTAAGGAAATCAGCGAAGTGGGCTGTAATGTGGCAATCAGCTTTCTATTTTTTTTCTACAACCTTTCTATTTTGGAAGCTTTGTTGTTATCACCATGCTGTACCTTCCACTTCTTTGGCCTTAGGTCATCCACATTAGTGTTTAGTTTATCGGTAGCACAGTGGTTAGTGCAGTCTGCCGAAAACAGAAAGACGCGGGTTCAATTCCCGTCCGATGTCAGTGTTTTGCGAATAACCTAGCATCTCCAAATATATAAGTCTTCCAACTAGTTCTTGTCTATAAACCGCTAAACAAAAAGCGGAAATTAACAGACTAGTTTCGTGTTATATCAAAAATGCTATCAGATTAACTGGTAACTGCCGATATCGGCTTACCGGCTCATTGCCGTGATTACGGCTGAGTGCTGATAGTAACAGCCCGACCGGGCTTAAGAAAGATGCTAGGAGCTTCGCAACGTAGTACATCGGTAGCACAGTGGTTAGTGCAGTCTGCCGGAAACAGAAAGACGCGGGTTCAATTCCCGTCCGATGTCAGTGTTTTGCGAATAACCTAGCATCTCCAAATACATAAGGTTTGAATTCTGATTGTCTTCAGGTACGCCGACTGTTCGCCGAAGCGACTAACGTTGATAACCTAAGTCGTATGTTCGTTGGATGGATGCCATTTGTTTGAAATGAATCAGATCTCTTTGGGTGTACATGTTATTTAGATCTCCCTAACTCCCTAACTGATAGAAGAATTGTTGAATTGTTGTACAATCTCGGTTTTTCCTCACACAACTGGCCTTAAAACCTTCGAAGCATCTCCTTACATTTAACAGGTTTATTTGCCTTGTCACTTATCAAATCAGACTTAGTTACCTTTTGAAGTTGCATGTTGCTAAACAATACTTTTCTGCACTTTTGTAATTTTCATAGTTCTAGTTTCTATTTCTGGTAATTCTAGTCGCAGTGGATTTCATGAAGATTGTGACCTCTCGATGTTTCATAATTTTGTAATAATAAAACTTGTATTTGGCAGATATTACCTTGTTGGATGTTATTCATATCTGTCCGAGGTCAAAAAAAAGATGTATTGGCCCGTAAAGGCCTCGCCCGTAAAAAAGATGTATTGGCCCGTAAGGGCCCGTATTGCCCCGTCAACTTGTGATTCAAGTTGTGTGATTTAAGCCACTGCAGTAAGTGAATTAATTAGAACTGTGTGATTTTTTTCCTTTTGTTCCTTCCTAACGTGACTTATCTTCCCACAGTAATAGGTATAAATTCTGCAAAACCTCGGAACGACATTTAGCTCCACATATCCTGTACTCTGCTTCGTTTTACTTCTTATTACCAGAAAGGTGATATGATGTGGCGGATTCCTTTATTCTCGAGTTCCTAGGGCCACAATTCGGAACAAATTTCTCGACCTTCACTCTAATGTTTCGTAGGAAGATGAGAAACGTTTGCATTGTGTTCAAAATCGTAGCATGAAAATCATGAAAAAGCATCAAAATCGTTATGTAGCATTAACAGTTCAGCGTTCTATGAGATCCTCCAATCAAAGACTCATTGTGGGAAGTTATCTTATCACTACCACAAAACCAATATTTTTGCGCTTTCGTTTGCGGCTCGAGCTCGAGCTTCTTTGGAAAGAAAGGTCCCTCAGTCACCACATGGCTTTCCAGCTCATACTATACGAATAACTGCCAAGAAAATGCTTAGATTTTGAGTTTTTCGTGTTAACATTTTTACTCTTTGTATTGTCTCTATTTATTTTACTGCTGTCTTAATATATCTGTCGTACTCTCAACTCTTCGGTGGTCTATTTGGTTCATTTCATTTTTCTTTCTCACGATTGTCTTAAACATCGGAACTAATGAATAAATAAAATACAAGACTGGGTGGTCTCCTTATGCGCGGCAAGCGCTGCTATTGTTTTCATTGCTGACAAGAGGCTCACGTGGTTAGCGATGCCGATGATCTCAGACATTTTCAATTCGCCATCGATGCGAAACTTGCAGGTGGCGGGTTCGCTGGCCGCAGCTGGTCGGCTAAGCTTTCATCGGCGCTTCTCATTGACACATTGGACCGCCATAGTCCCCAAAATGCCCGTTCTTTTCTGCTGTTATCTGCTTCGAATGTCAGCGTCGCATTGCAGAACTCAAACCCGAAATTCTTTATCATCAACTCGTACAATGCAAATTTCGTGCTTGCGTTCCATATTTTAAAATAGCATAATATACTGATTACATTGTTAGCAATCACATTTCTCCCTTTCGTTACGGCAGCCGGATAACATGTGTATGTTGCTTGTAAACTCTCTGTGTTCTAATAACTACGACACCCGTCCCGTTGTCAACCGCAACACGTTGCGTACATAATTGTGGTAGACTGCGAAAAGCATAATTTATAGGTCATAAAAACAGATTTCGTTAATCACTTCCTTGATCTTGTCAACTCAAATTGTTCCCACATCATAAGAGGCGAATCCAACAAATTTTTCTTATTTTATGATCTTCAAGAATATTCTGTGGCATTGCACGAGCAATAGAAAGTATTTCCTTTCAGAGCTCATTCAGTTTTCTTTCATACCATTTTTGATGTTCGTTTCTTGGGAACTATGTCGAACTACTTGTGATAGATCAGTTTCGCTTAATCGTCTAGTGATAGTCGAATTTCTTATTGTTAGATGAAAACGTCGGCCAGTGCTGGAGATTTGTTCTACCGCAAAAATTTGTCGCCGTTCAAGAACCCAAACGCATAAATTAGCGCTCTCGAAGTACCTTTCTTTTTTGTATTTCTTTTGTTGAGGTCGACATGGTCGTCTTTCCTGAGACTCGAAAAGGTCATGTGGTGTGCATTGTTGGCCCAATGTTCAGCGGAAAAACGTAAGCACTATAGGTTTGAAGGGACTATGCGCACTATACTGTTCTTCACATTTTGAGGACTGAACTGATCCGCATGCACGACCGTCACAGAATCGCTGGCAAGTCGTGCGTCTTAGTGAAGTATGCTGGGGATACTCGATATGATTCCGAGCTCATCGTCACTCATAAAAGGTTTGTCAAACAGGCTAATATTCGTCGTTGTTCTGATTATTCCCAAGAGCAAGACGCCCGGTTTGGTATAAACCTTGACCTTCTTGCAAAAGTTTTTTATTTCTCTAAAAATATGTAACGAAAACACTGGAGGAGCTAGAATCAATGACGTATTCTGTGCGGATGAAGAATAGGCGACCTAAATTAAATTTATGTTATTTAATTCTCTGGGACTCAGCCGGAGGATATTTTGTGCACTGATTGTTCCCAACAAATGCCCTTTTTTCCAATCCTCATCCTAGTTATTTTCTTTTGAGATAAAAGGTAAACGTAAAGGGATCGCGTTGATGAGTCTCCTATGGATTCGCGTCCTGTGCAGATTCATAGGAGTGTAGTGAATTTGGCCTATACAGTGACCTGCAAAGGCCAGCCGTTGCAGCAGGTCAGTATCTTTACCTTCCCAGACAAGTCTGGCTCCAATTCAACTGACCTGGAAGAGATGAAAGGCTCGCTTATCCCGGGCGAACATCGAGCACTCGACCGTGTGAGTGTCCGTAGCGCCTCTTACCACTGTACCACGCGCACCCCGCTTTCTTCAATCCATTGACACCGGTGAATTGCGCTTCTGTATGCGTTGATTAGCCACTTTTGTAGATCACTACTGCTTCAGAGTCACAGCAGATGGGACAACGTTGATAGCCAGAACACTGAGGGAGATTCGTGAAGAACTATTCGCCGACGAGACTGAGGTTGTCGCCATCGACGAAGGACAATTCGTAAGTTCCGTGGCATTTTCCTCACATAGCTCCTGCGGTTTACTTGTATTTACCCTATACAGTTTGATGATCTCGCGTACATATGCGAACAACTGGCATGCGAGGGAAAAATGGTGATAGTGGCTGCACTGGATGGCACTTTTCTCAGGAAGGTCAGCAGAAATGGACTTACCTGATCTCGAAGAAAACAATGATATGAGATCTGTTTGCAGCCGTTCGCCGAGGTGTCGCAGCTGATCTCATTCAGCGATGAGATCAAGAAGCTGTCGGCGGTATGTATGGAGTGTGGGGACGACGCTCCATTCACCTTCAGGTGTACCGACGAGAAGGCGGTTTGTTCTCTTCATCTTTTGTGTTTTTTCTTTTCGAATCATTTCTATTCCCGGCACAGCATCTTTGTATATGACATTCTCTTTTACTCAATTTAAAGTTCCAACCATCATTCAGGTTGAAGTGATCGGAGGCGAGGATACGTATCGAGCACTGTGCAGAATTTGCTACTACGCCAACTCCATCCGCAAAGGTTGCGAACGCTCAAGAAGAGGTTAAGGAGCCCTTGGAGCCTCAATGTTTTATGGATTCTCGTTAATTTATTGATAATTGTCCTATTATATATAAAGATTTCATTTGGATTCGAAGTTCTTGGAGTGCACAGAACAGTGGTAAGAGGCGATAACTCGGCGATAACAGAACGGTCAAGCGATCGATCCTCGCCTGGGCTAACCAAGCTTTTTCATCCTTCTGGGGTTGGATAACTTGGCACCATACTTATCTGAGAATACGCTGATTTGGTACAGCAGCCTGCCTCCGGAAATCACTGTATAGGCCAAGTACGCATTCACCATGCCTCTGCGATCTGAGTGGGAGACGAATCAAGGCGGCGCGTCCTCAAGGGACTGATCAACGTCGGCACCTTTGCCTTAATATTTACCCCTTTAGGCTTCTGTGTTTTTCCTAACACCTTGCTAGGCGTCTGCTCTTCTGTAACAGCATAAAGCGAGTTGACGAAGCAGCTCGTCCTCTTCCCGTGGGAAGTCCCGAGAAGCGTGTCTGAATTCCGGCTGTGCTACGATTTTGCTATGACTCTAACATCACCATTGCATCATCTAATACTAGTCTAATCGGCGCAGCTTACCCGCAGTCCTTCCGTGTGGTTGCGGCAACACCCGCAATCAAAGAAAAACATAACGGATACAAAAAATAAAATCTGAATTAGCGAATTCAAATCTCGCTTCATTCGTTTTTCCAAGAGGTTGTAAGCTTAAATAGCAAGAAATGGATCTAGTGAAAATAATCACCAACTTTGCATTCTTTGTTCAAACCCATGACCAACAAGGGTCTAAATTATAAACCTTCTACGACGTTCCAGAGAACTTGCAGTTCTCCCATGTCTTCCCTCACCATTCAGGGCAGAATTTCCCCATCTCTCTGGCTCGATAATTTTCTAATTTTTCGGAAAGAACTCACTGTTTTTACTTGAGGAATTTCCATCGTATCTTTAGGGGGAATGAATTCGAAGGAATCGGTGAGGCGTTGAAAAAAAGAACATGAGGATTTCTTCATCAGCTCAATAAATGAATATTTATCTAAATCGAACCATGCAGATCAGTTAACTTCAAACGTCTCTCTGAACCCTCGTCATAAGCCTGCCGAGGTGAAAAAGCGAAACACCACCTGCGCCTGCAGCTACGATTGACGATATAAGGACAAAAGGCTTCAGAGACCTTGCTGCAAGCAAGTTCTACAGAGCAGCTGAGAGCAGCAAAAGCTAAATGGAGTGCACTGAGTAAGAGCTGTGAGATATCGATTTCCAAGAGAACACCGTAAAAAGGGCAGGTAAAAGTCAAGGGGATCAGCTCGACTACAGGTCCTGTGCTGCACAAGTATCCAACGCTTCACGAAGGATGTTCGAAGAGCGTAATGCGTTGAAAAATGTACGTGTTTTGAACTTTTCGTATCTATGATACGGTCCGGCGACGCGCGTCGCGTACATTCCGAACATTTCCAGAATTTTCTAGAGATTTCCGGAGAACAGATTCCGAACAAGACCTATATAGTTTTGTAGAGCATCGAGCGCAAATATAGTTTATTTTGGCTAGCTATGGTAATGGTGGGTAAATGAGGTGCCAAGGTCAAAATAACCGATTTCGTCCAAACTTCGTATGAGGGGTGTTACTTGAGGTGCTGATTACTAATCTAACACTAGTTTCTGAATTTGCGTCCGTTTAAGGAAAGATACGGTGGATATTGGCAACGCACATTATTGTTGCCATTTACTAAAATTTGTGCGTTTTAAGCGGCTCCAAACATGATATTCTTCAACCACCATGACAAAATCGCAGAATGAGCACGACTTTGTATCAATGCGAAACAAAACAAAAATTCAGCAACAGCAACCGAACCCATGACTCTCTGAATGATGGTACATTGCGTTACCAATGAGCCAGCAATGCTAATCCGAGAGCGCCTCTCAAGGGCGGTGGTTTTAACGATTTTCGGACCACCCAATGACCCTCAGCAAAAATAAGCTGCATTGTTGTGATCCCCGCTCTGTGCTCTACAAAACTGTATAGGTCTCAATCGAAATCTCACTGACCTCCCCAGTTACATAGTGGTGACCCGCATAAGTGAGGTAATAACCCTAGAATTTCCTCCCCTTGCGGTTAGGCGTGGGGTGCGCCCTCATAGAGCATCATCTCGTCCTCGGACCGCCACGAATTCATCGTAATTGGAAATCAGAGCGAAACGTATGGTAGAGGGGTGGGTGTTAATTTTCTCGCGATTACGCGATGAGTTGCGCGTTTCCCAGGTGCGCCGGCCGACATCAAAGTCCACGCTGAGCAATTGTTGTTGGGTGGTCGATGCGCCCCTTGATGTCACCGACCCATTAGTTACTTACCGCCAACAACTTTACTCGTTTCTGAACGCTCTAAGCGGGTCAATGAGGACACCCGATCCTCCTTCTGCTGCTCAATTGGCTAATATCTTCTTTATACACGCTCAATTGCACAATCACAACACAAAATATCGTTTTAAGTTCTCGAATAAGATCTCGACACGGTCGGCGCGACTTCAGTGCGGACGGAATCGAACTGAGATCTGGCTGTTACAGATCATTGCTGACTGCTCGTATTCTCTGCGGATCGCCTTTTCTGAAAACAATGAGGTTTGACTATGTTTGTTTCGCTGAGGAATGCGGAAAATAATGAAAGTTGGAAACTTGGTGCACCTATAACCCCTTCGAAGAACGTGAACATGAGCAAAGCTGGTATCAAGGTGAAAGTTTCGTTTGCTAAATATTATCCAACAGTAAAACGCCTTGGATAATCACAAGATTGCCGTTGTCTGTTGAACTGACCAAACTTCGTGATTCGCAGGTCTTTTGTTGCCTTTCAAATATGCCACAATTTGTTAGCTGACCCCGATTCATCAACGGGACGTGTCTAGTTATATAACGCAATCCAGTGTACTTGTGGGGTATTAATAACTGGCAAAGATGCAGAATTCGAAGGGGAAACAAAAATCGTGACATGTTCGCGACAGAAGCGAATTCGCCGACTACGGGGTAAAAGAAACCCCTGCTTTAATCATGAATTATGGTGGAGAATTACCCAGATTACCAAACCATTCTACTCAGCGTATTAGTGCCGCTTCAGAGTCAAGAAACTGATAACTGAGTTTCAAGAGAGTGCTTGATACAGAGAGACATAAAAAATGGAACATCAGGTAACTTATTCCCTGAGATATAATTAAGCCAGGTAATAAGTAATAACTTTGAGGTAATTCAGATGCCCGGCGCAAAAAAACAAAAGTAATAAAGATAAGGCGCAGAGAAATAGAGTTCGGGAACCAGGCTGGTGAAATCGAGTGGAAAAACTCTTAAAAACTCTACAAAAATGTTGACTGAAGGCGCCTTAATGCGCATTTGCTATTCCTTAGTGTTTCTCTCGTGTCCCTCGAAAACCATTACGAAATCCGATCCGCGACTCGTTACCGTGATTCAGGGCCTAATGGTCGGATTACTGTAGTTGGTTAATTACGGTCTTACGATTGCGTCAGCACACACCGGGCTGGCTATGCTTCAATAACAAACGAGGAGTGCACGTTTGCCGGGAATACAGGAATCTCCAGAAAAACACTCACCGGTGGTCGTTCACCCGAGTGCCAACGTAGGTGCGCCTTCAGATGACTGCTCTTGTTGTAGACTTTCCCACAGCCGGCGATATGACAGTTGTGAATACCTCGTTTCTTGACCGGCACGTTATTAATTCCTGAAAAAGACGGATTCCGGTAGTTTCGGTATACTGTAGCCGTTCTTCATCGCTACTAAAGCAGCTGCTTAACGAGGAGATTACCACAGTGGGTACAAGAGTATTTAGACTTCGTTCCAGAACCGGTACTTTACTGCAAATGTACCTTTTCCCTGAATTCTGTGAATTGAAATCTTGTTAGTATAGCGAGATACAATGAATTGGCAAGGATCTTTGGCGGAAATTGGCCCTAATGAGCCCATGAAGTGTGAAACCCTCTGTCTTCCTTCCAGAAGCTGTTGAGACCGCAATAAACTGCATTCGAGATTTGAACACATTTTGTTTTTTGATCGCTTTTTCCTTGAGTCTTTCAAGTATCAATGGCTGTACGAATGTTTTGGAGGAGAGACAATGTCGTCTCAATGTGAAGACGTTGTTGACTAAAAGAATGCACACATATTGCTCCACTTGCGACTGGATTCGATTTTGTGAAGTGATGGAAATGACAGTAATTCAGCAACCTCGAATGAAAGGGAGATATGGGCTAGAGGGCTAGGAAAAACCGCCGCAGACAGCTTAGAGAACATCAGATTCACCAGATTTAATGCGCTAACGGATCGGTGTATGCTGCCGGTCATCTTGCTTTAGAAATGAACTATTTGTGATTTTAGGCAAAGCCGAATTTTGAAAATATCGAATGGAGGACAAAGTTTAAAAGGTGCAATTTCATAACGAGTGGGACTGCCTTGATAACTTTGAGCTGTTGAGAACTTGAAAGGATTTTACTACATAGTTGGGCAATAGGTGGGTTCTCACAGATCTTCCGATGGAAAATCAGGTGGCTATTTCGCCGCCAAAGACTGCTGAGGCTTAGGTTGGCTATCTGAAGGGGTTATCTGAAGCTGATAGATATGCATGGGAGCGGCGTGCATTATAGCACAGCTACTAAGAGATAGCATCGATGAACGGCCAGAGTGATGATCGGACGATACCCCCATCAGCGTAAAGAAATCCGCCGCCATAGCGGATTACCACCGCCGCAACAAGAAAAACTGAACGCGACGAGTCTCATCGACAAGGCGAAGCGGCACCATACATTTCCCTTGGATATTCAAGATGTTTTTGAAATATCACCAAATTTTGAGGATATGTGTAGGGAAAGCTGTCAAAGAGGAGCCTATGAAGTCATTAATTAACCATGCCTTCTATACCTACGGGATCGGGTAGATTGGAGCCAGACTTGCTAGGAAGATGAAGACGCTGACGAGGTATAGTCTCCCGCAAATCATCGTATAGGCCAAATACGCATTCAACATGCCTCTACGAGGGGAAAATGTAACAGTGCGTCCTTAGAGGACGGACGAACGCCAATACCTTCGCCTTTACCTTTAAGAGAGGCACAAGAAGAGTACAATACCACAGCCTTTAACACAGAACCATCCAGAACCCTTTTTCGTTCTTCGCTTTTTTGAAGTAGAATTATTTGAGAGTAGAACAGAAGCGGACATAGTTGCACCATGACAAGGCTCATTGGGAGTCGTACTTGGAGAGTATATGAGACCCTCCAAAAATTGTCCCAATGTCACTTCGAAGGTCTTGCCAGCAGGAAAATATCGCATCCCCATCATAGATTTCTATATAGCAGAAAAGAATCTTGTGGCTCGTGAAATATTGAATGATTTCCAAGTAGGGCAATGTATTGAACGATAAGCTTGAAAATGGAATTTGTCAGAAAAAAACCAAAAAGTTGTGTTCTGTAGCCTCGTTTTCGTTGCACAACCAGGTTAGTAGCGAAGAAATGATCTAGTCTTCACGAAAACATTTGAAAGGTTTTTGAAAATCACCCGCCCGTTTTCCATGATCAGGTCTTCTCTCAATACTTATGTTTTTCGTTGACCTTTAGATTCGAATGGGGAAATTTCCTAAGAGAATCGATCGGCCTCAGTAGAATTGCCGATTACACAACTCGAGGCTCTGTGTGTGGTGGTCTCGTGGCAATTACGATCAGTGAGCGGAGAGAGAGAGGGAGAGAGAACGTGTGAGCTCCATAATTGCCTACAGTATACGTCGAGACAAGCGTACGGTTTGGCTTTGGGTGAATTGCACTCAATCTTAACGTTATCACTAACTTCACTCAACACACCTGATTACGACGTAAAGAAGTTTGTTGCAGTGAAGGTCAACAAAGTTGTTAAAGATTTAGAATGCAGAAGAGAACACAGAGTAGTGTGTTCCCAACGAATAGCCAAAGAAACCGTAATAAATCTGACAGGGGTCAAGAACATCGGTGTGGGAACAAATGTTTCGATAATTCAATTGAAAAGCCAAGAAAGAATAGCTCGATTTTGTTACTTCAAGCAAAAATACTCAATTTAGAGGGTAAATGGGGAAGGAATTCCACAGCCCGTTAAAACACTTTCTTAGGCCCCAATATACAGCAAGGTTTATTCTGCGATTCACCGGTGAAAATGAAAAAAATCAATGAAGAGGTCCTATCTTTGTAACGGAAGAGCCGCATCGGACTCAACTATATCTCCTCATCGTATCCATTCTCATAAGATTTGTGTATTAGCCAAAATAATCCTTGCAGGCAGCAAAGGTAATGATCATGAGACTCGGACAGAGTTATACAAAACACTGAGCATCTAACCCTTACTTCTTTAGATTTTTACAATTTAGCTTGCTAAAAATGATCTTTCCAGAAAACCACCATTTTTCATCCACTCGGAGCAATCTGAAGCTTGTTTACACAAAACTTTAGGTAATATTGTAAAATTCGGTCTTTATATAGTTATAGCGTTTTGCAAAGCACATGGTACAAGAGCAGTCACTGACATCGTCACGGTCAAGCTGTCGATCCCTCGATAACCGAGCTTTTTATTCCTGTTGGTAGGTAAATTTTTACATGACTTGTCTGGGAAGGTGAAGACACTGGTTTGAACAGTCCTCGTCGAGCGGTAAGCACTTTACATTTGCAGTTTCTGAGTTCGGAATATTACTGGCAGTGGAGTTCAATGGTAGGTCAATTTTAGGATGGAATGAAATCAGGTTTTCCAGACGGTTAACGACGATAGTGACACAGATGATAAACTCAACTGTGAGGGGAGGTGAGGGTAGCAGGCATCGACTGACGTATAAAGTATAGACGAATTCCCTCCTACAACAGGACAGGAATTTCTCTCGATAAGATCACTAAAACCTCATAAAATAAGCCATTTATGACAGAATTTTAGAGTCTGTCCGTCCCATTGGCGAAAGTTCAAAAAGAACGGCACGACGTGCGAACGACGAGAGATTTGCGTAACGAGACCTTGAAAGCTCATTATCGAGCAAGATATACTGCCAACGGAGAGGCATTGCGGTTATGTAACGTAGTCAGCGTACTGACCGATACAATCACATAGCGCCTCGGTGACGCTCGTTGATCCGAATAATAACATAGAAGAGACGAGAAGACGCCCTATCCTTCAACGTACCGGCAGAAGAAAAACGTTTTTCCGAGGCAGCAATTATGCCAATCGAATTGGCGGGTTGCAGGAGGAGGTTTTCAAGAGGGTCGGATCGAAGGGAGTAGCTCACCTATTCGTTCTGCCTCCTGACAGTTAGGACACTCGCAGTTCCCTCGCGGAAACTTTCCACCGCCTGACGAGGTGGTGGACTGTTTGTTGATCGTCAACCGCTGGTTCAACGACGACGTCGACGGTGGCACTGACGACAGTAAACCCAACTGCGACGACAGGTAAGGTGAGTAGGCATCGACTGAGGTATAGGGTAGAGACCATGTTCCTGCTTGATCCCACCTACAAAGGTACAGAAACATTGCTTGCTAGAATCGTAGAAACTCTCCAAAAATGTTCACGGTAAGCTTACCATGGAGCTCCCGGCCAGTAATGCTGATACGGTGAGTAGGGCGCTTCTGTTGTTGAGGGCGATTTGTCGACGACTGGCTTAGACTGCAAAACATAGGTGAAAATATTGCTTGGTAACTGGTAATGGAACTCATGGATTGAGCCTCAAGTGTTGCGCTTGTCTTTGTGTCATATTGTCGGAGTTACTTTCTTGTTCATTTTTATTGCTTTGAACACGGGAATTCAATCTGCTTCCTAATTCTGCTTTCATTCGTAATTCCCAAAATTTGCAAACAACAATCAAGAAAAACGGGAACGACTCTGTCACATTCATTCCAGCCCACCCTGGAATTTCGGTCATATTCACAAAAATTTCTCATGACTGAAATGCAATGCAGATGCTGAAAATTTTCTGGTTTTTCATAAACTTCTTTTTCTTCCAATGATCACGATTCGCTGTTCATTGTAAATTTTATTGTATAATCAAATTCTAAGCGAATTTTGACTGAAACAAGTAGAAATAGTGGTTTCTAAAGTCTTGTCAAGTTGTTAATCTAGAATACCGTTCAAAAGTTAAACATTTTTAATGGACTCCTTAGCGTCCAACAACGTTCTGATAGAATAATAAGTTATCGAGGAAAAAAATAAAAAAGACATGATACGGTTGCAGATTACTTGTTATAAATACTGTAATTGTTCAAATGTTTGATATTTAAACATATTTGCTTGGTGAATTATGTAGAAGCGGAAGCTGAGCCACTCACCTCAAGTTTATCGAGAATAACGTTAGCATTTAGTCGACTGCATTGTTCCATCAATTTGCCAAGAGGACCCTGATCATTCTGAAACGAAGAAATAAGTGATTCGAAGGTGCCTTGAGAGATTCCTTCTAGAATGGCTCCAATCATTCTAGTGGAGATGGCACCCCCATCATGCAGCAACATTACTCAAGTAGATAGCGGACCAGTACTGCCGAAGTGTGACGACGAAAAAGTACGAATCTTCTGAACTGCTCTCACCATAACATCACCTTATATACTATCGCGATAATAAAGGGTGACGAAAGGGAAGAATATATGATTAGGCCGTCGCCCGCAATCCTGTTATTTGCTACATAATCATATCCTCGAATTGCTATAAAACGTCTCCAGCGAAAACGTCTGGGTCTGGGTGAAGTCATGGATAGTTTCGCAACAGAATTGTGAACCCACCGAAAGAGGTAGCATTGCGGTCGGAGCTGGAGGAATTGTGGCTGCTGACGTCTGATCCGCACTGTTCATACCGAGCATGTCTGCCCATTTCGGCCACGCCCCATTACGCCGAGCCGCCACACTACCGTAGTATTACCGTAGTCGGTGGTGGTGAGCGAGGAGCGGCGAGCGAGGAACGGGTGTAAATAGCTAATTGGAGCCGAATCGTGAAAATTGGGCTACACACAGTGAGCACGAAAGGAGTTTGTCAGGAAGGGGCAAGATCCTCGTTCACGAATCGAATCGATGGCCGAGAATTTGCAGATTTGCTCCTGCAGCAGCTGTAATTGCCAGGTACGGTATGCAGTCGAGCGTATGGCATTGCGTGATTCCAGGTGTCAATGTTCGGGGCAAAGAGGCTAGCCGCCTTCCACTACCGAACGATGGCTGTTAACTCGCCATGTTTCCCACCGTTCCCACCATACACCCGCACTAACAAGGCCAATCGTAAAAACGTCAATGAAACTCGTTTAGACCGTGTGGCACCATCACACGCACTGACCCCTACGCTGAAACGAACTCTCATCGTCAGCCGGTTCGAGTTCACAGCTGGCATGAACCTTGCTCCGTGCAGTGGAACTGAATTGTAATTCTGTAGGACAATGCTCTCACCGGTACCGTTCGTCTTAGTAGAATTATTCTCCTGGCCGTCCCAAAGGCTACTTACGGTCTTATGATTCTTGGGACCGGACGAAATTCATTTATTTATTTATTTACTTGACACGGGCCAACACCGAGTAAAATTAATAAATGGCATACAACAACTAGAGCTCTCTAATGGCATATTTAAGCTGACGACTAGAGTAAGAGCTTTGTAACCAATTTCTTGAAAGAAAGTGATTTTGCAGGGATTGGAATTGACGGCATATTAAACATTTACTGAATTACATCCTTACATTTTAGCTATTTGGCTTCAGTCAGTCTATCACCCACTACTATTCACTATATTATTTATGTTCATGTAAGGTTCCGCAAATTGTGTGTGTGCGGTTCTGTGGTGTTGCTTTCCAACATCATCGTGCTTTGGGTAAGCCTTAGTTAGACGCGAGTTCACAACCCTCCTGGGTCGCAGTTTTCGCGATAACCATTAGAAGGACAAACCATTTTACAGTACTAAGGTACATATGTTTAGCTACACATGGAAATGATATTAGCTTCCTATCCCGCTCGCGTTTCGTGAACCTTCACAAGGAAATTTTACCCGAAACAGACTAGCGTAGGGAAGCTAAAGCTAGCTACTACATTGGGGCAGAAAATTAAACGTTTCCCGATTGCTTCCTATGTAATTTTCGGCTTCCGCCTCATTATGGAATTTGCACATCTGGAATCGATTCATGACAGTCCTTGGGCTAGTCCCGCCAATCGAGCGGGTGAACCATCAAAAACTTCTTTCTTCTTTTCTTCTTCTGAACACAATTTCTTATAGTGGAATCATTTTCGAGTGATTCAGGAAGGACGTTGCTTATATCTGGCTACTTAAGTACGTTTCCCGACGACCTTTGTCTGACATCACAAGCATCGCATCATTCCCATGAGAAGTTCGAAAATATGCTGTGAATTTCGGCATGGTTTCTGTAAGCCTTTGTCGCATTCACTGTGAATTTTGCATGTATTCGCAATGTTTCTGAATTATTTTTTGCTTTTAGCGAATGACGCCTTGCGTTAAATGCAAGTTGTAACGAAAGTCTTGTCACCATTTGTAAAACTTTCAAGAAGCCACATTCAAACATTTTGTATAAGCACTTTCGAGAGGTACATTATCTATGGTTGTCAAGAATTTTGAGCTTACGCAAAGTCACTTAAGGTCGTGCATTTTATTTTTGCACCTCGGCTGACGTGCTCCGTATATGGCGAGGACGTGATGAGTCTTGCACAGTGAAAAGAATGAAGGGGAATTGAATAAACAAATATCCTGATTCTTCTACTGTAGACACGAGCTCACGCTGGACAACAAGAATAGGAGAATAGACTGTGAACTCCTAACGAAACGGCGGACGTTCGCGTGGCTGGAGCGGCTCATCACTGGAGAATGGGTTCTGTACGAAACTCCCAAAGTGTCATGCACATCAAAGGAAGCTATTGCTTTGCGTCTGGTGGAGCGTGCGTGGAATTGAGGTTCTCCCTGAAGGGATTGAGCTCTACAGATCCACCCTCCATACTCTCCAGACCTTGCTCCTTCAGATTACCATCTATTTCGTTCTCTCAAGAATCACATTGCTGGAAAAAAATTTTTCAAACGTTTTTCGAAACCAAACCGGCGTCGTTCTATAGAGACGGGATCTTTGACCTTCCGCGATGGCGAAAGGTTATCCAAAGTGATGGTGAATATGTTATCGATTAATGTTTGACTGTTGTAAAGGCATGTATATTTGAAATAAAGTAGTCTATGGTGACAAGACTTTCGTTACAACCTAATAGAATTCCCTAAGGGACGAGGCAACCCTGAACCCTGTCATGGATTGAATCTCTTGACCTAATATTCTCTAAAATTTCAAATCATGCGATCCCACCTCTTGTAATTTCCATTTGAATTTCAGAAAGAATGCCATAAGGATGGTCTGCAGTGCTCGGTGGTCCGCAGTGTTCGGGGCTTTTCGCTCGAGGAAACCTATCATTTTCGGGCCACCCGCTGTGAGTGTCTCTTGGCATGTCAGGTGCAGAAACGACAACTACGCTAATGCAATTAGCACTAAGCTCTCACTCAGCGGGTGAGATTCTCATTCATCGACTTGTGGTTCTCATCCGTTTAGAGTGACGGCCGGTGTCTCAAAGGACAAGACTCTCCTCTAGCAAATGGATCCATTAATTTTTTCAAAAACTCTGATCACCGGCTCTAGTGTTGATACGAAAGTCTAACCTTGAAGTCGACGAATGTTGTTATCACGAGCGATTGAAAAATGCGCAAACATTTCAGGTTTCAAAGTGGTCACTCAAGATCAGATCATCTGAAGACAAATAAATAAAAATAAAGAATCGCCACTCAAGCTTGTCACCCCTGAGCACATTGTCGAAACTAAGAGAAGATGAGAGGATAGGGCTGAAACTTCAAGTAACCTCATGCATTCATTACTCTCTTTGTGGATTCCTCTTTCATCTTTTATCTTTAGTCCTATGTATCATCTTTATCTCTAGCGTGATCCATTGTACATATTTCTTCGACTTCTCATCTTTTATTCCATACCGTTTCACCAAATCTTACCGCAGCTCGTTGGCAGTCTTCTTGAACAATATATTTTTCGTTTGATGTTCTACTGTTCTTGAATGTTAAACGAGCGTTGAATGCAAGTTATATAAAATACTTCATACCGCTCATAACTTCTGTCCCAAAAAATCGTTCGGAACGTTCCGGAACGCTATAAAGCGTTCTTTTCTTTTCTACTGGGTCATTTAATAATTTGAACATATCAGTCGATTCGTCTATCAACACTAGTTCAAAGCTGACGTTATTTTCCCATTTCAGTTTAAACGTATGATAAAATCAGTAGCAAGTTCATTGAACGATAGTAAGAAAATTTCAGAGAGCGTAATACTATTGTCTATTCTTCGATTGCGCCCTTTTATTTCAGAGTATTCCGAAGCATACCGCCACTTTTGTTAAAAACTCGTTCTACTGGTTCCAGACCAACTCATTAAAGACGGCGATCCAGAGATCGGCGACTTTCTGAAGTTCATCGAACTCCGGAAATCCGAATGTTCAACAAGGAGCTCGTGGCTGTGGGTGGCTATGAACAGCGCCACCTGCGCCACCGATCGTTTGCAGCGGTCAATGGCGTGTGAAATGCGTAATGGCTAGGTTGACAGCGGAATGGACACGATCTGGCCACAAAGATCCGGGAGCTGGCTGAATCCTGGAGAAACACCTCATGTCGGGGTCGTTCGAAAGCTTTTAAACGGGAACACAACTGTCCGTACTAGTTGCTGGAGGTGTTTGGGTACTGTAGCTTGGCACATTGCTGATCTTGAAGATTTTAGATGTTCACGGTTTCTAGACGTTTCGACGATATCGCTTCTCTCAGAAGCTGAAGGCATCAAAGCTAGTTGTTACTAATCAACCGATATGCTTTAGCATTACTAAAAATTCTAGGGTAGCATGGAATAAGAATTAAGAAGAAGAAAAAAATGGATGAAAACTGTCAGTCGAAATCCTAACTGTGATTTCTCTCTAGACCCTAAACCTCGTGCAGAGCTGGTCAAGTATAAAGTCGCCCTCGGTTGACTCTATGAAAATGTCGTCTCCCTTAGGGCTTGTTCAGACGACGCGCGTCGAAAATGCAAAATTGAAGCTCAATCGATAATTAACGTCATTGATCGAATTTGCTCCTTTGCGTTAGTGGCGCAGTCCGGTTGCGCCTCATATAGGCAAACTTACTGGTCGCTCGGGTTTTTTAGAAGGCTGCTATTCCTTATTAATGGAAATTTTGACAAAATTCACTTTTTTCGTTCAATTTCTTTCCTATGTGATTATATGCCTAATTTTTTTTTGCCTATATGAGGCGCAACCGGACTGCGCCACTAACGCAAAGGAGCAAATTCGATCAATGACGTTAATTATTGATTGCGCTTCAATTTTGCATTTTCGACGCGCGTCGTCTGAACAAGCCCTTAGGGTTGGCTTACGATCGCGTCCTTTCCTTTGCGTGCATGAAAAATTATTGATGGTAATGGAAAAATGAATTGCTGAATAACTAATATCTTGTCGTCATTCAATAGGCTGAAATCATACTACAATAATGCTACTACATTTCTTCAAAGATCGCCAATTTCTGCAGCCAGTTAGCCAATATAAAAATGGTTCCTCATCCGAATGTTATCCACTGAAAGACCAGTAAGGCTCGCCTTCTTCCCTTCAGGTTCGAATAAGGGCGATTTTGTTATAGCAGTAGCCTGTAAAAAGAAAGGCCTATCAACAATTACGCTAACGAGCAGGGTAGATAAGCAACGGAACTGATTTTGTTGTGATAGGGTCTCTTATGTGAGCAAGTTCTAGTGAAAATTTTTGGTTCACTCCTTCAGGAAAGGATTTTCGGATGTGACGGTGGTTCCGGAGGTGGCACCAGAACGAGCTTCCGATACAACGCAACATGTCCATCACTAGTGATGCATCGACTGTCCTCCAAGTGCACGATGACGTAATCGGAGAGAACAAGCCACACCACAACTCCAAGGTCGGCGATGTCCTATCAATCACTTCGGCGAGCAGCAGCAACAGCCAGCTCCACCATTCGACGGAGCTCTGCACCGTATTCCGGTCCGTCAATTTGGCCTCGATTAGTGTCCGGTTGCCATGAGGAACATGAGCTCTTCGGTAATCTCTTCTTGTACTGTATATCTTTCTAAGACGCAACAATGCTCTATTAAGGGATTAGGCTGTTCTCGGCATCGATGACACAAGCGACCTGGGCGGAATTGGAGTTACCAGAGCTTGACACCAAGCCCAAACCAGGTAAGGTTTCCGATGGACGTCAAATTGCGACTGAGGAAACTACTCTCATTACAGCCATTCTTTAGAAATCAATGAAATTTCAATCCGTAATTTTCGGAATTTTTAACGAGTACGGATTGCTGAGCACCTCACAAGTTCCGATGAGCTCAATAAAGTCAAGAAATTATGCTCATTAATTCTAAAAATAAATTAGCCGCAGTCGAAGTTCACTCTAACAGGGCGCCCTCAAGCAACTTTGTAAAGCTTATGAACATAATTCCTTACCTGAACTTTCAATTTTTTGTTCGTTTCTCAAAAGAAGGCTCCAGCAGTTATAGCATGATGTACGATTGATAAGTTTCTAGAAGAACTATGCTTCTTTAAATGCTCACATTGTCACACTGACAAAGAGTTCGATTGACTGCTTCTTCACTGCTCTTTTTTTTCATTAAATAAATGTCAGTGAGCAATATTCCTTCCACAATTGATCTTCTGATATTAAATTAGTTGTTGACTGGGGGTCTGTCTCCATTGTATGTTAGTTTAAAACTTCTGTTTATTCCAAATTCAAATTACCGAAGAGAAGGGTATGTAGGACACGCAGGATCAGTAACCCACCTGTGTGTAAATGGTATCAGGTACTTTAACTTTTTAAGTTTTTTTTTTCTCTCGAGGGATGCCTTTTACGGGCGGTGGATGGATATTCGCTTCAAGCATTTACCTTCTGATCAAAGCGTCATTTCTCTGGGCAATGCGAGGACGACGGAGAATTGCGAAAACGTCATCGACGCCGTCCGTCGTCGTTTAGATGAATACGGTAGGATAAAGTCAGCTAATAGTCACCTTTCAGGCGCATTTAAAACTAATTGTAGCTTGCAATCGTCGTTAGAAAACCATCGCAGCTATACTGAGAGGAGATGAATGGAGGGGATGGCTGGCGTCGTTCGTGTCACACCCTCGTCCAGACGCCGCTTCTATTACGGGAGGGATTTGTTTGATGAAGGAAAAGGATCACAATAAAGACTGTAAAACTTAGGTGCCTTAGTTCGATAATTTCACTTGCGTGGTCCTCTTTGATCTATAGAGAACCTCTCTAATTGCTGGCCTCATGTTGTGCACAGAAATATTGTTGCTCATTGGCTGCATGTACCGTTCCCTACCTTTTTCTTCATTGAGATTTTTACGGGTCAATGCTGCTCAAGAATTTTTTTGTAATTGGAGGTGATGTGATCCACGGGTGATGGATTGATGTCGCAGATATGCTTTTTTGTTGGAGTGAGGGTTTGGTTCAAAACATAGCAACTGACTTTCCAGGAAATTGGTGGGGCCATTTCTCTTGAAAATTAGTTTCCGTGTTTTGATGGATGCATTTTTACCATTTCAATTGTTTAACTGAAATTTTTCAGAAATTTATTTTAGAGGTGGCGTAGTTAAAGCCTCCTAATAAGTCAAAAATCCTGATTCACTTTCAATAAAAAAAGGATGCTATGTGGGTTGGAGGGGGGGTGCAGGGTGGTATTCTGTAATATTGCGTCGACTATATGCTAGTTAACATGTTAAGGTGTGAACAATTCCCCGAAGAATTTACATGTCAAACGTGTTCAAACCGACGGAGTTGACCGTAAATAATGGAAGATATAACAATGATACCACGTTAAAGTCAACGTAAAGTTGCAGACCACCACCCTGCATCCCCCCCCCCAACCCACATAGCCCCTAAAAAAGTACCTTGATGGAAAAAGAACTGTTTCCTGATATACACGGCATAACTTGGCGATTATCTATTGATAACGATTTATCCGTACATATCTTTCGAAAGTGATGTTCAGCGACTACGAGGAGGTGTCGAAACGGCAAAACATTTCCACCAACTTACTGGATTTCCATGGAATTCTTCGCAGAAAAGCAGTGGTGAAAAATTTTCGCACAAATGCTACAGGCAAGACTGTATTGTTTAGATGAAGCATTATCCCCGAAATAGGTCAGCAATAGAAAGTCAGAAAATTAGATGCGTGCTCGAGAAAGGGTTTCGTGCAACGAAAACGAAAACAGAATGACGCGCCATGTGCAGATTGATGTGCAAAAAACTATCCTCCTGTATAATAAGTCCTACTATTTAATAAGCGAAGTCCAAGAGATGTTTGTCATGGGTTGCTCATATGGGTCCCGCCGCGATAGTCTGTAATCGTACACCAAATGCACCTGCAGCGACAAGGGAACTGATGAAATTGCTTTTACGTTTCCTTTCGTTTTCATTCTCTGCCCTTCGTTTTCATTCTTTTACTTTTATACCGTGTTTTTATCCTACGGCTTACACTTTTCAAAACGTTTCCTCCGTTTCCCTCTATTCAGCCTCCATTTTTCAGTGGTTTTAAGCCTACGCTAAGGCCAAATTTGCTGTCGGTATTTGCGCTTTTTGGCTGTTCTCAACTTTCGCCCAGGTTACTACAGTTCTTTTGCTAACGAAGTTGGCGAAACGTTTGGCGGCCGATAGGTCGATGGAAAGCTGGTGTATGTGTAGAAGGATTTCTGTATCCGGTTTACGCTTTGAGAAGTTAGCTGTATTTTGTATTGTCGGATAAATAGTTATTAGTTCTATGTATGTGAGTAGTTGATGTAAATGTGTTGAGTACAAGCAAGTGAATAGTAATGAAGCGCGTTTCAATCAGAACGACCGAAGCCCTTGAGAGTCTCATTTTCATAATCAGAAAGACAACTTGTGAAGCAACTAATAACAGTTCAGAGAGAAACAACAATAGCGAAATCTGTGAAAACGTGCCTTCTTGCGCTCTTCCCGCTAAGAACGAAAAGAATCAACTTCCATACGAATTAGCTTTTTTTCCAAAGCATCTATGAATCTTCAAAACGCATTTTAAAGGACCTTCTACGATAGCGCCTTTACACATGTAGCTATACGTACACCTATGTGTTACGGTACCTATTTATTTATTTACTTTTCTTGTCTGTTTATCACACCGTATTTACAAAAACAGCAATTGATATACAATTAGACCATGGCACAATGCGAAAAAAAACGAATACAAACGACAGAAAAGCTAAAATAATAAAAGTTCATCAAAAGGCTAAGACCATTGCAGGCAAATTACATTCCACAACACTTCGCCTTCCGATTACAAAATGACGGCGCTTTTGGGGCGAAATGAATCTCTCAGAGATCGGTAGCCATCGAAGCTTTTCTCTTGCAAATGCCCGGGAAAGGGGTCAAGGACAAAATACTTGCAGGGTGCTGCACGATTTTCGGCGACTTTTCTTTCCTTTGGCCACGACCGTCGAGCGGGGAGCGAGAAATCCAATGTGGGTCAAAGACATTCTTGCCTCTGCTAGATTTTGCAGACGAAGCTAAAAACCTAAGCAATTTCAACCGTCTGCTGATTCTGTGGGAATGGAGGGTGGGGGAGATTAAGGCTGGTAATATTAGGGAATGCCTACTTACGGACCCCATGTAGAGGTTTAACAAAGATACGGTAACAACGACTTCCGGAGAAACTCAAGTAATTATCCTCTTCACTTGCTCGTAAGACAGTTACCACGATATTTACCCTACTATCGACAAAACAACAAGGACCCCGCTCTCTCCACATATAATCCACCAGAAGCGGCAAAATTTCCATCAGATATGGAGGGACAATTTTTTAACGTGGGTCTTTTCTTTCCGTGACGATATTCATATTTTATTTTTTTATTTATGTTCAGGCTTGATCGACTCAGATTAGATTTTCTCTCGTTTAGAAATGTGGAGTGGTGCTTAGACTCGACATTGCCGCGAGCATCGATTGATCTTCGCCTAGTCATCCATTGCTCTGGGGTCGGGTATATTGGTGCCAGGCTTGTCTGGGAAGGTAAAGACACTGACTTGGAATAGTGGCTGGCCTTCGCAAGTAACTGAACTGGCCAAATACACGTTCACTATCCCTCTACGATTCTTAATTGAAGACGAATGCGGTGGCGTGTCCTTGGGGGACTGCCCAATGCCTACCACATCGAAATTAGCTTTACACTTTTTGCTCCCTGGATTGTTTGCAGTCACTCCTCAAACCCCTTTTTTGAAAAAAAAAATTACATCCTTTCTCAAATCTGTATACTCTTTTGATTCACTGAATCTCATTTCAATAAATCACTGGCGTTTGAGAAAATTATAAGAAATTTTAGCTGCTTTATTTTCAGTTTTTTTCTATATCAAGGCTTCTTTCTTCGGCAGCTAATTTCAAAGTGAGGTATTCTCCTATGTAACTCTGTTTCGAGGTAAAGACGGAACAGGCCTTAGCTGAACTCCTATGCCTTTATCTCCTTTCGTTTTTTCTTGATTCCTGGAATCTTGTAATGAAAAGAAAAGAATGAAATCATTTATTAGTCCAATTCAGCCTGCGCAAGCAACGCTCTTTTTGCTCTCGTTCCTGACATTAGTAGTGAAAAGTGTGGTATTATGATCAATTCAATGAAATACATGGACATTGTCAACGTACATACTCTAAGGCTAGATAAACTGAGGAAATGAGGAACGTTATGGATACAAGTGATATGCGCCCAGATTGATGATGATTATTCATTTCACAATTCCTTCAACAACTGTGGACAACGCAAGAAAGTCACATATAACAAAGACTATGATAATGAGCAACATTTATCACCCGGCAGACGACCAAGCAAATACGCTCCGTAGGCACGTCGACAAAATTTAATAGAGAAGAGTGGAACAGCGGAATTAGAAGCAGTTCATTTAGTAGAGAGAAAGTGAACGAGAGAGAGAAAGAGGAGGAGAGGGAGAAGGAGCGACAAGAATTGATCTATTATGCTGGAATATGTACACGAATCAACAAATGTTAAACGCGAGCCCTGGTCAGCTAGAAAACACGAAAAGACTAGGGATATCAGTGTGTGTTGCTCAGCAGAATCGGCAGGTCTTCGCACAGTCTCTTCGCATAAAGATGGACGAGATGATGCAGACTCGTGAATTCCGCTGCATCCACGCTGCACACCATGGCGATCGGTCCACACACGTTCGTGACTGCAATCGGTTACTATTTCCCCACAAGAAACGATCGCAAAATATCCTACTAATAAATTTGTCAACTCTAAGGTCCCGCCGCGATTGCCCGTTACCGTGCACTCCCAGTATTTCATCGGTTTCTTGCCGTCTTTTGCTGGTTCTTGGTCATTCGTTTTATTTGCTATCATAAATGTGTTGTATATGTTTCCTACTATTCATTAGTCCATTTGGCGGCCTGCACGCCGCTGAATGGCTGGTTGTAGTATACTGTAGACTGAAACCTACAAACCGAGATGGTGCAAGTTCATTACTGGTTCATTATTAGACCAAAAACATGGGGGGGGGTTTATTACCAAAGTTTGAGACTCTGATGACGGTGAATTCGTCGAAACGTTAAGCCCCATTCAGAGGCTGCGTCAAATGACGCGAAAATTTGCGTCATTTTGACGCAAATTTCTGCGTCATTTGACGCGCTTGACGCATTCGCGCAAGGACCCTTCTCACGTTTGGACGTTTGCCAAGTGAAGCTATCCGATCGATAGCTATTCCATTGACTGGGGCGCTATGCCGTCCGTGTCGTGCACTGGCTGCAGATGCACCGCGCACAACTCAGTTTACGGTGCCGCCGTTGACGCCATTGACGCCGCGGAAAATGACGCCAGAGTGGCAGAGTCTGCGTCTCTGCCCTATCCTTAAGCATTGACGCGCCGCAATGCCGCAGCCTCTGAATGGGGCTTTAGCCGTAATAAGCTTGTACCATCTTGGCTAATGGGCTCCAGTCTACAATATACAATAGTATTTAACCTGCCGAGATTCCATGGCAGTCGGTCATGAAGGATCGCAAAATAATTTGTAATAGGCTTATGATTTCCCCCTTGCACGTTTCCCCTGGGTACTCAAGGGTTCATAGATGTACAACCCACCACATGTCACCTTTCTGTTGAAGAGGCAAGGAATGAGCTCGGTCATTCTGGCAGCACAGTAAAGACCCTTCAAACTTTAGTGCGTTGCTGCCGCAATAATGATGGAACGTAAGTTTAAAAAATATAAACATAAACAGGGATCAGCGGCGCGCGCGGCAGCGCTGCTACCAGTTCCAGGGTTTACTGTGACAGCGCTGTCGCAGTGACGCCAGAGCAGGGAATTCCCTGGGTCATTCTTTGCTGCGGCAGCAAATCGGAGCTATCTTCGTTTAAACTAATTTTCGCTGAAATTTCGCTCACTGAGGTTATCGGTGGCGCTGGTAACGAATCTCACATCTGTTTTCAAATTTCTTTGCGAAAACCACCCATCTGAAGAGGCCCTAACGCAGTAATGTTGAAGAATTGGGACGTGCTCCAGGTGCGACAGCAGAGCAGTACTGGCTGTTAGAAACGACAGAGCTACAAACGGACGTGGAGTATGTGGTCCTGTCTGCGAAATCTTTACGTACCACCCCTCATTGCACGGTGGCTCAGACTGCAGCTGCTGCGGAATTACGCTTCCATTTGTGACTCACTGCCATGCTGTGGTTTTGCTGCCACGTTAGATACTCGATGGGGCTTCACCCCTTTAGGGCCCTTCAGACTCTTCTGCGGCAGTAAACAAAAGTAGAGCTGTAAATAAGGGGGTGCGCGTATTTCCGCAGTAACTGCGCGCTTTTGCGGCCGTCCACTGGACTGTCGTTGGTTAAAAAGCTATTTAGTGCATAGTTGACCATATGGCCGGTTTTCGCGAAGAAATTTGAAAGCGGATGTGGGATTCATCAAAGCAGTAAAGTCTGAATGAGCCTTTTATTGTCATAATAGAGTGTTACTTATGCTGATGGAAACTCTGGGAGACATTCAATCAAACGGTGCTGAAGAAGGCCTACAGAATGATTAATGCCGAGTTCAGAAATTCCAAAACGAATGCCGACTTCGCGACTTGACTGTGTCGCAAAGCGAACTCAAACTCACATTGACTGTGCTAATAGGAGGACTGGCTACCACTGCTCGATCGGTAATAGTGTTTGATTGTCTGAACGAAGTTCTGGCTTCTCCTTCTGGAAAAAAAATCGTATTCCTACCTGTTACAATTACACATTGATTCTACAGACTAATTATCACTGCAACTGGGACAACACTGTTATTTATCGGGAAGAATGCATGCATCCTGGATTCACCCGTTTTTAAGTGTGTTAATAGGCATTTGTAAGAACTGAGAGAACCAAACAATCCCTTCGAATAGAGCAAATAAGAGATCTCACCAACAATATCGTTTTCGTGTGGCACAACGACTTGTAGTGGAGAATTGCCTAAGGACGTGATTTATAAACTGCGTACGTGGTAACATAATTATCATTTGGAATTAAGGATGACCACGGGTTGTCATTTCGCATATTCGTGTATCTACTGGCAATTTTGCATAGTGCCGTGCCGAAATATTCATAGAGACTTTCAAATAATACCATATAAGGACATTTTCTACTAAAGTCTCCGACATTCAATCGTTGGAACATGACAACCTATAAATGGTTCTACTGCTAAATACCTGACATAGGTTTCGAAATAGCAGCGGTTTCGAAAAGTTCGAAATAGTGGTCACATTCGAATTTTTGAAAGGAACATCGAAAAAAAGGGTAATTTTTTTTTGCAGCTGTAGGATGGAAATTTAAGAGGGCGTACATTATTGGTGTTGTTATTGCTGTGGTGCAGTGGTAACAGGCGTCACTCTCACCCGCACGGTTGAGCGATCGATCCCGAACGGGCCTAACCAAGCCTTCCATCCCTCTGCGATCGGGTAAATTGGTATCAGACTTGCCTGGGGAGGTAAAGACACTGACTTGGTATGGTGGTTGTTTCGCGCAAGTCATTGTATAGGCCAAATACGCATTCACCATGTCTCTACAATTCTAAAAGGAACACCAACGCGGCGGCGCGTCCTTAGTGGACTGATCAGTGCCGACACCTTTACCTTTACCTTTACTGCTATACTTGCAAAAATTCTCAGAAGAGATCAAATTGTTTACAAATCCTTTTTTTTCGAACTGTCCATATGAAATCGAACTCATGTTTGAGTATGTTTCCTTTGGTTGGACCCCAACATACATAGCACCAATGATTGAAATGGGAACCAACAGAATTTCCCAAAAAATATCTGGACTATTGCGAGGTTACCGTAACCGCATTACACCTAGAGTATCAGATATTAGAATCTCATGAGTTTCTTAAAGCTGATACTTTCCGTACCTCGTATCCGTTGTCGCAAGGCCTCTAGTTGTGCTTTTTGACGTAGCCGTTCCAGTGCCAACGATCGTGTCTCCGAGGTGACAAGCACTGGCTGCAAAACACTTTTCGAAAGGAATTTTCAGCAAAATTGCCAGGAAGATTATTACAGAAAAGAAGCTTGTTCTAGATAAAGAATTAGTGAAGAACTAACCGGCCGAAGAGGTCGGAAAGGACGACGTCTGAAGAAATTGGTCGTTGTCGTCAGTCGCGTTGTGGTCGTTGTCGGGGTGGTGGTCATCGGTTGTCGTGAAGCAAGACGAGCTGCAGCAAATAGGGGAGTGTCAGGCGGGATCCACTTTAGGTTGTCTTTATGAAGATCAGACACTCGTTGTGCAGGAATACGGATCACATTGGCAAAGCGTACGGGACCTTTCTTTGGTCCAAATGGAGGTATTAAGAAAGTGGTGGAGGATGAAGGAGGAGGACGGACGAGCAAAGTGTTGTGAGGAAGCGGTGAGAACACTGTGTCAATACCCCAGCTAACAGCAACAGCGTTCGTTGTCGTTGCTGCCATCGTCGTTGTGGTCGGCGTCGGAGTTGTCGTCCAAGCCGTCGTCGTCCAAGTCGTCGTAGGTGTCGTTGTCGTAGTCGTCGTCGTCGTGGTCGTCGTTGTCGTCGGTGTAGTTGTGGTGCTTGTCTGCACCGTTGTGGGCGGAGAAGCATCTACAGACATAGCATGCGTGTTCGTTGTGGAGCTATTAGGCAAATCTAAAAGCATCTACAGCTCTACTTTACTATACTCTGCCTCTCTATTTTCGTATTTTCACCCGCTCATAACCCCTCATCGGAAGCCGTATCTTTAACATGTACAGGGTGCGGCAAAAGTTCTTAAACACAGATACTTGACCGTCTAAACGGCACATCACTGGCAAATGAGATCAAATTCTTAACCTTTATTGCCGCTGACCGCACACATATAAAAAATCATCTATGTTTCGACATGACCTCCTTTCGCACGAATGCAGGCCCTAAGTCTCCCGGGAAACGCGTCTACGGCGGCATGCAGGACGTCTTCAATAGTTTCCTCCCAGGCTTTCTTCAAGGCTTCTTCAAGAGAATCAATGCTCGCGTGGAATGTTGCGCGGGCTTTGCTCTTCAATATGGACTAGATTGAATAAGCCATTGGATTAAGGCCCGGGCTATTCGGTAGCCATTATTTTGCTGAGATGAAATCAGGAAAATTGTCGGCGCACCAATTCTGTACGACTTTGGCACTATGGGCATGTGCAGAGTCCTGCTGATAGGTCCAAGTGGTGTTTTCAAAGTGCTGACAAGTCCTCTCTATTCAAATCGTCTTCGAGGTACTTTTGGCTGTCGATTTTGATGCCTTTTTCAACAAAAATCAGCGGTGTTTCCCCATTTGCGGTTATTTCCGTAAAACCATAACGAATTTCGGATGCCCTGTTCTTTCCACGACATTTCTATTCGAGTTAACGTCCTCTATGTTTCGTGCAAGTGTCCTGTCGTTTTGCATTGATTCTCTTAAAGAAGCCTGGAAGAAAGCCTGCGAGGAAATTGATGAAGATGTCCTGCGTGCTAGCGCAGACGCGTTACCCAAGAGACTTAGGGCCTTCATTCGTGCGAAAGGGTATCATCTCAAAACTGCGATGATTTTTTATAGGTGTGTGGTCAAAGACAATGAATGTTATAAATTTCATCTCACTTGCATGAGATCTGCCGTTTAGACGGTCAAGTATCTGTGTTCAAGAACTTTTACCGCACCTTTGTAAGTAAAACCCAAGAGTTGTCTGCCACACATGGTACTTGTCCGGTCTCCGGACGACGGGAGAATGTCTGTCGTGCTCCACCATTTCCTATGGGCCTATTAAAAGATGATGTACTTCTAGTCGAAGCGAACTCCATTGCCGGTCATCTACACCACATTTTCTTCTTGGGTGGTCCCAGATAATCTATAGCCCTGCAAAACCAACATGCCTATCGCCGAACCCCATCGCCACACTGATAAGCCCACCTGCCCAAAAGAAGTTGTACTTCGATCAGCCCCACCCACGCAGATCATTTGCAGACAGGTTTGAAAGAAAATATTCGCTTTTTTTCCAGGAGTAGAGGAACTAGTGTTTTTAGGTGGTTTCGTTCGGACGATTTCCATCGTGGGTGGTACCGATTAAAACGATTACCATGCACTTAGTTCGCTAAGAGTGGGAGTGACAGTTCCAGACCAGAAAGCCGATAGGCTTCTGAACGGCTGATAAATCAGTGAACCAACAAGTTGATTGCAATGGATTGGTGCTCCGTTCTTTGACTGCAATATCTTTCACGTTCTAGAACTGACCAGTCGTTCATGAACGGCTTCTCTTGATCTCTTCCTTATGTTTATATTGGCTTTAGCTCTTTAGAGCTGCGAACTACAGTACCGGACGTGTCTTTTGAGCAAAAGCCGAAAAAGCCGGCAAAAACCGCTCTAAAGCGGCATTTTCGAATAACCTTCTTATAATTCAACTATTTGTTAAATTAGGCCTACATTTGAGCTCAGCAGCTCGAGCTCTATCCATCCATATACACTTTTTCCAAATTCGTGAAACTTGCTTTCAGTCGATTTTTTGACCCCTCCATTTTCGGATCCCGTTGTCGCTTCGGTCCTTCGCTTGGTGACTCACCAGCGACTAAGCTCCGCCCTCTCCTCGCCGCATATAAATATGCGACACTCGTTGCACCGAATAGGCTCCGCCCCCTCCTCGCCGCCTATAAATATGCGGCGCTCATTGCGCCGAGCCAGGAGTGGGAGCCCTCACGGGGTGGCTCGAAGAGGCTACCACGCGGGGCCTCCCGTTGGCTTTGTCGTTGACAGGGTCCCTGTTGGGGCCCCGTCAACGACGAGGCAATCGATGGATACAAGGGACACGCAAAAAACGGTATTTTGAAAAAAACTTTCAGGTGTAAATAAGTTAAATATCAACCGATGGAGCATGAGCTGCTGAGCTCAAATCTAGGCATAATTTCACAAATAGTTGAATTATAAGAAAGTTATTCGATAAAGCCGCTTTGGAGCGGTTTTTGCCGGCTTTTTCGGCTTTTGATCAAAAGACACGTCCGGTACTGTAGTCCTTACTATGCTGCGGTGCTTGGCTGTGTTTCTGCAGCGTGAAGACGATGCTCAGCTGTGCTGATGTTCAGGTGAATATGCAGGCGGCTTGCTCTTGCTTGTGTCTTTGAAATAGTGTAATACAATTCCGAGCTATTCTCAGAAGAACCTCCCTCACAGATCTAATCGCTATCGATTGCATCAGTCCCCTTCTAATTCCCGGGCTAAAGTTGTCGCAAACATTGGAACAGCTGTCATCTAACTACGGCAGATACTACGAACTACTAGCACAAACAACAGCACTGCAGAACTATTTGGTCTACCGCAAAAATACCTCTCTTCAGCTTCAAAACAGCCTCGATGACAACCTTGATGCCGGCCCAGGTTTCACGTCCTGTGGGGATCAGCTGTCGCGAGTCGAGAATAAAACCGTCCCAAACTGAAATTAAGAAGCTTTTATGCTTTGTGTGAGCCTTCACAACGGAATCTTTCTCTTGCCGATCACATAAAATGCTACGATCGATGGCTCATCGCATAATGAATCGATGTCACTCGTCGAAGTAAAATAAGAATTGAAAAAAGAATTTAAAAATTGAAAAAAGCAACATGGATATGGAGAGATATGACCGAAGTGGTCCCTCGAGGTGCTCCACATGTGTGCGGTGCGTCTTTTCAAGAGGGCACCTGCGCATGGCCCAGAAGGAACTTTTTTGATAGTGATCCCCAGCAGTAAAAATCCCAACGAAACTCCCGCAGTGTGACCCGCATTGCGACAAGCGCGCTCCACTGACAGAGCTGCGACACCTACCGTGATCTTACCGTACGAGGTGCAGACTACAGTACTGCGCGGCTTGTGAATGGGCGCAGCGTCGTACTGTAACTCTGCCGTAAACTAGACGGATGCGGCGCGGCTGCGTCGCGTTCCGCGCGGATTGTAATTGTGTGCGGTACTGTCACACTGTCCGTAACTCACCAGGGCCCAGATTCATGAACGGACGAGTGGTCTTTGAAACCGCGGTGCAGCCAGAAACAGACGGCAGAGTCGATGAGAGATTGCGTTTAACATAGGAAGTTTAGGATAAATAGACAAAGGTGGGCGCCGTTCGGGCTATATCTCGGGCGTTATTCGAGGTTTACCAATGATGAATCTGGGCCCATAGCAAAGGCTGGGCGCGCGAAGGGGACACGCGGCTTGCATTGCGACGCAACAAGGTGAGACTTGTAGTAAATAATAAAAACATATAAATAAATGGATAAGCACTACTGCGCACAAGAGGCTCTCAAATACAAACCGCTAACGAGAAGCATTCCAGACTTTTACTACTATTATATTCGGCTGACGTTTCAACCCGCTGCAATATTCCATAATTCTTCCGAGAACGGTTTTCTCGCCGCTATGCAAGGGAATTCTTCTCACCTTCCTCACTTGGACGTAATTCCATGAGATACACATATTTGGCTCCACCTTTGCCTTTCGCCCAGTCGTCCGATCCACCAGAAGACGGATCTGAAAGCAATAGCAAGGAATCAATCTTTGACAAAACTGAGATGGATTTCATCGTTTCATCTGAGCGGCCGACGAGATACACGGACAGTGATTGAGAACGCGTCAATATGGAATGTTTCAAAAAAGGATCTCATTTCGTCGGATAACGATCGTCATTCCTGGGGAACACTAAACGTGGACATAACGAGATCCGGACGAGGCGAAATGACGCTGGAATTTTAAGGCCGATAATACATCACTTTCGATAAATGAATCCACCGCGGCGCTGTCAACTTGAGGAAAACTTTCATATTAACAAACGAGGTAATAACAATAATAAATGAATAAATAAATAAACAAATAAGTAAATAAATAAAAGAAGTTTCGTGGTTCCCTGCCGTCAAGTGGCTGCAAATATTGTCTGCTGGCTATCTACTGTCGATTTGAGATCGCGTCAAGAGATTATTATTTTTTATTTTTTTTTCTTTCTCTTTCAGCTTACCTTCTCCAACTTTCTCTTTCCTTATGTCGATGAGTCTCTGGTGGTTCCTAAGTGACTAACGGAATCTGGTTTTCACAATGTAGGTAGAAAATTTTTCCCGTTAGTTCCTCACTGTCCAACAGTGTTTTCCCTATTGGTTATTAATTGTTTTTTGTGTGTTGGATTGAAATAAATGAAATGAAATGAAATAAATATTAGCCGAACTCACAGAGGATATCAGCACCGGTACCAAAGCGATATTTCGTGCCGTACACGCTCTCCAAGGCTCCCAAAGCTTTCCTGCCGACTTGTTCCTTAATATTCAAAATCGAACGTCCTCAAGACTTATGCTCCGCAATAAACAGAAAACTTTTGAAAACTAAGAAAGTAGACAACAAACAAAGACAAAAAGCATCCTACAGTAACAAACTGATTCTCTAATATTAAGTTCTATAGGTGAACAAGACACCGAAAAATAGCTCACGATATCAGTGATGTCCTCCGGAACTGTCTTCCTCTGGTGAGAGAATGGATGAATCCACATCTAATTAATAGATGATTATAGATTATAGAATTGATTACAAGAGCGAGAGTGATGCAATTTACCTGCGAATATGTGTGTAGAGTGAGGAATGCGTCTACTTTTCCTCTCAGTTCCGGCGAAAACATCATATCTTTGACCGCCCTGAACAGTGCTTCGTCACATTTTACTCACGAAATACTTATAAATGAATAAAAGTGGATAAACGTGGGAATGGAAAACATGTGCTTCTTCATTACCTAGCTTCTGCCTCACTGAATGGCGACTTTCCCTGGTAGATTTCGGAACAGCGATCAGAGCTTGATCCTATTTCTGTAACAGATTGCTGTAAGCCGTAAACAGAGAGGATTGCCGAAGCTTTTCACTAAGTAGAAGTTTACAAAAAACGTTAAGAAGCCGATGTTTCTTGGATCTTCAAGATATTTCACCTAGAAAAGATATAAATAAAATTAGAAAATGAACATGACTCTATACATCCAATGTGAACACGAAACATGAAACTTTGAGAATCTGATGTGAAATTGTTTTGTTGTGGTATTGTTACTACTTTACATTTATCCAGATGACTTTCGGGGCAATATATTCTGCAATTTAGTTTTTTGTAATGATTATGTTATAGGCGCACGTGGTGCAGTGGTGAGAGGCGCTACTGATACCCGCACAGTCGAGCGATCGATCTTCGACCAGGACCACCAAGAGCTTCTTCATCCTTTCGGGGTTGGGTGAATTGGTACCTGACTTGTCTGAGGAGATGAAGGTACTCACACGGTACTGCTTCTGGCTACCACAAGCCACTAAACCGCATTCACAACGTCCCTACGATTCCGAATGGGAGATGAATGGTGAGGGGTTGATAAACACCAACCAATTTAGTTTTTTTTTCAATTGCGGGAGGTTATAAATGAGTGTGGATGCCCGAAGGGGGATCAAATCAGTGCGAAAACGACTAGAAGATAGGCGATTCGATACAATGCTGTTCAGCACGGGCCGAACCAGCTTTTTCGCAACAAAATTTAGTTTCGTCAGTTCAGAAATGATGACGAGCAGAACTCTGGGTCGCAATGATTTCTGACGACGTTCGCAGCGATATCCAATCAGTCGATTAACCTGGGATATCCAATCAGTTAATTAATGTCGCTGGTGTCGCATGCAGCTTCCTATCATCATTTGGTAACTAGCAGTTAACACCTACACGTGTACTGCTCTTTAATCACAAAAGAATGCCGAATAATGGACGTTTATAACGGTACAGGGGTAAGTAGAACGTTTTTGAGACAAGTATGGAGGGAATCGATAAAGATCAAAATATTCGCTAGCGGATCTTACCTCCCCAGAACCAATCGAAATTTCTATTCAAGTCCACACCACCACAGCAGCGTTCTCGATACCACTGATCCTTCTTGCAGATCATAGATGAGCGGTTCTTTCGCCAAAGTCGGATCTGAAGAAATACGAACACCGTCAAAGAGGAGAGAAAATCCTGAAGGCAAAATATATAATATTTAAAATGAAGTAAAGTATGTGATCCTATGGGGAGCGCGTAGTGCAGTGACAAGATGCGCTACTGACATCCGCACGGTCGATCGATCCGCGCCAGGGCCAACCAAGCCTTCTATCCCTCTGGGGTCGGTGAATTGGTACCACACTTTTCTGGGAATGTGAAAACACTGACTTGGTATAGCGGGTTGCCCCCGCAAGTCATTGTATAAGCCAATCAAGCCTAAGGTTCTGAATGGAACACAAATGCGTCGGCCTTCGGGGACTGATCAATGCCGACACCTTAACGTTTTTACCTTTATGTAACCCTGATGTGTACCCTAGCTGGGTTCAGGACCATTACCACAAGAACAAAATTTGCAATCTACACTCTAAACGAACCATAGGAGATACACCGCTGCGGGAGTACTCGTATCCGTCTGGATTCAACACCGGAAATATGTAGAAGTTAAGCTGGTCCACGGCGCGACGAACTAAAGGGTCCGTGTCGTAATCGGCTATAAGCTGAAATAGAAAAATTATTCGGAGCATTTGTTTACGTATGTGAAAATTCACCAGGGCAAAGGTTGGATCTCAGAATGTTTAGTCTATTATGAAAATAGATGTAGTCAGTGGAGGTTTTACATTTTTACATTTTGCTGCTGAGATTTCACTTGGCGTGAATTTCGAATATTCTGTCAGCCTAAAAGGGGCTTCAGGCCGACATTCGACATTCACGCCAAGTGAAATCTCAGCAGCATTTCAAAGAAAAATCGTTAGATAATGTACAGCCTACGTTATTCACAAAAAATCGTTCACAGCAAGGGTCCGGTCATTGTACCTAAAACTATAAAAGCGACTTTGTTCCTTCAACTAAGGCTCTTGGATCCTCTTTTATCCTGTTCTCCCAAATTATTAGTGGACTTCGTAGTTTGATACATTTCTTTATTTTCCCAACGTGAAAAACCCTGAAACTCCTTTCAATTTTCGTGTTTGTAACATTGTGGTTCTGACCAAAAAATTGGTTCAACCTGTGGTATCATGAACCTAGGACGGCAATAGACAAGCCGGGTCGAATTTATTTCCAGTAAAATCTAGTCAACAAAAATTATGGAAACAGCGTTTTCTTACCCTGTCGATTATATAAACAACTGTGTGAACTGCAGCCCACTCTCTGGCATGGATGCCACCGTCGATCCAGAAGACTCGCTTATCGGAGCGATGAACACCGGTTCCGATCTGAATTCGAAACAATTTTTATAGAAGAATAATACAAATGTATCAACAGCTGTCATGGAAGAAGATGCCACTCTTCCCTAGTTACGTCACTGGAACCGAACATCTAATACTAAGGGACCTACATGTAGTTAGAGCGATTGTAAGTTTTTGTTTTAATGCGGGAGAGTGACTAATAGTCCGGGTTTTGAGTACAGACTAAAGCTTTCTATCTTTGCGTCAACAGAACCCATCTGGCTCGACTTTTTAAGAAGCTCAAAATTCACCTTGATGCCTTTAATTGGACGACCTTCCTCTGTGGTCCCAATATTGACCACCTTCGCCCGCGTCGGATAGAAGCGTTGAATGTCCTCCATCCATGAAATGATGTGATCGTACGAGTGGTACTCTCCTAGTCCATACTAAAATATAGCGTAAATACAGTATACGTTTTAAAAAAGATAAAAAAGAGGAAAGAAAAAAAAGCTTCGACTGACTCGTGCCCTATTTCCTCCTTCGTCGTTGAGTCGTTTCGAGAATCCTGCAGACGATTGTCGTGGCTTGTGCTCCCTTTCGAGAATTAACCTTCAAATATTAGGTTGTTGCAAAAGTATTTTCCGTTTCGGGGTATGTTGAAACGGACAACTAATTTTCGTGGGGATTTACCAGCTCCAATAGAACTGTATCTACTTTGAAGTAGGCTTTTTCTCCTCTTTCAGAATAGTTCTCCAAATTTCACACATCTTCATCGTGGGCATTATTATAGGGGTCCGAATAAACGATGAACAGACGCGACTTTCGAGTGCTTATGCTGTATGAGTTCAAGCTCGGACATTCTGCAGCCGAGGCAGCTCGGAATATTGGCACTGCATTCGGGATGGAATCGCCTACCGAACGCACAGTAAGGCTTTGGTTCGGAAAGTTTACCTCCGGAGATTTTAACATCGAACACAAGACCAAGCCTGGTCGGAGGACGTTGAGCAGTTTGATAATCCTGACCACCTCGAATCAGATCTCCGTCAGTTCTTTAACTCTTGTGATGTTAGTTTCTACCATAGAGGCATATACTCGTCGAAGAATCGTTGGGAAACGTGTGTAGAATCGAATGGTTTTTATTTTGATGAATGGAGTTGTGTTTAAGCCGAGATATGATAATTTGAAGATAGACGTCCGTTTCGGAAATTACTTTCGCAATAACCTAATACATATACTAGAACAAAAAGAATAACATGTCTACAAAGATCTACTCTTCTTCTCCCATCTGAATTGGTATGTAAGGAATGCTCCTTTTCTGTTTAGCTCGATTCGTCTCGTTCCTCTTTTGGCTTTTTTCGGAATTTCAAGCTGAGAAAGGAAAACGCCCAAGTAGGTGTGTTGAATGGAACGTTTACAGTCCGAGTACGTACAGTAGCGGCCAAAAATCTATTAACACTCGGCCGCGCAGAAATTTTCACCCTACATTGACCAGCAGTCCACGAAAGAGTTTCGAACTTTCGAGGAAGCTGTGCACAGTTTTTAATAGAGTAAATCGCCCTCTTTCAAACAGTGCACAAAAAATTTCTAGATGTGCTGAATCTAAAGAAATATGAGAGGTTTTTTGAGACATACATTTTTCTTCACTCGAAAATTTACTTTGGTGACTTGTAATTTTTCTGCAAACAGCTGCGAGGGAAAACTAAATAAACTTTCAGGCAGTGCAAACAATTCCCTTTCAAACGGTGTAATTTGTTTTTAACTTTTCTCCACAAGTCTAGAATTACAGACACTTTCAAAGTGAAAACTCACGAACTAACACAACACTACATACAGGGAGTCTCAAAAAGTTGTATGTCTAAGTTTACTGATAGTGAAGTTTCAAAGATAGGTTATAGGCCATACAAAAGCACATGAGAAGCAGATCTTATGTCATGCTATTGGTGTGGATTGCGCCATGCACCTCTACGACATACCAATTTTTACACCTGATTGACAGTGCTTGAGATAAATGTCATCGGTAATTCAACAGTAGTGTATTTAATAGTTGTAGAAGATGTTTGCAGACAAGTGATGTGCAAAATAGAAAATGATCAAGGAGTTTCTTCTTCAATAGACCGCGATTCGCGGAAGCTATCATAAGCTATCATCCTTGCCACTTGCTGTTTTTTTGAAAATTCATGGCGTCCTGCGCTAACAAGTTATCCTGCTCGAGATCATTTTGTAAAGGGTAATCCGTCACGTAGAATTCTATGGTGTTCTTTTCTACCCTTGAGATCGCGCTGTTGGTGTACTATCAACTAAATTTTGAGCGGACTTAACGCCTTGCAATACTCCACTAGATGATTTTTTCAAAAAATTCATGGCTTGCGACGAGACGAGATATCTTGTTCAAATTTTTCCCGTGATGGTAGCAAGTTATGTGGAATACGACGGTTGTACTCCCTGTCTTCGAAAGCGCGCCTTTGGTGAGCTATCAGGGAAATTTGGGGCGGACCCATAATTTGGCACCACACTGCTTGCTGGAACTTTGTTCGAAAATTCCTGTCATCTTGCGTTCACGAGGTATTTCGCTAAAAGTTACTGCATAAAGGCAATGAGGCATGGGAAACACAATACTTATATTATCTAGCTCCCTCATCGCAAAATTGGTGAAATACCAAATAGTTTACTAAAAATACTGTAATTCTGGATTTGTGTAGAAAAGTTGAAAACAGATTATAACATATGAAAGAGAATTGTTTGCGCTGCCTAAAAGTTTATTTAGTTTTTCCTCGCAGCTGTTTGCAGAAAAATTACAAGTCACCAAAGTAAATTTTTGAGTGAAGAAAAATGTATGTCTCGAAAAACCTCTTATATTTCTTTAGACTCAGCACATCTAGAAATTTTTTGTGCACTGTTTGAAAGAGGGAGATTTACTCTATAAGAAACTGTGCACAGCTTCCTCGAAAGTTCCGAACTCTTTCGTGGGCTGCTGGTCAAAGATGAGTGAAAATTTCTGCGCGGCCGAGTGTTAATAGATTTTTGGCCGCTACTGTATGTCCCAAACCGAACATTCAATTTGGAATCGTGTAACGCAATTATGCCTGAATTGAAAAGCAGTTCTTGTTGTTATCAGCGAAGCAGACATGAGGAGAATATTGGAGGGAAAAAATATGTCCAACTCTAAGGCCATTGTCATGCCAGCAATTTCGCTCGACGCTCGGCTGCGCCCCTGACACTACCCAGTATCAGACACGTGGTAGCAGACGTGTCTGTGTCAGTTGTCGCGCGCGCGCGTGCGAGGGCTCGCTGGCGGGGTGTCATGCCGTTGCGCGGGCGCGATTTCGCAACGATCGCGCACCCCCTCGCTCGTCGCAGCGCATTGCACTGCGATTCGGCAGTTCGCTCGTGTGAGGCACTTCTTTCCCCATCCCATTATACATCTATATACACATGTATATATGTGTGTATACATGTGTGTATATATATATGTACATATATATACACATATATACATGTATATATATACACATATATATAACTGTATATATACAAACATATATAAGTGTATACATGTGTATATAGGTGTATATATACACACATATGAATGTGTATACATGTGTATATATGTGTATATATACACATATACATGTATATGTACATACATATATATATGTGTATACATATGTGGGTATATGTGTATATGTGTATATATATACACACATATGTATACACATATATACACATGTATACACTTATATATGTGTATACTAAGCACATCAAAGAGAGCGGAAAGGATGACCCAAGCGCACTGTAGGAGCCACGTATTTGCGGAACGAGCGCGCGTGCGCGAGGCGTATTGGCAGCGATTGGCGCTCAGTTCGCTCGTGCCAACTCGGTCGCTGACGCTAGCGATGTGGCATGACAATGGCCTTACGTGTTGAAAACTTTGGCAAAAAATGCCGCTCAGAAATTGCGCGGTCGTCTTTTTATCGTTGACGAATGGTTGAAACTCACTGTTGCACGTCTTTGATGGTGACGTTGTGCGGAATGCTGTGATTTGTGAGCACATTCTCAAGCCAACGCCGACGCACTTCCCTCACCATGATGTCCGCTTTTTGTCCGAGCGCCACCGGTGTCAACCAGAAGTCGAGCTGAAAGGAATGTGCTCAACGTCGCTCATCATCCATCATGAAGCGCCTCATCAGCCGGGATCAATGCGAACCGGGAAAGCAAGGATGAACAACGACGACTACTCCTACTCCTCTTTTGGCCATTTGGTCATTTTTAATCCGTGCAAAATCAAAACTATAGAAATGCTGGAAAATGTCCCAAATGGTTTCACAAGATAGTTATTCTTGAGGCGGCTAGACTTCCTTTATGATGGCATCCCACGCTCTACGGTTAGGAACGCTAATCCTAAACTTGCTATATGTACTTGCCGACCGTAGGTGGAGAGCTGATCTTGTTATGATGTTTAGAATCTTTTTTGGTCCTAGTGTTACAGACTAGTGACGACGGCATCGTCTATCACCAGGGGAGGTCAATGTAAACTATAATAGTTGTTCCAGGGGCCAGGTTGAATCTCAGATCGAACTTTCAGCAATAGGGCAACTGCTGCTTATATAAAATTTATTAAAAAGCGCAATCCACCGGCTCAGTGGTCTCATATAAAAAGATGATCGGCAAGTATCTGGATTCGTGTTGGTAGTGCTCTTTCTCCTCTTTTTGAACCAACTCTTTGATGATTCTGTTTGGTTCGTGTTATTGTTATGTTGACTTTCTTTAAAGTTTTGCCTATTTGTTATGTTATCGTCATTTCTCTCACGTTGATGGATTTTTTTAAATGATGGAATTATAGTTAAATCCTTTGTTACATAAGCTCTCATGTAACAAATATATAACATATGAGTCTAGAATTTTATCTTTCCCGCTCTAAAATGGTTAGAAGAAGGGAACAACGTGAGAAGGGTCTTTCAAACTATCGGGGGATTTACGGCATCAGAAAAAAAGTGTGATCTTTTTCGAACTTTGTTCAGCTCTTTTGCTAGAGAGCGCTCGCCACTTCCTCTGCGTCTTTGGCTGGAGCTCCATTAGTTCTGCGCTGCTGCATCACTATATGCATAAAGGAATTTTTGAAAGGCTGCGGGCAATAATGCCATGAATTTTAGCATCAAGTGCTGCTATTCAGGCAAGGTGAGATTTCTTTATTCGTTTCCTTTCCCTGCTCCCTATCCGACGCACGTAAAATATCATCTCCTTTCTAAAGCAGCTACAATTTCAAACAATATATGTAAAAAAATCAGTTCAAACTTGCCTACAATTAGACTCTTGCGCTCTTTTTGAAGGATGAAGTACAAACTGTTCCGTTCAAACTTCAAACAAATCCTCTGAATAACCTACGTCATATTTGTGCATGTTGTCGTGCAGTTCGCGAACCACCTCCAACTGTTCCACCGTTGCCGGCTCAGCTCGAAGGACCACAAACTTGCTACAAACACATTGAAAAGACAAAGTAGAAAAATCTTAAAGTAGAAAATAAAGTTTTGTAGTACACATGATGAATATATGTTTCCTATTGAAGAAGGTGAAGGCACAAGGTTCAGGACAAGTAGTCAATCTCCTACGGGGAGTTTATTGATAACCATCTTATGCCTAGCCTACAGGTGCTAGAAACGAGCCAATGTACCGACCTTTAAAAAACGTACGAAGAAGTTTCGGGAAGTGGAAAATGATTTTCTTTTTTTCGGTACCAGATGGCTCCCCCAGTTATTTGGAGAAATAACAACCTGAGGTAGAATAGAAACTCAAGACAAAGTCAAGCCCGTGCCTTAGTTCCCACCGGAGTAACTTGTTCCTTTTCACTGCCGAACCTTCCTTCCCTATTCCCGATCGAGTGGTTTGGACAAGGATGTCGTAAGCTATGTACACTGGCTTACAGCACTTTCACTGACAGAGCAGTTATGGAGAGAAAGACACTTGGAATTGAGCGGTAGGCTTAGGCGTTTTCGCAGACACTTTCTCAGACACTCGTACATCCAGAAGTACAGTGCCGCTCCCGGCTTTAAATCAAAAAACGGAAAAAACCGAAATAATTCGGTTTTTTCGGCTTTTTCAAATAACTTTCTTAAAAATCAGCTTTTCGAAATGTATTGAACACTGCCGTATTCAGCAGCTCGAGCTCTATCGAATGGTGTACCATGTTTATGGGAAAACTTTCCAGTAAACGAAAAAATTCGAAAAAATAAAATTCTGTAAAAGTGTGCGCTTTTTTCGGCGAGTGGACGAGTTGTCTCCTTCGATGCATTCACCACAATCAAGTTTTCCTATAAACAAGGTACACTGTTCGATAGAGCTCGAGCTGCTGAACACGGCAGTGTTCAATACATTTTGAAAAAACTGATTTTCAAGAAAGTTATTTGAAAAAGCCGAAAAAACCGAAAAATTTCGGTTTTTCCGTCTTTTGATCGAAAGCCGTGAGCGGTACTGTACATAGATGTTGCTGTGGTGGTGTGTAGTCCGTGGTGTATTGGTCTGACCTCATGGTGCCCCCGGCTAGGACCGAGATATTTGTTCAAATCCCGCCCTAGCAGTGACTTCCGTGATGATCCTAGCGCCACCATTCCAACATCTACTTCTAACATATATACTTACTAGTCAGTATAGTGGTTGTAAGACTAGAATTTCATGACAACTGGTACATTTGTTCTCTTGTGAAACACAGAAAAAGAGAACATACTCGTCCGGAAAGCCATCAGTGACGGATGCGAGCCCAGTTGCGAAGAAGGAGAGGACGATGGTCAACGTCGACAGCCGCAACCGTACCTTCATCTGCAACGAAAAGGTATAGAAATCGATGTCCGATAGAAAACTTGCATGCGGACAGCGAGTAATAAATCACAGATGGCTAGAAAAGCTGACATCGCAGAGAACAATGACCTGCTGTCGGAAAAAGGATTTACAAGCCTAGGACAGTAATAGTTTCCCTTTTTTCCAAATCTTATGAAACTTTGATCAGTTCCGAGATTGAAGTATGAAAGGCTTCTTAATGACCTATTCCTCTTGAGATTGCAACCGGAACACTCATTGATTAAGAGCATAGTGACTGCTGAAGAAACTACAAATTAAGGTGTTTTTTCTGGAAAAGTAGGTGGTTTACATCTACGTTTTTTTGCCTCTAGCGTTGCTTACGCATGCAGTTCAAAGGATTGTAACCTAAATGGATTGGCGACTATTGAGTAGGCAAAGCAAAAAGTTCAACATCAACCGGTAACAAGCTTTAGCAAGCATTAAAATGACAAGATATAACACGGGCAAAAAATGTTAAAAAGGTCAATAAGAGCAGCAATAAGAAGGAAATAGATAGCAAGAAAAGTGATAATATGGGTATTGAGCTCTCCGAAGCGGAATTCGTCCCAATACATACATGTGCAGCATAAAAAGACACCTGATATTTTGAAAATTCTGGACGAAGTATAATAACCTCTGATATTGATATTGATGGATGAAAATACCGCTTGTTTGAATGGCTAGTTCTCCCACTCTCAATTAACTAGAGTTTGAGCCAGCTGATCGTTGAAATGTATGGGGAAAAACAGCAGCGATCTTCTGATCAAGTAGGTCAGAGTGTTCAGTTCCTAGTTGAGCGAAAGTGTTGTCCACCTTGCTTTTATCGAAGCAAGATCTCCGTTTTTTCAAATGTGAAAGCTTGTACAGAGTAGAACAGGACGAGAACGGTGGGACGGTGAACGGCGGAGTGATGGACGAGTCAAGACACATTAACTGCATAATTATATCAAATTCGGAGGATCGTTACTTATTATCATTTGTTACATAAGATAATAAAAGGTGTGAAAGGTGAATATAGAATGGAAAAAGTAACCGTACAGCCTTAGTTCTCAGTGGCCTAGATAAATGAGTTAACCAGCTAATTTTCGCACCGTTGAGCACAGGACCAAAAAATTCCAGAGTTTTCGTGAGATGTAGTCATTTCAGCAACCAAAATGCTAGAAATAAGAATAGATGGATGCCTGGAATGAAGTGAGCTCTTAAGAATAACGTGATAATTTGTTTTTTAAATAAAATTTGTTAATGAAATGGGGGTTTCCTCGCATGGAAAAGCCGAATTTTCAGTCCGACACATACAGCGGTCGTGACTTTGAGGCAAGCTGAATCTCAGCTTCAGAAACAAATGAAAGACGTCTAAAGGGTTTTTTGTTTAAAGTGTCTGCCGATGATTTATCTGCGTCCTTAATTAGATAATTATTGTTTTCGGGTCCTCTAGTGACGGATGGTTACCGATAATAGAGTCTATAGAGCGAGATCTCAACTAACGTTTCAACCTATTTCTAATTTGGATACATTTGTAGTTAAGATTTTAACTTCACTTTTCACCCTTAAAAAGGGCAATTGAACAAAAAACTTGAGGTCCGTGTGAACACTGCGTTTATTGACGTCAGTTTGCACCTCGATTCTTGTTCATTTTTTCATTTTTGAAATAAGTGAATAGAGGGGCAAATTCTACCGTCTCGCTCTCAAATAAAATAGTTCCATGTTTGTAAAGAGATATATCTAGGTGTAGACATACTGACACCTTTCAAGTCTATGCAAAGAGTGGAGGTAGAAATGATTGCAAAGTGGTTTCGTTGAGAAAGAAACCTGAAAGGTGAGAGCTGTGCTTTTAAGGATGCAACCGCCATCTGTGAATGGCGGCTTCTAAACTTGTAAAGGGGAGGGGAGCAGTCGTTCTCATAAACGTAACGGTTGACTTTTTTTGGCTCAGTGCCCGGTTCTCTCCCTCCCTTCACGAGTGTGTGGTCGGGAACGGTATCTGCGGTGAACACATTAGGTGTGTGAATTGGTTATGACAGCCCTAATGCAAATGCATTAAAGCACTGACAACGAGAGGAGTGGTGAGGGTGGTTCCAGCTGGCCGTCCAATGGCTAACGAGAACCTGACGAATGGAATGTTCGGCTGTTCTTGTGACACTCCGAGGAACAAATCTGGGCTGACCGACCCCAATTTGGAGGAGTTTTAGGCCTTGATGTTCCACGTAAAGGTAGGGTAAATGTAATGGTGCCGGCACTCATCAGTCCTTTAAGCTGGCATACATTCGCGGACCGATAGATCTCAACGCAACCATAAAAGAAGCCACGCTGATTAACATCTATCATTTTCATATCTATCATTGTTTCATTGCTATGACGTGAACATTTGCGTCAGATATGTCTAAACCGACCGAGTTTATCGCAAACAATGGAAGATATGACAATGATAAAACGTCAGAGTCGACGTAATGTTGCGGACCACGACCCCGCACTCCCCCGACCCAACTCACACAGCGCCCTCTGATCCACCTTCCAAACTCGCCTGGCACAACAACATTACAGAATAAGAATGAGGAGAAGAAGTATAAGATGGGAAAAGAAAATAGAGGATGAACACCATGCAGAGGTTCAAGAAGGGAGAACTTGGAGAGTTCAGAAACCGTTCGAACCGGAGACTCTAATTTAGGAGGTGGGCGCCGTGAATCAGTTCCACACATTCCAACGACGCATTCAATCCGTTGGCTTTTTCATTATTGAAAATGCGCAAACAAATCGACCTGAAAGACTTCCGCCTGCGGTCATCCGCTGTGCGCTCACAAAACGTCCAGCACTAGTAGACACATGTACATGATGACACTTTGAGGTGGTTCAAAAAAGTTTTATTAGAAGGATTCTGATTAGGGTAGGTGATTTTTGTATTCCAGGGCCCAGATTCATCATTGTTAAACCCCCGATAAACCCCGAGATAAAGCCCGAACGGTGCCCACCTTTGTCTACTTATCCTAAACTGCCTATGTTAAACGCAATCTCCAATGGACTATGCCGTCTGGTTCTGGCTGCGCCGCGGTTTCGAAGACCGCTCGCCCGTTCATGAATGTGGGCCCAGGATTCCTCATTCTCATATAAGAAATAGCTTTCTATACTTGCGTACACTATGTCGCAAACTGAGGGATGTATGTGTTCTATTCAAAATATTAGCTGGCTATACGAAGTGAAATGTCTCCAATTTTTATTCTCTCCGACCATCGACAAATGGTGGAGGAGAACATAAACTGTCAACCAAAAACTAAATAGTGCTAGTGCTGGATCCTTCACTTGTTAGTGTCGTTTGTTGTGCTGCTGTTTCCTGTTTTCGTTTTTCTTTCTTTGTTTTTCCCCTAACGTGGGTCCTAAATTCAGGTACATAAATAAATAAAATCAATAAAATGCAAGGCAAAAAAGGGAGGGCAGTGGCCTTGAATAAAAAAACACAAAAAGCACCAATTGATACATAGAAAGAGCGAATTCTCCAGAAGGAAAACGGAGGAATAGATGAACTCTACGAGGAGAGGTTGAAGTGTGGCCTGCAAAGCGCTGCTTCGGACACAGTTCAGCTCCGGCCTTTTATACCACCGTGTATATGGCAGTGGAATTTTGGCCTAACGCAGTCTAAATGTCGCAAACAGGTTCCCATAGTTGTAAAGTCTTCAACTTCCACTTCTAAAAACATCTACATGGTATTCAGCGTATTCAGTCCGCTATGGATCGTTATTATCGCCCCATTCAACGGATTGCGACGTATTCCATCGTGACATTTTTACGCACTTCTCATTGTCAGCTAGGACTGAAGGTACATAAGGTATAGGGTACAAGGTGTATGGTGGCCACAAAGAGCGACTCAATGCAGAAAAAAGCCAGAAATTCCTAGCGAAAACTATGCGAGTCACGAAATTACCACAACTGTGACCGATAGCTAGTGAGTCAGCTGTTAATCAAAGCTAATGACTATAATAGGTTTGGAAAAATTAGTAAGAAGTGTGGAACACCAGATGGAACCTATTCGATTAGGAGTAGAACCACTTCGCCAATTTCATTTTTATTTTGAAGAGAGATGAGCGTTTGTGTGAAATAGGAAGAGATTGACTGTGCTCCTCACCGATTTAGAGGGTGTGGTTTTAAGGAGTTCATTCAAGTCATCCGTAACGCTGATACACGCCTTCTTTATGAGACAAGCTAATGACTAAGTGGGTGTAACGCTTCATTTCTCCCTTTCTTCTTTTCTTCTTTTCTTCATTACATGAATGCAAGATGGGAAGTTACAATAAAAACCAATGAATCAACGAAAAGATACAGTAGTTCGCGAAAAGATATGTCATTTGTGTGGAGATCGCTGAAATTGGAGGGAATTTGTTTCAAGCCGACAGTTCTAATCACTCTTCTCGAAAATACACTATTATGTGCCCTTGTTGGAAATTCTAGATTTTTTAAGAATTTTTTAAAACTCATTTCCATATGCATTTTTAAACGAACGTATCTTAGGAACCACTGAGCTTCTGCATGTTTAGTGGTGATATTCTGATAGAGCATAATTAGCTTACTCTAATAGGCTATGATTTTAGTTTTACGTCTTTGAAAAACCATAGATTTGTTGCGTAAATTTTTTTATGGTCAAAAAATGGTGAAATCTTGAGACAGTCTTCTATATAAAATTCTATATCGTAGCAACTACTAAATGAAATTGCATCAAACTTAGATATGTGATAGTTTCCGATTTCAGCGATCTCCACCCAAAAAGTTCTTTTTTGTTCGGTTCGACACCTGAGTAATCAGTATTGTGGTAATTAAGGTGATTCAGAGTTAGAATCCCGTTCGTTTGCGACACCCAAAAGTGTCGACCAGTTCTCTGGTATTTCAATGACGATATGACACCGACGAAGTATTCCTGTCATTTTCGCAAGAACCACTACCTAGTAGCGCACTTGTGATTTGTATTCTGCAGTCCGTTTCATCACGCCACAATCACGCCACAACCACACCTGTCGAACAACTTTCTGATAGGTGAGAAACATACGAGATCTAATTTCGCTTTCCCATAAAACAGTTTGCAGAAATTGCACAATTTTTTTGTTTGAGAAAAATTCTAGCATTCCTAACCGATCTCGAAGCAATAACCTTCAGTGGAACCTCCAGAGTATAGTTGTGCTCTCCCAAAAATTTCGAATAATCGAATATATTCGAATATCGACGATTTTCGAACGTTAGAATCCGAATGTCATTCGAAAATCGCGACTTTTCGAGCATTCGAATTCGAGTACATTCGAAAATCGCGATTTTTCGAGCATTCGAATTCGAATACATTCGAAAATCGCTTTTTTTCGAATGTTCGAATTCAAATATTCGATTTCGAATAGAATTATTCGAATTCGAACGTTCGAATATTCATTCGAGCACAACTATACTCCAGAGTGACAAAGCATCTACCCATTTTCATCTGAAAGTCCTCACCTTCCCTTTCACTGATCGTTTGTCTTCCTCTCAGTCAGAATACTTCGATTAAATTCAATAAAATGAAGGTAAAGGTGCCGGCGTTGATCAGTCCCCTGAGGGCGCGCCGCCGAGCATGCAATGACCTGCGGAAGCCAGTGCTATACCAGATCAGTGTCTTTGGCTCTCCAGAAAAGTCTGGTACCAATTTACCCGACCCCGGAGGGATGGAAGGCTCGGTTAGCCTGGGCCGGGATCGATCACTGGGTCATGCGGGTGTCACCAGCGCCAATTACCACTGTACCACGCGGGCCCTTATCAAAATAAAATACCGGAGAAGCAACTCAACGTTAACTTTCTTTTCTTTCCAGTTTTAAGCTTTATTTTCGATCTAAAGCTGTTTGAAACCATTTAGAGCATTGCGGCGTTAGAATGAAAGAAAATTTGTAACTGTTGATCTCCATCGAAGTTCTCACTTTTACAAACATATTCTATCATTAATTAGCAACACTATTCATGCAAATTATCTTCATTGACAATTATCCTATGATGAATCTCCAATATTAAGGTCACCTACTCACTAAGAGGCCAAACGAGCCGTGGCTAAAGTAGTACAAACAAGAAGAATTAGAGATGAACCATAGCGTTCCGCTTTCTAAATTTTCAGTAAAATCAGGTGACTTTCATGACTACTTTCGCTTGTTTTTCAGCTCAACTCCACCCCACTTCTTTTACTGAGGCTGATTGTTTGAATTGCGAATAGTTTTCAGCTCAAACAGGTTTACGTGTTACAATTAGAAAAATATCCAATTCCTGCTGTTTTTGTGAGCAAAACTCATTGTTGTAAAAGTGTAACTGAGACCGTGAGACTTCTCCGAAATTTGCGAAAATATTTAGCCAAGTTGATAATAATTGCCTATGACAAACTGCGGCACAAATGTAAAGGAAAAACAACATAAGAACATAGTAAAAAAGGCTTTGTATGAGAGAAACAGGTTGTCGTGTCCTTTCATTAAAGGAGACGAGGTCACCAGGTAAAACACGAGTGGCGAAAAGAATGAAAAAATTGAAACAAAAATGCGCCGAACAAAAACTATGGCCTCGAATAAAAAACTCTGGCAGGTCAGGTGCATGTCGACTATTTAGGGAAAGCGGTTTCGAGTCACATTTGACGGGTTTTAAACAAAGATCGAAGCGACCCCATGATTGATATGTGGCCATGAATAATAGGTTTTCGCTTTCAAAGAGCGAATTCATCATCAGAGCGTAACAGATTTCTTGCAAGAAATCAGTCGTAGTATCGAGAACTCGTTCAAATTGATAAGAAAACAAAAAATTCAAATGGACAGAATGAGACGTAGGCAAGCGAGATAGGAATTCGTTGATGGTTTGCATGTTTTTAAATCAGTATTTTGGACTTCAGATACATATTTTGAACTTCCAGTTCTGAAGAAGTGCGAGTGCGACATTTCAGCCCTTCTTCTGGATATAAATTTTTGAAATAAAAATAACGTGATCTCTGTGCCCCACAAATAGCTCGGAAATTGAGAAATTTTTGAGTGTGAAGTGAACTTCATTTGAAATCGTCAGAATGACAAGGTCAGGCAACGTTAGCACCTAATGTTACCCACAGGCCGTAACTACGGAACAAGACATGACGAGGATGACCTCATTATATCTTCCTCGGTAATTACAGCCTGTGGGTAACTGCGTAATTAAATCACAATTAAAATTGTACATCTCTTTAGCGAATTAACAGTGTTTTGGCGAATAATCATCGTCGGCACTGTACAGCAGGGGCGCATCCAGTGCAATGGCAGGAGAGCATACTGACGCCCGCACGGTCGTGCGATCGATCCTCGCCCGAGCTAATCGAGCCTTCCATCTCTCCAAAAGGACAAATTGGTACCAGAATTGTCTGGGAAGGTAAACGCGCTGGCTTGGTATAGCAGTTAGCCCCCAAATTTCGTTGCATAGACCAAATACGCAGTCATCATCCATCTACGATTCTGAATTGAACACGAATGCGTGGCGCGTCCTTGTGGGGATGATCACCACCGACACCTTTACCTTTACCATTCACTGTACACTACGAGACTTGCTCTAAGAAGAGGAGAATGCTGAGAGAAACAGTACTCATGGCAGAGGAAGTAGTTGTTTGACTTGATAATGTAATTGTTGTCGTCATTGGAACAATAGCAATTATTTTTGATTAATCGACAGTTACTTGATAATGGATAGCTGAAATTACACGCTCCAACTTCTTCGTCTTCTGTTCTAATAGCGGTGAATATTGGGACTATAATTCCAGAAAACCCAGCATAAGTTTAGAGCTCCCTGCCCAGCGGATTGAGATCCAGAAGCAGAAAGTCATTTAGCTTACGAAATTGCGGAATTAAATGCTTCCATCTTAATCGGATTCCAGAGATTGTAATTTAGATGGATGGCATAATGAAGTCGGCCTTATTAAACCTTCCTCCGTAATTACAGCCTATGAAAAAGTGCGAAACTACTCCAGCTTTTATGCCGTTTATAACGAAACAAAACGAGTTGCGTCGGATGCCATTACTGTGAGTGATCGCCGATATCAAAAATCATAGGTTCGACCAAAGTGCAAGAGATAAGCCAGTTGAACGAGTTGGGTAGAGAGAATAGCTTATGGCTCGGTAGCCACTGCAAGGCTCCAGAAGGGCAGGTAAGCAATTTTGAAAACCTCCGATTTTCGAGTTCTACCATAGCCCGGCGTCATCAGGGCAACAAACATTTCTACTAAAACTTTTTTGGGGTAAAGGAAGGTTAATGTAATGAAAGAAAAATATTAGCGAGGAAATTTTGATAGCAGACGAGGGTGATGGAGGACTAGACTGGAACTCAGTTGGCGGTGAAGGAGTCGACCACCTGCTTACCTTCACTGTGGCGAATACCTTCACTGTTCACGGATTCACCTCACACTACCACTCAACTCGCCGTGGTTACGCTCTGTGACAACACTGCGACCGCGTTGCTAACGTGATAACTCTGGAAACGACAATGGACACACAACACTCGCACTCAGTTGGGTAATCCATCACCCTTGCTGGTGTATCGTTTCTTATCCTCGAAATATCGCTGTGCAGAACGAGGGCTGGCCAAACATTTCTAGCTGCTGGTTTGCAAGTGCAGAAGGCACACGAGACGAAACTATTCTGCTATTTGCCGCTTTTTGTTTAGCGGTTTATAGACGAGAACAAGTTGAATGACTTATATATTTGGAGATGCTAGGTTATTCGCAAAACACTGACATCGTACGGGAATTGAACCCGCGTCTTTCTGTTTACGGCAGACTGCACTGACCACTGTGCGCAAGAGACGGTTCATTATATCCACTACAAGCGAATGTATTGTACAGCAATGGCAGCCTTATACAGTGGACTCCTCGAATGGCCAGACAATCATATGTCGATTATTACTGTAACACATCATACGCCGATGAATACTGGCATTGTGGTCAGTGTAAGAAGTACGGTACTTGAAGCCAAAACCAAGATTGATATAACAGTTTATTTGGGCTGATGTTTCGGCCTCTTCGCCTACTTCAGAGCCTGGTAGAGTGAACGGACTTCCCACATTGATTACTACTGTATTTGCCATCGGGCGTTCCCCGACGCAAGACATGTACTTGCGCAACGGCTGTGATCACGGCCGCTGCAGGTAAGTTTGAAAATCGCAAGGTCGCATTTTTTCAGATTTTCATATAGGATGTATGTATTTATGTATTTGGTACGGTACCTTTGGGTTTCGTGTCGTAGTTTTACTCCTCTAGTCGGTGGAATATGCGAATTTGCGCGCCAGCCGTGGTTCATTCGCGTGCCAATAGCCAGGATAGTGGTGCTCAATCTGGGCCCTGGTGTGCAGATTACCAGATAGCAGGGAACACGAACATCAATGTACACTTGTGTTAATTGAAGTTCGCTTTTTTGGAAAGTCTTACTAGTAGACGAACTATTCACGGATGCCCAGTCTTCTGAACCTGGAATGTCGAAGGTAAAGGTAAAGGTGATGAAATCGGCGTTGCTCTACCCTCTACGGACGCGTCACAGTATTTCATTGAAATGGTATAGACATAATGAATGGATTCATATTTGGCCCGCGTAATGACTTGCGGGGCTAGCCGCTATTCCAGTTCAGTGCCTTCACGTCCTCACACAAGCTGGGTACCAAACCGTGGGAGAATAAAAGGCTTGGTTAGCATGGGCGTGGATCGATGGCCTTGACGTGAGGGTGTAAATTGCCTTCTTACCACTGCGCCTTGAAAAGTCGTAAAAATGTTTGAATTTCACTCACCCAGACGATATTTAGCTGAACAAAGAAAGCTCTCAAAACCAGGAGTGTGGAAAGGAGTGCAGCAGTAGTGGCATGAATGTCTAACTGTGCTTTATCCTATACATTTTATTATGAACGCATCCGCATCGAAAAATAAATAAATAGGGAAAACGAACGTTGGTGACCAAGCTACTCTCTATTGGCCGAAACCGCTGATAAAGGGAAATCTCGTCCTTACTCCTCTCCCTTCATCCTTTCCTTTCAAATATCATGTGAAATGATTTATGATCATTTCGGATGATGCAAAATTCCTTCGCGCACGAGATTTCAAAAACTTGGAAAAGTGATAAATATTAAGTGAGTATCTTCGTTGAGAACGGACAACAAAGAGTCATAATTCACAGTATCGGGATGAGAGAATTCAACCGTTGACGGCAATCTATTTGTGATACGAAAGTGCGGAAAGTTGATAGGTGAATAAAGGGCTTCTCGTTTATCTGATTCTCGTCGACATGTCCGACAACTATTCAACTCACAAGAAAAAAGTATTCCGAAGAAAGGCAGAACCCAAGGAGATAAAATGAATCATCGTTCCGAATAGTGAGCGCCTTTATTGCTAAAACATTTTTGATTAGGTCCTTTTAGTTCCTTTTTTGTCGAGGTTTTCAGCGGAAATAAGTATTGGTAGCTGAAAATGTCTGAATGGATGTTGAGGAGTAGCAAAAGTAGAGTATAGCAGAAATGTTGGAGAACAACAGATGCAAAGAAGCTTTTTTGAAAAATATGAAAAAGTTAGAAAAAGAATAAAAATAAGCTATATAACGTATTATTATAGGCTGCCTACAGCTGCCTCTCATTTCTGAAAAATTCCAGTGATCAAGGAAATAATGGCTCTATTATATTAATGCTTTTTAGAAGACTTCAGAAAAAACAAAAAAAAAACAAATTTTCGTCACAGGTATGGCGACGTGGACGCAGCATACATCAATTTTGATAGAGCTTTTTTTTCACAATTTTGAATAATTTTGGCATTCTTTTGTTGACTTGCTTTCTTCCTCTGTGACCATATGACGGTTAGTGTGGTCCGCGAACTTATAGCGACAATTTGAGTCTTTCTTCGAGAAAACAGATCTTCCTGCCTGAACAAGACTATGCTTCACATCGTCACATCATGCTGCTTCATATCCCTCAAAACAAGAATTCATACCTACTTATAATCCACTTAAAGTTTCAAAATGTCAAGATTTCTGCAGATAATAATTGTGCTATCATAAGTAATTTTCATCCACTCTTCGTTACTAGCTTCACTACCACTTTTCAGAGCGTTGTTGTGAGCTATGGGCGATTCTGTCTTCCATTGTATGATTGCCGTCTTTGGCTGCCCGAATCAGTTCCCATCATATAATGTTTTCACGCGACGAGAATCGGCGAAAAGTAAAACCCGGGCTGCAAAAAACATTTGGGGAATCAGTGGGCAGTTGTCGTCACACACACACGTAGACACTCGTCACACCCTTCGCCATCCAAAAGAACCTCGAGTGTCATTCCCATTACTCAGCGAATACGCATGAATTTCTCCAAAGGTAAGACCGGGGTAAAACAGCGGCAACCTAGGGAAGCAAGCGAAAGGACAGGTAACTTGATAACAATTCTCAGATGTTGGGCACACAAAATTTATCTCTAAATTGTTCTTGGTATAGGTTTTGCCTTCCGCGTCGCACTCATCCCTTGTTTCTTTTCATTTTTCTAGAAGGAATAACTCACAAGAAGAAAGGAAGATATTATGGACGAGTTCTTACTGCCACCATTTGGTTGGTTATTTCCTTCATGACCATCGGGGTGGGATGCGTGAAAACGTCAGTTTTACGGCAGCTTTGAAGTTCTGACGCTGACATGGCTCAACTACTCACAAGGAGGAAGTGACAAAATGAGAGCGAATTCTTGCTTTTACGACTTTTCAACTCACAAAGCTCCAGCACATCTGGCCAAGCTACCGTATCCAGCCCATAGACAGAAAGCTACTCGTACATCCCACATCGAAAGCAGTAGCAACAAAGGATCTCATTCCACAGATCACGAAAGAGCCCTCAATACGGCAGCGTTAGAAAGGAAAAGTAAGGAGAGGCTGCTAAAATCTTTGGGTCTAGACATGCTGCTAAAAAGATAAGGGACTATTATAGGATGACGATCTGTGCTTGTGGGTTCGAACGCTTGAATCAGAAGTGTCTGTCGAAGACTTGATGTTGCAAGCCAGAAAGATCAAGTAAAACTCGCCAATACTGGGCCCAGATTCATCATTGGTAATCCCCCGATAAACCGCGACATATACTCCGAACAGCGAGCAAACCGAGATTCGTGAACGCGCGCCGAGGTTTAATCGGGGTTTATCGCCGTTCTATCACACCTCGACCCAGATTTATGAACGGACGAGCGGTCTCCGAAACCGCGGCACAGCCAGAACCAGATGGCGGAGTCGATGAGAGATTGTGTTTAACATAGGAAGTCTAGGATAAGTAGACAAAGGTGGGCGCCGTTCGGGCTATATCTCGGGGTTTATCGGAGTTTTACCAATGATGAATCTGGGCCCTCGTGATGAGGCAGGGTTTGGGAGACCTCGACAGTATAGAGCGGGTTTATAGCCGACGCGGTTAGTTATGAGGGGAGACCGCTCGTCCGTTCATGAATCTGAGCCCTGGACTTGCCAATTGTGGCGAACCATTTCTATAAACGCTTCGGATCGTTTAGTCTCTGAGGAACTGCCGCTTTCATCTGTGTTTTCTAGACGAATTCTATGAAATGTCAGGACCTCGTAGATCACTGGCTACTCATCGTAATCCACAGTGGCATAACAGCCGATGACTAATGAATATCGGTGTGATGGAGGACACACGAACGTATATTTTCAGCAGGAGAACGTTTTCGGGGTTCCACTGAACGAAAAATACCACAAAGTATCACAGCGACACTCGTGGAAAACATCTGGTCGACAACAGCGAGGTTAAAATGGGTTTTGTGAACAAAATTGTATTCATAAGATGTTGACTCATTATAGGTAAACAAAATGGATCAGCCTTTTTGCTCGAGTTATACACAATTGCGAAAATTGAACGAGAAAAACCGTAACAAGACAGAATTTAATTAACGTGAGTTAGTTCCAAATGTTAATAATAATAATACAAAATAATACATGACCAACAAGTTCGCCATCAGGATTTGAATGCATCGTGCTTCATACGCGGGGTCGGGTATATTCAGGTTTTTATTGCAACTAACCGTAACTCGCATTGAGCACTATGCGTAAAGATGAATGACTGAGTCTTCCGAAGACGGCGGGAAGGCCTACACGTTAAGCCGTTAACCAAAGTAATTCGGCACTATTCAACTTGACGGATTCCAGGCTGATCCCGAATCTGCTGTCCGTTTTTCACGTAGGTGGTCACAGACCACCGAAATCGCTACTTGGATGATCCAGTCTGCAACAACGATTTCGCTGAAACTTTGCCTATGGGGGTTCTCTGGCGTCCTGAACACGATGGTGAAGTCCGTTTTCCAAATGACGGCCGAATACGGTAGTTATAGGTGAGTCTCACCAGGTAAGGTCGGTAGGTACCCACCTATAACTACCGTATTCGACCGCCATTTCAAAAACGGACTTCACCATCGTGTTCAGGACACCAGAGAACCCCGTAGACAAGGTTTCAGCAAAATCGGTGATCCTGACTGGACCACCCAAGTAGTCGATATGGGTGGTCCGAGACGACCAGGTGAAAAACGGACTTCACCATCGTGTTCAGGACCCCAAATAATTCTATATACCTAACAACCATAAGAGGTGGGAGGAATGGAAAAATGAAATTATTGAAAAGATTCGGCTGGGTATCGACTGTTAAATTCTGGCCTAGTACGTGATTAGTATAATATGTCGACAAATTACGTCGTGGTATTGAAAAACACGTTGCTATAATAATTCGAGTCTTTTGAGTGCAACTTGGATCTATTTCAGTAAAATTTGGTAGAAGAAGATATGTATAAAGAAGCAAGAGAATAGAAGATGTTCGAAGGAATGAAGCGTTTTTATCCTATGTAGCATATCCTCGGTAGTTAACAGGACAACTGCGGGAAAAAGTTCTCTGAGCAATTTTGCTGAGACTTTCAGGCTAATAGTCGCTTCATCAATAATATTATTTCACTGGTTGCCAAAAAGTCCACTTGTTACGTTTGTTTCAACGTACTTTTTGTAACCCAAGAATTCCAAAGCGGTGTTAGTAGGTGAAAGATTTCATGAATTGTTAGTACCCAGCCACCACCCAGAGAAAGAGAACAAACCTCCAGGCCACTTAGAAGAGTCTTGAAGTGGACGGAGATCCGACGCATTCCTTCGCAGCCGCAGTGTGGAACAGGGTTATAAAAGAGCGGTGCTACAACGAAATCGATAAAAATTTCAAGCGTCCCACAAGGATACTTAAATAGACGGTTGCAATGTTAAAGACAACCGAACTGAGGAAGAAATGCTATTCGCACGTTTCTCACGGACAACGAATACGTGCATTTCAGGCAAGTTGACTAAGGATAGAGAAACTAGAAGCAACGGAATTCGCATAAACAAAGGTTGAGCAGCTGTAGAAGCCTATACCCGAGCCGAAAGAAGGGGAGAATCGGTGGAGACAGTCCTAATGCATAATACGGATCCACTCGATTGGCACATTCGCAGTAAAAACATAAGGGAATCGGGCTGTTGCTGTAACGGTGGTGTTACTGGAGATGCGAGAAAGATCTGTGTTGGCTCTTTGTTCTTTGGAGTTCGATATTCAGATGAAACGGATAAGGGATCCCTAGGAATCTAAGACTAATTCAAAAAATCAACTCAAAAAGATCGAATCAATTCCTTTTTCACTTCTCTCAACACCAATAAATAATTTCCTATTCACAAGGATTGATTACAAAACGCAAGGAATTTTAGTGGCCGACCCCGAAGCGATGGAAAGTTTGGTTAGCCCGAGCGGGAATCGATCGTAAGGGCCGTGCGGGTGTCAGGAGCGCCTCTTACTACGTCACCACACGATGACAAACAGCGAGGGATTGTAGAAGCGCGGATCCGACAGAAATGCCCTTGAGTTATGTCAGCGTCAAGATTTTAAAACCAGCCAAACCCAGATGTCATCCCATCGACGACGTTGTTGGTGAGGAACGTAATAACCAGCCGAATGGTCACAGTAAAAACTCGTCCCCATTCTTTTCCCTTTCTTCTTTCAGCCTAAAAACATGCCGTTTGAGTTTATGGGCTCTTACAACTGCTTCTGAGGAATGTGAAAATGGAATTGGCTGACAGGCTTCATCCAACTTCTAGCTGGGTAGACGGCCAACTGTCTGCGCTTTACGCCATGACTCACATTCCCTTCTGAGTGTTTAACAGTGACTGATGAAAGAGACCCATATGGACCCATACTGTCCACTAGAGTGGTCGGTTCAAAATTTCTTAATCGGCTCAATTCGTCCAGTTAGGTTATTTTACATGATTACGACTATGGTGTTTGTTTTTAGCCAAATCGGTGATTTTGTCCCGATTTGACGATATGGGCCGTCCTCAGCCGAAATTTGAAAGACAAAAGTCAGAATGGTTATCAGATGACCACCCAAGGCGAAGTTTTACCCAAATCGGTGATCCTACACAGACCACCCTGCTAGACCTTCAAGCGATATGGGTGGTCTTCGGCCGAAATCCAGAAGGCTAACGTCAGATTCGTGATCACCATCTCAAAAAACCCCCGTGGACAAATTTTGGGGAAAATTGGTAGAAAAGAAGCCGTCTGCTGCTGAAATGATATGTTTTTTGACCAACGACAGTCCAGTGGACGGCCGCAAAAGTGCGCAGACGCTGCTTCTATTTCAGAGCAAACTCTGAATAAGCCGTTGGCAGTGACTAATGGGAGGGTCAGTGATTACTCAGACTTCTTCTTCGACAAGTTCCATACAATAACTCTGAACAGATAGAAATGTTGCTTATCGTCGAGTTCCTTTCAAACATCTAATTCCGAAATATCCAAAGGTTCGTCAGAACATCGTTCCGCCTCTGTGTGAAGGGTACGGTATAAGCTTTATGTTGTTTAGCTAGGTTGCACTCGGGAGATTCGTATCGGTGGCCGTAATCGGGACGAGGTCAACCATAAGTGGACAGAGTGCAACAGAAATGTCAAGATAAAACATCACCGCCGTAAGCCGCTTATACCTGGCCGCCTTCGTAAAGCAACGACGTAAACAACCAGGATGCGGAGGCGCATAAATACCGCCCCCATGAGGAAAAAAGGGCCAGTGTGTGTGGTCCCTGCCTGTACGGGAGTCCGGGGAACGGGGGTCTCTTCAGTCTCTTCATGTATCTTTTTCCTTGTCTGTCATATCTCTGCTTCAGTAATAAACCTTAAAAACTATTGTTCTGTACTATGTCCAAAATTGATAAATCGAATCCAACTACTCTTCATCACTTATATGCCTCTCCTCAGGCACCGTTACACATCGTCTCAATAAAAATTAGCCCTGAGGAGGGAACATATAATATGGAGGTCCCGGCGTACCAGAATTTTGATAAAATTTTGAAATATTCGCGTTATATTTCTAAATTTCAAATAAAAAGCCGACCCTTTTGATTATTTTACCTTTCTCAAAGAACTTTCTGCTTGCTCACCAATAACTTTCCTCCCGTTCATTAAATTACTTCTTACCTTCCATACTATTTCTTGCAATTATTTCTTCCTATCATTTTCTGTCTGTCAACGTTCGCATCGCCTTGGGGATTTTTGAGTCTTGTGCCATTCTAAATTCCTTCTTCTCCTAAAGAAGAAGATGACTGCGCTAAGTCACACCCTGTTCCGTAATGTTCGCGAGGTTCTACTGATGGGAATATATAATCTATAGCTAGCTTCATTTTCGTGTGACAGGGGAAAAACCCTATATTTCTATTTTCTCTTGAGCAGTTTTTTTTGTTGCAAAAACCTGGCCAGGTTGCTACTTCGCCTCGCGCAATATAAGTAATAATTGTACTGAGGTAGTAAATTAAGTTCAGCGCACCGAAACAGGGAAAAATAAGGCGAGGACAGCCCAGAAAATATACTTCACTCCGTCGGTCGATACCAAAATTGTCGTTTCATCGTATCTTTCGTAATGCAGACATGTCACTAGTAAACTTCTGAGGTACAGTAGTACCGTAGGTTTCAGCCAACGTCATATTCCTACAATCGATTTCTACTCAACATCATCAACGGATCCTAATCTCTATCAGCCAGCAGAACTTGTCACGTAAAGTTCACACTAAATTTTCGTACTTGGATTTTTTTTCACTTTATTTTTCTTCCTTTTGTCAGGACTTTCAGAAACCCTATTTTTCACCCCCGTACAGGGAAGGAGAGATCAATACTCCCTACCTGCCAGAATCAGAGAGTTCATTGCTCTGATTCTGAGATATCCCCGATTTCCCGTGCCCGGACCACTCTTTTTTATTTTTTTAAAATTTTTTCAATAGCAAGTAGTTTGCTAAATTAGCTGCATCTTTCTAAAAAAAAACAAAACCTTTCGCTCAAAAAAAATAACTCATACTACCACGGCAGCCACAAATTCATCTAATCCGTTTCGCTTAAAAAACGCGCCGACAAAAACCTTTCAAAAGGCATTTAGTAAACACCCCAACAAATTTTATAGATCTTAGGAAAAACCCTACACAGGGCCTACACTCACCCCTTCCCAAACGATTTAAGTGGCTTAGGAGACTACTTTCCAGCCCAGCAGCACCCGTAATAGAACTCCCACCGAGTCTCGAACCCTCGCCAACACCCATATCGCCAGGTAGTAATCACCCAGCGGAACCTGTAGTAGAGGACTCTCGGACAAACTCCGCTCTAAACCTAGTATCAATCCAGACCCTGTCGGAGGTTGATATAACGATAGAATTAGACGGTTGGGACGATAACTTACCTCCTCCTAGCACTCCAATTAGTTTACCCCCTCCTAGCGCTCCAATAGTTATAGCTCCTATGGCTCACCAAAATAACCAAGCTTTGACCCCGGAAGCTCTGCGCACATCCTGCCGCCTTTTTGATAATCGCATCCAAAAATTTGACGCGACTGGGGATAGAACATTTGAGCAGTTTATGGAAGAATACATAGAAATAGTCGACTGCTTCCATATCGACCATCATCACGCCTACATTCTCTTGCCCCTTTTCCTGTCCGGTACGGCGAAACAGGTTTACCAAAGCCTCACGGCTGCGCAGAAATCCAATTGGAACGACCTCACTTTGAACTTAGCCACAAAATACAAATCCCGCGCCGCACTGTCCAATCTACGGGATGAGCTTCTTAATATCAAACAGGGCAAGGAGTCCATCCAGGAATTCGCAGACAGGGTCAAGGCCAAATCCAGGGCAGCCTTTCAAGGGGAAAGTTCCGGAATCCCCCGTCGACTAGCTATCGACTGTTTCATCAAAGGTCTCCGCCCTGAAATTGGTCGTGTGATCCGTCGTCTGCCAGACTCAGATGACTTCGACGTCGTTCTGGCAAATGCTGAGAGAGAACATCGACTTCAGCAGCAGGAGCGACTAGAAGACAACAATGAACTGGAAAGCCTTAACAGCTTAATTTTGAGCGACAAGATCGACCAGCTACAAGCGCAGATAAACCATCTGCGCGGACCACGTAACGGGATGTACCCACAATAAACTCCATTTCTCATCGAGCATACCCATCGGGCTTCCGATTCCATTTACACGATCGGTCACCTTTTTTTGGTTAATCCACTTAATAATAGTCATTACTATTTTCTCCTCACTCATCCCTCTTGGACTCCTGTTCAGTTATACAAAAACGCGACTGTTGCCACTGCTCACCCTATTCCTAACCCCAAAGAGCTAATAACTGCAGTGCATTCATCTACTTCTCTGTTCCCTTACACTACCCCAGAAGTGGATTGGGAACGTCATCCATCCAAACTTGATAAGCAGGTTACTGACGCTTCGGCTATAACATCACAAAGGAAACAGAACTCTACTGCTCTTGTCTTCTACCACCTCATATCTCTCAATTAAATTCATTTTCACTCCAATGCATTTGTAGGACCGGATTGCCATCTCGGTCAATACAACGGCCACAGCCGCCCTTATCGACGACAACTCCAATTCTTTCTCAATCGAAATCGCTGGAGCTACACGACAAATATCAATATGAGAAGTTTCCTTAATAATTCAAAGTAATAAAAAAATACTAAAACACAAAAGCGACGCGAGGACGAGTAGAAACCATCCACTACTATCCAATAATGAAACAAAGTTTTTTACCCGAGTCACATGTGTGGAGCTTTCGTACACAGCGTGCCTGCGCATAATTAGCCTTAGAAAGCGCTAACTCGTATAGTAACCCCATCACTGGAGAACACTAATGGCTACGACACCGGAATAAGGGAATCCAATAGAGCTTTTCGCTCCATCGTTTGGATAGACTGCAGTCCCTGTCTTAGCTGTCATCTGGCCATTTTAAGCGAGCTCAATCTTGTCAAATAACATTGCTTACCACGTATGGCATAGGCTATAATTGCAATTTTAACAAAAAGAGTAAGCAATCTTAGCCATTGGGAGATACCTTCGCTATGTCAATCCAACCAGTGACGGGCCTCGGCGCCGAACCGCTTGACCCTGTATATACAACTCCCCAAACAGGCACAACCGGACGTCACAGAGGTTGAAATATTGGCACTAGTGTCCGGTGTTTTCACCTCCGAGGGTAACTTACCCACTTTTTTTTAGAAAAAAAAGCCTCTAGCTATATCACTGAGCTCTAGTTAGATGACTTTCACAACTCTATCACCATCACAGCCGAAATGACATGCGCCGACATACGCAGTACTACTATTAAGCCATCATTCCCTTTTACGTCTTCTTACACCAATAGTGTTCTACACGTGTGCCCCTCCCATATTTCATTTGTAACGTATAGATTAGCTCATCTGTCAGTGCCACACATCAAATGGTTGCTTATCGTTCTCCCGTTCCTTTTCCACACTTTTTCTCATCTTTCGATGCGAAACACAAATTGAAAACCTCCTTCGTTCGCTCTACCGGTCAATGAAAATTTTCTCGTGTTGAACTTTTCTCGATACAACCAACTTTCTATTTGCAGACAACAATCTATGCTTCAGCTGGCTTCTACAACCACCACAAACACGTCAACTTCGATCATTTCTTTCCTCATGTCTGTACCGTCTCCCTATAACCTCAATTTTAAGCCCCGGGGACCGGGTCTTTATGGAGGCCGGGGATGTGAAGGGTACGGTATAAGCTTTATGTTGTTTAGCTAGGTTGCACTCGGGAGATTCGTATCGGTGGCCGTAATCGGGACGAGGTCAACCATAAGTGGACAGAGTGCAACAGAAATGTCAAGATAAAACATCACCGCCGTAAGCCGCTTATACCTGGCCGCCTTCGTAAAGCAACGACGTAAACAACCAGGATGCGGAGGCGCATAAATACCGCCCCCATGAGGAAAAAAGGGCCAGTGTGTGTGGTCCCTGCCTGTACGGGAGTCCGGGGAACGGGGGTCTCTTCAGTCTCTTCATGTATCTTTTTCCTTGTCTGTCATATCTCTGCTTCAGTAATAAACCTTAAAAACTATTGTTCTGTACTATGTCCAAAATTGATAAATCGAATCCAACTACTCTTCATCACTTATATGCCTCTCCTCAGGCACCGTTACACATCGTCTCAATAAAAATTAGCCCTGAGGAGGGAACATATAATATCTGCTGGGAAAACCTACGAAGCGGTGACGAAACATCGAAGATATGGTCCTAACTGAGCTTTCAGCGGCATCTATCCCGTCCCGAATATCTGAAAATATGACAAATTCTAAAATCTCAATAACATTTGTCGCGAAACGGGTGACGGTCTCAAAACAGGCGCAAAATTCAAAAGGAGCCATTGTTCAACATTAAGGGATGTTTCTACAGCAACTGATCAATTTATTTCAAGAAAAAGCAAAAAAGAAGTTGTGTAGAAGAGAGATCAGTGTCGACCTACAGCTACTCCAAAGAATTCCAACCATTTGCAATCACTTCGGACAAAAAGCTGCAGAGACAAAAAACGCGATGTCGATGCAGCAACAAAGAAACGTCTACAGGCGTGTTGTAGGGCGACTGTAAGACACACAAAGAACTTTGCAAGATTCAGAGGAACCAAGGTAGACAAAATGTTAGGAGTAAGAGAGCAGGTAATAGAACCACAAAAGCGGAGACGATGCTCCGAAAACTATACGAAGCCGGAAGGGAGAGTACATAGACTACGCATCAATCGGACGTAGACACAATTCATGAAGACTCCCGATGCGATGGGGGGCACACCAAACTCGATGAATCTCTCATTGCCAAAACGATGTCCTACGTTTACCTGAGGCGCTCCATGAACATGGACAACGGCAGGAAGGAAGAACTCATAAGAAGAGGGAGAGCCGCGTGATCACAGGTCTCTCAAGGAGGCCACCGACCGACTCTTGGAGGGTGACCTCGGCGCGATTCGCTCGACTCGACGTTTCTTCCTGCTCGCTGTGATACGGCTGAGACCCGGCGCAGATACGTTACTCCATCAAGTGAGTTCGTTGCAAGCCACCTCAGAGGACGCCGATGGCATTTTCAACCTAGCTATCCCAAGACAACGGGGCTTCGCCGTTTTGGTACGAGACAGATGCATCAGGTACGGGACGCTGCGGATACACATCGAAGGTCAGGAATCGAAGGGCCGGTCACATAGTGAGAAGTGACGACGAACATTGGACGAGAAGAACATTGGAATGGTTGCCGCGGGATTGCATACAGCCTCGTATAAGGCCACCTTTAGGCCTGTCTGATGTGTTCGTCGAACGCTTTAAGAATATGACTAATTCCAAATAGGCTGATTCTCGCTTTCGTCGCAGTCGAATTCGTCCAATAAGTTGGATGAGACAAAGGCGTGAATAAAAGTTGTGTTGGGACTGCAAGTTCAGTGAAGCGCGGGCCTAAAAGACTTACGAATCCAAATCTCTTTAAAGATCTATGTTACTCAGGTTCCTTTCACCTCCTTGTTCGATGTTACGCTATCGTCGGTTTGTATTGTACTACACATGGTACTTCCATGTAATAAGCATCAACAACAACAAATCTCTGTGTGACGTCAATCGATCCGCTGCTCTTCGATCAATTGATTCGAACTGCTGAACAACCACATCAACTGTGGATGTTCAAGACACAGTTCCTAACAACTGCTTGAGAGAGCGGGCGTCAACGACTGAAAAAGAAAACTACTTAAACGAAGCGGCGAACGCAGTCTTTTGTTGAGCATTCCTTTGTCTATCGGGGATTACAACACTGACACTCTTTTGTGAAACCATATCAGATGCTAATTCGAACTCCTCCGAACTTCATCTGTTTGCGTTTTTGGTTCAAAAGGAGACACAGAGAGAGACTGCTATGTGTAATCAATTAATTCCGAAACGCGTCACGTCAAGTCACGAAAGTTGGAGCTGCGAAGAAGAATCAGCGAAATCCAGAGAGCAAACTGCAATTATAAAACACTTGTTTGGCTGGTCTCCACAATCGGAGCCGTTTAATGAGGTGTAACTGACACCACAAATCGCGAGTTTAGTACAAACAGTCTAAACAGCGCGTGGGTCAGTGGTAAGGAGCACTACTGACACCCGCACGATCGAGTGGTCGATCGCCGCTCGGGCTAACAAGCCTTCCATTCCTTCAGGGTAAGGTAAATTGATAGCAGATCTGTCTACGAAGGTGAAGACACTGACCTAGTATAGCGGCTGACCCTCGTAAGTCATTGTATAGAGAAAAAACACCTTCACCATGCCCCTACGATTCTGAATGGAACGCGAATGTGGTGACGCGTCCTCAGGGGACTGACCTTTTTACCCTTTACCCATTTAGTCCAAGATGAAAAATCTCAAGCTCTGCATCTGCATTCCTTCCCAGGAAGCCTTCAAAGTGAACCTAGAAATGAATTCCGTGAGTTCTGCACAGCAGCGAGAAAATCACATTCATGGCTAAGATATGTAGGTTATTAGTGATGGCTTCGAGAGACACTAGTAGATGTTATAGAAAGATGGAAGCAAATATAAACCTGTCGGGGTTTAGAAAAAACCATTGAATTTCTCTTCCATTCATCGTACGGCCATGGTGAAAGTTTATCAAACACTTGCATTGACTCAAAAAATTTTCATGAGATTTACATATAGGCGCTCATTGCCGTCGGTTTTACCACGACGGACGGTTTCAGTTCCTTGGGGGCTCAGATTTTGTTTTTGCAGTTTCGTCGTCAATTAGCTAAAGAGTCATTCCTGGTTTCACTTTGGGCTGGTGACGAAGTCAAAGAGGTATCGAAAATTACCATCTTTCTCATTAATCAGTGGTACGCCTCAGTCCAACCAGCAAATGGCTAACGAAAAAAGACAAGAAACCTTCGGCATTATATCATACATGGCAAATTAATTTATAGCCGACCCTAAATCCGCTAGAATGCTCGCTGACTGCGTCGCCATTTCTGAAAGTTCAAAAACACATTGAAAATGCGATACGTGCACCACACTTGGTGATGCCGAATAGCAGTGATAGTGTTTTTGAAGGGCGAGACGATACTCCCGGCCGAAAGGTTCCAGATGACGTCGACGCTCAAAAACCGCCATGACCTTTTGTGATTGGTGCCGCCGAATATATCATGATTACGAGAAATGAACCGTGCAGAAAATAAAAAGACCTTCTTTCTTCTGACTGCAGGATACCAACTATAACGACTACGCTCATGTCACAATCGACGACTTTGGAAGAATGTTACAGTACGGCGAATTCAACTCTACGCCAGCTGCCCAACTCAGTTATGAGCGTGTGGAGTGAGAGCAGTAAAAGGTAAAGGTAAAGGTAAAGGTAAAGGTGCCGGAGTTGATCACTCCCCTGAGGACGCGCCGCCACAATCGTGTTCCATTCAAGTCGTAGAGGCGCAGTGAATGCGTATTTGGCATAAAGAATGACTTGCGGGGCCAGACGCTATACCAGGTCAGTTTCTTCACCTTCCCAGACAAGTCTGGTACTAATTTACCCGACCCCGGAGGTATGGAAGGCTTGGTTAGCCCGGGCCGGGATCGATCGCTCAACCGTGCGGGTGTCAGCAGCGCCTCTTACCACAGTACCCAGTGAGAACGGTAGTAAACATAATAAGAAAATAAGTTAAAAACTATTATGAAAATAATTCGAGTCTGGGTAATACACAGGTACCAGACAATTGCTCTAAGAATAGTTGACGGATATGTATGTGGACAGTATAGAAGTGAGAGACGTTAGTGACATCCCCACCATCGAACGATCGATCCCGGCCCGGGCTAATCATGCCTTTTATTCCTTCGGTGTCGGGTAGATTGACAACAGACTTGTCTGGGGAAGGTGGAGACACTGATTTGCTATAGCGCCTGGCCTAAGCAGTTCATTGTATAGCCTAAAGGCGCATTCACTATTCCTCTAGGATTCTTAATTGAATAAGAAGCGCGTCCTCGGGGGACCGATCAACTCGACACCTTTATCTTTCCACTTACCTTTGTTCTGACGCCTACTAAGAAAATGCTTCTGCGGCTACCGCTTTATTCTGTTTTTGGCTGATTTCTTGGCAACCGTAAGATAAAAGAGGAAGTATGACGGTGTAGACAAACAGAGGCGTGGAAAAGAAGATAGAAACTAGAAAGAGTCGTCCCACATCGAAGCGTTCAAGCAGCATCTTGCTCAGAGCCAGACACGAGTATATACGCTTTGATGATGCAAAAAGAGACGAGGAATTGATGTTCGGAACAAGCATAACGACACCGAACCCAGTCGCCTAATCGACCTCGTTACCCAAGCGCCGTCAAAGAACCAGATCTAGGCCTGAACATTGATATATCCATCAATCATCGACAATGTGTCTGGCGGGTCCGGTGTGCCATGTTACCGAATTGCTGCGTAGGATAACTTTAATGACCACTACGCCCTCCGAGAAATTGTTCGGAAGATTTATGTGAAATCTTCTACAACGAGTACTGCTAGGAGAAAAGAGAGAGGGTGACAGTACGCATAGACAGAGGCGGAAAGGTTTTAAAAAATCAAGACAAAAATCAATTAATCAATGAAGTCAATCAGAATCAATCAAGTTAAAAAAATCAAATTAAAAACCAATTTACCAAATTAGAGACTAGGGAAAGCAGCCACCATTACTGAGATTCCACCGTGACAGTGGAAGCCGTGAAAAGACTTTGCTACAAGGTATCTCCTTCTTAGAGAGCGAAACTAAATGGGAAATTTCCGAATTTGAAAAAAAGTGGGATGCCGTAGCTATGCAGCACGAATGAACCTAAAAGTAGGATGACTTTACAGTATTCCAACTCCTTCAGACAGGAGTTACTCCACCATAAAACACAGGTTATATGGAAGTGTGGTAAGCTTGAAACTGTAGTCATTGGTGAGAAACGTTCATGGTTCTAGCGTAGAAATTTTTTTCAAAAAAGTAAAAGGTAAAGGTCACGGTGTGGACGTTTATCAGTTCTCTAAGACGCGCCACGCACTCGTTTTCTATTCAGAATAGCCGATGTAAAGTGAACGCGCATTGACTTTCTGAGTAACTTGTGGGACCAACTACTACACTACATAATTCGGTGTCCCTACCTTTCCAGACAAGTCTGGTACCAATTTTTCCGACCCCGAAGGGATGGAAGGTTTGGTTGGCCTGTGCGGGGACCTAACGCTCGACTGTGCGAGTGTCAGTAGCGCCTGTTAGCAGTGCAGCAGGAAGGAACGTGAGTCGCTTCCGTGGACGTCGTTGAAGGCGTCAAAAACAGCTCAAGCAACGAAAGAAAGATGAAATGAGAGTAAAGAAATTTTAGGAGACCATTACATACAGAACTCGAAAGAGATTTAATGAACTGAAAACAAGTACCGAAGGATTCTTACCACAACAGACGAGAGATTAACACCTAATCAGCAAGGTTGAAGAGAGTGAAACTCACATTCAGAGGGGTTGATATATTGTAGGAATAAGAATGATTTATTTTCATTTATTTTATTACGCCATAAAATGGCGTGTCAATTATGGTGCTGTGTTTAGTAACTAACAGACCATGCCGAATGTAAAAAGCATTAGTGAGCAATATTCAAACAGTAAAACAATTAAAACGGTTCATTATAATATTAGATTTTGAAGAAAGTTCTGTCCTTATATTTAAAACGTCATAACTCATCTCAGGTCCAGCCGTTTTCTTGATTTCTAGCACCATTCGAAAGAGCATATCTTTCTCTAAGGAAGAAGTATGGAAAGTGCCACCAACGCAGAATCCTGAAGATCTGGATTAATTAAAATATACGGCATCATGTTGCTATTCGGACGCTCTGCTCCGAGTGCGAATGAGGGTTGTGGGTTCATCAATTGGAATGGATTTTGCGGAGCCACTTTCCCAGAGATTTCTAACCTGCGACGAAAAATGGATATTATACTATGACTAGAAGAGCTTTGCCCGTTTTTTACACAACGACGAACCTTCTAAGACGACTAAGAAGCCAAATATTCGCGGCACGAAGACAATCGTGACGGTTTGATGAACTGCAGTAGTACTAGTGTGCCTGTTGTTCCTTACTCCGTAACAAAAGATAAGGAAAGAAATGCGCATCGTAAGTATGTGTAACATTCAGAACGATACAGCCAAAGCTGGTTACCATAATGTTCCGCTACTTCTTACAGCAACTAAAATCCAAGTGTCTTCAATATGATCCTCCAGAATTCAAACCAATGATAGATTGGAACTCTCCCTCGCCCATCACAGTTAGACCTCTTGCTAACTAGCTGCCGAATTTCAAACGTTAATATGGCTTTTCAAGGAGGAGGCGATCCGAATACCAACACGATGTCGAATCCGCCTTCGAGCACTTGACTTAATCCCAATCTTCGGACTTTTGCGACAGCGGCGTGCTTTATAATGCATTCCTCAGATAAAGATGTGCTCTTCCGAATGGTGGTTAAATTAAGGAAAACGGTAGGACATGAGCCGAGTTATGGCGTTTTGAATATTAGCTGCAAAAAAGGACAGAACTCTCTTTACAACCTAATAGAATGAGAGTGATTATTTGTGAAAAGTAGTGAATCAATATTGAATCATCACGGTGTAATCGACAGTTAGCTGCGCCAAACGAACTGAACAAAGACGAACGATGTAGATGGGCTTTTTTACGAATGAACGAAGCTCTTTGACTTGGAGTTTTTGACGAAGTCGTGATGGAACGTGGCGCACCCTGATCCTATTAGATTCGCGACCACTTCTATCTGGCCGACCGACTCGAGCCTCATTGTCAGAGCTTATAATGTGCTTCTCTCTGCCTCACAACGAACCGGTGGAACGGAGAGCTTCGTCCTTCAAATGCCACAACTCGTAAGCGCTGTTAGTGTGGCCGCATTACCTATTAGCTACAGAGCGGAATCGATAGCGATGAATTCCAACAATGCTTAGATGTCAACATGGAGTCGTTTAGCGCTGTTCATCATGGAGTGATAAACACTAAAGATAAAAACAGTCCTGACAAAAAGTTGCGAACAGAGAAGGGCAATCAAGAAGTAGAGGTGTCGAGGACGTTTTTCACCAGCGACAAAGAGATTCGAGATTGGAAACAGCTGAACGATGTTGAGAGCGGAAGCAGGAGATTCTTTGCTTTGTTGCTGCACTACTTCTTTTATCGCCTTCTAGTGCAGAACCACAATCAAGGTGATGAGACAGATCAGAAGATCACACACTCCAAATGAGAGGTTCACAAATTCCTTCCTCAACCGACGACCAATTCGTGGCCTATCGAACGACAAAGCCTTTTGTGAAAGAATGATCCCCTCCCATATCTGTCTGGTGCGTTCAAAGAAAAAACAACGATCACTGATCGAAAGAAATGGAAAGCGAGGAGAACAAATCTCAACGATCTTCTTCGATCTTCTGAATAGAAGGCAGAAGAACTGTGAAACACAACGGTAGGAACACAAGAACTGCTACTTAAAGAATCCAAGAATAGCAACAGCAAGAACTTTGTTAGATTTTCTAGGGCAAATTTTCAAATCACAGTAGTGGCACTTTCATCTAGCTACGTATTATAGACCATTTCCATCTTGAATACCAGACTGATTCAGAAATTTTCGTCAGCGGGAAACTTCATGAATTATTTACTCGTTTATGCATTTACTGCTCCTACAAAAAAAACGCCCAAAAGCAAACGCAAACGACAAAGAAACTCAAAAACAGTGCACCCAATTAGAAACAACAGAAACTAAAAGCTGACCGAACTAAGGTGAGTAGGTAAAGAAATAACGTTTGTATTTTCTTGAAGCCATGAGTTTAGATTACTATCCATCTTCGCTTGACTAAGGTCTGAGTAAATAGCAGTTAAGGTAATAACGTTCTCAAACGATGGTTATTAATTGTTTCGGCTTGATGTTAATGAAGACCTTGGACAATTTTCGGACTTAGCTGCAATCCTATAACGCAAAAACCTACATGATTGCATAATCAAAAAGGGTGAATGTCACAATGCATTCGCATTTTCATGTAGCTGTTTCCACGTCACTAGAACTCATGATCCATTTCTGGAGTGTTTTCTTTTCAATCGGGAAGTCTATGTAAAATGATGGTTGGTCGTCCCTATCTCGACAGGGTCTGTTCACGATTAGTCCCGTCTCAACGACGTAAGAAAACTGTTCACGTATTCACGCCGAGTCCGTCAGTACCAGCAATCAGATGTCAAGCAAAAAGCGACTTTTCCAAAGGAAAAACGCAGATGAACGATACTGCGAGCCCAGAAATACGGAATGTTTCTCGCTTTTGTAGCTTTGGCGATGACTGTTTACTCGTGTGGTTGGAATTCGCAATAAAGAACGGATTCAAGAAGTCTAAGGTGAAGGTAAGGGTAATTTTGCGTTGCTCAGTACCCTGAGGACGCGCCCAAGCATTTGTGTTCCACTCAGAATCATAGAGGTTTAATCAATGCGTTTTTGGCATATACAGTGACTTGTGCAGGCCAGCCGCTATACCAAGTCAGTGTCTTTACCTTCCCAGTCCGGTACCAATTTGCCCGACCCGGGGGGAATGGAAGGTTTGATTAGCCCGCGCCGGGATCGATCGTTCGACCGTGCGGGTGTCAGCAGCGTCTCTCACCACTGTACTACGCGGGCCCCGTTTTACAGTTTACGATGTATCAATAGAGTTCTCGTTGTCACAGCCCTTAAGAGGTGATATGACTTCCATACTACATTATTATAATTTTACAACAAGCGCCAGATCTAATTTTTGGGTTGGTCTGTGGATAGGTGAAAAATTTTGGTACTGGTATACGTGTTGGTCGAAATGGAACCCGAATGGCATTGGTATTATCATGCAGACGTTTTTCGATTCATTAGAAAAAAACTCCACAAATAATGCCGTGAAGCCTGTCATTCGGCGTTTTCCACAACATGTTTACTGTTACAACTGATTGCTTTCTCCCAATTTGTTCAAACCTTTTTGGAGAACGCAAGAAGGAGATCCGCGCTTAAGACGAATATCTGCAAATGCAGGCACAACATGAAGTGTACGATATTGAAAACACAGAATATGATGCAAGTTTCATACTGATGAACACCAAGAGACAGATCTATTCAAAAAATAAGTCAAATAAAAGTGGAGGAATCCATCGAGAAGTGGCATGTACCCATTTTTTAGAGGATGGTAATGCGTATTTGACCTACACAATTGGTCGCTGGGGCCAGCCAGTACCCAATTCTGTGCCTCCACCTTACTAAGCAAGATTGATACTAATTTATACGACCTGAAGGAATAGAAGGCTTGAGTAGCTCGGGCGAGGATCGATCGCTCGACCGTGCGGATGTCAGTAACGCTCTCTTACTACTGTGAAAACACGCACTCTGAGAAAGTGAAGAAAATATCAATATTCCAACCCCACCTCCTATTCAAAGTCTACAGAAAGTAGAGAAAATTTTATTGGACAGGGTAAATGTTTTCAGAAAACTAAAAAGCTCGAGCTGCTAAGTGAACGAATTTCCCTTTACGTAGGTAGTTGACTTCAAACGAATGTATTGAACGCTCCGAAAAAAACGTCACGAACTGTCTATGAGATTTCCCCTTCTGATGACCTTCTCTACTCTGTCGGATACGCAAAATCTGACTTTTACATAAATCCAAACTGCGGCCATCATTGCGCGCTTCAACGAAAAAGGTTGCAATAGCGTTCAGCTGGAACAGCGTCTGCAGCGGAAATAGATTGCCGAAAAACTGAAAATTGATATCGACAGAGATCAGATCCCTTCACGAGAATGCTGTAAAGCATTCTTTGGACTTAAAACGTTCCCTGACACTGATCGAAATCGAGAATGACGGCGAGCACTTCCATCTCCCATGCAACAAGGATTTTAGGCTTTACGGAAAATTTAAGACTCTTAGGTTCAGTGAAAATCGAAGTGCCCGAATCAGCTGCTTACCCCGTTGAAGTCCCTTCGAGTCTCATTTGATTTGAGCTGGATGGTACAACTCCTGGAAAGACTCCTTCTAAAAGAATGAAAAATTGAAGTGGAAGTCTCAGGGTAAAGTATGTAACAGCCGAAAATACAGAAGCGGTGGTATGCGAATAAATTCACAAAAATGCACAATTCGTGATCAAACTGGTCATCGAAGTCTGAATAAAAAAAACTTCCACATCCAAGGGGAATAAGTATAATGCCGAACAGAACCAGAAACATAGAGGAAATAGAAAGCGTTGAAATTTTTCGAGGCAACAGAACAAAGAAATATTTATCCTGAAGCCCTGCACTATCACTAAGTCCTATTTGTTAACTTTTAAATTTTCATTAAACTTAGATCAGTTTACGAGAAGGGAAAGACTTCGGATCATGTGAAAATGGTTTCTGGAGATCTCGCAAGCACAAGAAAGAGGTCAGAAGTGAATTCACACATCAAAAAGAAAAATTCTTTACCATCGATGGGAAGCTGTCATAAAAGGAACTACAAGTACGTAGATCAGAATGATGACAATTTACTGTCTACAAAAAAGATTAAAATACAGCGACGTATAATATTTATAATACACTTAGGAAAGAGAAATTCATAAGGTCTGGCAGTGGGGTCTCGATGTCTTTGCCCCACCATGTGTAAAAATTTTAACGAAAATCAAGCCTAGCTTAAGAAATTTTGATGCTCGCTAGAGGCAAAAACAGAGCGATCAATTCAACCGGTTATCGATCTCAGTGATTATCATTACGCTGAAGAAAAATCGAGTTCGGCACTGACGACACCCAGAAACTCGATTCGCCGTTTGGATAACGAAACTATGCGTTCAAAGATGCCCACCTGCAACATTGAGTGCTGATATAGTGTGCTTCATAACTACACACTACACACTACTGCAACTTTTTTTACTAAAAAAAGCTAAAAATCCTCTCTAGTGGTCAGAGTGGACCGCGAACACTTGAAAGAAAGGAGGAATGCTTGCGCATAGTCCAAATTCTTTCTTCTTGGAAACATCAAATGTAGCACACTTTATGTGTCAAAAGGGGTGGATATTTTTAAACGTTTTTTTATAAATTCTTTCGAATTCATAAAGTATTCTGGTAATGGAAATAGATCCAAGTACTCATCTCAGAGCGAATTTCCTCAACAAGTAGGTGTTAATGAATTTCTAGCAAACCATAATGAGCAGGGATCACAGTCTTCAAGAAACAAAAAAATATAATAATATAATATAATATAATATAATATAATATAATATAATATAATATAATATAATATAATATAATATAATATAATATAATATAATATAATATAATATAATATAATATAATATAACGTAATATAATATAATATAATATAATTTAATATAATATATAATAATATAATAAACAACTATCCATGTTGTCTCTTATACTTGTACTAGATCGGCACTTTACAATAAAACAAATATGAAAAATGTCGCATTGATGGCAAAATTTCCGGAATGAAGTTTCATGGTCATTTTCATGGAAATAGTTCAAAAAAAATCGAAAACCCAAGTGCCTCTCACAATCCGGAAAAATGCAACTTGAAATTAATGGCTCACGTTTCACTGAACAAACTCATCGTATAATTTACACGAATGAAAGGCTTTTAGGTATAAAACAAGTCGAGCGCTGGTCATAAACTGATCCCCTCTACTGAAGCTTTAGATGGGAGACAATGGGCATCTCATAGGATGCCAGCTCTGCCTGAGAGATGACAAAAAGGGTAGTCAAACAGACCCAAACAGGCAGCACAATCTTTTTCTACTTTAGAAGACGGTTTATATTCGACTTCCTCTGATATCATTGACAATTGTTGACAACCTGCCTAGAGGTCTGGTTTTCCTGCCCGTATCCGACAAATCTACCACAGTTCACTTCTTCGCCAAACCTTATAATCAGATTTTCCAATGAGTTGATATGCAAAATGATAACTATCCGAACTTGCGTCTTCCATCTGCTATTTTGTGCAACTTTTCAAGAGCTCTCAATCTTTCCTCTCAGCAAAGAAATGGGACCGGTAGACTGTTAGAGCGATAGTAATCTAGTCGGATCACATTTACATCCATAAAAAACATTAGTGTGGTAACAACAACGTTCTACTACACAAAAAACACCAGAGAGATTTTAACACGCGAAAATCAAGCCAACAACCACAAAGCTGATAATTCAAAGATTCTTGAGATCAGCAAGAGTTTAAGATGACAGCTTCCAAGAAAATTTGGATTGGAAAGGGAGACCCAGCAACGCATCTCTGTAATGCTGGATAGGAACTACTCTACAGTACCATATCTCAATCACTTCTCGAAAAAGACGCTTAGTAGCGTTCCAAAGCGGTTTTTTTCAACAGCTTTGTTGAAATTCAATTATTCGTAAAAATATACATATATTTGAGCACAGCAGCTCGAGCTCTATCGGCTGGTATGCAGTGATCGGAACAACCGTAAATCCATAAGAAACCTCAGACCTTCCATCAATGCGGGATCGGGTAAATTGGTATCCGACCAGGCGAGATTCGAGGGGATAGCATTTTCAAAAAAATCAGGTGTGGATAATTTGTGTAGAAAACGATAAACCTCGGGCATCTGCACTTCACAACGTGTTTCCTTTCTCGAATAGTTGACATTTGAGGGAGTTATTCAAAAAACAGCTTTGGGACGCTTTTGAGAGTTAAATAAATCAACCGAATGTAAACTCATTATAGTCATAGTAGACTGAAGCTGATAAGCTAGAACCGATACAAGTTTATTACCGCTAACGTTTTGACGAGTTAGTGCGAAGACGAGCGAAGTTTGAGAAGTCCTCCGACCAAGGGAATTATCAAGTCACAGCGTTGTATTAGAAGGTTCTACAAGATAAATACGAATCGCCGATTGCAAATGTAATCAAATTAGTGGATCAGGAACATACTCGGAAGGGATGCACATAAAAGCGAAGGCGAAATTGGCATATATGTCAATGTTAGTTGGCGAATGAGAGCTTCGAAGACTTTCACCCCATCCCGGAACGCGTAACGAACAGAAGACGGCGCTCTTGAAATGTGACAGCCACGGCAGGAATGCTAATGGCTTCGTTGCGTTTGCGACCATACCCCTTAATGGAAACGTGTTCTCTCTGTTTCTGTGTCATTACTTTCTGTTTGCTGCAAATAACGAACAGTGTTCTTGTTTTGCTGCTTGTGGCAAGTAATAAATCCTTTCGTTTCGAATCGTCGACGACACCTTCACTGATACGTTAACTTGTCAAAAACAAAAAACATTTTTCGGTTGTTTTTCTGTTGCTAATGGCTGCGTTACGGACGTTGTTGCTGTCGTAAAACAGGTAAAAGTCGCTGCGAAACAATTCTGCAAGCAGTGCTTCCTGCTAAAAAACAGGATACCTAAGTCCTTGTGTAGCGTTGCTATCACCTTTTCTTACGATTAGTGTTCATTCCTTCCTCTCCTTCCGACTTATTACGGAGCGTTGGCACCACAATGTGGTAAAGGGTAAAAGGTAGGTAGGTATCGGCGTTGATCAGTCGCCTAAGGATGCGCCGCCACATTCGTGTTCCATTTAAATTGAGGGGCACGGTGAATGCGTATTTGGTCTATACAATGACTTACGGCGCTAGCCGCTTCAACAAGTCCAGTGTGGTAGTAGTGGGTAAGTATAGGGGAGAGACGAATACGCGATAGAAAGGCAGTATGAACAGCGCTACGCTCAATTTTCCTTTTCTTAATTTTTTCTTTAGCTGAAGCATTGCGACCGGAGCAACCCGTACAGTTCCTTGCTCTTGCTCCAGAAAGGTGACGTAGAGTGTGTGGTCAGGTCTGTGAGTCTTTGCGTACCCACAATTCATCCAGACGCCCTGCAATGATCCGCATGTCGTTGCAGGTCCCAACGCGAAAAAAACCATTTTCGAGCAGCACCGGCGCAGAGGAGCACAGTTATTGCGGAAACATGTGCACTTTCCGCGGTAGTGTTCTAACGCCTTTTTACCGTTAGATGCTTCCAGTCCTCTTCTTCAGAAGAACTCACATAATTCACAGGTATTACAGTAGTCTAAACAACGGATGGAGATATATTGTCGGGGTGGCCAACTTTCCCAGGTCAGTAGTGACACAGCTGAAATTGTGAGCCCAACTTATGCTGGGTACAATTCCAGGCTTACCAAGCATACGAAAATTGGGTTTCCGTACCAAATAGTTACCATGGTTCTAGTCCCATCAACGGTAAGGAATACATAATTTTTTCTTCTAAACACTGCCCAAAGCCGCTCCTGAAATCTGCCGTTCAGAGGTTTGGATGGAGCTAATGGTCCCCAGCCGATGTATGGCTTGTCCTAGTTGCTGTGCTAGTCTAGTCCAAAGCTGACCGCCAGGCATAATACATTTCTATATTTCCGATGAGGGTCAGTGGCTCACATGATTTGCTTATTTGAGGTTCTGTTCTTAGTTAGTGCTCTGAGTTTAGTGTTACTTTGTTGCTTTGTTTGGTTTCCCCAACTGGCGCACAGTATGGCGATTAAATAAATGAATAAACAAAATAAATAAATATTTCCGACGAGATAGTGACAACATGCATCGCTTTCAACCGACATGGGCCATAAGGGCATCAGATAGACCTTCCAGAAACGTTTAAAATCAGCTTCGGCCTGATCACTTGTATGGCTATATATGCAACTCGGAGATTGTTTGGCTTTCGGCATCGCTTGGTAAAAGATTAAAAGAAATTCTTAGCAGTATCAGAAGGTCGAGTCCGGCAACCCCTGATGTGTCGCAGCCATTATCCTCGCCTAAAAAGTGAGTCCAAATAATTTTGGTCCAGCTGTTTAAAAATGATAATCCTCTCTCACTACCATTCGAGAACCTGCCTTGGCTGTGTCCTCCCAATACAAGCGAGATGCGTCTGAAAAAGTCAAATTCTTACGGTAATTTGACGTTTTCCGTCACGTTCTTCAACGACATGTTCTTATATTTATTTAGACTGTTCCTACAGTAAATCTCAACGAAATCGTTATCGCTTTTGCCATCTTGATCTATTCCAGATAGATGCGATATTAAAAATAAAACAGGCGATGTGAACCGGTTTCGTCAAAATTTTCTAGAGACGTCAAAGTGAACAGCTCATAAGAAATTTGTTTCTTCAACGCGTTCGCTGTTCTTTAGACTTCTGGAAAGAGGCGACCAATGTTCAAATTAGCGGAAGTGAAACTTCTACATGAACAACTTCAGTGAAATTTCCGGAGAAATCGGATTCCGCCGTTAGAAATATCATAGAATACTAGTGAACATTGCCGACCACAAGAGCAGCTGCTTCGTCGTCACACATGATGATGAGGACTGGTGTCGGCTAATAGAGGGCCCGCGTGGCACAGTGGTACGAGGCGCTGCTGACACCCGTACGGTCGAGCGATCGATCGCGGCCCGGGCTAACCAAGCCTTCACTCCCGGGGTCGGGTAAATTGGTACCAGACTTGTCTGGGAAGGTAAAGACACTGACCTGGTATAGCGGCTGGCCCGCAGGTCATTGTATACAAACGCGCATTCACCAAGCCTATGCGATTCTGAATTGAACACGAATGCGGCGGCGCGTCCTCAGGGGCTGGTCAACGCCGACACCTTTACCTTTTACCTCTTACTAGTTAACATTCTAGTGACATTCTTTCTTCTATAATATGTAGATATCGCTTGTGTTGAAAAAATCATTTTATTTTAAAATTCTGCAACATTTTCAGGGCGGCTCTCGCTTTCATCACAGTTGGCTTTCCCTGAAAGAAGAATGAGTACCTAGGTGTTTTTCACTTACTTTGTTTGGTTGAGCATCCGTTCATCCTAGTTTTACTAGTTTTACTTTAGTTCAGTTTTTAGTTGTCATTAACGATTATTTAGGATTACTCACATCTGTTCCACTTGGCTCACGTATAACAAATGAATAAATAAATAAACAAATATATAAATATAGGAGTTCTGTGTCATCCAGATAGGTTGGAAAAATACGGATGACAATCAAGAAGCCCATCACCCATGGCAGGATGAATACCTTCCCTACACCATCTGCGACCACAAAACCGCTTTTTCAGAAGCGACGACGCCGATCGCCAAGCTGAAGAAGTCGGCTTTGCTGCGAAGGCAAGCAGACACTTGAACGCCCGGTCAGCCGCTTAAATCCTGCTCCTGATGCGTTGCTTCCGATTCGAACGCAAACACAAACCAGCAAACACATGTGGAACATAAGCAGGCAAGTACTAAAAGCGAACAATGAGGACTAGAATTTCGGTTCCTAATTACTTATTTTTTATATTTGACGAAGGGCCCGCGTGGTACAGCGGTAAGAGGCGCTACTGACACCCGCACGGTCGAGCGATCGATCCCGGCCCGGGCTAACCAAGCCTTCTATCCCTCCGGGGTCGGGTAAATTGGTACCAGACTTGTCTGAGAAGGTAAAGACACTGACCTGGTATAGCGGCTGGCCCCCGGAGGTCATTGTATAGGCCAAAAACGCATTCACTATGCCTCTACGACTTGAACGGAACACGAATGCGGCGGCGCGTCCTTAGTGGACTGATCAACGCCGGCACCTTTACCTTTACCTTTATATTTGACGACACCTTTTTTTGAAGAAAGTGTCGAATGCGATTCGATGCGCTGTGCAACTGTAAGCTGAAATAGGAAACAATCGTCTACGATGTTCGTAGCAGAGCGCAGCGCAGACGTATAAAAAGAGATAGCTTGTGTAAATGTAAACATTTGTGACACCGTAACATAAAAAAGGATTACGACGGATTGATATTACCGTTCAGACTATAGAATCAACATAGGTGCTGCAGTGGTGAGAGACGCTTCTTTCCTCCATATACGCAGTGCAGCGATCCACTCTACCCTGAGGGGAACCGAGCCTTCGGTGCACTCGGGCTCCTATGAAATGTTGTCGAGCAGAGTTGCAACCCTTCTAAAAGCCAAAGCCTTTCTGTAGGCCAAATCAACGGCAAAGTAAGCTAAGAGCAAATAAACAAGTCGAAGTATCACATAGGTAAAATGTAAAGGTAAAAGTAAAGGAATAGGCGTTGATCAGTCCCCAAAGGACGCGCCTCCGCATTCGTGTTCAATTCAGAATCGTAGAGGCTTGGTGAATGCGTGTTTGGCCTATACAATGACTTGCGGGGCCAGACGCTATCCCAACTCAGTGTTTTTACCTTCCCAGAAATATCCGTTACTAATTTACCGACCCCGGAGGGATGGAAGGCTTGGTTGACCCGGGCTAGGATCGATCGACCATGCGGGTATCAGCAGCGCCTCTTTCCGCTGCACCACGCGCGCCCTCTCACTGCATCACATAGGTATTCTCATGAATGAACATTTTCTGAATGAAGGAATCATTATCGTTGATATATTTCAAAACTGAATTGGTTAGTTTCCATTAAGTAATCAAAATCTACAGTTGAACCTTCTTTCTCCTCTGAACTTTTCTCGTTTGTATTTCATTTTGGTAATACTTGGGTGCTACAGTACCTTCGGTATTTTTCCGCCAAAACGCTATTCAAACGATCTAGATCTTTTTCACCGTTCACACGCTATAAATCACTTCAGAACTATTTGTATTGAATAAAAAACTGTATCTTAGTCATGATCACAACACAAAGGGTATGTTTTCAGTCTCGCTTCTTCTACTCTTCACTGTCACCCTTGCAAAAGCAATTAGTGCTCACATAATATTTCTTACGAATAAACAACACAAACCCGACTATATGGTATAATGTACAGAACTGATGTATGCATGGGTAAATGCTGACCCATGTCAAATGTGGGCGGATATAAGCTGACCCGTGACACTACAGACAGTGACGGATCCGTTCAAGACTCCTCAAGAGCTTGGAACATAAACGCTGCTGAGCCTGTTAGACACTTTGGATCAGAGACGAAGCGCTTGAGAGATCCTGTTCCCTTGTAAGAATGGGCCCTTAGCCGACATTAACCAGGACGAAAGATTAACATAGAGTTCACAGCCGCTCCAAAAAAGATTCAAAATTTGGCCAATTAAGTCCAGTTAGTTACGAATACTGGCGACTCTAGAGAGTCAATGTGAACTGATTTCTGGCAATTTTCAGATCGACAGTGTCAAGGACTGTTTACGAAGAAAACGTTTCCGTCTACATTTTTAAAAAGAAAAATAGTCTTTTCCGACACCTACGCTTTATCCCAAATTTCCCTATCAACGATCTGGGAGAAGGCCGTGAGAGCTATTGCTCTAGCTACTTTTGTACGACCAAAAAGGTGAGATAGAGAAGGAACGACAAAGACCTGACAGCAAATTCGTGATAAAACTTTTCTGAGAGATGGAACGGCAAAGACTTGAATGCAGTTTGTGACAAAATCTTTTCTGTGACTGTTGGGTGAATCCGACATTTCAAAAGTTAATGAAATAAATAGCTAATGAAAATAAAATAAATAAAGCTAAGGAATTGTTGAACGTAATCTGTTATTATGATATCATATATAGTACAGTACCGGACGTGTCTTTTGATCAAAAGCCGAAAAACCCGGCAAAAACCGCTCCAAAGCGGCTTTTTCGAATAGCGTTGTTGAAACTCAATTATTTGTAAAAATGTACATATATTTGAGCTCAGGAGCTCGAGCTCTATCCATCAATATACACTGCCTCGTCGTTGACGGGTCCTGTTGGCGCCCCCGCCAACGATGAGGCAATCGATGGATACGAGGGATACGCAAAAAATCGATATTTTGAAAAAATTTTCAGGTGTGGATAATTTATACACCAGACGATAGAGCCGGAGCTACTGAGCTAAAATATGCGTATATTTTTACGAATTTTACATATATTTTTACAAATTATTGAGTTTCAACAAGGTTATTCAAGAAAGCCGCTTCAAAGCGGTTTTGCCGGCTTTTTCGGCTTTTGATCAAAAGACAAGTCCGGTACTGTATAACTGATAATCAGACATCTAGGACTGGACAGGAGAGCAATACCGTGGGAATTCATTAGAAATTAGATCTTTTGCGTGTTTTTGTTGTTCAGCAAACTTCTCCTCCTCCTATTTTGGGCCCAAAAAGATCGTTTTTGAATTCCCGTACGATGCGGGAATTGACAAATTGAAAAAGATCCGTATTTGTCCTATTCAGATTTACGGTTTCCAAAACGATGGAGCAGTGGAAGAGCGGTCTTTCGAAGAAGAGAAAGGAGCCAGGGGGAATCAACGACAAAAAACGGCCTCTGAGAGCGAAACCAGCAGTCATTTGTAGCTGACTGCGGCTAGTTAAGACTATTTGACGGTGTGTCGCGCAGCACACTTGTCCACTTTTTTAAGTGGAGCACATAGCTGACTCTCTCGTCTAAAACCACTGGAAAACTCGTTAGAACCTTACGACGTGCTAGAACCGCCTCGTATTCTTCGCAGTCGTAGAAACGATGATATAAATATGATGATGATTCTTTTGAAGATCAGAACAAAGTGGACCATTTTCCAAAGCTCATGAACAGTGGGAATCATTTCCCTAGAAATTCTGTTGCCGATGTTTAGATATATAAATGGATGCCTTCCAGCAGAGTCGCACGATAATACAATAGAAATTGTGCTCAAAATTGTAACAAACGCAAGAAAATAAAAGGAAACATAATCGTGAACCTGGTTGGAAAGGGTCAAAATTTGGTGCATAGATCTGAAACTGGAGTGCTATTCTTTGGAAGAACGAAATAAGCACTGAGAGATCGATCTCACAAAGGTAAGAAACTAGACCACTAGGCATCACAGCAGCACCAGCGACTACGCAGACGTTTGAATGCAGACGCTATCAAAGAGGAAAAAGCCTAGAATGGCGGTTTGGACCTGTTTGTCGAATCTTTTCTCTCAAATATTGCCATCCTTCAGGCAACTGCTGGCAATTCGCATTATCTTCCAGTTGTTTTTGATTCATCACCATTTATCGATTTGCTTTACATACATAGCTTTTCAGATCCAGTTCTAATAGATGCTATAGACACCAGCACCGTGAGTGATCGATCCTCGCCCGGGCTATCCAAGCCCTCCATCTCTCCGGGATCAATTGGTACCAGACTTGTGGATACCTATTTCAAATTTTTTGAACTGAACGCTAGCGCCAGCTTTTGGTGCTTACCGCGCAATAATTCACAAAAATAGAAATGAGCCACGGAACGGGCAACAAAAACATGAAAAGTTCAAGGTTTTCCTTCAGAACGAGTTTTTCCCTTTGAAATCATTTGCATCAACAGCAAGTATTAGGTTGTAAAGAAATAAATTGCGTTTTTTCGCACATCAAATTTCAACTTAATTTTTTTGTATAACTTTCCTTCAATATTCAAACAGTTGTATATTGTTGAAAAGCTTATGTAACGGTCTTTCAAATTTTATCTTTTATTTGCTTAGAATTTCATGTTTCGGGAACTTCCAGGCGATTTCTCAAGAAGGTCCTCAAGGAGCTGATTTGTGTTTTTTGCTTCATGATTTCTAACTTGGGCGGAAAGCTGTAAAGACTCATGAAAATATTTTCCAAACGTAGAGCCCGAATGTCTCTTCAGGGCGCAATGTTCGGCTCCGGATACAAAAATCCCGATTCGGAGAAACAAACCTCCAAAATAAGCCTAGTCGATGTCGGATCTCTGAACATGGGGACGATTGCCTGAAGTCAGTAATGAAGTCTGATCAACGGAAAACTGTTCAATAGGTAGCGTAAGGATCTCATGTGTCATTTACGACCATCAGGCAGCATGTTGAGAAATATGGAACGGTGAAAATGATAGATCATTGGGCACCTCATGAATTTTACGCGCAACGAATGCCAAAGCGTCACCGAACCTATTCGGCGCTGTTGTTGTCCAACCAGAACGGGCCTTTTCTTGATCGAATTGCTACCTGCGATGCGAAACGGAAACTGTTTAACAATTTCCCGTGTAGAACACAGTGATTGAGCAAAGATGAGTCCTCAAAAAAATATTCCAAAGGTGACATTGCATGAAAAGATGGCTATAGTCGCCGTCCAATGGAATTTTGCACGAGTTTTACATCGCGACTTCATGACACCAGGTGAATCGAGCAACGCAGATTCCCTCTGTTACCAAATCGGTAAAATCTATGTGAAGCTGGCGCGTGCGAATTCAGGAGTGGTCGAAAGAAATGGCCCAGTCGGTTTTCGCGGTGACGCCAAACCTCACATCTCACGAAAACCGCTTCAGAAGTTAAACCACTGCGGCTATGAAACACTGCCTCATCCTGCGAACTCATCAGACCTTTGGTCAAAGGATAGCCATATTTTCTACCGCTTCGACGACTTCCTCAAGCACAGAGCGCTCAGGAATCAGACAGGTTCCCAAACTGACTTCGACGGATTAGTAGTTTCCAGAAATTCAGATTTTTATCGATAGTGTGTTTAGTATGTTACATGTTATTGTCGAAAATACGGCGATTCTAACGTTTTGTACCTTATTCGAAAATGTTTTGTATGAGTGGAGTTATGGACATTTGAAGTTACGCGTCAAAAAACGCAATTTATTTCTTGACAACCTAATATTACCACGAGCTTTGCTTTCTCTAATGTAAAGACGCCGCCGCATTCGTGTTCCATTCAAGTCGTAGAGGCATGGGGAATGCGTATTTGGCCTATACAATGACCTGCGGGGGCCAGCCGCTATACCAGGTCAGTGTCTTTACCTTCCCAAACAAGTCTGGTTATCCCCCATTCTTTTCAATATCTACACTCACGAACTCCCGAATATGATCGTAGGTGCAGGAGCTAAATGTTGCGCTTTCGCTGACGATGTGAAGCTGTATAGGAGAACCACTTCTGAAGAGGACTGTTTGAGTTTGCAAGAATCCCTAGAGGTAGTGGCCCAATGGTCCGACAAGTGGAGCCTACCTTTGTCAAAAGAGTAAACTTGTGACCTTCATCCAGGCTCTCATAATCCTGAATGAATTGATCCAATCGCCATCAAATGCCTACCCTTTGTCCTACGGTCATATCATTCTGTGTTTCCCTTTGTTACTAACCGAGTTGTTGTATTTTGGTTACTGAGCACAAATAAGTAAACAAATTCAAGAACTAGTTGAATGACTTATAGATTTGGAGATGCTAGATTATTCGCAAAACACTGACATCGGACGGGAATTGAACCCGCGTCTTTCTGTTTCCGGCAGACTGCACTAACTACTAGACTGCTTAACTGGTAACTGCCGATATCGGCTTACCGGCTCATTCCCGTGATTACGGGTGAGTGCTGATAGCAACAGCCCGACCGGATTTAAGAAAGGGATGCTAGGAGATTCGCATCGTAGTACATCGGTGGCAGAGTGGTTAGTGCAGTCTGCCGGAAACAGAAAGACGCGGGTTCAATTCCCATCCGATGTCAGTGTTTTGCGAATAACCTAGCATCTCCAAATCTATAAGTCATTCAACTAGTTCTTGCCTATAAACCGCTAAACAAAAAAGCGGCAAATAGCAGAATAGTTTTGTGGTAAACAAATTCAATTATAATATTGAAAGCAATCGTAGTTCAGTTATAAGTAAAGTTGACCAGCATAAAGACCTTGGGTTCCTAATCACAAAAGATCTAAGCTTTGACTCTCATTGTACTACGATTGCTCGGAAAGCAACGGCTTTGATGTACAACATGTTTCGTGTCCTCAGCACGAAGAACACTTCAATTCTTCTTCGTGCCTATAAAACATATGTTAGGCCAATACTGGAATACGGTACTCCCGTCTTCAATCCTCCTAAGGCCAAAATTATAGCGATACTGGAGAAGATACAGAATAATTTTCGCCTTGATGTTTAGGATAACAGTGGCTGTGCGATCACAACTATACTATTGTATTTTCATGAATTGAATTCCTTTACAGCCAGATGGCCGTCTATTTATTAGTTCATTTTACGTTTCTTAACTAGCTCAAAATGCTCCGTTTGTCTCTTGACTTCTCTATCTTCCTCATTTTCAGTCAAGACGATTTCTGAGCGAATACTCCGAAGATTTCATTGTCAATGATCGACTACTCCTTTAGTACTGCATTTTCAACTTCTGAACTGTGGCATAAGAAACGAGAATCGCAGCAATGAAGAAAAATGATGCTACAGAGAAGAACGATTCACTGTGGTTGTGATCTACACTGCATGTCGCCACACATACCAACAATTCTGCTAACAGAAATAGAGCGCGTCAAGAAGAGAGAGGGGTCCGCGATTGTGAAACACATCGCATCTTATTTTTTTTTGGCTCACTTACTTATATATTCAACTACGCACCTAGGTGCGCTATTGGCGAAGGTGTGTAGTAGAATAAACAATCACGGAAACATGAGAGAAAACATGTTCGGTCCACAAAGCATGTTCGGGTTGCTGGTTTTTGTCAAAATGATTTTCTGCATTATATAGCCGTCATGAGCTTGACTTGGAATTTGTTGTTCTTATGCGTTTGCATGTGGGTCCAGGCCCGCGTCTTGAATAGATAAAAATGAAAAAAAGCGAAACAATCAAGTACGCTTAATGGCCGACGTTTGCTAGAAATGTGTCGGAATTTAGCGACAAACAACAATTAGCTCATTCCAGGCAACGATAATTCTAAGGAGAAGCCGGTCCGGGAAGGCACTGTCGTGTTGTTGGACTGATCATAGGCAGTCACCGCTGTAGTAAACTACGAAATGCCTATCGGGCTCGAACGGCAGAACGAGTTCAGGATCAGTTGAAGTGTAGCAAAGTGCTAATAAATCAAGTGACGCTTTATCGTCACCAGCACACGACATCCTCGACAAGCCCCGGTTATAGCCGACGTAAAAACTACGGAGTGAACACCACAAGTTGCCGACGCTTGGAGGTACAGTGCCGGACGTGCCGCTACGATGAAAGGCGAGAGCGACGCTTTTTCGCGTCGAAACCGCCGTTTTGTCATAGCTTCTTTGAAATGGACTCATTCGTAAATATATTTGTGATCGGCGGCTTGCGACTTATCCTTTCATATGCAACTCGTCCAAAGTTGTGATGATTTTTGTGAAAAGTGTTTCAATCGATTTTCAGCTCTTTGATTCTTGGCCCGTTGCCCCTTTGGTCCAGAATCCTTAGCCTCTCCAGAGTTTGTTTGTCATAACTTCTTTTTCGCAACTGTTCTTCACCAATGGAATTGAGTTTGAGGTGCTGGTCGTGGAATCCTCAATCTTCCCTCCTCCGATATGAGAGCAGCAGTATGTAAAGGTATAGGTAAAGGTAAAGGTGCCGGCGTTGATCAGTCCCCTGAGGACGCGCCGCCGCATTCGTGTTCTATTGAAGTCGTAGAGGTTTGGGGAATGCGTATATGGCCTATACAATGACCTGCGGGGCCAGCCACGATACCAGGTCAGTGTCGTTACCTTCCCAGACAAGTCTGGTACCAGTTTACCCGACCCAGGAGGGATGGAGGGCTTGGTTAGCGCGGGCCGGGATCGATCGCTCGATCGTGCGGGTGTCAGCAGTGCCTCTTACCACTGCACCAAGCGGGCCCTTCAACAGTATGTAAACTGCTTACACATCAATTAGCCTGAAATGTGCCTTTCTCTACTGCTACAAAATACTTTGCAGTGGTCGCTCTATCGAGCACTTGGATCAGGAAGCGATTTCTGGTGAACGTCTGCCCATTGCAACGAGATCTGACAGCTACATAATTATTCATTGTTTTACTGCAAATACGTGTTTGTGCTACGTGAATCACTTCTCTATCTACGTAACCAGTTCTTGAATCGATTAGATGGATCGCTCGGAAATCAGAACAATTTGCGGTCGTTTCTCCATCCAACCCAGGTCAGGCAAAATCCTCCTTGAATACCAGTAGTACGCACACGAAGGCCAGATTCTGTTGCTTCTTTAGCAGGCTGCAAGGTTAGTGTAGGGTAAGGACTTTTTTTCCGAGGCGAAGCGGCAAAGCAGCGTCTGTACCCGCACGGTAGAGAAAACGCGGGATAAAAGAAACAAATCGTTTTTAAAATAGCCCTGCCACAAATCACTCTAGAATTATTTCATTTGAATAAAAAACACATGTCTAAAATCAGAAGGGCGCGATCTATTTAGTAGTGAAGAAAGCGCTGTCAAAAGATCAAATTTCCCATTTTCGTGTGCGCTTGTTCTAGTGTGATTTCATTAGAGCGACGATCACATAAGCTCAATCTCGTCAAGCCCACTAATTGCAGCTTATGGATATTCCTAATTAGGTTACAGTTATAAGTAGCGTAATCATCTAATTATTAATTCATCCTGTATATTGTAATGGTTGTGCTATGTTCATAGCAAAAAACGTAGGTATCAGGAGGTATTCGAACCCGCGTCTCGTGCGTAACCGGGGCCGTGCGTTAACCACTACGCTACTGAGACGACGGCTCTCCTCCCAACTGCGATGGTTATAAGCGTTCCCCTAGCACCTTCCTTAGCCCGAAGGCTTCCACTTCCAGCACTCAGCCGTAATGACGGCTCGACACAATAATGACCCGCAAAAAGCGGCAATAAAACTAGAATTTCGTCAAGAATGTGTTTATCAGCTTACAGGACGAGTACCTCAATTGAATTGACACTTCACCTTGAAAATGATTGTAGATACTTACAAAAACTGGTTTCATGTCATCGAAAAAGTACAGTGCACGCGCTTAGAAATGTGCTAAATTGTTCAGCGGATGGACGACAAGGTCACCGACACATTTCTTCACTCAAAAAATGGGCGATTACGCGCATTGAAAGATGTGAGAAAAGAAAAAAAGGAAGAGATTGCGAGACAGAGAAACTCTCGACCACCCTTGACGGAAAGATTCACATGAAAACATTCCGTTAAAATAGAACTGATAGAAGAATTCCATACATTCAAAAAGTGGGACTTTAGAAATACGAATTCAGGAAGGCTAGACAGGACACGTATGCCTGAAAAAATAGCCAAAAATGCATGTTAGGGGCGTGAATTATCAGGCTATCCATCAATCATTGAAAGATTGATGACTTAGGTGTGTAGCAGGCGCAGCCACGACCATTTTTATTCGCTTTCCAGTCCACATCAACTACGGTTTTGCCATATTCATACCTTCCGTCTGCAGGGTGGTGTCGCATGACGGAACTTAACCGACCATTCATACTTTACAGCGCGACAATGATTATTGCAGAGATGCAGGAAATACAACAAGATATTACGTAGAATAGGAGAAGTTTGCAAAAAGGAACAAAAAGCATCAGCACAAGTTTGAGGAAGCAGCAATTTTCAGCAAAGATTTAGCTGCAGCTTCGCTGCTCAGTATAAATGGAGGTTTAACCTGAACAACCTTGTCAGGGAAAAGAACGATTTGCATCAGATTGATTCACGGCATTCCCATTTGCTCAGAAATAGTCACGACAAGTCGTAATGCGTTCGAGTAGAGTGAACTTTTTTTCAATTGAAATTTTTTATAATATGGCCTGGCATGTGAGAACAACAACCAGCTAAGAAAACACTAACATCACGTAAGCTAGCTACCACAGAAATGTGACAAAACGTGTTTCACAAACACTAAAGGTAAAGGTGAAGGTAAAGCTGTCGGCGTTGACTAGTCCCCTGAGGTCGCGCACCGCATTCGTGTTCCACTCGAATGGCGAATTATGCTTGGTGAATGCGTATTTGGCTTATACAATGACTTGCGAATGCCAGCCGCTATACCATGTCAGTATCTTTGCCTACCCAGACAAGTCTGGTAGCAATTTACCTTTGCCCAGAGGGATGGAAGCCCTGGATAGCCCGCGCAGGGATCGATAGCTCGACCGTGCGGGTGTCAGCAGCGTTTCTTACCACTGCACCACCACAAAATTATAATCAGTCCGATTTCAAATAATAGTCCAATGATTTGCGGAATCGTTTGCGGCCATGAGGAATTACTGCTAGCTTGCTCAGTTCTACAAAGTTGGGAGTGAAAGTCCGCAGCTGCACAAGTTTTCGTTTTTTTTTTTCTAAAAAAAACGCTCTGGACACAGACTACAAGGGAGCACACTTTCATGCTACAGATGTTCCGTGGAATCACTCTCCACGCTGATCTAATTCAGGTGAGTAAAAAGGTGATATCTGAATCCGGTTTCTGTTTTTGGAGACACTACCCTACGAGGATTACCACGGGCGGTAGATTGCCTTTCCCCAGCATAGGAATGAAGTGCTAGATCAGATCTGTCGCAGACAATGGTATGCAATAGAATCAGATCAAATTCTCGAATTAATGATGAGAAAGGACGAAAAGAGAAAGGAGAAGGAATGTGGCTCCGAATCAGATCTGAAACTGCCAGCAGCAGCGCAGATGATTGCCGAGACATTCGCTGCAGCTAGTCGATGACACGGCTCCTCCTGCAAGCCAGGCAGCCCCCAGCTAGTCAACCACTCAGACAGACAAGCACATCGCGACCATCCCCGCCCCCTTCCCCTTCTCCGACCGATATCAACTAGCCGAATTCGGGCTAACGAGACTGGTTCCTCCTATTACAGTGCCACCCCGACTGCTTCCGTCACCCCGAGAAGCATCGTAAGTAGCCCGGTGTGATCAACTACGCTGACCTTGTCCGCGTTCCCAAGAGTCGAACACCTACACTTCTTTGAATGCTGTGACTACGCCTTCACGACGCCCCCATTAGGATTAAAGGTCTGCAGCTGCGAAGGTTTTGTTTTTCTAACACTGGACATACTAGGGTACCAATTTTTTAGGGTACAGATGTGATAGACGCACGGAACAGGGCTAAGAGGCGCTGCTGACACCCGTACGGTACAGCGATCGATTCCCACCTGGACTAAGCAAGTCTTCCATCCCTCCGGGATAGAGTAGGTTGGTGCCAGACTTGTCCAGGAAGGTAAAGACACTAACTTTGTTTAGCAGCTGACCCCGGCTAGTCACTGTCTAGACCGAATGCGCATTTCCTAGCCCTCTACGATTCTGGAACGCGTATGCGGCGCGGCCTTAGGGTTCCATACCTTTACCTTTTTACCTTTACGGATGATGTCCGGTAAAGTCGCTCTTTACGCTGTTCTAAATTAGGTAGTTCTGTCCAGATTATTTGTTAGTGGAATCCACATCAGACGTCGGATAGTGGTATAAAAAATAGGGCTGTTTCAGATTTTTAAATAAGCTCCACCGAATGAGGCATTGCTTGGGACTGTCTGTTGTCCCTTTCACCAAATCTCTTTCCGCTCTTTCCGGCAAAACGCAGTATAAACAATATAAGCCGTTTTTACCGTTCACCCGGCATGCATCTCATTGAATAAACGAATAAAATGAGAAATGAACGAAATGAACGAAATCGAAGAAAAGAATCAGAAGCAGCAGCATGAAATGGTATTTATCTGGTCTGTCATTGGCAATAATCGATATCGTTTCTCATTCTTGAAAATCAAATAACCTTTCTTGGAAACCAAATTATCTTAACTAGAAGCTCATCTTCCGGTCACAAAAACAGCTAAAAAATGCTGCCATTCGGATGACACTCTGAACCTTTAGCATTTCTCAGCTTGCTACTCAGAAAACAATCATAAGATGTCAGAGAAAGTCCGATTCCTCGAAATAAGGAGGAACAAAGAAAAAGAGAAGAAAGTGGCGATGAAATGACTCTATGAAAATCATAGATGAAAGCCCTCGGAATAAGAGTTCATAAGGTAAAATTCTTGGAAAAATCGATTTTCGTCTTCTGCTTGTCCAGTCTAGGTGCAAACTGCAGCAAAGTAAGGTGGAAAGCCGAATTCTGATCGCGACTTCTGCAGAGCTCTGAGCATAAAAAGATGTCGTCCAGAACGCGTTAAAAACATACATAGAGTGAGCAAAAAGTGTTGGGCGGAGACCAGCACGGTTCCGATTAAGCCATTTAGTCACACCGGGTGTATTTCTGGCGCATCCTAGTTCCGCTGCAAACAAGACATAGCTATAGGACCATTGGAAAGTGCTTTTAAACGAATTCAACCCTAAATTCCTATAATATTGAAAGAGGAGCATTTGCAAACACAACGCGGGCCTTGCTCTAGGAAGGTAGGTGAACGCTGTTGTATTCAAAAGCCAACCCTTTAAAGTCGAACCATCCCCTCGAGAAATTCCTCTGAGACTTGGCATTGCATATGACACCTCACTCTTATGTTCTTCACCCCTCTGAAATGAAAAAGTGTCAAGGGACGAAAATGATAGCAAAGTAAATGAAACACGAAAAAACAAATGAAAAAATGAAGCACGAAGATATCACGTCACTCGATCAAGCACCTCTCTATTGTTAGGAAATTTCCTAAGATTCGCTGAAAAAGTGAGCGCTAACAGAGAACTGGCTTCGTTTTTGGAAGCGCGTCTGTTTTGAAAGCACGACATGACACCTTAAACGTTCGAGTTTAAAAATGATCGAAATTTTCGAGACGAAAAAACCCGCATCAATGCCAGCACCGAAAAGTGAACATCGATGCAAACGTTAGCATTCTAGGAAGAGGCTGAGGGGTGTTTTGATTTCAGTTACCAATACAGTTTTTATAGAATTACACGGAAGGACAATTTGTTCCAAGAGCATGCATATTATTATCGGTTCTTTAGTCAAATTTATCGATTTCTTGACAGAAAAATTTCTGCTACCAATCGTATGTTTAATGGTGAAAGGTAAAGGTGCCGGTGTTGATCAGTCCCCTGAGCACGCGCCGCCGCATTCGTGTTCCATTCAAGTCGCAGGGGCATAGTGAATGCGTATTTGGCCTATACAGTGACCTGCGGGGCCAGCCGCTACCAGATCAGCGCTTTTACCTTCCCAGACAGACAAGTGTTGTACCAATTTACCCGACCCCGCAGGGATGGAAGGCTTGCTTAGCCCTGGCCGGGATCGATCGCTCGACCGTGGTGGTGTCAGCAGCGCCTCTTATCACTGTACCACACGGGCCCAATCACGTAGTACAGTGGTAAGAGACACTGGGTGCAGAACTGCTTAAGGTGTTCCGACCCTAATCATATGTTTAGGTTCGGAAAACTCTAAGCAGTCCTGCACCCAGCTAAAACTAATTATTCTTTATTTATAAAATTATTAGTTACAAAAGAACGAATGAAATGAATGATATGAATTACTCAGCTCCGAATGGATGTACAGAACACTTAGAATTAGACCAGATTGACAAAAAAGAAGCACAAGACTCAGAAAAGATGTAATAACAGAATGCGCATAAGTTGTTGGGCAAAACTGATTATAGTTATAGTTAAAGTTGAAACAGTAAATCGCAGTAATAAATAGTAATAAATAACAGCAATAATAAACAGTAATGAAATAGATCACTACGAAACTTTTCAAATTTTTTGTCACGACGTTTAAGGGAGTCGTAAAAAAGAAGAATGAGATGTATCAAATAGAGCACCGAAATGTTAAGAGCACAATACGACAGTTATGTATGGTACATTAGGCCAGCAGTAAAATAAATAGAATCAAGAATCGGCCTGATGTAAGTTTTATACGCAGTGACTAATACTTTGATTTCCCACCGAAAACCTGAAAGCTTCAGGTTTTCGGTGGAGGGGGTTCGAGGCTGAGTAGAAAATTATCCATACGAAGTGATTTAAAACGTTTCTCTAAACTGTTAGACTGTCATCTGAACACACATCAATCCACTAATCTTGTTCACTGAAAACTTTTGTTCTAAAATGTAATATGGAATTAATGATCATGTTGACTGCTTGTCGTTTTGTTTAACATATGACCGTTGCATATGGCTTGTTCATGTAATAAATAAATAAGTAAATAAATAAATAAATACTAGAATACTCCAGAGTAGCGAAAACAATGTGGACAAAGGGTATTCCCTTTCACAACGATTTCGGAGAGACTAAAATCGCCTTCGGCGTTTTTATTGCTCAGAGATAAACGGCTACTCAAGCGCCAGCTCAACAAACCCACAGAAGTCACCTGAGCTATGATATCTCCCTCAATAGCATCCCTGAATGGAAATAGCCACTGAGCCGAAGAAATTCTTGAGCTATGATATCTCCCTCAATGACGAAATCTTCGATTGTATGAGGTATTGTATGAGTAGAGAATTGAACAATTCTTTGAATCAGCAAGATAGAACAATGGGGCGAAGCCGTTCACATTTTCTGCCACGATTCTTTGTCCGTTTCGTTAACAACAACCTCCTTAACGGTGCATAGGAAGCACTTTCAACGGCGTACATCGTCTAGCAGTCTTCGCTCGTTCTTTTTGATTTTTCCTGTCGATCTTGCACTGTTTTCCGAATGATGGATGATCCTGGATGATCCAGATTAATAAAATGGAAAACAGGCACTGAGAAGGAGTAAAAAAGAGAAAAAAGAAAAGTAGGCTAGACACCATCATTGCACAAATTTTCAGTGTGGCTGTGCCTCAAGAAAAGCTCAATCGCTTTTTAGGGCGCTTTAATGCCCGAGGGCTAGCCTTAGTCACACAATTTGTGCACTGAAAATAAAATTCACAAGTTCATGCTTTCTTGGCAGCAGGGCAGCGTAGTAATGACCAAGAATAGAGCGAAGACTCACAAGGAGTCCATTTACAGATGTGCCAAGCTTCTGGGATGCAACTTTTACAAGATGTGGGTCCCTTGTGTGCAGTCGTTTTTCCCATCACACAGGTGGCTAGAGAAAAAATGAAGTTTTTTAGTACCTACAAGGGACCCTACATCCTGTAAAAGTTGCATCACGAAAGCTTGGCACATCAAGAACTGGACTCCTTGTCAGATAGCAGCAGATAGCAGAAGAAGAAGGAACGAGAGGGGAAGTTTTTCGTCTCTTTGAATCAGTTACACGATACTTGGACGAACGTGGCGCAGATGTGTGGAGCGTTTCTCCACATGCAAAGTTTGGGGATGGATCCTCGGCCTCGCTGAGTTCCAAAAAATGGAACTCAGCGAGGCCGAGGATCCATCCGTAATACCTAGTACCAGCAGGGCAAACACATCGTGGTTCTTGGTAAACTGCAAAAATCCAATCGGGCGACTCTTAGGGCTTGTTCAGACGACGCGCGTCGAAAATGCAAAATTGAAGCTCAATCAATAATTAACGTCATTGATCGAATTTGCTCCTTTGCGTTAGTGGCGCAGTCCGGTTGCGCCTCATATAGGCAAAAAAAAATTAGGCATATAATCACATAGGAAAGAAATTGAACGAAAAAAGTGAATTTTGTCAAAATTTCCATTAATAAGGAATAGCAGCCTTCTAAAAAACCCGAGCGACCAGTAAGTTTGCCTATATGAGGCGCAACCGGACTGCGCCACTAATGCAAAAGAGCAAATTCGATCAAGGGCGTTAATTATCGATTGAGCTTCGATTTTGCATTTTCGACGCGCGTCGTCTGAACAAGCCCTTATCGGTATGCAGTACGATTGCGGGGTTTGTGCGCTACTCGATACGGAAACCATCGTCGGGTCATTTGCTGCAGTAGTTCTCTGCAGTTGTGACTGTGTAACAAACTGTCAGCAACTTTTCTTACCGAGTGCGACGCTGTCTCTACGATGGCATTCTTTTCTCCTCCTTTGTTACATGAATTGACATAAAAACTAATGTACCAATAAAAGACCCACACACACAAATTTGAACATATCAGTTAGGGTGCTTTTAGAAGATTTTCTTGGAAATGCGAACATCGGTGACAAGCGCGAAGATATGTACTCATCCTTGCTATTTTTCTTAGGTTTGATTGTGTTTTCATAAACTAGTGAATATTCGAAGACAGAGTAAAATTTCTAAAAAATTTGCTCGCGAAGTGCACGGGTTAGAGGTGCTAATGGCTTCTGTTGTGTCGGACGATCGATCCTCGTCCTGTATTCAACAGCCAGCACACAACGAATCCGTGTCATAACCACATTTCCCCTATGTTAGTTCTTTGTCTACACTTGTTTTTATTGCACAACTCCATTCGAACAGTTCCACCAGTTTGTGCCCAGGTTTCGATGGATTTGTGGGTTGACGTGGGTCCACTCAACTGTTACAACGGTCATGGGCTCCTCAACTTCCGGTCTATTGACGGTAATTCGCATAGACACGTGGGGAAAGGTGCCAAAAAGTGTTGTGGTCAGTTCAAGTCCAGACTACATGCTGGTCACCATCTGTAAGAAAAACCGCGCCTTCTGAGAACAAATTATCGAAGCAGATGGACTAGAATTATGGAAATTACGGAAAGTACTCTATTTACCACTTTCGGTAGGACAAGAAATAGAGACAACACTGAAAACGTTCTTGGAGAATGCGGGGGACCTGCTCAATTGGAGAGGAGAGGACTATTACAAATTAGATAATACCAAAGTGGGAACCAGTACCATTAACTGCGGGCAGACAAACATGCAGATCAAATCCACTAACATGGTATACTGTAGATGTCATAAGCTGATGAGTGCAGTTTCTATTGCATGTTGGAAATTTCGATCCACAGACAGTGATGACATCGTCAAGCCGCTAGGAATTCTCAATATCAGCAGCTTTTAGGCCCATGAGTTATCCGAGCTGATTTCGAGGATGAGCTTAATTTCCGCAAAGAATGTAAGTTGATTGTGAGGTAAGCATCGTATCTCAGAAGCTTCTTAAACCTGATACCTCAGGGTGGTCTAGGGAGACGTCAAATAGTGACTTGTTTCCAGAGGTGTAAGACATATATCAGTAGAAGTGAAAGGGTGAACGGATCGGCGCTGATATGCCCTTGGGGACGCGGCACCACATTCTTGTCTCATCCAGAATCGTAGAGGACTGATGGGTGCGTATTTGTCTAATACAATGACTTGCGAAGGCCAGCCGTTGTACCAAATTAGTGTCTTCTCCTTCTTGAGCAATTCTGGTACCAATTATTCAACCCGGAGTGACGGGAGACTTGGTTAGCCCGGGCGTGGATCGATTGCTCAACCGTGCGGGTGACAGGTGCACTTCTTGCCAGTGTACCAAGAGCGTTGCATATCAGTAACTCGCAAAATATAATAAAAAATAATGAAAGTAGAGCTTGACAAGAGTCAGTAACGTTTTCCTATCATTCGGTAAAAATTAAAAGTACACCTTTGACAAACAAGAATCTGCTAGCATAAACGTCAGCATAATTGGTCCAAGGCCCTCCAAATATTCAACCACTGACGAATGCTGGTGAAAACTTGCAGAATGCAAACATAGAAACTCCCTAGAAGCTCGAGCACATCACCACTGGAGGAATGGATTCCAATAAAGGGCAATAGAACGAAATAGCGTTCAAAATCGATTGTAGAAATCGAGGAAGTCATACCAAGGATCAGTAACCATTGTCGTAACTGCGTTTCAGACCTCGACTGACTTTGCTATTTTTGATTCAGCTCACATTTGATATGGAATGCAATAGAAAATAGGCAAGAAATTCGAGAACGGTGGCAGCGTTGTAACCTAACTAACCAAATTGAGAAGTGACAGCGGAAAACTACGGAAGTTTATGCCTATCGGTTCTAAGAAGGAAGCGATACGCTGCTAGAGGGCAGTGATAACCGCGTCGACATGATCGCGCCGTAGACGTAATGACCTTGGCAACCTTTATTTGAATGATTCGTGATGTCTTTTATTCAGTCATTTCGCCGACACCGAGAAAACTACACCTCATAGATGCTCGGCGAAACCAAAAAGAACCGAAAAAGCCTGTTCGCTGACGCCGCCACGAGTCTAGCGCATTCCTCTCGGCTTGGCGGCGCCTCTTCGGTAGCACTCAAAGCGGAGCCGGCGGAATTGGAAATGAAAGAAACCGTGAAAAACTTCCCGGCAGTGGGCTTGCACAGAACAGGCCGAACCGGCAGAGCTCTTAATCGAGTTTTCACATCTTTCTAAGAACGACGATTTCTAGCGCGTTCGTGCACGATAAGGATGTTCATTTTCGTCGCGCTTAACTGCGAGTTCATCTGATCGCGCGACAGTCATGCGAATACCTCGAGAGGTTAGCAGAAAAGGTGGTCATTCTGAAGGACAGCTGTCGCGCGGAATCTAAGCCAAGGACGCTTCTAATGGGATGATGTTATCCGTACGACGAGTGTTCATCGACAAAACGAACTCTGCTACGAACGATGGAACGCGGTTATGGGGGTGCCGAGTGTGCGCCGCAATGTTTTCAAACGAATCACCTTGATACGGATTAATAGCTGCTAAGTAGTACAACCGTATCGGCTAGCACCATCCCATTGACCCATATTAGCAAAAACCCCGCTAAGGTAAGTTCATGTCGGCAATGGGACAGTGTTTTGATAAAAGGTACAGGTAAAAGGGTAGGCGTTGATCGGTCTTCTAAGGGTTTCAAGGGCGCGTCACGGAATTCGTGTTCCAGTCAAACGGTCGAGGCATGGTGAATGCTCATTAGGCCTAAAAAATGACATCAACAGATTTCAACTTCAGCAGAAAATCCACTTCGAGTGTGGACCGTTCTGTGTCAAAAGGACTACAATTATAACTCAAATATGGATTCGTTGGCATCAGAGCTGGAGCAGTCTATGCAAAACCTGCAAAACGTAAAACGTTCAAAAATTTGACACCTGAATGAGCAATATTGGTGCCCGCCAGAGGGACTTTTTCCATGGATCCCGAATAAGACCTATTCGGACCGAAGAACTACGGAATTCAGAAAGCGTTGAGCACTGCACTGCACCTTCTTAAGTAATTTCAAATGGGACAACAAAAATGCAGGATATGAACGATAGCAAGATTTGAAATCTTTCGCAGAACTAAGCACAATAAAAGCATTTCGGCATATGTGCTTTGTGGAGAAGAGTCTCATTTCCCGTCCGTCAATTTGTGTGCGAAAAAAAGCCAAAAAGATATAGCTTTTCACTGCAAAAAATTTTTGTTGGGCTCTAACGGAGTCTTTCAATCTCGGCGAACGGTATAAGGTATAGACGAACGTACAAGATCCGAGCACGAAATATGCTCTACAACAAAAAGCCCTTGTCATACAATGGAGCTTTATTTTACAAATTCCTCCAATCATCATAGAATGGGACGAAAAAATGAGAAATCATATTTCCAAGTGCGTATTGGCCAGTCCTAAATTATCGTTCGCCAAAGCATTCATTAGTGACTTTTATTAGCAAACTCATTGTATTTTTGCCGATTAACAGGAATTCCTACCAAAAACAAGGATGGAAAATGGTAAAAGTAAAAGATGTTGGAAGACCGTAGGAGTTAAAAGTTTTGGCTGACGAGTTCCCTCAGGATGCGCCCCGCCTTCGTGTTTCATTCAAACCGTTGAGTCAAGATGAATACGTATTTAGTCTATGCAATGACTTGCGGGCCCAACCGCTGAGCCTACTCCGTGTTTTTGCCTCCCCAGACAATTCTAGTACCAATTTACCCAACTCCGGAGGGATGAAAGGCTTAATTAGCCTGGGCGAGGATCGATCGCTCGCCGTGCTGGTGTCAGGAACGCCTCCTACCACTGCACCTGGGGAGGATGTATTTAGTTTCATTCGAATCTAAATCAAATAAACAAGAAATACATAAAAAGCCAAATGGTAATAGTAATTCTATTCCTACCATTAAACAAATACTAGCAAAACATAAGACCATCCCGGATTCGTCAGGTTGAATACACGACCGAGAACATTATGAAGAAGATTCGATTGCCGTCTAGAAATGCTCTTCTATTTTTGCTTGATGTGAAGAATATATGGAAATATGAGCAAAATGGGGTGTACTGATGGCTACGACCTAAAACAAACATTTACAGATGGCTATCGCCTCCTGGAGATCTTCGACTCGGTCATTAATCATAGCTGTGGCGGTCACCGCCTCCAGAATCTATTCAAAACCAGATTTTATGCTTGCTTTATACTGATCTTATCTGATCGTTTGGCAAGTTTCTAAGCTCAAACACTCAGCCTAGAGACAAGCCTAAAAATACACTTCGTCTGCAAAGAATGGAAAGTGGGGCATTGAAAAAGGTTAGCCGAACGGGATTGCGAATTTTCTCGTAGCCCACTGTCTTTGTTGAAGAAATTTGAGCATTGAAGCTTACTTCGAGGCTATTCTGAGATTATCTTGCCGAGTGAACGTCTGAGAGAAATTTCACCGATCTCTTCTGTTGTAATTGATTTCCATTCATTCCCTATACTTGTAATGTAAAAAACGCTTTGAAACGGAGTTTATGACAGTAGAATCTCGTCCACAACAAACCTATACATATCTAGTAATCAATTGAGAAATTTTTTCAGTAGTAAATATAATGTTGCCTCAACAAAAAAAAACAACAAAACGATGAACAAATCCTATCTGAACACAAATTCGTGCAATTCCGTAGGAACATAGAAACTTAGGCATTTGTGGTAGGAAACAAGTAGTATATACACTTATCCTACTTCACCTTTTTTGTGAACAAATCAAATATCTACTCGGATGGTATTGAAAACTTTCTAACTACTGAACCTACATAACTGGCTAGGTGAGTAATTTATGAGCGCAAAGTAACAAGATGTGCCGAACGTAGAGGAATTCCTTCGGTTTCCGTCAGCACCGGCACGAAGTACGTCTTTGGAGCGATCTCTTGCACATATTCACCATAGGTGGGCAGATTCTGAATAAAGTAAAGCTAAGAGGTGAATGGCAGCGCGTGCTAAAGTGGTAAGAGGCGCTACGGACACCCGTTGGGTCGAGTGATCGATCCTCGTAGGGCTAACCAAGCCTTCTATCTCTAAGAGTCGGCTAAATTGGTACCAGAGCTCTCTGGCAAGGTGAAGGCACTGAGTTGAGATAGCGGAAAGCATCCACAAGTCATTGTATAAGACAAATAGGCATTCACAATTAATCTACGATTGTGTATAGAGGAAACGTGCACCACTCGTTTTTATAGGACTGATTAATACCAGCCACTTCCTCTTTACCTTCACTAATTAACAGGCCTAAGAATTTCGCAGAGCCGATCTTAAACTTCGAGTCCTTACATATCTGTTGACTTCATGAAGTTCTGACTTCTACTCATTCCCGCACACAAGCAGTTTTCCTCAATTTAATGCAAAACTCGTGCAAATGAGTCACCTTTCAAACTCGATTCTAATTTTATTGCTATTTCAGCTAAAATTAGGTCCAACAGTCTCATGCAACTTAGCTACGTTTTTTTTGCATTTGTGTTTTGTTGATTGGGCTATGGTAAATAAATAGAAAAACATTAAATAAACTTACGTCGTAGTTGACGCCAGTCCGGTTGAAGCGGATCATTCGCCGACGCATCCACTCCACGAGAGAGAGCCGACCATCGCAGCTGATGCGCTCTACATGAACCCCGAACTTGTCGTTGCTCAGGACATAGGCGTTCGGACCCCATTCCATCGCCGCCAGCAACACCAAGAGATCGTCTTCTGACCTGAAACCGAGAAAATGAAGGATAAAAATAACACAAGAAAAAACAAATATGGACAACAAGACTAAAAATTCAATTCCAAACGGGACATCCTGCTCTTCGCAGAAAAAATGGGTCGCTGCTTGTTTTTTGAGAACTCTTTAGAATACATCTTTAACTTCGCACGTAAAAATGGGTTTCAAGAAAAGTAAAGAAAACTTCTATACTCACAGCGAAGTACACGAAAAAATTCGAACTTTCCCTTGCCATCGTACGTTTCTCAGCTTATCCGCAAGAAAAGGTCTCGTGATGATAACGGCGTTCTCGTATTCTGCTGCCAAACTGAAATGAAGTATTAATGACGAATGGTTGAGAGAAATACACGATCTTTGCACAACTCAAATGAGGACGACCACGGTGCAATGGTAATGGGCGCTGCCTCCTACAACACAGTCAAGCGATCGATCCCCTCTCGGCCTAACCAAGCGTACCATCCCTCCTGGATCGGGTCAATTGTGGCTAAATTTGTCGGGAAAACGGAAGAAATCGAGTTGAATAGTGTTTACCCCGCAAGTCAGTGTTTAGACCAGATACGCATGCAACACTCCTTCACAATTCTGAATGGAGGTCAAAAGCATGGCGCGTTTTCGACAGCTGGTCATTACACCCAAGAAGGGCAGATCAATTTTTGCCGGGAACAAATCTGCGAGTTCATTCACAACTCGAGAAAAACAAATAAATGACCAACAAGGATAGCATGGTTAGGCACGACTCTTTAGCGGATCGCTGGCAATGAATTCTGCGTAATCGTGATATCCTAATTGATTATTTAACTGTTTTCCTCGAGTATAAATTAAGGGAGTCAGAATCTGAAATGCACGAACTTTTGGGCCACCCTTATAAGAAGATGCGCTTGTCAATCCGAATGGGAGAAGCCGTGCTTGCGTCTTCCATATAGCACCGTATATCATCGCATGCTCAAATCGTTCTTCGCATACAAAATGAGCTGAGAAGAGCAGAAAATGTTCAGGTAAGTACATCCACTTTCCCATACAAGATTAGTACCAATTTACCAGATCCGTAGGGGAAAAGGCTTGGTTATTCAGATCGAGTATCGATCGCTCGACCGTGTGCCTCTCACGATAACTACGTAGGTCAGTAAACACGGGTTGTTATCACAGTGAGTGGGAGTAAAAAATGAACAGGAATCCGCGATACCTATTGGTGATTTTCAGCAGATTCGTGAAACCTTTAGTCGAAGCATGGAACACGTTCAGCGAGTCGATCATCACAGCCCGCTCCTCACCTCCCCTTGACCATGAACGGATGTGCTGTCGCAATGCGGCCACCTCTTTCTTTGTGACACTACCTAAAGTACATCATATATCGAAAAAATAAATTGAAAATAAATAGGAGTAACATACCACTGCCTTTACTGAGGTCCGCGAGCAGATTGTTCAAACTGCTCTTCAAAGTGGAGAAGTCCACCTGTAGGAACGGCTCTTCTTTTGGCACTGACAGCGGAATCTTCTTCCCGTTAGAAGTTACGATTTCGCCATCTTTATCGACCGTTATTGTTTCAGGTTTCGTTGCACAAACTCTGCAAGGAAAAAAGAATGTCATCAATGCGAAAGTCTTCATTTCTCTTTATCAACGCTGGTTTTCGATGATGTCGAAAGAAACTCGACCCAAAGCCTTTGAGTAGGCGAGCAAGTGAATAAAGTATAAACGGAAAACGGAGAAAAGCTTCTTCTCTATTGGAAATGTTTCAAACTCTGTTCTACATGCTACTTGCATATCATCCTCAACCGCCGTCTATACGGGAGTCTTCAATAAATTGTAAATAAATATATTAAATCACTTGACCGTCAGCTTCCGAAACCTCCAACCTCACTCTCAAATCTTTTTTAACATTTACCTGAGCACATTTTCAGCGTAACTGCCCCACTGGACTTCATCCAACGGCTCTCTTTTGGACACTAGTGAAGACATATACCATTCAAGTTTTTCCATGCGCCCATTCTAAATAATTTGATGCCATGGATAGGGATTAGTACGGAAATGAAAGCGGACAGGAAACCTACCGAAGTTTTCAGTAGAAAACATAGAAGGTTAAAAACGAGCACTGAAGAGTGATGAGGTGATAGCGGTCCTGATTCCATGATATCTCTGAAGGAGAGTGCGACTTGAACGGAAGAACACAAAAAATAGGAAAATGACCTACTTAAACGTATTCCATTGCTCCGTGTGAAGAGCGGCACACGCCAGGTGATGGTGCACTTCCGAGCGAAAAATTACGTGCTTCATTTTTTCCACTGAGAATTCGCCTACCGTTCGGCGTGGATCGACAACGCATCCCAAGAGAGAATCTGAAGCGAAATGATATTTAAATTATTTAGAAAAGTAAAAATCAGGTGTAACATTTTTTGATCCGACCCTCTTTGGGAAGCCGTTTCGAGCGGAGCAGCTGGTACAACTGCTAGCCTATTATAATAAAACTATTGTTTTATTACCCCGTTTTCGCGGGTCACTTCTAAGTACAGTAGTAGATGTCGTTATAATGGTGCTAGGATCATCACAAAAATCGCGACACAGGTGGGAAAAGAATCTGCGTCTCAAGCATATCGAGGGTATTTAAGGATGGGGAAGCGCGAATAGGCCCGAGGCGCGGATTCGAATCCAGCCTGAGAGACAATTTCTGTAATAAGATAACCGACACTCGATCGCGCAAGTGGGATGTTTCATACCTCAGAGTAAACCCCGAAATTATTTATCAATCATAAATCTTGGTCTAGACTTCCTTTTTGACTTTATACCTCTTATTTGGAAGGTTTCAATTCCTACGGTCCCGATTCGTGAGGCTTATTTATGAGTCTTATTGTTAGACGACATTCCCTCTGAAAGATACCTTATGAAAGGTGGTCTGTTAGTTTCTACTGACGATTCTCTAGGCTTCAATGTGTTTTTTGATATTTTACTTCTGTACTAGCTACACATTTAATAAATATGACTATAGAAAAGATAGACCGCGCGTGGTACAGTGGTAGAAAAACGTTACTTTCACCCGCTCGATCGAGCGATCGACCCCCGTCCGAGCTAACCAATACTTCAATCCCTCTAGGGTCAGCGAAACTGGTACCAGACTTGTCTGAGAAGGTGAAAGCGCTGACTTGGTACTGCGCATGACCCCCGCAAGTTATTGTACAGGTCAAATACGCATTAACCATGACTCTACGTTTCCGAATGGAACGCGAATGCGGCGGTGTGTCCTTGGGGGACTTATCAATGCCGACACCCTGTACTTACCTTTACCCCTATACTTCCCATGTAATAACTACAAATGTTGAAAAATAGAACACAACAACTGCTACAGGTTCTACAGTACCGGACATGTCTTTTGATCAATTCCCGGAAAAGCCGCTTAAGAACGTTCCAAAGCGGCTTTCTTCAGTAACTTTGTTGAAACTTAATTATTTGTGAAAATATATATATATATATATGCAAGTAAATCAATTTTAAAGAAGTCATATAGAAGTACATATATATATATATATATATATATATATATATATATATATATATATATATATATATATATATATATATATATATATATATATATATATATATATATATATATATATATATATTCAGTACCGGACGCGCCGCAAAGATAAGTTTTTAATAACTTCTTTAAAATTGATTTACTTGCAAAAATAAGTACATATTCGCGCTCAGCAGCCTGAGCTCTATCCCTCCATAGACACTTTTCCCATATTCGTGAAACTTGTTTCAGTCAATTTTTTGACCCCTCGTTTTGCGGATCCTGTTGCCGCTTCGGTCCCTCGCCTGGTGACTCACCGCCAACTAGGCTCCCCCCTCCTCGCCGCCTATACAGGGTGTCTCAAAAAAATGTACCTACCTCCTATTTGAAATGCCATAGCTTTAGCGAAAGTGAACCAATCGAAACGATTCATAGCTTCAGTGAAAGCTAAGAAAAGAGGAAATTTTCTGGTGTGTGTTTGGTGGGGATTGCGCCATGTACTCGACCGAGGCCTCAGATTTTGGACCTGACTGAACAAAATCTGCATGGAACAACATCAATAGTGCATGGGTCATATGCTTGCTCTACTTCGGTCGTAAACAGGTGATGTCGCTGCTATGAGTTTTTCCTGAGGCAGTAAACATACCTACTTGCCACAGCTTTTGGTTAAGCATGGAATAACATCAATATCGATCAATAATTGTAACCGCTCTTTGAGAAGCTAAAACTCTTTCAACGGTGATGCAATAATAAGAAGAGGAGTTCGAGGGATGTAAATTGTGTGCACCATGAAGATTGCGCCATGCACCTGTCAGATACCAGGCCTGATTGAAAGTTCACGGATAACATGCTTGTTCTACTTTGGTCGCAAACAGGTGATATAGCTGATACGCGTTTCTCATGATACAGTAAACATAAAAAAAATCAAAACACAACACGTTTAACATGCACTTTGAGATGCACTTGCACAATGCGACAATGTTTTTTATTCAGATCAAAACGAACAGTCAGTGATTGACAAGTATACTAATCCGTCTCTAACCGAAAGCTGAGTTGTTTTGTTCGCTGCCCCAAGTGTAACGCAATGATATGACCTGTTTGCGACCAAAGTAGAACAAGCATGTTACCCGTGAAGTTTCAATCAGGTTTAGAATACGACGATTTGGACAGGTGCATGGCGCACCCTTCATGATTTCACTGTTGGAAGAGTTTTAGCTTCTTAGACTGTGGTTACAATATTTGATCGATATTGATGTTATTCCATGCTTAACCAAAAGCTGCTGCAAATCAACATGTTTACTGCCTCAGAAATAACTCATAGCAGTAATATGACCTGTTTACGACCGAAGTATAGCAAGCATATGACCCATGCACTATCAATCTCCAGGATTCCTCGATTACTCCAGGATTCCTCGATCTGATATAAGAAATAGCTATCTAGGCTTGCACACTCTAGAATCACGCCGCAAACTTAGAGATGTATGCGTCCTTTTCAAGATTTTGGCTGGCAAAACGAAATGTAATGTATCAAATTTTTACTGTATCCGTCCTTCGACGACTCGTGGTGGGACGCTTAAGCTGTCGTTCGCGCGGCCCAAAAACAGTATTAGGGCTAGGTCTTTTGCGTGCAGAGTCGCCTCTCTCCTTTCTTCATTGAAGGTTGGCGCTCCGACCTCCTCCTGCTCGATTCAACAGTTTAGGGGTATGGCCAAAAAAACGAATTCTTAGTTATTAGTGACTGTTGTTTGCTGTTGGTTATTGTTTGTTTTTTATTCTTAGTGTTCCTGTTACATTTGTCTTTTCTCCGACGTGGATCTTAAATTCGCGTAAATAAATAAATAAATAAATAAATAAATAAATAAATCAGGTCCCAAATCCGAGGTCTCGAGCGAGTACATGGCGCAATCCCCACCAAACACATACCAAAAAATTTTCTCTTTTCTTGGCTTTAATTCAAGCTACGACTCGTTTCGATTGGTTCAATTTCGCTGAAGTTATGACATTTCAAACAGGAGGTACATTTTTTTTGAGAGATCCTGTATATACGCGGCGCTCGCTGGTCGACCATTTTGCCTCATCGTTTTGAGATCATTCAGAAGCGATTTAATGAATGATTTCAAATATTGATATTGAAGAAACAGGAACTTCGCTCCTAGTGTGGTGGTTGGAGGTTCAAAACAATCTCACAATCAGAGCTAACATAAAGCCCTACATTAGATGTGTTAGTATCTTGGTCCACTCATTTTTCAGCTATTCTACAGTGTTTTGACGCGATAGATTTGTTATTTTCTTGGAACTCTTTTTTTTTTTCAAAAGTTGATTCTTTAGTTTTATCTTTTCACAAAGGCCGATTAATTATCCAATGTGAATGTATCGTATGTAGTTGAGTTGAACGCACCAAATTGTGTTCGAAAACCAAAACTAAGACAAAAAATAAGAAATAAAATCCAAGACTGCTTTGAGGAGTGCAAGTGACCCAGAGTGCGAGGGGGAGACGATTCACCGGAACGTTTGCTCGGATCCTTTCTACTATGAAAGTGAATAGACTCGTGTTTGATCAAAATATTGTTTGAAAAAAAGAAGAATTTCGATTAAGATGTTGTTTGAAAGAAAAAAGAATAAAGAAGAATCCTCTCTGTGTGATTCACAAAGCAACTCATATTTCTCAGAGGACCATCCACTGTGGAGAATCCATGATTCCTACAGACATGTTTTGTTAGGCTCTCCACAACGAGTACACCATTTCCGGCTACCTCTCTAAGTGACTTGAATTCCTCACAGGACCACCAACCGTGGAAACTCCATACTTCCTACAGACATGTTTAGTAGATGATGTTGCTGCATGCGATATGAAAGAGAACACTTGTCTGTGTCTTCTTCGCAGCCGCTGTGCAGAGTTTTACCTAAGGCGCGCCTAGCGTCCCAAGCTGGCAGTAGGAGTCTCCACGGGGAGACTCGAAGAAGTTATCGCGCGGGGCCCCCGTTGGGCATGCGGCGCAAATGAACTGCGGCTGACTCCGCAGGGTCATCCCGTTTGGACGCCGAAACGACGCATTTCGGCGCTCCGAAGCGCCGCTGCCGCCGTTTTATCGTTGCGGCGCGTCTGGTACTGTATTTGAGCTTAGCAGCTCGGGCTCTACCCCTCCGTATACACTTTTCCCAGATTCGTGGAACTTGTTTTCAGTTTTTTTTGTTTTTTGACCCACCGATTTTCGAATCATTGTCGCTTCGGTCCCTCGCTTGGTGACTCACCGCCGACTAGGCTCCGCCCCCTCCTCGCCACCCATGAATATGCGGCGCTCGTTGCACCGAGCGAGGAGTAGTGGTCCCCGCGAGGTGGCTTGAAGAAGCTACCACGCGCGACCCCCTTGAGTACGTCGCTGACGGCGCCCTCGTCAACGGCGAGGCAATCGATGGATACAGGGGATACGCAAAAAATCGATATTTTGAGAACAAATGTCAAATGTGGATAATTTATACACCAAGCGGTAGAGCTCGAGCTGCTGAGCTCAAATACATGTGTATTTCTGCAAATAATTGAGTTTCAACGAAGTTATCCAAAAAAGCCGCATTGGAACGCTCCTAAGCGGCTTTTCCGGGAACTGATCAAATAGACAGTCCGGTACTGTAGAAAGAATGCACAACCAAGACAACAATCTGTAGCACTCACTGACTGCAGTCGCCATCGACGGAGGCAATCGGTTGGTCTTGAAGACATCTAGCAATTCCTTTGAAATGGTGTCAATGTCTTGAAAATCTTCGCTCTTCTGCAATTGACCACACCGAAGACGCAGTTCGGCTTCGGCAAGAAGACGTGCTGCTTCAAGCACTGCCGGACCAGAGATTGACGTCCGGTGGTGACGGATGTAAGCCAAACCGTGAGCGAATTTGTGACATAGACGAAGAGCGGCGAGGAAACGGCTCGGATGTGCTACTGTGGAGTAGTCTACTTCTTTCACAGGCAGGGAAAAGTCAACCCACTTCACGTGCGGATGGTTGGCGACGTCTTCAGGCTGAAAACGCAAATTGAAAAGTTGCAGAAAGAAGGATGGAACCCGAGTTGAACCCACCTCTACCATAGACAAAAGCGAGGAGAAATCTGCAGGAGTAATGGCAGGCGATGCTTGTTTGGGGACGTGCTTCTTTCTCGGTGCTTCCGTCGACTCATTGTTGTCAGGGAATGGTGTGGACAATGATTTCCGGTTTTGAACAACAGCAGATATCGACGCTTTGAGAGAATTCTGTTTAGCTTTTGGCACATCACGCAAACCTGACAATTCAGACGGTACGGAAGACGGTTCAGGCTTTTCAGCAGCCGTTTTCCGTCTTCTAGTAGGTTTCGCTGCAGAGCTACAGTATTCTCTTGCTAACGAAAATGGGCGGCAGCACTGGAACAAATATCGCTACTTATATTATGTTATAAATTATGTTTATATATTACACTTTCCAGCTACAACAGCGAACACGCCGCCTTGATAAAATGGCAAATGCGACGTTTTTCACGCCGAAAACCGTCCCTTCAAAAACTCCTTCACAAGCTAATAATTTTTGAGAATGAACAGGCGTTTGAGCTCATCCGGTCGAGCTCTATCCCACCATGTTTTCCACGTGGAACAAACCTCAAATTTTGTGTTTTGAACGAACTCTTCTCACATTTACAAGTCGTAAGTTTTAAGTAAGTTAAGTAAGTAATATTTAAAACGAGGACGCGCGTGGAACTTGGCAAGAGGCGCTGCTGACACCCGCACGGTCGAGCGATCGATCCCGGCCCGTGCGAACCGAGCCTTCCATCCCTCCGAGGTCGGGTAAATTGGTAACAGACTTGTCTGGCAATGTGAGGGCACTGACTCTGTATAGCGGCTGGTCCCGAAACTAAAAGGCCAAATGCGCATTCACCACGCCCCTACGATTTGAATGGAACACGAATACGGCAGCAAGTAATTTACCTTTGCTAAAAACGGCAATTTCGACTCAAAAAAGCCCCTAATTCGTCGTTCTATTTGACCTGCGTGTCTGCTGCTGTAGACGGAAGACAATATTCTAACAACGAGTCGTATCGCCTCACCTTAGCGCTACTTCTGAACATCGCCGAGAGCATTCTGGTCGACGATGTTCACTCCTTGTTCGGCGAGAGTCCTCTTGTAGCGTTCGAAGCCGTGCTTTCTGATAAAGTGACCCACCCACGACGTCGGACACGCGTTTTCAAAGAGTTTCAACTCAGCTCTGCAGTTCCTCTTCACCTAGAAATTTTCCGCTGAGTTAAGGAGACTGTAAAAAATATAATGGTAGCCGAGATCATTTAGTATTCGGATTGGAGGACTTTACTTCTGACCTGTTCTTCTGCCTTTCCTTCGTCCAACCCTCTGTCCAGGCACTGCAAGTATTGATCACGGGCCTGCAAGTAATATATAAAAAATATACGAAATTTCCTGAGCATATTGCAATAATAAGATTTGGAGGAACCCAAAACAATAAGCGCAACTCCAAAGAAACTGGTCTCCAACGGGGTCTCCGAATTGATCAAACTAAATAATGATATTTCTGAACTAGTCGCGAGTATACGAGCCGTTAGATGTGCCTAAATTCTCAAATGACCAACAGTGAAAGAAAACCGCAAAAAACGTCCAAGGTCAATTCTAACGTCTTTCGGGACACAAAAGGCAGTTTAAGAGTGGGTTATAGTCGTCGGATACCTGAACTTGGTTCAAAATTTTTCTGATGTAAGTGATTCTCAATGGGAATCTTCATGAGACCGGCAGGCAATCAAAAGTAAATACAAAAGACTGCCGATTCAGTCTTTATTTGGAAATTTTGGAAAAATTAGATTTTTGCATTAAAAAAACAACCTCAAAATGAGCCTTTATTTCATAGCTAGACTGGTTTTCGCTTTACTGAATGAGTGGTGTTCAAGAGAGTTTTTTCATAAGAGTTGTTCTTACGGAACATTTTCTCTTAACAGTTTCCGAGATTCATTTACCCCTTTGAGGTAGGTTATACTTGGTAATAAGACATTTTTGTAGTTGCTCTTATGAAATGAGTGTGAATCGAGAACAAACTCCATTAATATGGAGGAAACTTTTTCACTCTTCGACAATTTCACAAAAGTTTCTTGTGAACTTTCCAGGAGCTGAACTGCTCTACTTTCGGTCACAAAACACCTCAGGCTCGAATTCGCTAGTCACTCTATGTATCTAGTGAAAGGCACCTGCCAACCGCTATTTATGAATTTTACCTGATGGCAGCGTTTTCTGTCTTGTTTCAAGGCGACACCTTCACCAGCCTCGGACATCACCGTCCGGAACCGTCTTTCTATGAAATTAAGTCATAAATATGGAAAATTCACATGTTGACAAAGTATGAGCGTCAAAAACGCGTCTCCAGCAATGAATCACAACAATGGAGTAATCATTTATGCCAAGAATATCAGTCGAATCATCTCTCTTGACAAATGAAATCCAAGCGAGTTCCAGAAATCGAATATTTACAAAAATATGTGCAGAAAAACACCTTACAAACAGAACTCTCGAGTAATTTTTAAATGCATAGTTTCGAATATCCGAAACTATGCAACAATGAAGAAAGGTCCGTTAAGTGATAAATATTGTACGGCGACACTCTAAAGTCTAGGTATCTTTGCCATTCTCGTTCCCCGTTTCCCCTCCTGACTCAGAACTCGCTCCGGTATCCATCATCGAATCGTCGTCGCAGCGCCATACGACCTAAACAGACCGCTTTATTCTTGTAGGAAAAATTCTTTATATTAATTACAATAGATTGTTCGCAGGAGCCAATTTCCTACATCTGAGAGGAAGCGAGCGCAGAAGGAAAAAATGAAGTCGTGAATGAAGACAGAAGATGAATCGACCGATGCTGATCAGTCTCCAAGCACGAGCCGTGCAGCTGTCCTTTTCTGAGAATCGCAGAGGCATGGAGAACGCGCATTTCCCCTCACAAAGACTTGCGGGAATAGTAGATGTTCATATAACCGTCTTCACTCTCTCAAACAAATTTGGTATCAATTTACCCGAGTCAGAAAGGATGGAAGAGGTGGTTAGCTCGGGCGAGAATCGATCACTCGACCGTCCGGGTGTCAGTTCACCAAACACAAAGCAATAAGGAGCATTACCCACAATGACTAAACCTACCAGAAACGAGACAATAAGTAGCACTAGGCCTATACAAAGCAATATCCAATCCACCGAGCAGTCCGCCATTAGATACATATGCATATCTTCGAAGGTATAAGTCGACTCAACCCAAGTAGAATAGCTACCACTTGCAAAATCATAATCTGAAAAGAAATGAGAAGAATTTCCACCAGACAATAGTGAATTTACCGTAGAAAAAAAGTTGGTTCATCCATTCCGCGGTTACTTCCTGACCTTTTCATTGGGTAGACAAGCCCCATGCAAAAGAATGAAACTAAAAACGTTCTAGCCTTACCGTCTATATCAAACGCTGGAGAGTCAGCCATGGTGATGTGTACGGGTGTACGATAACAATGTGTTTCGTTCGTTTCAGGATCAGTAAGTACCTCATAGGTGTAGACCTATAACACGAAACTTAGCAGATCCCGGAGGAAAATATTAAAAATTTTCAAAAATCTCTTTTCCAACAGCAGCGCCGAACCAACACATCGACTGCAGCGACCAGTGATGGCTCAACTAGATTCAGCAGCGTTTCTCCACTCACAGCTCAACGCTTGCCGCAGGAAACAGTATACCTGTTCGAGCACTAATTCCGACTTCAAGGTTCACGAACGTAGCCAATCCTTGTAGAAGAGAAATTGAAATCTTTCACCGTCCCGAAGCCATTAACAGCGCCTATGAAAAATAGCCCAACGAGGTCGATACTAGTGAGGAATAGATTGGATGCTCATGCCCCATTTCGGCTCAAGGTAACGAACATATCTGATTGCTCCAGCTATGTGTACTTGGGTCGGGAAGTCAACACCGTCAACCACTTGAGTCCAGAGCTGGGTAGGAGGAAACGAGCGGCTTGGGGCGCATCCAAGGGTGTTGAACAAGTAGTGAGGAAGACGAAGAACGCCCGACTCCGCGCCCATCTCTTCGACTCTACGGTTCTTCCTGCGTTGACGTACGCTTCAGAATCCTGGGCGTTACGCATGCAGGATGAACATGCGATCTGCATCGCGCAACGAAGTATAGAGAGAAGGATGCTCGGAGTGACTCGCTTCATCCAGGCGAGAGACGGCATACGGAGCTCCGAGCTACGTCGACAGTCGAAGATCAGAGCAGCAGTCGCATGGGCCAAGTTTTTTATTATTATTTATTCATATTTTTGCATGGGCCAAGTTGTCAAAGATCAGGTGGGCTGGACACGTAATGCGATTTCGTGACGATCGTTGGACGAGAGCCGTTACTGACTGGATTCCACGAGACGTCAGAAGAACACCAGGTCGCCCACCTTTGCGATGGTCGGACTTCTTCCTCAAATCCCTCAACGATCGACTCGATGCTCTTCGTGTTCCTTGATCGAGCAGGACCCACTGGTTTACCATGGCAGGGACGAATGAAGACGTTACTGGCGCTCGCTCGAGCAAATCGATTATCAACCGGGTGACAGATACAGGTGATTGAAAGGTAACGTCGGAGAATACGTGTCATCAAAGCAGATCTGTCCTGAAACTCACGTTCTGGTGCTTCGCCGCCTGATGGCAATCATGTTGATCCGTGACATTGCTATGACTGTGGTTTGTCGTGCCCAGCAAATACATACTTATCGACTGCACTGAGTAGCGCAATCGGTCACGATAACCGATCTTCACGTACGTAGATTTTCCAGCATAGGCACCCTCTTAAAAGCATTGTCATATAGCCACGGCAATGTAGATTTGAGAAAAAAACATGAAAAAAGTTCGAGATGAGTAAACAAGTAAGCACAAAATAAAGTAAGCATTAAATAAATAAACCAATCAAGCTGTGATGTACCTGATTGATCATGTCCTTTGGTTAGGGTTTTTAGAAACTCGCAGCTCTGCCAGTCTGGAGATTCCATGAAGCATGCAAATAGTGTCGCTATCTGAAAACAAATCGATGACAGTGAAGAAACGAATTCAAATTTTGGAAATTCGCCAAAATACGAAAGAAGTGGGATATGTCTAAGGGATTCACAAGATTATTTTTGTGCAATTCTCGTACAAAACCGCAATCAATTGTTTTTCGCTCTACGATTGTACTTTCAACAGCTTCTTCTCTGCTCCGCACAAGTACACTGCTCGTTAAAAAAGCCAATAAATGAATATTCGAAAAAATGTAAAAAAAGCAAAAAAGCGCTCACAAAATCTCCGTCAACTGCTAGAGTGCCGTTGCTAGCGTTGCCAATATTATTCAGTCTCACATGGTCTGTTACAGCTTCTAACAGAGCAGCAGCAGCCACTTTTATCTCAGAAATTGCAGCTTCCTTTTTTGACGGATTCCACTCTACTTGATCGAGCATCGAGTTAATTCGACTGTAATTACAGCACCGGACGTGCCTTTTGATCAAAAGCCGAAAATACCGGCAAAAACCGCTCAAAAGCGGCTTCTTCGAATAACTTTCTTATAATTCAACTATTTGTGGAATTAGGCTTAGATTTGAGCTCAGCAGCTCGAGCTCTATCCATCCATGAACACTTTTTCGAAAATCGCAAAACATGCTTTCAGTCGATTTTTTGACCCCTCGATTTTCGGATCCCGTTGCCGCTTCGCATACGCGTCGCATATAAAAATGCGGCGCTCATTGCACCTAGCCAGGAGTGGGAGTCCCGACAGGGTGGCTCGAAGAGGCACCACGCGGGGCCTCCCGTTGGCCTCGTCGTTGACGGGTCCCCTGTTGAGGACCCCGTCAACGACGAGGCAATCGATGGATGCGAGGGACAAGCAAAAAAATCGATATTTTGTAAAAGCTCCCATGTGTGGGTAATTTATACACCAAACGATAAGGCTTGAGCTGCTGAGCTCAGATCTAGGCCTAATTTCACAAATAGTTGAACTACAAGAAAGTTATTCGAAAAAGCCGCTTTGGAGCGGACTTTGCCAGCTTTTTCGGATTTTGATCAAAAGACACGTCCGGTACTATATGGTGCGAAATTATGAATAATTTACGCGAAAAAAGAAAATTCAATGTCTGAGAGATTCACTTACACGTACTCATAGCTCTCCTGGAAAGAGGCCAACGTAATGCCACAAATACTGGGAAAATGTCGAGCGAACGAATGCCAACTCGAGGGAGGCATATGTGAGCCAGGAGAAGGTGGTACGATTGTTCCGCTCGCAGTACTGGCACCTTTGGTGAGCGAGGCCAGCACAGCTTTCAACTAAAAACATTCTTTTCGACTTTGATGAATAAATGGTTGGATGGACATGAGAAACCTCTGAATGGTCCATTTGGGCCGCATCGACGTGGGCATAGATTTCAGACCCGACACCATCAGCCAACTGCTGTACTTCCACTATACATTCCAATTGCGTAGCATTGATCGGCTCAAGTTCTTCCACGAGTTTTTTCTTCTTTTTCGCTCGAGGAAATTTGCCTTGCCTAAAATCGCTCGTCTTCAAAACATTGTCCTCTTTTACCAATTACCTTGGATGAGTTCGTGACACCACACTTTATGAGGGCACTGGATAATAAGTCTGAAGGTCTTATCATACTCGGCAGCAAGGTAGTTTCTAAGTCTGAAGGTCTTATCATACTCGGCAGCAAGGTAGTTTCTAGGTTACGTGAGTTTTCCTCAATGATCATGCTCTGAACGAGCGCGGACCTTTTAATTTTTCGCGGCAATCACAATGGGACCCATTTCATCACCAAAGCATTATTAAGTGCCTCGTTGTGGTTGAATAATGTCCAAGATTTTCGAATTTTGCTCCTACTGCTATGCCGCATCCTCTGCGTCTCTGCCCTCTATCATTACGCACCGCTTTGCTGCCCACTATGAATGGGCTTTCGGAGTTGTTGCGTTCCCATGGTTTCCTGGTTTTGCCCCAAACCCCATTCATCCTTCATTTGAACGAAAGCAATTGGATGAGTTCCCTTTTTTGAAATATGTGAAACAAGATCGCAATAGTTCAGCTTATTCAACTTAGAAGATCCAAAAGTGTTTTTGAAAAAGGCTTTCTACAGATTCCGAGGAAGATGAACCCTTCAAAATCCTTATATCACCCATGCGAGATCTTTTTATGCTTTTCAACAAAAAAAAACTCTCCCAAGATTGCTGGCACGAAAAAATACTAATTCTTTCTGTCGCAGATTCTATTAGAAAAAGCTAAACCTTAGATTTCTAGAATGGAAAATATCAAGTTGTTCTTACAACATGTCATATGCGGCTCTGCTGCTTCCAATAAAGTCGAATGACTCCTGGAAATTTTCTTGACTAAAATCATAGTTCTAAAGAAAGAAAACAGACTTTTAGAGGAGAAAAGGCTGTGAGTGCTCCCAAGAAATATTAGGTTGGCAACTAAGTTCGTGGACTCTCAAACACCTTCAACAAAAGTGTTAGTTACCAAATAAAGAGAGAAGTTACCCAAACGACATATGAACCATCAAAACGAAGAGGTAGTTCCTCACTCTCAGGTAGATGCCCCATTCCACTCCCTAAGAAATGGTGAGTTTCTGAGGAGAATTATTTTAATAGGTGCATTTTGACCTACATCTCATTACTGAATCGTCTTCGCCCCAGAGAATGCAGGAAAAATCTAAAATAAGTGTTATTCATAAAGTGCTATATGTGTACCGCAACAGGCATGAACAAGAGTGCTCCAACTTACATCTTCGGATTTTTGGAGCGATCGAAACTCAACGTGATGTTTGGCGGTGTCTTGATGAGTGGTGACACAACTTTCAGAGAGTTACTTAAACCGACTACCGCGTAATTCAACCTGTACACAATTAGACTAAAGACAGTAGGGCTCTAGGTGAATACTGAGACTACCATCGATCAATTCTCGAAAGGTGGCACCTTCGTTGAACCTCCAGACTGAGATCATCAGCTTCTTGTGAGAAGGTGGATTTGAGGATCTGTAGCGTCCTTCATTTTCTTTTGGGTGGCTGGCTAGCTAGTCAGCAATTATCAAGTAGTGTCCACATCCCATCGCGCGTTACCACTTTGTGAACAAGTGATTCGTTTTTAGAGTAAGCTTGACGTTCAATTGTGTCATCCGACCCATCCATCTCCGCGATGGGTCAAATCGCAAGGCACATTTCGGCCAGTTTTACAGAAAAACTAGAATAGTGCAGAACCTTTTCAGTTGAGCTTTTTGAGCACCTGACCTCGAGTGTCAACATAGCTGTTGCCGAGCTCTGATTTCTTTCGGAGGAACTAATTATGGCCTTTAGACCGAGCTCCATAGGTCATCCGAAGTGCACTTTTTCTTTCGTTCTGGACTGCTTCCTCAATATCTCCTGATATGTTTGAGTACCATTAATCGTTTCAAGACATCATCACCAGATTCTGCACACACAAATTATAACGCTTCAGCAACCTAGTCGCTAAGTAGGTACTCTTGAAGAAGGACTTGGTGAACGCTGGTTTTGGATGTTCTCATTTCAAGCGGAAAAAGTTTCCCAGCAAAGGAAAGTAACAGGATTTATGAGCGGTTTTGAAAACTACTTCAAATGCGTTATTACACGATCAAAAGAGCAATGAAATTGCTCAACATTCAAGCAAGTTGAGCTTGCTAGAAGTAATGACTGCAAAACAGTCCACGAACTTAGTTGCCAACCTAATACTTAATACGGATGAATGTTTCCTGGTTTTTTAGCAGATTCTTCGAAAATCAAAGTCACGGTATAATCAAAAAGGTTTTTAAATGGCTCAAGGGTTCAGGGCTTTCTCAATGAAAGAAGAATGCTCTGGCGCATCATCAAGGGTAGGGCTGAATAAGACCAGCCACCTTAGCGTTACCTTTCACAGTTGAAATTTCCAAAAAGATATGACTCCGTGCATTACCCAGTTCAAGCTTAGGCATCGTGAAAAAATGGAATAATAACATCACTTACTCCATCAAAGAACGCAATGAGAAGGTATCGGTTGGAGGTGAGCGCAGCTTCTGTGAAAGCCTCCTGGTTCTTTGCTATCGCTTGCACTACTGCGAGTAGAGCAATAACCGATGTGATGACACTTATTTCACCAGGCGAGACCTCAGGCATCAAACCGAAGCTATCCATCTATAGAATGTCGCATTTAATGCACCCGATATTAGCAAATATAGGTAAATAAGCTGCTCACTCTTGCGGCTAGCATCAGGTACTTGGTGGGTCCCTCGGATTCAGAGCTTTCGTTCAGTACTTTCGGTGGAAGATGTGCGATAAGGTTCACACCCACAAGTTCGCCGCAAGGAGTACTGAAGCATAAACAATTACGAACAATGATCGAGAATCCATATGCTATGCGGGAGTGACTTGCACGGCGGAAAAAGTGGCTACTCCCATGCGTACGGTCGAGCGATCTATCCTCGTCTAGGCTACCCAGGCCAGTTTGTGAACGTGAAGACACTGATTTGAACAGCGTCTAGCCCCTCAAGCCATTGTATGCGCCAAATACGCATTCACTATGACTCTAGGATAAAGAATGGAAGAGGAGTGCATGGAGCATCTTTGGTAGACTGATCACTGCTAAGCACTTCACTCGGTCCTTCACCCATACCAGATACCACGGCAGAGTACGATAAGAAAGACCCAGGGAATGCTATACAATGCACAGAAAAACAACAACGCTCTAAGCCATTTAAATATTTACTCCTAGGAGGAAGCTTCCAACCGGTGACCCTTCGATCCTGTTTTTTTTTTCTACAAATCTACAACTTTTTTCACCTATAAAGACAGCGATAAATTTTTGATTGCGCATTACCAAGCTTAGTAATTTGCCGTGATAGTAGTTGATACTCTGACGATTAAAAACCAGAAAGCGAGGCTGGGGCGGAATTGGAGCCCTTGTCTCAGAGTTATTCGAGGCGTTGGTCCCTTACTCATTTTCTGGGCCAAAATATTAATTGTTTATGCTTCCCAACTTCAAATAAAATTGAATTCAAATGAAAAAATCAACGAACTCTCCATAACCGCTGATGATGTTGAGATATTTGACGAAGGAATCGCTTCGTCGCACGCAAATCTCACTTGAGCCAGATGCTCTGCTGTATGTGCCGTACATGGCCGCACAAAACGGAGGCGATACTGACACTGACCCTTCCGAAGGTACATTAAACAGATCGTGACACTGAATATAATCGCCCAATAATGAATAAATACTGATGAAAAAGAAAACAAAATGATTGCGCAGCTAACTGACTAGAATACCGTAAGATCACAAGATTCAGTGTCGGCCAAAAAGGTATTCGTTTCCACTTTTTTGGATGAAACTCCTTAGGGACTGAAGCTTTTGAGCTGATTTTTTTTCAGAATTAACGGAGAGTGACAAGTGTTAACATATGCTAGTTTCATTTCGATGAGGGCCTGAAATATCATGAATTTTTCCATCAGTAACGTAAAATGCGAACTTAAGAAAAGCGGCCTCATTGACAATAATTTTTTCCTACTCTAAAACAAATGAAGTTTTTGCAACCGCTTATATGCCGTTTGAAAGAAGAAGATTTTTCTACAAAATGATGCATTGATGTTTTTCGGTACTCTTAGCTTTTATTATTTTTTTAGGTAATCCAATCGGGGCTTGTCCAAAAGGTGTGAATTACCCTTGGATGCAATTTCTGCTTTGTATACAGAGGCTTTCATAGAGTCTTATATGCCGTTTCAAAGAGAATCAAGGGCGCTGTCGGACGCTGCCTTCATGCTCTCATGAAGCTGAGTTTCTAGAACTTCATTTAAGAAAAACTACAAATTAGAAGCGTCATTTTATCCCCCTTACAATTTATTCTTCTTAGAAGATTTTTCAAAGCATCAAATACCTTTCGTAAGAAGAAACCTCGCTCTACGCGGAGGTGTTTTTGAAAATTTTCCACATATTGGTTTTCGTTCGTTTTCAAGCAATTAAGGTGAGTACGTCCTTGGCCACCGATTTCCGCGCGCGATAAACGCGCGCCGCGTGCGACGTCGGAGGCGAACTGAACTGAGGCATTTCTATTGAAATTCAAACGACAGGGACAACAAACTGTTAGTGAACGTTCGATAGCTTAACTTTCTACTATTTACCCTGTCTCCTACAGTAACACCTGGAAAGGTATTCGCTTTCATATTTCGCGCACGCGGCGCGGAAATCGGTGGCCAAGGACGTACTCACTTTAAATGCTTGAAAACGAACAAAAACCAAGATGTGGAAAGTTTTCGAAAACATATAAGCGTAGAGCGAGATTTCTCCTTACGAACGGTATTTGAGGTTTTAGAGAACCTTCTAAGCATAAGAAATTATAAGGGGGCTCAAATGACGCTTCTAATTTGTAGTTTTTCTTAAATGAAATTCTAGAAACTCCGCTTCATGAGAGCATGAAGGCAGCGTCTGACAGCGCCTTCGACAGAAGGCAGCGTCTGACAGCGGGCATATAAGGCTCTATGAAATCCTCTGTATACAAAGCAGAAGTTGCATCCAAATGTAATTCACACCTTCGGACAAGCCCTCATTGCATTACCCAAAAAAATAATAATAGCCAAAAGTACCAAGACACGTCAATATCTCATTTTGTAGAAAGAATCTTCTTCTTTCAAACGGCATATAAGCGGGTGCAAAAAGGTTACTTGTTTTAGAGCAGGAAAATTTATTGTCAATGAGGCCGCTTTTCTAAAAGTGCGCATTTTACTTTACTGATGGAAGAATTTGCGAAATTTCAGGCCCTCATCGAAATGAAACTAGCATATGTACACACTTGTCACTCTCCGTTAACACTGAAAAAATCAGTTCAAAAGCTTCAGATCATAAGGAGTTACATCCAAGAAAGTGAAAACGAATACCTTTTTGGCCGACACTGTAATTAAAGGGTTGGTTTGTCAGTGAAGAAGAAGGGAATGGTTGAAATGGATGTTTAAGATGGGTCTATTCGCTGTTTAAGAACAGCGAATAGACCCATCCCTCTCGTAACCTACGGGAAAACTAAGATAACAAAGAACAGCAAAGAAAATAGAGAGGAAAGAAAAAAGTGAAACCATTTTTGGCGCCGCGAGTTAAACATGCTTACACTATGTCCGAGCGTCTCGATTAAGTGCATTGAAAACATAGGAAACCGTACCTTTTTGATCATTTCAATGTGCGTCTCATTGTACACGTATGTCGCCTGCATGTTCCAATCAATGCTTCGTAGACCCTCAGGCAAAATTCGACCTTTTTCATTCCACGCGCTTGCTTCGCACCCACTATTGTACAACTCTAAAGGTGGCTCCTTTTACGTAACACACTGACGAATGTTAGAGACTCTTCAGATACTCAAGACTTTCCTCAAGAGATCCAACAAAACTCAACCCGAAGAATGATCAATGATAAGAATCAAATGATGATATTCTAGAATGTGAAACAGAAGCGATTCTTCAGCCGCAGAATGGCGTAAGTCTGCTAGAAAGCAGTCAAGGATTCAGCTTACCTCCTTCAGTTTCAAAAAAGAAAGCATATGATGCTGCCCGATAACATATGTTGTCAGGTTAGGATTTTGCGGAGTTTCACCACTGATGCCAAAATTCAAACATAGTTGATGATTTGCTTACCAGTATCTGTATTCGGACAGGATGCGTCGTGTGACAAAGGTTTGTGCTCATCGAACTTTGCCGGAGGGTAGAGTATCATACCGGCCACGCACTTCGACTCCAAAATGAGGGGAACCGTAGTGCTAAAAGTAAAACTTGTAGGTTGAGACAAGTGTCCCACATTAACGACAGTAAGCGAAAGGATTGACACAAATAAGAATCAAATTCTGTCGGCCAAGTACTCGACGTTCTATTTCAAAGTCAAAATTTTCGTTCCCACCGTAAATTCAGATAGAAATCAATATGAAGTCAGGCGTAGAATTCGAAAGGACCGTTCAGCATTTTATCGAAGACCAACGTTTGAATCACCCACCGATCTAAAAAATCGACTGGCATGAAAAGGTGGAACATGCCCTCGTATCCTCGAAATCGTTCCCTCCAGCAATCGTGCAGACCGGTCATGTTCTCGTCGATCGCAACTATGACACCTTGAGACTTCGACATTGGGCCTGAAAAATCATACGCACACTGTTAACAACTAGAAGCAATACTGATGAGAAAGGCGCGTGCTACAGAGGTAGGAGCCGATACCAAAACCGCACAATAGAGCGATCTATCCTCGGCAAGCGACAAGATGTAGCAAGTAGGGCGCAGATTTTCGCAAAGTTTCCGAAACCCCTTGTGAGAGACTGCACCACATTTCATCTTACATTTTCCGTACACCTAGATTTGCAACCGATACGTGCTGTAGTTTATGCCACTTTTGCCGTATTTTTCACTACAGGTATGTTGTTCACCGAAGAACGGGCTGCTTACCAGACTATGGAGTAAGCTTCATTTCATGAAAAATAATCTCTAACTTCAGTACACGAAACCCACTCTCGAAACCGAACTGATGCGTTCCATTTAATAGTCGATAGCCAACTTCACCGTCCTTCATAGGAATATCGTAGTACACTTCATCTGCCAGCTTCTTTCCTGCGCTGAAGTCGACAACTGCAACAATAAGCATTTGGAAATTAAAAATCAGTATATCGATCGCGATCGAGAAGCGCTTGTGCGTGTTCCAAATGGAATAGACAGCAATGGCACTAAATCGGAGGTTCCAGTAGAACTCACATAGAAACGCGGACGCTAGTTGTAGAAGAATCATGCTGACAGGCCTGCTCGTCCGAACATCATCTACACAAATGAACATTATACTAAAACCAAAGACAACAACATACAATAAGGCCCATAGATCACATGTTTGTCGGAAGATACTGGATAAGTCAAACCGCTCGGTAGGAATGCCGCCACGAATGAGTACCTCAAGCGCACGACGTGAAACGGACATCGTTCCAGCTAAGTGTACTTACTTTGTAATTCAAAACAGTCCCTAGTAAGATAATTCTTTTTTGGCTTTTAATACTCCGACAATGGCGAGAAGGCCAAATCATCCGCTGAATAAACTGTAACATTTCTGGTATAATAGTCTCGGCTACTATCTTCAACAGCCACAGTCAAGCGAACACTCAGTAACGAAGAGAATTTCCCAAAGACGTTCACGGAACGTAGAAAGCTTCAAAGGGAGAGGGAATAAACCGCATTTTTTTCACAAACGTGAACCGTTCCTCTGAACAACCATCACTACACTTCACGACTGTTGTATTAAATTTAGCAATAGGATCTTTACAAACCCCTTTTTGCTCTTATGTCCTCGTATGTTTCGAAGATTGAAAAACTAGACTTTCTCGCAAGCACACATAGTATAGAATGGAGCTGTCAATAGCAATCGGACGGCATTGTGGGCATAAAAAGGTTAGGTATTCAGAAAACGCTATCAGCAGTGATCTTAACCAGTATTACGCCAAGTTCTGAATTAACCGAGTCATACGTGCTTTAAAGCGCGGCTCCAAAACGCCTGGAGCAAAATAGGAGGCAGCATGGCTTCACCTCTTTGGAACACTAGCCATGATATTTTCAGTCGTCGAAACATATGGGGAATTCGCGGCAGAGTAATTTGTAAACGCCGTATTGTTAAACTGAACTCGAACAACAATAACCCACACCAATGTAAAAGCTCGAATAGAACGTGACTTCGAAGATATTGATTTATTTATCCGTTCCGTATATAATAATCGACTAAGCCCTTGTAATGGCATATTTGAGCAAGAAATGAAGCCGTTAATTCAAAAGTATTGGTTATTAAGGAAACAATATCATTTGAAGACCGTACCTCGCTGCATTGCACGACGCCTCTACTTGGCTCCATTTATATTTCGTGGATCCATTCATCTGCAAATTCAAATTTAAGATTTAATTTTAAATTAACACAACACTTGTAAATAATTATTTGTGTCAGACTCATGTCAGCGATGTGCAACGGTATTCATTAAGAAGACACAGAGCAAGGAAGTATTTATTAGTGACAAAGAAAACTAGTTAAAACATCAAGGTGATTTTAGCAAACAAGAGATCATTACCGACACCCTTGATCATGGAGGAAACATCCATACAAAAATCGCCATTTCATTGCAATTTGAGAAGCTGACAACATACACATCATTCAGGAACGGATCTGATATGATCTTCCGGAAAATATTTACAAAACCAATCACAGCTCTGCAGATAAACCTCGATCATTTCTGTAGACAGTGAAAATAACACGAAAGGCATCGCTAAAGGGGTTCGCCTTCTTTAGCGAGGCGTTCTCCTTCGTCGATGATAAATGAGTTCTCGGTGCAACGTCCGACAAACTGAAATGAAGTTGACTTCAAGTTCGTACAAGCAATAGGCTAGGATATTTCTGCACATCAAAATCACTTACCAAAAACGAAATCAACGCGAACAACATTCCAAAGACGAGCATCACTCTCTCAAAAGATTCCTGCTCCACCAAATAAAGTCGGAGGCTATCAATACTATACAACGATTCGGACCACGTCGAGTAAGTGTGATTCGTGAAATCATAGTCTAAAAGCATGGTCTAATAATTTTTGAGTTTTTACAGAAAGAATCAGATCAACTAACTGGGAATTCTGAAAGCGGGTGAGTTCACTTGATAGACATCTACAGATGATCGATAGCAGTAGTGAGCACCAGTATCAGGATCAGCTTGCCAGGAGTATATATAAACCTGAAAGTAAACAGTGGTGCATCGATGGTTGAGTAGCTCATAGGTTTGTAACCAGAACCACCATCACTAAATCAATATAAAACCATGACAGTAATTAATTATTACAGTAAAATTGCAAGAATTTTCAGAAAGTCGCGACCACCAATAAATAAGACTACAGAAGATTTTAACCCACATTTTGATTTCCACCAAGATCATCGCATGTGTTTTTATCCTTCACATTGCTTGTATACGACGTTGATCCTGTGGCATAGATCGCTAACCATTCAAGGAAGAAGCGCAACGGATTACGATATCCGGCAGAAACGTAGGTGGACTTCCCGGTGTAAAAAGCTAAAGAAAAGCTCCACAGAAGGGTAAGCTATGATGTGATAGGATATGATCAAACCTGATGACTTTTTTAAGCGCCCTTCGTTGATACGATTCAAATACTCGCACGAAAACCAATCAGAGGAGTAAACGAAACATTCGAAGAGCTTCTTGATCTGAAATCATATCTGTTTAGCTGGAAGTCTTTGAGAGAACAAATCGAAGAGAGTCACTTTCGAAGCCATAATGGGTAGGATGGAAGCAGTTTCAAAAATAAGCAAAAACTCTAAAACTAACGAATTCCTTATCGATTCTAATGGCCAACTTCTGACCATCATCCAAGCGTACGTGATCAGCTGCCGCGCGAAGCAGTGCACTAGAAGCTATCGCTACTTCGGACTCGGCTGCCGAACGCTGAGAAGAATTCCACCGAGCAAAGTCAAGCATAGAGTTTATTCGCCTAGAGAAGCAGATAAAATTTTTAGCATTGAACACATTCAACTTCAAATACACCCACCGATAGATGTATCTCTCCCCAAATGGGGCTAGCACGACACCACGAATAGAAGGCTCGATTCGATAAAAGGAGTGCCAGCTTGCCGGAGGCATCCTAGCGTTCCCTGTTGGTGGCTTTAGTGATCCTCCCTCAACGCTGGCACCAGCTGAAAGCGAGCCAAGTAGGTCGTCGAGCTGGAAGAGCTGTAGTTATCAACGAATCCGAAGTCGCGCTTGTTTCGTGGAAAAAGCGCCGTCACACTGTTCAAATTTGAGTGAGGTACTGTTTCCCTAGACGACGCGTGGCGGAGAGGTTAAGAGGCGCTTCTGAAACCGGCACGATCGAGGGATCGATGCACGCCAGGACTAACCAAGCCTTCTATCAATCCGGGGTTGAGTGAATGTGAATCATGCCGGCGTGGGAAAATTTGGAGATTTACTTTAACAGCAGCAAGCTCCGCAAGCCATTCTATGGACCAAATACGAAGTCCCCGTGCCTCCACGATCCCACAGGGAAGAAGAATGCATGGCGAGACCTTAGGAGATAGATCCACGCTCGCCACACTACTCTGCTTTACTGCTGTCCCTTAGAGATGACCGATCGCCCAGCCCAGCGAGTGGAGGTGACGCCTCCTAGCACGCCGCAAGTGCACCCATTCGCGCCAGAAAGAAAATGTCAACAAATTAGTTTATTTACGTTACCTTTCCACTTTTGAATTGACGCCCATCAGCGTGAGCCGTCAAGTGAGCTCCATCACCGGAGCCAAGCTGCTGCACCTCAATAATAGCTTCTAGCTGTGATGCGACGATTGGATCCAATTGAGTCTTGATCTTTCCTGACAGTTTGCGCGGGAATTCGCCATTCCTTCAACAAAACACGTGATACTCAAACCTCCAAGGCAACAATGAATAAGAATACCTACATTAAATCGAATGCGGCGTCACTGCTCCCGATGTAGTCAAAAGACTCCTGTAAAATGATGATGGTTGATAAAAAAAAAATTTTTTGAAAAATTATTTTTAAAAAATTAAGTTAAGTTAAATAACAGCAGAAGCTCACTCCGTCGAAGAATGCACTAATTACGTAACGATTGGAAGCATTTGCAGCCTTTTCGAAAATATCTGAATTCTGTCCTATTGCATGAGAAGCTGCTAGTAGAGCTATAACCGAGGTCAATACGCTAATTTCTCCAGGCGATATTTCAGGTATCAGTCCGAAGCTGTCCATCTGAAAAAAATAGAAATGCTCGATTGCTCGGATTTGAAATCTGGCCCACAAGCATGGTAAAACTTTTTAATAATGAACTACTCAGACACTCGTGGCTCGACTGTTTTCGACCACCCGCGGGCGAAAAGGCGTTTTCGGACCATCCTCGGTCCTAATCGTTTGTCCGCGGTTCATCCGGTTGCGAAATCGTTGACCCGACGGCACTCCGCGGTTCGTCCGATTTTAGAAATGATGACTCATGCGCAAATCCCGTGTTACGGATGACCCGCGGATCATAAATCGGTGAATTTCGGGGCAAATTTCGTAATAGGCGTGCGCTCAGGCGCGATTTGTGCAGTGTGTTTGCAGACACTTGCTTTCGAAAATTCTCAGTGGATTATGTAATCTGGTAACTGGTTTCTGTACACAGTTTTTTTATGTATTTTAGCCTCTTTCTCTCTCTCCTCTTTCTCTCTCCTCTTTCTCCCTATCTTTGTCTTCTATGCATATTCCTCTGTGTTCCCTTTTGACCACTTGAATAGACCGCAGCCGCTATGAAAGCGCCCTATGCTGCCCAATGTTCATATATTTGTACATACAACAGTTCTGGTACCTAGAAGCCATTTAGGCCTCTTTCACAGCTAAGCGATCGCCGATCAGCGGTCGCTGGGAAATAGAACCTAGCTCCCGTTTGACTTCTTCCCTGCAGCTCTTAGCAATCTGGTTCAGCCAAGAGTACGTTTTCGTTTTCATCTGATTTCCATAAAGTGAATCGATTTGGAATCAATTTTCAAGCAGTTACAGCTACTGCACAATTCCAACCTATTCGCAACTCCAGTTGCTTATTGCGAACGTTCGTGGGTGTGACGGTGTATTATTCAATTTCGTAATTTTCTAACATTTTGCTTCAGATTGGTGAGATGATTCCTGTCAGTTTTTTTGGGTCGAGCATTCACTAGTTGCCCGATTTTATCGTTTTTCGTTTCGCTCTTTTCATTCATCCTCAAGGTCGGCGACATTGAAGGTGCACTGTGTGTTGTCTGAAAGTTCTTCATTCGATTTAATGAGGACTCTTAGTAGGGTTTATTCAAATATGCAATACTTGAAGTACTCTGATTAACGGTGAAATGAAGAATATACAAGGGTTTCGATAAGAAGGATCATTAAATTGTTTCTCTTGCTATTATTCGTTATTAAAAGAAAATTTTGAGCTATCAGCGCGTTCGTTTTCTATTTGAAGTCACAAATGCATAATAAGAGCGTGTTTGGCTCACTCAATGACTATGAATGACAAGTCGATGGTGTTAAGCTTCCCAGGCGAATTGGTTCTTTTACCGAGTTCTGACGAAGTTTGAAATGTGCAGGTTCGATCTGCTCCCACGGCGGCACTTAGGCGCAGATTTATTTGATCCACATATTTGAAAATATGCCACATATTTGTTTTTGTCCCTTGCAGCTTACCAACCCACCGGACGAAATCCGAAAGAACGCAGCCAGAGTCAATAGAAGGTCTGGCTGGAACGACCAACTGTTGAGTCTCCCAACAGAAGTCGAAAACACTCTCTTGGGTACGTTTTTGAATTCAACATTTGTAGCACACAGCGACTAAAACCCTTAGTTCAGACTGCGTCGAGGACATGCTCGGATACGGCCACAACGAGCTCGCGCCAAACTACGTATTTGACGCAGAAGATTCAAGGTCAAATTTCATTTCATGCACTTTGCACTTCATACTTTTATATGCCTTATATGCCTCTGTTTTTCTAATTTCTCAAAAATTTTCAGTTATTTCATGGGACTTGGCGCAAACATGGAGGAGAGGGCGGCCGCGCTGGATAGGCTTACTAGAGAGCGGGTCACGTGGAGAGCAGAGCTATTCAAAGGGCTCCAGAAAGCGCTGTAAGTTTTAGTACATCTCCACGACAGTGATTCAATACTCTTGCTACAATAATTCATTCAGGACGGACGTACGCGGCACCCCCTACGATCAAGTAAACAAAAAATGGGGATCATATTCGGTGAGGGCAGATTCTTATGTTTCCACTTTCGAAATTCTCTGAATCGTCTATTTTCAGCGACAAAGAAAACGAACGTTGGAGGACACCGAGGATGGCGACAATATCGTGCACGACATGGAGTGACATCACCCGTTCCACAACATCCAGCTCCAACGAAGCATAGCAAGTATCCCAAAAAGATGTCCGTAAGAGTTCACATAGTTTAATGAGATTTCGTTTCTAGTTGTTGCTTCATTTGTTGTTGTTTTTTTAGTTGTTGTCAATTTTGTTCGAATGCTCTGCCTTTTTTCGTGCCTTTTTCTTGGCTTCCGCTCTTCTGTCTACGGTCTTTTTTACGGTTTTGGCATCTCATGGTTTTTTTTGGTCTCGAAAAGCAACTGAAACTCAGTTCTACTCTGTGTTTTCTTCGATTAGCACATCACCTATTTCCAATTTACACCACTTTCATTTAAACTTGGGCGTTTTTGAAACTATTTCTGAATGTAACAGGACTTCTTCGTTTTCTTTTTGTGTACTTTGGATTGGAAAACGTCCTGATTGCTTCAAAACGTTCATTTTTTAGTGAAAAAGGTGTAATATTGATGTACATTCGACTTTAACTCATTTGCACAGGGTTTATCTACGGTCTTCCTCACGGTTTTGACATCTCAAAGATTTTTTGAGTCGAGATAGGCAATTGCAACTCTGGTTCACTCGATGATCTCTTCTAATATCTCAATCCCTCCAGCCAATTTGCACAATTTTCGCTTCAACTGTAACGTTTTGGATTTATTTTCAAACTAAACAGGACTTTTTTGTTTTGTTTTCGAGCACTTTCGATTCGAAAACGCCGTGATGGTTCTAAAACGTTCATTTTGTGCTGAAAATTGTGTAATATTGATGTGCATTTGTCTCTATCTCATTTACTAACGGTCTATTTACGATCTTTCTTACGAATTGCATCTCATCCATCTGTTTCGGTCTCGAAAAAAAAATTGAAACTCAGGTTGAATCGATGTTCTATTCCAATGTCTCATTTCCCTCTTGCTGATATCACATTTTCTCTTGTCGACTTACTCAATTTCCGCTTCAACTTCGACGTTTTTGAAATTATGTTCGAACAAAACAGGACTTCTTTGTTTTTTGTGTACTTTTGATTCGAAATAGTCCTGACTGTTTCAAAAACGTTCGTTTTGTTGTGAAAATCGTGTTACATTGATGTACATTTGCCTTTAACTCATTCGTTTTGAATTATTTTGATGTGTTTAATGACTCACATCCCTTATTGCAAGCGCATGTTATACTAAATTTGTTAATTGTAGCGATTTTTGTTGTTTTTTGTTGTTGTATACTTTTGAACAAATAAATGTAGGTATCTTATACATACTGTGTCGTTGTTTACATTCATATCACAATTTTTCCTTATGTCCCTTTAAATAAGTATTCATATCACAAGAGAGGTTATCAATCAATTGAAAACCTCTCTTGTGATAAGAATAACTATTTAAAGGGACATAAGGAAGATTTTCGGACGATCCGACCATGACCCCAAAGCCGACTGAATTTGAAGATTTTCGGACGACCCGATAATGACCCGAAAGTCGACTGCATTTCGCCCGCTTTTCGGACGACCCGTCGACGAAAAATCGATGACCCTCCGTAACAATTTTTAGTCATCCGATTTTGCCCCGCGGGTCGTCCGAAACGAGTGCCTGAGTAAAGGAATGAAGCGATGGATAACGAACCCAAACGATCAACTCACCCGCGCAGAAAGCATCAGATATCTTGCGGTATGAGCAGGAGCAGCCTCATTGTAGACCTTAGGAGGTAAGTAGGCAAGGACATTCACACCCACTAACGGGCTGCACAGATCACTGAAAAAATATTCTACAAATCCTCAACATCGTATCCAATTAAAAGCTCTCTGAGAACTAGCCAGTCCAAAAGACAAGAACTTACTCTCTATTTTCTATCGACAGATCAAATAAGCGAGACCATGGCTTACTCCTTCGATAGCAGATCTCAGTGGAACCAGCCGCCGTACTGAAAACACCGAACGACGCAGCACAGAACGGAAAATCGACTGCTGATTCGTCACCCGTCGGAACATTGTATAAATTATAGCACTGCAAAATTTATAAAATATGATACGTAATCAGCATCGCTAGATCATCTGCAACCAATGAATGACAAATCACATGCCTTTAAAGAATGGGAAAGCATTTGGAAGACTAGTTTCCCCAACAAATAGAAATAACATTTTGAGACAATCCTAGCTGGGGCTCTTATTCACTAAGGGCTCACTAATCGAAAGGAAGCTGCAGAAACAAGTGACAACAGATCTTGTAATAGGATTGTTGTAAAAAATACATTATTGAAACGAGGAAAATGTCTGAACCCCTTAAATACTTAGAAAGGTTCCCTGCGTACATGCATATTAACTCAACATGTCAAACTCATCTTAAGAGTGAAAAAATACGAAAAATAAAAAGTGGCGTCTCACCTTGTTTATTGCTTCGACATGGGTTTTATTGTACACATACAAAACTTGCATTTTCCAATCTATATTTCGCAACCCGTCTGATAAAACGTATCCCAGGTCGTTCCACGGGTGAGATGTAGAACAGCTCTCACCATAGACGTCTGAAAGCTCTCAGAATTCGCCGAAAGTCAGATTACCGCGATCACAAACCAGTATTTGTATAGCGCTCAGTACTATGACAACATTATACATTAAAAGAATGAATTAAATGCTGCTAAACGATTGAACAGGATCTCGAAAGTATAAAAACACCGTCCCAGAAGCATAGAAACACTACCAACCGCTATATTGGTTCGGGCACATGCCATCATGTGAGAGCGGTTCAGTGGCCTCAGTAGCCGATTCAGGATCAACTATTATAAGCCCCGCAATGCAATCCGAATTCAAAATTTCCTGGACCACAGAGCTGGAATGGAATGAATTTGTGACTCAAAGAGCGATTGAGACAGTGCTATTACGGAAACGAACCGGTCGATCATATCAGCTGACAGCAGCACATGATATTTTCCAAGATAGTTACGGAAGCGGCTCCGCCAACAATCGCGTAGTCCGGCCTTTTCTCCTCTGCCTAACTTGACAACAACCCCACGCGAGTCAGCTTTTGAACCTGTAGGTGACAGAAAATATCGGAAACGTACGTCTTAGGGCACTCCTCGAAATCGAAAAAAGGAACAAATATTTCGATAGAGAATCAAAAGGAAAACACATAGATCTTACTGTGGAATCCGAACTGATGCGTTCCATTGAACAACCGATAGCCGGCAACACCTTCCGCGACGGGAATCGTTATGTAGATATCTTCGGAAAGGCCTTCACCGTAAGTTGCGAATACTGAAATATTCCCAAGTCGTGAGAAAAAGAGGTACTGCACTAATTTTGCTTCTGAGCCAGAATTAAATCGTCTATCACACAGTAAACAAGAAAATCGGGGTATTGAATTCGATTGGAAAAACTCACCGCAACAAGATGTTAAAAGTAGTAGAGCGAGCATTGATTGTGGCAAATAAACGTTAATACATCCTGGAATGGAAGCGGCTACAGTAGCACCAAATAGGATCAGTACAGGGAAAATACCACAGGTAAACAAAAACACACTTAGGGGTTGACAATGCCATTTTTGTGCCCACTAGATGGTCCAAGCTGCTGATAAGTTCGTTATTCTACCAATTCATCGAGTATTCCGCCCTGCCAGACATACACCCAGTCGCTAGACCTTGCTCAATTCGTGATGAGTAAAGTATCAACGAAAGGAAAACGTGGTTCTCGCGTGACGTAAAAACTTTCGCCATTAAATGTTGCTAAGGTGCGAACGCGTACTTCATAAAAAATACAGAACATCCGACCGAATAATTTACATTTCCAAGGACCCAACAGAAATCTCTTCAAAAATATTCAACTGCAGCTGACACAAATGAACAAAAAACCTACACTATAAAGAATTATTTATCACTGGCCACGTCAAACCTATTCAACAACACATGTATAACAAACAAACAAACACTCGAAGAGCGTGCAATAGACTTTTCCTACTCAAGGTAACAATAAAACTATAACTCCACACCGCAAACTACATATATATCAACTTTTTAGAATAAATTAACAGCTTATTTCGGCTTGTATTCCTGTCCGGTCTTCTCTTTGTAAAGTTTCTTCAACTCGAGCAGCTTTTGTATAGCTGCTTTAGAAGCATCCTGGAAGCAGAGGGACACAACATACTAGGATTAAAGATTTCAATAACCGTACTGAAACCCACAGATTTGGCATTTTTCTGCTTCTCCTGTCTGACAAGGTCACCTTGAGCTTGGATTTCGTTGTACAAAGCCGCCTCGTTATTGGGGGTAGCTGCTGGTGCCGTACTGGCAGGAGTCGGTGGTTGTCCAGGTTTGTAAGCCTGGCCAGTGGCAGCTTCATACTTCTTTTTCAACTCCAGCAGCTTAGCTATGGCAGCTTTGGCAGCATCCTGGCAGAGAAATTAATAACGACAAATCAACGCCACAAAGGTCACACCAAATAAGGCATGAGAGAAAACTAACCGATTTCGCGTCTTTCGCCTTCTCCTTTCGAACCAAGTCACCTTGAGCTTCGATCTCCGAATAGAGAGCGGTGGCATCAGAAGCAGACGCGTCCGAAGCAGCAGGTGTGGTAGCAGGTGCGGAAGCAGGCGGCTTGCCGGGCTTATATTCTTCACCCACTACATCCTTGTATTGTTTCTTCAGCTCAAGAAGTTTTGCAATAGCAGCTTTGGAGGCTTCCTAAATCTTATTAAAACTGACCTTCTGGAACTCATGCGAGGAACAAATAAAATGATAATTGAAAAAACCTCACCGATTTTGCATCCTTCGCCTTTTCGGAACGGACCAATTCACCCTGAGCTTCTATTTGAGAGTAAAGCGAAGAGGCGTCCACCTGAGAGGCAGCAGCAGGTGGCGCACTAGCCGGCTTCTGTCCAGGCTTATAGTCGCTGCCTGTTTTCTCCTTATACTGATTTTTCAGCTCTAGTAACTTTGCGATCGCGGCCTTTGTGGCGTCCTAAAAATAAACGTCCACTGAGAAAATTACTTTCAAAGAAAAACTATATTTCATACGCGAACTACCAAACTTACAGATTTGGCGTCCTTCGCCTTCTCCTTGCGCACTAGATCTCCTTGAGCTTCTATCTCAGCATAAAGAGCCGATGCGTTGACGGTAGTAGGTGATTCAGCAGCCGGCGATGTACTTTTAGGAGGCTGTCCAGGCTTATATTCCTGACCGATTTTTTCCTTATATTCTTTCTTAAGCTCGAGCAGCTTCGCTATGGCTGCCTTGGCAGCTTCCTGAAATGACATCTTCTCCAGAAGAGCATGTTCACTTCAACAAAAATTCGTACAAATTGTATAAGTGAAACAACCCAACAAAATCCATGAACTGACCGATTTGGCATCCTTAGCCTTCTCGGACCGCACGGTCTCGCCTTGTGACTCAATAGCCGTGTATAACTTCATAATGTCGTCGCTTGGAACCGCAGCTGCTTGAGGTTGCTCAGCTACGTGAGCCGCTGGGGGCTGCTCGGGTTTATACTCCTGACCAGTAGCTTCTTTATATTGCTTTTTCAAATCCAGCAGTTTTTGCACTGCTAATTTCGTCGGCTCTCCCTGGAACGAAAAGGACAGCATTTGACATTTTCACAACCAGCTAGTTGTTTTGAAAACACACCTTCGGATCCGAGCCCTTCAGGGTGCGGACAGTGTTCCCCTGCTCCTCAATTGCTTTGTATAGGGCCAAAGCGTCGGCACCAGCGTTTACGGCTGCTTGTGGAGCTGCAGCGGTCTGCAAAGGTTTAAACAGCTTCACAGGCGGGCGGAGCGCACAAGATAATAAGATTATTGAAGCTGAAAATTACTTTGTTAAACGGCTACCGCCCAAAAATGAAGTAATGCCCCACGTGACCCACAGTAACATATTGAAAAGTGGACGACATCGAACAGTCAGCTAAGAACGCGACAAGCAATCGCTTTCTATTCATAATCAAAGAACAAAGTTGGACGCGTATTTAGACCATACAATGACTTCCGCTGTACACGTCCATATCTTCCCCTTACACAGTCAAGTAAGCTATTAATTGACGCAAAACTGAATAGATGTTATCCTGGGCAAGAAACGTTCGCTCCACTGCACAGGTGGAACCCTTCACCTCTCCATCACACGCAACCACGCTATAGCAGTAGATATCATGCAGAATCGGAGCTCATTGTTACCTGTTTCGCTTTAATCGCGGTCTCCTTAACGTGTCCATCCGGAATGTAGATGAGGAGAAGAGGCGTTTCCACTCCGCTGAAACCCGAGAATCAGTGAATGCAAAGATTACCGGCTAGCGATACATACCTAAACTCGCTCTTTGCCTGATAATCGTGATCGCAAATGTAGAATCCCTTCCGTTGCAACTGAATAATGTCGCCCTTTTTGACATCTCGAAGAGCTGGTTCACCAAGCATCTTAGTATATTGCTGGAAAGTTGACTTATACCCAAGGATCGTATTTAAGCAATGAGTTGGAACATACCACAGAGTCCTTATTAATATAATTTTTCCAGTCCTCTTCTTTTGCGATAACTGCTTTGCTAATTATATGGTCGTAATCAACAGTCATGACTGGAATGCAAGCCGCACGTGGTGCATCAGCTTCGGCAATCCAAGTCACTTTCATAGTTTTCTTGAAATCCTTGAAAAGATTTCCATTCACAGTTGGATCACAAATTTTCAACAAAGCTAATAATTGACAAAGCCTACAAGATTTGCAAGGTCCAGCACAGCATGAATCTCAGATACAGTGGCGCCTTTCTTGTTGATAGAGACGATCTTGATGTTACCCCAGTTGACAAATGTAACTGTGTCTCCAGGTTTCATTTCAAGGGCATCAACTTGTTCCACTAGAAGTTTGGCACTGCGCCAGATGTTCTTCTTTCCAACATCACCATTCTGAAGAATGTCACTCAGATATCTTTCCAAATTAGGGAGCCATAGGAAAGCAGCACCTTCGGATGAAGAGGAACTTCGACTTCTTCGACGACAACAGGGGTTGAAATGAATACTGGTACAAGATTGGTCGATTCAAGGGCAGTGTACCTGAAAGGTGCAAAAAATAGCGGAATCAGCATCTATGAAACCTCGCTGAGTAAGCGGTTAAGTGCGATGGTAAGAAAGACTTGAGCCGTTTTGTTTCAAAGATCTAGGAATTCTATTTACCGCTCCTCACGACGTGAATTGTGATATATCTGAGCCGCACACCAGTCAACATTACCTTCACTTACCCTTAAAGTTTACCAAATTATCTAGTGATTTATCTACCCTAAAGTCTCATAGATAAGACCGCCTTGCGCGAACGGCAGCGCGGCGTATCGATCGGTCGCCTTCCGTAGTAGAGCGTTACACATTAACTTTATTTTTTGCTTTTCATCAGAATTCGCCCCAATTTCGCAGAGGGGCGTTCTCGGAGGTGCTCATTACGAATCCAATGTTTTTTTGATACTTCGCTAGGATTGCACGGATTATTTTAGGATTTGTATTTTAGGCTCAATACCACCCTGGGAAGTCAACATAGGGTCTCTAAACTTGCCTCAACTCAAGGGAATTTTCGGGGACGTTTGTCACGAATATGGTGTTCATTTTTTGTGTTCATTATGTTCATTTCGCGTTTTCCGCTCAGGTGAGGCTTTGGAAGATCCGTAGATGGTGACAAATGCCTCGCTTGAGCGAAATTCGCAAAACGGGCACCAAAATCGTGACCTACTCTGATGAATCGTGACCTATTCTGATCTATTCTTGTTTTCCATGGGATTTTGTCAATGTCAGTCAATGTGCTGTTCGATTCTATGCATTCCAGTCGAGCTGGGAGTGAACTGTTTTACGAATTCAATGCTTATAGGCAATCTTCTAATAGGTCGCAACCTTTTAGCGTTTGTTTTAAACCGTTTGATTGTTATTTTGAATAAATAAGTAAAAATAAAAACTCAACGTACATCGAGCGGGTGCAGCAATCACTCGCAGCGCGGCGCCGCAGCGTCGCGCGCGCGAGCGGTCTTATCTATGAGACTTTAGGGTAGTATCCTTACTAATAACTTCTTACCATTTACCACTTACCTTTAATATCAGTCCCACAACAGCACCTTAGAGCTTGCAGGTCCCAGGTGAGGGAAACCATGAGAAAACGGGAGGGATGAGGTGGAGAACGGCTCCGCACGCATCCTATCCCTAGACAAAGTACCTTGGGACTATCCCTCATTTCGAACTTTAGAGCCTTCTTAGCTAAGAGGAAATCTACCCAAATAGTGGACATCATGAGGGCGGTAACTGATTTCTTGAACTGTCCAACGCCTTAATACTGAAAAGAAGGAGTGCTAATCTGAACGTCAGACAAATGGAGCGCAGCCGTGATATTGCTGAATGAATTACATTGTATGCATCACAAGAAAGTGGGAAATGGAAAGGATGTCAAGCGGCTCAAAAATTTTCTTACCACCCTGTATTATAAAAAGGCTCGACGTACCTAGGTGCAATTGGATCAATGACCTTCTTGTTGAATGACCAAATTTTATCCCATTCCATCATCACCACTGAGCGTGAACCACCTTGAGCAACAATGAACTGACGCAGGCCCTCAACAGTCATTCCGCGTCGCATCACACCTCGCACAGTTGGGAAGCGTGGGTCATCCCTAAATAGTAATCGTCTTGCAAACCATAACACAATTAAGATAAAAAAGGGCAAAAAAAAGAGAACGACAACTGACCAGCCTTCCACCAGTCCTTCATCAACAAACCACGTCAGCTTTCGCTTACTCATCACCGTGTTCGTCATATTCAGACGTGCATAAGACCAAATATAAGGTTTGCGGAGACCAAGAGCGTCACAAATAAAATAGTACTGATCATCTCTAAATATATAGCCATATTTTTAAGAGAACGAATTTTGAACTTTCAAGGAAAAGTTGCGGACTGCACCTGTCATGGTACTCTGTTGTACGGAGAGCATGGGTAACACCTTCTATACTGTCGACGATGGGGCAGGTGAAGTCGTAGGTTGGGTAGACTCTTGAATTTGAAAATTCGCGAAATTTTTTAAATATCTTCACAAAAAAGGACTAAACAACAGTGAACAGATGTTGTACTCAATAGAAAACATACTTGTACTTCATTCCTGTGCGCACATGCTCCTCTGGCTTGCATCTGAAGATGGATGGTCATCGAAAGCCGTAGCGGATCAATAATCAAAAAAGGCTAGCTTCACTACATACCTATAAATTGTCGGATCCCTCATGGCTCCGTTGTTGGACTGCATGTCAATCTTGATTCGCACGCAGCATTGTTTACCTTTCTCGGTGCCCTTCTTCATCTCTTCCCAAAGAGCCAAATTGGTTTCGGGTACTGGAATTGCGATTCCATAAGAGTGAAGTGGAAGAGGGCACGCTTGATGCAGTGGTAACAGGTGCTTCTGATATCCACACGGTCTATCGATCGATTAACCCTCAGGTCAAACACGTTTAGAATACCCTGTGGCTCAGGAAAATTGGTACAAAACTTGCCTCGGGAGGTTAAAACCCGAACTTCTGAACCGGTTGACCCCAGAACATTTCGCATATGAATAAACAAATAAATAAATAAATAAATAAATAAATAAATAAATATATCAGAACTGCACTCGCCAAGTCTTTACAAGTCTGAACAGAAGATGAATGCGTGGCGCGTCCTTAGAGTATTGGTTACGGCTGACCCACTTTACCTCTTCCTCCGAATAAACGGACTTTTTGTTGTCACGGGTACCAAGATGAGAAAACGAATGTTGTCACTGGCACCAAGGGGAGAGAACAATTTTTTACGAATCTAGCGCAAACTGCAGGTAACCAATTTCGGTTTGAAACTGTAAATCCAAGCAAATACCGTGTTCAAACACTACTAATCCAAATTTTGAAACAAATTGAAAACCGAACAGCGAAATGAGGAACTTACGTGTGCTTCGATTCTTACTCTCCACTCGTTCCTCGCGCTCCTTTCGCATCGTTTCAGTGTCTGTGTCATCCACGTACGCTTTTCCCTCGCGAAGAAGTTTCTCACACATTTGGAGAAGTAACTCGAAATGGTCTGACGAATGTGTCCAACGATCGGGAATGATATTCAACATGGCAAGATCCTCTTTGATCACCTGAAGTTTACAAATACAAGAAAGATAAAGTGAGAACGGTAGGTGCACCTAACCTTCTCAAAATGAGCGTTTTCCTTTGCCGGATTGGTATCGTCAAACCTCATTATTAGTTGACCTTCGAACGCTTGTTGATAGTACTGATTCAGCAACGCTGCTTTGGCGTGACCAATGTGCAGGTATCTAAAATTTAGTGCTAACACGATTCTGTGAAGATAATCCTGGATTCCTAAGATCTTACCCGCTAGCCTCCGGTGGAAATCTAACAACGACCTTGCCCTTCTCTGCTCCAGGCAATTCGACAAACTTTCCCTCATCCTTCTGCTTCTCCTTTGCAGGAGGCTGAACGGTGTTGAGTATTTAAAGAGGGAAATTAACAACAATTAGAAGTGAGGTCACCTACCTTAGATGGTGTGGAGGTAGCGAATTTTCCGACAAGGGCGTGAGCGGAGGCAAATCGACGATCTTCGACAATCGTATTGAACAAGGTAGAAAACTGCTTTTGCAACTGGAAATGGTAGTGCAAGCGAATAGGTGAGAGGAGTAACAGGAATCTCCCCGGGTATAGCTCTCACTTTCTCGTTCTTAATAATAACGCTCCACAGAGCCACATCCGCAACGGTTACCCGGCCTTCCAGCAGCGTTCCTGACTTGCTCAGCTGAATCGCGCCGAGCACTTCCTCGTCCACCAGGAAACCATCTATCACTTTTTCACATAGCGTTAATATTTCGTCAATCTCAAAAAGAAATTGTTTTTAGAAGAACCGAAAATTCGAAAAAAAATGGTCTTACCTTCACAAGTTCAAAGCATGTGGCACCAAAAAACTCCGGTGAACCAAGGCTTTGAGCCACAAGCCTAGCAATTGAGACGTCGTTGCTGATCACGACGCCATCTCTGAGAAGCAAACAGAACCTTCCGAACGATCGATTACGGTTTTTCTCAGTGAGGTGATTCCGACTGATTTCTCAAGCGTCATTTTTGTTGTTGTTAATGAGTGTTGGCGTGCAATACTTAAACCAAAGAACCAAGTATTCTATAAGCCTACTACGGCTAACTTTTCAGTATATTCGACTACTTCAGGGCCTCGAGATTGAGCAAATAGAGTTGAAGTCTTCACTTTCTTACTCAGAACACCTACAAACCATTACAGAAAAACCCACAGGTTAATTCCTGGTGTCAGATGGTCGTCACAAACAATGGAGAGGCGAGGGTTATAGCCTCCATAAGCCAGAGCTAATGCTGTAGCGTAGGGAATCTCGCCGTTCTTGGCGTTGATGGTGAGGCGTTGTTGAATTCGAACCATACCGAAGTTTACTGCAAATAAGCGAATAAAAACAAGGGTAACAAGCGTGAATGTACAAACTTGAACGCATTTAGAACACCGGGCAATTAGAATTCCAGAGAGGACTTAAACGAACAATCATATCCAAATAGGACGTTGAGACACCTCGTGAGAAACCCCTGATGGGTAACCCACACGTGGAATAGAGAAACGACTCGTGAAAACTTCGAAAGTTTGCTTGATAGAACATGGTGTAGGCCCAGCGTTATTGTGCAATCTTACTCAGTCTTCGTAAAGCAAGACCAAGATTCTATATTCCTATCAGCTCAGATTTTTTGGGTTTATAGTAACCGAACTCGTAGTTTCATCTCTACGACAATGTTGTATATAAAGTAAACGAATAAATAAATGAATAAGTAAGCAGAAGATTTAGGATTTTATTTGAGCTTTTTTTAGCGCAAGCGTTTCACTGTCTGGTCGCTTGTGTGTTCTGCAGTCGCACTTCTCACTTCTCTTGCCGTCTACTTGAGCGGCTTTTAAATGCGGTGCGGTTGCATTAAATTTGGTTATCATTCCTGGTTACTTTTTTGTTTATTATATCACCAGTCCAATCGCGTTTCTTGGTTTCCAAAGGACTGTGTGGTTCTCGAGATTTTCTAGTTTTTAAGACCATCTATTTCGGTGGATACATGTTTTCCATCAATCGGTTACAGTTATCATTTATGGTATTTCGCGGTGGTATTTCATATTGTGAACGTCCATGCTCGTTTTAAGATGCTGGATCTACTGTCAAAGCTGTCCGGAGTCAATAGTGGAGTCGGCGTTGTTACGACGTCGGGGTCATCGTCTGACCTCTTTCTGCAGCTACATTATTGTTCAACGTTTTTGAGGAATAGAAAACGGGTGTTGATAATTGCTAGTCATCTCACGGAATCCTATTACAGGTCAGATTCTTTGTCGACCCATCGTTTCTTCGATATAATCCAAACTCCCACTTTCAGAGTGATATTCGGCAAACTAGCCATTCGTTGGGATCCTTCGCTGATATCAGTTATTGAACTGGACAGTATCATGGGAGATAGTCTACGGATTGATGAGGAGAATTTTGTAAAAGCGTTTAAAAAGAAGGTGTGTTATGCAAAATTTTCATCCTGTTGGCATTATTGTTGAGCCATTTGTCGTTACCTCTCCAATTTGTATTGGGTAAACATGGATAGCGTTTCTAGTTTCCCACTCGCTCTTCTCTTTTAGATTCTCGAGTCACAGCCCGATGTGCCTTTTTCTCTTATTATATTTGACGATGTTTCTGTGTTGGAGAGAATGTCTATACGGGCACCAACGGTCGTTTGCTTAATCTACGATCTCTATAACAGGTTCGCTCTATTGATTAATAATCACCAAATAGTAAATAATTATCTTATTGTCAGTGCAGAGTAGAAGAAGATGGGTTGCTGTTAGCTCCGTTCTCTGTGAAAACGAAGGCGTACCAAATGATGAAGAACAAGGCAGACTTCAATGTCAAATTGACGCCTGTCGGATCTGGTTTTGAAAAGGATGTTACAGGGCAGGTTTGTTATGCTTTTACCCCTTATAGCGTTTATCTAGAGAAATGTGTTTTTCTGCAATTTCGGAGTCAAGTTGAAGCGATAAGTAGTCATTTGCAGATGGCCGTAACGGTTCGAGGATCCTGTCCACTGCCAGAAACACACGAGCTGTTATATGTGGCTGGAGAAAGATCAATGAAGTGTTTCTATCCCGGTGGAAGCTCCATATTAAAAATATGAATAAAGATTTCAGTAATGCAAGTTCCTTTACTGCTATTGCAATTGCCAAATTTGTTATACTTCCTTCTTTATCTTTGTGGAAATTCTTGCTTGATTCATTCAAAGAGATTTCTGGAATTTCTGGTTTCGTTCGACTCTTTTTTTGTTTTTCAATGGTTTACTTCACTTTGTCGTCGTGTGGAATGATTTTTCGTGACCAACGACTCCGCTCATGTTTTTATATTTTAATTTGAAGTGCATTTTTGCAGTGGTGCAACAGGAATTGGAGAAGGAACTGAGTCTCTTTGACCAATACTGAGAGTAATTTCGCTGGCAGATCGACGAATTCACAATGAGCAACCGCAGACGGCGTCTCAGTGATGGTTTGTACTTTAGGAAATAACCTTTTTTTTCTGTAATTGAAAGAAGCTTTGCCGTGTTATTGGCATTACTGTGAAGTCGTCCACTTATCTGACCTTGGTCAAAAAAAAAAGCGGAAGCATTTCTACTGTACTGATTTGGAGCGCCGATTTGGTATCGTTTTCAAGATAATGGACGAGGACCAACGTTATAGTTGTCTTAGTTCGCTGGGTCAGGACGATGTGTAACGGTATCCTTCTGAAGTTCCGAGACCGAACATCAAAGTCGTGGTCAATGTGCCAAATACTCTAGCAGCCAAAATTAGGGTACTTTGGTGGTTCACCAAAGGATAATTCTTTCAGTAGTTTGGTAACAAGTATTTATTGCTACTACACGTCAGAATATCAATAATATCACAGTAATCATCCTATTTATGCATATACATATTGCATATTTGTGGGCGTAGCCACCGAACGATCCCATTGGGCTACTTGGGAGACCCAATGGCTGAATACATCAGACGGCACCGCACCTGAGTGGAGCTACAGATTAGATTCCTAAGTGCTCACTCGCGGTATGCCGCTGGGTCGTGCCTAGGGAGCCATATCAAGAGATACTTATCTTATAGTGCACTCACTCTAAACTACGGGCTCCCTATGGCTAACTAGTACTTTCTATAGATTAGGTTGTGTATCCACAACACTGGGGCGGGGCCCATTGAGCGGTAGCGATTAACAATAATATGCAAATACATATTAACGACCGCCTAATATAATTTGGGATCGAAATCAAATTATCAACAAGCATAATTATCAAGAAATTACTAACTATAATCAATAGGTACAGTAAGGTTGTATATCCACAACACTGGGGCGGGGCCCATTGAGCGGTAGCGAACAATAATAATACTTACATGCATGTCAACGACCACCTTTTACATGTACTACAAGATAGAATTATTGACAAGCGTAATTATCAGTGAATTCAGTACAATTCAATCAATCACTAATGGGTTATGCAATTTTGTAAAGACTAGTGAAGGGTAGGCTTCGGTTCCTCAGCAACATATTCGATCGTCGTCACTGTTGAACAGGTCGAATCTAACCGTCTTCGTCGTCGGTAGAGCGGAAGAGCTGAGTGGCTGCATCCTTCGGTCGCAGTTGGCTGTTCCTCTCTGTAGGCTGCTGTGTTCTTAACAGCTCTTGGTGCCTGGAGTCTCACTGCTACCACGGGAGGGTTTCTTCCTTTTGCATACGGTTTGGGCGCCGTTTTTTGTGGCGTTGGCGAGTCAGCATTGGAGCTAAGTGACTCAGTGGAGGTCGTTGAAGTTTTCTTCGCTCCCTTGTGACAATTCTTCAGGTTCCTTCGAATAGGCCAGATCTTTTTAGTGACCTTTTCTGAATCTGAGGGCGTCTGATCAACTGCTCTTTGTGGAGAAGACTTGCAATGCGCTTGGTAGATAGGAGCGTTATTCCCTCCATGTTCCGTAAGTTGCGCAGTTTTCGTCCACACGGGTATCTGTGGGAAATGGAAAGTTGCACCGCTGCCGTCGTCATTTTTGGCGTGCTTCATGATTCCACTTTTTCTGCACCTGCCCAAAGATTTGACTGTGGGATCTTTAGCGGTGTCGCGTTCTCTCTTGATTTTTCCTGATTCAGCTGTGAGCGGGCGCCTTATGTCCTTCTTGAAGTTGTCCTCCGGTGATGGTGAGAGACTTGTTATAATCAGAGGACTGCAAAGGGCAAAGTTCTTTTTTGATGATTGAGTAATTCTGTCGCTAGTGCCGGAAATTGTGTAACCGAAAATTGTTGGCGTCAACAATAATCCAGATGGCAGCCCGCTAGTAGGAGCTCCGTGGTCGATAATCTTATTGAGGAGATCTTGCCCAATAAGAATGTCCGGAGACAATTCACGAGAATATAATCCTTGCTGGGCGATAGCTGTTCCCTCGTTCTTGATGAAATTCCTATCTGCTTTCGATAACTCTGCAGACTTGGTCGCTACAGTCAGTTTATCCTTCGTAAAAACCTGCAGTCGATGCAGTTTTGCGGAGCTGTGAATGCTTTTGAGCGTCACATGAACTTCGTTGGAGTTGAAGCTTTCTTGCAGCTCTCCCATTCCTGTAGTTGTGAACGAATTTGTGCTCTTTGATTGAAGGCCTAATATCCTTGCAAATCTAGCTTTGATGAAGCTTCTCTGAGCGCCCGAATCCAGCAGCATTGAAACTGATTCGTACTTGGATTCCGCTTCGTTGAATATAAGCGCTGAAGCCGTTTGAAGCACAAACTGTCCCAGTAGCGGTGATTGTGAAGCGGAGGTGCTTAGAATCTGAACCTCGCCGTTATCACATGAGTGGTGGCTTCTTCTTTCTTGTTGCATTTCGAAGCGGTCGGTGTGCTGGCGTGAAGATGTTGCTGGTCTTGAGAAAGTCGAACTTTGTGGTCGGCTTACTCTCCTGCCAGCTTGATTTGCTTCTTTCGTGCCACTCGCTTCAATGCATAGTGACGAATGGTGATCTTCGTTGCACTTCGGGCATTTTCCGAAAGTTGTGCAGAAATTTGATTTGTGTGAGCTACAGAAACATTTCCAGCAGACTTCTTGTCTTCTGGCTTCCATTCGTCGTAGTACTGGAGTTGGAAATTCATCGCAGTACTGCGGTGGGTGCGATCCTCCACACAAACACATCAGTATCATTCTTCGATTGGTAACATTTTCTGTTTGCTGAGGCTTTGAAATCGGGCTCGTGAATTCACTTGATCCAGAATTTTCAGTTCCGAACAACGTCCTAGTTGTGAGTTCTGTTGTTTCCTGTAGCGTGACAATTTCGTCGATTGCGTCCATGATGTCTTTCACGTCGAACGACAATTTGGCATCACTCTCCTTTCGTATTACTGTACTGCAGATGTGTTCTGTGAATTTAGACAGGATTAATCGGCGCCAGACTCTGTCTGCGTTAAGTGATACTCCTGTTTGCTCCAGGTGAATAACTCGCGACGAGATTGCTGACAGGGTTTCGCGGCAGCTCTTCGGGTTGTCGTTAGCTCGAGCTATTCTCTCGATTTCGCTAATGAGGATGTCCGCCATGCTGCTGGATCTGTCGTACTGCTTCTTCAGGATATTCACCGCAACATGGTATCGCTCTCCAATAACCGGGATGCTGCTGACTGACGCTGCTGCTTTTCCTTTGAGAGCTTGTTTCAAGAAAAGAAATTTCTCCTGGTCAGAGAGCTCAGCATCGTCATGGACTAATGACTTGAAGATTGACCAGAAAGTGGCGAACTCTCTGAAGTCTCCTGAGAACGTTGGGACTTCAAGTAGAGGGCGTCTTATTCGTTGACAGCGATCGGCTTGAGTTTGTAGACGGTTGTCCTGTTCGCTGGAGCCGTTGCTGCTGCTTCTTGCAGCTGCTTCCGATATGAGGGTGGATTGTTGCGTCAACTCCTCTAGTCGGAATTCTATCTTGTTAAGCCATTCAATCGTCAGGATTTCCAAGTCGTTTGCATCGTCTTCCAAATGCTTGTTAAGGTCTATCATGAGCTTTTCCCGCTCCTTTGGTTCTTCCCGTCTATCTATCCTTTCCATGGCTTCCTTGATATACTTATCCAAGATCTGCATGCCTTGAGTAATTCCTCTGGATAGATAGTTCAGATCCGCTGTCTTCGCTCTGATGAATTCTTCGCACTGAGATTTCTCAGTAGGAAATTCAAATGGCCGCTGGAGTTTTTCCATTTCAGCATCGCGGGATCGAACCAGTGCACAAGCTTTGGCGATTTTGCTTTTGAATCCTTGAAGATCGGCCATTTTGAGCGCGATTCGATGAATTTTTTTCACAAAATTTTGTGACTCTTCAAATCCACCCGTTGCTTCTTTAGGCGATTGGTTGGTTCAAAGCTTTGTTATTTCCTGCCACGCGGGTCTTTTCGTTATTTCTTGGAATCCTCTGAGGGAATTCGCTGAGTTTTGAAGAATTCTTTCTCGGTTCCTCGGTAGAGGACTCGCGAAAAAAGTTTTCTTGGGTTTTCTTTCCTTGGTCGGAAGAGAAAATTTAGAATGCCAGAAAACCTCTTTTTTTCCTGGGTCCTCGTTAGAGCACTCGCGAAGGAAAATTCAGAGGGGAACTTTCTGTTTCTCACTGGGGAGAGCAATCGCAGAAAATTCTGTTTTCTTTGGTTTCTTGGTGTTTTCCTGGGTCCTCGTGAGAGCACTCGCAAAGGAAAATTTAGACGTGGAACTTTCTGTTTCTCACTGGGGAGAACAAGCGCAGAAAATTCTATTGTCTCGGTTTCTTCGTATTTTCCTGGGTCCTCGTGAGAGCACTCGCAAAGGAAAATTTAGAAGTAGAACTTTCTGTTTCTCACTGGGGAGAACAAGCGCAGAAAATTCTGTTGTCTCGCTTTCTTCGAATTTTCCTGGGTCCTCGTGAGAGCACTCACAAAGGAAAATTTAGAAGTAGAACTTCCTGTTTCTCACGGGGAGAACAAGCGCAGAAAGTTCGGTTGGTCTCTGGGTTCTTCGTGAAGAACTCGCAAGAGAGCCTTTTTCGCTTTCCTGGGTCCTCGTTAGAGCACTCGCAAAGGAAAACTTGGAAGAGAGCTTTCTGTTTCTCACTGGTGAGAACAAGCGCAGAAAGGTTCAATTCCTGGCTGATGTACCAATTTGGTGGTTCACCAAAGGATAATTCTTTCAGTAGTTTGGTAACAAGTATTTATTGCTACTACACGTCAGAATATCAATAATATCACAGTAATCATCCTATTTATGCATATATTTGTGGGCGTAGCCACCGAACAATCCCATTGGGCTACTTGGGAGACCCAATGGCTGAATACATCAGACGGCACCGCACCTGAGTGGAGCTACAGATTAGATTCCTAAGTGCTCACTCGCGGTATGCCGCTGGGTCGTGCCTAGGGAGCCATATCAAGAGATACTTATCTTATAGTGCACTCACTCTAAACTACGGGCTCCCTATGGCTAACTAGTACTTTCTATAGATTAGGTTGTGTATCCACAACAGGTACCTAATTTGTGATACTGACTGTACCAGCACTCAAGCGGCCTATCGGCCGACACAAATGAAATGGAAGTTTAGGAAATTTCGGGAGAGATTTGGGAGATTGAAATCGAAGAATGGGGAGATTGAAAAGAAATGAAGCAATTTCATCAGCTCCCTTGTCGCTTGGGTGCAATTGGGGTGCTAGGACTCATCGTGGACACGCGCCCGTCCCTGCGTGGCTCACCCCCCCCCCTTCGGTCCATAGCATAGACGCATGCCAATGGAGTGCCAATAACGATTATCGATGGGGGTTATGGGGGGGGGTGGGCGAGGGAGCCACTCTATTGGCCAGCTGACAGTAGGGGCGGGCGCGTGTCCACGATGAGTCCTAGCACCGCATTTGGTGTACGGTAACAGTTTTTCGCGACGGGACCCATATGAGCCACCCATTACAAACATCGAGGTTCCGCTTATTATATAGTAGGATCATCATAGTTACCGATGTCAACGATAGGGTGGTCCTCGACTGAAATTTCTAAAACGGACATCAAATTTGTGAGGATATCAATGATAACGGCGGTCGTCTGCAGAAATTCCGAAAACGGACTTCAACCTCCAAGTAATTTTCACATGCAAAGCTTTGACGAAAAGATTTTGATACCAACTGGATCCGTGTAGTTGAAATTTTAACTATAGCCGGATTGTTTTTCCAATGCCTCGAACTCCAGTATTTCAAGTTCGGTGCTCAACAACTGCCAAGTACCTAAAACATGCCTAAAACACCGAAAGCTTTCTACTGTGTGCGTCATATATACCACATAACATACCATCTAACCACAGTTTCTTCATGTAAAATGAATAAATAAATATGAAATTTCCCTTTCAGACAATGAGATTGAGGCGAAAAGACGGCGGCTGCCTGAGTATGATGAAGTCGAGCGCAGACTGCAGAACCTCATCATTAGAGTCGACGAAAGCGTGAGTTGAAGGGATGGACGGAACATGTCCAGAGTGTTTTTACTGAATCGATTGCAATTTAGACAGCTACATCGTCGTTGGAAAGTAACCTTGAAAGCCTGTGCTCTCTCTTAGAATCAGATCTCGACAAATATAGAGCCAAAATAATTGAGATCGTCACGTTTTGGTGAGTTCTATGAAACTTCTACTCAAAGTAGTGCTACAATTTAATGAGTTTTTCAGTGTTTGTCAGCTGCCGGACAAAATCACTGTGTATTCTACACTTGTTGGTTTGTTAAATGCGAAAAATTTCAACTTCGGTGGAGAGGTTCGTCTCGTGAAACTTTCTGTCTTCTGTTTTAGTTGCCGTTCTAATGTCTATTTTTCTTACCTCAGATTGTGGAGAAACTAGTGTCTGATCTTCAAGAGAAGCTTGAAGCTGAGGATTTTCAGCAAGCAATGTTCATTGTATGTTTTTCTTGGAATTTTTACGTTTCCTTTCCATCTTTTGTTGTTGCTTGATCTTTATTGCTTTGTCTAACTATTCTGACTATCAGATCACATTCTTGTGCGACCTGGGTAACAGTCGAGTGTTAACGCTGAGCTCGATAGTTGAGTTCTTGGAAAGTCTGCTCCAGTCGGCTTTCGAAGAGAACGTACCTCAGGTAGATATTTATTCTTAAAAGTAAATCTTAAACAATAGCTAGCATGTCGCGAATTTTTGAATTTTGTACTATTAAATACTAACATCAAATGTGGCAATCTTTTTTTTTATTTCGAAGGAAATCCTGCGGTAATTACACAGTTTTCGCGGTTATCCATATTTCAATGGAAACATCTTACAGGCGCGAACGGACTGGTTTGCCTACACTGTCTTGCGAGTTCTCCCATGGATCGGTCTTGAACTGTTCGAGAAGAAGAAGGAAGAACTCGATAATATCTTGGAGGGAGCTACCAAATACGTGGAGGGACGGAAGAAGGCGCACCTCAAGGTGAACCGCCTATTTTAACCCAATTATGCTCCCTTAAAAATGTTCAAATGTCTTAAGATGCTGCAAGTATGGGGCTCAAGCTCTCCTCACGAACAAGAGGACTATCTCGATTGCTTACTTGCTCAAATAAAGTCACTACAAAATGCTGACTGGAAGGAGAAGCAGATACCGAGACATTATGTTGCTTTTGATGCTGCTCTTCAAGATGCCCTCCAGCACAATTTGCCTAGGTAATTCTATTAAACTATAATGAAATATGTTTTCTTATTCTGAGATTTCTTGCTTTAGCTTTTCTGCACCTGTCCACAAAGAACACTCCAATTACCCATTGCCAACAGTGGTCTTCCGACTGTTTGACTATGCCGATTGCCCTGAAGACGTCAGTTCATATTTTGAGGCTGCATAGCGTATTTTTTCTTTCCTGGTTGTTTTCTGTCGTTGCTTATTAATGCGGTTATTAAGGGTACCGTACTCCCTGGTGCTCATTCGATAGAAAGGTTTCTAATTGAAGAAGAACTCAGTTGGATCATTGAATTCAACGCCACCGACAGGAGGATCTGGTGCGAATTTTGCATTAATTTTTGAACATATGTTTACTATTCGGGAGAAGCTTATTCTTGTTCAAATAGTAGTAGTAATGTGAAGGCCTATTATTTTCATGGATTTGGGGGAAATTTCAGTGCTCAAGAACTTACCAATTATGCTAGAGGAGCAAATGTTCCCATAGCGTATATGATTCTGGAGGTGTTGTTCTCGCAGCTGTTTCGTCTTCCCGTTCCTCCGCAGCCTACAGGATTTTACGGTGAGCGTAAGATTTTGTTATTGATTAGATGAATCGTTTACTGTTTCGAAGGCGATGAGTAAAAAAGATAATAACAAGTAGGCCGCTTGTTATTATTTCATTCCTCTACTTAGCCACTGTTTTTGTACTTTTTCAGTGCTGTGTGAGTTGTAGTGCAGCCAAGAGAAAAATCTCACCAGGCCTTGTTCTTCACAGTAACCTGTTTCGGAAATATTCGAAAGTTCTGTGGAGTGGTATAGAATTCGCATGATAATGTGATGTGACGTTTTTTTAGAGACTCTTATAGGGATTAGCAGCAATAAATACATTTTCTGCTGGCTGCTTCTTCAACTCACGTAGCACCCTTTTTCTTCTCACATTAATCTGATTGTGATCAGTTTATTGTGAGAAGAAAACGGCATTTCATGACCCTACTTAGTCGCCGTCAGTTCGACATACCTTCTGCAAGCTGAAAAGGCTCTTTAGCTCGATTTTTCAGTTTCCATTATACCAAGACATTTCGATTTTTTCTCCTTACAGTAGTATACTGTATGACACCCAGTTCGATAAGTATTATTTCTCGATGGTTCCGTGTGATTTTCTCTTGTAATTTTCGTAATCCTTTGTAATTTGTTCTCTTCAAGGTCCGGTCCTACTGGATTTGTGTAGATTGCAGTCGTCAACCATGCCTCAGGTGTTAGCGCAGGCTGCAGAGTTATTGTACCAGCGCGCGGACACAATGCAACCTTTGTGTCTCGATAGGTGTGTCACACTTCTCTAAATATCTTCTATTATTATCATTTCTTCCATAAGTACGCGTGTACATGGAAACAGTTAAATCTTTCTTCACAACAATGTTTCATGTATACATATATCGTATTTAGAGGCAATATTATAGGTTCGTGGACTGGTTCAGTTTCCATTTGTCCAATTTTGGATTTCGGTGGTCCTGGAATGATTGGAAAGATTGTCTCAGTGTAAGGACGCTCTTGATTTTTATATGAGTAATTAATTGAGATTTATCCATGCAGTTTTGCAGTTTCTGGTAACTCTGTTTCTAGGCTAATCGCTGGGATGCTAAGAAGATTTTTGTTCGCGAAGTTATTGAGAAATGCCGCCGTCTCTCGTACTACGCGCATTTGAAGGAGTTCCTTCCGAAGTCCTTCGCACCGATGATACCGCCACCTCCAGATGTCGTATTCAAGTTTGACGATGGTGATTATCAACATTGTTGAACAATTTTCCCCAATTTAATGTTTTTTGTTTCCTATAATGTGTGTTTTAGAAAATCAACCTGGTCACGAAGCGGCCGAGAAGTTCGTATCACTTTTGCAAAGTCGTTCCGATGATAACGCGATCATGGCAGAGATTCGTCGCGAAGGTGGCCGCTATGATCCCGATCTTTTTGGGATTTTCTTTGCGGTTAGTTGGAAAATTTCTTCATGAATTCTGACGTCATGCAGTCTTCACAAAATGTTTCCCAGGTCTTAATGAGGACTGCTGCAAAGTCGTTCAGCCACACGTTTGTTGCTCTTGCAAGGTACTGTATCTAAATCTTGTGGTATTTTGAATGAGATTCTATGAAGTTCTGCTTTCAGATATAGTACCACTTTGAAAACGATTGCTGACACCTCTGATGAGATGCAGGAAGTTCTTCTACATTGCTTGTTCCAATGCTGGCGGCACAATCATTTGGTAAGTTATGTCTTATGTTTTATTCATTTATTAGGTTGTTGCAAAAGTAATTTCCGTTTCGGGGTATGTTGGAATAGACAACTAATTTTCGTGGGGATTTACCAGCTCCAATAGAACTGTGTCTACTATAGAGTAGGTTTTTTTCTCCTCTTTCAGAATGTGTCTTCAAATTTCACCTATCTCCATCGTGGGCATTATTATAGGGGTCCGAATAAACGATGAACAAACGCGACTTTCGAGTGCTTATGCTGTATGAGTTCAAGCTCGGACATTCTGTAGCCGAGGCAACTCGCAATATTGGCACTGCATTCGGGACGGAATCTCCTACCGAATGCATGGTACGGCTTTGGTTCGGAAAGTTTACCTCTGGAGATTTTGACATCGAAGGCAAGACCAAGCCTGGTCGGAGGACGTCGCTTGACGATGGGATTTTGAGAATAGCCGTAGCTTCAAAGTCGGACACAACTGTCCGGCAGCTAGCGACAGATATGGGTGTCCACTATACCGCGGTAGCAAGACATCTGGATTCGATCGGCCTGGTGAAGAAGAAGCAGAAGTGGATACCCCACGAACTGACCGACGAACAGCGCCTCACCCGATTTAACAGCTACTTCAATCTTCTCATCCGTCTGGAAAACGATCCGTTTTTGGACCGATTATTAACGGCAGATGAGAAGTGGGTCATGAACGATAACAGGAGGAGAGAATATGTCTGAGTGGATAAGGATTGCCCACCAACAAGCTTTCCAAAGCCGGATCTCCACCCTAAAAGCGCTATGCTAAATGTTTGGTGGTGTAGCAAGGGTTTGATTAATTACAGCAAGCTCCAACCTGGTCAGACAATTACAGCAGAAACGTACTGTTGTGATTTGGTACTAATGTTGGGAAAGCTGCAAAAAATGTGGCCGGCAGTCGTGAATAGAAAGGAGCCCGTCTTACTTCAGGACAACGCTCGGCCTCATTCTTCGAAAGTCACCCGGCAAAAACTAAAGGAGTTGGGCATCGAGGTTCTCCCTTATCCTCCTTATTCACCAGACCTCTCCCCAACTTAATATCACTTTTTTCGGGCTTTAGACGCTCACCTGCGGCAGCAGTAATTTGATAATCTTGACCACATCGAATCAGAGCTCCGTCAGTTTTTTAATTCTTGTGATGTTAGTTTCTAACATAGATTCATATACTCGCTGAGGAATCGTTGGGAAAGATGTGTAGAATTGAATGGTTTTTATTTCGAACAAAAATGTTGTGTTTAAGCCGAGATATGATAGTTTGAAGATAGACGTCCGTTTCGGAAATTACTTTTGCAACAACCTAATATTTATCGTGCACTTGACGTGCGCCTCCAAATAACAAGAACGATAAGCAATTAACAAGCGAGAAAGCAAGCTCAACAAAATCTCAACAAAAACTGAAACAAGAATATGAACCTAGTACATTGTAATACCAAACGTGATGTTCTTGATACTCGTCACCTATCACTGATCAGGATCCAGCTAACTAGCTATCTGAAGTCACTCAACTGCACTAATTCACTTAAAAGTTATGGGTTAAAGTCACTTCCATCGCAGAAAGGAAAAAGTGATTTCCACAGCAGAAAGGAATTGCTAACTTGTTCATGTTTTAGAGACCAACTCTCAAAGTACAACCCTCTGCTAGTAAGGTTAATGATCTCGGACACTGCTTCATGCACGCTAACCACAGCAGGGAGCCCAGCGCAACTGACGAAGTCATACCAGCGCGGGTGTATGGTGGCACGTCTTTAAGCTAAACACGTACGCTAGGCACTGGCCCTGGGGAGGCGTACGGAAGGTGTAGGAATTGTACTAGAATATGATTTACTAAAATTTTAATGATCCGAAATGACAGACAATCAGCTAACTACCCAAAGGGATCCTGACATGGCATGTTATTACCTTATGTTATCTTTTATTTATTTATTTTTATTTATTTATTCATACGTCGATATGACGCACCATAAGAGAAACCACAACAAAATAAGAATCGAAGTTAGCCGGGATAAATATGCTCTGTGAACATAGCATCAAGGTATGGAAATCGGTAAGAGCCTTGTAATCGGTAACCTCGCACGTATGTTAGGAGGGACTTATCTCACCGGCAATTATACAGAATTAAAAGTTTGAACTAAAGATGTCCTTGCGGAAAGAAACAAATTTTAAAAAAATTAAATTTAAACTAAACCCTTAATTAAGCACATTAACTGAGAAAGAGGGAAGTGATAGATGCAAGGAGAGCGATAGGGTGGGTCCAGGTGCAACAACACGGATATACAACAGATCGACGGCAAGCCGCAAAACTACACAGCATTAAGGATTCCACAGACGAGTGTGGAAGAAAACAGCTGAGCGGCATCACGCACCCTTCCTACCCTCGCCCTACGCAATACCATGCACAAGCGGGACGAAAGTAGATAGGAATAGTGCGAGAGATAATTGAAAAGAAAGATAATATATTGAAAGAACAAGACTTTAGAAAAAAAAAGATGAAGGTTAGTTCCACTAATCATATTGCCGGTTCACGAGCTATAGTTCCCTGAGCTATAGTTCACTGCGCAGTCAAAATCCCGACTTCAAACTTCAAACTACAAACACAATTCCCCTCAAATCGATGGGAATGGAGGAAAGCTGTTCAGACATAGAAGAAAGCAGCATAAAAGCATAGGGCCCAAGACCTTAGAGCACAAAGCAACTAGGTATTGTTGATACCAAGCATGAAACCGACTGCTCTAAGCGAAGCAACACACTGCACAAAACATCACAGAACATAAACAGATAAAACATCCCAGAGCATAGAAATATAGATGCCAGGCAAATAGAGAAGAAAACAGCAGAAATCCCAGAACAAAACCAAAAACAGAGAAGTAGCTACAGAAACGACGTATAAAACCGAGTCAACAATTGGAACGAAGTATAAAATGAGCATCCCAAGAGGAGCACCTCACTGCACAAAACACTATTAACATAACACTAACAAACAAATCAGAAAAACTGAACAAAAAGCAGTGCCTCCAGATACGACCAAAACAAATTAAAAACACTCCTACAAAATTCAGATATGATAAACCGCAATACCACACGATTTATCCGAGAAAAGAAGGCAGTAACGCAGCCACAAGAACGTGAGAAGTATTACCCTGACCGTCCCTGGAATAATACAAACTTCAATGATTCGTCTGCTGCCGCAGCAATTGTGCGATATCTAGACGTTTAAGTTTCTGACGAAAGAGTTTACTATTTTTCGATTGCATCAGTTCAAGAGGAAGACTCTGTATCCATTTGGTAACTCGTTCAAAAACTATATGAAAGTATCTATGTCTAGAGAAACGACCATATCTAGAATACATACGGAAGCCACGAAGACGTGGACTAGCTGGTCTGAACGTCCAAAAATTACTAGCTGTCAATCTGACTTCTTTTTTGAGGATTTTGAAACAAAACACTAGGTCATGTATCACTCGTCTGTGCTCTAGAGACATGAGCGAAAAAGTCTCAAGTCGGTGCTCATAGGAAGGAAGGCGGCTAGGGCAATGCCTATCTGAGTTAAAAACCCTAAACCACAACAATCGTGTGAAAAGCTTCTGCACTTTTTCAATTTTCAAAATGTCTTTTTTGAGAAATGGGCTCCAAATGGGAGAACAATACTCGAGGATAGGCCACACATGTGATTTATATAAGCGGAGCATCACGGAAGCATCGGAACATTTGATATTTCTAAATAATCTAAAAACCATCTCATAAGCTCTACTCAAAACCTGTCCAATGTGCTGGTTGAAACGCAACGTCTTTTCAAAAAGTATCCCTAAATCTTTGTGAACATCACTTTCCGAAATTTTGAGCCCACTTATCTCATAGTCTATTGAGGGAATTTTACCCACATGCATTACACTACATTTAGAAAGGTTTAAGGGTAAACACCAAGAGTCTGCCCAGGTAACCATTCGCATTAACGAGGTTTTGAAAGCAGAGCGAACAACTTCAGCATTATCTCGATTAAACGTGCAAACTATCTTTACATCATCTGCGTATGCGAGAGCTCTAACATTTGTATGTGTGCTCAAAAATCGGGGCAGTTCCGCTGTATATACTAGAAAAAGTAAGGGGGATAAAACACCTCCCTGCGGAACCCCGCTGGTACATCGAATGCTGTCCGAAAAGCTCTGCCGTATTCTCACAGTCATGAACCTCTCATGCAGGTAAGATTTGATCCATAGTAAAAGCTTGCCGTTAATTCCTAGGAGTTGAAGCTTTCTAATTAGGAGGTGGTGAGGGACCTTATCGAATGCCTTTGAAAAGTCGAAATAGACTACATCGGCGGAGTCACCTCTACATACCGCAAGGCCCAGATTATGCATCTGCTCAGCTAAGTTAGTACAGGTGGACGAACCTGGGAAGAACCCATGCTGCTCGCGTGGAATAACGGACCGTTGCGTGAAGAAATTGAGGAGTTTGTCTGCAATTACTTTTTCCATCACCTTAACTGGCGTCGGAGTGAGGCTGATCGGACGGAATTCGGAAATTTGTGACGCCTTAGAAGACTTCGGGATAGGTATGACGATAGCATGCTTCCACAATGAAGGTACTTCACCATCAATGAACGACGCATTGAAGACGTAGGACAAGGGTAAGGAGAGAGACTTGTGGCAGCGCTTATATACTATCGGTGGGATTCCATCAAATGGTTCCGTGATGGAAGGTTTAAGTGAGGAAAGAATAAGAGAAATTTCATGTGGCTGGAAAAGAATGTCAAATTCGTCCAGAACGTCATACTGCGTCTGCTCTGACTCCCCTGAGTAGACGGGAAGAGAATAATCTTCGACTGAAAAAACACTGGCGAAGTGCGAGGCTAATGCACGTGCTTTCTCAAGGTCGGAGTAGAATTTATTGCCATCTGTATCGGTCAGGGTGGGTATGGGAGCATTTCCTTTGATTCTCATTCGAAGGTATTGGTATAAACAACGGAGAGACGGTTGATTAGCTAGTCGTTTTTCGTAGTTGGTGAGGTACTTTCTCAAGTGGTATTCCAGATCTCGGCAAACTTTCCTATACAAAGGGTTACTTAGAGGAGAATCCAAACTAGAAAAAAGTCTCTCCTTCTGCTCCATGAGGTTTGAAATTTGCATTGGATACAAGGGAAACGAAGGTTTCGAGCCTTTCATAGGAACATATAGAGCTAGCGCTTTATAAATAACCATGCAGAACCTTTTGCACAGCTCAGAAGTGGACCTGCAGTTATCAAAGACCGCCATCCAATTAACTACAGCGAAAAAATTATCAAGAGCACGGTAATCAACTCTCATGAAATCTGGGAGAGGAACGACACCACACTTTTCAATAGACATGTGAAGGTCGAAGGAAATCATAGCATGATCAGATGTAGCTAGTGGAGGTAGCAAGTGCACGTGCGAAACGTTCGGCGCAGATGACAAAACTATGTCCAGAACTTTATGGCCAAGCGTGGACTGCTGCACGAACTGTTTGAAACCTGCATCTAGGAAGAGATCCAAGAAGGATGCGTCAGTCGCTCTACGTGCAGAAAGGCACTCCCAGTCAATGTCTAAATTGAAATCTCCAACAATTACCGTGATACGGCGTAAGGCCGACAAGTCTCGAATTATATTTATTAGAACATCATCTTCGGACTTAACCGAACTAGGAGGACGGTAGACTGTGATAAAACGCACGTATGCCTTATCTGTGGGATCGAAAATATCAACGCATACAATGCTGAACTTGAACGACAACACTGGTAGCACATTCTCAGCCAACAAATTACCTTTCAATAATACACATACCCCGCCCCCTCTACCGTCACGGCGATCTGCGCGGAACACTAGGTACGGATAGCCACCCGTAAGTTCCGAGTCCTGAAAATGCTCATTTAGCCAAGTCTCAGTAATACAAACAGCATCAGGAGTGTTTTGTTTTAAAATGAGGTGCAGGTGCTCAATCTTATTTTTTATGCTGCGAGCGTTTAATAATAAACATCGAAGAGCAGGAGAACCATGCCTACGTATTAGTTTACCTGATTTACCAGATTAGGATGTTGCAAGTCCGACTCCACACCATGAAGAGACAAGGTGGACACCTGGCTATGACGCTGATGAGACTGCGGAGTGGATATTAAATTTTGAGGATGAGAAGATACGGTGTTACGATGGTGCAAGGTGGACCTTCGAACTACCTCGCCGCGGTAGACCACCCATTCTCGGGTTCCACACTCTTGATTCCGCTCTTTCACCATCTGTCTCAATTCGTAGTCGCGCCGTCTTTCCTCAGCAGTCATACTTTTTCGTAGGTAGACGTCACGATACTCTGAGCTACGAAGCCGATGAGCGCTGGCAACAGCACGCTTCCAATGAGCCGACGTGGGGAACACTACTTTCACGAGACGCGGTCGAATTTGGCCCGGGACGCCCATACGATAAACCTCTGAGGGTTTACACTCTACATCCAAGACCTCCAGAAGCCTGTCTACCTTGTCTTGCAAATCACGCTGACGTGCAAGGGACGACGAGTTGGCATTGGCTTCAGGCAGACCCGAAATCACGACACTACGCGACCTCCTCTCCTGTTCGTATCCCTCGTGCACAGCATGGGTCAATTTTTTTCCCAGGTTCATGAGGTAATGTTTAATAAGGGCATTGTCGCAAAGATCAATGGCTTTCTCAAGAAGCTCCGCTGCCGAAAGGCTCGACACATCCGGCAAGTCACCCGTGGGGTGTGAACTTTGCGTGTTTGTCGGGCTGGGCGGCGAGGCCAACTGAGAATATTTACCCGCGATGCGCTGTGATCTTCGTGGCATACTTCAAATAGCTCGAAATTACACCGGTAAAGCGGGAAGACGAATTAGTAGATCAGTGTGCTAATGCCACGATGAGAACAGCACTCCGCAGCCACTTATCGATCGATACGACAGACAACGGCAAGACAAAAGGCGCAAACTCAGTAAAGAAAGGCAACGAAATACCAAGTCCACACAATTAACAGAGAACCGAAGTCAAAACGGTTCTAAGTGGACACCAAAACGAAGAAAGAAAAAAAACACAATAGTAACCGAGAAAAAGGCAACTTATCTGAATTCGAATTGACGAGACGCCCGCACCGCGGCAAACCGACCGCTCAGCGCCGCTGCACCCTTTCGTTTTACATTGTGTTCATTTGTTTTCGTCTTCAGCGCATCATCATTCTGGTCGATAAGATGCTGAAAATGCAGATTTTGGACTGTGGCGTTGTTATTTCTTGGATCTTCAGTGAGAGCATAAGGAGCGAAACTGACAGGTTGATGATAACTAGGCTTAGGCGTAGTTTAGCGATCTTATAATCTGGCTAATTTCAGGCAGTGGGTTTGGGATGTGCTGAACACAGCCCTTGAACGACTCTCTCGTCACATTCACAAAGTCGCTCATGATGTGCACATCTTGCAGAAAAGGGTCGAAAGGCAGCGAGCCGAAACCGGTGAAGAAGTGAGTTCATTTCTTTCGATTTCCTAAAATTGAACTAAATTACCGCGATAGTGAAAGATGTTCAGATGGAGGATGGGGATGCGAAAACGCGCGAGCAGGAGGAATTGGAGCAGCAGCAAGAAAAACTGGACAATTTGAAGGATTTCCAGAAATCGCTCTTTCTCGACGTGTTACATGTAAGTTGCGGTTCTGCTGTTTGACGATTTTCGATCGTTTTTGATATTGAATAACCAGCCTGTTGCAGACGTCATCATATAGTGTTAATAGTATCCTCAGTGTCATATAGTATATATTTTCAATGACAGGTAGCTCACCTGCTACTTAAAAAGTCAAGATAAAGTTTTTGTAAGGGTTTCACTGTAGGGAAAGTTGCTTTAGTGAAAAGGTTAATAGGGCACTCCTATTTCAAATTTTCGGGTCCCTGTCTTTTGTGAAGCTTCAGAGGGGCAGTTAAGGCTGTATTAGATCCGTCAGTCTTTCTATAGTCGTACAATCCTTTGGTTGTAATTTTGTAAATGACAATAATATTTCAATTGCCTAATGTTACAGTCTCTCTCTTACAGAAGTTCACGGTGCTGATCACGGAATACATTGTTCATTGTGAGACTGAGGGAACAGACTTCCGAACACCCTACTTCTCATGGATCAATGGACGCTTCAAACAAATTTTCTTGATGGTGAGTATTTCATATTTTTGAGTTTGGTGGAATCTATTGAATATCTAGTACCGCTTCAGAAATCCTTGTGTAGTTTAGAGCATATTTCCAAAGTGTTTTGAACATTATTCGTCAAGGTTCTATCGAAATGTCGATATCAAAATTTATGATTAATTTCTTGTTTGCAGCACGGCTCCGATCTGCACTTATTCACCGAAGATCTTCGACAAGAACTGTTTTCTAGTTCTGATATCGATCCCAATGTTTTGGAAACGTTCCAGCAATTTGTTGCTCTCCGAGAGTGAGTTGCTTGTTTTTGCTGTGGTGATTAATGTACACTGTGAGCTGTCAATCTGTTTGTTTGTATAATCGGTAAATTATTCTGTATCGCTACTTTTTTCACGGTTTGGCTCTGGTATCTCTGTTCAGCATTGTTTGTTACTTGTTTGCTTTCGCTGAAGGTAAATTGTAAGAAGCTACAGTATCCGACATTCTGTAGAAAAATCGTGCATCTCTGTTTTGTTGTTGAAATTGTGAAGTTCAATTAAAGTTTTATTTCAATGGAGGTTTGTTGGTGTATGGCCAGCTTTGCAATTGTTTGAGAATAAGACGGAGGGCCAGCGGGGGCATTGTTTGACCTCTTGCACTTAGCTCGTGAATTGTTTATATCATATATGTTAAAAAAAACATCAGCATGTGCGCATATGTTGATCAGTACTTCCAGGGTGCACCTTTTGTCGTCCATTAAAAATCCTAGACATTTCGTTATTTACAAGTTAAGATAGTTCTTTCTTCATATCCATGGCTAGTTTGCTGGATGTCAAACAACCGCTAACAAGACCGTGCAGTCGCAAAATCACACTTTAAAAATCGGGTAACACGATCCCTTCCGTTTGCGAGCGCTCTCTATGACACTCCAGCAGCTTGACGTTCCGGGAGTCGTAAAGCTGTGTGTATCGTCACGAAATCAATTATCAACGACTAGGTCATGGGTAGAAGTTCTAACAAATTCCAGGGAATTTTCGACCTCAGCTTAGATGCTTGAGTCGAACGGGATTTTCTACCTCCTGAATAATTTATCCGGAAAGATTCGAGTGCTAACACCCTTCGTTTTTTTCTGTGTTTCTAAGAAAATTAGCTATTGTTCATCATTCAGTCAACACTCGCTCAATGAGTGAAGTTACAATGAAGAGCAAAGTTTGGACCATTCTTTTTACTATCGTCGCCAGCGAGGATTTCACGCCAACCTCACTTCGCCCCATACAGGGAGGTCCGGAGCCGCAACGATGTTCTCATCAGTTTCATGTGATACGTCCGCCCAATAATGACATTATTATTGAGTCCCCTCTGCGCATACCGCGCATTACCAAATATACAAGTCCAAAGCGCAGTGGTTGGAGGCGCTACTTACAACTGCACGGTCGAGCGATCGGTTCCGTCCCGGCCCGGGCTAACCAAGCCTTCCATTCCTCCGGGGTCGGGTAAATAGGTACCAGACTTGTCAGGTAAAGAAAAGACACAGACTTGGTATAGTGGGCCTCGCATGCCATTGTATAGGCCAAATACGCATTCACCACTCCTCTACGGTTCTCAATGGAACAAAAATCCATGGCGCGTCCTTAAGGAACTGGTCAACATCGGCACCTTTATCTTTACTTTATCTTTACAAATTCAATCCGATGTTAAATGACAAATTCTCCTCACCGAATTAGATCTTTTCCAATTGTTCCCGTCTGTTATCGTAACTCTGAGCATCAAAAGCAGCTAGTTAGTAGGTGTTAATTAACGTGCGACGACGAACTATGAACAGCTGTGGGGATCGAAATTTATATCACCCACTTTGCTTACCCGCCATTCAATAGCTGTCCGGCGATAATTTGCGAGTGTTTTCCGGGTGGAGTATCCGTGTTCGGTAAAGCGATATTCTTGAGGAAAATGGCCACATCTACTAGCTCATGCGTTCTGTTCTGTGTCAATACGTGCCGGGTGGTTATTTGCTCGTTCAACCTCTCCAGCATAGCTGAACAATGCAAGTTCTTTTCTTATTCTTTTCTGAGCCCAAAACGACTTCGATCGACTCATTAGCCGGATTCGTATGGGAACTCGTAGTCATTGTGAAATGAGGGAGGTTTTCACATATCGGACTCCAACTTTTCAAGCTTTTGCTCATTCTCTTTCTTTCTATCTCTTCCTTTCTCGTTTCTCTTTAGTAATGCATATTTGTGTGCTCTGTCAGTCAAGATTTTCGCGATCTTGGTTTATCAATATTTTGCACACAGCGGCTGTCTAATCTATGAGAATTTCTCGGTGTAAAAAATGATTATGTTGTAACCTTAACATTGTCTACGATAGCTTGACTTTCCAAAGGATTGAAATTAGTGTTCACCATTCAGAAAATTTCGTAGCAGAAGAATGGAATGGAGTGACTCTAAAGAAACCTCTTTCCCTAACAAAACAATGTTTATCCCGTGAAGTGGCTCTGGAGGTACATAAAGGATTTTCTAATCTTCAAGTTATTGCACTACATCACATTTTGGTCGTTATACAGTTGACTAGCAGTTTCGGGCGGTTCTATGTTTTTGTGTTTTTTGGCCTTTTTAGTTTTTGCCTAAATCCATCGTGATGGTGTATCATGAAGATTCGACGGGAAGCGTCATATAATCCGCTGCTGTAATGTTAAACTCTCAGGGATAGTTAAATTCTTCACCACATTTTTGAAGAATGTAATATTGAACAAAGCTGCTGTTAGCTTTCCTTCAAGCGAATTCCACTGACAATGGAGCCTAGAGAATTTTATTTTATTACATTTATTTCATTTTCTTTTTCTGTGATAAGGCCGCTCTGCGCTTAGTTGACTGGGCTTGCCTTTTTGCAAGACCTCACGTTCACTCGATTTACGAAAAAAAAAACTTGCAAAGTGCCGAACGTCAATCATCATAGTGTCTCTACTTATCTAACTGATTAATGACCTCGTAAAAGGGTCCCAATCCTAGGAAGCTCGTTCGGAGGGCATAGTAACCAAAAAGTGCGAAAAAAGGTACCTCAAAGTAAAACAGGAGAGTTTAGAGAACCATGTCGCAGCTGCCAAAAACGTCTCCATACATTTCTCATGATTCGATCTGTGATTGGCAATTTTTCGTGACTATTAGCGCACCAAATTTTTTTCGGTAAAGTTGTTGATTTGTGCGAGTAGACGAACAGGGTATTCATTAAAAGACAGGAACAGATTCGTGAACAAAAAAACATCCATAAATAGCGAACAATAGCCTTTCACTCCCATTTTCTTTTTAAAGATGCACAACTACTGGGAGGAAAGGGAAATGGTCTCGGAACCAGACAAGATGTCATCTTGTTATTAACCCGCCCAGAATCACTGATTATGCTGCACCTTCTTTTTTTGAAGTAGGTTTTTTTGGAGGTGCCGGAACGATTTTAATGTCAGTTGCAAAAGAATTCAAACGACCTCGAACAGCTTAAACGGAGAAAAACTAGGTAAAAGGCAAGGATCAACCAACACTTTGAGCACAGGGTGGGTACACGACAAGCATCCGGCACTTTGTCACGGTGTCGTAGTCACCTCAAAAGGCCACGTCCCTCTCTGATCTCTGATGATGCTAGTCTCTCTTACTGCACTAATATCAAACGGTTGGGTTCTATGCTTGTTAGATAGATTATAATAAATTGAATTCAAACTCTCACTCCTGTCGAGACTAGCATCACTTGGAGGACCGGTGGTGTAGCGGTTAGCTCTCAGAACTCTTGAATCTTGCGACGAATTCGATAACGGTACAGTAAGGGAGGCTAGGAGCGTGGTTTTCTGAGGTGACAACGATACCGTGACAATCTGCACCACTCCATCATGAGCAGCATCCTGTCGAGATAAATCGAGATACGAGAAAAGGTGTCGCACTTTTGATCAGCAATCCGACTGAAGATCGAGATACGAGAAAAGGTGTCGCACTTTTGATCAGCAATCCGACTGACCCTTCTAGATGAAATTTAGGCAAGATAAGGAGAAAAGATTCCAAATTCGGTGCAGAGTTGAATTTCTCGAATGCTTCTATGCCGAACGAGGTTAGAAAGGTGGATCAAAATTTATCATGGCCTGAGGTTTCGACCCTTTCGTCGTCTTCAGAGGCCTAAAAAGTGGCTCTTAATTTCCTGACCTTACAGAACTACCCGACCAAGCGTCTCATCCTTCCTAGCATTTTTGCGGGCCACTTTTTAGGTCTCTGAAGACGACGGAAAGGTCGAAACTTCAATCCATAATAAATTTTGATACACCTTACTAAGCTCTTTCAGCACAGAAGCATTCGAGAAGTTTCACATCCCGCCGAGGTTTCAAAAAGAGAGAATTTGGGAAATTCAGTGCAGAGTGTTCCTGCGAGATGGCGGTTGATCATGGAAACGGTGGTTGTGCGCTCAAGGAGACTTCATAACTCATCCGTCGGCTGCGGAAGCGGCTGTCCGTAATGAATTGCTGGCCGCTACGAGACTTCACGTGTGTGTGTGTGTGTGCGAGCCCGTCGGTGGGACCTGCTCACACTTTCAATCCCTCCGGCTAATTGCCACCTGCGGTTTCCATCACCGATCACTTAATCGATCTCGCCTCCTCTACCGGATCATTGCCTCGTGCCTGGGCAAAAAGAAGCGACGAAATGAATAGCATGATTGCTACTACCATCGTGGGATTCAGATTATCGATTTGTCTCTTATTATCTCCTGATTCAACGCTGTGGCGTAAAATTGATCTTGCACGAAATATTTCTCAAACTGCACTTTTCTCCTCTGGGGAAGGCGTACTCGCCGAAACGTCGGCCGTCATCAGCTTGTATCAACCTCGGCTAATCGGCTTCAATCTGTAGAATTCTGTAGTACTCTTGTCATTGTAGGAAGTCTGGAAGTTGGAACAAAAACAAGACGGATATAACAATCTATTCGGGCTGAAGTTTTGGCGTCCTCGCTTTCTTCAGAGCCTGGAACAAGTCGAGTTCAATCTGAAAAACTACCAACTCAACATCCACGCCAGCAAACTACTATAGTATTTTATTTATCCATCACCTTTTGACTGGATATACCATGTACAGAAGAAATTCGTAGTACTCACAAGGGATTAAGGGACCGCGTGGTGCAGTGGTAAGTGGCGTTACGGACACCCGCACAGTCGAGCGAGCGATCGCGGTCCGAGCTAACTATGCATTCCATCCCTCCGGGGCTGGGTAAATTCCCTCCGGAGTACCAGACTCGTTAGAGAAAGTACAAACACTGACATAGTATAGCGGCTGGCCTCCGCACGTGATTGTATAGGCCAAATACGCATTCACCATGCTTCTGCGATTTTGAATGGAACGCAAATCCGGGGACTGTTCAACAGCAACACCTTTACCTTTACCAGGAGCTAAACTATTGTCATGGTCATCAGGCCATCGTTTCCTCTCTCTCTGTCGAGCTGCTTTTTCCCTTTGCCCAAAAATGACAAATAGGAACGTTGGGGTTACGGAGAGGACCAAGCAGAAGTAGATGAAAGTGACGGTCGAGAAAAACACTATTAAATTGTGTGGTATTTAGATAAAAGTTATGTGAAGTAGAGCCACAGCTACAATATTACATACTTTAAAACGCTTTCTAGCGTTTTTTCTTTCCTAGTGAATTATTAGAGGAGTTGTACACATCAATCGACTTGTCCGACTGCACCGACTTCAAAAACGTCATTACTCTGCGGATTTCATTTGAGGTGACCCAGCTGGCGGAAGAGTTTTTCTGTTTTTACTGGAGAACGTTCTTTTGAGCTGAATGATTACTACATATGTATATGCACAACTGAAGTGTCGAGTGAAATTCTTGAAAATTTCCAGCTGATGCGCGCTTTAATGATGATGCACTAAGGAGATAATTTCTTATAAGTGGAAGTTCTTCGACGTCACTAAGAGGTTCTGTCAAGAGTTTAAGCAGAATTATCGCCATGGCGATCTATAGCCAGTTTCCGCTCGTGGCCACCAGTCTAACTTGCCTTCAGAGGCTGGGCGCTATCGCCGGTAAGCCTCTGTTTTCGGTCTTCAGAACACATAAGCCTTCATAACGTCCGCTCCAAGATTAACGGCAGCTGCTGGCCTCCAAAATTGCGTTTTTTGTCGTTTAATTGTTCAATTTTCTCTCATTTCTTCGACTTTTTTGTCTTAGTTGATGAAGAGGCGTTAAGAATGACGGGATTTCGAGCCTATATAAGGAAAGCATGCGGTGCTTCATTTGGAGAACTATAACCCTGAGGGTTCCTTCACTCTAGCATTTCTCATTTTGCGCTTGCAGCCAGGTCTCCGTAAACAACAACATTCCGCTTTCGATTTCTGAGCGATGTCCTGTTGTCATTTTAGATCAATCACTTAGCGGGAAAGAGAAGCTTTTTCAGAAAAACACCTTCAGAGGAAGAACGCGTAGTTGCTAAAGGTATCTGTTATGGATCGAACCAATTCCTTGCGATAGCAGTCAGCTAGTCCTCACGAATGTTCATGCATAGCTACTACGTTTGGTGTGACTTGCCTTTCTGCGTCGTTTTCTGGATCTCCACTGCCTGAATGCTTCTTCATCGGCTTAGTATTGTTTCTCTATCACAAGCTGAAAATTCAATCGATACGAAACTTTTGAAAAACAATAAGGAAAAATGTTTTACCCACACTCGCCCAAGGGGCCATAGGGATCTGGAGATTGAGATGTTCTTGTTAGTCGTTCTAATTTTTATCAAAAATTTCCCTGCTGGCAGTAACCGTTTCACATCAGATTCTGTGTTGTTTCCTAACCATTTAGCTGATGTTGTTGTCGTTGTATAAGCACAACTGTCAGTAATTTCGAATGTGTTTTCCATTTGTCTTCTGAGTTGTGCGCACTTTGATATGCATTTTTAAATAAATAAATTGCTAAATTTTAGCGAATTCAAGCAGAAATTACTTGAAAATTTCAGTAATTTTGGCGGTTTCAGTATAAGGCGTGCATGAAACTGAGTAATCAAAAACATTCCACGATATTTCACCTTCCACAAATTCCGGAAGTTTTTTTATATGCCTTTTCCTTCTATACGTGAAAAAAGATAACGGAGAACAGACATGGTCTCGAATTTCATCTTAGCTGCAAGATTTACAACAACGAGCGTAATCGAAGACGTGCGACCTCCTCATTTTCCATTTTTTGCTATTTCCTCTAGCTCCAGTGATAACTGATATGTCATCGTCATCGTTGTTTTGCCAGGTAAATGTTTGCCTTCTGAACGTTTATCGTGTTAAATAAACAGAGAAATCAGAAAATGCTTGTGAGATAGATCATAGAAGAGGATAGGCGGCAGCGGCTTCTTCACGACTGCTCGATTAGAAACAACCCTCTTACTCAAGTTGGATCCCATCCATATATTGATGTTGTTTGTCTCTAATTGTTCTCTCAAATGTTTTCCAACGCAGCCGTGAAATTTCTAAGCTGCGAACTTAAAAAACCTTCGATTCGTAGGACAGAGAAGGACCATAGCGTCAGTTATTTTTCAGCTTGACTGTGTCAAGTTCTCATCACCTGGATGCCTTTCAAAATGATTGGGTACCATGTGTTCTTCAGTATATATTCATTTATTTTACATGAACAGGTCATGCGTAACTGCGATATGTTAAACAAAACGGATACAAAATGATGAGCAGCCAACAGTAAACATTAGTTGAACTTCTATAAGAGAATTACTTTCATCATTTTTGATTTTTCCAACAGAAAAGTTACATTATTGAGCTTAGAGCTTGGAAAAAAACAAATCTCTCGCATGGAACGATATTCAGACCGATGACTTCTCTATCTTTACTCAGTTCGTTGTATTCGAATAATTTTCGATTATTCACCATCACCAATCGTATCGCATTTTACCGCACTTCGGTTAAATTTATATAAAAATCAACTTTAATAATGACACACAGAACTGGTAGATTTCCGCCAAAACGCGATGTAAACGATATAAATCGCTTTGCCGTCCACCTGGCATAGATCATTTTTGAATCATTTTTGTTAGATAAAACACAAGCCCGGAATCAGAAGAGCGTGATCTACCCAATGGTGAAGGACGCGTAGTCAAAGTTCTGATTTTTTGATTTTTACGTGTGTGTTGTGGGTAGATAGAAGAGACTTTTCAGAGATGACATCTTTGGAAACTTTCGAGCGGTTACATTAATCAGGCATGTGACTTGGAACCGTTACCATTTGGCCTTTTTTCTCCGCAGCTCTTATTCATTCTACTGCATTGATTTCTACAAATTTGATTCATTTGCGAATCGACGTTAAATTGGTGATTCATTAGCGCCGCCCCCAAAGAACAGACGAACAAATCAGACACGTTTCGAGAGCGACGGGTTTGTTTTATTTTCAGAAAATTATGAAGCCTCCTAGTGCAGTTTCTGTTTAAATGCTCGTGGCGTAGTTCAAAAATTCACAATCAATAACTTATAGTTTATAATTTAACATAAAATCATGTTTCAATTTTTACCATCAAGGTTGATCAGCAAAAGCGTGAGCTTGTGTGTCATTCGCCGATGTCGGCCTAGTTTTTGGTAAATATTGATTCTATGAGTTCCGGTAATGCTGATTACATGATTTTGACTCCCGTTTATCCTATCGATTTGTACCTATGCACAATAAACGTGATGATGGTACATAATTTAGATGTTTGGTTATGAAAAAGCAAAAATCGCAACCCAAGTGGGACTTGAGCCCATGCCATCGCCATGACTGGATCCTGTGATGCAATATCCCCACACCACCGATGGCTCTCATACCCTTCAGCTGTCCATTTTGCCATATTTTGCTAAATACGATTCTGTGTGCTCTGACGATAATTATCACTTGTAACCACTCTTTTTATTTTGGCTAGAAATAATATGAATATAGAGAAAAATATATAAATTCAGAAATCTCCAAGCGCTTTCATTTTCGAGGATCACTACTGATGGTGCTGTTTTGAAATTATTCTTCTGGCTCTACAACTTTTTAGGAAAAGACTTTCAAAGGCTTCCAAAGGCCTTAAAAATGTTTCGACTTTTCTGAAAATTTCATAGGCCTTAACACTGAGATCGAAGACTCACGCATGAAAAGCCGTCTCTGGTACCAATTTCTGGTAAGTAAGATGCCAAAAACGTCGAAAACAATATCTTTTGATAAATAAATACTAGCTCTAGGCAGCTGTTTGAAATGAGGCTTTTGTGTGACAACCTTGGGAAGCAGAATAATAGTTTAAGACAGTATAAATCTGCTTCGCTGTTCGGGCTTTGTGAGTAACCCAACATCATTGAGCCATCAAACATTCTTGTTTTATGACCCTCATTTTTAGTAACTACTAAGTACACTAGAAGTACACTAGATTTTTAGTAACTACTAAGTACACTTTTTAATAACTACTAAGTACACTAGAGTACACTAGATGTTGTATTGATGGTTCTACTATCATCGCGAAAGTCATTCTTTGCTTTTATTTCCCATTTTCATTTAATTTTCGACGTTTTATCGTTACTCGCCATCTCCGTCTTTATTATTCTCTTACTCTAGTTGCGAATTCTCAGTCTCCACTTTTTTGATCTTTTTTTCGGAAAGTTCGATGACGCTCTGAGTGATTTGTAGAGTGCATTTGATGGGTCACATTCACTGTTCTGAGACGAAAAAATTCGTTTGTAGGATATTTTTGCCTTCACCGTTGAAGAGCGGAAGTGTAATACATCGTTTTTATTGAAAAGCAGTGACACTATCGTATACCATTATCATTACTTAAAATATGTCGTCATTCTCCGTCAAAGTGCAAAAATTACTTTTCGTTCCTAAGCACTTTTTGATCGAGATTGCCAAGGATATAGACGGAAAGACTCGTTCTATCATCTTTTCATAAGCGCCAAGAGCGAAGACGTTGACTTGTTTTTTGTCGTTTCATTCTGATAGCTAACTATTTGTTGAAATAAGTATTGATAAGTAAAATTGTGTTGCTCATCCATCCAAATCTTTTAAGTTTGCTGTCCCCATTTATTTTATTCTATATTTATTTTTATTTATTTATTTTTAATATTTATTTAGGTTCATTCAGGTGATCCTTCCCCATTCCTTACGTTGTCGACGGATTTGGTCGAAACGTTCTAGGTCGACGTTTTTCGCTATATAGAGCATACTTAGGCAAGTTTGAAATGGTTTCCTGGATTAAGTCGTGCAAAAAAAGAATTAAGGGGTGGATCTGTTAAAATTCAAATTGCCAGAATTCAAATCGACGATAGATTGAAACTCTCCTTCTCCTATCATAATTGTCGGACCTCTTGCTTACTAGCAGCGGATTTTCAAACGTTCATATGTCTTCTCAAGAAGGAGAGGATCTGAATACCAGCATGATGATGAATCCGCCTTCGAACATTTGTCGTAACTCGTATATTGCCTTACTCAAAGAATGATGTGTTCTTTCGAATGGTGGTTGAATTAAGAGAAACGGTGAGAAGTGAGCCGAGTTATGGGGTTTTTCATATAAGCTGCAAAAAAGGACAGGACTTTCTTTACAATCTAATATCTTTTCTGGAAGACGATAGAAGATAAGATAAATTGACGGTCGATACGCTCCACTCCTGAAGGGCTAACTACCGCTTTGATACGTTGCGGGTTTTGGTAGTCGCTTGTTGTTGTCCGCGCTGTTTCCAGTACACTCGATATCCGGCAAGTTCAGTATCATTTCTCACGCTACCTGTCACGGCAAATCAGTTTCAGCGAGAAGTACCGGACTCGCCGCCACTCTACCTCCCCAATAATCACCCACGTCGCATTGTCGCTCGGGATCTCCCTTACCCTCCCTAGCACTTCATTGTCATCTTTCCAATCGGAATCCATTTAACCCTTTGGTATTTTCTGCTGAGAATTTTCCTGCACTTCATTACCGACTGTCGTTGAATCCTGACATGTTCAATATCGTAGTGTTCTGTAGACTGAAGCCGATTAGCCAAGACTGATTAAAGTTTAATACGGCTGATGTTTCGGTGAATGTGAAATCGTCACAGCCTCGAACTTGTGTAATCAAGTCCAAGTTTGAGACTCTACAGGGTGCGCAAAAATTACCCGGAATAATACATCACAGGCCATAACTACTGGCAGAGCTGGATTCTGAGCTTCGTATTGGAATATGTTACACATATATACTACATGCACACGCTGTCCAAGTTTGAGCTCTTGAATGCTTGCACATCGGTAATAGCAAAACAAAATCTGAAACTATCGGCCATCATCAGTCCACACCTCTCTGGTCGTACTGCTATTTTTATCCCAATTTTCCTTAATGTTTCTGAGAAACTGATTTTCTAGTCTAGAACGTTTCTAAGAAAAAAGTGTGCTCTATCTGATGTGCAACTTTGCTGACTCTGATAGCACCGCTAACAAACACATGGAATGATATCGATGAGGACTACCTGCGTGCCACGGGCTATTCGTTTGGCGCAATTGATAACAACTTTTAGAACTAATCTTTCAACCTAATATTGGAGTAGTGGGTACGTATACACTGAAGTCAAATGTGTTTCAAGCCTGAGTTCATTTGAGTTCACAATGTGCGAATGACAAAGCTAAATCGAGAATGATCAGCAATCATCGACTCATAATTTTGCTGTCCCACGCAGCACAGCACAAGATGGCTGACCTCTGAACTCGCGGAATTTGAACCGCCTGAGTTTTTTTTTCTGGTCACTTACTGGGAGCGAGAATTCCTCTACACAACACAAACATTTGGCTCCACTGGAAGCTCGCCTGGCTGAGGAAAAGAACGATATAGTAGAAGACTACCTCCGTGCCATGAGTTATGGGTTTGCTACTCGTCTGAGGACATGTATCCGTAAGATAGGGGGCCACTTTGAACGAACGTGATACTTTTCTATTAGTGAGGAAATAGGGAAACTGTATGTTAAGTTTCACTGTCAGATCTACATTTTTGTTGAAGTTACAATGTGATATTTTATTCCGGGTAATTTTTGCGCACCCTGTAAATAAACTTGTATCAATCCTGTCTAATCGGTTTCAGCCTACAGTGTACCATAATTTTTTTAACTCCCTCCTAACTCTGCGATCTGTTCATTGAGAAGCACTTGCAGGAATTCTTTTTATCTATCAATTCAGCTCTCAAGACCGTGATTCGTAAGAAAATGCAATAGTCGAAGGAGATCATGTGAGGGAAATCTATTTTGTAGTGAAATTTGAGTTTTATTACCGCTTTGCTGTGTGTTGCTATGAGGCTGGAAACTAATTTCGTGGACTGTTTTGCAGCCATTATTTCTAGCGAACACAACTCACAGCATAATACTTATTTTGGGTTGTCCTGTATTCTCTGGGGCAAAGACGATCCAGTAATGAGGTGTAGCTTAAAATTTACCTATGACAATAACTCCCTTGAAATAAAAAACTCTGCATTTATTAGGAAGTTGAATGGGGCAGCTACCTGAGAGAGGGGAATTGCCAGCTTGTTTTAATGGTAAATATGTCGTTTGGGTTACATTTTTCGTTGTTCGGTGATTAGCACTTTTGTTGAAAGTGCGTGAAAGCCCACGAAATTATAATAGTTTCCAATCTACTATTAAATATACTAGAGTAGGATGTTGCAATGATGGTGCTTGGGTTCGGACCCTGCCTGAGATGCGATTTTTGCGACAAACCTAGCAACATCATTGCAAGACAAGACATTGAAGACCAGTCGGCTCCGGTGAGGAGAGTCTTTTGAAGGTCATTAGACAGAAAGTTCTACAGACCTGTGCTCTGGGGAAATGTTACCTTATGTCGTCGCCAAGTCTCCCTTTCCCAAATGCTGTGGCTAGTTCTTTAAGAAAGTAAACAGCAAATTGAAAGGACTGAGATTGACAGGAAACTGAAAAGAGTGTCATAGACAAGAAAGCCGGAAGTGGCCTGCAATTCTTTTGAAATCGTCCACCAAAACGCGATCAGAAGGAATGACTATTGTGGTAGGGCGATTATGGGTGTCGTCGTATCGAAGATGGAAAAATGCCAAATTCCACACGATGGTATTGGTCACGAAGCATCGCAATACATACTCAAGAATGCAAGCACGCACCACCTCTAAAAAAGCGGAAATACGAAGTTGACCCTCGAGAAGCATTCGTAAGACGACGGGATGCCGTCGAACTAGGATACTCACCCCTAAGCTACTAAACACGACAGTCGCCCATACCTACCGCATACAAAAACATACGAAAACTACGAAGGCTCACTCATGGAGGTGCAACTGACTGTAGGTGGTTTCACCTCAGTTGCAAAAAAGAAAGCACCATTTTTCCGGTCAGTTCCCCACTGGAAGCTGGTACGATGTTTGTCTCTCGAGCTCACGTAAACATTTCATGGTCTCTGTGGAATATCCTCTGGAGTGGATAGATTGGTTAGATTGACTTGTACATTATCTCTGTAATTGCTTGACAAAGTTATGCATCGAAATGTGAGTCTATGGACTGGTATTCAAACATCGGTACAAATGCAAAATATGGCCCCTTTTGCCGACCCCTCAAATCTCGCCTGATCGGTCCCTCGGGGTGCCAATCTTTTCCGGGAAGTGATCAGAAGACATGTCCGATACTGCACCTTTACTTTGCTGTAGCCATTGTGACTCGGCGGTCCACATCGGCTGCACGAATAGGGTTAGCGTATCTACGGCTCTGGCGAAGGCGAAAAAAACGCCTAATAAAGACATTTGCCAAATTTTCAACCAGCTCAGTCAATCAGCACCTTTGGGACCATGGACGCTCGATTAGCTTGACTCTCCAACTAGGTGCTGCTGAGCACTTAGCTTAGAGTAATAGTGGCGATAATCGTCGTCAGTCCATCAATCATTTCAAAACTGCAGCACAGTGTAAACAGCACAGCAAAAAGTCGTTGGTGGTCGAGGGAAACCCATTTCCGCTATTGATTTTTGGATTCGTTCCAAGTCGTATTCAAAGCGCTTTCAAGGGTTCTCCAGACGATATCATGATTCAGTGCCAAAGAATTCCGCATTTCTCGTTAATATAATCTTTGTTGCGGTTTTTATCTCACATATTATGTTATCTCGTCTCTTACTACTTACCAAATGTTTACAAGTAGGTTACACAAAGGAAATATCCGTGATATATTGTTAATTTAAATCCCACAGCCTCAAGGCCTTCAGTCTCAAGTTCTGAATTTGACACTTGATTTTCCACAAGCTTGTTTTCAAAATATGGGCAAGCAATGCCGTTCTTCTAAAGACATTTTTATTGTCTTTTCCTTTTTCTCCATCCTAAACTTCATTTTGCACCAGCCGGCGATTAGTGTCTTTTACCAACAATTTTTCCGTTGAAACTGCTGACTCCACGGGTTCTGCATAGATCAAAACGCTGTTTTTCGATAAATTATTTACTGCAGGATTTATTTTGGGTGCTGATCACGAATCACGAATGCTTATTTTTGTCTCCTGTTTTTCGAATACAAGGGCCACGCAAATAATTACCCAGAGTTGGAAGCATCTGTTTAGCTGAAACATCGCGTTATGTGGTTATTCTGCATGATGATCAGGACTTCGACTTCCGCTGTAGAATAACCAAGCAAGGATCACCCGTACATTGCGACTTGACAACCTTATGCGACTAATAAATATGAGTGGTCCTTAGCCGTAGTTTTGAAGTATTTTTCCACAAGAAGTTGGTGCAATATTCAATGAAAACAAGGCGATGCTTCAAACTGAATTGTGCCCATGCACTATGCCGTTGCTCTATTTGGTGTCGAGTTTATTGCTACTAATTAGAATGAATTTCTATAGAAACAGTGTTATATCTGCATTAGTTCACACCACGATCAGAAAAATTGCTAAAGTCTCCAGGAGTATTGATCCCACACTCTTGACCATGGAAAGTGAGGAGTACTACTGTAAGACAGCTGTCTCGGTCTGGCACTGAAGTGTGAATTTTTGTGTTTTCTCATAGGTTGCGATTGAAATTTTGTCTGTTTTTTGTTTACCAATTTTAACACTGGTTTGACTTCATCCCTACTCCACCATTTTAGATACGCACAATCCAAACATAAGCGCACCTATTCCAAGAATTGAGCGTCGACTACTACACTGCAGTTCTCTTGCTGATAAACCATGGACTATCGCAAGCTGCTCAGAAATCAGCACTGATTTCTTAATTGCCATTTTGAGGTGCTATATATGCTATATATACTACAAGCCTTAGGCGGTTCCGATGAAAGGAATATATATTATACTGACTCTGCAGTCACAAAAAAGGTGGACATATAATGAATCTCATTATGGAAAAGTCACTCAAAAGATGAATATTGCTAGTAACACAAATCTATTCTGCTATTTGCCGCTTCTTGTTTAGCGGCTCATAGACGAGAACTAGTTGAATGACTTATGTATTTGGAGATGCTAGGTTATTCTCAAAACACTGACATAGGACGGGAATTGAACCCGCGGCTTTCTGTTTCCGGCAGACTGCATTAACCACCGTGCTACCGATGTGCGTTGCAAATCTCCTAGCATCTTTATGTAAGTATTGCCAAATATAAGTATTGCTAGTTTTTACTGAGCCGTTCCGAACCCCCTACTTAATCGTAACGCTGATTTTCACAGTCAATACAATAGTGAATCAGGCTCCGAGGAATCACAAATTCTCTATTGGGTCAATGTTAGGACTGCATACCATCATGCATTCAGAGAAAAACTCTCCCGTTCATTGGAATGCCCCTTCTGGGGAAGGAGATGGAATCTAAGTAATGCAAGCGTAGCAGTAAGTTCTATGGAACGAGCTTGACGTGCCGCCAGTTCTGCTTAAATGATTTCAATTTATCACTGAATGTTTTGATGCCACGATGAAGAGTAGTTGATGCTTCGCACTATTATACATACACCACAAGAAGATGATTTGTCACTGGGTGTTCTCTGATGTTCATGAACCGTCCTGCTCAAACCGATTCACAAAGAGCGAAAAATAGAAGAACAATCTCTACCCGATTTTGGGAAGAGAATGCAATAAAGACCATCTTCATGTTCTCTCTTCTTTAAACTCGGCATTACGATGATATCTCAATATGATTTACTTCTGCCGCTCGAGGTTGTTAGGTGGTAACACTTTATTAACGGCCTAACGTTTCGACCTTCCCGTCGTCTTCGGAGGCCTCAATCGTCCACCTCTGAACTAAGGCTCAATGTTAGTAATAAGTAACGTTAGTAGCAATAAGAAACGTTAGTAGCAATCTACTAACGTTACTTATTACTAACATTGAGCTTTAGCTCAAAGGTGGACGATTGAGGCCTTCGAAGACGACGGGAAGGCCGAAACGTTAGACCGTTAATAAAGTGTTACCACCTAACAACCTCGAGCGGCAGAAGTAAATCATATTGAGATAGCAGTAAAGACCCTCTTAAAAGCCTTTACGATGAAGTTCGTTTCCTCCTCAAACCTGTTCATGTTGAAGGCGTACATGCCTAGCAAGTATTTCTGGTAAGGATTAGCTTGGACTTCAGTATATAATGGGGTGACATCATATACGTAATTTCAGATAAACACCGAAAAATAAACGGGATCACGCCCAAACCTTGACCCATATTCGGGGCTTGCGTAGATATAAAACACTTCACGGTGAGGGTTCGAATATCACAAACAAGTAACAATGTACAAACCCCAAATAAATACCGGATATATTCCAGAGCCCGTTGGTGAATCAGGGCTTGTACCTCAACCGGGATATCCAGCCCTCGCGTATCAGCTGGGTTGGGTGAAACGTCGAAGAAACGCCTATGATAATGAGTTACGATCTGTGCATCATTTGCAGTATGATTTGAATTCATCATTCATGAATCTGGTCCCAGAACTCAGCTGTCATTTACTGAAAGGATGCCGGTTGCGGATTAGACTCGGAAGCTTCGAAAAAATATGGCTCAACCTAAAAAAGCTTTTCCTTTCTCAACATAAGAACCAAGTTGCCAGAATTCCAGAATACATTATAGAATAGAATAGAATAGTATTAGATTTTGGTATTATGTATTAGTAGCTTCGACACGATTCGAAAACGATAGTTGGTGACTGTCTCCCGAAATCAGAAGCTAAAAAGCCCTCGAACTCCTTAAGTTGTCCTCATTTTTCCTTCATAGACTTCCTGCCATATTGGATCTTCAACGCAACTTATTTTCAACCTTCCTAATGGAGTAAGACGCTACGGCACTTCGTCTTCTTTAAGGCCCTTGTTATACGTTCGCTCACCCCCCAGCGTAACTCGTCCATTCAGTATCAGACACCGTGGGGCCAGACACGTTTGTACGAGTTCACCACGCCAGCATCACCATGATAACTCGTACAAACGTGTCTGGGCCCACGGTGTCTGATACTGAATGGACGAGTTACGCTGGGGGGTGAGCGAACGTATAACAAGGGCCTAAAGTCAGATATAGGACATCTCGGTGTCATCCTGGTCCACGGTTATCTTTTCAATCTCTGGCTGGTTTCAGCAGACCCGTATGTATACGTTTAATCTCCAATTTAGTCTAAATTAGCGAGTAATGCCAACTTTTCTGTTATTTCATAAGATTAACTAATAAAACGCAGTTTTCGTGAGAATGTGTACGACGCTTATAGACTAATTATTGTTATTTCGAACAAATTAATTCCTATTCACATGAATCTCATTCCAGTCTCTGTCTTTGGAACTTTCACGGTTCTGAAGATTAGTCATATTGGAAATCATCAGAAATGTGCCATTGCGCTAGCTGAGTATTGATCTACCCACATGAAGTGTTATGGTCTGATAGTCAGAAAAAACGTAAAGGGGACTAATCCCAGCAGATAATCGCTCCCGAGTTCCGTTACCGGTTTTCCCTCATAATACGTGTTGTGAGCGCTGCAACCAAGAATCCGAAAAAGGCTCTTTTCTGTGCAAATAATTTATATGCTCCGATAGGTACACAAGAGAAGTTCCTGAATGGGCAAAAAGCTGGCTTATATTTTTTGTGGTAGTTGTGCAATATTGGCTTCGGACTAGAAAATTTGGAAAAATCCTGGGTGTTACGTGCATCGCTAAGGTTTCTCCAGAAGCTGGAAAACTGTTTTACGCAGTCGAAGATTTTTGAGCTGGACCTCGTTTTTCTTGTTGGTAACATACTGGAAAAACCTACAAACCTTTCCCCTCTGGAATAGGTGGAAAAAGAAGTACAAAAGATGGAAAAGTGGTAAAGGAGAGTTTAGTAGAGATGGTCTGTTTCAATGGTCGGACGATTCTTCTCTATCGACGTGAACTTTAGTTTACGAACGTGGACCTTCGGAAGAAAACAGAGTCAACGTCATCTGTACGACGAGTTGCGCCGTTTAAGTGCCATTATGCAAACATTATTCATCAATAGAAAGCAAGGCCGCATAGTTAACCGGTCACGACGAATTCACCGAATTCTTCAATTTATAATTCTCCAATTCATAGATTAATTCTCATTTTGCATATTTCTTAGATAGAATTTCGATAGGAGGAGCACTCGACGAGAGAGTAAACCCTCACTGATCCATGAAAAGCTTGTGTAGTTTCCAGTAGCTTTCTATTGTTCGATCGAACGAGTGAAATCTGTAAACAGACAGTTGAATGAACAAAAAAACCAGCAAATAATGCAACCAAATAGATGAAAATGCATTTCCAGCATGTGGTTGCTTTAAAAAAGGAATCATTCCAAAAAATAAAAGCTCATAGAACAATCGTGCCGGAAATTTTCTGTCAGACTGGACGTAGTCACAGACTGGACGTACCCCGGAGGTATGGAAGGCTTGGCTAATCAAAGTGAGGAGCGCTTACTCGATCGTGCAAACGGAATCGGAAGTAGTGCTTCTTACCATTGTCCTGAATAGAGTGTAGCAAGGCTTGAAAATGCACCAAGAAGAACATTCTGCGCCAAAATGGTCGTGAATTTATGAGGAACCAGGGCCCAGATTCATGAACCGACGAGCGGTCTCCGAAACCGCGGCGCAGCCAGAACCAGACGGCAGAGTCGATGAGACATTGCGTTTAACGTAGAAAATTTAAGATAAGTAGACAAATGTGGGCGCCTTTCGGGCTGTATCTCGTGGTTTATCGGGGGATTACCAATGATGAATCTGTGCCCAGAACGTTTGACAAACGTTGAAGGGACCTATCCGAGAAATATAGGACTGTGGGAAGCTGCATCAATCGAACATCAACTAGGCCAAGAATTACAAGAATCGACCCGCAAGCTAACAAGCACTTTGTATTCTCAGGTCGTAAGTTACTTATCACCTCGGGTAGAAAACATGTTTCTTATCTCCTGCATCTACTCCGCCATTTAACAGCTGCAATTTCGACTCGATTATCGGAGAATGAAATCACCTTTGAAGATCGCCGAAATCGAGCGGGAAATCGGATCACCATGTGACATAGGAATGCGGAAAACAGACAGACTGTCAAGGTTGTGGTTTGGCGATGATATCCACGTGATGATAAACGACGATGAATGAGGAGCGTGGCGACGGCGGTATGTGTAGAGGGGAGGAGTCGCAGCCGACGACGACAAACTGCGTTTGTTCACCGAATACTGGGCCAGACCTTGCCCAAAAACATCACCATCCCGTCGGCTTGGTGGTAGCGGCACCCAGAACAGTTCAGTGCCGAATCAGCCATTTACTGCAGTTACTGCAGCTGAAGCCGACGAAGCCTCGTAGCCACCTGATAACGCTCTCGGCAACCGTGTGACCACGCGAATCTGCCGCCCGGTCCTCCTTCTTTTCGCGACTTTACGGTTTCAACGACGGACCAACAAAACTAGCAAGTCGACAGTATGGACGTTGAATCGAATGGAAAAGACTCTGAGGATCGCCTGACTAAAATGGGTCGACTCTTCGCACAGTTCGTCATTCTCGGGGTAAGCATTTTCTAGATACAACATTGTTAACCGAATGTCTTGGAGCCGTATATGATTCAGTCCACCTGATTCTTTCTCGCAGAGGTGGGCCTCAGTTAAACTGGTTACTTCCGTTTTGTAACTATGATTTTCACTGTTTACTTTATCACGAATGTTCATCTAGACTTTTCCTCTGCCTTTGATTGGCTTTGGTCGGAGTTTTCAAATTTTAGGTGCATTTTTACTCGACTCTATGTATTAGCAATCAAGCCCAAGACCCTCTCGCTTTTCCACAATGCCTTGAATACGATAGCCTTGATGTACCATTTTCCTTTATTCCAGGAAATCATTGGATTTAAGTTCATTGATTATTCATTGATTATATCTGCTCAAAGGTTTTCCTGCTTGAATGGCTTGAAGATGGAATTTTTCTTTCCAATTCCATACTTTTTTGCTTTCTTTTTTTGCATCCCGTATCCGTTTCTCATTCACATATCGTGGATTCCATTCTTTCATCTCACCAAATCATTCTTTCCACCATTTCCTTGCTTCAGAAGAATTCCACATATTTTGCACTATCTCTCTAATTGGTTTCCATGCTCACTTGAAAGATGGAGAAAAAACGGCAGCAAATGACGCCTAACCTTAAGGAAAATTATGTGAAAACGGGGAACGTGGTCCGAAGTCTTATCTTTATCCTACAACTCACTTTGTTTCTGAAGAACCGCGCCTGATCAAACGCGCTTAACTATTTCACAGTGACCATCCTTGGGAGGTGAACTTTGTTCTGGTTAGAAAAACTCATTCCAGTGGTTAAGAGCCCGGTTTCAATATTAATCGTGAATTTTAATCTAGTCAATTATCTTCACGTGGAAGCTCGATCAACACATCGTTACGCGAAGGAATTGATAAAAAATTTTGCTGTTATTCAAAATTCTGAAAACAATCAAGTGACTGCAAATTGCAAACGAAGTTTCGTTGGAGGGGTGGATTTTTCCTCGACTTTTCAAAGTTCGGTTGCCCTTACGGTGACAGACTTTCTTTTGAGACATTGAGTAAGTTCATAGTGGTTCAGCGGTGCTGACTTAGCTAACACTAAAATACTAAAGTTGAACAAAGAAAGTATAGGGAGCACCAGACAGACGTCTTCTTTCTCTACCTTGTTAACTAAGAGACTCGAACCATTGGCTTATCACCATTTGCATGTAGAATTTATTGCAGTTTTTCATCGCTCGTGAAGTCATTTATGCGCTCCCGATGTAAATGACCAGAGAAGAGAGAAGTACACAGAGATCGCTTCTTTCTGGAAGTAAGTAGCCAGGGACTAGCTAAGAAGAACTGTTTCTCGAAATTAGAACGAAAATTTGGCAATGGCAGCGTAGAAACTCGTGCCGGATACCCAGATTTGCGTGAATCGTCTAAAGTTCTCATTTATGACCTTCGGAAGAATTCAAATCCAATTGTTTTGTTCTCGAATCGACGCTAGAAGAACATTGTCAGTGAAGGTCAAATGGCTCACTAGTTGTATATTCTCCATGAAATATCACTGGAAAGCGTCTTTCTTCAAATTCCAATCTTAAATTTCTTCAAAAAGCCAGTAGTGCTTCGTACTCCAAGGCTCGGAAGCCCTTGACCCCACACCTCTAATAAAAAACCAGTGTTCCATATTCCGCTATGGAACCGACAACAAAAATCACTCCTGTGCACGACGTTGAACTTTTGGCCGTCAAGGTGTTATTTAAACAGCGTCTATATGATCGAGAATGTTTTGACTACGTTACGTTTATGCAAACCAGCCGACTTTTCGGCATGACAAGGGAACGACTCGTCAACTCGCGACTAGTAAACACTAGAAGAACTACACTGATCAATTCATCTAGCAGAAAGTCTAGCAAATGTCAACAGCCGTGAGATTCTCTCTACGGTTTACTATCTAAAAGTGCGTTCATACCTAAAGGCGGAAGTAAAATGGTCGGTCAATACTCGAACGCGCCGTGCACTTATCTGGTTTTCATAATCGTCGATTTATGATGTGGTAAAAATTTACCCGACCTCGGAGGGTTGGGTGGGTTATTTACGAGACCGATGTAACAACGAGCATGTAAAGAAGTTAATATTATCAGAAAAACTTTCATATTCACCCATCGAGACAATTTATTGATTGTTCTGTTACTTGCCGCATATGGATCCTCAGGACTTGAAGCAAGCCATTTTCTTTTCACACTGTACTTCTTCAAACCAAGCAGGATGTTATTTGGACGAATTCGAGCTTTACTGAAACCAAGAGAGCGTTTTTCAGAAACAATTAGCCGTTTTCCTCGCCTTGTTTTCCACCAAATTACCCAATTTTCGATTAGAAATGGAGGAATTTCAGTCGTTCTTCAGAACGGAGCAAGAAATTTGTGAACTCATCAACCGTCAGCTTGAGGCAGCTGTGGCTCATGATCAGCACCACCAGAAGTCTTATTAAAAGACACTCGATGCCATCATAACATGCACGAGTAGGTTGATAAAAATTTGAATGATCGCACAGTGGTTGTTCATTGGTTTTTTCGTATTTTTCACTAACCACATGATCCCGAGCCACTTGAAAATTCTTTTGAAATTTCACAAATGCTTCTGTGCCGAACGAGGTTTGTAAGGTAGATCAGTCTTTATTTGGCCTATTTGGCGCAGAAGTATTTGCGAAGTTTAACATCATGCCGAGGTTTCAAGAAGAGAGAACTTAGAAAATCTTCTGGAATTTTCTCTTGAAAGCGCCATCAATACCAATTTCCGTCGCAGAAAGTCACCATTTTTCATTCAGAAGAAATGGGGAAATTACTGAAGAGAAGTTCAGGAAACGTAAACTAACTAAAAGTAAGCTAACGCCAACCAAGTTCAAAAAGCATGAGTCTACATAAATCTATAGTCTACATAAATCAAGAATGAACATCGACATCTTTTTACTGCTTCTTAGAAGATTATTTATTAGCCCTTAGAAGGAATCATAGAAGGAATAAAAATTTTGTAACTCATTAAGCAGTATATGAAAGAAAGATCTGAAAAATATCGCGCAACGGGGGACCTAATCAAAAAGTCCAATTGCCCTTAGTGGAAGAACAACAAGCCAAACTCTATGCTATTGTTGCCATATACTTGACAGCCACTGTTCTCATCACCAGACGCACTCATAGTGCGTCAACCGGTTTGTGGCCGTTTAGAACTTTGGGATGTTTTCTCTGGTTACGATAATGCACGATACAAATGAGCTTATCAACAAATTTGAAATTTGGTGTACCTATTATATTATCTCCTCGCACCTCATCACTTGTAGAGATAAGCGCCATTGGTTCAAAGAGTATATAATTTCAATGGCACTTTGCCAGCTGTTTCTTCTTCACCAATTCAATATCATTGAAGTAACACGTTGTGCAGCTATAAGAAGTCCTCCTTCCACTTTGAGGTGGTGCAAACGATTGTCGGGTAGATGGTATCAGGCTAGCCTGGCTAGGTAGAGACACTGACTTGAACAGCGGTTGGCCTCTACGAGTTACTGTGCAGGTCAAATTCACATTCTGTATGTCCCTACAATTCCGAACGGAGAACAAATGCATGGCGGGCCCTTAATGACCTGATCAGCATCGACCATTTTATCTGTAAACTATTTAAGACTGCACGAAAAATTGAGGTTGGAAAGAAATGTTCCAGACTTGTCTGGGAATTAGGTCAAATACACATTCATCACCTATCCTCTATTCTAAAAGGAAAATAAGTGCATGGCACGTCCTGAGGGATCTTCCTCAAATAGCATCAATGCCGAGCATCTAAGTTTTACATCTTCCATAGTGGTTGCCCAGTAGCAACTACAGGTTTGACCAAAAGAAGCAAGATGACCGTTGAGGTTTAAAGAAGGTGCGAGAAGGTAACGGGGGTTAATAGGATACTTTCTGGAATTTAACGGGGGCTAATGGGATATTTTCTAGACTTTTCTATTCTGAAAAAAGCTGTGATCGTCTTGCTGAAAAGCCGTGTTTCTAGGTGGGAAAGCCACAGACATTTTTATTCTTTCGCTGCACTAATAAACAAAGTGGTTCCACCACTCCTTTTGTGAAACGTTGATGTGAAACTTTATATTCCGTTTTCTCTGATTTCTTAATCCAACTCTTAGACTTATAACATCGGGAGAGTCTTACATTCTCATTGAATTTCTAATGAAGTCAGTTCCATGCCGTCAGAAACATCTGGGACAAAATTCACTTGAAAGCGAACAAAGCGTGCGGAACACTTCAACGACTTCTTTCATGCCACTCTTTTCCTGCTCGAATGAGCCGTTCCACTCATAAATCGCCATCTGTTTCACTGTTTCACGAGCATCAATGATGAAAATGTTGAGAAAACACTTTATGAGCTCGATGGGACCCCTCTAACTGGCTAGATGAAGCTCTTTGCTCTCTCTCGTCGTCGGTTGCACAATCCGCTGAACATCTCGTGGTTGTGTACGAGCTTCCTACCAACGGACACGGTAAACAGCCGATCACCTATCATCGATCAACCTGAAACATTATTATGTTTTGTGTGTCATTAATCGTTACCACTCGTTCTCAACCCTCAAACCTCTACGAGAATCCTGTTTACCGACGTTCAGCGGATTATCTCAAACGGTCTGCCAATTCATTAAACACTATGCTCTCCATTACCTTGAACTCTAAACTATCACTTCTGCTGAAACTACAGCGCGGTGTATGTATGTTATCCACATGCAATTTCTACAAATTCGTTGATCTTGCTTCCAAATTTTTTTATGCGTAGACTCCAACCGGAGCAATTCTTGTGGGACCGAGGAACGGCCCTATGAAAAGCGGAGGAATCGTTGACGGACATTAAACGATCTCTGGATTTTTCATGAAGAACTCACTAGAAGACCTTTCTCGCTTACCTGGCTCCTCGTGAGAGGACAATGACAGTGGAGTGGTAATGTACTACTTGAGAATCTTTTCTTTTGCCTGGTTCTTTGGGGAGCAACTTGCAAAAGGAAAGTACTATGCGAAAAGTTTCGTTAAAAATTCGAGCACTTCATTTCTAAAAGACGCGGCCTTAGTACAGAGTTACGTTAGTTTACGGTCACTGTCATAAGAAAGAAGAGGCTTGCTGGAAGCTCCTAGAGCAAGAGAGAACGACTGCCTGGATCACCGTTCAGGGTAAGAAATGGATTTCATACGAAAATCCTGAAAGGAAACTGCCGTGGTTCCCAGTAAACGAGAAGCCGAAACCAGTCCGAAACGGTGTGAACGCTGCAAAAAGGGAATGCTCTCACTTTTCTTCTCCTCAGATAGTTGTATTCACTACGACAGCGAGGGAGAGCGAGGGAGAAACGTTGACCTACGAAGTGTTCTGTAGACAACTTCTGTAGATGTAGATGGCGTGAGAAGCACCTGGCTCCTTGCTGAAGCACGAAGAAATCCATCTTATCATGGACAGTGCAACGCCCCACCATGCCATGGCGTTACAGACGAGCTAAAGCGACTAGGCATAGAATGGCTACCCCATCCACCGTACTCACCCGACCTTAGCTCTTGCAACTACATATCATGCTTTCAGAAGCCTCCAGCAGGGGCCACATTCATCATTGGTAAACCCCGATAAACCCCGAGATATATCCCAAACGGCGCTCACCTTCGTCTACTTATCCTAAACTTCCTACGTTAAACGCAATGTCTCATCGACTCTGTCGTCTGGCTCTGGCTGCGCCGCGGTTTCGGAGACCGCTGGATCGTTCATGAATTTGGGCCCAGGCTTTCTGCCAAGGACAAACCTTCGATAGTCGTGGCGATGTCTAGCGCGCAGTGGACTAGTGAATCTCGTCACGATTCTCCTTATTCTGTGAGGATGAAATCGCTGTTCTGTCTGCTCGTTGGAAAAAGGTCGTGCGAATAGATTCCCCCTCGTCTTCCTTGTTGTTGTTTACTCTCGAATGAAGCTAACAGATTCTCTCAAAACCTTTGGCACACCCTAATACTTAGAAGCTATTTTGTCGAAATTGATTCGCTCCCTCTTTTGTTTCCTCGAGAAGGAGTCGCTAGAGAGTTTTTTCAGTACCCTGATTCCTTGTGAAAGGACCTCTCGAGAGAACTTGACCAGCGTCTTTGCAGTAATTCTGTTTTTTTAATGCCACGCATAACTCCTAAAGCCAGCGTGGGAAAACGTGCGAAAGTCATAGTAAACAGTGAATTCTGCGTCTGAGCCTCTTGGCTGAAAGTCGAAAAGCTTAGCGCTGTGCTTGCCTCAGAACGTGACAAAACGGCAAGACAGAAGCCCTTCCATCCGAGCTGTTTCAGTTTTCCGTTTCATTCACCTGCCTCCCTTTCTAGGCTAACGATTTTGAGGAAGTACCGTCGCTGAGAATTCAAGCCCTCTTGGGCTCGAATTTCTCAATACAAGACAAACAAACGATTAAACACAACACCTAACATCCGTTTCGTTCCCACGCATACACTAATGGAACGAAGGTTAAGATCATCCCTCAGAACTCCGCAGTAAGAAAGGTTATCTTACGATTAGTAAGTTGTGATACCCCTAGAAACTTTCATGAATAATAGAATATCACACCCAATAGTTGAAATTACCTTCGATATGTCAAATCTACTCTACATCTCATGCTTGGATAATCAAACCAATTAAATGAAACTGTTATCCTCAACCCCTCAAACCTCTACGGTAATCAACACCTTCGCGGTTTAGTGGTAATTAGCCACACATGTTTCCAGCGTCAAACACCGTCAGAATGTTGTGTTGTGAGAGCTTTGAGCGTGAGAATTAGATCCGGGTGAGACCACTCTTCTCAATCCATCATTATTGTCTGCTGTTATTCGCCAACAGGTTGACCCGAAGAGCCGTCTGTCTGTCACTCTTCAACCACACTTCCACCGGATCGTCTTTTTGATATCTTCTCCTACCTTTTTCTAACTATCCAGAGTGTTGGGATTCTTGAAGAGCTGCAAAGGTAGTCTTCCATTCCTTGATCATCTTACATGGGTTTAGGTTCACATTTTACCTTTTCTCGCTGTCTCATTCTTATTGCATTCCAACGCTAAAAGGGATGTTAAGAGAACTTGCTCACGGGATAATGGCACATTGCTGAAATGTGATTAATTGTCAACAGCAGTACATGTGTTTGATGCGATGTGTGAGTGTGATGTGAAGCAAAACTAAATAGTCTAACGAGGGAGGTCAGTGAGCTTCCCCCAAAGATTCTCGTCGAGACCTATACGGTTCGGTAGGGCATCGAGTGACGATTACAACGGTATAATTTGTTGAATGACTTATATATTAGGAGATGCTAGGTTATTCGCAAAACACTGACATCGGACGGGAATTGAACCCGCGTCTTTCTGTTTCCGGCAGACTGCACTAACCACTGTGCTACCGATGTACTACGTTGCGAAGCTCCTAGCATCTCTTTCTTAAGCCCGGTCGGGCTGTTGCTATCAGCACTCACCCGTAAACACGGGAATGAGCCGGTAAGCCGATATCGGCAGTTACCAGTTAAGCTGATAGCATTTTTGATATAACACGAAACTGTTCTGATATTTTTACCGCTCTTTATTTTGCGGGTTATAGACGAGAACCAGTTGAATGACTTATATATTAGGAGATGCTAGGTTATTCGCAAAACACTGACATCGGACGGGAATTGAACCCGCGTCTTTCTGTTTCCGGCAGACTGCACTAACCACTGTGCTACCGATGTACTACGTTGCGAAGCTCCTAGCATCTCTTTCTTAAGCCCGGTCGGGCTGTTGCTATCAGCACTCACCCGTAAACACGGGAATGAGCCGGTAAGCCGATATCGGCAGTTACCAGTTAAGCTGATAGCATTTTTGATATAACACGAAACTGTTCTGATATTTTTACCGCTCTTTATTTTGCGGGTTATAGACGAGAACCAGTTGAATGACTTATATATTAGGAGATGCTAGGTTATTCGCAAAACACTGACATCGGACGGGAATTGAACCCGCGTCTTTCTGTTTCCGGCAGACTGCACTAACCACTGTGCTACCGATGTACTACGTTGCGAAGCTCCTAGCATCTCTTTCTTAAGCCCGGTCGGGCTGTTGCTATCAGCACTCACTGTACTACGTTGCGAAGCTCCTAGCATCTCTTTCTTAAGCCCGGTCGGGCTGTTGCTATCAGCACTCACTGTACTACGTTGCGAAGCTCCTAGCATCTCTTTCTTAAGCCCGGTCGGGCTGTTGCTATCAGCACTCACTATAAGAAAGAGATGCTAGGAGCTTCGCAACGTAGTACATCGGTAGCACAGTGGTTAGTGCAGTCTGCCGGAAACAGAAAGACGCGGGTTCAATTCCCGTCCGATGTCAGTGTTTTGCGAATAACCTAGCATCTCCTAATATATAAGTCATTCAACTGGTTCTCGTCTATAACCCGCAAAATAAAGAGCGGTAAAAATATCAGAACAGTTTCGTGTTATATCAAAAATGCTATCAGCTTAACTGGTAACTGCCGATATCGGCTTACCGGCTCATTCCCGTGTTTACGGGTGAGTGCTGATAGCAACAGCCCGACCGGGCTTAAGAAAGAGATGCTAGGAGCTTCGCAACGTAGTACATCGGTAGCACAGTGGTTAGTGCAGTCTGCCGGAAACAGAAAGACGCGGGTTCAATTCCCGTCCGATGTCAGTGTTTTGCGAATAACCTAGCATCTCCTAATATATAAGTCATTCAACTGGTTCTCGTCTATAACCCGCAAAATAAAGAGCGGTAAAAATATCAGAACGGTATAATTTGTTTTTGCTACCTGCGAATGGGTGGCCCAAAAAAGGCAAAAAACCTTGACAACTAACATACGCACGGAGGACCATATCGACTAGCACTAACATGAAATTCTAGTTTTATTACCGCTTTTTGTGGGTTACTGTCATGTATACTAGAACATGATGTTTAACGGTGCTGTTCATCGCAAAAAATGTTCATCGCAAAAATCGCATCTCAGGCGGGAATCGAACCCGCGAATCGAATCTGACATTAGTTTCTGAATTTAGGATCGATTTGGGTTCGTTACGGTAGGTATGGAGCATATTCATCAGTGCTAGTAGATATTGTCCTTTGTGCGTACTCTATTGGTCATACTCCTCCCGAACGCGATTTTATCCAGTAACTACGACTAAATTGCAACAGGAGTCTAATTTGGAATCTAGCGTATGAAGGCAAAAGAAAAATCCTCCGAAGGGACCGAACCCCCGACCATCAGATCGTGGGCCTTAAGGCCGGTTCAGAGTGTTGCTGCATGCAGCTGCAGCAATGCTGAAGGATAGGAAATGCAGCACTGCAGCAGCTGCATGCAGCACTCTGCAGCAAGGGGGGTTGTTCAGAGTGCTGCAGAGTGCTGCAGCAGAGAATTTCCACCGGAATTCTCTACTGCAGCTGCTGCATCGACGCCACGCCATCGATCGATTCTGAAGAATTTACATGTCGAACATGTCGAAACCGACCGAGCTGCTGCTGTGCGTTGCTGCAGAAAACTGCAGCAACGCACTGCAGCAACGCGGTGGTCCCGAACGGAACGACGCTCCGCCCCTCTGTTGCTGCAGAATCATGCAGCAACACTCTGAATCGGCCCTTAGGGCTTGTTCAGACGACGCGCGTCGAAAATGCAAAATTGAAGCTCAATCGATATTTAACGTCATTGATCGAATTTGCTCCTTTGCGTTAGTGGCGCAGTCCGGCGGCGCCTCATATAGGCAAAAAAATTAGGCATATAATCACATAGGAAAGAAATTGAACGAAAAAAGTGAATTTTGTCAAAATTTCCATTAATAAGAAATAGCAGCCTTCTAAAAAACCCGAGCGACCAGTAAGTTTGCCTATATGAGGCGCAACCGGACTGCGCCACTAATGCAAAAGAGCAAATTCGATCAAGGGCGTTAATTATCGATTGAGCTTCGATTTTGCATTTTCGACGCGCGTCGTCTGAACAAGCCCTTACATGCTACCGACTGAGCCACAACGTTACGACCTGCGTTGGTTAAGACATAGAAGCCCTCTCGCCATTAACTAGTATTACAATCCTACACGTCAAGAGTTTTCGCCCTTTTTTGGTCCACCCATTTGCAGGTAGCAAAAACAAAGTATACCGTTGTAATCGTCACTCGATGCTCTACCGAACCGTATAGGTCTCGATGAGAATCTTTGGGGGAAGCTCTCTGACCTCCCTTGTAAGATCCTCGCCATTAGATTAGGTCATTTTTCGCCAATGAATGACATCCACATCACTAGGACTTCACCTAGGGTGACTACAAATGCCAGTGAAATGGACTTTTTGTTGCAGGAAGTTTCCGTCGAGGCTTCGATGAATATAGAATGGAGAGAAAAATAGACGAGAAAATTTAGTTAATGAGTGTCGATCACGCGAACTGCCTACTTGTCGAGAAGCGGTGCCGGAAGACGTATCACATTATATCTTACCTATGGCATTTCCAATGCTCAGAGCAGAGGAGATGTACGTATTCAGGGGAAATGTTGAAGGGATTTCCTCGTTCGACTGTTGATGAACCTTTGTTAATTTTTAGAACCCAAGTTTAGATACCTAAGTTTAATTGCCCAGGTTTGAAGTTCCGACGGGGACGAATTCGCCGCAACATTAGTTGTCATGGACTTGAGCCATTCTTGGCTTATCGGCGTCAGTCTAGTATACCATACGATTAATGGGCTGTTTAATATTTTTTCCTGTCTCTCGACGTTGTTGGACGACTTCTCGACCTTTCCGTTGTCTTCAGATTCTGTGATATTGGTGTCCACTAGTACTCACTAATGAACTTATACATCATTGGTCATTCGATCAAATGCAAGAAATATTGAGAAAGTGCCAAATCGAAGAAAAATTGTCGATGTCCTACATCTACCGAAGTGCAAAACGATTATTTTACTATTTTATATTGAGGCACAGACTCAACAAAGGAGTCGGAAGAAACACATTGAACAAATCGGCACTTCCAGTGTGAAATCTCTGCACTGAGACAATGGGCATTCTATGGGAATGATGTCCGTTTGAGGCACGACTCATTACGTTGAAGGCAGCTAATTCTCCGGAACGCGGCGTTCCATTTTTGCACTGCACGAGCCACATCACATTTGGTTCTTCCAAAAAGCAAAACCATTCAAGAAATCGTCAACTCCTCGTGTTCTTCCTGGAAGAACATGGAGTAGGAATGACTGTAAAAACAGTTGTGAAAGCATCACGAGGGAATCGCTACGCTAGAGTGTCGCCTCTATTCTGCGTCCATGTTTTCTTATCATTGAAAATTAATTTTTACAAATAGTTGGATTGATCAGTAGATATAGAACATTTGTATCGTCAGATAACTCGGAGACATCATGAACTACGAACATCGACTGTATTTCATTCAGATTATTTTCGGTTCGTGCTCTTCTTGACTTAGTGTGCCGCTCAAATCGTCAGACCTTCGACTATGCCGAAAACGCATAGGTTCCTTCCTAAAATGATCATTCACTTCTCTTGGCTCAGAATATTTTCCTCAAAACTTCTTCCAAACTTTTATAGGCATTAATCAATTCCTAAGATACTAGCACTCTTGTTCTTGATTGGATTTATGTTGGCCTTTCATTTATAGCTGATATTTAAAAGTCAGTTGAGCAATGACGTGTAGAATTAGAATGGAAGGAAATTTGCTGATAGGACCGATTTTACGCATTTCACAGAAGAATGAATTTTATTGCGACCACTTCTCAGCTGATAGGATCAAGGGCTGATACTGACAACCGCGGAGAAATATAACCGGGATATAGCTGACTGAAAGCTAGTTTATGTCGACAGAAAATGTAGAAACAGGCAGCCAATCGTCAAGCTCTTTCGAGGTCAGATAGCTTGATAGAGTTTCGCCTCAATCTTTGTAATTCTTTGGATCGCGTAGGCGTTACCCAAATTCTAAATTTCAGTGAAATACCAGCAGCCCATCTTCTTGCTATCAAAAAGTGCTCTATCAAAAACTTGCATAAGATTATTAAGAGCATATTTTCTAGAGCACAGATCGTGTCACAAACTACCGGACGGTCTGTGTGATTTTAGGAGAGGATTTAAATAAAAATATATTTTTATCTGTTTCGTATGCTGCTGTGCCAAACGAGGTTAGTAGGTGGACCAACTTCATTAGTGGCCTAACGTTTCGACCTGTTCGTCGGCCAAAGACTAACCATCCCTAGCATTTTTCTTGACACACTTGAAATATCTACCCCATGTAACCGTAAACCGTGCAACGGCAAGTATTATGTATTGGGGAGACCGGTCGTGATTTGCTGGCACGTATCAATGAACATTTGGCCAGTAAGAGAAGAGGTTAACCTTAACAGCACCGTAGGGAAGGCACAGACATGAAGTGCATGACGGGAATGATTTTGACATAAAGTGCAGAATCCTATCATATGAGATCGAGAAATCGTCTAGGAAATCATTGGAAGCGCTTTGGATTCCCGCACGGAACAACCGGAATGAGCAGCAGCTTACGAAACTTATAATATCATGCCGCCGAGGTTTCAAGGAGAGAGAACTTGGAGAATATATCTCTATCATTTCTGATGCAATGTGCCTTAAGGAGTGCAGCAAAAAGGAGTATTCGACATATTTCTCTTAGTAGAGTCATTATAAGAAACGATTCTGTCGGATGGTGTCCATTTGTCTACAGTAACCCATCGTCAGCTCAGTGATTTCTTCGTGAATAACAAATTTATAGCCTTGAAATTTTTTACCAAACACCAAATTAAGCATTTTTTGGTAGAAACATACGGCATCTAGCTATTTTTTCGTTGACAATAACCCAATTCTCGCGGCACCTCTTCGTGAATGAAAACCCTAATTTGTTCTCATATTATGAATACTTGCCAATCGCAAGATGTTCAGTGATTGCCTGATTCATTACAAGTGTTCCGTTGGACTGTAAATGTGTGTCAAATGGTAACTTTATTTATTCATTTATTTATTTAAATACGTCACAAGACGCGCACCAAAAGCAACAAGTCATCAGAAACAACAACAAAAAAAAGAAATGCCCAAACAAAAACTTACGAGTATTCTCTTTCTGTTGAAGCCCATTTTCAAACTACTTTCCTACAAAAGGTTTTTATTTTTTCCCCATCTCCACCTTTTCTGTTACCACTGCTTGCTATTTTTCTTCGAGCAGGTTTCTTAACAGCTCGGATTTAGTCGCAGGAAATTCACAAGAACAAATTAACATCTCTGAAAGGCGCGGGAAGGTCGTTCAGCTCATTCCCACGCCTATTGCACGGAAAGCTAATTTCTTTCCGTAAAAATTCAGTGTCAGTGCTATTCAGCATCGATGTATGTTTGTATGTTTATATATAAATGTTTATTACGGAGTCATAGACAATCACGCAAAAGTTGGCAGTAGACTTCCGGATCACATAATTTAAAAAACAGACGAACCTAGGAGCCTAACAAATTCCCTAAAACAAATAAAACAATAAAGCTGAAATTCAAGATGAGAATGAACCTGAGAACGAAAGGCATAATAAACATGGAAATCATAAGAAAATAGGAAAACCAGGGGATGGTACAATTCCAAAAGCTAAAGGAAAGTTTTGAAAGCTAACAGAAAGGCATGACTGGACTGGCCATTACCATTTAAGTACTTACACAGTGATGTTTTCCTAAATGTTCGAAAATAAAGTAGGACAAGGTACGTCTTGTTCTACTCACAAAAAAAGAGATTTTTAACTCTTTTTTTCGTCTTGGGTATAACTAACTTTATTGCGGTTCCTTCCGTCCGAAACGGTTTCCATATGAATAATTCATTGTTTTCGCATTTCACATCCGAATTCAACGGGAAAGTCGCGTCATTTTCCGATTCCTCTTCCTTAATTTTTCGCAAAATGGAGTCTGTCGGGCTTCCAAATTTCACTATGTGGTCCACTGAGCGTAGATTGTTCCCGCTTCGGTGCACTTCATTGCGGTGCGCGGTGGTCCGCCGTATGAAATGCAACTTCTAAAAGCCCCCCCACGTAAGCGTGGCTGGTTCTCCAAACGTGCCAGCGAGGATGGCCCCTATCGACACCTTCTTTCAACGAAGCCAGCTTGCTTTTTGGTGACGAGAAATGTGGAATTCTTCGTCCAAAACTGAAGAAAAACTGGGAAAACATGACTTCTTAAAATAAGGGTGGGAAGGGAGATTATAGGTACAAGGTGAAGAGCTCCTACAAACCGTAAACGATTTTGAAACCATTTGTCTTTCCACCAACCTTTTAGCTGACATCATGTCTAGCCTTTGATTAGGTTTTTTTTTGATTTTTTTTAATTCACGACCCCCCACTTCCAGGACGGTTCTGGTACGACCCTCCTACCTACATGAAAACTGACTGTCTCGCACTACATGGGTTTCTACAGGCTCCGAAATGTCATTTGGCCCAGATCAAGTTACTCATTTCCGATGCCGAAGGTGCAACATGATATTCACAATATATTGTTGCTTATTTCTGTTTTTTATTTTATAATTATTCCTCGAACCTGCTTCTATAGACCGTTCTTCCATGAGGTCAAGTCCTAGTGCGACCTCCCTCGATTTATAAACCACGAACTTGAGCAGGCTCGCAACTTAACATGATTCCTTCTTTTTGTTCGCGTGGTGCAGTGGTAGGAGGCGTTACTGATACCCCTACCGTCCATCCTGGATGGTCCCCGGAGGGCTTGGATATGGCTTCTCGCTCAGGCTATTCAAGCCTTCCATTCCTCCTTTCAGTCTTTGTGTAGACCAAATACCATGCCTTTACAGTCCTGAATGGAACACAATTGCGGCTGCACCTCCTCATGCAGCTTGATCAGCGCTGGCTATATTTTCCTTTACCTATCAAAAAGATAAAATCATGAATTTCTAAGTACTTTATGTCTATTTTTGGAGTTACTACTGATAAGGAATACGCAAATGCAAATAGCAAACTAATATTCATGCACTGGCGGCCATGTATGCAAGAACGAAACAAGGGGGTTCAGATACCCTGGGCTTCGTAAACGTATTCCTGATTCATAAAGACCAGGGTAACTGAAACCCTAGGGGTAAGCCGTTTAGTTTAGAGCAGTTGAGATTATTGACGCCGTCATTACCTCTGGTCGTCCTGAAATGTGAACAATATTTCGACCGAATCCTCTCAAAAATATCGTTGTTTCAGCCGGGAAGTGGGCGTGTCGCAGAGGTTCCGCCTGTGTCAGCGGACAAGAAGACTTCGCCGCCAACCGACGGCATGGGGACTGCTACTGATCTGCAGGTAAGCGATCTTCGTTTCCTTTCCGACAGTAGAGCAAATGGTTACTTCTTGGGAGCTGGTACTTCTCAATTCAAGACCTGGCTAGAAACTACTTGTAGAAAGTTCCCAGCAAGTAAAACAAACCGGCCATAATAGCCTTTCTTAAAGACTTAATGTTGAAGTACACTGAAGAAGATGGTAGTGAACGTCACAGTAGTTCCTTGAAAAAACTCAAAGGAACACTCAAGACATCTTGGTTCCGAATTATGACCGACCTCTGGTATTTTGCCTCAGTGAAGTTACAAAAAGAGTAACTTTTAGAAAAAAGATAGTTTGGGCCGATAAAAACTCCGACAGTGGGAAATTTATACAATATTCGCACGTTGAATATTTTAGTAGTGTAGGCTTCGCAAGCTCATCTTTCTCTATTCTTATTGATTCAACAAAAATTCTGTTACACTTCACACAGTTTGAAGTTCTTTCCTGAATTATGGAGCACTGGAGTATTTCCGCAGTCTACCGAGCTTATTTGCCTGTGGCAAAGGGTCAGCCCCTTTGGCGGATCGTGACATCGGGGTTCAAGGTTAACATTCGAGAATCGAAACGAGAGATCTCTTCTCATTTTTAATGCAAATTATGATCCAATTCGTGACACCTGAGAAAATGAAAATATATTCACGCTTGAGTTGGTGGAGATGGCTGTAACAAATTAGGCATGGTAGAAGAATTGATGGTGAACTTTGGACAAAAAGCGGACCTTTCGTTTGACCCCAGTAGCAGCTGACCATAACTACTTGTCCGATGTAACATGGAAATTCCATTCTATCTATTGTGCAAAGAACTTTGATGCATAAATAAAATTGAACGTCTATTTATAATATAATCTTCTTTGCATGTTTTGTCCACAAATCTATTGTTCATTTTCTCCACATCCATTCTACACATCTCTTATTCCGACTAAAGGCGCATGTTATCGCAAGGGTATCGCTATCCCTGAAATTCAGGTTAATATTTCCAGAAATCCATTACCCATTTTAAGGTGGCGCGCGAATGTACTGACTACTGGTGACAGCATCATGGCAAAAATTGCAGCTCAGGCGGGATACGAACCTGTGATCATCAGTACAGCATCTACATATACATACATCTATATACTTTACTGCCGGAAAAATACACGAAATTTCAGGCCCTTCTCGAAACGAAACTAGCATACGTACACCCTCGTCATTCTTCGTCAGCTATAAAAAATCAGTTCAAGAGCTTCAGTCCCTAAGCGGTTACATCCACAAAAAAAGAAAACGAATACCTTTTTGACCGGCACTTATAATGCTTAAAGTGTAATCCTCTCTGCTCACTTAATAGTAACAAGGAAAAATGAGGACGTAGAACTAGAATGTCGTCAATGTATTTTTTACTATTGATTGTTTTGTGCGTTCTTGTTCGATATATATATCCGAGTTCGGTTCCATGTCTTCAATAAAAAGGGGTAAAAATAAACAAATGGCTGAGGTAGGTGGAGACCGTCCACAGTATTAAACAATAGTCGCGTAAGGGCTTGTTCAGACGACGCGCGTCGAAAATGCAGAATTGAAGCTCAATCAATAATTAACGTCATTGATCGAATTTGCTCCTTTGCGTTAGTGGCGCAGTCCGGTTGCGCCTCATATAGGCAAAAAAAATTAGGCATATAATCACATAGGAAAGAAATTGAACGAAAAAAGTGAATTTTGTCAAAATTTCCATTAATAAGGAATAGCAGCCTTCTAAAAAACCCGAGCGACCAGTAAGTTTGCCTATGTGAGGCGCAACCGGACTGCGCCACTAATGCAAAAGAGCAAATTCGATCAAGGGCGTTAATTATCGATTGAGCTTCGATTTTGCATTTTCGACGCGCGTCGTCTGAACAAGCCCTAAGAGAGTAGAGAACGGCCAAGAGGAGGAGGCCTTTCGCAAAAAAACCGGATTGTGTCTCATGGTTTCGAAGTCCTCTTAACGAACAAACATTTATTAGAGACTCGTATTTTGCCTGATGCTGAGTCATTCTGTTCATGTGGCCCAAAATGTGTTCCACCTCATCTCCTCTCGTTCGGGTTCACATGCCACAATTCACGTTCCCGAATTGGTACTGGCCTGAAATCAGAATTCTTTTCGTTAGAGATTGGCTGTTATTGAAGTGTTTGAATCGACTTGAACTAGCGTTTCCAATTCTACATTCTCTAAAGTAAAATACAGCTACAAATACAGTTCAAACAAATAAACTTATGCCCTAAAGAAATTGAACTCCTACGTCTGCCTCAGTAGGTTGTTGGGTGGAAATATTTATTTATTTATTTATTGAGACATGCGATATAATCACATGTAAGGCGATAATTGTGACAGTATCACCATCGCACCGAAGGACAAAGCATCCTGAGAGTTCAGACAGATACAAAAATACAATACGAAATCACTGGTTAATGGTAAAACAGTTCAAACTACGAAATGCAGTAAGCGGCAATATAAGGTCATACTAGCTCCGCCGCACTGGAAAGCAAGGTAAAATAAAAGTAACAAAACGCTTAAAAGAAACCTATAAGTTCATTGGCATTTACCTAAAATCCATTTGAAAGACCGTAAGTTAGCGGGAATGGGAAATCGTTTGCTAAACTTCACATATTCAGCTCCAGCTCTGCAAATGAAGTGCAAATGAATATTTTTATTTAACTACGGAAATTGATACTGTAAATTATTCACATTGATGCTGAGGTTCAAAGGCGAAGGAACTTGGGAAAGGCCGTAGCCAGAAAAAATTATACAGTGATTACACCCTATTATACATTCAGCATCGATAATCGAAACCTTTAAGCCTCCTGATCTGCGGGCCGTACTTGTTGAGCACTCAGGAACTCTGTCGAGCACTTTTCTAAGAGCGTCTTCCACTCCTCGGCACATTAACGCATCTGAAGGCTTTGTAAAAAAAGGTTCCGCTACCGTTCTTTTCGCTGGCACGAATCTCAAGAGCTGCTTGGCTAGCTGTTTTACCTCAGTGTTTACTTTCGTTTCACGAACACGGGGTGCAGCGTTGGTTTGCTCCGGCTCGTTGAAGCGGTCAAATTCACGCCATTCATTACCTTCTGTTGAAACCTAACCCTTACCCAATCCAGATGTCGTTCACCGAGCCGAGGGTATACATGAAACGATGGGCGATGCTGGTGATGTTCATCGCCTTGAGCGCGTCGAACGGTGCCCAATGGATCATGTATTCGGTGATCGCGCAAATCATTTCGGATTTCTACGGAGTCAGGTGGGTAATTTACCTTCTGCACCATCAGCTTTCTATATATTCTTTGAGTTTTTCAGCTTTACTGCCGTCGATTGCACAAGCATGATCTACATGGCCACCTACATTCTACTCTTCATTCCTGCTGCGTAAGTTTAAAAGTTTAATTCAAGCCAACCTAGTTTGACCGCAGTTTATGTTTCCTATTAGCTGGTCGGCGGTGCCTTGAAGGTTTTGGTCCCTGGCTCCTCTGGAGGGATTGATTCCTTGTAGGACGAACTTTGAAGTGGCCATAAAATTTTCGCTGAAAAGCAAACAGCTGACGCACAAGGGTAGCTTCCTAAGAAGTCTCATGGACGTGAAAGGGTATTTCAGAGTCAATAAGGCACCGGTTAGGTCTACCTGAATCTCAAGAAAATTTGAACTGATGGAACAGTCCTATTCCTATGTATCCTAGTCTCATACATAAAGTTTTATATATTGAAAAAAACAACGAAGAAATAGCCAAAGGCCACTTTATGATGGGTTCAGCATTGTTTAAAGTTCGAAAAATTAAAAATAAGTTGATTGACCATTCGAAGGAGAACGTTTCTGATATTTACATTTCTTTATCAGCATAAATATAATATTGCGATGGCTTCGCGGCATTCCACTGGACTCTGATCTCTAGTTTCTCTTCTCTCTAACGACCTCAAAACGAAGATGAGGCTGCAGTCCAGCGATTAGGTCTATTCACATTTCTTTACCTTCATTAATCACTGTACTCTGTACTCTGTGCCTTTCAGCTCTGCAGTTTCCTCAGCAGTTTCCCACTTCCTGGTTGAATTCATGAGAACGGATGGATAGATATAGCTTTTTGTAGAAATTATTCCGCTTCACATATACAATTCTAGAAAGCGGAAAAATTCGAATTACACTGCTCTCTCATGTGTGGAAAACATCGACTTTTCAGCTTAAAATTATGCTGATCATTGTTTAATTCTAAAGAATTTCTATGCGCTCGTCCCAATCTCGGTCAATTTTTTAAACCAAAAACTGAGCAGTTTGGAAGCTGGAGAGGTTAACAGAGAAACTGTTACCACGCTAGTAGAGCATTTCCTAGCAGGAAGCAGTAGAGATGGTAAGGGCGGCTGCAATCTGATCAAAAACAAAATGTCCCCAGAGCGATATTCGACGAGGAAAAGCGAACAAGTGGATCAAACTGTGGTACAGAAATCGCTCGAGAATATGGAGTAGCTATTCAGCACGAAACCGTTGTCCTTATTTGGCTTTTCTGCTGTCTTTTGAGTGAATATTTAATTTATTTAATACGTCCAACGACGCGCCTAATAAAAAAAAGAAACTAAACAGTACAGGGTAAAGAAACAAATGAAATGAAAACTCAAACTCAGAACACAAGTAAAAGTGCAATATTATTATGTTAAATATCGTCCACGGTTGACTATTCCGTGCTCTATACATACATTAGTAGAGTAGCTAAACAGTGGCAGTTTCTTTGACCAGTTAAAGTAATTCTATCACGGTTTTATTCAAGCCATATTGTTAAAGTGTTGAGAGATGGAGTGAAATTTTCAAAAAAATTTTTGGGAATGGCACGTTTTTCCTGTTATTTTCATTGTTCTGGGTCTGCCTAACGACCTAACGTAAGTGGCGCTCTATCCTCTTGAAAACAAGGAGAAACGTATGCAGCTGTGTTACAGTTGGCGAATTCTTCAACTCTGCGTAGACGGTAGCCACTTCTCGCTATTCAGTTCTGTTTTTTGCCGCCTTTTCGTTTCTGGTGTTCATCAGCCCAGGCGCCATCGTCCAAAACGTCTGCCTATTGGTTTACAGAACCCTTCAGGTTGTGTGCAATCGCTACATCTGTTTGTTCTGGGAGTGTATTGGCGCATGCGTGTAGCTCGACGAGCAGAGCGAGGCACGAGGGTTTTGTCGGTACCATGATCTTTTTTTAGTTACTTGAGCTCAAGAATCCATACAGTGAAAATGTTATTGAGTCTATGATTTCTGTAACTTAGATAATGCTCGAAATGGTCAAAAGGTTACCAAAATATTTACCTATCTTTAGGCAGATATGTAGACTTGAAGGAATTCCTCTAATTCTGAAGCTGATTCGTTTATTACTTCGAAAACAGAGATCTGATGTGTTCGACAGCATTTACTGAAGATAGCTTAAAGCACTAGGTCTGGAAAGTGCCTTCAATAATGGGCAGAAATTTGCTGGAACATTGGGCTCACATTTTTCAACAAAGGTGTTTATCCTATGATATCAGAAGTCCTGATTTCTTTGAGTGAGAGACGCGTGCGGCCGATTTTATAGAGCATGAAGATAACGATTCTTGTTCGAAAATAATTGGCTGAGGTCGGGAAGAGCGCATAGAAATTCTTTAGCTATTCGATATCTTAATTATCTATTTTAACTATAATTAGCATGCTTTTTAGCAAAAAAGTCGATATATTCCACATCTGAGAGGGCAGCATAATTCGAATTTTTTCGCAGCATAATTCGAATTTTTTCGCTTTTTAAAATTTTGTAAGTTCCGTAATTTATTTAATTCGCACGGGGAGTAGCAAACTATCCAGTCGACGAATATCGAATACCCAGTCTTAATTTTCCTCTCTAAGAGCAGTACAAAATTCAACCTTATGTGGAGCGAAATAATGGCTACAGAAAATTGTGATTCTTCATCTTTTCTGCTCCTGAAATTTCCTATTGCAAAGCGGAAGCACTTTGAGACAAATTTTCTTATCGCACACGCGGTCGATGATTGATGTGTGACGAGTTTCCAAAAAACAGGTTAGCCAAGCGCAAAGAGCAGACTGTTACTCCTACTACTAGCGTGTGATTCATCTGTAAGCAGGTTTTTTAAGTTATTTTGAGGCCGCTCAAAAACAAAATTCAAGCAAAGGGTGGTCGGAAAATTATAAGCATTAGCGTTCAAGGGATGTATCACTATAATTATATTTATGCTCTATTGCTCTTAAACCTTCTCCATCACTCTGAGTGAAAATGGAAAAGCTCCAACCCACTTTTTAGTCTTGGAATTAAGCTCTTGTAATTCACAAATGCAACCGCTTCAGGTACTTGCTGGATAAATATGGCCTACGCGTGTCATTATTACTCGGAGCGATTGGAAACGCCAGCGGTGCTTGGGTTCGAATGCTGTCAGCCCGTCCAGGTGAGGAAACGTTATAGTAAATAAATTCACCTGAATAGCTCGTAATGACTATCGTTCTGTTCGATTCTTCGGCAGTTTCAAGTGAAATATTTTTTCATCTCTTCGAGTGAAGTTTCATCTAGTTTTTGTTACATTTCAACAAAAATGATACGATAAATGTGGCCAACCTTTAGCGTGGTGACTTGATGGGGCTTTAACCACGAGCTATGATCAGGCTTCTGAAGACGACGAGCATGTCGAAGGATCAATCTGAGAAACAAAAATTCAATGAAAATAATTTATTTATTATAATTAACTTTTTAGATACTTTAATTTATAATTTAGTTAAAATAATTGAAAAAATAAAAGAAAAACAAAAACTAAAAAATAAATAAAAGAAAAATAAAAAAAATAAAATAAAAAAAGAAAAAATTCCACCTTAAGACAGAAGACTGGGTTAGAACGATAGCGTACATGAATGTCTAGGTCCAAATAAGAGAGATCTTGAGCAAAGAAGTACTTTCTGACTTCTTCTTCAGATGGCTTCTGGGTCACCTTCGTCGGTCAGACGATCGTCGGTGCTTCTCAGATGTTCACTCTCGGTATTCCTCCTCGGCTGGCTGCCGTCTGGTTCGGTTCAAATGAGGTGTCTACCGCATGCGCTGCTGGCGTGTTTGGAAACCAGGTTAGTCGTTGGGGAAATGAAAATGAGTTTTGTCTCATTTTCAAAGCCGGAACAATTGCCCTTTTCAACTCTGCAGCCGGCTCATTCCTTTTTTCAATAGTTAGTTGAAGCTCAAATTTTAATAGGAATTTCAATATTAATTTTCAGCTAGGCATTGCGATTGGATTCCTCGTCCCACCGTTGCTTGTCAAGAACGGCACTCGAGAAGAAGTCGCATCGGATCTCACGGGAATGTTCCTCTATTCGGCCGTACTCAACTCTGCAATACTGCTCCTCATCGTCTGCTGTACGTCTTCTTCATAACATTCGTCTGAATTTGGTTTTCAATGCATTTTTGCAGTCTTTTCGGCTCGTCCTCGTTCGCCTCCCAGTATGGCTCAAATTGCCTCTCAGGAGGAGAAGGCGCTCGGCAGTAACTTTTGGCAGTCGCTAGTGCAACTGATGACTAGCAGAGACTTCGTTCTGCTCTTCATCACTTACGGTGCGTTCTGATGAAATCTCTCGAAGGGTTATAACTTTAGTAGATTATTGACCGTTAGGTTATGTAAACGACATAAAAATGAAGATAAAAATAATAAAAAATAAAAAATAAAAATAGAATGTGTAGTTGAACTGCAAAACCTATAATCAATGCGCGTAAGATCGCGGGCAGATCTCGATCATTTTATTTACCGAGATACCCGAAGCATACAGTAAGATTGGAAGATTAGAAGACTGTAAACTTACCGGAAGTCAGCTGCTTTGGGTAATTGTTAGCGGTGATGGGCGAATGAGGTGTAACATCAGCAGTAAAACGCCAATAAACGCTTCGAGATGAGCGAAAAAACCCGGCAGACGACTATTTCAGCGGGAAAATTACCTGATAATAGCCGTTGTCAGTGGTGATGAGCAGACTGGCGACTTTTGCTTCGTATCCAACCAATAATGATATGTTGGGGTATTTTCGAATTTCTAATATAGTGTCAATGAAATACTGGTAAGATACGCTGCTGACACCCGCCAAATCGAGCGATCGATCCCTGCCCTGATTAACCAAACTTTTCATCCCTACAGGGTCGGGTAAAGGGTTCTTTACCACGACTTGGTATAACGGCTGGCTCCCGCAAGTCATTAAACAGGTCAAATACCCTTCACCTTAAATCTACGATTTTGAAAGGAACACTAAAGCTGCGGCGCGTCCTTAGGGGACCGATACAAGTTCCTTTTCCTTTCAAAATCGTAGATTTAAGGTGAAGGGTATTTGACCTGGACAAATACCTTTACCTTTCCTTATGTATGTGGGCTTTGATTGATCAGCCAGTTTTCAGGCATAAACACCGGTGTCTTCTACGCGGTGTCGACGCTGTTGGCGCAAATGGTGTTGCCGTTCTACCCGACCGAATCGGTCGCGATCGGTCAAATCGGTGTGGTGATGGTTGTGGCCGGAATGATCGGATCTGTCGTCGGTGGTATTCTGCTCGACAAGTTCAAGAAATTCAAGTATGCTGATGTTCTATTACCCATTCAGGGCTATTTTGATAACTCAACGCGGGAACTATTTCAGATTGACGACGATCATGGCGTACCTGTTCGCCTTTTTGGGTATGGTGTTGTTCACATTTACGCTCGATCTCGGCTCGATTGTGATCGTTTTCGTCAATGCCTTCCTTCTTGGGTAAACAGTTTTTCAAAGTCATTCTAAATTTCCTACCGAAGCTGGAGCAATGGAAGTTTCTTCTTTAGTTTCTTCATGACTGGATATCTGCCGATCGGTTTCGAATTTGCTGCCGAAATCACGTTCCCCACTTCGGAAGGAACAACAAGTGGCCTGTTGAATGCTAGTGCTCAGGTTAGTTGTAGCTCGTCTGGAATGAATTTCCTTACATATTAAATGAATAATACTAACGATTTACTAGCAAATTCACTTTGAACTCTGGCCGCCAAGCTCCGAACCGTTGATTAACCACTTTCTTAGCAAATGGACATGGTTTTCGAACCATTCCAGTTTTTCTAAGATTTTTGGGACATGGACCATCCGAGATATCCTTCGCAGTGTACTTTCACAATTCGTTTGTACATTTGAGAGAATTTAATTCTAGAATACAATAAATACAATGTACCTTCGAAAGAATACCCGACAGCTAGAGGGGAGAACATCTGCGATTGTCTCATGTAACGTTTTAGGAATGAATATTAGGAATCTTTAGTCTGTTCACTCAACACCATTTAATGAACGACACCTGAAATGAGAGGTAATTTCACTATCCAGCTTATTGGGCTACTACTATGTATGGTAGAGGTAGATGTTGTAATGATGGTACTGCGAAAAACTGCGGGAAAGTGGGTATTGAACCCACCTGTAAGCCGTATCCGAGGCACCATCCTACGTCACTACGAGGGGTAAGCGGATTTTTTTGAAAAAGCGAAAGACAAAACGGAAATGGCCAAAAATGGCCCGAAACAGGAATACGGAACACGGTAACGGAAATAGTGCAAAAATCACTAAATTATTCGAATTTAGCCGAAACCGGACCACAGAACCTTTTCACTTCTGTTTCTGAGGGTACCCTTGCTCATTTTGTTTTCAAGGTGCCTATCATTTTGTTAAAGGCGTTCAACGTTCGGTGATAGCCTCAAAGTAAACGGTGAAAATTTCTCATGGAAACCATGTCAGTTTTATTCCCCTTTATAAACTTCATTGCAAACCAAAGTTAGCACAAGGCCGTACAAGAAGACAGACTTTTTTGTTTTGCTAGACAGGAGTGGCTTCAAAATAGAACTGGAATCCTAAAACGAGTATGTTGCGAGAGAGAAAAACCGGTTTGTTCAAGATTCCCAGAAAAAAAGCGGAACATGGAAACGAAAGGGAAGGGCTAAAAACGGCCGTAAACCGGAACTCGGAACACGGAAACGGAAGTTCCGCACACCCTTTATCACTCCACTACCGCGCCGAGGATCCTCCTCACTAAACCCATGTCACCTTGAACGGGGTATGCAGCCAAACTTGCTGCCAGAGTACTAAAAAAGTAAAAGACTGAAGAGAATGAGAATATTTTCTATCTTTTGGATTATTCTGATTTTTCATATAAACTTTTTATTCAGATCTTTGGAATCAGCCTCACCTTCGCCATGGGAGCAGTTTTGCACGGCGTCAGCACATTCGTCTGCAACGCTATCATGAGCCTTTTCCTGTTTGCTGGCATGTGCCTAACAGGTGAGGGCTGACTTCGACTTCGGATCTTTGACTAGGCCATTTTACCATTTTCATCGGTCTACCGGTTACTCAGCTGTAGGCTACCACTGCTACAGTACCGGACGTGTCTATTGATCAAAAGCCGAAAATCACCTGTATCACCTGTCGTCCCGTTGATCATCGATTTGCTCGAGCGGGCGCCAGTAACGTCTCCATTCGTCCCTTTCGCGTGCCATAGTAGAACAGTGGGTCCTGCTCGCTCGAGGAACACGAAGAGCATCTAATCGTTCGTTCAGGGAAGCTTTTCAAAAGCCGAAAAGGCCGGCAAAAACCGCTCTAAAGCGGCTTTTTCGAATAACTTCCTTATAACTCAACTATTTGTGAAATTACGCCTAGATTTGTGCTCAGCAGCTCGAGCTCTATCCATCCATATACGTTTTTTCCAAATTCGTGGAGCTTTCTTTCATTCGATTTTTTTTGACCCTCGATTTTCGGAGCCCGCTGCCGCTGCGGTCCCTCGCTTGGTGACTCACCACCGACTAAGCTCCGTCCTCTCCTCGCCGCCTATAAATATGCGGCGCTCATTGCACCGAACCAGGAGTGGGGGTCCCACGGGGTGGCTCGCAGAGGCTACCACGCAAGGCCTTCCGACGACCTCGTCGTTAACGGGGTCCCTTGTTGGGCCCCCGTCAACGATGAGGCAATCGATGGATACGAGGGAAACGCAAAAAAGTCAATATTTTGAAAAATTTTTCAGTTGTGGACAATTTATGTACCAAACGATAGAGCATGAGCTGCTGAGCTCAAATCTGGGCCTAATTTCACAAATAGTTGAATTTTAAGAAAGTTAGTCGAAAAAGCCGCTCTGGAGCGGTTTTTGCCGGCTTTTTCGGGTTTTGATCAAAAGACACGTCCGTTACTGTAGTACTCGGTAGGACTAGGTGAACGGTGGTTGCCAAAACCTTTTCCCGGGTATCGGACACCTCGTTCTTCGCGAATCAGAAATAGGGGCATGTTTGTCACAGTAGACGGGATAGTCAATTTCGGGGTATGTTGAACCCAAACGGAATGTATCGTTCATGAACGCCATTAATAGCTAAGACAGACGAAATCATCAAATTTGTGGGACAAGAATCCTGCTTGGTCTACAAACGATCCAATTTACACTATAGATTGCTCTCCTTATTTTGATGGGCGTCCAAATTAAAAACACTTTGGGCTGATACAGCTTCTCCATAATCACAATGGAATTTCTTAGAATCAGCTCAATATTTTGTTTTTGAGCTTACCTTACCTAATGAATTTAAGCGTTTATAACAGAAGATCAGAAACGCGGAAGGGTGTCCGAGCGATTAGACTCAGTCGTGTGTAATTCAAACGTATCGGATCGGAGTGGCCAGGTAGGATTGGAAAGGTTGTTTTGTGACGGAAGCGTACATTTCACTATTTACCTATACCAGAGGGTTTTACCGAGAGGGTATGCCCATGAGTGACTGGATCAATTAGAGACCTCTTAACTGCATGGCGTTGGTGTCTTTCTCGATTCACATTTATAGCAAATCAGTTTCAATATGTTTTACAGCAATCATAAACGAGGACCAAAAACGTCAAAAGGCGTTTTCGAGTCGAAGCAATATGCCGGTCAGTCATCGTTTCCTCTCTCTTTGTTCACGTACTCTTTTCATTCGTCTCTTTTTCCTTTTTTTCAAAACCGAAAATTCAGACGTCCGCTACCCAGCTCACCAGCTGCACGGTATCCAGTGATTAGCGCCTTATTGAAGAGAAACCTCATCGGAACACATTTACAAGCTTATACTAAGAGACATCCTCTACAATTCTTTCACACTCGCATAATACTTTCGTTAGTATCGCAGTAGTTATTGTCAATTGTTTCCAATGTTACAGCAACTAGTCAAAAAAGCTCGTAGTCTTCTTAGCTTTTTCCAAAAAGCACTCGCAGGAAGCTACGAGCCGCATGTTTAAACTTAAGATTCTCGTCATCGCTTCGCAATTTGCACAAACTTTAAGCTTTAGCCGTGAGAGGCGAAATCGTCTTCCTTGTTACCCGTTGATTCTCAGTTCCTCAGTCGAATTTGTGCATTACCCAGCGTTTTCAGTTACCCATCCGACTTTAGCCTTGCACCTGTGCTCTTCATACGAGTGTCTCCTCTAGGTTTCTCACCTACTCACTTGTGATCTATTCGTTTTTGTTATGTCTATATGTGCACCATTTACGGCGCACAGTTTTTAAGATTTGTAAAAAAAAGTACGCAGATTCTACTATCGATGTTATATGCCAATCTATTTGCAATAAAGTTCATACATCATTAACCCTGAAGAGTTGACTGACTTTTTTATGGGCAATCTTGTCCAAAGGTTTATTTAGAATTGTGAACCAGTGTTGCTGACAACTCGATAGGGAAGTTACAGTAGTTGAAATGCCCCATCGTAGGGGTTTCCTTTGTACATGTGTGACCAACCAGGACCAATTTGTTTGAATTTGTAAAGTCGCAGAATACCTCACTATCTTCGATTCTATTAGGTCGTCGAAAAAGTTTCCCGCCACTTCTGCCATTCTTTTCGAGTTTGTTTCTCTCCTCTATTCCACCCGAAATCCGACATAGTAAGGGATGATTTCCATCAACAACATCTTGTTAATTACCAGATAAATTTTGATCCCTCCTTCTACAGAATTTCTAAAGTTTTGATTAAAAGAGTTCATCGAACCATGTTTTGAGGTGCTCTCACTCGTCGGGTTGGTTCTCTAGAAACTGAATGGAGAACGAATGGAACAAATGTTATTTTGTTGGGGCAAGGTTCGACCAATGCCTTGGACAGGTCACAGCACGCCATCGGAGATTTTGAAATTTTTTGAAATTTTTAAAAGGGTTCCTTCTCAATAGGTGAATGCGCGTCATGGGGACTGAAGAAGATTTTCCCATGTTTTCCGCGAACGGCTGCTCCGCCGCCGTCGAAGTGGTACGTTAGACATCGTTGATGACAGTTGCATCTGCAGATAGCAGCTCCTATCGAATGCCTAATTTGCACTTCAGCTGCACACCGATCATCACCCATTTCGGGTGGAGTTGCGGTTTTGAAATTTTCGCTGGTTTGCTGCAAGTGAACAGCAGATTTGGCGTGTGATTGTTGTACGCTACCCTCTCCTTGACGCCACTAACCGAATTGACTGCTAATGAGAATTCCTTCGGATAGTTGAAATGGTCGTGCATGCACCCGTCACATCTGTGGATGGTGGCCGCTAAAGCATGTCGCAACAATGTGCCCTATTTTCTTGTGGTTCTAAAGCCTCGGAGACGGATAACTTGTGTGGGTATATGGCACTCGAGTTGCCCTATCAACTTGAGGGTACTAAGCCGGCCATCCTCTGAAGCCAGCTCCAGAAGACTCACTCAATCCACAGTGACCGCCCTCCTCGACTACTGTTTTTCTCCGAAGCCAAAATAGGCCTTTCTGAATATACTAAACCAAACTTTCGCTGCATTAAGAAAGGCAATTGAAGGCCTATCATAATGCACAAGCTATTCCCTGAACTTCTTTCAACGCGTTGTTTTATGAGCTTGTAAAGAAAAAGCAGTTCAAGATGCCTGCAATCGATATCGATTTTCTCTGCAGTACATACAGTGCTGAACCAGGACAACTGTGGTATATGTATCTCATAGATCAACCTACATGATGGTTATGAAGCTGAGATCCCGGAGACCGTTTTAAATTTTTGGTGAGCGGCCAAACTGAGTGGCGGGAAGCTTTTTCGACTACCTAATATTTACGAGACGGTTCTAATAGGAGAAACAAGTTCACTACATTCAAATTAAGAATTCTGAACTGAACGTGTCGCTTCAGGCGGTACGTTCAGAAATTAAGTGAGCCATATTTGGAACTCACCAAGGGGTAGGTATGGCCATTAGAAAATGAAAGGACACGCCATGGATTGGTTTACTATGGTGTGCTATTGTTTGGCCAGCCACTGCTCAAAATCGGTGGCTTCACCTCTCAGACTATTCTGCCATTAATTTGCTCAACCCCGGATGGATGGTTCGGTCAGCAGGAGCGGAAACCGATCGCTCGACCATGCGAATGGAAGTTGCGCCGCTTACCGGTGCTCTCAAAAAGCGAAAAGCTAAGAATCTCATCGTGAGCATACCTACCTGGCGAGTATGTTCCGCAACAACTGAATATATAATACAAATGGTTTCATGTAGATACCATTTTAGTGGATTCCCTCTTGTGTAATTAAACTTAACTAGCTAACTTTTAGGAACTAAACCTAACTTTAACTTGACATTAATTGAGTGCTGAAGGTAATTATGTAGTAAGAGTTATACACAATGACAACAAAGATATTGCGTAGATATGACCAGTTATAATATTGCGAGTCACCGGTGTTGCCTAGATCGAAATAGGACTGAGTACGCGGGGTTTCAAATATGGACAAGTTTCGAGTTTCGTCGTTAACAAGAGCGAGTAGAGAACAATAAATATGGTAAAGATGAGTAATAAGCATACATTAACAGAGTATATGGCAAGAACAATAAATAAATAAATAAATAAGGAAAAGAAGCAGAATTAGTGTCAAGGTTAGGAAAAGAACAGAAAAAATTTGCCTGCAGGAATCTCTGGATAACATGTTTAGCGATGTTCCGGTGAACACCGGTGTGATTCCCGAAGCATGCCTTGCCTTCGGTAAAAACTAGAAAGAACACGAGCTAACCAATAGTCAACGGCTTATCGTTGATACCGGTGTCTGTGCGGTGATGTTGTTCTCAATTACTCTGACTAGCATCGCTAAGAATGGCCGGTATGTTCGATGTGAGTTCCATATTTCATATGCACAGGAAATGGTAAGTTGTGCGGTTGTGGAGTTCACTATTCCTGCTCTATCGAAGCTTAGACGCTGAAGTCACTGCACTGAGGAAAAGATGGACTTTAACTTAGTGCAAAGTCAGTTAAGTAGTTTGAATTACTGTGGCCAATTTTAGAGGGGTGCTATTTGGGTTGGGCGTGGGATGCAGGCTTCAGAAGTTCATGCCTAAGCTTGTACTCCGAGAGAGCTAGAGCTATGGGAGATGGGGTTCCGAAAACTATTTTAGGATTTGTATTCTAATTCGGCGCAATGTGGGTTGGGGGGGGGGGTGCACGATAGTGGTCCGCAACATTATGCCGACTCAAAAATGTTATCATTGTCATATCGACCATTGTTTTCGATCAGCTCGGTCAGTTTTTGTATGTTTGACATGTAAACCCTATACAATGGTTCACACCACCACAATGAAACAGTGGTAGATATGACAATGATAACGTGTTAACCAGCATAGATTCGACGCAGTATTGCAGACCACCATGCTCTATCCTCTCCCAACCGACAGAGCACCTCTAATTCTTCATATATGAACACCAATCAGAGCAGGTTTCTGCGAAAAAATGAGGCCTGGTAAGCTTTTACTGGATACGCATCCGAACCCATCTAGCACCTATTAGGTTTCGCCCATCCACCTGCACAGATCAATGGCCAGTTTGAACCTGGAATTAGTTAAGCTCAACGTAGACACAAAATGATTATCCTTCTTACGAATTCGATTACTCTGAGATTCTTCCCATCAAAAACCGAATAATGCTTTTTAGTCAGGTATTGTCATCTTTCTCGAATGTGTCGTGGTGTTTGTGCCGCTGTACTATTCGTTGGTTGCCACAAGATGGATCAACAGCACTTCAAGTAAGTGTTTCGAAAAAAAGGTCAATGAATTTAGAGACTATGTCGAATATGAGGAAAAGTTCTGAACCGATCAGTGCTGACACCTTGCTCGAGAGCTACTCCTCCTTTTACAGAAGCAATTAATGTACTCTCGTCGGTGAGATCGCCGAAGAAGCTCACGGACGCAAAACTCAAGAAACTCCACATTGAACATGGTGATTCGGTGTCCGCGGTACCAGTTGCTGAATTAGAGAAGAAGGTGAAAGCGTTAAGGGTAAGTGCTGTGGCTACTTTTCAATGGTTCTGTTTTCTGGCCGAAACAGTCATCCTCGTTTTTCAGCACGAAACAGGTGATACCGTACTCTCGAGCCGCTGTAACAGTTCGCTAACGAAGATGTGATTCAAGTGCTTGACTGTGTGGTTATTTATCGGTGCTAGTGCTTTGTTAGTTCGCGCCCAGTACATCAGCGTATTGAATTTTGTAAAATAACAAAGTATAGGTGCAGATAGATAACTTATGCGAATGAATAAATGAAGAGCATTGAAACTGAAAGTGTTGAAACTATAGGAAGACATCGAATCTTCACAACAATTGTGCTTATATATCAACAAAGCAGCTCTTACCCAGGCTTTTGGGATCCGTAGGCATTGCATTCCAACGACTCTTCCCTCTCCTAATTTTCTTGGAAGCATCGTCAAAATAGAGTTCATCTGTCCCCAGCGCCCATGTCTCGCAAATGTCACCGTGTGAGTCATCGAGTTGTACAACATTGCGCCATATTGCGCCAGCTAGCTTACCTTCTTCCTTTTCTTTCTTCGCATGTTTTATATTGTAACCCTGTCACGATGAAAAATCTGGAGTCCAGAAGTGAAAAAAACTCGGAATAGCATCCATGGGACAACTATGTGAAGCTCCTCCACAAAATGACTCTGAACTTCGAACCCAGTGCCAAAATCTTAACTTTGCTGCAATATTGCACAATTTGGGAGGAAGCTGTAAAATAGAGATGTTTGGATTATATATTCAAAATTTTACGACGCGAAGAGTATGAGGTTTGTTTCAAATTTTTCGAAGCAAATTTGAATGGAAAACTCGGCTTCACTTCAAAATGCGGGAATTGCCGAGCTTCGATGGATGCTTTTGGTTTCTGTGTTGCATATATCTTACGAACAACACTTTAAGAAATCCCATCTATTTGGGTCGTTATGGAAAGAGAGAATCAACTTATGCTGAGTTATCCACAACCTTCCTTCGGCTGGTGCTATTGTGGTCCCCGTTTTGCAAGTATTGGCTTTATGTTTACTAATAGTTATGAGCTAGTTTCTGAAAAATTTGGAGCTATTCGAATCATAGAACTTATATTTTATATTTGTTTTCCTCCCTAAGTGCATGTTAAAATCGTTTTTACGTACCTTGGGGAGTTATGATTCAGGGGCGGGACAGCAGTTTCTCCGCCTATGCCGATTTTCGAAAATCGCGGGTATAAAAGCCGATCCCCAACCTTTAAGCCATCATTCTCTGTTCTACGATGGCTGACGACTCCTCTGAGCCAAAGACCGTCACATTCAAGATTCACCTGCAAGAGATTCCCCGCATCACGATCACCTACAAGGACAAGGACGACCTATTCAAGCAGTTCAAGAAGAAGGTGGAGAAGTTCGGTTCTCCGCTGAAGAAGGTCTACTGGGTCGACGAGGACACCGAGCTGACTTCCATGGACAACCCAGATATTGTTAAGAAAGCTGCGGAAAGCTATGCTAAGTTGGCTCTTTTCGTATGCGATGGAAAGGATTCGAGTTCCAACGACGACGAGGAGGATCGCCAGAAGAGACGATGGATGAGACATCGTTCTCCTTCAAGAGACAGCGATGATCACCATTATTCTGCTAGATATTCGCGACATCGTCGAGACAGCAGTCCATGCTGCTGTTACCATGACGGTTACCCAGTGATGGGTCCTCGTTTCTATAGCTATCGTCGTGATCGCCGTTACAGAGGAAGAAACGACGACTATTGAATGGGTCTACTAAAATGTCGAAAGTTTTTTGTATTGCTGTTTACCATATATATTGTGTTGTGTTCATAGTGGTCAATGTGTGTTGGTTGTTTTACTGATAAATGTTTGTAAGTCATCAGTTGTTCTGTAGATCAGAGCGAAAAGGATAAGTCGCGAAATTGCTTATCACAGGCTTCTTATCATTTCATATGGTCACAACAGTTCATAACACTTTATCCATGGTGTGACACCCAAAATATAGTAGAAGTTACATGTATCCTGTGAACCGAACCTCTTTAGAGATAGGTAGTTTTTTGCATTTGGTCAGCTTTCTCCATTCACCGAGTTCGCAGAAAGCCAAGGTGTTCGTAGAAAGTCAAAAAAGTATCGAAAATCGACAGAAGCGCCAATAAGGCAGGGGTGCTAGCCAGTGATGAGATAGAGAATATCGAATCAAACGCGCAGTCGGAAATGTGGGCACAAAAAAAGCACAACAGCCCGACCAGTTTTGTGGCTCTCAATTTAATCCTTATTGGGACGAATGTGCCTTTTTATCCTCATGTACCTCATGTACATCCTCATGTATCCTCACGTACATGTGATTAAGAATCCCGTCTTCTTAAGTGATGAAAGTCAGTGTGACAGCTAAAATGTGAGCAAAACAGTTCGCGGAGGTAGGTCGTGTGTTAAAAAGCACCAATGATGGTCGGATTTGTAGTACGAAATTGTCAGCAACATCGCTGGGGAACCACAATCACTAGTCTCAAAATTGGAATAGAGGAAACAGCGCCGTTGCACGTGTCTCCCAGAGTAAGTTACTGTAGATTCTGCCAGCTAAATTCCTAAATAATAAATTCCAATATTTCTATCCATTATAGAATGGGCAGTAGCTGTCACTGATTTTATTGATTTTATCAACAAAAGTATGAAAGTGATGGCGTCCTTTCTATAAGCCATATGGTGATATCAATAGTGATATCATAAATGACAGTTTCTGTTTTGATTGGTTTGTTCACTTTTTCGTGCACATTCCTCGTTTTTGCTGTCTCCTTCACTTTTTGTTGTTTCATTAATATTGTATGGTGCACGTTAGTGCGCAAAACAAAAAAGCAAGTGCATGAAAATAGAATGAAATAAAATAATCTGCTCAAAATTGAACGTATAGTCTACACAGTGTTTGTATACGGATAGACTCAGGGCTTCGAGCAAATGTCACGATACCATTCGTTACTAATTATATTAATGTGCAGTTAACGTCTCACCCAAATGTATTCTGAACATTTCGTGACTGTCATCAACGTTTATTAATCAGTGAAGCAAAACTCGAAGTTATATTGCACGACAGCTATCACAAATCATCAATTTATACAATAACAACATTAAAGATGGTTTTATCGAAATGCTCTTATCTCTAATAACCTCAGTAGTCAAGGTCACTTTTATTGTATACGGTATTAGTAGTGGCAACAGCGCTGAGTACGTTCGCAGCGGTCTCTACAATGTCTATCAGAGAAATGACGGTTGTCCCAATCTCTTGAAGGAGAACGATGTCTCGGCCATTGTCTTCTGCAGCATCCGTCGTTATCGGAGCTCCTTCCATCACGAATGTAGATGGAGGACCTGAACTGGCTTTGCGCAGCTTTGTGGACGATTTTGGGGGTACTCATGGTGGCCAAGTCCCTGTCGTCATCGACCCAGTACGTATCCTTCAACGCAGCGCCAAACTCCTCCACCGTCCTCTTGAACTGCTTGAACAGATCATCCTCGTCCTTGTAGGTGATCGTGATGCGCGGCGTTTCGTCCAAATAGAGCTTGAATGTGACAGTTTTCGGCTCCGAGGAAGAGGAGGAGTCAAGCATGACAGGACAGGGGGAGAGACAACGTAAAGACCCAATTTCAGCCTTTATATACCTCGTCAACGGTTTTCGAAAACCGACAAGAGGCGGTGCCACTGCAGTTCCGCCTCAGATTCATGGCAACGGACCCTCAAGGAACTAATGGAAGAGGTTTTATCATGCCTTTTAGTAAAAAGTTCTAGCGGCAAGCTTTCCGAAATGGACTAACCGATGAGGCAATGCAGCCTAACAAGTCAAACAAGTGCAGTAAGCAGCCTGAGGTGTGAGGTTAAAGAGGTTGTTTGGAATCTCATTAATATGACAAAAATGCGGCATTATCACTGGAACAACAGTCGCAGTAAGAGTGTACTGTTTGAAAATGTAGGTAAAACTTTACGGTAAATTTCAAAAGGCTCAGAATATTTGCTGATTGTAGTGTCAAAAAATCCCCATCGTATGTAGGCAACACAGTGCAATCTTTCATCTTGCAACTTTTCACAATTAGTACGGCGAAATGCTTCAATGATATATCCATATGTTCTACTTCACCACAAATTGAACAACATTGCAAAATATGAGGAAATGTTGAGGTGCATGCAGTGGTAAGCTTCATGAGTCTTTCAAATAGGATCTTGTCGAAAAGCACTACCACCATTCTTCACACATTTGAAGAATTCCATGACGAATGAATTTCCAAATGATGATGCATCTTCATTAATCTAGAAGACGAGTGGATGGAAACAATCAGAGAGCAAGAAAGAGGACTGTGATTGCTCTACAACTTCTGGCAAATTTTATCATTTTTTGAGACGGTGATTCCACTGCGTGAGAAGACTATCACGTAGTCATACAGAAAACGGAGAAATAGCTACATTTTGATGACAAAGAAACCTGCTACGTTTGTCAAAAAAACCTTCAACGCTACGCAGCGCACTGTCTTTTCGTTCCATCCTTACGCAACATTGCGCAGTCCGCTGAAATGTTGCACAATTGGCGGGCAATTGGAGTTGGAAGGAACTTGATTGAATTCAATGCGCCTGCAACGGAAAAAGATGGGATGATTCTATTATAGTTCACTGTCGAAGTCATGTTCTATGAGCCACCAGAAATTTATTCTCATGATCTACATGAGCCACGGGAAAATGACGTTTTCACAGCACCATCAAATTCTGAGCGCCAGTTCTCCTTGTAAGGGCCAAGTATATGTAAATCTCTGCAGTGAACTCTTTTGCTCTGCGTCACGGGGCATGACATTGCTATCATACGTTGATATCTACTTTCATTTACGTAGTTCCTCGATGTGACGAGCTAAAAGTTTCCTTGCTGCATCAACCCTCATCCTTCTCTTGCTACGACGCAGCCATTTGTCAAGTTTCACTCAGGATTCGGTGTGACAGTCTTCTGCTTCATACACCTAGAGTAGAGGGAGAGCATTCTCAGATTCGAATTCTCGTTGCCCACGCAACTCCTCGAGAATGCACAAGCGCCGGTTCGAGAGACCATGCTGCTAACCGGATCTTGTAGTGATGTTGCCCCGCTCTGACGATGTTCCCGGGTTCTCTAAAAAACGGCAAAAAGTTCGTAGCGGTGGATGTAGCATGATTCAGGTACGGTGCTTTCCTAGGACTTGATCCGTTCCCCTCACTCATATCATCAAATCATCTATAGCGAGGTATGTAGATTTGTGTTTGTTTTGATGGTTTATTGTTCGTCCTTGTTGTAATAACACACAGTTTGTTCCGTAGTTGAGCTTGTCGGCATGCAATTGAAATGAACACAGCTGGTCTCTCTAATCAATCCGAATGTTAACATCAGATAGAATGTTATGATGTGGTATGATATGATGATATGAGAGGATTGAATCAAATACTACAAAAAAAGTAAAAAGTACCACAGGTACTGCTAATTGTCTGACCAAACTATCATTGCAGTTGTGTTGTGTTTCAACTGCAGAATGCAAAGCTTCTTCTTATGAAGAAGAAGCTGGAAGAAGCTTCATAAGGAGAAGCTTTGAGTGCTTTGCATTCAAGCTGAAAAATCCCCAGGAAGGACAGGACTCTACAAGTTTCAAAAGTTGTTTGCATAACAACGACAGTGAGTGATCTACTATGCTGGTCCTGAAAAAAAAACGATTTGAATGAGGGCACCAAATATGTTGACAAATTAAAAAAAGATTTATAGCTAACCAAAATCTTTGAAGCAACCAGTGCTCCTTTTCTGAATTTTCTTGCAGTCGTGGAGCCAGCGATAAAAAATCGTTGCTAACGTTTCCTGTGTGATTCTTTTTTTTCATAAGAATACGTGCTATTATCAATACTTTAGGCAAATAAGAGATTTGTTAGGAGCCCTTGACGATGGATGAGACATCGTTCTCCTTCAAGAGACAGCGATGATCACCATTATTCTGCTAGACATGCACGACATCGTCGAGACGGCAGTCCATGCTGCTGTTACCATGACGGTTACGCAGTGATGGGTCCTCGTTTCTATAGTTATCGTCGCGATCGCAGCTACAGAGGACGAAACGGCGACTACTGAATGGATCTACCATAATATCGAAAGTTTTTGTATTGCTGTTTATTATTACGTATGTTCTGTTGTATTCATTGATCGTATGGTTGTGAACGTGTGTTAGTTGTTCTACTGATAAATGTTTGTGAGTCATCAGGTGATCTGTAGATCAGATCAAAAAGGATAAGTAGCAAAGTTGCGCATCATAAGAAAATGTGGCGGCGGTACATGACTTATAAGCATTTCATATGGTCACAATAGTTTATAACACCTCATTCATGATATGACACCCAAAATATAGTAGATGTTCCATGAATTTGGTCCGGTAGACGTAGAATCGATCTATAGAACTGTGTTTGTGTGAGATATCCTTACTTTTCGGTATGTATAGCACTGCAACAGTAATATATCGGTCTGGCGACGAAACAGTGAGTCGTTCTTATTAGCATATCAACCTGTTTCACGTTTGAATAGATTCGAGGAACCGCGCGACAGTGAAATACCCATCTCTATCATGTGAACCGAACCTCTTTAGAGATAGGTAGTTTTGTGGCCTACCATTTAACCTAGGGGACAACAATGCATTTTTATCCTCAGCTTCAGAATTTTCTTCACGTCATCATCACTAACAACCTCAATCTTCAGCTAGAGCAAATTATATACTATCGCTTTCTGTGTCATTGAGAATCCTGTCTTATCAAGTGCTGAAAGTCAGTGTGACAACTAACAATAAGATGTGAGCAAAATAGTTCGCGGAGGCAGGTCGCATGTTGAAAACCACCAATGATGGTCGGATTTGTAGTTCGAGATTGCCAACAACATTGCTCGAAAGCCATGGTCAGTAGACTTAAATTCGAATAGTCAAAACAACGCCTTTGCACATGCGTCCCAAAGTAAGTTACTGTAGAATCTGTCGAGTAAATTCCCAAATAATAAATTCCAATACTTCTATACGCGATGGATGGGGAGTACCTGTACCTGATTCTATTAATTTTACCGAAAAAATTTGAAGGTGGTGGCGTCCTGGCTATAGGTCATATGGTGACATCAATAGTGATATCATATATTGCATTTTCTGTATTGGTTTATTTGTTTACTTTGTCGGGTATATTCCTCATTTTTCTGTCTCCTTCACTTTTTGTGGTTTCATTGATATTATGGCGCATGTTAAGTGCATGAAAATAGAATAAAATAAAATAATCTGTTCGAAATCGATCGTCTAGTCTCCGCAGTGTTTGAATGCGGATGAACTAGTGGCTACGAGCACATGTCACGATACCAATCGTTACTAGTTATATCAATGTGCAGTTACCGTCTCACCCTTACAATATGCTGAACATCTCGTGACCGTCATCAAAGTTTATTAATCAGTGAAGCAAAATTCGAAATTATATTGCATGACAGCGATCACAAATCATCATTTTATGCAATACCAACATTAAACATGGTTTTATCGAAATGCTCTTATCTCTAATAGCCATCAATAGTTAAGGTTACCTTTATTGTCGCGGTATTAATAGTGGCTACAGCAATGACTACGTTTGCAGCGGCCTCTATATGTAATGTTTGCCAGAGGAATGACGATTGTCCCATTCTCTTGAAGGAGAACGATGTCTCGGCCATAGTCTTCTGTAGCGCCCGTCGTTATCGGGGCTCCTTCCATCACGAATGTAGATGGAGGACCTGAAATGGCTTTGCGCATCTTTTTGGACTATTTTGGAGTTCCTCATGGTGGCCAAGTCCCAGTCGTCATCGACCCAGTATGTATAGTGCAACGCAGCCCCATACTCCTCCACCGTCTTTTTGAATTGTTCGAACAGATCGTCCTCGTCTTTGTAGGTGATCGTGATGCGCGGCGTTTCTTTCAAATAGAATTTGAATGTGACGGTTTTCGTCTCCGAGGATGAGGAGGAGGAGTCAGGCATGAAAGAACAGGAGGAGAGACAACGTGAAGGCGCAAGTTCAGCCTTTATATACCTCGTCAACGGTTTTCGAAAACCGACAAGAGGCGGTCCTACTGCAGTTCCGCCTACAATTCATGGCAACGGACCCTCGACGAACTAACGAAGGAGGCTTTATCATGCCTTTTAGTTCACCACAATGTTCTTTCCGTAATGAACTATCCGATGAGGCAATGCAGCGTAGCAAACCAAACAAGGGCAGCAGGCAGCCTGAGATGTGACGTTATGGAATACATATATCGTCGACGGCGACGAGATTAAAGCCCGACCACTATAGCTAACCTGCCAAAATCTTTGAAGCAACCTAATAAACGTGTCTACCTGTTCACCGTCTATTTTCTGAATTTTGGTGCATTTCTTGCAGTCGTGGAGCCAGCGATAAAAAATCGTTGAACTAACGTTTCATAGTATATCTGTTTCAACGCCCGGCCGAAGGACATTATCGATGTGATTCTTTCTTAATTTTCATAAGAATACGTGCTATTCATCACTTTATGTCGTTGGTTCTGGCACACTTGATAGGCAAATAAGAGATTTGTTAGGACGTCTCAAGCTCTAGCTACAGATGTCGCGTCCATTGTTGTTATGCTCGTCTGCATCCAGTCCCAAGCCACGCGCAACAGGTCACGACAAGGCCTGCTCTTTGTCGAGTCCCACTAACGCCTCTATCTTCGGCAAAATATCAACTATCGAGAATGTCCCTGCGTTCCATATTGGTATGGTCTCCTTCACGTCTCCTTCTCTGAAGTCCATCTTCGTTAGTGTCATCTTGGAGGTCACGTCTGTCAACACGCACAGCACGCGCGTCGGTCCATCAATCACGGCGGTGCTGGACACGAGTCGAACATGAAAATCAAAGTCGTGCACTGTATCTTCCTTTGGCTAGGGGTTGGCTTCTCCCTTAGCCACACTGCCACAGGACGGTGTTTGCATCGCCAGCGACGAGGCCTCTTCCAAACTCATAACATTGGTAAAGTCTCGTGATGATTTCCTCAACGAGCGCATGCCAGCACGGTCACATGCGACACTCGGCCGAACTTGTACGCGACGACAAAAATCGCTGTCATCTCGAGTACAGCAGAGAACTGCTCTTCAACAAGCTATGAACCGAACTTTGCGTAGAAATAATTCACTCGAACGAAACCGTCGCTGCAGCAAAATTCACGAAGAAGTCAGTGAACTTTGAATGCTCCAAAGTCGCAGAATCCTTCATAAAGCCAACAGAACTGTCAATATCATCCGTGAAACGATGTGCAGAGACAGGCTCATGCACCACGGACAGATGCGAAACAATTCACACCGACGAGATCATTCCGGAGCTTAGTCGCACGTCAAAGTATCCTAGGAGCGCACCTGAATACCACTACCGCCATTACAAGACACAGTAACTATAACTTGTGATAGGCACCCGGTCGTACAGGAACACGCATCGATCCTCTAACCGATGCGATCAAAAACCACTGGAAACTGACATCAGGAGCACTCACTACCGTCATAGCGGCCTACCTAGCAGGACCACTCGTCCTCCTAACACTGGGCAAATTGCTGTATTACGCAGTTCTCTCCGTTCCGCGCATTACTTGGCAACTATTTTGACTACTTTGCTGTGGAATCTGTTGCATTAAAGCGCTCGAGTCCTCTAATCCCTAATAGAACACGGGACAGCCACGTAAATAGCGCAGTATGTAAGCTGGTATGCACGCTCAATGATCAACAATCCGCTCTATAATCAACGATCAACAACAACTACAATAACATGCACATGCAAAAAAATGCAAAATCGATTTTCAGAGCTTGGCTTGGCGCCATTGTCTGCGTCACAATGAAGCCTAAGCCTACACGGTGGTCCACCGCAATGAAAGCCAACCGTAAGCGCGGCAGAAACGAAGTCGACGATAAAGTGCCAAAATTGTGATTGTTTTAAGTTAATAGTTCGTTGTGCCGTATAGGCAACGGGTATGCAAGAGTCATTCAGCTCTAGCAAATTCCACCTAGCAGCCGTTCATGTAACTACAGGTTCACTAAGTCGACGGCCATTATCAACTCAAGCACAGCAACTTCACATGTACATACACGTTTACCAGCACCGGGGTATCGGCACTCATTTTCCCATACAATACGATTTCTCCTACGGCAATCGTATAATCCTGAGTACCATGCGCAGTGCACAACCTCTCTTTACGGTGCCGCTCAACAAACAGTCCACATGCAGAAAGAGGGGAGGTACAAGCGTAAAAATTCGTATAAAAGCAGAGAAACAATGTACACAATATCATGTCGTTCTCCTCTGACATGCACGCTGCTCTTGCAGAGCTGGACGCTTGCGACGCCGCTACTGTGCTGACCGTCCTTTCGTCGAAGCTTGATGCCATCCAAGCTTCGATGGCGGAACTGGCCGAAGGCATGAAGGTGTTGCTCGGGCGTAGTGCACCGCAGTCCTCGTGTGCATTCTGCACAGTAAGGAAAACCGTGATGCCCACATCACGGCGCGGTGCACGCGGTATCCTGACACCGTCACGAGGACGATTCAGGCATCAAAACTGCAACTCTGCCTGCAGTGTTTGAAACGGCAACACACGGACGACTGTGACGTGAAGCGCGTGAACTGTGGTCGAGACCGCAGCTCCCTGCTTTGCACTCACAGGAAGCCGTTCCACCATGCGAACAGACTACTCCACTAGGTTTCTTCGCACTCATCAAGCAGTCTCCATCACCTCAACAAGCCGCCTCCATCGTCAACAAGCCAAACTCCACCCACCAACAAGCCGAACTCCATCCCACAACATGCCGTCCTCTAGCAGTCAACAAGCCGCACTCCAGTATACGATCTCACCATTTTGTAGACATCAATGTTAAATGTCTTGTTGTGGCCCGGTCGGAGTATCGTCGACGGCTACGATGCTCCCGTCCACTCCAAGTTTGACCGCACATCTATAGCGGGTCAGGCTAAGGTGAACCCGCGTGAGCGCGGGTGAGCCTGGGCATGGCACTCTTACAACTTATTCGGGTAAGGAGACGTTGCTCATCACCAAATTCCACTGAGCCACCACAGCATACGTATATGTAATATAAGTATACGTAATAGTAGCCCGCGAAAAAGCGGTAATAAAACTGGAATTTCACGTAAAGAAGGTTTGGAGCATCATTAAAATGATAAAAATAAAAAATAATCACTGGAGCACCAGTAAGTCTGCCTTTTCGTGGAATGTAGGCAACGCGCAATCATTCACTTTGCAACTTTTCACAATTAGAGCTGCGAAGTGCTTCGGTGGTTTTTTCATATCTTTTACTTCACCACAAATTGCACAGCATTGCGAAACATGAGGAAGTGTTGAGGTGCATGCATAGGTAAGACGGATAGTTCCCGGGAAGCTTCATGAGTCATTCGAATGGGATCCTTTCGAAAAGCATCACCACAACTCTTCACAAATTTGACGAATTCGATGACGAATGAATTTTGAAGTGATCATATTCTCCAAGTTCTGTCTTCCTGAAACCTCGGTATGATGTTATAATTGTCGTGTGCTGCTATGCCGAACGAGGTTAGTAGGTGGACCTGATTTATTCTGGCCTCGTTCGGCATAGCAGCACACGACAATTATAAATGATCATATTTCTTCGTTACTCTAGAAGACGAGTGGATGGAAACAATCAGAGAGCAAGGAAAAGTAATGTTTTACAACCTGGCAAATTTTATCATTTTCTGAGACGATGATTTCACTGTGTGAGAAGACTATCACGCAGTTACTTCAGGAAACTGAGAAATTTTAGGGTGTTCCATAAATAACTGGTCTATCATACCATCAACACCCAGATAGTTCCAAATCTCGGGTATTTCCCAAGCAGCTTACGCTTCATTTCTAGCACATCTTCAATGAACAAGTCTGCTGTAATTGGCTGCCCATCCGGTAGAAGGAATAGTGCACGACTCCATGACTAGTGAACCAGAATAATTGCAGGATCTTCTTCAGATGAGAGGCGGCTTTGGAATTCGTTCAGGCTTCACGTGCTTCGGAAGCCACTGGATCACCCGTGTGGTGCTACCGTAGGAGCACCACTTCTCGTCCTGTGCCATGATTGAGCTCAACCACGAAGTTGTTCTGGAACGGTTGAGATGGTTTTGGCAGATGACCACTTGTTCCCGCTTCTGAGCCGGGGTCAGTGAATGGAGTATCAATCCTTGCAAGTGCGCTCTTTTTCCACTCCCGTGATGTCAAATATTCTTTTTCGAAAGCCGTTGAATCAACTTTGGCACGTTGACTTGCAACATGCATCGTTGCCTAACAAAGTCACGTTAGCATGATAAGCAGCATAGGCAGACAGACCAGAGCAGAAGTAATGAAGAAGTACGTCGCGATAGGTCGATCTCTGCTTCATCTTCAAGAAATCACCGATGAGCAGACAGTAGAGCAAAACAGTCGATCAATATGACGTTGGAAACTATCGTTGAGCTGCCTCATCATGCCAAGATTGCATCTCACTTGGATCTCGTATAAACATGTACAATGTACATGGTCCAAATAGACCAGAAACTTATGGAACACCCTAATATTAGGCTGTCGCAAAATTAATTTCGGAAATGGACCGCTGAGTTCAAACTGCAATAACTCGGCTCAAACGCAACTTTATAAATCAAAGTAAAAACAGTCATCATCTACACACATCTGACAATGAAGCGGTAATAAATTCAAACCTTTAGAGAGGAAACTAGGATCACGGGAATTAACGAAAGCAGGAAAGGCAATTTTAACATCGGTCAAATCAGCGATTTTTTTCTGACGCAAATAAGAATCAAATGCTTGTAAAAAGCGATAGTCTGTTGGCGAAGGGTTAGCAGAATCAGTAGGATGAGACAGAGCTTCAAAACTGGGTCAATTTTTGTCGGGTAATCTTCGCGGTGTGTGCTTTTGCGTTGTCCTGCAATAGGATCGCAATGCCACATTTTTTGCAATTGTATATTTCGTCTGAATCACAAACACTATGACTCTGTGGTAACTGAACCAACAGGTGGCATGAAGCTATGTTGGATAATCCCTTTACTAAACCACCACAAAGTAATCATAACCTTTTTAGGATGAAGTTTCGTTTCAAGAAAAGGTTTTGGTGGGTCGCCCTTACCAACCCAAGCAAATAGTCGTTTAATATTATCATAAAGATCCCATTTTTCATCTACAGCTATAAAACGGTTGACAAACGGTTTATTTTTATAACGAATTAGGGGATTCAAACAGATGTCAAAACCCGTAAGACGCTGCTCATCGGCCAATTCATAAGGAATCCATTTTGACATCTTTTTCCCCTTGCCGATTTGTTCCAAATGTGTTCCAAGTGTGGAGCATGTACACCCAGGTCTTCTGCTTTCTTACGATTATTGGTCTCTGGATTTGCTTCAGCGGCTGTCCTAAAACCTCTTCATCAAGGGACCACTTGCGACCGCGACCAGCTTTTCCTTCAAGATCAAAATCACCAGAAGCAAATTTTTTAAACCAAAGCTGCACTGTCTGTTCGCAAGGACAATCCGTCCCGAAAGCCCTGCTAAGGTTACGTGCCGCGTCTGCCGCAGGATGTCCCAATTTATATTCATAAAGCATGAGCACTCGAAAGTCGCGTCGGTTCATGTTCGAATGAAGCCCTGGAAAAAATCGGCTACACAAGCTAGAGAGACAGTAATGTATGCTTTTGATAGAGCGGATAATCTCCTACCTGACAGTATGTTTGAATGTCCTTGGGACGAGATAATACGGCGCAAAAAAAGTTTTCTTCTGAACACACTCAGAAAACGAAATTAATTTTGCGACAGCCTAATAGCTACATTTTAGATGACAAAGAAACCTCATACGCTTGTCAAAAAACCTTCAAAGCTACGGAATGAACTGTCTGTTCATTCTTTCGTTGCGCAACGTTGCACAGTCCGCTGAAATGTTGCACAATTGACAGGCAATTGGAGTCGGAAGGATTTTGATTGAATTGAAGTTGCCTGCAATGGAATAAAAGAAAGAAGGATCATTAGATACGATCATAAAAACAATTTTTCTGTGTATATTGTTGATTTTGAAACTTCCTCATGTAATCATTAGGAGTAGACGATTTTCAGACCCTTTTTTGGAGCTCCTCGGTGGGATAATGGAGTTTTCCCGCCGGTGGGACACGCACACCACCAGCGCTACAATTTGTGTGTGCAGAATCTGGGCATAATGTCCTGAAACAATTGATAACACTGAAAAATATCAAATTCGGAGCATCATTTCTCGTTGAAATGCTCCAATAGCTGAGCTGAAAAGGTTCTGCCCTATTCCGGTTCTTCTGTAAAACTGGCTAATAGGTGCCTTGCATTTGACCCCCCGCGGAGATGGCTGGGTCGGATGTCGCACTTGAACTTCCGATCGCTCCGATTTTCCGAAGATGGACGCTGGGAGACTTGCTCATGCATGTCATAGTACAGATAGGGAACTTCATGAATAACACTTATTTCGACTTTTCCTATATTCTGTGGCGAAAAGACGATCCAGTAATGAGGTGTAGGTCAAAATGCATCTACGAAAACAACTCCCTTCAAAAAGTCAGCGTTTTGGGAAGTGGAACTGAGCAGCTACCTGAGAATAGGAAATTACCTGTTCGTTTTAATGGTGTATATGTCGTTTGGGTACTGCTAATTGTCTGACCAAACTATCATTGCAGTTGTGTTGTGTTTCAACTGCAGATTGATGCAAAGCTTCTTCTTATGAAGAAGAAGCTCACAAGGAAAGAATTTCTTGCTTCGACATAAGGAGAAGCTTTTGAGTGCTTTGCATTCAAGCTGAAAAATCCCCAGGAAGGACAGGACTCTACAAGTTTCAAAAGTTGTTTGCATAACAACGACAGTGAGTGATCTACTATGCTGGTCCTGAATGCAAAAAAACGATTTGAATGAGGGCACCAAATATGTTGACAAATTAAAAAAAGATGACAAATTAAAAAAAGATTATCGCTGTTTGTGCACCAATTCATACCATTTCCACGAAACGGCAAATCCGCATGAGTGTGATTCACCAAGATATGTACTTTCTCCTTTTTCCATGTACAAGGAGGAGAGCCGTGCAAGCAAAGCCGATTAACTAAAAGTACTTCTAAACGTCGGAGGTTTTAATGCCAGCAGGGCTATTTCGTGAATCGGTACCCTACCGTGTGATCAGCTGTTAACTTAAAAGAAACAAAAATCGAATAGGCCCGTTCGTCTTCTGTCCTTATTCTGGGGTTATTCCGTCTTCATCTTGAATCGCTTTCCGTCCTTTCCTGGTTTTCTTTGTTGTCGATCTGTGGATCAGGCTGGGGTAAGAAATCCAGTTCTCCCTGAACCTAGCATTTTGGGAAATTGAAGGGGGGAAGGGGGTTCGCTAAGGGTCGAAGCAACGTTTGTTCTGATAGTTTTTGACCATCTTGATTCTTTCAAGCTTTCAAGAAGGCGATTTCGCCAATCCCTCAAAGCCAACAAAATTGATTATCAACTTTGCTTTGGTACAGAAAAACGCGGTAAGGTGCCCATATTGCACTTGATGTGGAATTTATTTCATGATAGGCGGTGAAGACTTTAACCTTCATGGAGACAAACAGTCCAGTGCAGTACACCCAAATGAGCAGACACCCTGTTATGGCTGATCAAGTTACCGTCTAATAAGTCCTAGTTCATAAGTAGAACAAATAATATCTTAACGTCACTTATTTATTTGAAGTCCCTTGTTGTCACGTACCGTTTGCAAACTTTCGATGACGTTTTCGTGTGAACGAATCCGTAACCCTTCTTATCTGCACCGCTTTTTTGATTTTCTTCAATGCACTTTGTATCAGGCAAGAGCCCGAAAAGAATGTTGCTGCACTCCTATCTAAACAACAATCCGGGGTATTATAGGCCATAAAAGTTCTTTCTTCTTTTTATACTTTTACACTTATCAGTCACGATTTGAATAAAAGGCCTCGACAATGTCGAGTTGCACGAATCTCACAACATGCTCTGGCCGCTTCTGGTGAGACTCTCACAGATTTTTCTCACTTACAGTACGCTTCGAAATACACTCTAATGAATATTGCAGGTGCTTCTACTTGTCCATTTAGCCAGAACGCAGTGGGGTGAGTCAATGGCCTCCATCACTTCACCTTTTTCAAACAAGTTTGTGGTGATAGACCTCAACGAGTACGCGATTGTACGTTAGCCCTTCATCCTGATCAAAATGTACGGTTAGTGGAGTCTGCTAAAAGTTCCACTAGCCATTTCGTTTCCGCATTTTTTTTTGCAATTTTACGTGCGTTCAAAACTGTTAAATTCCCATAACGGCAAAATCAAAGTACATCATGCTTCCTTATAGCTGCACAGAGCACTGTTTCATCTTCAAGGTGCGCAAAAATTACCCGGAATAAAATATCACATTGTAGCTTAAACAAAAATGTAGATCTGACAATGAAACTTAACATGCAGTTTTCCTATTTCCTTACTAATAGAAAAGTGTCACGTTTTTTCAAAGTGGCCCCCTATCATATGGATACATGTCCTCAGACGAGTAGCAAACCCATAACTAATAGCACGGAGGTAGTCTTCTACTATATCGTTCTTTGCCTCAGCCAGGAGAGCTTACAGTGGAGCCAAATTTTTGTGTTGTGTAGAAGAATTCTCGCTCTTAGCAAGTGAACAGAAAAGAAACTAAGGCGGTTCAAATCCCGCGAGTTCAGAGGTCAGCCATCTTGTGCTGTGCGGCGTGGCACAGCAAAATTATGAGTCGATGATTGCTGATCTTTCTCAATTTGGCCATTGCCATTCGCACATTGTAAACTCAAATGAACTCAGGCTTAGGATACGTTTGAGTATAGTGTATACGTACCCACTACTACAATATTAGGTTAAAAGCTTAGTTCTAAAAGTTGTTATCAATTGCGTCAAACGAATAACTCGTGGCACGCGGGTAGTCCTCATCGAAATCATTCCCTGTGTTGGTTAGCGGTGCTGCCAGAGGCAGCAAAGCTGCACATCAGATAGAGCACACTTTTTTCTCAAAACCTACTAGACTACAAAACCAGTTTGATCAGAAACGTGAAAGAAAATTGAGGTAAAATAGCAGTACGACCACAGAGGTGTAGACTGATGATGACCGGTAGTTTCAGATTTCGTTTTGCTATTACCGCTGAGGAAGCACTCAAGAGCTAAAACTTGGACAGCGTTTGCAGGTAGTATAGATGTATAACATATTCCAATATGAAACTCAGAATCCAGTTCTGCCAGTGGTTGTGGCCGGTGATGTATTTTTCCGGGTAATTTTTGCGCACCCTGTACAGTGCAACTAATTAAGTTCGACGCTTGGTCGATCAGTGCTTCTGCTCACAAATAGAAAACCTTGAGAAGCTCTTCTACAGTGTGCCCGTCGACGACTCCTATTGGAGACGAAGAGCGCGATCAATTCCTGTCAACTCACAACGCCTTCAGAAAGGAAATTGCGGATGGAACTGCTGTTCAATTCGGAGGACAGTTGGTGGGCTCACAGCAGATGTTTGAACTGGTGAGTTTACGAAGAGGTTGATTAAAGGGACAGTGGATGTGAAATGCAAATGATTGATAGGATGTTGGAATTATGAGTGGATGTAGAGGGAATAGTACAGTGTCGTTCAAGCTTCTCCCAGGTATAAAGACCGAGATCTATGAGACGACCCAATAAGTATGTATGTAGCTGGCTATATGCCTTCAGCCACTCTATCACGTATTACAATAAGTATGTAGTCTGTAGTTTCGGTGTGGATATTAGAGTCCCAATTAAGCAGAAGTTTTTAGGGCAAACTCCTTATGTTTCGCAAAGTATAAGAAAAAAGTGCAATTTCTGATTTGGATCTGTACGAGTTCTTTCACGAGCAGACGTCTCTGTCCATCGCAATAGTGAAGCATATGTGGAATTCACTATGAAGCGCCCCATAAATGTACTTGTAAATGCTCTACCAATGATTTTCATAAGCCTTCATATACTCTACTAATACGTGCTCATTACTCATCGTTACCATGTGCATTGTTCTCTGCTCCTACTAATTAATAACGGAACTTGAAGCTTGCATTTTTTGAGAACAAGCGTAACGAGTTCTATTCCGATCTAGCCAACACCGGTGAATTCTGATATTGTCATCTACAAGCATAGAGTATAATGTTCGGTCAGTAAAAAAAACATTTCCTCTCCTGTGCCACTTCTGGTGATCTGCTAGTAAAGATGAGATCTTTCTTTGTCGTCCTGGTACCAAAACATTTTCAGAAGTACAGCTGTGAATTGGAACGGATTGCGCATATGAACACTGCCCACTGCTTCAAAATTTTCCAGCCAGCTGGCAAATCCATGAATTTATATGTGTAAGTCGGCGAGTTTCAGGTTTAAATATCGGCTCGTTTGCAGCGTTTTCTATTGTTTCACCGTGATTTATTGACTAAGCACAAAAAATTAAGTCTAACAAAAAACGAAGCAAAAAGATTAACGACTAAACTAAAGACGTGAGGAGAAATCATGGTCTGGCAATAAAAACGAAAGGATAGGATTGAACTGCGAGATAAGATAAGATAAGAATAGACTAAAGAGATCTGTCCGCACCGGTACCTGGTAGTTGGCTGTGGACTAGTGTCCTTTGCTGACGAATAGCTGTTGGACTGAATTAGCAGAAAACTGAGAGAAGCAGTTTCCGCTTTTTGCACGTTACTCTGACTCCTTTGCTGACTAATTTTTGGTTTATCACGAATCAAATAAATTTCCAGGTATCCTAAGTCTGCTGGGAAGATTTCGAAGGAGGACCTGATTTCGCTAGCGATGAGTAGCTGGTACGAGCCGATCATGGAGGCGGCGATTGATGACAACGCTACATTTGACAACAGACGACTCGAGCCGTTTGCAAATGTGAGAATTCATATTGCTTTTATTTTTTGTACCGTTTCGGCGGTGAGTGTGTGGTGCGGTTGTAGGAGGCGCTACCGATACCCGCACAGTCGAGCGATCGATCCCCGCACGGGCTAACCAAGCCTCCCATCCCTCTACGGCAGGTTAAATTGCTAGCAGACTTGTCCGGGAAAGTAATGACACTGTCTTCGTATAGTGGTTGCCTCCGGCAAGTCATTGTATAGGCCAAGTACGCATTGACCATACCTCTACGATTCTGAATGGAACACAACGCCCTCAGGGGACTGATCAACGACGATATTTTACCTTTACCTTTCACTCCTCTTTGGCTCCTTGAGTTCTTCGACAATGTGCTCCAGTTTTGATAGCCTTCATGGCCGACTGAAAGTAACATTTTTTATTTTGAGATGGTCTACTACAAATCACTGCAAATCGGATGTTCATACACGGACTGTCGCATGAACCCCCACTCACGATCTCAAGTTGTCGCTTGTGTTTACAGTTCAGCGTAAGATTTCCAGTTAGATTTCGGGAATACTCATGGTTATGTTGAGTTTTAGACCACAGCTTTACACCTCGCTGTACGTACCTGGCCCCAGTGGGTGCACATCCAATGACGACTGTTCAATTGAATTGCCACAGTCCAAGTGCAACATTGTCGGTCCTGTAGCGGGTCTCTGCACTCCGGGAGCACTGGTCTTTCCCAGTGAGTTCCTTACACTACTGTTAATCATTCAGCTTGAAATATCTGAAAGAAAATTTCAGATAAGACTTCACCAGCACCGGTAACATCGACAACAACGACGTCGACAACAGCGATTACTACCATAACCACCCCCCCGACCATTGCTGAAGTGCCCACCGAAGTACCTGCAACGGATAACATGACAGATAACGTGAGGGATATGATTGTCGACATGCACAACAACCTCAGGTAACATTCTTTACGATTTATTGGTCATTGATTGAAACAAGCAATGGATATACGCGCGTGGTACAGTGGTAAGAAGCGCTTTAGACGCCGGCACAGTCGAGCCACCGATCCTTGCTGAGGTTGACCAAATCCTACATTCCTCCAGGGTCGGGTGAATTGGTACTAGACTGGTTGGGAGCATAAAGGCACTGACTCGGTAAGGCGACTGACCCCCACAAGTCATTGTTTAGAGCAAAGACGCATTCTGGGCCTAAATTCATGACGAGTATCGGCACAATATACCCGAGAATAAACCCCGATCGGCTCGAGTATTCGCATTCATGAACGCACCGCGGAGTTTATTTGTGGTATATCGCGGGTCTATTTCACTCCGCTGGCGCGGCGATGTGTCGAGCGGCCTGCTGTAGTAAGAGCGCTTCGATGCTAATACCCGCAAATCAGCTGATATGCCGCTCTGTTTCCATTTTCAACTTTTATTTTTCAAAGTTTAAAAGGGAAATAATGCTGTTAATGAGCAAATAGAGAACGCACTTGAAATGACAGCGCAAAAACCGAAGCGAATTGCGACCGAATACACACTAGAAAAAATTTTGATAAAAAATCGGACCTACCGACTTATGGACTGACGGTCGCTTACCCATAACAGCCGTGTACACCGCCGTTGCATTGCTTCACGTCGAGTATCGCAAACTCGATTGTCATGATTGCGAATATTGGGGGAGGGACCGCGCTTATCTCGCTCGGAGTGTTATACACTCCAAATTTCGTTCACGAATTTAGGCCCTGATCTGAACAACGTCGACCATTTCCTTCATTGATTATTGTTTGAAATAAGCGAAGATATCCCTGAATGAAAGTGTTACCCTATGTCTCCTAAATGGAATGTGCAAGAAGTATAGAGGTCGAGAGTAGCACCATACCTTCTCATAACGTTTAGAACAGGTCGAACCTTCGTACTGCTAACAATCTAGCTGATAGAGGGGTATAGCGAAGGCAGGCGAGTTCGATTTTCTACCTACCCCCATATACAGAACATAGTGGTTAACTTTTCTGGCATTTCTTTAATATTTTTACCGGAAATTCACACAGTCCTTACTTAGGTCGCTGCTGGCACAAGGACGAGCTGATGCAGGTAGTGGATCTAACATCGATATTTGCAAGCCATCGCAGAATATGTACCGAATGGTGATTCCTTATGTGATAACTTGTCATTAAACAACTACTTTTTCCTGTCAAAAATGGAACTGTCACCTAAATGGAGATATTCTCCGTAGATGACAGCGGTCGAAACCGTGGATTATAGCGGTGCCTGAAACGCCAAAGAAAGCGGTATACGGTGCAGTACGACAAAAAGCTGCAGAACCAAATTTTTGAGTTGGAACTTACTAATCTCTTTCATTAAGAAATACGACCGAAGTCTCGAGGAGGAGGCTCAGCTCTTCGCGGATCAATGTCCGGACACCGACCTCGGCTCGCCAGTGAGCTCTCGTCCGCTTTCTGGAGAGAATATGAAGGTTATATCGTCCTACAACATCTCAGTATCAAGCGCATTTGTATCGGTAATGGTTACGGTATCTGGTTCCCCGTCAAATTACCAACAGTTTTTGTGTTGAAGGCTGTACAAAGTTGGTGGGAGGAAAGCTCGCTGTTCAACCCAAAACTGGGAACGCGATTCGCGTTCAATTACCAGAATCGTACAGTATCTCCGCTTGATTTCACACAAGTGAGAACTTATTCACTTCTTTTATATAGTGAGTTATTCATCATTCACGGTGGAATGCATATACCTCCTGCCTTCGTATGGTGAATTAGCGGCCAAAAAGATATGTCACTTTTCATTTTTTTCAAGTAGCTCAAATAGAGAAGAATCTGATACCATTCGATAGTGCTGACGGTTCTATCTCAAAACATGTCGTAACGTTGTTTCGAATTCTATATTTTTTTTAAATATTTTATAGTGATTCTTATATGCTATTTCCAACGGAAATATCTCAAAAATCGCTGAATTAAGGATAAATGTGAGATGATCTTCTGATAGAGCATAGTCCAGTTATTATAATGTGGTACAAATATTTGACTTAGATCGCCGCTAAATTATAGATTTTTGGAGCAAACATTTTGGTGGTCAAACACTGGTCAAATTTTAGGACCATGTTCCAAACAAAATTCTATATTTTTCTAGCTGCGCAATGACATTACACCAAGTTTGAGAGAATGATAGAGAATATTTTTTTTTCGAAGGTCTTATTTTTGTTCCCCAGCTGTTCTCTTAGTTTGTGAGAAAATTCCTTTTAAAGTTGAAATTGCGCAAACTGCTATATTCAAAAAACTTCAAGAGGAATCGACTCCATTCTTCCTCGGTTCATAGTACATTCTTGGTTCTTTCAATACAACAAGTATCCCAAAATAATTCGCAGTTCTTCATAAAAACATATTGCTTTGACTAACACACGCTGTGCGCGCCTTTGCCCAGTACAACGTACTGCTAGTGGCGACACCCACAGCGTGTGTTAGTCAATGCGACATATTTTTATAAAGAACTGTGATTTATTTCGGCATACATGCAGTATCAAGAGTACTGTAAATGTGATATCAATTGACAAAAATTGAAGTCCATTCCTCTTGAACTTTTTTGAATATAGCAGTTTACGCAATTTCAACCTTAAAACGGATTTTCTCACAAACTAAGAGAAGAACTCGAAAACAAAAATAAGACCGTCAAAGAGAAAGCTACTCTCTATCGCATGCTCAAATTTGGTGTGATTTCGTTGCGCAGTTAGAAAGATATAGAATTTTGTTTGAAACATGGTCCTAGAATTTGACCAGTTTTTGACCACCAAAATGTTTGCTCCGAAAAATCTATAATTTATCGGCGATCTGAATCAGATGTTTGTATCACATTACAACAACTAGACTATGCTCTATCAGGAGATCATCTTAGATTGATCCTTGATTCAGCGATTTTTGAGATATTTCCGTTGGAAATAGCATATGAAAATCACTATAAAAATTTAAAAAAAAAACCAGAATTCGTAAAAGAGGTATGTTTCACATATTTTGAGATAGAACCGTCAGCACTATCGAACGGTATCAGATTCATCTCGGTCTGAGCTATTTGTGTATAAAAATAAAAAGTGACATATCTTTTTGACCGGTACTGTATGTGACGTCGCTGGAAGAGAGGAGAACCGTCGGTACAGCGTCTAAAACACACAGTGCCATGGATAGACTTGGGTTCGAATCCCTCCTGTGACGCGGTTCTAGCGACGATTCTAGCACGATAATTACAACACCATGGAATAATATAGTGGTGTTAATTGTAAAACTACTAAAAAACACGTTGGAAACTTGAATTGAAAGTCGTTACCTTTTTAGATGGCTTGGGCGAAGACCTATCGAGTCGGATGCGCAGTACAACGCTGTTGGTATGGCAGAGTGATCGTCTGCCGATATCGGCCACGGTAACTCACCTTTGTTGATGAAAATTGTGATAATTGTTTGCAAGCGCTGCCAACACCCTAATATTTACCTTTCGCAAAAACCCCTCAGGGCAGACATTGATTATTCAGATTTCTGAATCAGCGTTTTCAGTGGCAACATACTCGGTGAGACCATTTACGAGGTCGGCCCAACATGTGGTGCGTGTGAAGGATCGTGTAGCGGCAATAACGGCCTCTGCAATCCGCCATCGTACTGAGCGTGTACCAGAATAAAGTGTTCTTGAGCAAGATGCTTCTGTTCTTGATCGACTTTCATAAAAGAATATCCTTCGATATTTCCACGGTTTCCAAATCCCAAAAAGTGCCGTCAACAGTTCTTCTTATGAAGCTCTGGTTGAGCTGATTGAAAGGCGCTCAAAATTTCAATATGCTCATATACATCTAACGCTCATGTATGCAAACTGTGTCTCAAAAGTATAGGGTCACCAAAAAATCACATATTGCTGCTAGTTCGCAGGCAGGGAGTGTTTCATGAAATTCTCTATGGCAAAAAAACGTATATACAAAAAGAAAGAGCGATTTTCCGAGAGTTGAGGAATATGTACAGTACCGGACGCGCCGCCACGATAAAACGGCGGTAGCGGCGCTTCGGAGCGCCGAAATGCGCCGTTCTTGTGTCCACGCGTGGTGACCCGGGCAGAGCCAACCGCAGTTCATTTGCGCCCCATGCCCAACGAGGGGCCACACGTGGTAGCTCCTTCGAGCCAACCCGTGGGACCCCCCATTGCTAGCCTGGGACGCTAGGAAAGGACGCGCCGCATTATTCATAGGCGGCGAGGAGAAGGCGGAGCCTAGTCGGTGGAACGGACGCCGCATATTTATATTCGGCGACGAGGGGGCGAGCCTAGTTGGTGGTGCGTCACCAAGCGAGGGACCGAAGCGGCAACGGGATCCGAAAATGGAGAGGTCAAAAAAATCGACTGAAAACAAGTTTCAGGGATTTGGGAAAATTGTATATGGAGAGATAGAGCTCAAGCTACTAAGCTCGAGTATATACTTATTTTTGCAAATAAACCAATTTTAATGAAGTTATTTTGAAACGGCGGGTTTCGGCGCTCCGAGGCGTCGCTGCCGCCGTTTTATCGTTGCGGCGCGTCCGGTACTGTATGAATATCACGTGACAACACCCAATTTTCGACGTCTCAAAAGTATAGGATCACTATCAAAAAGTGCTCGGATAAATGTGAGCTGATGAAAACTATTTTAATATGCGATATCCCTGTTTAGAACTTTGACTACTAATTGTTGATGGTTGTTTTTTATCGAAACAAGAAAGTTGTTTTTCTATTAATGATACTATAGTTTTGAGACAGCTGAAATCAGTGTGACCTTAAGTATTCCCTCATCATTCGGTTCATTTTCAACGGATTTCGCTGGAATCTTTCACTAGTGTGTTTCTTGCGTTTCTGAATTGTACAGTAAAAAATCAGATCGATTGCTATTGATTGGTGCACAAGCCATGCAACTTTTGTGTATCCCTACACTTTTGAAACAGTTGTGCGGTCGGAGCAGTTTTCGTTAACCATCGGGCTGTTCTCGTCCAACGGGTCACGATCGCCTTCACGTGGAGCTAGTCGCAGCAAAAATTGGTGCATCTGCACCTGATAAACTCGCCAAATGGTCCGCAGGTACTGTCACCTTGCGCGCTACCTGGGTTAGCAATTAGCATCCCTTCCTAACGTTACTCACCCGAAAAAAGACGCAGGAATATACGCAACACATTTTCACATGCTATGTTCTTGCGACAACGGTCTCTTCGGAGCAATAGCCTAGAAGTGCCCGGCAGTGCCATACGAGTTTTTCTTAATAATCGAAAGCACAGCGTCACCTGCCGTTTATTGAGTCGTCAGAAAATCAGAACATAGCTTGAGTTACTTCGATTGAAACGAAAGTGTACTATAGATATGACGACAATGAGACGACAATCACAATCAGGTTCGAGCGCCCCTACGTAATTGCGATGTAAGCAAGTAAGCTCAATTCGGTACTCCGCCATTTTTGCTTCCAACTATTACTTATATTCTTTGAGGTTATTTATTTATAGCGCATGGACAATAATAATTATGCAGATAGATGGCGAATCCAATTATTAAAAGTAGTGAAGGAATTCAACAAAATTCCGAACGAAAAAGTTAGATATTACGTGAACTTCTCGTATGGCCTCTTGAGATCGTATCATTTTTCCCAGCATTACAAAACAATATTAAATAACTAACCCTCCTGATGAAGCTCCTTCATTCTTCGAACGTCTTGTTAAGCACACTCTCTTCAAAATTAGTGTGAAATTTTAGTTTTCAAGAGATCTCATTTGGCCTTGCTGTTCTCTTTCGTCTGGATGCTGAAAAACAGGCGGGAAATTGCTCTGGACGATAGTAGACACCATCTGCGGCATTTTTTTCATGGTAGTGTTCTCAATATTGGCTGCTCCCACTTCACGGAGTTGTTCATATAATTGTTATATTGAGAAGATTATCATCGACCTAGAGGTTCAAAGGCGAGAGAACTTGAGAATTAGCGAATAACCAAGCAAAGGAGCTGTCCTTAACTGGTCACGTCAGTCCGCCAGAGCGATCAAGAGTGCGACGAGGTACGCGGTAGTGTCAAGGCTGGTGCTCAACGCACGCACTTGGGCCTCTTTCTCCTCATCGGGCCCACGTCCTTCATCTCACCTTCGGAGAGTTCTCCCCTCTTCAGACAGGGCTATCGATCGTCGTGCGCCCGTTCAGATCGGGGTCAGTTATACCACTCACCCGTTGTCGTCGTTCGTCGTCATGCATTCCGCCTTCACTCGCTTACCTATTCCCATGCGGACGGCGGTGATCGTGCTCCTCGCACTCGTGTTCGTCAAAGGTATAAAGCTCTACTGAATTTTCTAATTTTAAACTTTACCTATTTTTTAAAATATACCTTGAATTTCTGCCTGTGTTTAATTTTCTTCTCTTCAAATTTGGATTCATGCGAAAGAAATCCTAAAGCGCCAGCTGACCCTAAAACCGGTGAAGAGCAGTTTCGCTTGAAACGGTCATCCTGGCAAGTGTTTGCTGTGATATTGCTACCAGAGAGTGACTAACCCAATTTGCTAGCCAATGGAGAAATATCTTTTCTACCCTTTTCAATATCCTTTTTGCTCCAGTAACAACACACTTGAAGTTCTTCTTTCGCGATGAACTTTCAATTTCTTGAGCTATTTGTGCTACAAAGTTTTGAATTAAAAGTAACGAAACAAGTGTTAATAAGTATTATGTATTATTAACGAAATAAATAATTGCTGCATGTGATTGATGTGAATTATGTGTCGTATTATGCCCATTTGCCTCGGTCCACGCCATAAATAAATAAAATAATAAAATATTTACCGATATAGTGATACGCTTCATCGACATTACTTGCTTCATAAGTGGATAACTTGATGGTCTTCGACATTTTTCCTAATTAACCGTTCTTAATTGTTCGTACCACCAATGTACAAGAAATAGTGGTGCAATGCCAAGATCCCAAAACCACATTTCCTCGTAATTGTTAATACATTCATTTTTTCTCCACTTTTTCCTGTGTTTCCATTTCCCTCCACGACGCCTTCCAAATTCATCGCTTCGAATTTTAGAATTAATTTCAAGGTTGGTTTTTAAGGTTAGTTTTTCGTAAGCTTTATTCGAAGGAACACACTAAAAAGCCACTTGTTGTTCATGAACTCTTGAGGACTAGTCTGTAAGTTTTCTAGACGTACAGTGGGTTGCTGGAAGAAGTTTCGCCTCACGAAGTAAACCGATAACTCCCCAATTCTTATCTTGATTGATTGTGGAGTGAAATTAGTTTAATCACTTTGATTTCAATTTATTTATTGGAAACTGTGCGTAGCTACTGCGCTACGGAACACCGTAAGCCTATTAGGTTATGTGCAATGAAAGAGAGACTTCGATAAGTGGATTCAACCGTTGTTTGTCTTGCTATTTCCCTGTAGTTAACCTACTTGTGTCGTTTGACAAACCACAACAATCACTGTCGGCAGACGTTTTGATTGATGTGCCCCACTCTCGCTCACTGGCCGCCGAACACCACGAATTCTGACTGGAACTAGATATTAGGTTGTCAAGAAATAAATTGCGTTTTTTTCGCACATCAAATTTCAACTTGATTTTTTTGCATACCTTTCATTCAATATTCCTAATGTTGTATATTGTTCAAAAGCTTATGTAACGATCTTTCGATTACTATTTTTTATTTGTTTAAAATTGAACGTTTCGGGAATTTCTAAGCGATTTTTCAAGAAGATCTCCAAGGAGCTGATTCGTGTCTTTTTACTTCATGAAATCCAACTTGGACGGAAAGCTGTAAAGGCTCATGAAAATATTTTTCCAACGTAGGGCCCAAATGCCTCTTCAGTATGCACTGTTTGTCTCTGGATTCAAAAATCCCGATCCGGAGAAACCAGCCTCCAAAGTAAGCCTAGTCGATGTCGGTTCTCTGGACATGGGGGCGATCGGCTGAAGTCATTAGTGGAGTCCGATCAACGTTAAACTATTCGTTAGGTTGCAGAAGGATCTCGGGTGTCATTTTCGACCATCACTCAGCATGATGAGAAACGTGGAACGGTGAAAATGATAGATCATTGGGCACCCATGAATTTAGCGCACAACCAATGTCAGAGTGCTATCCGACTTCTTCGGCGCTGGTGTTATTCAACCTGAACGGGCCCTTTCTTGATAGAAGTGCTACCTGCAATGCGAAACAGAATCTCTTTAATAGTTTCCCACGCAGAGCACAGTGATTGAGCAAAGGCGAACCCTCAAAAGATCCTCCGAAGCCGAAATTGCATGAATAGATGACTACAGCGCCTTCCGATGGAATTCTGCACGAGTCTTACATCGTGATTCCATAAAACCGAGTGAATGGAGCAACGCAGATTCTCAGTATTACCAAATCGGTAAAATCTATGTGAAGATGGCGCGTTCAAATCCAGAAGTGGTCGAAAGAAATGGCCCAGTCGGTTTTCACGGCGACGCCAGACGTCACGTTTCACGAAAACCGCTACAGAAGTTGAACGACTGCAGCTATGAAACACTGCCTCATCCAGCGACTTCATCAGACCTCTTGCTAAAAGATCACCACATTTCTAACCGCTTCAACATCTTCGTCAAGGACATGGTGCTCAAAAATCAGACAGGTTCCTAAACTGACTTCAACGGATTCGTTGCTTCTAGAAATCCAGATTTCTACTGAAAGTGCATATGTTATCTTACATATTATTTGCCAAAATACGGCAATTCTAATGTTGCATACATCATTCAAAACTGTTTTGTTTGAGTGAAGTTATGGGCATTTTAAGTTACGCGTCAAAAAACGCAATTTATTTCTTGACAACCTAATAGTATCCTTTACCCAGCGTGGCTACACTGCTAACCTATGAACATGATTGGCATTGATCAGCCTGCTTAAGAAGTCCAGAACATTCTTTTTTCATTTAATATCATGTCTATCTTGCAGTCTAGTCTGGTAATAATTTACCCGGAGTGATGACAGGTTCGCATGACTTGAAATGACCAAAGTGACCAGAGTTTCGTGATCAAAGTGGTGAATGCGGCTCAGTTTCCTGCGCTCACCTTCTTAAAGGAAATATTGTAAATAGAATTCAAATGTTTCAGTTCTTTAAACTGAATTTGGAAGTTTATTAATACGCCGCGACATTCGAGGAGAATCGCGAAGTACCGGCCGTCACTGCCAGCAACATCTCCCCGGGAAGAAATTGCTACTGACCACCATTAATGACAAATATCGTCCTCGTTCCATAGTAAATGCAAAAGATACGATGGTGGATCTTGATTGGTCTCCTGAGGACGCGCCATGCATCCGCCTTCCATTCAGAGTCGTCACATAACATTTATTACATATGGAGACCACATGTGGAGAATTGTTTCAAAATAAACATATCAAAATTGCTCGGTTTGTGTCCATACAGCTGTGAGAGTTACTGGTTCAACAAACGATGGCGATATATAAAACGAATATTGGTAAAACAATAGAATAAGACGATGCAAGCAGAGCAAGAATGTCGAAAAAAGTGGACAGGAGAGAAAGCCTAATGTTTCGGCTTCAGGCACCCAGCTAGAGGTTTTTTGAACTGAGATGGGTGGTCAGAACCTGCTCATTTTTCTCATTTTTTGTAACGTTTTTTGTTTTGTTTTGTTTTTCGTAAAGATTTGGCGCGCTCCATCGAGAGCTAATAGCGCAAATAAAATGTAAACGAGGTAGAACAGATGGGAAAGGAAGCAATTAGACGTATCCTTGAAGGCAGGGTAGAACTTCAGAGACTTCGTTTCAGCAGAGAAGGCGGTGGGCCGTAAGAAGGTTGAAGACACCATTCCTGTGATCGAGATCCGGGGCGAAGGCAAACCGATGAGTGCAGCCCAGATCCGCCATCTTGAGGAGATCTCGAACGGTGGGCCGCTCGACATCAAGGTAAAATCACAAAAATCACGAGCAGTTCTTGATTTTTTGTTTTTCACTTACCTCGTAACTCTTTTAAAAATCAGCCCCCATGATTCAGATCGAGAAGACATGGGTGCCGGCCAAGTGTCCGGTAGCGGCAAAGCGGAAGGACTTCGTAAAATTCCATTACAAGGTCTGTGTTTTCCTTGGTTTTTGGTTTGCTTTACTTGAATCTGGTTGTTTTTCAATTCCTGCTTTACTTTCTACTACTGTTTTTACTTTATTACTCTCAGGTGTTCACGGAAGACAACAAGAAAGTCTATCAGACTTACGGCGAAGGACCGGTGACTATTCAGCTTGGTGTGGGAATGACTATGCCAGGTCTCGACAAGGTGAGAGCAATTTTTTGATTGCTGAACGTTTTTCCAAATTCCTTAAAAATCTAGCTACATAGTAGTCGCACCGTTTAAGCAACTGCGAGTCCGGCTTTTCTGGGTGTTTTCATTTCTTCTAAAAAATCCTTTCGTTTTTCACCAAAGAAGAAAGAAAAAGAAGAGAAGAAAGAAAGAAAACAAGAAAGAAGCTAATCAGTACGATGGTAGAGAAGGGAAAATTCGATTACATCGATTTCTAAGAAAAATTTGGCACATCTTTGAGTTTGATCGATAAGTGCTTAACATCTTATGTTTTTTCAGAAAAATATCTGCAGAAGGCTGTCGTGCGCATCGAGCCGAGTCACTGATGGGGTTAAATAAAAATAATTAGGGAAAGGAATATGAATAAGTATGGAGAAAAGAAATTCGCAACCCCAGTAACTCCTACTGTTGCACCACTACAAGCTAATGAAAATTAAATAGTTTGTTCCGATGAAAAAAGCCATCAAAATCAAAATGGAAGATTGTATATCCATAAAGAGGAAAGCGGATTCCAGGGTCTGAAAGGCATGTGCAACGAAGAGCTACGCAAGCTGCAAGTACCGTACCGACTGAGCCGGAAGTCTAAGAGCAAAGGTCGGTCAACGAACTGAAGATTGCAAGTTTCCTGGAATCGAAAGGATATTTTCTTGATTTTTCCAGTCTGGAAGAACATACCGAACGATGAGCACTGGCTCACTTTCAACCTCGAAATGCTCACTGTCGAACCGTACTCACATCATCGTCAATTTCAATTCCTTGATGTCGATGGAAAAGGCAAACTCACCGAGGCGACGGTATGAAAAAAATGGTGGAAAAGTTTCAACTTAAAACTGTGGCCTTTCTTCGGACCAACGCTTGCCACTTTCCCGTCTGTTTTTCTACTAGAATGCCCTTATCGAAAGTTGCAAAGTTTTCTCTTTCTCTACCTTGGCTCATGGATTACTTTTCATCTGTTTGACCACTGACTGTAATTGTTCAACCCGTGAAATATACTCTCTGCGCCATTTACTCAGAAAGGACTAGACATTACAAGTCGGTCCCCTCACCTTACCAGACTCTTCCAAAATCAGTGTACCGGCAAACGGAGGAAAAGTAAGCCTGCTAAATGATACAGAGGACGGATTCGAGCTCCTTTTCTATACAAAGCTGAAAAAGAGGCCTTCACAGACTTGTCTGATGCCTATTTACCCAACCTCCGTTACGGATCGTAACCTCGGTTGGCTTTTGGCGATCTCCCATCCCATGACCATACCAGTGAAAACGGCACTTGGGACCACTGCACCTAAAAAAATGGCAACTTTAGGGGATATCATGTCTTTGGCAGCAGGGAACTGAGTCGCAGATAGTCTATTTAATCTCAGCAAACAGTCGAATTCCTTACTTGAACGTTCTTCTTGAATTTTTTTGCGGAAGATCCTCACGCTGTTCACTTAAATTTTTAATGGCACCTTCCAATGTTATCCGGATGCTTTGAAATAGATGCAGAGGCAGAACATCAACTACAATGCGGTTTTTTCAGCTTATGAAATGGCTGACTAACATGAGGAAAGAGTTCGGAAAGACATGGAAGAATGAGGACATCGACAACGCTGAAGCCGTTAAATATTACATCAAGTGAGTCAAGTCATTTTCAGTCACTTTCGGGACGAATTAGGAAACAGTTATCAAATCTCGTCATTACTTGTTAGGTCTAATAAAGAAAAAAACAAGAAAATAGAATAAGAGAAACTCAGTAGGTTCCATTTTTATTTCTAAAAATCAGTATCTCGGCTGGTGTTATCCGATTTTAAAAGAAAAGTCAATCCATTCAAAATGATTGACACTCGCAGCAGCCTCAAAAGGGTAGTGGTACCACGATTATTTCACAGAAAACTTCACCTCTGCGTTAGTTTCGATTGGGTACTGTAATAGGGCCTTTTCACGATAAAAGGTGAAAAGGTGAATTGAACACCAATACGGCGGCGCGCCCTTCGGGTACTGATCAACGCCGACGCCTTTACCTTACCTTTAAGGTGAAGGCGTTGGCGTTGATCAGGTTAAGGTTGAGGCTTTTTATGGAAATTTACTTAGCTACTTAGATACTTCCAATTTAATGGCTTTTCTTTGTTCATCTTATTCTCTGTTTTGTAATGTTTTGGAAAATTGTCACACGAAAACAGTGTTCTCAGATATTTCGACGCAAATGGCGATGGTGCAGTGGATGAGCAGGAATTCACGAAAGTTATGGAACGGGACGATGCATTGATGCAACAGGCTAAACCGACGGAGAAGGGCAGGAAGAGGGATCCGGGAGTCGCCTGGATTCTCGACTTCAACAACGATGGAATCGTGAGCTATAAGGTGAGCACAGCTCCGACGAGTTTTATGTCAGAATGAAATCTAATTATTGCTAATATTCGTAGAAAACTAGTTTTGAACCAGTGAGGCTTTTGTCACGCTTTGTAATTCTCGAATGATCAGCATCTTCTATATGATAACATTATATTCGATTTCAGGAGAGCGACAACGCTTCGGATCTCCTGGAGAAGGGTCCCACACTATTGCCTGTATTTAAAGACGAGTTGTGATGTTGTGTTTTGCATGCAATAATAATTATATTTGTAATAAACTTATAAATTTTATTCGATCACTTACATCTTTTTCAGGAAACGATTTTAAATTTCGGAGTTTATGGATTGTGTATGGGATGTTGGTAAATATAATTTACGGGATTCGGCTAGAAAAAATGCTCGTCACGTCACATCGACAACAGCGATTGTTTTACAGTTTAAAGGTAAAGGTAATGGTGCCGGCGTTGATCAGTCCCCTGAGGACGCGCCGCCGCGTGTTAAATTCAGAATCGAAGAGGAATGGTGAATGCGTGCTTAGCCTATACAGCCGCTATACCGGGTCAGTGATTTTACCTTCCTAGACAGTCTGGTCCCAATTTACCCGACTCCGAAGGGATGCAAGGCTTGGTTACCCCGCGCCGGGACCGATCGCTCGATCGTGCTGGTGTCAGCAGCGCCTCTTACCACTGTACCACGCGGGACCACTTTTTACAGTTTACGATGTATCAATAGAGTTCTCGTTGTCACAACCCTTTAGAGGTGTTTCATATGATTTTAATACCACATTATTATAATTCCACAACAAGCAGCAGATTTTTGGGCTGATCTTATGGTAGGTGAAAAATTTTAGTACTGATATACGCGTAAGTCGAAAATGTTCACGCTGATCTTCTTTAACATCAAACAATTTCGAGTTGATCCATGATAGGATTAAAAATTTTTGGGCTGATCTACATGCAGATCAAGAGCTTTTGTATTGGTCTATGGGTCAATCAGACATATTCATATTGGTATATGGGGAGGCCATACATATTTGAGCTCATCTATGGATCGATCAAAGTGTTAAACATATCTAGTTGATTTATCTATTTTTGAGCTCATTTCCGGTAGGTGGACTCACTGTGATAGGTAGCTCGCCCAGGTATATTCACGTACCCAATGCTTTGTTACCTTGTTTTCAGGTTTTGCGATCAGATTATTGTAAAATAAAAGAATAAATAAATATTATTACACCGGACATCGAACTGATCGAACTGCATAAACAGTTACCTGTTCAGCGTGTGATTCATCGAGTCCAAAACTGGCCCACTCTCGGTGGCAGGTAGAAGATCAGCGCCGCCCTCGCGGTTTCGAATGAATCGACGGTGAGCTAGGGCTTTGTTACGTCGTTGCAGCTGAACTCACATCGTTCCGATCGATCGATTTCCGTCGAACATCATCATTGTCATTGACACTGTCATTCCTGTGTTGTCGGCGATGAGTTTCCAATAATTCCGTGGCAGTTTCAGAGAGATGAAATTCGGAACGTGGTCCTTCATCGTCGTCTACATTCTGTTGCACACCATCAGCGCGTCGTCCGACTCATCGAAGAGTTCGAGCAGTTCCGAGGAGAACTCCACGGTGAGTTAATAATTTGATTTTCATCTAAATTTCATGAGGGAGAACCATCCTTTGCCTCTTCTTTTGGACATCCTTCAATTTTTGTTTCTCGAGCGAATATCTAGTGTAGACCAAGAAATCTCGAATCAAATTGCAAAGAAACTAGAAATTTTCAGAGAAACAAATTAAAAACCGACGCCGTCAATCAGACAAATGGCACCGACAAGTCTAAGGATAAGCTGGACAACAATGCTGTCGACGGCCAAGCAAAACCACTCGTTCAACCTCCACCGAAAGACGAAGGTGCAAAGAAGAACGACTCTTCTCCAGTTGTTCCACCGCCACCAGCACCAGCTCCGGTAGCGCCATCTCCACCGGAGAAACAAGACGGCACGCCAAGAGCACCGAATTTCACCGCTGGCTCGTTCTTTAGTGAGTTTCTCTTCTTTATCAATAATTGCATCTTTGCCGAAACTTGGTTTCATACTATATTAGGTTGGTGCGAAAGGAACACACGTTTTCATTGATAAATTCAAATGACTGTAATCAGCGCTCGAAAAAAACCTAACCGACTAAATTAATCGCCATCACAAACGGGGGCGTTTAAGGTGACAAGTGCAATATTAAGCTATGTAGTTTACTTTTACCTTCAATTTTTCATTTCGCCTCTATCAGTCATCTCACTTTCAGCTTCACATATTAATCTTATAACACTTGTTGTTAATTAAGAAACGTTCTATGGAGCGCGAATGACCAGCTCCGTTGGAGAAGAGGGCTTGCCGACGTAGCGGTTTAGCGTCACGGTGCCTTGAATGGGCCTGAAACCAGCGCAGGAGTCCCGCCTGAATAGCTTCTTCTCTGTGTTCTGCGAATAACCTAGCATCTCCAAATATATAACATCTATATCCTCTATACATAACAGCATCTGGCAGAGACGCTGTAATAAGCCTAGAATACCTTACTGGTCTCAATACTGTACTCTCAACGCAGTGAGGGCTCCACCACCGCGTAGAGGACTGAAAATTATTCTGAGAATTGTAGGTTCCAGTTTGAAGCCACTACCTTGATAATTACTGCGGCAACTACTCTGATAATTGCAAATGATTACAAATGCACAAGGTACTGTGGTAAGAGGCACTACTGACATCAGAGCGGTCGAGCGATCGATCATTGCTACGGCTAACCAAGCACGTTCCACGTCGGCTCTCGATGAATCTTGGCATTGTTGTCAGTGTGGAAAGTTTGGCACTTGTAGCCAAAACGAAGATTGATATTTCAGTTTATTCAGGCTAACGTTTCGGCGTCCTCGCCTTCTTCAGAGCCTAGAACAAGTCGAGTTCAACCTAAGCAACTACCCACACTGACAACAACTACCTACACTGCCAGCAATGCCAGTGGGTAGTTTCTCAGGTTGAACTCGACTTGTTCCAAGCCCTGAAGAAGGCGAGGACGCCGAAACGTTAGCTCGAATAAGCTGTAATGTTAATCTTGGTTTTGGCTTCATGTACCAGACTTTCCACACTGGCTAACCAAGCCTTCTGTCCTTCCGGGTCGAGTGAATTGCTATCGGACTTGGTTGGGAAGATAAACACACTGGCTTAGCCCGCAAGTCGCTGTGTAGGCCAAATACGCATTCACCAGACCTCTATGATTCTGAATCGAACATGAATGTGTGGCGCGGGCTTACGAGACTGATCAACGCCGACCGCCCCACCCTTTAATTTTACCTTTTACATTCTTGTCTATCGAATGTTTTGTCGTTGTAACGTGGAACACGTGATCGATGTGTTGACGGACAACGCTTTTCATGCAGCTCAATTCGAGGTCTGCATGTTGTGGCTCGATTGCCGATCGAGCATTGTTCTCGTGGCAAGCACCACCACGCTTTAGTCGAAACGCTGAGCTCTGATCAGAGATGGGTGGAAGAATCAGCTCAGTAGTGAGGAACGATATCTGCTTCGCTCCTTTCAGAGAATCCAGAATATATATAGCTTAAGCCGAAGAACAACCTTCTCTCCGACATTTCAAGTTCAACGGGCAGTTGAGCGACCATAGCGTAGGCAAACAACATCGGAAAAACCTAACCTTTCCAAGGTTAACCAACGACGTCCTCTATGTTCGAGGTCCACCGCCGCACACTTGTTGTACCAATCGAGTTTAGGGGATCTGGTCGCAATCCAAATATATAGCGTAGGTTGGGTAGGCTTTTGATGATATTGTCGTGTGTTATAGACTGAAGCCAATTTCCGAGATGGTATAAGTCTATTTCGGCTCACGTTTCGGCGAATCTACCTCGGTCAGAGCCTCAGTCCCTTGGGTAATTGAATCTAAATAGTATATTAAATAATTTTTCAGAGGATAGTGGCTCGAAATATGGAAATTTTTGCGTGTCTGAGGCCATCCGAAGGGGCCGCCTGATTGGGCCTTTGCAAACCACCTCTATGTTCCTTCGCCCTTGTACTTTGCTGGCTAGGTGTTCTCTAATACGGAATGTGCTCAGATTTCTACAAATGAATTAGTTCCTGCCAGAAAAGGAAGTGCTTTTCGTTGCTTTCAGAGTACTTGTACTTCCTCAAAATTTTGTATTCAAACATATTTATTCTCAACAAACATCTAACGAACGTGACATTAACGATTACGTGAAGCAAAAAAATGACAAAAAATGGTACTGTAGTCTGAGGCTGTGTTCTATAATAGAACCGTGCTTCGACTGCCTGATCGTAGCCATCTAGTCTCTCTGATCTCGAAGTCGTTTGACTACACTGCCGGGCATTCTCCAACTAATCGAAGAATAAGGGCCCCTTCGGACTCTGCTGTGGCAGTAAACCAGATATTTGGAATTCTGTTGACAACATCGATGGTTTTCGCCTACGACATGAAAACGGATATCAGATTCCTAGTCAATAACCCGATAACCTCGCAAAGCGATTCTCGATAACTCGATAACTTTACAAAGCGGATTTTCTGCGAAAAATAATTTGATCCAGGTCAGATCCAATTTTGGAATGGCATACTGCGCTCTTGCAGCGCGTCCCGCTGGTCCCTATCCTTCGTCATTACTGCGTTGCTGCATCTGTAAAGTGTGAAGGGGCCTTAACACTAATCATTGTACTTGCAGTTGGCGTCGCTGTGGCGTTGGTGGTCGTTGGAGTGGCATTCGTCGGAGTTCGCTGGTGGACGCACACCCGAGGCAATCCGCGTCCGTATACCGTCTACTGACTGAGCCGAGATCACCTTCGCTTCGATCCACTTCATCAATGATTTCTCTTTCCTCTGTCCGAACCGGTTCGCTTCCGAATCGCATTTATGTGGCATAGCCGTATTTGCGTATCATGTATTTATATTTCACGAAATACACCTTGTATATGCGAAGCGCTGTGCCCTTTCGAATTAGTTGAATACTGTCGTCTCCAGTATAGCACTCACTCTTTGGTAAACGTTCTTTGGTAAACATCAGTAGAAAAGTCAAGAACACGTTCTGTTCATTTCAAGACTCCACTTAGTCATTTTTTTCTTCAGCTGTATATTTCTGCATTTTAGTTCCACTCCAGCATGATCACTGATGTCATTCGGATTGAGCTTTCACATCTGTGTCAATACTAACAAGGGAGGTCAGTGCACTTCCTCCGACGATTTGGAACGAGACCTATATGGTCTTGCAGGACTTCGAGCGTAGATAGCGAATATGTATTTTTGCCGAAAATGCTTTGCTTTTGCTTCTGGGTGGTCCAGAAGTTGCCAAAAACCTCCACCCACTAAGCGGTTCCGAAGGGGCTACGGGGTGAGACGACCCTTTCGCAGTGGAGTCCGCAAGCTCCACCGCTAGGCCAACTAGTCACTGCGGACGGGGTGTCTCACCTCCTAACCCCTTCGAAACCGGTTATTGGGTGAGATTTGGCGATTTCTGAACCATCCACAGCCATTCAGCAAAAATAAATTACATATCTGTGGTCGATGTCCTACAACACCATATAAGTGTCGTTTTGAAGGAAATTCACTGACCTCCCTTGTCAAACTCAAACACTGCACTGATTTCTTTTCATAAGTTCCGTGCTCTACAACGTGCATGATGAACAGGATTATGGGGCAAACTCTAGTTGAAAAAGTGTTCAAGATTTTGTTTGTTTTGATTTTTGCTCATCGCCAGTTTCTTAGATGAACATGTGATTTGAGCTGCTCGTCGTGACTTACATCACCGAAGCGAAAAAAGAGTTCCGAGCTACGTCGAAAGTATAATAGAATTTCAGAGACGCAGTCGTATGGGCCAGGTTGTCGAAGGCCATGGATCAGATTCATGAAGGGAAATCGGGTATATGACGCTTCAGGCGAAGTAAACCTCGCATATGCCACCAAATTTGCAATTCATCACAATAAAGCGTTCTGGTGTAGTGGTGCAACGGCTGCGATCACGGCTGATATAAGTAAGCGTACATCAGATCAAAATTTTCACAACTGATATCGTTGTTGAATCTGGAAGCAGGTGATAATTCGATTCCGTGAAAATTGTTGTGCGAGTGCCTCCAGTGAGTGGATGCCTAAGGACGTCAGAAGAATACCAACTTGCCCACCTTTGCGATGGTCGGACTTCTACTTCTCTTAAAATTCCTGAGCGATCAATAGATCCTGACGATGCTCTTAGTGTTCCTCGAAAGAAAGGAGCCAATTGGTTTCCCTTGACATGAGGAACTTGCTGGTGCTCGCTCAAGCAAGTCGATTATCAACGGTACGACATACGATTGAGATCAGGTTGTTGGATTAGAGTGTGTGAGAAAAAGAAAGAGTTATTCTCTTTTCAATAGTTTCGCTTGACAAACAGGCTCTCCAGCAGCTTCTCTTCAATTCGAAATTACTATCAAACGTGTACTTTCTTACCAGTGTACATATAACTGAGGTCCCACATCAGCCATTAACGGCGTTATTGAGAAACATGGTAATCTCGAAATATCACTTCAAGCAATCCGAGCCACTACGTCATTTGACTAATTCGATTTATTACACTCTAAAATCGCTGAACAAGGCATAGAGATTTATTACAAGTTCAAGTTCATACGCCGTAGTACATTTCTCAATGGAGTGATCATCGCTGGAAAAGATTCAGATCGCTATTATTACGAAAATACAGCAATCACAGGAATGGAAAGTACAATCTGTGTTACGGCAGATGTGAATTGAAGGAAAAAACACGAGGGGACGTGTGTACAACAGGGCGATTGGAGCTCAACGAGCTTCTGTTTCTCGTCGATTGACGCTAAGGGCAGCAATGCTGCAAGGATTTGGGATATTTAGCGAGACCATATCAAGATGCTTATATGTAATAAATGATCTTCTATGAGGATGTCTCATAATAAACTGGTCTCTTAAGCCATTTTTACGAAAAGTGATTCTGATACGTGATCAATAGACGTTTTCACCATTTGTCGTTCAGAGGCTCGGATGGAGCTAATGGCCTCCAGCCGATGCATGGCTTATCTTTGTTGGTATGCTAGTCTAGTCTAAAACTGCCATGTATAATCCATTTCTTTGTTTCCACTGAAGCTCAGTTGCTCACATGATTTGCTTACTTGCTTATTTGAGGTTTTGTTATGAGCTACTGTTCTGGGTTTAGTGTTACTTGTTACTTTGTTTGGTTCTCTCAGCTGGTGCACAGTGTGGCGCATAAATAAATAAAGTTGTGGCCGCCAAATTCCTCCAGTGATCGATCAGAGAGCCGAAACAATTCTCACAGGAAGAATCCAACTTGCTGCCGGTCTATTCAGAGATTGTGGTGTGGTAACACTTAATATATTCGATAGAAAGGCAGTCATCTTCCCTATCACTTTCAAGGTAAGAAAAGTCAACCGAAGAGTAACAGAAACCCTCTGGGACGAAAAGACAATTCAAGCGACATTATTGGCCACCAACAGCAACACCCTATAGCGGAGGTCTTGACGGGTGAGCTAGAGCTTGGAAAGGGTGACAAACGGCTGGCCGGCGTACTCGCATATCTCGGAAATAACCTGTGAGGTGGTCATCTTACAGAGACGAGAGACTGGCAACAGTGGTGCGATATCGAACGGAGGAATCTTCTGCAGCACACCCATTGCGGTCACTATACACATCAACGCCGTCACACCGAATGTGTGCGCCTCATCGAACTGAAACTCTGAGATTTAAAAAAGAAAAACCAGAAAGGACAACGTGGTAAAGTAAATGTAAAAGGCAAAGGTGAAGTGGTAGATGTCGCTCCGTTTTCTGAGGAAATAGCTGCTGCTCAAGTCGGCGTCCTTCGATTCTCGATCAAGTCTTATTCCAAATTAGCCTATATCGGAGGCTGGGTAAAGCCGGGGAGATTGAGTGTGCGTGCCTCACATTCTGCGCAGGTCTCATGGAGTGCCTAGCTGCAAACTGATGCTACAGTTGGTCGAGTAAGATTTTTATTCTTACCTACAGTTGATTGCCTTTTAGCGTACAGATTGATGAAGTATAAGCCGAATAAACCTCGAAATACACCCAAAATGGTGTGATTCATCAACGCGCACAGTGATGATTATTCAGGGCCCAGATTCATGAACGAACGAGCGGTCTCTGAAACCGCGTCGCAGCCTGAACCAGACGGCAGAGTCGATGAGAGATTGCATTTAACATAGGGAGTTTAGGATAAGTGGACAAAGGTGGCGCCGTTCGGGCTATATCTCGGGGTTTATCGGGGGTTCACCAATGATGAATCTGGGCCCAGGTCTCACTCGGTCGTCTCACACACCTCACAGGCGCAACGAGGCTTTGCAAACCTCGAGCTGAGAATATACCGCGAGTAAAACTCGATGATTCCCAAAACATGTTGATGGATTGCACTTCGAGTATGAATTACGAGTATATTTCGAGGTTTATTTTAAGTACAACTCTTATGCTTCTACGGCTCTGAATCGAACACGAACGCGTCGCGTACATAGGGAGTCTGATCAACGTCCACCCCTTCACCTTTACCTATATACAGCTCCTGAATCCGGGTCAAGGTGTGACATATTCTATACCATATAAACTTGGGCTAGGTTGATGAATAACAATTTAGACGCCATATGGGGTATACCCCTGGATTCATGCTGGGTAAGTTCAAGAGTTTATGCCCTATTGCAAACAAAAACCACAATGGATTATCTAGAAAAGGCTTTCCAGATGCCCGACTCCATGTCCCCCTCACTCAACTCGACGTAGCGATAACATCAGGGAAATGTTGCTATTTTCGACATCTGACTTCCCAGAACTAATGCCCATTCGAGCGCCTTCGGCGCAGCTGTGCCACTCTTTCAACGCAAATGTTGCGTGGCGACACAGATGCACTGAAAAAACCACCTTCTTACAGCTAGGACATCCTACATTCTGCATGAACGTCTTTCCGGAAAAGAATAGCATTTGGAAAAAAAACCTGCAAACGCATCGCCTTTCCTCCAGATTGTAAGAGAAATTTCCAGAAAGCAATGGCCCAAACCTCGTGACGCTGCTTTTTAGAGCAAATTGGTGTCGTAGTAAACGTTTAAGGGTTCGTGGTCGCTTCTCCCTCTGGATTTCTACTCCGTCCATCCGACAAACACAGCAAATTCGATTTCCTCGGCGCGCTTTTACCACCCTTCACGGACATCGCATTTTCACCATATTGGAGGCTAATGACGCGATCTTCGTCAAAAGCAAACCCGATTTGCAGATGTCGGCTGTAAGCTGTCTTTACGAACGAATTCGGCTGCAATCCGACTAAATTTAGTTCCGGACGACTGCTACGAAGACGAATCTCAGTGCACTTTCCCATCCGCCTCCAGAGAATTTGGATGTGGCAAGCATGGAAAGTTGAGAGATTATTGGTGGTTGCGTCAGGAAATGGGAGCTCCCATAAAACACTATCACATTCAAGTTCAAGTCGAATTCAGACACGTATTCTGAATTGATAACGAAGAATGATAATGAATGGAGCGATAAAGAAGTATTAGGTTATCGTGATCATCACAGATATATTTTCTTTCACGCATAGATAAAGTTATTTAGAGCTTGTGAAGAATCAGAAAATTGGTCTTCTTTGATCAGTCCTCTAAGTGCGCACGTTTGCCTTTTACCTAAAGAGTTTCGGCGATGAACGAGCGTTTAGTCTATCCAACGACATACAGAGGCCAGCCGCTGCTCAGCTGAGTGTTTCTACTTTCTAAGACCAGTGTGACACCAATTTACACGAGTCAGGTTAATGGAAGACCTCGATGGTCCGGGCGAGGGTTGATCGCTCGAGTGTGCAAGCGAACTATGGTTCGTCTACCACTGTTCCTCACCTCCAGAGGTAGACAAATTTCAAACAAGATCATTGCTAATAATGTGCACTTGGATTTCATTCTGGTATGTAATGTTATGATGCATTATCTTGTCAAACTTTGCTGATATTCCTATAGCCTTTATAGGGATATTAGGCCATATTCCTTCATTGTTTTTGTTGTTCATTGAGGGCTTTGCAGGAGGACGCGAAATTTCGGCCTACTGTGTTATTTCAGAATTAGATAATTCGCAGGAATAAAGGTTAAGGTGAAGAGGTCGTCGTTGACCAGTCCCCAAAGGAAGCGCCACGCCTTCGTGTTGCATACAGAGACGTAGAGTCATGGTGAATGCGTATTTTGCCTATACAATGACTTGCGGGTGCAAGCCGCTATACCAAGTCAGTCCTTACCAACCTAGACAAATCTGGTACCAATTTTTCCGACTCCAGAAGGGTGGCAGACTCAGCTAGGAGGGCGGTTATGGATCGCTCGACCGTGTGGTTATCAGCGACGCCTCTTGCCACTGCACCATTAGTAGGATAAATACCAAACTCACCGAGAAACTGTGCACGGCATATTTATTGTCGATGACGAACGACATATGGAGTGAGTCGTCGAGAAAGCGATCCAACGGCATCCAGAACGTGCCCTGCACCTCGTGCACGTTCAACCGTGGAAAGAACGGTCGCCTGCAAGAGGAATTCGTTAATGACCACTTCAATAAAATGAAAACTTTTCCTGTCACACAAGTCCGATCGTTAAGAAAAATGGCACTTTAACACAAATCTTTCCTAGTTCTGGGAGACTAACTGTCTACAGGCGCTCGAAACCTACCGTAGTAGAGCGACAGTTGGATGAATGAGTACGCCAAATCGAGCACGGAATGATGGTAGACTGCCGAGAAGGATGATGTCATCGCGATGAAGGCCAACTTCCTAAAAACCAAGACGATATCGTCAACCTCCACAGCCTTTCGATAAAAAAAAACAACTGTGAAATAGAACCGCTCTTTTGAGCACTTTCTCCGGATATTAAAGTAAATTATATTATAAATTAAATTATATGCACATGGTGACCACACCAGTGGCGAAAACGTTCACTGATACTTCGAAAACCTTCACAATCCCGTCGAAGGGAGGGAATAGCAGAATGCTCTCATCGAAGGATTTCTTACCGTCTCGACTCTTTTCGCCTCTCGAACTGTCACTGTGATTGCTATGACTGCCGCACTACAAACGAATAAAGGGAAAGTTTGGAAATTTCCGCAGAGTTAGGTGTTGGACATGAATTTACAAGGCCAACTTTTCTGTGGTATCGAGGTTAGGTATTGACGTGAAATTTTCTTGCAACTATTAGGTTGTAACGAAAGTCTTGTCACCATAGACTACTTTATTTCAAATATACATGCCTTTACAACAGTCAAACATTAATCGATAACATATTCACCATCACTTTGGATAACCTTTCGCCATCTGTTCGGAAGGTCAAAGATCCCGTCTCTATAGAACGACGCCGGTTTGGTTTCGAAAAACGTGTTCACTGCAGTTTTCACATCCTCTTCGTTTCTAAATTTTTTTCCAGCAATGTGATTCTTGAGAGAACGAAATAGATGGTAATCTGAAGGAGCAAGGTCTGGAGAGTATGGAGGGTGGCAGATGACTTCCCAACCGCACTCCTTCAGGAACAAGCGAGTGTTGTTCGCAACATGCGGCCGGGCGTTGTCGTGCTGGAAGATGACGCGGCCACTCCAGTAGGTGTCGCTGTCCAGTTTTTCCTTCAGACACCCCAGTTGTCTTCTGTAGAGCTCTGCTGTGACCGTGATCCCTTCAGGGAGAACCTCCCAGTACTCTATTCCACGCACGCTCCACCAGACGCAAAGCAATAGCTTCCTTTGATGTGCTTCGGCTCTTGCACGGCATGGAGGATCAGAGCTAGAGGGAATCCAGTAACGAGTCACTTTGGGAGTTTCGTACAGAACCCATGATTCATCTCCAGTGATGAGCCGCTCCAGCCACGCGAACGTCCGCCGTTTCGTTAGGAGTTCTGTCGCACAGTCTATTCTCCTATTCTTGTCTTCTTGTCTTCTCCTAAAATTCTTGACAACCATAGCGCAAACGTGAATGTTGAATGTACCTCTCGAAAGTGCTTATATACCCCTAGTTTCCCGCCAAAATGTTTGAATGTGGCTTTCTTGGTATTCTTGTAATAGAAAGTTTTACAAATGGTGACAAGACTTTCGTTACAACCTAATATTTTACAGCGTTCTCGCGGGCTACTGCTAAACTGGTATTCCAGAAGTAGATGTTGTAATAATGGTGCTAGGATGATCGCAAAAATGTTAGGTTTGGTAAAAGGTAAAGGGTAAAGGTGCCGGCGTTAATCATTCCCCAAAGGACGCGCTGCCGCATTCGTGTTCTATTCAGAATTCTTTGGCGCGCGTGGTGCAGCAGCAAGAGGCGTTACTGACATTCACACGGTCGATCGATCCTCGCCCGGGCCAACCAAGCCTTCCATCCCTCGGTGAATTGGAGCCAGACTTTTCTGGGAAGGTAAAACACTGGCTTGGTATAGCGGCTGGCCCCCGCAAGTCATTGTATAGGCCACTAATGCGCCTTCACTAAGCCTAGGTTCGGTATATTTCGGAAATTTATTAGCTACCGTTTGATCCGTCCCGCACTAAGTAATCCAGCGGCTTACTTGTCTTGGTACAGGTTGTCGCAGTGGCCATCGGGGCGGTCCATAAAGACAGGCCTTCAAACAATGCTCGTCGGACACGCATATCATCTGTCCATGCGATCCCGCTAATTAATGGACACCGTTGAGCATGCGGCCATCTGTGGCCGCAGTTTTCCCACCTGGCGTTCCGAGGCGAAGCGCCGCAAGAAAGAAGTCGGCACACGTCGAAAGCGACACGATTTATGGCCTCGTTCATAATTCACCGCGTACAACATCGGCTACAAAGGCGCTGCTGCTGCAGCGTCGTCTTTCTCTCCCACGGCCATTCCTCTTCTCCACTTCGATTCCACTCCTCCGCTGTCACCCCAACATGACAGTCAGGACAGTTCCCCTCTTTCTGACTCAATCAGACCTCAGAACAACTAATCAGTGATAAGATGGCTTCATACTTTTCCGCAGTCTCGGCCTCTTGCGCCGCCACCATCTTCAACCGGATTTTTGACCGCTTCATCTCCGCACTCGTCTCCATTTGCGCACTCGTCTACCTCAATATATTCGTATTACTCTCTTTTTCTCGTTGGAGGCGCTACTGACACCCGCACGATCGAGCGATCGATCCGGACCCGGGCTTAACAAGCTTTTCATCCCTCCGGTATTGGATAAATTTGGTACTAGACTTATCTGGGAAGGCAATTACACACTTTGTGAAACTGGAGCTGGCCCCAAAAGTCACTGTTCAAACCAAATACACATTCAACACGCCTCTACGATTCTGAATTGAACACGAGTGCCTTCTTCGGGGTCTGATCAACGCCATTACCTTTACCTTTACATTTTACATTATTCAGTTGTACATTATCATTAGCAGTGTTTATGTAGCAATAGCATTTTTATCGACATTGTTCTACACTGGCCCGCGGGATGCAGTGGTGAGAGGCGCTGCTGACACCCGCACAGTGCAGCGATCGATCCCGGCCCGGGCTAACCGATCCCTTCGGGGTCGGGTAAATTGGTACCTGAGTTATCTGGAAGGGTAGACACTGAAAGCGGCAGCGCGTCCTCATTGTCAGAGGACTGATCAACGCCGGCACCTTTTACTTTACCTTTACCTTTACCTTTATTGTTCTACACGCGCCTTGCGGGTCTAATTAATATGAACATTTTCCTCTTATCCTCATTCGTCGGTTCTCTCGTCGCTGTGTTAACTATTCTTAACTATTTTCACCGTTTTTTCGTTTTAAATGCAATCCTTAGTTCACATTGGTTTCTTTCATCACCGTCGATCATCTATTAGGTATACCCTCAACCCCACGTTCTCCCTTGCCGGCAGTTTTCCATTCTGTGGTGCTGTCTGTTGTTGCGAATACCCGTCTGCTGCTGCTGTTTCTGTCACTCTCGACTCAGCTTCAAGCACTCATCTTGATAGATTGCCCATTATCTGCCAAAATTCGATTAATACCGAGCGCCAAAACGCTGCTATTACGCCACTAATTTCTCATCCATCACCCCACCCGGCTTATCAGCTCTTGCCCTCGATGGACAGTGGATAAGGATTGCCACCACCATTTGTGTATACTAAGCATCTGTAATATGATCAAATGGTGTGAGTCTCACTGTGTCAGGTATAAATCCCTTGTTGAATGACCTTGCTATAAAGATCTGTGTAGAAGAACTATATTAAGTATTGTCTTTAGCAGTGGATAAAAAGAAGAGAAAAAAGTTGTCAAATATTAGAACAACATAAAAGGTAAACGTAGAGATAAAGGAGACAAAGGTAAAGGTATCGGCGTTGATCAGCCTCTGCCGCATTCGTGTTCCATTCAAATCATAGAGGCATGCTATACTATACTAATGCGTGTTTGGCGTATACAATGACTTGCGAACGCCAGCCGCTATGCCGAGTCTTTACTTTCCCGGACAAGTTTGGTAGCAATTTACCCGACCTCGGTGGAATGGCAGACTTGATTAGCCCGGCTGAGATCGATCGCTTGACCGTTCGGGTGTCAGTAGCACTTCTTACCACTGCACCACGCTCTCCTTTTAGAACAGTGTACTTAGAACAAAATGAGTCTTCTATGTTGAAGCATGTTGGACGATAAACCGAAATTATTTTAACACTTTTATTTGGCTTACGTTTGAGTGATGTCACATTCGTCGGCGCCTAGAAAGTCCGATTATAAAAGATCGTTTGCGTTTTGTAGTTCCTTCTTGTTAATCTTTAGGTAGACCAAGATAAAAAATGACAGGTCAAGACAAAATCGTTTTTGAGCAATTTTGTCGGACGATTCTTTCCTCAATGCTTGTTGAGCTACGAAACAAGACCGTTAGGTGAATCATTTCAGCGGCTCAATGTGACTAATTGCTATCGATAATTGCTGGAAATATAAGTTCTAAAGGAGTTTTTTGGGATTTTTATCCTCATTCACACATTTGTTCTCTCTTGGAGGTTCTGGTTTTGAGAAATGGTGTTGTACTAGGTGAGCAAATGCTTTCTCGTGGACAAAAATTGTTGGGCAACGTATTTCTGTGCTTTCTGATGCAAAACACCAAGAAATATTTCACTCTATCTTTCCCACCCCACAAATACCTCAGACAACTGCTAGGCTGCAAAAAAACGTCGTGATCGATAACTTGAGCACAAATGTCCTCTTCCTCTCCACTTGTCTTTTCTCCCTTTATCCCAGATTACTACCTCCTTCCCACTTAGGGCTCTTCTCCACTTATGAGAAAAGAACTGACTGGGCGATCCATCTCTTGAGCTCTTCATCAGAGTAGTCGGCAATCTTCGTTCGATTCTAATTCGGACAACGGCCAACAGACCCTGGGGAGATGACTCACTCGTCGGTTCTCGGCTGTACGACACGCGCAGCTGCGCCCGTACCCCTCCACATCCGTTTCCGTTCGGAGACCTGTCGTCTGTTTCCTATTCTTCTTGGCGATTTCGTTGAGGATCATTTTCCGAAGCGAATTTTGCTTCCTTGTCATTGATTGCATATTTTCATTGCCAATCATTCAATCATTTTTGAATGGAAGGTGGCGCGGATGTCATGAGTTTCTTCGAGAGATTGTTCTTCAACGAAGACCAGCAAAATCATTCCCTCTTCATCAGCTGGGTAAATTGATAACACAATCGTTGGAAGAATGGATGAATTATAAATCCCGCTGAAAAGTGGAGCGATTGATGCCGCTCGAGCTAACCAGAAGTCCTTCCATCTCTCGACTAAAAACACCAGGATGCGCGTGGTTCTTGGTATAGCAAGCGATTGAGCCCACGCATATTGGGGGTAAAGATATTGATCGAATTGAAGTCGGGAATAGGAAAAAATAGGAATAGGAATAGGCCAAATGCGCACTGCATCTCTACCGTTCTGAATGAAACGAGAATGTGGTGGCTTTCTTATGGCACTACATAATCAATGCCGACCCCTTTACCTTTACCTCTACCTTTACATTTGCCTTGTAACATTCAATGAAAAGTAAGAAAAGAACACTTTAATGTTGTACATATAAGAGAAATCGACCGATTCGCTACCCACCTCCTCAGCTTCCCTGATTGCGGTCTCCTGAAGATTTTCATCAGCATCTCGCATTCCTCCGGGAAAACAAACCTCACCCGGGTGCCGTCTGAGCGCCTCTGATCGTATGCATAAGAACACGCGATACTCTTCTGGTGTGCCATCGAGGAGAATAAGCACTCCCGCGTCCTATAATAAAGATAAGGAAAGTATAGTAAACGATAAGAAAAATAAAAGTAGTAAAATTATAAAAATAGCTGTCAGAAAATCGTTGGTGACACTTGTTTGTTCACGTAACCTATTTCCTATTTCTACAAACTTTCCACTTTTCTGCCAACGTTCGTCAAACTAAGTAAGGATTTGGAAGCCAATTTCTCGCAGTTTTTTCATTGCTAGTTCCTACTTCTTCCGTGAATGTTTCATACATAACAATAGCTATTTCACCGCCCATGGTCCACCTACATACACCACCTTCATCACCGCCATTCTTTGGACTATACCCATTGGTAGCATGTTTGGACGTGCCACTCATGCTATGGTAACTAGTGAGGTCTTTTCAAGTTTGTCAAAAATGCTAGGGATGGTTCGGCGCTTGGCCGGGCAGAATTAAGATGAGTAGTTTCGAACCACTTTTTAGGCCTCTGACGACGACGAACAGGTCGAAACGTTAGGCCACTAATAAACATCGGTCCACCTACTAACCTCGTTCGGCACAGCAGCACGAAAATTATAACATCATGCCGAGGTTTCAAGAAGAGAGAACTTGGAGAATTCTACATCACGTACCGCCACAGTTCTTCTCTCTGGCGCGCGAAGCCCTATCGCTTCGCCAAAAAGTGGTTACTACCCGCCAGTCCTTGAAGTTCCTCCAGCGATGCCGGACATCCGACGTGCTACCACGCTTCATCACGAGCAAGAAGATCGGTGCGACATGTGGTTTATCCGAAGATCACCCGCGGATAAGGAAGATATACCGCCAGATGCTGAGTGTTGTGATCAAGGAGAAATCATATGTATTGTACTCGTCGTTGTTGAAGTGCGTCTCGAAAGAGATCCCACTTTTCCGCCACCGTTCGTCTCACCAAAGAAGGCTTTGAAGCTCTGGTTCCAAATTAACCGACCCTTATAGAAAGATTAAGACACTGAGTTGAGTGCTCGCCTCATAAGTGCTTACTATGTAGGCCAAATATGCGTTCACCAACCCTCTACGATACTGAATGGAAGACAAATGCGTGGCCCACTCGTAGCTTAATGTCGACCATTTTACCCTATGAGACAGTGCTGAAGAAAAGTCAAATTCGCTAGCTGGAAAGTTTTTTCAAGCTCCTTATGTTCTGGTTATCACCGCGGTTACGTGGACTACATATACCCATGGGTAGCAGGTTTGGACTTGCCGTTCATGCTATAGCAACCAGTAACCTCCAGATGTAAAAAGAAGAACGCAAATGAATATCTCAGAGAAACAAGGGGTCTAACGTCAAAGTATCCAAAGACGAGGCAGGTTCGAATCTCATACGAGTCGATATTTTTGCGAGCTTCTCGTTTTAGATGATCGTCGACGGGTAAAACTCAAATACATGAAAAATTGGAATTTCCCTGAGCCATTACTAAACTAAAGCGGCCATCACTGAATCACATTACATTGATATGATAAGCCTACCACAGTAACGGATGTGCCGCAGCGATAAAATGGGGCCAGCGGCGCTCTCTTGCCCAGAAACCGCCGTTCTTCTATATTTTCTTTAAAATTGATTTGTTCGTGAAAATAAGTTTGTACTCCAGCTCAGCAGCTCGAGCTGTATCTTGTCATATACAAATTTTCCATATTCGTGGGACATGTTAACAAGCGATTCGATGGTCATGCGGCGTAAATGAATTGAGTTTTACTATGTCTGGGTCATCACGCGTGGACCCCAAAAACGGCCCCTTCTGGCGCAAGAAAGCACCGCTGTCGCCGTTTTATCGTTGTGACACTCGCTGTACTGTGTACACTTTCATTCGTGCAAAACATCATCCTGCGTCGCTATTGCGTAGCACTTGTGTTTCTCAAAAGATCGATTAATTTTCAGATGGAAATCTTCAAATTCAAATCAGACAAACGCCAAAAATGCACAATATTATTTATGTTTTGGTAGCCTTAAAAGCAACGAAGATTTCCATGGCACCTTACATCTCACTAAAGGTTTTCACGTACTAACCGATTAAACGAGTATGAAAAACGAGAATATATGAATGAAAATATACACATTTCGTTTAAAAAATTCTAGCAGTCCATAGCCTCGCTCTTTACGCCCCCATACAAGGAATTTGAGCTCACCTGTTGTCCGTCGGGCACTCCGGGTTCGTGTGAGAGCTGGAGCAGTCCACGAAGACGTTCACATTCGTCCTCACTCATCTTTGTGTCTGTAATAAGGACTTTGATGAACTATGGGTATTAGTTCTGCACGGGTACGCGATTAGTCCCTCGTAAACACATATCCGTAAGAAAAAAGAGTAGAGAATGACGCCGGCGAAAGTGTTATTCACGCGCGCCATCTCCGCCGGCGATAATCGCCACAGATAACATGACTTCTATCAAAAGACGAGGCGATTGTTATCACTGCGCTGACGCTAATTTGCAAAAATTCAACGCTCAGCATTGCTGTTGGAGGGAAGCGAGAGAAGTATAAAAGCAAAAAAAGTAAAGCGATCGCGGTTACTTAGTCCCTTGAGGGCGCACCATGCATCCGTACTCCATTCAACTCGTAGAGACATGGTGATTTGGTCTACACAATGACTTCAGTAGCCATGTCTTCACTTTCCCAGCCAAGTCTGGTACCAGCCTGGTGAAAAAACCCGCAGAGATGGATGGCAGAGTGATTCGAGTCGAGGATCGATCGTTTGATCTTGCGGGTGGTAGTAGGTAGATCCACTCACCACTACACCAACTGGGCCCATAGGAAAGAAGTCCAGGTTTTTGTAATAGGTTCCTGTATAATCGACTTAGCGTGAGCGTAGGTATTGACTTTAAATTTCTTTTAGGTATGTCGGTCTCAGAAAAGGGAACAAACCGGCTTGTTCTACTACTTCGGCTGCTTTTTTGAATAATATTAATCATTCCTTTGGGCAAAAATCCAACGCTCAGCGCTTCGAAATGGCGATCTTCGAAATAGCGATTTAGGTTGAGGAAGAAAAGGTAGATCTCTCATATGAGGGGGTTCGTGGTGCAGTGGGAAGAGGCGCTGTTGACACTCGTACGGTCGATCGATCCTAGCCTAGACCAACCAAGCCTCCTATCCCTCCGTGGTCGGTGAATTGGTACCAGACTTTTCTAGGTAAGTAAGAACACTGACTTGGTGTAGCGGCTACTCCCCGCAAGTCATTGTATAGGCCAAATACGCATTCGCCAAGCCTCTACGATTCTGAATTGAACACGAATGCGGTGGCGTGCCCTCAGGGGACTGATCAACGTCGGCACCTTTACCTTTACTTCTACCTTACCCAAATGAGCAAAAGTATGTGCGTGAAAAAAAGTTTTCGTAGGAAATTTCCGATTACAACATTTTGGAGTTTATGCAGGTATGTTCTTGCGTGATAAGGGCAAAGCCAAAACTATGAGTTCCCTAACTATAATCCAAATCGAACGCTGGTCACTGACTACCGAGATCCATCGAGAGCATAGGGGGGAGTGTCAACGGTATTGTTCTAATTCAAAAAGAAAAATAAGAAAATTGACAGAGAGGAACTCCACCCCTCAAGATAGGAGCCACTCAAAAAAGGGTCTTTTTCTGCGGTAGTGGTCTGAGTTTTCCCTTTTTGTTTTTTTTTTATTCTAGAGATCGTAGCATAGTCTAGGAGTACATCCTAGCTGTCCTAGTGTCGAAAAGGTTGCCGCTTGTACAATCCTATGCAAAGAGAAAGCGGAAGGAAAGCTAACTAATCCAATGCAAACACTAGTAATGTACTTAGAAGGATTCGCAACAATGTCGCTCTGTCGCTCCTCAGTCCTCAGCATCGATTGACGCCCCAACTCTTCGGAAATCCTGCCGCCTGCACTATTTCTGGTTACATTTCGTGCCATCAAATTGGCAACAATGTCAAAACGGACAATTCGGAAAAAAGTAGGACCGTGGCGTTGGCAGTAGGTGAAAATCATGTAGGAAGTAATCGAGATAGTGATAGAAATCTAAAAATAAAAAAAAAGTGAATTAGGGTCTCGTAGATGACTGTACAGTAAAAGTAGGAGTGAGACGGTAGATGCAAATCATGTATGGCTCAAATCGAAGTCAGGTTAGAAACATATGAAAGGAGATACAATAGAAAAAAGAAGATAATGTAAAGAAATAATATATAGAAAATTGAAAATGAATAGGAACATAGAAATCTACATAGGAATAAATATCGATAAAATCAAATCTAACAATCGAGCACTGTTCTTTCTACCGACAACGGTTGTCCTACTTGGTACATTTTAGAATAAATTATTTAGTCGGTATAGCTACGCAAACGGACTCAGCTTAAGGTGCCGTTCATCGAATAAAAATTAATGGAAAGTGGATAAAAGGGCCGAGATGGACACCCTGGAGTAAATACAGTTGTTAAATAAGCCCGACCTGTTGAAAATTTGCAACCCTTTTTTAGATTTTCTCAATTCCAGTCCCACAGAGAAACAATCACCACTGTGGATGATTATCGCAACACCCTCGATCCCATGGCGGAAATTAGAGCAAAAACTGGAGTATAAGCCAGAAATTGACAGTGAGCTGATGGCATCGGGCTTGATAGATCCTAAATCTGTCTTTTTTTATTTCAAACCAGCCACACCAAAACGAATAGGCAAAGCGGAAAACAAAGCAAACTTCACGAAGAATCCCACTGATCGGCAACCAAATCACATTTTAAAGGTGGCCAACGACTTTTGTCAGACACAACAACGACGGAAAACGAGAAATTCGACGACATGATTCGTTCGCTGGAGTTTCGACTCCATCGTAGCGTTAATGAACCGAAAATGTTACCGGTTCTCGTCCAGTGGGCAATGGGACCTGTTTCACCCTTTTGCAAAGGCGAAATGATTTTAAATTGCTGAATTTCTGAGAGGAACACTTTCAACCACTTTTAATCCGTTGATAACCCAGATAGTGGATTAATCTGATCGCGAACTGCCAACGGTTGGTCGGCCCGTTGTCCCATTCTGAGACTGGATGAGATAGCCATCTCGACGAGGCGACCGACCGACTCGCTCCGCCACCTCGGCAGGTCGGACGAATCGACCGCTGCCGACCATACCTCATTCCAAGCTTTTTTACGGAACACTTTGTCACTTTAACCTTTATCTCCCGGACTATATTGAATCAAATTTTCAGTTCGCTCCAGTTCAGGCCTAGCTATAGCAGTAGTCATTCGTGGCGGTGTGGAAAGAGTTAGGTTGATTTATTTGTTTCTTTAGGCAATCGTAGGGTGTGGAAAGTCACAACAATTTACTGGGACGAGGAACATAATAAGAATCCGTTATACTAAACAGGGCAAAAAGAGTTATGTTACCAAGTATGGGAAATATGTATAGAAAGAGAAAACTCCGTATCATAATTTGATTGGTTGCTGTTTTTGTTTTAAGTATCGTAAACTAAACAGGACAGGTTTCCTTACTTTCCAAAGTTTTCTCTTCCTGAAACCTCGGCATGATGTTAAACTTCTCGAATCAATCTTTATTATGGCCTGATATTTCGACCATTTCGTCGACCCTTTTTGATTCAAATTACTAACCTCTTTCGACACAGAAGCATTCGAGAAGCCTCCTTCACTTTTTCTTTAGAAGTTTGGCTTGTGAAGAAACTGTAAAAATTGTAAAAAAATACGATGACGACGGTTATTTTTCTGAATTCCTTCTTATTTCTGTATTATATCCACCGAGTTCCAGAAAAGAGGCAGGAAGCGTATAATCATTTGACATTACTAATCTCTCGAATCATTAAGCATGGTTTTGTTTGTTTTCTAATAGTTATCCGACTTGTGGCACACCATTACGCGTCGAAGAAAATGTGTATGTATAAATAGATGTACAACGAGAAAGACGCATAGAACAGAATTGACCCAATTTCCTGACCATTGGTCAAGCAACAATTAGAAGCTGTTGCGGGATCTTTATTTTTCGTTATCTTTTCGAAATTGACAGCTCAAGTGCCGTTTTTCCTAAAGGCAATAGTTCTGGTATCAAAAACAAGGAAAAATCACAATGTATTGACGTAAAATATTGAAACCATCAATTCATCTACTCTAAGCGCTATTATGCGTGTTTTTCTTGCTTACCTTCGCAGAAACTTCCTCGAGGGATAGGTGAAGGTGTCGGCGGTGATCAGCCCCTTATGGACGCGTCACGCATTCGTGGTCAATTTAGAATCGTAGAAGGATGGTGAATGCGTGCGTTTAGTCTATACAATGACTTGCGTGGGTCAGCCGCAATACCAAGTCAATGTCTTTACCTTCCAAGACAAGTCTGGTACCGATTCAGATGACCATGGAGGGTCATCTGATTGATAAGCCCAGAGGGATCGTTCCCTCGACCGTGCGGGTGTCAGTGCCACCTCTTACCACTGCACCACGCGCGTCCTAGAAACTTTCTTTAGTTTTTAAAAATTAGTTCATGAAGCTCATATTGCCGCGTAGGTCCATGCCTAAGTCTTAAACAAACAAACAAATGAAATAGAAGGCTGGCAAATCGCCCTCCATTCCTTCCGCCCCCTTTCCTCCGTTGCGCACCCCCTCTAACCACCTGAATGATGTCCAAGATGCTGTTCCATGGGGAATTGAACGTTTCTCGTTGCACTTTCATGCAGTGGATACTCTCACGAGGGCCACTTCCACTTCTCGCCGTCTCTCGCCCTTGCGACGTCTGCCATTCAAGATGAGCTATTTACGGCCGTTGCGCATTATTTCGATGGCCACTTAAGCACTTCATTGTAACAGGATCGCCGTAGACCAACAACACTTGGTGAACGGGTTTCTGGCGTTAGATTTGACACACACACAGATTTATGGAGCTAAGAACATCTCAAAAGAACTCAAAAGCTGGTCATTCAGACTTCAATACCTAGCACTACGAAACCATAATCATCGCCAAGACAACACTCTTCTTTTTTTGTAGCAACCCGCAAAAGCATTGTAATAAAGCTAAAAGCAAAAGGTAGTGTCGGCACTGATCAGCCCCCTGAGGGCATGCGGCCGCATTCGTGTTCCATACAGTTTGTAAAGGATTGGTGAATGCGTGTTTGGCCTATGCAATGACTTATTGGGGCAAGCTATACTAAGTAAACGTCTTTTCCTTCCCAGACAAGTCTGGTACCTATTTACCCGACTCCGATGGGATGGAAGGCTGGGTTAGTTCGAGCGGGGACCGATCGTTCGACCATGCGGGTATCACCAGCGTCTTTTCCCACTATACCATACCATATCAGTCTGTCATATATTTACAAAGCTAAGAAATTGTAAAAAATATCAAAAGCTTCATTGGGCCAAGTCAATACTTGAATGCTACGAAATCACTACATAGTACATCGTGCTCTTCTGTTATTCAGTAATCCGCAAAAATGCGGTAATAAAAATAGGACATCAAGTTAATTGCGAGACCACGACCCTCCTATTTTGACTAAAATTTCGACTCTAGAGTTGCACTTTTGGTGCAGATGTCTACGAAAGAATTCAAGGCCAAGAGGCAAACGGAACGACTCTTCTGACGAGATGGTCTCGATTCGCGTAATTAACGTTTCAATGGGCGATGGTTGGGATAATTATGGCCGTATTGACATTGAACAAGGAAAGGCCACGAAGTTACTGCAAAAATTTGATGCGATTCGACGAAAAATTTGGGCTGAGCCGCTCGGGGAGTCTGTTCTTATGGGATGACCTGTTTCGGCTCGAATTCATACACAATTCCTGGACCTCATTGGACAATTTTGATATCATATGTGAAAGGACTAGAGACTCATTTCATCCTACCTTATCTAGTACCATTTACCGGGAGACCCTAATGGATCAATGGTTTGGTTAATTTAGACGAGAATCGACCATTCGGCCTAATAGGGGGAAGTGGCTTCCTTAAGCAGTCTTCGTCGTCATAGGTTGAAAGGTAAAGGTAAAGGTGTCAGTGTTGATCAGTACTCTAAGAATGCGCCGCACACTCGTCTTCCATTCTGGATCGCAGAGACATGGTGAGTGCGTGTTTGGCCTATACAATGATTTGCGGGAGGCCAGCCGCTATACCGAGTCAGTGTCTCTACCTTACCAGACAAGTCGTTACCCGCCCCCGAAAGGAGGGCAGGCTTCGTTAGCCCAAGCGGGGATCATCACTCGACTGTGCAAGTGTCACTAGCGCCTTTTACCACTGCACCACGAGCACCTTTCTCATCATAAGTTGGAGTTTCGAAACTCTCACAATTTGAAAAAGTTGAGGTTCGATATGTCCTTGACCAAATGAAACTGTCCGGCGTTCTTCGCCGCTCTGATAAGATCATTGGTCGAAGGGACGAGCGTAGAGAGTTCTCCTCCACAGCTCTCACCGGCGATCTCTTCGACCACCCTCGACGGAAGGCGCGAAATATGCGAGCGCATTGTTGTCGTGAGTCGGGTCCGGTTTCGACTCCATCACCTCCACTCCTCCCACACACGAAAAAAAACTAATCCCCTCTTGCACTCCCCATTTTCGTCATGTTCGTGGGGTGGCTTACCCGTGTTAAGTCGTAATCTCCGCGATAAAAAAATAACACAAAGAATAGCTTGTTTTATTTTGGTTTTGCTTATGATTGTTTTGGAATTTTCTCTCATGTAATCTCTGTGGTCTTCTCATGTAGTAAACGTTGATGTAAATGTTAATGTTAACGTTGTTTGACGCTGCCTGACACACTCAGTCTTGGTATCTTGGTTCTCTAGCTCGTACGTGGTAGGGACAAAACGATCGTTTGATTCTTGTAGTTTATTTATTCTGTTTTTCTTGTTTGTTAGTAGGTGGATCTACATAATATCTGTTTATCAGCTTTATCAGACCATGGAGAGAGAGATGGCTTGGTTAATCCAATTGCTCGGCTTAGCAGTGTAAAACTAGTGTTAGATTACGTAGTGGTTTCAAGAATCAAGAACTTGCAGAATTCGAGAAAAAAAAGGAAAAATTATTCTTCAGACCAGAGACCCCCAAAGGTTTTTTTCGATCAAGTTCCGTGCCGTTTAACCTTCTTATGCTGTTTTTAGGGCCCTTTCTTGATCGTTTTGTTACCGTTTTTAACCTACCATTGTTTTGTTGTCCTCACAGTTATTAATTTGTTTGGTTCTTTTTATATTATTCCATTCCTTACAAAGGAGGAGAAAAAGCAGCCCATTCCAAACTAGAATTGGGGTTGTGGTGGGGAGTCTGGATTCTTGGTGGATCACTGCTGCATATTTCCTGATCAACATCGGCCTTCCTAGAATTCTAATTCGAAGCGCTAAGAATAACAACTTGAACCAAGGGCAAGGCCCGATCGATCAATCCTCGCCCAGGCTAACCAAGCCTTCTCTCACTGGGGTTGGGTGGATTGGTTTTAGGCTTGTCCGAGAAGGTGAACATCCCACAACGGCTGGCGCCTTAATAACAATAACGTAGCACGCATGCGTGGCGCGTCCTCAAGGGAGCGACCAACGCCCACCACCATTTGTCTTCACCTTTTCCTTTTCCATCACGTTTACCTTTACATAGCACGTTTTTGTCATGCAAACCATCTTTCGCTAACCCCTATACCTCTGGCGTTAACCTAACGGAACTCTACTCGATCCTGTCGATATGTTTCCTTCCTTTTTCCTTTTTAGTGCAGCTGAAGGGCTTCCATCAAGGATTATCTCAATGAGTTCATTGATTTGTGATCAAACGTGTTTTTCGCTTGTTCCTCGGTGTTTTTTGTTTTTGTATGTTACTAGCATTGTATCCTTGTCGGCTGTAACCCACAGGATTTCAACGTTTAGCCCACTAGGGACTGAAGAAAACAAATAGTAAATCGCAAAAGTCTCCATGAAGCCAGCTATGATTGCTGATAATCCGAGTAAAGGCTCTATAGCTCAACTGCGGACTGATCAAGTTGATACTGCTCTGTGATAGATGGTATCCGGTCCATTTTGGAGTAATCCGTTGGTCCGTATACTCTCATTCCTCGTTAGAAATCCTCTCAGTCTTGGGCTTTCAAGGCAACTAGTTACTCATACTCAATTCACTACGTCCTCTTTTGTTCCCGGTTCCGGTGCCGGTGCCTCCTCATTCGCATACCTGTTTTCCACGACGTGCGTGCTACACCTGCAAGAATGGGGTGTGCGGTCGGCTGACTGTGTAAAAACACCCGCTTTTCATCTATTATTCACCTCACGAGGAGTTATTTCACCGTCGCCGAGGATAACTGACACCTGTGACAGAGACCTAGCAGGTATAACTAGCAGTAACGCGGCTACAAACCTTCCCCTTTGTAGATTCTGGGAGTTAATAACCCTCGTGAATTCGTTCGACTTACCTTCTAAATGACTTGGAGCTGTTTAGAAAATAATTCCGTAATGAAAATAATCAACACTAAAAATTATAATAATAAGTAGTAATTTTGGTATAATTTGGTGCTCAGTCAACGAATATTATGAAGTGTCCATCCGCTGTATAATGAGCGTTCTATACCCTGCTAGGAGATCTACTCAAAAAAATTAACTTGAAAACTTAAAACTAAAAACTTAATAATTAACAAAAAATAGATCTAGATGCCTGATTAGATTTTTTTCGATATATGATTGAATATGAATAGTAATTACTCGTAACGTTGTACATATTTTTCTATTTTTTCAATCATTTTTCATTGATAGTTTTCTGAACTTTGAACTAATGAACAGACCTAATCGGGGAGTGATACTGTTTGGAACTGGTGCGGAGTTTGCTTGAGACATCATAATTTTTCATTGTTGGGGAATTTGATTATTGTGAAAATTATTTTAAGAAATCAGAAATCGACTCTTAACAGGACTTGAAATGTTCTCCACCGCATACATTCCTCTAAGCCATTCCATTCACTTTTTTGATGATCGTTCGTGCCGATTCTTGACGATGTGGACCACTATAGCCTCCTTCACAACTAACATCAGTTGTGTGAGATGTTCCATTTATAGACATAAGTAGTGGACAAATTCGAACCTTTAAGAGGTGTCCTCGAACGTAGAGGCGAAATTCCACCGAGGTTGTTCTGAATTGCATTAGCCACATGATGACTACCTTAAAAGGGTGCCATGTAGAGGTCACATTCTTGCGATAAACTCGCTTAGCCGCCCCGCTGTAGGGCACGTCATTCTTCGAACACCCATTTGCTGGCTGGCCGTCCATCGCCCGTATTACAGCCGCACGGCACTGTTTCAGACAACTTTATGCTATCACTTTTCGGTCCAGAATCGATTGTACACGTCTGCTGAGTTTGTAGTGGATGATACTGGAGGTCATTCAACGCTTTATTAACGAATAATACGTTAACGTCCTTAAGAAGACTGTAGATTTGGAACTATGAAAGATGATACCGCCCAAATTCGGCCATTTCGATGAAAACAACCCTATCCTTCCCTTAGACCTTTAAGATTGACCTCTCGAGTATGTATATTGAATACAATTAGAGTTCTGAATTCAAGGAACAATGATTTCATCCGGTAAGTGTCTATGATCTCTTCTTCAGACCTTTGCGCTGTTCGGATCATTTTACCTTACCGCCAAAAGGTAAGGAACGATACCATACTTGTTTTATTTGTTTAAGATTGTTGTTTGCTAACAACTAAGATTTTTATTCTCGTTCCATGAGCTAACAACCTCTCTCCTTGGTCGTTTACCTCACATTGGTCAATTTCGTATTGATCGGCAGAGGGTTCTGCTTATCCTACACCGGATTGCTCATCATGGAATGAATTCCTTCCATTACTGTTGTGACGTCTACTAACCGTTTATTCAAATCACATCTTCTTCTTTTCTTTTCAGAGCAGCAGCTGAGTTTCCTTCAATTTCGTTACACATTTCAGTCCTCTTTAAGGTAAAAAAATAAATGAGGAACTTCATCTTTTTAAATGTTATCGCCTTCTTGCTCGTCAGTCCTCAACTATGTCAGAGAGTGGAGAGCAATAGGTTGATATAGGAAGGCTGTCATTCCGATGATGCTAGATTTATCGCAAAAATCGTGACTCAGGCGGGATTTGAATCCATCTCTAGCGATTCCATGAGACGCTCTGGTTCTAGACTTCTACACCTTCGAGTCACAGACTTTTAGGCCTAATTGCGTCGGGTTTCCTTGCTTCTTTAACACCTTTCTCAAGGCACGACTTTTGCTTCGAGAAGTCGCTCTTACCGATGGAATGACCCGGTAAACGTGACTGTGCACTCTACCAGCTACATAGGTGAATAGTTAAGTTTTGGGAACTTCATGTCAGTTGAGCTTTGGAAACTTCATGGCTGAATGCAAGGATCCCTTAACCGATGTGATGAATTCAATGTCACCAGGCACTGCTGGCCAGGACAGAAACATCGCAGATCGCGGTTATTAGGAACACATGTGAGACGCTTTCGTGATGCTAATTCGTCCGGCCACCACCGGCGCTGGCTGGCTAATCGACGACGTTCTCCCCGTGGACCCCCAGCTGAATCTCACTGCCTAATCTCCTCCTCCTTCAGTTCGTCAGTCAGTGGCAGCAGCGTGTATGCAAATTCCGGACGACGAGATGTGTGGGCGGTCCGATTGCGCAATGAGCACACGGGGTTCAGGCTGCTGCTGATGGTGAGGCTGGTGATGGGTGGGTGGTCGTCCTCGTTCGGGTGGCCTGGCTGGCTGGCTGGCTAATTGGGCACTGACCATCGATCCGGCGCTGATCATCTTGCCCGGTTACACCCACGCCCCTGGACGACCTCCGCACAATGCTTCACCTCAGCTGGGTGGCTTCAATCGTCTTCATCCTCTCAGCCTAATCGCACGACCTCTTGCCCTCTTTCTATTGTTCGCCAATTACACTCGCATATCCGCTCGTCATATCTCCTCTCTGGCCAAGTGTCAGAGATGTGATTCTCATTTATTCGAGACTTTTCCGGGAGAGATATGGTCTTTCTTGAGTTTCCTTGTGATTTATTGGCTTTCATTCTTTCGAATTCGTTTCTCAGATATTAGTGCGGCGTTTATAGCACTATCTAGTAGTACATTTACACTCCCACTTGCTATGACTGGAAGGGGGAGCAGTTGATGTGAAATCTGCGTATTTCAGATACGCTAGGTACCCATAGGTGTCCAATCACCCTACATCAAAGGGATCTGGAAAATCTGATTTTCTTTCGCATCGATGTGCATAGCTGTCATTTGGACTTGACTTGGAGCTTGTTATACTTATGTACTGCCTCGCCTCAAATAAATAAATAATAAAATGAATTCTCATTTTCTACAGTTGAATTGTACCCATTAAGGGCAAAAATGGGCATTCCACCCTGCCATTAAATTGTCGACTTAAGCTTTGAAGATTTTGATTATCAATTTTATTCCAATGAAAATTTTATTAAGCTTATTGCTCTGTCTTGTATAAAGTGCATACCCATCTTCTGCTCTACTACCCAACCAAAAAGGTCCTAGATTGAAATGGATTGGATCTTCGTTTCGCATCGGCTTGTGCTTCAATAATTCCCTCTCGTTTTTAGCTCGATATACCTTTTGACGACCCTTCTCTAATAGTCTGGTTTACTAGAGGATTACCTAATAGAACTGAAAACTACAACCGGCCATCTTGTTCACATCCATTGGTACATTTTTGAAGTGCAGCTGGTTGGTCTCCCGCCCGTTCGTTCGTTGCTCTTAAAATTCTTTCGAAGCGTTCTTATCCATGCTGTTCGTCGTCGAACAGATGTGCGCTCTGGGCCCTTTGCTGTGGCGAGACAGCCTTCTTTACACAGGCTTTCATTTAACACTTTCACTGCTACTGAATTTACGAGCTGACCACAAGGACACAATCATCTCTTTCCACGTCCGACTTTCATCTCGGCATGGCTATTCTCAGAAACGGAGTGTAGTTAGCGGTCGACCGAGATTGTTAGAACTTTATTCTTCGGCTTACGATTTGGCGATGTCATCGCTTTGATCTGGCACCAACTCGAACAAACGACGGCAGTTTTCGATTGTAGTGCTTTGGAGAGGAAGGGGTAGCTACTTTCTTTTCTTGCATTTTCTGTTCCCCTACTTAGCCCTTGTAGTCGCATTTCTCACTTTTCATCGTGTGCCATGCGCTTCAGCCAGGTCCATCATACGTATCCTTCCTCACGGTTACTATCATTTTTGTTCTTGCTATTACTTATCCTTTCTTCCTTCGTTTCGCTTGCTTTCTTTCTTTATGTATTCCTTTTTTCATTCACTTATTTCTTAATGTGCTTGTTGTTATCCGTAGCGAGGATATAACTATGGTATCCAGTAGCCGTTCTATTCAATAGTTCCGCTTTCAAAGTTGTTAGGTGGAATATTTATTCAGAGTCCTAACGCTTTGACCTACTCGTGGCCTTTAGATGCTTCTACTCCACCGTTTTTGCACTGTAGCATTTTACCAGCTCGTTCTCCTTATGCTGGTGTCTTGCGTATTTATTTCGTATTGTTTATCAATTGACTGTTTCAGTTAATATCAATATGTGTTTCGAATATGGCTTTAAAATATAAGAAATCGTGAATAAAAAAACCGAAATTGTAGAAAACAGTTTGATGGTCACTATTTGTATTCCTTGATATTTCTTATTTTTTTTTCTCAAAAGTATATACCGACGCAAAAGGTGAATTTTGTGAACCTCAGAGAACGCAGTGAAATTTTTAGCTGTCCGCTCCCATCTTTACCCGGTAGCTCATTGAGATCGGGAAAAGGTTCTTCTGCTCTCATTTGATGTCCTCACTTTTCCGCTATTCTGTTACGTGACGGCAGAAATTTCAACTGCAACTTCTAATGTGATACAAAATAAATATGCCGGTAAACAAAGTAGTACTGTGATAAACCAAATAATAAGTGTAAGTAATGATAGAAATTTCTGAAATACCGAAACCGTGTCGCAGATGCAGGTAGTCTGATTTACAGCTAGCATGGATAAATCCGTACTAGTCATATTTTCTTTTTCGTTTCCATGACCCACAACGACTCTTAACATCCGGTCGCACCCAGCTACTCGTTCCCAAAAAAAGGGGAACGGTGAATTTTGTTTTGAATGTTAGTAATGTTTCCTTTCCTCTGCTTGAGTTGAGAATATTGACCGAGCTTAATGAGAAAAATCAAGAGGTAAAAGTGAAGGTAAAGGTAAAATGATCAGCGTTGGCCATCCCCCTAAGGACGCGCCAAGCACTCGTCTTCCATTCAGAATCATAGAGGTATGGTTCATAGAGGTTACTTACCCGCTGAGCTTTGTTTTGTTTCATTTCATTTTTTCCTTTTTTCGATCAAGTTTCCTTGGTCTTTGTGCCATTAACCATAGCACGTCTGTGAAAAGGCTAAATAATATAATATATCCATCTTTGTTTTTTTGCCTGTCTGACGAATTTCCCTCTCATAATGCCGCCCCTGGAGAATCGTTTCGCAAATCGGGCTTGCAAGTGCAGCCGACCACTCGCAACGCGCGCGTTTCATTGACTGGGCTAAAAACGAGACTTGAAAATGTGGCTTATAATCTACACATCGATCCACTGCAAAGTGCGACTATACGCTTTTCGCTGCTTTCTCTGCTTTTTCTTCAAATTTTATACGTTTTATTTTTACTTATTCCATAGCAATTCATTATAGAAAAAGAAAGCAAATGAAGAAAGAATAGGACGCGAAATATATTAAAAGCGAGCGGTCATAATATCAATATTTGATTGTGATAAGACAACCACAGAGCATTTGATGAAGCAACTACCAGGACATTGCTAAACTGCTCTAGCGGTGATAGAATGATAATAAATGATTAAATTTAGTGATAATAACGTTCAATGCTTTTTTGCATTACAAATGTCCTTTTTTGAAATCACGGCACACTACTCGCATAACTCCATCGTATTTTCTGTTCTACTATGTACATGGAACTTGATCTTGACTAAATAATTTAATTTGTTCTTTTTCTGATCTTCTTGAACACTTCAGCGGACGTCGTTAGATAAGTGAAACTTAGGCAAAACTATATGTATACGAAATAAATACGAAGGTAAATAGAAAATTTGAATATAGTATCGAATCTAGTGATAAGGTCAGGATCTAATGAAAAAGCACTGGATATCGCTCGATTGTCCGATATCGAGTGAGAAAGTCCACCGGCGAATGGGAAACCGACTAAATCGTTTGAATAAGAAAAACAATGATAAAGGGAAGATTGTCGATTTTCAGTACATGAAACGAGCTCGTGTTTCGGCCTTCACGGTGGTTAATCACATCAGCTGCCTACTAGCCTTTTTATCTTCAAAATTCTGTCTTTTCTGCTTTTTCTTCAAATTTCTTCCTTTCTGGGGCTAGTTCCATTTGGAAGCGCTAATTGGGTTCAATGAACTCTTCGGTCAATGGATTCTGTCTTTCTGACACCGTAACCAGCTTTTTGTAGCTCGATAGCTTCTAGTACATATTCCAACGACCTACAGAATAGTAGGGAGTCCTCCGAGTCCTTTTTAGAACCTCTACCGTAATAGTTTCCTTAGGACTCTTTTTGGACTGAATCCTTACGCATGGCGCATCCTTACAAGACTGATACTGTAATCGCTACTTGATACTGTGCTCATAGAAAGGTTACTTGAACACTTCTTCCGGAACACTCCTTCTGGTGGAGTCATGGGGATTGACTTTACATTCCTTAGGTATATATACCATTTTACAGAAAGGAAAGGGATGTAACGGCTTTACTCCATGATTTCATTTTCTACTCGTTTTTTCCCATTTTAAAATATGATTTCATATCTATAATCATATTAATCATTTGTCTTATTAACCATTTTTACTATTATTTCGAATATGGATACGGTAGGATCTGATCTGCATATATTGTACTACATTTCTACTTTTCCTGGTGTTTTTCTTTTGCCTTTTCTTGTTCTAATTCGACAGTCCGCTTTCCTACGTTTGCCCCACTGGAAGTGTTAAAGGATGCGCCACGCATTGGTCTTCCATTCAGAATCGTAGAGGCTTAATGAATCTATATTTGCTTATTTGCTCTATACACTGACTTGTTGAGTCAGATGCTGCACTAGTCAGTATCATCAAAAATCAAATCTAGTACCAATTTACTCGAACCCGTAGAGATGGTGGGTTTGATAAGCCTGGGCGAGGACTGATCGCTTGATCGGGAGGGTGGAAGTGGCGCTTTTCACAACTGCACCACTACCATCCGAATCGAATGAATAGTTACATATAGAAGACACTTCCGGTGTATCTGTGACTTTCTACGCTGTTCATGAAGGATGGCCGAAGCGCTCATATGACAGGGGCCACGTGCGGTGTCAATCATCGCTGAGACTCGAGGGACCTATGGTGTGCTAACACCTGACTGCTCTCACACGTTCTCTGGCCTGCTGCGCTGAATGAAACCCGCTCGTCTACGTGAAGCCTAAACCGAGAGCCTCTGAGGTGGGAAAGTAACCCCCGAGGGTTGTGGGTAATTCGATCTGCCATTAACCATCAAGAGAAGACGACTCTTCCGATAGAAGCTGTTTTTGTCGTAGAAAAACCTCGCCATATGAACCAACTGCAGCCAACTTGTACATCGGCGTTCATTAGGGTTCATTCATAGTCGACTGCAAAGTCACCACAGATCTATAGAAAACGAACCGGTTACCTCGAGGCTGAAGTTCACGCTCGTTCGAAGGAACACTCCATAATTACAGCGGACCCCAGTAGAGTCGTTTCGTTGCTTTACGTTTCTATGTTTTGCATTATCGCTGTAAATTTGCCGAAGGACGCGCTCATGGCATTTGCTGCTTTGCCGCCGAGTCTAAACGGACTCTTAGAGAGAGTCACTATGACTACGTTCGCAGTTAGTTTTTTGGTCCCGTGTGCAAACTCTGGATCTTTTGCCTTCACGTTTCCAATTCTGACCGGGTTTTCTCGAAGTTACGACGATTTGTTCCTAAAATTCCCGGTGAACTTTTCCCCTTTTTTCGAGCAGGTTTCACATCAATAATTGACAAATCTGCAGCTGACCGTCAAGCGACCATCAGCTGCTCCTATTTGTCCGCTAATCGCTTATCAATGCAGAGCAGGGTATATTGGTGGTCTACTGCGGGGTTTATTACACCCAAGTCTTCGCGACGAGGTATTGGATACCTCATGCTAGTCACGGTGGGCCATTGCTGGGCCCAGATTCATCATTGGTGAACCCTCGATAAACCCCAAGATATATCCCGAACGGCGCCCACCTTTGTCTACTTATCTTAAACTTCCTATGTTAAACGCAATCTATCATCGACTCTGTTGTCTGGTTCAGGCTGCGCCGCGGTTTCGGATACCGTACTGGGTCCTGGTTTCTGGTCGCCTTCATACCTCCACTCATAATCGCGCACCTACACCCAAGGTATTGGATATGGCGGTATTTACAGAGTGGTAAACAATGGTAACTTCGATTCAAGAGGTTTACTAATCTATCTCAGGATATCTTGTTCTAACATCTGTTTCATCTATGGGTGCGTGTGGTGCAGTGGTAAGAGACGCCACCGGTACTCGCGTGATCGAGCGATCGGTCCCCGCACGGAAAACCAAGGGCAAATTAAGCCTTTAAAGGCGCTGGCGTGGCATAGCGGCTGACCTCCGCATGTTATCGTGTAGGCCAAATACGCATTCACTATACATCTACGATTCAGAAAGGAGATGAAAATGCGGCGGCTGTTTATCTCCGGTAACTTTACCTTTACCCTTACCTTTATTTCGTCCGTGAATCTGGTCCTAGCATAGGTCACAGCCGCAACCTTCCCCGTGACAAGATGTTCACGATAAATATCCCTATGTGTTGTCCGTTGCCGAAAGAACCGAAAGTACAAACTTGGCTATTTTCGACCCACATCTGGATATATGCAGGCTCCAAATCGTATTCCCGGCTGCTGCACTGACAAATGAGCCGGCTCATTTTGCCGGCAATATGTTTTCCCCGAGCGGCTTGCACTTATGACACGCTGCTTCAGCTGCTGGCCGTCGACTTCTGCGGATACTTTTGTCCAGTCAGAGTCCCGTCGTTGGCCGAGCTGTCTGTCTATCATCATAGTTTGTTTACCGTCGTTCGTCGACTCTGCGTTCGGCAACTAGATGTACCACTAGCGGTTAGTCATAATCGCGACATATTTGACCGCAACTGAGGGGGAAAAGGTCTGAATCACGAGAAAACGCTCAGCAGATTGAAGAACCAATGATGAATGATCTGGTTTTCGGAGATCGACCTTAACGTTGTTTCAATTACGGTAATAGGATTGATGGATGAATGGCATTGACTCAGCCTGACTCACACAGTAGTTCTTCTATGTAGTTATTTTTCTCATCCACTCTTGTGGTGATAAGGGTCGCTACTGATCCACGCACGGTGCGGCGATCGATCCCTTCCAGGCCAGCCAAGCCTTCCACGGGTAGGGCCCAGATTCATCGGACTTGTCTGGGAACCTCAGAAAACCTCGAGATATGGTATATCGGCGCCCTCTGCGTCTAATTGTAAAGCCAAATACGCAATCTCTCAACGCACAGCGCGTCGTTAGGGATTTGATCAACGTCAGCCCCCTAGCTTTGCCTTAATTCACTAAGAGCGATTGCCTACTTCTCTCAGAGGTTCATTTTTCTAAATAGACTTTGTATGGCCCCGCATGTCATTGCATAGGCCAAATACGCATCATCTACTATTCTAAATTGAAGAAAAACGCGTGGCGCGTCCTTAGGGGACTGATCGACGCCTACACCTTTACCTTTATATTTCTTTTTTGCGCTTTTTGCGGAACTTCAATTTTAAGATTTCAGCTCGTTTGAAGGTCAACCTGTCTTCTTTTTCCTTCTTTTCAATTCATCGGAATTTCTAGCCAAGCTGTTCCTGGTCAGCGAGCGGTTTCTTCTACCCTCTAAAGAACCCCATCGTCCTGTGGCACACCAATTTATTACCTTTATGATAAAACGTCCCCATAATATGTCATGTTTATAAACTAGTGCGACTCGTCCGCCTCCTGCCAACCGAGTCGTCGCATTAATTATGGCGAGAAGACTCGTCGTGTGCCAAGCCACGACGCCAAACTCCCCTCGGGATTACTTTCCGACGTCTCTAATCCGCTTCTGATTCATTTCTCGAAAGAATGTCTCGTTCGTCGAGCTAGGCGAACGAGTTCGCAGTCATTCTCAAATTTGGGAGGATCTCCGTATCATAAGGTTGCTCGTGGCACAGTGGTAGGATTCGCTACTGACCACGGTTGAGCGATCGATCCCGCCTCGGCCTAACCAAACCTTTCATCTCTCCGCGGCTGGTAAATTGGTACCAAACTTGTCTGGGAAGGTAAAAACACCGACTTGGTATAGCGGCTGGCTCCACAAGTAACTGTAGAGCCAAATACGACTTCACCCGCAGCGCGTCCTTAGGAATTTGATCAACGTCAATCCCTTGTCTTTATCTTAATTCACTAAGAGCCATTGCCTATTTCTCTCAGAAGTTCTTGCTGCTGTCCTTTTCTATCTATTCGGATTTTCAGTTCTTTCTCTCATCTGTCACATATGACTTTTCGTGTTTTATTTGCTGCGTCTCATTTGCGATTCGCTTTAGTTAGTGGATTCCTCGTTGGTAAGTATGGCTCACGTAGAGGTAAAGGTAAAGGTAAAGGTAAATGTGCCGGCGTTGGTCAGTCCCCTGAGGAAGCGCCGCCGCATTCGTGTTCTATTCAACTCGTAGAGGCATAGTGAATGCGTGTTTTGCCTATACAATGACCTACGGGGCCAGCCGCTATAGCAGGTCAACGTCTTCACCTTCCCAGACAAGTTTGGTACCAATTTATCCGACCCCGTAAGGATGGAAGGCTTGGTTAGCCCGTGCCGAGATCGACCACTCGACTGTGCGGGTGACAGCAGCGCCTCCTACCACTGCACCACGCGGGCCCACGGCTCACGTATTACTCATAAATAGCTGACCGGCATTGCACTGGAACATCTGATGGAGCCTTCTGATCTTCCCTCCTCACTCATTATAAATGTCCTGTTGTGGATCTATTTGATTATTTTCAACGAAATATTTTATGCTTCATCAGTAGTTCATAAATATTTGCCTGCTGCTCACTATTTATTTAGATGAATAGGTAACTTATATAATGGTTGGAAAAACTACTTTAACCACTACTTTGAACTGTTCAATTTTAACATATTTGGCTTTTCTCTCACTTTCGCCCAGGGCGTATAACCAAACTATGATGAGTTAGTTCCATAAGAAAGTCGGAGAATGGCGGACAGTTATAGCCAATATGCAAGAGGTATACAAGGTAAGGTGAGCAGGGTTTCCTTAGGAATTGTAGGTCAGGCTTTGATCTCACGGGATTCATTTGTTTTGTCTATTTACAATCATCCAGTGGTAATTGAACGTGTTTTTAGCAGTAGGAAAAATCTTTACAATCCTTCTAGCAGTTGAAAACTTGATCCGCAATCACCGTTTACCCATTTACCTGTTGTTTACCTATTTACCTGTTCTTCATGCAGAGGGAGAGGAGGTGAAGGATGGCATAGGAAGGGTGCAAACTTCACTCTCAAATCCTTCGCTGCCCCTTTGTAGATCGAATTTATCGGAAAAATTGCTCTTACCTTATTACTACACGAAAGCCAACACACTGCAGAAGACGGCGACTCCTAATCTACGAAAATCCCTTTCGAATTTCAATCTCGCTGAGTAGAACTTAAAATTGGCGTGCGCCGGCGAGAATGAAATACGACCTCTCTTTTCTTGATTGCCTTGAGCGAAATGTTGGCATTAGTATCCGGAAAGGCATGCCAAAACCTCCGATGACTTACAGCTACCATTCCGACCCGTTTCTTCTCTCTTGTTCCTCTTCTTTTCCTCAACTTTTCTAGAGCAACTGCTCCGGGCATTACGGCACAGGCAGCCGACAAATTACCGCTCAGTCAATCCCCCAGCTACACTTGTCAGCCGTTCCGGCAAGACATCGTGTAATGTAGTTAGCGAGGAAAAACTCTTTCAGCGGCGATCCTTGGCATAGTCCGGGGGATTGATGGGTATGCTGTCGATTTCCCAGTTTTTATATTTATTTATTCATGCATGCTCGTGCGATACTCCTTTGAAAAGTGTAGTCAGCAACACCATTACGTTCTAAGAACATGAAACAAGATCCCTATTGAATAGGAACACAAAATACCCCTCGTAAAGGTAAAAACCCAGTCAGCTTTCAGTAATGCAACATGAGATTTATAGGCAGATGGATGCTTGTGCAAATGAAACACGATACCTGGGAGCATCAGTTTCCAATAAATCCTATAGGTTTCCTTTACGAATCAGTGATATTTTTTATTTTACATTCAATAGTATGTATATTCACCATCGTTAGTCAAGAACCTGTTCCATCTTACAGGCAGATCAGCGATACCTTTCTCCCTGAAATGAGGAGTTTGAGAGTGAAAGAAGTCGCTATCAGTAGTCCATAAATATTTGCCTGGTGCTCATTATTCATTTAGATGAATAGGTAACTTATATAATGTTTGGAAAAACTACTTTGGCCACTACTTTGGAATTGTTCAATTTTAACATATTTGGCTTTTCTCTTACTATCGCCCAGGGCGTATAACCAAACTATGATGAGTTAGTTCCATAAGAAAGTCGGAGAATGGCGGACAGTTATAGCCAATATGTAAGAGGTGTACAAGGTAAGGTGAGCAGGGTTTTCTTAGGAATTGTAGGTCAGGCTTTGATCTCACGGGATTCATTTGTTTTGTCTATTTACTATCATCCAGTGGTAATTGAACGTGTTTTACAGTGAGAAGGAAAACAAATAGGAAAAATCTTTACAGTCCTCTCAGCAGTTGAGAACTTGATCCGCAATCACTGTTTACCCATTTACCCAGTGCTTACCTCTTAACCTAGTTCTTATACAGATCTATGCAGAGGGAGGGAGGAGAAGGATGGCATAGGAAGGGTGCAAACTTCACTCTCAAACCCTTCGCTGCCCCTTTGTAGATCGAATTTATCGGAAAAATTGCACTTACCTTATTACTACACGAAAGCTAACACGCTAGAGAAGACGGCGACTCCTAATCTACGAAAAAAAAATCCCTTTCGAATTCCAATCTTGCTGAGTAGAACTTAAAATTGGCGTCGGCCGGCGAGAATGAAATACGACCTCTCTTTTCTTGATTGCCTTGAGCGAAATGTTGGCATTAGTATCCGAAAAGGCATGCACAAACCTCCGTTGACTTATAGCTACCATTCCGACCCGTTTCTTCTCTGTTGTTCCTCTTCTTTTCCTCAACTTTCCTAGAGCAACTGCTCCGGGCATTACGGCACAGGCGGCCGACAAATTACCGCTCAGTCAATCCTCCAACTACACGGCAAGACATCGTGTAATGTGGTTAGCGAGGAAAAACTATTTCAGCGCCGATCCTTGGCAAAGTCCGGGGGGACTGATGGATATGCTATCGATTTCCCAGCTTTTATAATTATTTATTCATGCACGCTCCTAAGATACTCTATTGAATAGGGACACAAAATACCCCTCGTAAAGGTAAAAACCCAGTCAGCCTTCAGTTATGCAACATGAGATCTATAAGCAGATGGATGGATGCTTGTGCAAATGAAACACGATACCTGGGAGCATCAGTTTCCAATGAATCCTTTCATCGCTAGGTTTCCTTTATGAATCAGTGGTATTTTTATTATCCGTTCAATACTATGTATAATCACCATCGATAGTCAAGAACGTGTTCCACCTTACAGGCAGATCAGCGATACCTTTCTCCCTGAAATGAGGAGTTTGAGGGCCAAGGAAACCGCTGACCGTCTTCATAGATTCCTATCCTTGGGTGAGCTGAGAGGGCCTTATAGGAAGAAAGTGTGGAAGTGGTAGGAATGGGTCTAAAGAATATGTTGGGTCGCAGAACTGTACCGCAACTCAACTGCTCCAACTTTTCAAGGTAACGTTAGCTATGGGGGCTCTAGGCACTTTCGCTCGCCCGCTATTAGTAGCTCCAATGACTAGCCCCACTCCCCCAGTTTTCAAAAGCTTCTTATGAGTCTCAGGGAGAAGAGACCATATTAGCTGCCATTTCTCTAGATAAATTTTACTGTGTTCCAATAACGCGTCAGCTTTTGGCGATCTCACAAATTCCATTTTCGTGTCATGACCTGATTTCCTCTGATTTCTTCTCCCAAACAGCATCCCAATAATGTCAAAGCTAAAGCGATTTTACTGATCCAATAGAAGCGGTGATGATAAATGGTAGTACGGGAGCTTTCTAACCTCCACATCACCGAATTTTTCACTCAAATCAGCAAAGCGTATAATTAATCCCAAATCTCCAACTACCATGGGAACGTCCCGGTCTAAAAGACCTTTGAAACAGTGTCTGCCCAGGTTTCCCTCTTGCAGCAATATCTTAAACAGCACATTCTTGGAAGATCTCCTTTTCGACGTTCACTGCTTATCGTTGTTAACTTCCTATTCATTTTCCTGATCGTTCTGATCATTTCTCACTCAATGTATTTCGTCTATTATGTCCAATAGTCTGGTAGAAGTATCTCATACCTTCTACTTTTTTGTTACTTCCCTGACTGGACTACTCTGGAAAGGAAGGAAGCGTTTTTCGCTGGCATCTGCAGAAATCCTTCTCCCAAGTTTCCCTGCGAACGAGAGTTCGACATTATTTCTATGCCCGTTAGGTTTTTGTGATTCTTGGTTGAGCTGCTGGCTTCTTGAAACTAGCATGGGAATCAATAAACCTAACCATGACGTCTCTATCCATGATCTTAATGCTACCGAAATTTGTAAACAAGCGAACACCTACAGAGAAAGAAGGGAAACAGCAAGCGACCTCTCCTCACCGCTTGGCGATCAGAATAGTAAGAGGGGTTCCAGGCAAATCGTACCCTGGGTAGAACGCTACTCGACGGCCAGAGATCCCGGGTGATTCTTGATTGTTGATGTCGGGTTCATATCCGACGACTACTAACTAGTAAGGCTTCGATTTCAATTCGGACTGCTCTTCGGCACCATCGATCCGATGCGGCCGAAGCGGTAGCGGTTCGAATTTCCGTCCGTCGTCCCTCGACCACCACCACCACCCAACACCACATCACCAACACCAACGGGGGCTCACTGACTGACTATTTGCACTAGTGTTCTGTTGCTGTCCGCCACGCCTCGCCAATGCCACCGCTGTCGTTGTCCCAGCTAGTCATTACGTTCCCATTCTCTATTAAACACCCGTGTGGTGTTATCATACATGCACCACTTCTCATCCTGTTCGTGTTTACAGTCTTTCGAAATACATCTGTCGCCCAGTAGGGTATGACAGATAAAGGTTTACTGCCTAGTCATTTAAAAGTGTGCAGTATGTTGCTGATTGTCGTTGTCTTTTCATTTTATTTGTATTTCCTAATTTTACTTGTGGTTCTTAAATTTATATAGTTCATTTTACATAATCCATTGGGCCTGTCTTTCGCATTCTACCCGTTTAAGTTTTGATGGAACGAGATTCCTATGTCCTTTTACTCCTATTCTTTTAGCAATCTTCGAGTCAGTTTTCTAGCGCTAGTCCTAATAAATGAATATCTAAATAAATGGGAAAATGTTGTTGATAGTCATAAACTAATGATGATCAGTTACTAAGCATATAGTAGTCTTGGTCTATGTGGTGGTGAAAAATTTTTTTCGAATTTCTTGTGTTGTATTTTTAATTTCATATATTAGTAGTTTTATACTATGAGTTTATTGTACAGAATCGCTCTGTTTCTTTTATTTAATGCATTTGTTTTTTTGAGTATGTCTATGATGAGCGTAAATAAATAAATAAATATATGGCTGATCGGACCAGAAATTCCTACTGATAGTCCTGATCTATACTTCCTGGAATTCTGACTTCACCACTACCAGCCACCGATTTCTCATGGAAAACAGAATTTTCATACTCCCAATATTCTTTGTCCCCTTTGAATTTTTCTCGCTCGAATTATGTTTGACAAGGTATAATCGCAGTAGCTTGTCTTTTTCTCTATTCTTATCTTGTGTGTCTTCTTTTTCCTCTCTGCTATCCATCATGGTTCGCTGACATGAACAACAGATCCTCTCTGACAGCGGATACGAATAGAAAGAGCCGCTCAGATTTTCTGATACAGCTGCTCGAGCAACTCACGATAATTCCTGGGGGGAGAAGGAGAAGCCAAAGATCTTTCATTACTCAGCTGCTCGTCCACAGATATCTGAGCGTCCTTCTAATGGACGGGAAAGGCAGCTACTCAGGAAATGGAGCTCCAATGTCCGAGATGTACGTTTGACGGCTTGAGTTTAGGATATTAAGCCTGCTGATACAACCATACTAGAAAAATTCCAGCAAGTTCGTGTCATGGTCTCAATATCATGAATTTTAGAATTTATAAGTAGTATATATAATAGTTTACGATGTATTCTCTTTTTCAACTTTTGTGCTTGAAACTGACACACAGTTGCGATAGCAGCGTTGTAATTCTTTCAGGTTCTTCCCTCGGCTACTCATCTCCGCCCCGTTCCTCTCATCTGACAAGCTCCTTCTTGCATTAAAAACATTTCTTTCATTTGGAATTGTACTGAACACTACTGCCTTGTGCTGCACTTAGCCATTTCACAACGATCCTAGCGAGGCGACTCTCTTCTCTCTCTATAGAGCTGTTCTTCAATGCATAATTCATTCGCTCGGAAGCTCTCACACGCCCGACATCTTGCATGGCTGACTATTTGACGCGACTGAATTACAGATGATGAGCCACGACTGATGGAAGAAGATCACTACGACACTCCGTGGGAGTTCCTTGTCAGACCCACTTCCGTAAGGCTCTCAACCCCTGACGCAGCCGCTGTCTTCGCTAAACGACCGTCAACTGGAGCCGCCGATTCGCCCCGAGGTAAGTACCGCCTTTCTTGAAAGCTCAGGCCTCGAACTTTCTTATAAAACATCATAAAAGTCAAGGTGAAAGGTAGAGGGATCGCCGTTGATCAGTCCCCTAAGGACGCGCCGTGCATCTTTATTCCATCTAAAATAGCAGATGCATGTAGATTCGTATATAGTGTATACCAGCACCCCAGCGGCCTGTCGGTCGGCTTGAATGAAATGGAAATTAAGGAAATTTCGGGAGAGATTTGGGAGATTGAAATCGAAGAATTGGGAAATTGAAAAGAAATAATGGTATTGCATCAGCCCTCTTGTCGCCTGGATGCACTTGGTGTACGGTAACAGACTATCGCGACGGGGCCCATATGAGCCACCCATTACAAACATCGCGGTTTCGCTTATTATATAGTAGGATAGAATAATGACTTGCAAGCTTGGTTAGCCTGGGAAAGTGTTGATCGCTCGACTGTGCTGGTGGAAGTAGCGTCCTTATTTTGAGGTTGTTGGCTGAATATGAAAAAAATACGGAATAAAGCAATGAATACCCTTCAAAAACGTGATATAATAGGCGTGATTCTATGCTCTCTACCACCAGCAACTTTCCCACCACCAACTCTCCCATTCACTTCTGACATTTCTTTCGTAGTGAGACCCGATGCTGACTAACACCCGTAAGAATTGTGAGAAATTTGTAATTGGAAAGCGTGAGAATCAATCTCATAACTTTGGAATCCCACATTTTTGCTTGGGAAGTGGGCCTTGTTGGAGTAGATTTTCCCTTCGGCAATTGTGAAATAGTGGCAAAATCCGACCTTCTTGTTCACGGCTATTAGAGAAGTCCCTGGCGAATATTGAACACACAGGAACACCTTCCACACAGAAATCATGGCCAACTGCAAATATCGCAGTCTGAGCAGCTAACTTGTTTAAACTCCGGTGGTGCTTCCTTGCGCTCGTCTTGGTCGGCGGCGGCGCTTCTTTACTATTAGAACGGGATCTGACTATTTACAAATCGGTAGGTCTAAATTATTACCGAGCGGAATTCCGTCATTCAAAACGCGTTAGACCGGTACTTGATTACGTAGAATTCGACAAGTTTTATGCTGTTTAGTTGGTTTGATTACTATCAGATGTTAAATATGGTGTTATCAATTACAGTGTTCCAAATTACCTCAGTGTTATTTATGTTTTGATTGTTGATTGTTGGATGTTTCTTGATTTATACACACGGCGTTGTACCGTGTAATAAATGATAAAAGGGTGGTGTAGTATTGGTGAGGTGCAATGAGAACACCGTGAGAAGCATCTCACCAGAGTTCGTTTGCTGTTTCCCAATCAGGAAAAAACTGTCGGTGGGGTAGATTTTTCTCATTTTTGATTTCAACTTCAATGGTCAAAAAGTTATCGTCAGTAAATTGACATCAACAATTCTCTATCGAATGCTGCCTGGAAGTTTTGAGAAGCTTCTCTACTGGGCGCACAACAGAGGCTTGAAGAAAACGGCAAATAATTAGTTAACAACCTAATAGTAACAGCCACTACTGACATCCGCACTGTCGAGCGACCTATCCTACCATCTCTCTGGGGTCGGGTAAACGTGTAAATTGGTACTAGACTAGTCTGGGAAGGCAGATACCGACTTGGTATAGCGGCTGGCCTAGGCCAAATACGCATTGCTTCTACGATTCGAATGGAACAGAAATGCAATAGCGTCTCCTTCAGGGTATGATTAATGCCGACATCTTTACCTTCTACCTTTCTAGCGAATTTTAAAAGTTTCGAATAAGGTGATGCAGTGATACTGCGAACATGACATCGCAGGCTGTTTTTTATAGTTTCTGATTTGATTTGGAGACCATAGACGCATGGTAATAACAGTCTTCTTCTGTTCACAAGAACCGATTTTTCTGAGACTACTTCAGAGAAATTTTGAGGCATTCGAATGTTCTGGATCAGAATTTTATGCTCTTTCTAATGAGCGTAACTAGAGCGTGATCAGAACAAACACTAAAATAGAATTTCATGGCTTAGGAAATGAAACTGAGCTCTGGGAATATTAGGTTGTAAAGAAAGTTCTGCCATTATATTGAAAGCAAGTCCTCGCCATCGTTCTCACCTGTACCGCTATCGCGAATGTCTCAAGACCACCTAGTCCGAATGAGGGTTGCGGGTTCATCATTGGGAACTTCAAACCTACGACGAGGAACGGATATTATACTATGATGGATTCAGACAACGATGAACCTTCTGAGACGCCACTAGTGTGCCTTTTGTTTCTTACTCTTCACCAAACGATAAAGAAGGAAGTGCACATCGTGAATATTCGTTAAAAACTGATCTCCAGAATTCAAACCAACGACACGTTGAAACTCACCTTTGTCCGTCGAAATTGCCAGACCTCGTGCTAACTATCTGCCAAATTCCAAACGTTCATATGGCTTTTCAAAGAGGAGAGGGTTAGAATATCAACACGATGTCGAATCCGCCTTGGAACATTTGACTTAATTCCTATCTTCAGACTTTTGCGATAGCGGCACACTTTATACTGCGTTCCATAGAGAATGGTGTGATCTTTAGAATGGTGGTTAAACTAAGAGAAACGGTGAGGCATGAGCCAAGGTATGGCGTTTTGACTATAAGCTGCGAAAAAGGACAGAACTTTCTTTACAACCTAATACAAGTTCGAAGGAAGTTCAGTTAGTAAGTCTAGAAACGATAGCTGAACTATGTGAATTCCTGCAAGTGTTCTGAAGATTTTATGACATATTGAGCACAACTTTACTTCATAATCATTAATTGTACTTCGTTTCGATTTTTATTCTCAGCGTTCGATTATATTTCTAGAGTTGGAGAAATTTTGGGAGGATCTCTATAGATTTGTGATGTTTTGAACCCAATTTCACCTTATACTCACTAATTGTGCTTTATTTCAACTTGTACTCACAGCGACCAGTTTCACTTCCTAAGCCATGAAATTCTATTTTAGTGTTTGTTCTGATCACGCTCTAGTTACGCTCATTAGAAAGAGCATAAAATTCTGATCCAGAAACATATGGGGTTGAATGCCTCAAAATTTCTCTGAAGTAGTCTCAGAAGCCGTCGAAATCGGTTCTTGTGAACACTAATTCCAAACGTGCTCCTTTAGTGGAGGGCTCTAGTTTCTAGGGTCATTGGTGGCTTAGTGGAGCACTCTGGTTTCTTGGGTCACTGTTATTACCATGCGTCTATGCTTGGCCCAGCTCGTCGCGTCCGGTGGGTGGTTGGAAAGCCGTAGTCTCGGCGATTTTCTATTGAGGTGCGTGTCCTGATCGGAGCATTCGTTTCACATTTATCTAATTAGGACCAAGATAATCCATTTGCAGATCGCGAGGCGAAGGAAGCGCAGCGCTGTCACTGCGGGGCGCCAGCGGCGTGCTGCACATCAAACTCGAGCGACGAGGCGATAAATGGGTGATCGGCGAAGGACCGTGTTTTCGCTCCATCTCCTCCGCCGTCCATTACTACCGACGTCATCCGCTTCCGATTCGCGGATCCGATCATCTGCTGCTGAACGCGTCGCTCACCAATACGGTCCGCTTGTAGCTCGCTTCCAGTAGTCCCGTATCGCCCACCAGCAGGCACATTCCGGTCTATCCCTCGCTTCGGACCCAACGCCCGGTTGGTTAATTCAGGGACAGCAGCAGGGCGGTCGGAGTTCCCTATAGTTCACCTACCGGCCGTTCACATGCCAGTTCGGTTCTGCTCTCGTCTGGCTGCCAATTCCTCAGCGTCGCTTTGTTTGGTCATGTTTGCTTGCGTTATTTGTTGTTCCGTTGTACATATTTGAGTAGAAAGTGAATTTGAAGAGATATGGATGGTTGATATGTATTGCTCAGTGATTGTGACTACGCAAGAACAGGAAAAAAGCAAGAAAAAGGGAAGCAGTAAAAAAGAGGAAGTAAACTAGTAGTATGGAAATCATTTAGGATGTTTTTTCGGAAGGGCCAAGGCTACACAAAATTTGTAGAGCGCCGTATAGAAAAAGCGATTTCCTTTACACAAGACAAATCAAATATATGAAAAAAAGTGAGGAGGAATCGAAAAGTCGTTCAAAATCATGACCTACAAAACCTCATTATGCAACAAGTGTTCGAATTTTGTGAAAAATGAAAAACTTCGATCACGGCTCACTATTGGATCACATCTACAAATACGGGGTAGGTTATCTACACAGACGTCAGATAATTGTTTGTGATAATTGTTCCAAACGTAAGGTAAAAAGTAAAGTGGTCGGCGTTGACCAGTGAGGATGCGAGCTTCTCCGACAGTTCTGGTACCGGTTTACTAAATCCAGGAGTGATGGGAGTCCTGGCTAACCTGAGCGAGGCAGAAGTAGCAACTTTCCCAACCCCATCACGCGCTTCCCTATAGATTAAGTAATATAAGTAAACAAATAAACAAATAAGCCTTCAAATAGAACACAAAGGTATAAAGGTAAAGGTTCCGGCTTTGATACGTCCCCGAAGGACGCGTCGTCGTATTCGTGTTCAATTCAGAATCGTAGAGGATTAGCTATACCAAGCGTCTTCATCTTCCCAGAAAGGACTGGTTTTTGGAACTTCCGTTTCTATGCAGTGACTCGCGTTGTGTTCCACTTTGTTTTTGGGCGGAACACGAAAACGGAAGAAGAAATCAAAGACCTCCGATCCATTCGAATCCTGGTACAATGAAACCAATGCAGTAAAGTACACCCCCCCCCCTAAGAAAACTTGTAATGAAGTATTTGTCGGCACCTGCCACATCATCCGAGTGCGAGAGATTGTTTTCTTCTGCTGGTTTCCTTGCAAACGATTCGAGAAAAAGCCTCTCTTCCCAATATCATGAAAAAGCTGTTGTTTCTCCACCATAACATGCTCGTTTTAGGCTTTTGATTTTATTTTAAAAGCATTCTTGTCTGTCACGCCAAAAAAGTCTGTCTTTCTCTACGTACTTATTTTCGGCTTATAAATGAAGTTTATAAAAATGAACATCCACCGTTTACTTTGAAGCTATAACCAAACGTTGAACATTTCCACCAAAATAGTGGACACATTCTAGTGGAAACAAAACGAGCAGTCTAAGGGTACCTTTAGAAGCAGAAATGAAAACTTTTTGTGGTCCAGTTTTGGCCAAATTCCAATAATTTAGTGATTTTTGCACTTTTTCCGGCTTCCGCCTTTTCCGTTTCCGGCATTTTTGGCCATTTCCGTTCCGTCTTCCACCTTCCGCTTTTTTGAAAAAAATCTGGATGGGATCGAACGATCGACGTGCGGATGTCAGTAGCGCCTCTTACAACTGCACCACGCGCGCCCTAAATATAACACAAACGTTTAGGAATTGCAAAGCTTGGCATGGGAAGTCTTTTATAGTACAACTCAATGCTTCTTCCAGAAATTCTACGCATTGTTCTCTATAAATCGTTTTCACATGGTTTCATCTTGAAGATACGACTAGGTATGCATAGCACCAGATCTATCACCACTTTTTCGTGTTGAAAATCGGCTCATGCGAGTGAGTACCGCTGCTTTTTTACTCGATATTCTGCGTTATTTTTAGTGGATAAGGTCGCTCATGAATTGCGAAGCAGTTTCGGCGTCTTTCTCAAACCAGCGTAATTGAATATCTAAGCAGTTTGACGCCATCAAAGCTTCCAAGGGATCGGTTGACGAAAGTTACCAGCCAAATCGCGTTCAATTGATCTGATTGATTAAAGTACAAAAACTGGAAAAATTGGTTTCTGAAGGTTCGGAAAAGTGTAACAGGTGCCGGGCAGTTGAATGAAAAGACTGAAATAATGAATGAAATCGTTCCGAATGCTTTGAAAGAGATAAAAGACGCGGAAACGCCTTAGCAGAATAAACACAATAGCTGATGTCACATAGATGAATAGACAGTTGAAAGACCTACAAAACAGAAGAATCATATCGAATGCTAGAATGAAACTTGAATGGGCGTATATATAGTGGCGATGGCTTGATTTTCGAAGGAAGAAAAGCTAAGCATACTTAGCAGGGCAAAAACAATGCAGACGTTGAAGGGTCAGAATAAAGTGACTCGAATTGGACTAGTACAATCACAAAAATAAAATAAAACAAGACTTTCTTTTCAAGAGTAAAGTAGAAAAGCTCGAGATTGTTGAAAATCTTTGCGATAGAAGACAATGACCAATAGTGAAAATAATAAAAAGAAGAAAACTGACACACGCGTCGATGAGTTCCTAATGATTAGACTCGCCTGAGAATTGAATGAATTATACATATTACTTGTCTAAAAATTCAAGCTACAAAAAAGGAACTACAGGAAATTTCCGATCATTTCGCTCCAATGTGGTAATGAGAAGGAAAATCAAGTGAAGAAAGCCCGCAATAAGGGACCTGATCAGTTGATTTGTTGATGAAAGACTGATAGCAGGCGGTATCTCGTGACGCAAGACGAAGAGTTGTCGTTTATCAAGAGAACGTCATTTTCCGGTCACGGAATATGTCTCGTAAACACCCACGTTCTTCTACCCAACTATATTTCAAACTGCTCTGAGAAAGGAGAGACAAAGAACACCATTATCACCAGGAACTTGCAAGAGAAGAAAGTTCTGATCATAAATACAAGATCTGGAAACGAAAATTCCGTTCAGTTTCGGCGACTATGCGGCGCGTGTTGATGATGATAAATTGAAAATCTATTTTCAAAAAATTGGGACGATTACGGTATACCACAGTACCCACGTAATGCTCTCCTATCGACACTTCTTCTACAATCAAACATTTTTCGTGAGAATCTATGGAAGAAATGTCAGATTCATGATAAGGATGCTAGATTACACCGTGGAAGGAGTTCAGGCAAGTCCCCTGAGCCAGGAAGTCACCAAATTCCGAAGAGTTAAACACCACCGATTTACTCAGCCAAATACGTGAAATTCAAGAGAAATACTTCAGAAACAAGCGATTAATAGCTTGTTTACAATCAGAGCCAGAAAAAAACTGTCGAAAAAAAAGAAAAGAAAAAACTTCAAATTGGTGTTCGAGCACGAATAGTTGGGCAATAAGCATTTATATACAATTTCTTTGAGGATTTCGGCAAGATAGCAGCAGAAAATCGAATTCTGAAGGGAAGATAAAGCGCAAAATGATAATCGACAAGTGGATCTTTCTTCGCAACGAAGAACCACTTCAAAAAATCCGAGATTTTAAAAACGCTAAATATTTGGTGTTGATGAATCGACGGAATGCTGACGGTTATTGGCGCCTTAGGGCTGGACCGAAAGGCAAATGGCAGATGGAGTTGGAGAGTGTAACTAAAGTGCATTCATGGAAAAGAGGCTGAACCGGAACAGCGAGAGAGTTTTGCTGAAAAGCGTGGATTCACAGATCTTTCGAAAATCGCTGAAATTAGCAATCAACGACAGAATGAAAGCAGTGCTCATGCGCCAGTGAACAGCAAACACTAATGGGCCTGAACGTGACTTCAAAAGCTACCTCTAACGATAAGAGGTACCTTGACCGCAATTGGCGAGGAAGAAAATATGAAAGCACAAGCATTTTTAATCTTTTACAATATTTCCTTCCTAATTTTTCTGTTTCTGATTTGAGAACCCCTTCAGAGATGCCGCAGAAGAAGAGGGAGACCATGACATCATATGAAAGCATATTGTTACACTATTCGAATCATTTAGCTTACAGAGCATACGAAAATTACTGACATACGAAATTTGATGGAAAGTGACGTCAGCTGAAATATGTGAGATCTACCCGTTGATCAGCTCAAATATGTGTGATCTACAAATAGATTAGCTCAAATATATGACTCTTACCCATAGATCAGCTGAATCCTGTGTGATCTGCCCATTGATCAGCTCAAAAATGTGTGATTTACTCATAGATCAGTTCAAATATGTGTGATCTACCCATAAATCCGCTTGAGTACGTGTGACCCACTTATACATCTGCTTAAATATGTGGAATTTACCCAAAAATCAGTTAAAATATGGTTGATTCAATATGGTTGACCGGCTTTCTCCCTAAATACATAGAAAGTTTGGTTCAAAGTTGCTGATCACATGCGGAAATACATGAGTGTAATACCCTGTTCAGTGGTCCATACAGTTTCAGAGTGGTTTGATAAGCAGCAAAACAAATAATTTGGTACGGCAGGCGACTAGATAGAACAAAAAAGAACTGCAAACAGATGGGCGAGCAAAAATCGGAGATAATGAGAGAAGGAATCGCGTGAGACAAAGCAATCATTCGAGAGTACTGCAACATGGAAAATTGGTGATGAGCAGCAGACACGAAGCGAACCACACAGCAAGAAAACCGTAAGATGACCCCGATGATCAGAATAAAAGATTCGAGGGGTCCTGAAAGGGTGCTTTCTTTTATTAATCTGCTTTCTAAATAACTGACGGTCTAACAGATAACGACAGTTCGCATGCCATCGACAAGGTAACAGGTCCGTAACGACCTCTTGAGTCGGATTTTTGAAGTATAATTAAACTGCCATTCCGTGAATCGTAAATTCCAGTACAAATTGGCCGCACGAAACCATACAACATGGAAGCACAAACCTATTTTTAGTGTTTTCTCTTCAAGGCACAGATGAAGCTGAATATGAATTCCGACCGCAATCGGCTACCTTATCCGCATTAGAAATCTGTTCAAACAAACTAAAACTCAACAACTCATAGGTTTCCCCGATCAGGCGTGAAACTAGACTACACAAGCCAACCCGGTAAACACTTTATGGTATCAGAAAATTGGTTTGGAGTTCTTTCGCCATCAACTAGACCTTATTACTATCGCAATTTCTATTTATTGAATAAATGTGATACACTCATGTTGGAATAGCAATGATGCAGAAAGAAAATGGAATAAAGTTATGAGAATAGAAGGCAATACGGTTTTGGTTTCAGAAAATTGAAGGACAAAAAGCAGCCGTCGGCAATACCCCCCACCGAGAGAGGGTTATCTTCGGAGAAATTGTTATCTGAGTTCTTCTTATCGGAAGACATCACTGATCTAAACAGGTAAACATGTTGTATCCGAACAGATGCTCGGAACACCTCCGGGCCACTTGTTCCATCAAACTCGCTCCTCGTTCTCCGTTTGTTCCCGTTTTCATCCACATATCATCTACCCTAGGCGCGCCTGATATAATAGTAAGAGGCGCCACTGATACCCGCTTGGTCGAATGATCAATCCCCGGATGGTTTAACCGAGCCTTCCATCTCTCCAGGTCGGGTAAATCGATACCAGACTTGTCTGGAAAGGTAAAGACAGTGGCTGGGTATAATAATGGCTGGCTCCCGCAAGTCTTTGTATAGGCCATACGTATTCCATGCTTCTGTGGTTCTCAATGCAATACAAATTCGACCGCGCGTCCTTCGTGGACTGATCAACGCCAACGTCTTCAACTTTACCTTACCATCTACATTGTTTTGATATCGCGCTAGTGATGTTCCACTTTGCCCCATATCTCTTCTCCGGATGGCAGAATTCTGATCGCAGTTCTAGGTCGAGATAAATGGAAACCGATGAGGAAGGACGGAGAAACGGCGCTCCAAAGACAATGATCTTAACCACATGTTACTATTCCGTCGTGGAGTAGTCACAATTTACGCTCTCTATCATGTCACTCACACTCTTACTCGCGTTAGAGTTAGAAACTGGGAAATTTTGATCAAAATTTAATCTGAACAACTGTTAAAATTAGCCGTCCCATTGATTCTTCTTCAAATTAAAATCAATCAGCCGATGGTATGGACCGCTTACCTACAAAAATAAGGAAGGACTTAAAATTTTGCCTTGTAATCGATCAATTCAAGAAATCTCGTCGCTGAATAATTTAAAGTAGAGTTTACACTAGAGCGAGACGGAGCCGTCTGATAACGACGACATAGTCCGTGATTGTGGACCGAGCGGGTGAAGTGACGGCTCTTTCGTTTCAAATATGGGGCTAGGCCTACACTCAAATGTACAGGACCAGGATTAGGGTATAGTCATCCAGGTGCTCAGGTTAGTGATAGTTTTCAGTGAAATTGTGGCATCAAACAACAATTCGGGCGGCAAACGGTGCTGATGCGGTTTTTCGCTGATAAAGTGGGCAAGGCTCTTCGATTATTGTAATAAAAATACTATTCGCAATAAAATAGACAATTTGAACTCGAAAAAATGTGAAATCATGGGAGGCGATTACATCAGCACAGCAAAACTGGACCAAATTCGATGCGGGCGATAAGACGCGGCGCCGCACAGACCTGCTGCCGGCGGTCTACCCGAATGACCACCACCTCCATCTCAACCTCCAGATCAACCTCCACCTCCCAGATCTCGACCCTTTCCCCTCTGACCCCCTCATGCCTTCAGATATGCCCGATGTGGGCCTGCTCGTGCTCTCGGCCAGGAGTCTGCCATCACTGAAGTCGCTGCTCGTCACCGCTGCACAAAGCATCCGTTCGAAGCTTTATATTCGGTAAGTGACTTTTTTCTGTTTGTTCTCGATCGTTGACCACTGAAAAGAAACGACTAAAAACGGCCAATCAATAGGTGGGTGGTGAGTGGAGGAGCGAGTTTTCATCGCCGAGTGATAGGCGCCAACTGATTAGCATGCTGGGCTGACTGCTGAAGAACAACGAGGATTGTAAAACAAGTTTACAACTGTGCTATCAATCGTTTGAAAGAGAAAAAATGCCGTGCCTAATGTTTCCCAGTTTGAGTGGGTTTTCGTGGAATCTGAGAAAAAGTCAACGATTCTGAACGATTTTTTACTGCAATGTGTGTTAAAGAAAGATGCAGCGTAAAATTTCCAAGTTTTTTTTTCTTGGAAACGTGCTGTACTAGAGTTACAGATGCTATTGGGTTGGAGGCAAAGGAAAAATAACACAAAAATAATAAATAGTTGTTTTTAACTCAAAAATGCTGATATTGGTGTACAACGGTGGATAAATGGAAAAATTATGTGCGATTAGACTTCTTTTGACCCCCCCCCCACCCCGAATTCTAGTCGTAACACAGGAGGATTTGAAAATGCTATTCTTTCTTTATTGTTATTTATTAGATGACAATATTTGTGTTTTTTGCCGTTCTCATCTTTTTTACTTTTATTTTGAAAGCTAAACATTTTTGTATCGTTTTTGTATTTTTGTATCGTCTTATGATGTTTTGTTGTTGGATTGTTGGAACGCTTTTTACGGCGTAGGAAATAAATAAATGCATAGCAACTCGATTTTGAAGCAATTCGATCAATTTCGAAAGATGCCAGTCATAAATTATGTTAGTTAACTCATCGGATTAACTGAAATTGGAGGTAGAAGAACAAGCAGATGTTGAATATGTTTCCGCAGAACTTTGGTTTTCAAACTGCTTCATTTCAAGTTTGTTCCAAAAGCATTAATTATCCTGATATAGGTATATCTATTCTGAGTATTATTTATATCAGTGATCCAGTGAAAGGTTGTAGGTTTTTCCAGACGTTTCCTTGTGTTTGGTATAGTAATCCCGTAATCAAAGAAAAATAGAAAAATGGAAGTAAATTGTGAGTGGGAAGAGAGTTAAAAAGATAAGCATATTGACGCTTTAAACGATGTTGAGTGATGATAGGATGAATGGAATAATTTGCTTCCAAAACAAGAAAGAAAGCATAAAGCTGAATAAAAAATGGATAAAATCAAATTAGAAACGATGACCATGCAGAAGTTCTGTAAAATAAAGTCCACACCAAGTTGTTTCGTGAGCTTCTTAATGTTTCTATACGTTTTACTGACTTACTTTTTACTGTTACTGAGCATTGTTTGCATTCCATTACCTTAGTTCCATATCGCGTTTTGCGAAGGATTGTGATTTCGATTTCGTCCATCTTGTGTTTTCATTTTTTCTCTCTATCGAAACTCTGATTGCCCTTAACAAAGCATATTTCGCTTGAGAATCTTCAATTTTATTTAATGGTACACTTTCAGTGTACAAGGACCTCAATTAGAAATTGTCCTACCATCGCTGTACCTTCAGTCTTCGATTCACTGTCCACAACTTGACGTACGGGTTCTTCTTGGCAAGAAAATTCCACATTTTGATCGTCTCCTCGGAGATGAGACTCCTGGAGACCTCGATGTTATCGCTCCAAAGTATAAGAAAGTTGTTCTAGGAGGAACGTTCGACAGACTACATAATGGACATAAGGTTTGTAAATGTTTGTAAACCCTTCGGAAATGTAAATTTTTCTTGAACATATTAATTTAGGTGCTGTTATCTAAAGCTGCCTTGTTGGTGAGCGAAAGTGTTGTTTGCGGCGTCACGGACAAGTCAATGATTGAAAGTGAGTTTTTTCGCAATATTCTGGATGGCGTTGGAGAAGGATTCTTCAAAAATTTGTAGAGAAATCTCTGTGGGAAATGATCGAACCGGTGGAGAGACGAATGGAGGCCGTCGAAGACTTTGTAGCCGATGTATCGGATTCGGTCGTTTGTCTAGCCGAACCGATTGAAGATCCGTTTGGTCCTTCTACACGTATACCCGACCTAGAGGTAGGTCTTACTTCTGCATTTTCACTTATTTACATTGCTTTATATGAAAAAAGCTGAAAATTATGAATGTCTAACAATAAAATAAGAGAGATTTTTTAGGCTATTGTGGTCAGCCAGGAAACGGTCAGAGGTGGAGAAGCCGTAAATCGAGTAAGAAAGGCGAGTTTTCACCTACTCATATTATCAGAAATTGTCTCGATATCCGGTTATCACCCATTTACGTTGGCTGTTCAAACAATGCGGACGACTTGTTCCGTTTCGTTTTATGTGATTTGCTGATCCGAAGTCTTATCAGTGACCAGTCTGTAACACTTGCGTCATCTTACGCTGTTCTGATGTTTAATATTTTAGGAAAAAGGCATGTCAAATCTAGAGATGATTACGATTGATCTCCTGGAGGCAACGGATCAAGTGCTCAACGAAACCAAAATCAGCTCGTCTAGTCGGCGGCGGTGCGTCTGCATATCATTTATATTTATCTGTGTTTGCTTTTCACCTTTATTTTGTAGTTATCTGGACATCTAATTATTATCCATTTGCTCGTCATAAAAAGAGATAAGAAAGGGTCCTATGACAAACGAATGAAGAAGAAATATAAAAAACAAACAGAATCGTAACGACGACCGGATTTGGGATTTTTTTTGCAATCGTCCAAATGGTTACTTGAACAGTTCCATTAGAATGTCGACTATGACAGCTAATCCACTTTTTCTGAACTCAAAGGTGATATTCGTTTTAGTTTGTATTTGGAATATCTTATTAGGGTTTTAATATATTGATGTCTTTTTTCAGGGAAGACTTGGGCAAACTACTCAAACAACCCACTGCGCATCCAGAGAGGCCTCAACGACCGTATGTTATTGGACTGTGTGGTGGAATAGCCTCAGGAAAGAGTAATATTGCCAAGATACTGAGAGAGCAGCCTGGTTTCGAGGTGAGTTCAGTTGAATGTCTTCTATTGTTTTAGTGAAAGTCTTGACTGTGAACTAATCGCGTTCGAACGCTTCAGACTTATATTTTAGTCTGATCTGATTTACATGCAACTAGATATTCTTCTGATCATTCTAGACTATTTAGTTATCGGGTATGAATATTGAAAAGCACCCCTCTTTGCACAATTACATATACGCTGTTAAGGTGATCGACTGTGACAAATTGGCGCATTCGTGTTATGAACCTGGAAGCGAGTTGATTGGCCAGATTGACAAGCATTTCGAGGGTGTGGTAAAGAATGGAGTAGTGGATAGAAAATCTCTAGGACGATGTGTCTTTGGAAATGAGGTTGGTTTACATCGTATTGTGAATGATCCAGAATGACTTTGACATGCTCATTTTCTAGGTCAAGTTGAAATTGCTTTGTGATCTAGTTTGGCCTGTTTTGATGAAAAAGATTGAGCATGTGGTGTCGACAACGAAAAGTGATGTTGTTGGTAAGTGGGGTAAAATAAATAACATTTTTTCCGGTGTAATGAATATTCATATTTGGAATAGTGTCGGCGATTTCAGTCATCGAAGCTGCAGCTATTGTTGAAGCAAAATGGTACACATACATGAATGAGTTGTGGACAGTGTTCGTTCCGCATGAAGAGATGGTGCGAAGAGTGATGAAAAGAGACGGGCTTTCTGAAGAACAGGTACAATCATTTCTTTTATCTTACTTTTGCAATTGGGATTTTCTTTATTGTGAAAGCTGCCGTGGTTTGGGGCTGAGGAATACTTGTCCTCTTTCGCTTTTGGCCATTCATCTCTCAAATAGCCACCAAATCCTATGATGATGTTTGTCTAATTCCGTCTGTTTTTGTTTCTTTCCCTTGAAAAACCCTTTCATGGGATTATTTTGCTGAATCCTTCATGTTCGTTCCTTTTCGAACTTCGCCATGTTTTTTTTTTTCGGAACGTGTTGCTGCTTTATTGAACGATAAGGGTATATTCTACATTTTTGCTTAACATTTTTCAATTCAAAAGTCCGTCAGACGTACTAGAGGGTTCGACGATTGAGCGGGCAGATTAAAGGACACAAATTTCGTACCACTTTTACGCCACTGAGGGCGAGGTCCAAACATCGAGGCAAAATAATGATTGATCCAGGTACTAACCTCGTTCGACGAAGCAGCATAATTTACTAAACTTACTAATGTTTGTTCAAATCCTCACTTATCCGTTACTGTAATTGTCACTAGCGATATGTGTCGAATTATTCGATGGCTTCCTTTCGGAAATGGAAGAATTTTTCAAAAAATTGAAAATTTCTCGTATACGGTTGCCCTACTACGGTGCTGTTTGAGTACCGTGTACTTTTGCTGTTGTGGAGTTGTAGAGCACGTCTCTGTAATTGATCAGATCAGATTAATGAAATGAATCAATGGATGATATTTCAAAATGATTTCAGGCTGAGGAGAGGATCAAAAGTCAGGTTACGAATAAGGAACGTTTAGCTCATAGTCATGTTGTATTTTGCTCGTTGTGGGCTTACGAAGAAACTCGCTCACAAGTTGAGAGAGCTCTGAAAGATTTACAATCTCGCCTTCCATCGTTGAACTCATTGTAGGACTCTTATACACTATGTTCTTTGTGGAAAATAATCTGCCCTAAACTGTGATGTTGGTTAAACTGCGATTTGTAAAGAAATAATAACTGCATGATAGAAAACGTGTAATATTGTCACTTTTAAATTTAGAATGTTTAATGTATGCAATAAAGAGTACTTGATCCTAATTGCTTGTGTGAGCTCAACTTGAGGACATGAAAGTCTGTAAGGAATCAACGATTTTAATCTAGCGAATAACTTCTTCGTAGTGAGGACTGTGGTTGCAGTCCTGTTGAATTCACGAGAGAAAGCATATCCTTCGTTATTTTCCTCAATGCAAGCTGTGTAACTATTGGTATCTTGAATAATTTACTGACTTTGTGAAACATTAAAATTGCAGAACTTATTTCAAATAAACTTGTCAACACACACTACCTTACAACGCTCATTCAACAGATCAAAACAGAACAATGATTAACTCAATTTGTGAACCGTAAATAACAAGATCACGCGGGAAAATAGAGCTGTACAACATAGCAACTTTCAACAAATCAATAACTGTATCATTCTTCACATCCGTCGAGCTTTTGCCTTTTTTGTGGTGAGCCATTATCTTCCGAGGTATCGACAAGCTGCTCAGCACGGTCGGATGGCTGTTTCTTGTTCTCGTCAATGGAATCCGCTGATATACCTCGTTTTTCTCCCCTAGCTTCATGCTTCTCGCCTGTTCCTTCAGTTTTCTGCTTCGAATCCTCATCGTCGCTATCATTCTCGCCTTTAATATAATTCTGCCATGCTTCGAGTCGTCTCTTTCTGTCTTCTTCGCTTTCTTCCATTTTGTACCGCGTTTTACCGTCCCACAACGCTACTTCCAACCTGAAAAAGCATATTTTGAAGTTTGATCTGGAACCAACATTTTTAACATCTTATAACATCCCAAACGATCCCAAATGATTATTAGAGGAGTTAGAAGATAATTACTGAAGTGCTTAGTTATTTCTACTTCGAAAAATGAATTAGAAAATCGTTGTCCAGAAACAGAAAGCAAATGATACAAACAAATGGATCTATGAACTCGTATCAGTGTTTAGATATTGCTCAATATCAGTTCATACCTCTGGTATTGGTAGTAGGTCACATCCCACTCAACATCTCAGGAACCATTTATAGAGGAAAATAAAAGGTAAAGGTATTGTCGGTGTTTATCAGTACCCTAGGAACGCGCCGTGCACTCGTCTGCTATTCAGAATCGCTATGCATGGTGTGGATTTAGCCTATTCAATGACTTGCAGATGACAGCCGCTATATCCAGTATCTCTACCTTCCCGAACGGCTCTTGTACCTCTTTACCCTACCCTGGTTGATTCAAATATGATTCGAAAATAATGTGAAGTCTCTCCCCTTAATGAAGGGGGAACCTTCGCCCATCAACGATCCGTCCATTCAACACTATTTCGGATGCCATGTCTGAGCAATCCGTCGTCTCAAATGAGACAGTAACGACACCTTCATGATTTAGAAATATGAAATGATAAACAAAGCAAACCTTCGCCCATCAACGATCCGTCCATTCAACATCTTCACAGCCATGTCTGAGCAATCTGTCGTTTCAAATGTGACAGTAACGACACCTTCGGGATTTGTCTGAACTAGGAATGATTCTATAAACCGTCATAATCAATCTTCACATCTTCATATTGCCTTATAATCCTGAAACTTCAGCGGTTTGCCAGCTACGCTAAGCGTTCGCCGTGTAGCTTCGTAACTGGTATAGAATGCCCACCCGCAATTGGAAAAGAATGATCAGAATGAGAGAACTTACATCATAAACCACTACTTTCTTGACCGTGCCGTATTTGGAACAACTTTCTTGCACTTCCTCCTTCAAATCCATCATAAGCGCAGCATTTCTCTGAAAAAAAAATGAAATAAGTGGTAGCGACACTGGTAAAGAAACGATATGAAAAACATACATCCATCATTTCCAAAGTGAAGAGGTTTTTGATGACAACAGTGCAATCGGAAATGGGGCGATAATTGCGCGGTTTTCTCCGGCCTCCACTCGAATATCCTGCAATAAAATAATACCGAATGTTTCCCAGTTTTGTTCATCAACATCTAGTTAATTTCGTGAATATCGCGCTGTACAACGACGAATGTTCCATAATGATTGGACCCCGAGCGAACACTCTCATCATACAATTGCTGACAGAGCAGACAAAACATTTCAAAAACGATATTTGACGAGTTTGTGATAGCAACAAAACAAAAAAATGTTTCCTTGCCAACGCAATCAATACGAATCGAATTCACCAAAATATGTAACAATCGAATGCTAACGCTACCTGTTTTGATTCTCCATGTACCTCTTCTTCTGGGCTGCGGAGAGCTTTTTTCGTTTCTTCGTGGGGTCGAATTCTCCCTTTAGCTCGAAGCGAGCCTTTTCAACGTGAACCTCCTTTCCTCTCAACGGAAATCCATCTAATATCGATAAGGCGAGATCAACGGACTCCTATAAAAAAATTTGCAAAAAATCCAACTAGACAGAGAGTGTATTTTCTGTCCTAATTGTTAGTTCAGTAATTTCAGCAGATGGAATATTCAAGGAGATCAAATTAGATGTGTTAAAGACGTCGTACTCTTTGGATAAGAACCATTAGTGTATCGTTCCTAAACCAGTAAATACCAACTAACCTTCTTGATGTAACAACACCTCCCATCGCCTTTATTCTGACCTTGTTCATCGACATACAACTTTAATTTCGGCTTATTTGTGCGTGCATCAGGTTGGATGACACCACATTTTGACATAAATTCCTGAAATAGTCACAATTGAACACAAACATCAATGGTACGTAATAAACATTCACCTTGAACTCATCTAAAGTAATATCTGTTGGCAGGTTGCTCACATACACTGCGTGTACCTTCTCTTCCATATCAACCCAGCCTTAAACAACAGATGAACAATGTAACATACAAATACCACACAACATCTGAGTTACCGAGAGAAGTACCTTGTTGTTCCGTTGGAGCCTTCGTCTTCTTATCCTTCTTCTCCGCTTTGCTATTTTTCAATCTTTCCGCTTCCGCTTTCCTATTCTCATCGAGCTCGCCTTAAATAGAACCTAGTTCAACTACTAAACCGAGTTTACTCCATAGTAAACGATTACAAACCTAAACATACTAAAAGAAAATGTGCAGCAATAGAGAAAACTGGCAAAACGTACTGTAATCATACGGGACACCGTAATTGGCCTGATAGCTAGCGATGAAATCTTCATCAATTTGGTCATCTACAGGTTTCCATTCTTGGGTGGCCGCATTCCACTTCATTTTCACACCATTAACAACCTAAATGTAGCACAAATAAACTAAACTAGACCAGATTTGGACACAATACGACAAAATGAACTGAAGAGCTAGACGTTTGAGATTGAATATCGAAGCTGGAACAGCTGCAGCTAGAAAAGAACAAAACTGGACGTTCTTTTCTGCCTCTCAAGATTGTTAAGCGCAAGTTTTTCTTATTTCAACCTCGAGACATAGAAAGAAAAAATATGAATACCGCATCATTGGTGTCGATATGAGACGACTTGAAGCTGTCGAAATTGTACCAAAGAAAGATAGAAGCGGAATAAGACTCAAAAAGTGAAAAAAATTCGAGTTGTCAAATCGAGGGCTTCAGGAAAGTGGCCCGCATCGACAGCTCCTCCAATAATAGAATAAGAATGGAGAAACCGAGAAAACAGCACCTGCGTTTCAGCCGCTTCCTGTTCGAGCCACAGTTGCTGAATGAATTCACGATCGTCTTCGAGAAGCGGTCGCCACTGGTTGTTGTGGTATTCCATGTATTCATGTGTTTCGTCGTAGCGACCTATCCATTTTTCATTCAAATATCTCGTCGAGAACCCTAGAAAATCAAACTGTACTTGACTGACAGAATTGCGGAAATCTTCATGAAAATTCACCTTCAATCTGCCCAGCAGCGGACGCAGCAGAAGCGGAGTTGTCGACGTCCTCATTGGCCTCGGAACTGACCGGCTCTTCAGACCTTTTTTCGTTTTCAGGACATGCTTCAGGAGGATCTCCTGTTGGTGGGTCTTGAGTGGACTCCTCAGCGATGAGTGCCATCTGCAACAAATCTGGAAATTGTATAATGAACTATAGAAGCACAGTTAATTGACGGTCGCACTCGCTGAAATTCGTTCCTGTCGATAACCGACGCCAAAAAAGACTATCTTTTCCTAGGATTCGGAGCCACATAAATGAAAACCTAGACGAAAAAAACTGGAAAGATCACGTCGGGTCAGCCATGAGAACAAAGCCATAATTGACGACCAGAAACGACATCGTCAGAAACTGCTGACAGCTTCGAACACTGAGACTTTAACTATAAGGTCTTGAAATATGGCGCTGCACTTCCAAAAATCGAAGATCTGTAAGTTCACTGCTGAACACCAACAATTATAGACCCAAAAGATTAGCAACTTTCAACTTTACGAAAACTCCCGTAGTTTAAAAGAAATGTTCGCGACAGCTCGTGCGATTGCAGACCAAGGAGACCACAGTATCTCAATATTGCTGAAACTAGGAAGAACGTTCAAATACAGACAAAAAACCAGCGCTAAGCCCAAGGAATCTTTCTATCAAAGGAGAAATGGATCTAGGGCTGACGGCAAACAGTTGCAAGTGCATATATTCTATGTTCCAGGGGCCTGTGAGGTGCAGCGGTAAGAGGCGCTATTGACACTCGCATAGATAAGCGATCGATCCCCGCACGAGCTAACTAAGCCTTCCATCCCTTTGGGGTTGGGTAAATTGGTACCAGATTTGTCTGGTAAGGTGAAGACACTGACTTGGTATAGCGGCAGGCCCATACAAGTCATTGTATAGGCCAAACACGCATTCACCATGCTCCACGATTCTGAATGGAACGCGAATGCGGGGCGTCCTCTGGAATTTGATCAACGCCTACCCTTTTACCTTTTATCTTATATTTTAGGCTCCATTCAGTTCTGAAAATAGTGGGTCGTGGAGATCCTCCCCGTAGGTTCTCTCCTCTACGATCACCAGAAAGATTATAGAAGTCGGCACAAACTACAGAAGTACGAATACAGCCCTTCTTAAAACTCAGATATCCCGATTGTCTTGTACTATCCGATGAAATCACAATTCAGTCTCTCTGCGTCTTCTATGTCGTCCCTTGCACTTATTAAAAATAAACGTAGGATTGAATCCCACCAAAGTTGCTATCCTGAATTTATCAGAAAATCAAATATTTCTTCTGTGCACAGTTACAACCGAGAAGATGCAATAAAAACGAATATCGAACTCGAACTGGCACGTTGACGGAGGTTTTTCTTGCTGATTTGGTCTTCTCTATCTACAATCAGTTCTGCTCTGCACGTTGGTCTGGGTATCTGAGAATTTTGTACTTATCATGTAGTTTTTTTTCAGTTTTTTTCAGTCTTTTTTGGATTTGGGTGGAGAGACAAATTTTGATGCTCCATTTGTATTAACACTTTATTGTGCCCGCTATTTTTCTGTTGTTATTCTTTTTGTGTTTCTTTTCTTGATAATATGATCGCCAATTTGCTAGCTTTTTGCATTTCACGTAATGTGAATCGTTCCTTTTTATCCCACTTAGTTATTAGCTGAATAAAATAAAAATAAATTTCATCAAAATAAACTCTCATCTATTTTTTCATAGTAAGCAAACTTCACTAGAGAGTGAAATCTGAAAGAATAAAATAAAAATAAATTTCATCAAAATAAACTCTCATCTATTTTTTCATTGTATAGCATTCACCATGCTCAACAATTCTGAATGGAACATGAATGTGGGGCGTCCTTTGGTGACTGATCAACACCGACACCTTTACCTTTTATCTTAACTTCCGTTCAGTTCCAAAAAAATAACTATCATCTACTTTTTCCTCCACTGAAAGTTCCACTTTTTCATAGTTAGCGAACATCACTTGAAAAAGTAAAGAACCTGGCTTGTTAATAAGCTCTTCACTAATGCTCATAATGAAAACTTCAATGCTGAGGACTTGTGTCACTCTATTTCATTGTTCACCTCTTCCTTCTTTTTTTTAATTTCATTGTTATTGAGACTAGTTCCACAACGTAGCTCTACCGACTGAAGAGCCCATTGACTACTTGGCTTTTCAACCTTTTTTCTTGAAGAATTTCTTCACAGCTGATCACCTGTATTTCAACGTCAGGTTGTGAACCTTGGTTCGGCGCTGCCGATGTCAAACCTTTGTTTTTCTCTCAGTAAACATGTGACAGCCTGTAGCGGGGGTGTATGTGGTGGCGGCACACAGTACCTTTGTTGTTGGTCGTCCGTTTTCGACGAAACCTTGGCAGTTCGACACCCGAGATGAAAATATTTACAGGAGGAATTTAGCCGGCAGTGTGGTCCTAGGGTAAATTATTGTTCAGTCTGTCACCAACACTATTTTACGGAAGATCGACTGTGTTGAACCGTAGGTGTCTTTTTTTTGCACCAAGAAAAACGGACAGGGATATTTGAAAAATCCTCTTCCGCAGCCTCACCATCGACCCTTGAGCATCTTTGGAGTCTTCGGGAATCTTTTCGAAACGGGGCACGCGGGGGAAAAAAATCTGGAAATCTTCAAATCTTTGTCTGGAAGTTCGTCACCATACCATCGTTGAAATGGTAAATAAAACAAGGGAACAATTACAATAAATAATAATCGATTATAGTAAACTTAATCTTTATGCTGATGGAATATTGTTTCCCAAATTTCTTGTGTTGTTGTTATTTTTATACTACAAGGTTCTTGCCTAGAATCGTTCTGTTTCTTTTAGCTAATGTATTTGTTTTTTAAAGCACGTCTTGAGAGGCGTAAAAAAATAAATAAATAAATTTCACATTGGCTTAAGTTGAAGCAATAGGATTTGCTCCCACTAACAACAGGAAGCTTACAAACTTCACTGACAAGGTATTATACCCTAGAATAAATCCAAATGGGCTCGAAGGAAAGGAAAATGATACTTCGGTACCGTCGAGCAATCCATCTTCGGCTGGGGAAACCAAGCCTTCCACCTCTACGTCATATTGGTACCAGACTTGTGTGGGAAAGTAAAAACACTAACTTGGTATAGCGACTGGCACTCTCAAGTCATTGTAAAATACAATGACTTGAATGAAAACTTGAATAAAATGTCGTTACGAATCTGAATGGAAAACAAGTGCTTGCCGCGTCCTTTGGGAGCCGGTGCATACTGGTCACTTTCCCTTACTACGCTTATTTTCTCGTGTATACGCACCTCTTCCTTGTTGATCGAATTTACTCGAACCGAATAGGCGAGATTTGACCTCAGGGTTTTCGGGTGATTACCGACACCGTCGATGCGAGAGAAAGTTGTTAAGGCTGGCGAACGACACACACAGATCTGCTCGATGCCTGTGATACGATAACGATGGATGGAGAGATTACAATGAGAAGCGGCGTTCAAAGTAGGTCACGATGTGATAGCTGACTTCACAATTCACTTACTTGGAATCGCCGATCAAGGACACGCCGCCGACCGGCAAGGCTTTCGAAAGCAAAAACTACCAGAACGTACACTGAAACGGTCTGAACCTTTCAATCGCTGCTAGATGAAGGTCAGCCACTGCAGTGACTAAGTGAAGGACCGGCAGAAGTACGGATCGAATGCCCGCAGGGCACGTAGGAGGTAACTAAACCTCTCTTCCAGCCTTCGCCTTTTTCGCCTTCTCTCTTTCCAAGTGGAAATTCAGTGTATTGAATCCGACTTGAGCTGTACGTTCTTTTCAAAGGTAAAGGGTAAATGTAAAGGTGTCGGCGGTGATCAGCCTCTAAAGACAAGCCATGCATTCACGTTCCATTCAGAATCGTGGAGGAGTGGTGAATACGTATTTGCCCTATACAATGACATACGAGACGAGCCGCTATACCAATTCGGTGTTTTTCCTTCCCAGTGGGAAGTTTAGTACCACTTTACCCGACTCCGGAGAAATGGAAGGCTTGTTTAGCCCGGGCCGGGACCAACCGCTCGACCGTGTGGGTGACAGTAGTGCTTCTTACCGCTGCACCACTCATGGTACGTTCCATTTACACCTTTTAATTCAGAAGATTAATATCAGCTTCCAATTTTTGTGAACTACTCGTACCTTTCATCACCTGACAGTGAGAGCGCAACGGCACGGCACGATATCGAAAACAAAAACCAAAAGTGCTAAAACATGATCGTTTGTTTTATGATATGTCTTGTGTCATACTGGTATATGAAATGTATCGCGTGTCAAGCGTTTTTCCCCAGTATAAAACGATCCTGCCACCTGACCACCGTCGTTTGCCCGGTTACTGTACACTCGTTGTTCCCGCCATCGAATTTTCACAAATCATTGCTTATCCTCTCATTGCTCCTGAACCGGGTTCACAAAATTTCCACCTACTACTCAGCAGTTACTTTTTTAGACGTCTCTTTTTCTCGCTGTTTTCCGTTCCTTTTGATGACTTTAGATTTATCACAAAAAGCACTACTCAGGGCTCGAACCCGCCTATCACTACTGGCACTCTGATGCTAAACCGCTGCACCACCGAGTTACAGGCTGTCGACTCAAGCTGGCCTGTCATTCTTGTTTTTCTAACACCTCTCTCGACTCAGATGGCTTTCTCCTTCAGCACTCATCGTTAACATCAGTCCTCACCCAGGCTAACCACACCTTCTTTCCTTCTGTGATCGAGTAAATTGCTACCAGACTTGTTGGAGAAGGTAGAGACTCTGTAAAGTGGCAGCATCTACTTTTACAGTACATAACTGCTACCCACAAAAGGTAAAAGGTAAAGGTGTAGGGGTTGATCAGTTCCCTGAGGACGCCCCGCAGCATTGGTGTCTGGTTAAGAATCGCATAAGCATGATCAATGCGTATTTGACCTGCACAATGACTTGTGGGCAAGTCGCTATACCAAATCAGGGTCTTTACCTACCCCGACAAGTCTGGTAACGATTTACCCGACCCCGGAGGGATGGAAGGCTTTGTTAGCTTGTTTCGGGATCGACCGCTCGTTCGATGTCACTAGCGCCTCTTGCCATTGCGCCATGTCCGCCGTACCCACCAAAATATTTTAATAAAGGTAGAATATCATGTTAGTGGTAGAAGTGATCCGATAACAGTCAGCATCATTTCTCAGCTTCTTCCATAGCAACTTAAAGTGTAGAGTAGCCTAGAGTGGATCGATGAAGCTCCCAGTGACCGTGCAGAACCGAGCGATGGCGAAAAAGCGAAAAAGAAAAGCGTGACGGACCGCATTTTCTTTCCGACGACGGTGCCGTTCAGAGCGGTGGCGACCGGGTTTTGATCTGGTCTTGTCAATGATGTCGATGATGGGAAGTGTGGGTGTCTAATAACTCCGACCATTTCGACTGCAACCACCGTTTCACACCGTCGCGTCATCGCTGTTTGTCGAGTCCTCGACGCCCGCCTTCGGGCGGGTATTTAGACTGCCGATCGCCGCCGCCTTCGACCAACTTTCACGATCGCTACTTGTGCTCTCTCATTCGTTCTCTAAATGTTCGACAGCATTTCATGAACGCTAGAAAAATACCCCTCAAATCGAAGGCAATTCGTTTTTAATCCTCCTTCAAGTTCTTGTTGCTAGCTTGTTCCTTTGAAACGAAGGATGTATCGCCCTCGATTTGCAGAAACATTCGCTCTAACAATAAGACTAAGTTTATTATCCAACCACTTTCCACCTTTGCAGATGCTACTGCTCCTCTTGGTTGCCGCCTTAACAGCTTCCGTGCTCTCCGACTGTACATACAAGGGAGGAGATGTCAGTGCCCGCTGGCAGGTTAGTATTTTCTATATAGCGATGAAGTGCCTATGTAGAACGGAATTGGATTATGCGTTTTGAAAATGAAGCCGGACTAACCCAGCCTTTCACCCTCCGGGGTCGGGTACCTTGGTATCAGACTTGTCTGGGAAGGTAAGGACATTGACTTGGTATAGCGGCTGGCCCCAGCAAGTCATTGTATGGTCAAATATGCATTCACCATGCCTCCTCGCTCCTGAATGGAAGGCGATTGCGCGGCGCATTCTTTGGGGCTGATCAACTCTGACTGCATCAGCTTTACCCTTACCTTTCTGTTACCCGAGACAATTAGCCGGCAACCAGAGTGAAGTAAGTTGACTAGAGCTACATATTTTCTATAGTCCCTAAATTCTCCAGCAGAACTAGAATATTCTCATGAGAGTGAAGAAACTGAAAATCGCTCGACGTGGAAAGGTAGACGGATTGAGCTCTTTATATATCTCTCTGAGATTAAGTGCTATAAGTCCGTCATTACGACTTAATTGTGACCCTGCGAAAGGGCTCTAATTTAGGTACTTTAGGCGCGTAAAAATTGGGTAGTTAAGTGCTCTCCGTTTACTCTCGATGACTATCCATAGATTTCGAGCGGTAAGTGGTGCTTTTTAGACGCTCAAGTTGCACTGAACCGTGTAAGTACGGATAAACTTAATTTGAACGTTGTGTTGTCTTATAAATTTCAATAGAAATTTCGCCACAATCGTTCCAAAAACAGCACTGAGTGACCACTGGAAAATTACCCAGTGTATTACTTCTTCATATGGTAGCCCTCAAGCTAGAAGGCGTTGAAGATACTCTACATGATGTTTGATTTAGGTGAAGGATAATGAGTTGACTGTGGAGTTCGTGAACAAGAAGATCGGAAACAATCAGTGGACGGGCATTGGTTTCGGACCTGGAATGGTGAGTCGGTTGTCATGAATTCCCATCTACCAACCCTCAAATTCAGTACATAATGTCCCAACAGCTCTTTAAACAACGACCAGATTCCTGGAATCTCAAAGCATTTGAAATGCTTAGCTCGTTTTTATCACCTGCAGTAAAGTAGCAACGCAACATCGAGTGAATTTTTTGCTGATTCATAAAATTATGATAAAAGCGGTTACTGCACTACTAGAGAATCGTTCTTAAATGAACCGCGAAAACAAGTCAAAGGTTCCAATAGAGACGTCTCCCCACCGCAACAATGAAACTGCAGCCAGAAAAGTTCCACAACCGAGGTGTAACTGGTTTTTCTTGCAGACCGCGATTCCTGTTTTTGCAGTTGAGCGATTCATAGAAGTTTACGAGCGAACGTCCAGAAATCGTTGTTTTGGTCTAATGCGTTAACGAAAGGTTGCATTCTTAAGAACGTGAACCGACACACAACTTTCTCTGTTTTCCCGCTCGTAACCAACAGAGTAAATACTTGACAATTGAACTGTTCAACTCATGTTTTTAGTCTAACTAGGGAGGTCAGTGAGCGTGCCCCAAAGATTCCGAACGAGGTCTATATTGTTTTGTAGAGCGGAGATCACAACAGTGTAGACTATTTTTGATGAGTTTAGGTTGAGTAGGTTCCGGTGCTCGGAAAGAACGGTTGTTCTTGAAAGTGAGAATTACCACCTATAGACCGTGAGTTCTTATCTATTTGTCGTTCTGGAACCACCCAATAGTACCAAGACTGCCAACGAAAGCTAGCAACTGATTTGTTTCCCTGCAATAAGTTCGCTTTGAGTTTGCTCAACACTCTCGGAAAAATTCACGCCCACATTTAGCAGATGGAAGTGGCTTCCTTGGAGACTAAGAATAGCCGAGTTACCTGGGATCTCTTCTTTCGAGTCATTTCCATGTTACTAAAATAGATGGGCTTCAAATATGTACTTCTGAACCATGGTTGTGAGAAGTGAATTTCGGCAAAAGCCTATGACCTCATTTAGAGTATGTTGTACTTAGTTAAGGAAAACGATTTCAGGAGGATCTCGAGGTGGTACTTGTGAAAATCGAGGACAACAAACCTACAATGGTCACTGGTTCCACATCCGGTTACGGACCTCCTACGCTGGATTCAAAGGCCAACGTTGCTCCTCAACTGCTCACGTTCAACAGTGAGTTTCAGTTGTTGAAGGTTGAAATCGAAAAAGCTGTCGTCACGGAATTTATTTATTTTATTTATTTAAAATACACCGAAGTGCACACAATTCTGAGAACAAAAAGAAAACATCAAACAGGCCAACGAAGGCATAATGACGTCAGGTGTAGTAATTACCTCACCTGATGTAAATCCTAGTAATCAACATCCTATTATCCTTTCTGGTTGTATGATTACTACGTCAGGTCTAGAGACTTGGTGTAGTAGTCATACAATATAATAAAAAGGAGTGACACTGATAACTAATTCATATAGAAACCCAAATTAGAACAAAAACAAAAAACAGGGCAACACGAAACATTGGCTAAAAAATCAAACATAAGGCTGAGAGTAACACCTCAAATCCGGATCCACCTAGCACACAGGTTCAGTGTGGGAACCTGATGATGAGGAGCAGTAGGAGGCCAGCATTGCAAGTCGGGGGAGTGGGCCACTCCGGAGACCAGCTTATAGTTAGTAGGTCCGTCAACACCATCAGGCCCCACATCACAAATTCATTTGGGTGCTCTACATAGGAAGGTCCTGGAAGTCAGTACCGAGACTTACGGGGTTGGCATGAACCAGTGCGACGCAGAAAGACTCAGAAGGAATAATGAAACGCCAAGGCCAATGAGTGCCTTCATGGCCTTTTTCAAATTAAAACCTAGGTAGTATTGTATAGGACTGCTCACTTAAAGTTATGGAAACCTCAAATGATCAAAACGTTCTTTCGGGGAAGCATTCTTTTGAAAGCTTGACTATCTTTAGCATCTCAAACATCTGCTGGCAGTAAATCATACCATCTGACTGTTCTGTAGAATAAGCAATTGAAGAGCTGAGTGTAGTTTCTGTTCAAGATCTCATGATATGGTAATTGAAAACCTCCTTTGCTGACGCTGCCAGGTTGAAAGATCCAATACTTACTCGACATCAGCTTCATCTCCATACGAACAATTCGAAAAGCGAATGCCAAATCAGCGACACTCCTCCTACATTGTAGTCCTTGAAGATTAAGTACTCTTACGTTTTTGTTAGTCGCACATTGTAACCGGGGAGAGGAGTTCATCTGTGTCCACATTAAAACGATAAAAAACCAGCCAAAATATGGACCAAAGTTTGGTATACAGGGTGTCCCAAAAAGATGTATACACTGTTTGAAATGCCATAACTTTAGCGAAAGTGAACCAATCGAAACGACTCATAGCTTGCATGAAAGCTAAGAAAAAAGAAAATTTTCTGGTATGTGTTTGGTGAGGATTGCGCCATGTACTCAACCATGGCTTCGGATTTTGTACCTGATTGATAGTGCATGGGTTATATGCTTGCTCTACTTTGGTCGTAAATAAGTGATATCGCTACTATGAGTTACCTCCGAGGCAGTAAACATATCGACTTGTAGCAGCTTTTGGTTAAGCGTGGAATAACATCAATATCGATCAATAATTGTAACCACTGTTTGAGAAGCTAAAACTCTTCTAACAGTGATGCAATTGTAAGAAAAGGATATAGGGGAATGTAAAATGTATGAGCCATGAAGATTGCGCCATGCACCTGTGCGAATCGTCGAATTCCAGACCTGATTGAAAGTTCACGGATAACATGCGTGTTCTACTTTGGTCGTCAACAGATGATATCGCTGATACGCATTTCTCTTGATGCAATAAACATAAAAACATCAAAACATAGCGAATTTAACATGCACTTCAAGATGCACTTGCAAAATACGACAATATTTTTTCTAAATTGAGATTAAGATGAAAGACGACAATTTATACAAGGGAAGTGAGAAAATAACGTGACAGGAATCAGTATGAACAATTAAACATAATCATTATGACAATTGTTCGAATTGATGGCCATTTTCCTGCAAGCATATGACCCATGCACTTTCAATCAGGTCTAGAATTCGACGATTCGCACAGGTGCATGGCGCAATCTTTACGGCTTATATAGGGTGGTAAGAAAGTCTTGAGCCGTTTGACGCCTACTTTTTCTTGGTTTTCTTATTCAAAGCACAGTGCATTTCACTCCACGGTTTTATCACCATTATTAGACAGAACCAAATTGTCCCTGATAGGCAGGCCAGCCATCTCCTACATGCAGAACTGAGCAGGCTGGAAGCCAAAGAATTCGTTGACTGCAAGTATGACATCACCGATTTTAGTGCCCCTTTTCTCAGCTAAAAAGCAACGTAGAAGGATGATAATTGGTAGCTATAGGGGACGGTATAAGTGTAATACGATGATTGCAAAATTGGATGCCAACCTCATTTCTTTAAATTTTTACTAGCCTCTTTATCGACATAGCGTCCTGTTGCATCACTGCGAGTGTGCACCGAATGTACTTTTGGCCGTTTTTCTCGAACTGCTTCCGCGGGTTTCCAAAGCGGAATTGCAATAACGATAGTAGAGACCATGTGCTCTTTCGTTACCATCTTCTTGTACATCATTCCTGCCCTGTGCCAGAAGCACCATTGGAGAACCTTCTTAAGATGTATTTCCAGTTTTGCCTCCGTAAAAGCGCGTGTGTTAAGGGCAGCAGGACAACACTGCATGATTTGAAGGAACAAGGTTTCCGCCTTTCATATTACCTGCCTATGCGTTTTTCAAACTTGTTTTCAAGGGAGCTGAGAAGAGGAGACTGACTAGTGATTGGTCCGGTGAAAGACGTGCTGTCGGTCTGGGCGCCCGAGCTCAGTCCACTCAGCGTTTCTCAGTAACGAGGGAACGGAGACTACTGGTAACTGTGGCATAAGTGTATTATAGTCTCCTTGCAAGAGCACGAGTGCTTTTTTCTGGATTCGCTGCGACAGCTTCGAGAAAGGCCAAATTTTCTGCCATAGGAGCCCGTCCCAACCAAGGCTTGTCTTCGGAGCAGGAGTCTCGAGCTATAAAACGAGATCACGAGAGCTCCGCGATGCAGAAGGTTATGGTTGTCTTCCTCGAATGCAGCGCTGATGTTGCGAGTGGTTTCCATCGTTCCAGTGCTGTGCCACCGTCCGTTAAAAATGAAGGCTCAAATATGCTCTAGTGGAAATGACATCGTATCTGAAGTAAAATAACAGGGTTTGGCTATTTATACCCATCGTAACGCTGCTTCGTGAATGACTAACAACTACCACATGTTAGGTTATGGATACAATTCAGAAGTCGGAAATTCTGAATCTTTCAAGTAAAGTGGCTCAAGACTTTCTTACCACTCTATACATTTTACATGCCTCTAAATCCTTTTCTTATGATTGCATCACTGTTGGAAGAGTTTTAGCTTCTCAGACAGTGGTTACCATTATTGATCGATATTGATGTTGTTCCATGCTTAAGCAAGAGCTGCTACAAGTCGATATGTTTACTGCCTCGGAGGTAACTCATAGTAGCGATATCACTTATTTACGACCAAAGTAGAGCAAGCATATAACCCATGCACTATCAATCAGGTACAAAATCCGAAGCCATGGTCGAGTACATGGCGCTATCCTCACCAAACACATACGAGAAAATTTTCTTTTTTCCTAGCTTTCATTCGAGCTATGGTTCATTTCAATAGGTTCACTTTCGCCAATGTTATGGCAGTTCAAACAGTGTATACATCTTTTTGGGACACCCTGTATTGTGGTGACATCGTTGAGCTGATGGACCTTTGAAACCAGAAAACTTAAATTCAAACTCATACTCAGCGTTCTAGAAGTTCCGTTTCCATAATCAACTTATCCTATATGATTCACTGTTATTACTTTTCTCATTGTCAGAATATTATTTTTCATTACCTTACTTGTACGGAATGTGGAACAGTGGTAAGCGGCGCCACTGACACCAGCACAGTCCAGCGATCGATCCCCGCCTGGGTCAACCAAGCCTGGCAATCCTAGGGAGTCGGGTGAATTGGTATCAGACTTGCCTGGAAGGTAAAAACACGGACTTGTTATAACAGATGAACCACGCAAGTCATTGTATAAGCCAAATACGCATTCAACACGCCTGTACGATTCTTGTATTCACCATGTTCTGAACGGGATACGAATGCATGGTGAGTCAAGAGGGGGCTGATCATCGCCGACACCTCACCATTTGCTGGTGGAATGGCAATTATTAGGTTGTCGCAAAATTAATTTCGGTTTTTGAGTGGGTTCAAAAGAAAACTTTTTTACGCCGTATTATCTCGTCTTAAGGACAGACAAGCATACTGTCAGGTAGTAGTTTATCCGCTCTATCAAAAGCGTTCATTACTTTCTCTCTAGTTTGTGCATTGGATTTTTTCCAGGGCTTCATTCGAACATGAATCGACGCGACTTTTGAGTGCTCATGCTTTATGGTTTTAAATTGGGACATCCCGCGGCAGACCTACCTCGTAACCTTAGCAGAGCTTTTGGGATGGGTTGTCCTTGCGTACGGACAGTGCAGCTCTGGTTTACAAAATACGCTTCTGGCGATTTTGATCTCGAAGGAAAGGCTGGTCGTGGTCGGAGGTGGTCTCTTAATGAAGAGGTTTTAGGACAGCCGTTGAAGCGAATCCAAAGACCAATACTCCAAAGCTAGCAGAAGACCTGGGTGTATATACTCCACAGTTGCAAGACAGTTGGAACCAATCCGCAAAGTGAAGATGATGTCAAAATGGATTCCTTATGAAACAGCCGATGAGCAGCGTCATACACGTTTCGGCATCTATTTGAATCTCCTAGTTCGTTATAAAAATGAACCGTTTGTCAACCGTATTATAGTTATAGACAAATAATAGGTCCTTTGCAATGATAGTAAACTGGATTTTCTTGGATTGATGAGGGTGCTAAACCAAAACTTTTTCCTAAACCGAAACTTCATCCCAAAAAGGTTATGATTACTTTGTGGTGGTTTAGTAAAGGACTTGTCCATCATAGCTCTATGCCACTTGGTGAATCAGCTACAGCAGAGTCATGCTGTTGTGATTTAGGCGGAATGTACCCGAAATTGCAAAAAATTTGGCCGGCACTAGCGAGTAAAGGCGGTGCGATCCTATTGCAGGACAACGCAAAAGCACACACCGCGAAGATCACCCCGCAAAAATTGACCTAGTTGGGCAGTGAAGTTCTGTCTCGTCCTCCTTATTCTATTGACCCTTCGCCAATAGACGATCACCTTTTTCAAGCACTTGATTCTTATTTAAGTCAGAAAAAATTTGCTGATTTGACCGATGTTGAAAATGCCTTTCATGCTTTCGTTAATTCCCGTGATCTTAGTTTCTTCTCTAAAGGTTTGGAATTATTACCTCCTCGCTGGCAGAGGTGTGTAGATGCTGGTGGTTTTTGGTTTGATTCATAAAATTGCGTTTGAGCTGAGTTATTGCAGTTTGAACTGAGCGGTCCATTTCCGAAATTAATTTTGCGACAACCTAATACCAGAGAAACTTATCAACCCGCGCTATAATTAGAGATAATCATCTGTCGCCGTTATTTGAAAAAAAAGACCCTTGCCTCTCCCTTTCTTTTTTTTTCTTCACTGCAATTGGCTGGCACAGGGCTTCCAGTATCTCATTCCTCCTGATTTCCTCACTAATAGCGACAGTCTACGGCACACAACAATCTCTAAAAAACTCTATTGTCTTCAGCCAACCAGCTCACAATGCGGTTCTCTCGACCGCTCGGATCGAACGGTGAGAGGAATCACTCGCTGGAAGAATGCCAGAAGTGGAATGTAAGTTCGCCTTTTGCTAGATTTGCATGCTCCCTCTACTTTCCCCAATTAATCTGCATGGAATGAGATTTCAGTTCGTCAAGGAAGGTTCATTGGAGGATGGTGAGTTCAAACCGCACACGACCACACCCGAACAGGTGGAAGTCTGCCCAAAGGAGTGCACGGAGAGCATCATCCACGACTGATTTCACACCCAGGAGACTGCAGCACGCTAATAAAGACCGGTTCAACTATGCTTTTAACCAAGGACGACCTCATCAGCCTGTTCTTGCCATGTGCTTCTACATATAATCTATATTATTAATAAAGAGCTGATGATTGGATTTCATTTCTTCTAACAAAGAGACACCGAAGCGTTCAAGTGTATGTGACTTGAGAAACTCAGCTGAGATGCCAAAATTCGTTCAAATTCGCTGAAGTCACGGACGGATGTGCTCAAAAATACAAAATTTGCTAAATTATCTATAAAATTCGCCTAGTTTTAATCTAGGTAGTGATAATGATATGTTCAACGCAGGAAAATTCCTCTAAACGGGGCAATAGCGTCACTGCTACACGTTGAATGACTAAAATTTGTTTCGGGCCAACTATTAGGTTGGAAACTAATTTCGTGGACTCTCACGCACCTTCAACAAAAGTGTTAGTTACTAAATCAAGAAGAATGTTACCCAAACGACATATGAGCCACCGAAACGAAGAGATATTTCTCCACTCTCTGGTTACTGCCCCATTCCACTTCCTAAGAAATGCTGAGTTTTTTGAAAGGAATTATTTTCACAGGTGCATTTTGACCTACACCTCATTACTGGATCGTCTTTGTCCCAGAGAATGCAGCAAAAACCAAAATAAATGTCATACATATAGCGCTCTATCTGCACTATAACCTGCATAAACAAGAGTCTCCTAGCTTACATCTTCGGATTTTTGGAGCGATCGAAACTCAGCGTGATGTTTGGCGGTGTCTTGATGAGTGGTGACACAACTTTCAGAGAACTGCTTAAACCGACTACCGCGTAGTTCGACCTGTAGACAGCCAGGCTAAAGAGAGTAGGGCTCTAGGTGAATACTGAGCCTACCACCGATCAATTCTCGAAAGGTGGCACCTTCGCAGAACCTCACAATTGAGATCATCAGCCTCTTGTGAGGAGGTGGATTTGAGGATATGTAGCGGCCTTCATTTTGTTTTGGGTGGCCGGCTAGCAGGTCAGTGATTACTGAGAGATATCCTCTTTCCATAGCACGTTACCCCTTTCTGAACCGGTGATTCGCTTTTAGAGAAAGCTCGAAGTTCGTTTGCAGCATCCGCCCCACCCTTGTCGCGGGACGGGTCAAATCGCAAGGCACCTGTTGGCCAGTTTTACAGAAAAACTAAAATAGTGCAGAACCGTTTCAGTTCAGCTTTTTGAGCACTTGACTTCGAGCGTCAACATAGCCGTTGTTGATCTCTGGTTTCTTTCGAAGGAACTAGTTACGGCCTTCCGACTGAGCTCCGTAGGTCATCCGAAGTGCACTTTTGTTTTCGTTTGGAACTGCTTGCTCGAAATCTCTTGATATCTTTGAGTGCCATGAGTCGCTTCAGGACATCATCCTAAGATTCTGCGCACACAAATTGTAACGTTTCAGTAACCTAGTGGCTAAACAGGTATTCATGAAGAAGACCTTGGCAGACACTGGTTTTGGATGTTTTCATTTCAAGAAGAAAAACATTCCCTGCAAGCAAAAGTAACAGGGTTTATGAATGGTTTCGAAAACTACTTGATATGTTCTATCAAACGGTTAAAAGAGCAGTGAAGTAGGGGAACTTTCAAGCAAGTTGTGTTTGCTAGAAATAATGACTGCAAAACAGTCCACGAAATTAGTTTCCAACCTAATATAACATTGTCCCTCCGAGTGGTCTACTTCCCCCAGAATAGAAAGGATTTTGATGCCTGGACTGCTTGTCTAATATGCGTTCTATTCTGAAATTTTAACAGCAAATACTTTAGTGGAAGTGCTTTACTTTAGAGCACCTGGCATAAGATTGCAGAAACGTTGAGATGGTCGACACCAGCTGATGTTGAGCCATCTTCTTCGTGGTCATTACCGTCATTGTCTTCTTCTTTCGCCCCGCTTCAACACAGGATCCGCTCTGCTAATTTTCTGACGCCATAACGATCTATCACGCGTTTGGTCTGGATGAACTCCCACCGTCTGTGTTCGTGGGCAGAACATAAAAGTAAAAAAGAGCAGGAAGCAAACCGTAACAGCAACCGTAACAACCGTACAACGGTTTTGGTTTTTCTTGAAGTTCTCAAATTTGGATCGGTCGCATTTGGCTAAGCGCTCCTTTCACAAGTGAACAATCTTTGTCAAGGCTATGCTACCCCTACATACTTCTGAGATCGGGTATATTGTGTGGGATTGCTCCTAGAATGTGAAGACACTGGCTCTGACATCGGCACTGTTCAGAAGAATAAAGTCTTGGAAAGTTAATAGATATAGCACCATTCACTGTAGGAATGCTGAGTGCAACAGCGGCAAACAGGAGTGGTCACAGTAAATTAGAAAGGTCTTTCTCTCTTTCTTTTTTCTTTTTTTCACCGATTCTTCGACGGTTCCTCCTCTATATTTATATTTATTACGCATCACAATCACTTAACAGCAACATCTTCCACTCCACTTTCTGAACTAACTCAAGCTGCTGGGAAAAGAAAAAATTGTTAATCAGCTTCCGACTACAACGAGCCGCATCATCGTCACGACTGAACTTCTTCCCACTCTCCCTTGTTAGCGCAACAAAATCATTTTTCTCACAGCAAGTAACCAGAAATCTATCTCAGAACTCTATCTCTGAACCACCCTTTTCCCTAATATCGAGAAGATAAAAAAGAGGTAGTGACAGTAACTTCCGTGTTTACAGTTTATTAAGATTTAACATACATAGCTCTTCAGTTCGTATCGTCTAGCGCCCTTGGTCGCGATGGATCCGTACAGAAACACACCACGCCACCAGCGGGCATCATGGTAGAGAATTTTTCTTTTCTTCTTTTTTTATTTATTTCTTTTTTTGTTGTATTCATTTGTTCTTATCGACTCGTCATTTTCAGGTGTGTCCTCGTCAATGTACGACGGTGGTTTTCGACGGTCGAGATGTGCTACAGGATGCCGTTCCACAGAGAGCTATTTACAACAACAGATTGAGCTCGCGATGGGACGGTCTGTATGGAGCCTACGGACGACGATGAATAATAAAGTATATTTTTGACCTTTTAAAATAAAAATTTCGCTTTTTTGCTGTATCACGAGAGATTAATCTGCTTCCATGTAGATAATTAAAAAATTGCTTTCAATCCACAACTACACTTCGAGTCACTACGATTCATCATCGCCTGGTTATGAAAACAGTTTATTTCAAGCTTGTTGTACACGTCCCACAAGTGGAGTGTGGTAATGGAGTCTGTTATATTTAAAAGGGAAAGGTAAAGGGGTCGGCGTTGGTCAGTCTCCTAAACACGCGCCACACATTCGTTTTTCATTCAGAATCGTAGCGGTAGGGTGAATGCGTATTTGGCCTACACAATGACTTGCGTGAGCCAGCTGCCATTCAAGTCAGTGTCTTAACCTTCCCAGACAAGTCTGGTACCAATATACCGACATCGGAGGGATTGAAGGCTTGGTCAGCCCGGGCGGGATTAGATCGCTCGACCGTGCGGGTGTCGGTAGTGCCTCTTACCTCTGCATTACGCCATCCCTGATATCAATTAAGAATACCCGTAGGTTACCGGTCCCATGGATATCGGGGTCTGATACTCCCAAAGAGCTCTACTTCCTCTTCGTACCCTCACTCCATCCCTTTCACCTCCGAGGAGATCAGATCTCCAGTTGAACTGGCTTCCGTGCATCACACTCCGTGACTCTCATAAATCAGAGGAGAGCGCAGTGTGACGCACAGAAACCTCTTTTGTACATAGCGCAGGACATAGGCGTGACTTAGAGGAATCGTTCATAAGAGCTACGTGAAATTCACATCTGAATCAGCAGTGTCATAGCGCTACGTACCACCATTCGTGCCGCTTCGCTGTTCCGTTTTCCTTTGAATTCTCACCTTATAAAGGTCACTAAAGATTCATGCATACTCGGTGGTGCAGCACATGACCGGACCTCTGTACGGCTACAACTTCTTTCTCGAGTTAACGCTATTTGTTTTCTTGTGTTGAACATAGTGCATAGTCTAGAAAATCAGAAAAATATCTGGCAATTTCATGTAAATTGTTGGAATTCCTCATCAGCTGTCTCAGGTATAGATGCTGGTGTCGAGGGAAAAATTCTATAACCCATAGCAGCTGCAGAGCAAAAAGTTTAAACTCGGATAACAAGCTCCACCCGAATCATGGTGCTTCAGATGGCACATCAAAAAAAGCACGCTCAAAATCGATAAAGCTATTTTTACTTCTTTGATCGTTTAGGAGTTAAATCTAGGGAAATCTTCAGTTTGTGAGCAAGTACGCCTACAAAGCATGCCCGTATACGCAAGAGAACTCGACGACGTCTTGCGAATTTTTCATTTGATCAAGGGCGTAGTGGTTCCACCACATCAACTTAAGAGACGAAAATTGCAAAACTGTGAATGCTGCTGAGAAAGGATTCATTTGATATTTACCAGTAGAGGTCAGCGTGGAAGCGAAAGATTAATTAGCAGTAGACGGTCGCAGTGGAACTGATGGCTATGGAATGAGTCGGAAATCGCTTTACTTCTTCATCGTCTGCAGAAGTGCAGGATTCTTGATAGGGTCGCTGCTGCCGACGACATGAAATCATTGGAATCGTACACAAAGTCATCATCCAATACCCAATTGTCTGAACTGGTGGAAAACAGCGAGGATTTGCCTTTATTGAGAGTTTTAAGTTCATTCACTTGTTCCTAGAAAGAGAAATCGTCTCCAAAGGGAGGAACTACTGTGAATTTTGAGTTTATTTTTTATCAATCTAGAGGTCCACTCCAACTGATGAAGAATGAGAACAGTGCTCTGAATCATTCGGAGATAACCCGAATGCAAGCGCGTGAGCAATCTGTCATACTTTTTGTCGAAAACTGCTGCTGCCACTGTCCCACCCTCTGAACCGTCTTCGACGTTGATTTTGCCACTGTCAGTGCAATTCGTCCGCTGTTACACTTGTTCCCTACCAGTTCTTGACCGCGATTCCTACCTCATACAACACCAGGTAACCTCAAGTTCACTGCACCCTTCTCTCTACGCCCTCGAGGCAAGAATACGCTTATTATGCGGTGTCCTGATTGAAGCTATTTCCAGTTCGGATATTGAGAGCGACTAACCAACTTACTCACAGACTCATATGGTCCTTATCCTTCTCATTCCCTGCAACCTTGTGGTTGATAATTCTCCCAGCTATTATATTATACTTTACCTGTGAATGCTAGATCTCGTTTGATTTCATTTCAGTTATTACGATGTTTAAGACAAGCGCTATACAAACAGGTTGAAATAAACTCAAACTCATACTGAACAATCAACAGTGAACAAATGCCTCGAACAAGATTTAAGTGTAAAGTAAAGAGAAGGAAATTGAGGAGGAAACTATCATTGAAACGTGGAAGAAGTACTGGATATGTTGCTGCTAATCAAAGCTTAGAAGAGTTGATTTAGCCATACGTTTAAGGGAACTTAAAGAAGCTGGTATACTATTATTTTTGCTCCATTTGATATATCTCAGACCTGCTCTTGCCGTAAACGAGGTCATTCTAAGCAGCGACTTGGGCGATTTGAAATGTAGTTTTTCCAAACCGCCTCTGGTTATGGAAGGACGCACAGAATAGAATGTACTTCACGTAACTGGGATCAGGTGGTTTATTAGTTTATAGACCATAACTACATCGAAATAATTCCGCCTAGACCTAAGTGAAGAGAGCCCTATATAAGAGTTCCTAAATCTAGCTCTTGGAATCCTCCCATGTAGGAAACCACCGTTGCGGAGAAGAATTTTCCCTGTAAAATTGTTTTGGATCCTTTCCAGCGAAAGTATATCCTTACGTTTTGAAGGCGAGAACACCGTACAAGAGCCCTCCACGAGCGGCCTAACGTACATCTTGTACGCTCGCAGTAAAACGTGTTTGTCTTTGGTGGCTAGAGCCCTAAAAATTTGATGAAACACTTTCCAATACAAATCGCTTTGTATCGTACAAACAGGTCAGCTCCTCAATTAGCTAGTAAGAGTAGGATCATTTTCCTGTGGCTTAGGTTTTGGGAGAACAACTTCCAGCGGAATCCGTTCCTCTGTACTATCGAAACTAGAAGAATTTTGTGAACAATTTCTGGCAGTTTGCAATTTCTTTGCTCATTCGAGCATTCACCAAATTCTGAGAGAGCATGGAGGTCTTCGTTCTGCTGTCCCGCCTTGGAGATGTTCATAAAAGGCCCACGCATTCGAATAGGACATTCGAATAAATAAATAAATAAATAAACATATAAATAAAATAGCCTTTCACTACAATAGAACCCATGGACAAGCGTAATGCAGCGGATAGATGCACTATTTTCACCCACCCGTTCTATGGATCTATTCCAACACAGGCCTTCCATCCCACCGAGGTCGGGTGAATTGATACTTGTCCGACAAGGTAAAAAGAAGGGACATGGTATAACAATTGCCCTCCACAGGTCGCTGCATAGGCCAAATATCAATTCATTATTCCTATACGATTTTGAATGGAAGTCGAACACGTAGCGCGTCCTTAGGGGACTGATCGACGCCAATGACACCTTTTCCACTTTTTCACCTTTTCTACTGAAGAATCCTAGGTATTTTCTCTTATTTTGCGTATCTGCTCATGCTACCGGATCCCCTCATCGTTTCTCTTTATTCGCTATGATCCTCTTTTCTACATTTATTTCAAGATGCTGCTGGTTCTACTTGTTGCTACATTGTTACCCTCGGTGACGGCGACATGTTCCTACAATAGTGGAAATTTGACTTCTCGCTGGCAGGTGGGTGAGATGTCGCCTTATTTTAAAAACCTGCTGAGAATTGTGAATCAAAAACATTCCTGCAGCTACTGTTTAGTAGGAAGGATCGCCTCTTTCTAGGCAAAATTTCCATTCCTTCTTGTTAGAGTTAAGTGAGCGGCGGACTTGTCTGAAAGGTGTAAGAAACTGACTTGTGTCTGACCAACATTCATTGTAAGGGCGAAATACGCATTCAAAATGTTTCTACGACTCTGAATGAAAGACAGATGCGTGGCGCATTTTATGGACAGACCGATGACCGCCATTTTACATTGATTTCTACCTTCACCATGAATACCATCAGCAAAAAGTAGCTAAGCGACAGCCCGTTCATTCTTCTTCATAGAATGCTATCCTTTTTTCAGGTCGTCGACGGAAAGATCACCATAGAGCTAGAGAACAAGAATATCGGCAAGCATCGACGGTGGACAAGTATAGGATTTGGGCCCAATATGGTAAGTAAATATCACCATTGTCTTCCACCTTTTATTTATATTTATCTTATATTTATCTATATTTACATGATTTACATTGTAAAATGGTCTAATTGGCAAACAAAACGAAAAATCGAAACAATCCAGAGACTTGGAGGCTTGGAAGATAAAACCGCCAGCAACCCCTTCACTGAAACACAGAAAATAAATGGAATAAAAGAAAAAATACAGCATATAATGACTGACAATAATCTGGAGGACCGTTACTCCAGACATCATCGTCTGCCGTAAGGTTTTGGGTATAAATAAGTAATATGTCGGTCAACAACTATGTTCAACAAAATCAATATTATTATGTACTCAACGTATGTATTCAAATATTATTAATATAACTAGATTTTATAATAATATTAAACGACAGCAAAGCTTACATTTTCTATCTGTCTCAAACGTTTCTTACTCGAAAAATATGAAGGTATCTGCTGATGAGAGTGCTAACCGACAACGTCACCCCTGCAGTGTTGCAGTGAAAAAGTTGATAAATGGTGTGTGCAAAGCACAAAACATAGTCACACGAGCCTCGACAGCATTGGAAGATTCCGGTCTTTGGAACTAATTGATGACTTTAGAAACGGATACTCCTGATCTGTAAGGATTTCCTATCACAAAAAATTTATAAAAACCCCCAGAAACCTTAACCGTGAAACTTGGTTCATGCGTAAAAAATTTCAATAAAATGCAATAGTGCTCTGGAGAAAATAAAATTAAAAACAATTTTTTTTTTCTTCAGGAGAAGATGGAAGTTGTGCTGGTGAAAATTGTGGACAGCGTGCCAACGATGGTCACCGGCCACACAACCGGCTATAGCGAGCCTACCTACGACTCGGTCCCCAGTGTGGAACTGGACAAACTGAGCTACAAGGGTAAAGCGACCCGTACAGGTTAACCCCCTCCGCATCTCCTAAAATTGTGCCGTTCAGGAAGACGACTCGTTTTGCGCTTTTCGCGGCCTCTCGGTGCTAATGGACCTCGTAAGCATTCATTGGAGCAATGTCAGAAGTGGAATGTTAGTTTTGGCTATTTGCCTTTCCTATTTCACTCCATCCATGGAGAGGTATTGACAGTCTACTTTCAGTTTGCGAAGGAAGGAATCATATTTGACGACGAAGTCGGTACTCACACCGAGAAACCACCTCAGGTGGAAATTTGTCCGAAACAATGTACCAAGAAGATATTCCACGACTAATTGTGTTATTGTAGTTGTGACAGATATAAATATTTCCCAGCAGTCACCATATTGTTCTGTTTCATGAAACTACTGCTGGAGGTCACAATGTATTAATACATACATCGGTAGCGCAGTGGTCAGTGCAGTCTGCCGGAAATGGAAAGACGCGCGTTCAACTCCCGTCCGATGTCAGTGTTTTGCGGATAACCTAGCATCTCCAAACATATAAGTCATCCAATTTGTTCTGTTTCACTTTATCGTCGGCCATAAGCAGATGTACTCAAAGTGAAAACGATATGGTTGTTCATCAAAGAAGTGTTTGTTGAATTTTCGCTAAGTGAGAAAGAAAGAGAAATCATCTCTAATGAATAATTAAGGGTGCGAAAAAGGAGCTTAGCAACTTGTGAGAAATGAAAATATTAAATGTCGGAGTTTGTGAAGAAATCGACTTCTAGTGGACGATCATTTTTTTCGCTTGGCACGAGGGGAACAAAATTTGTGACAAAAGGTGTACCAAGGATAGACGAAGAAGTTGTGGAGCAGGACCACTAACTTTGTGTGAAAAGAAGCCCCGATCAGAACGTTAATTATATTCAAGTTTTGCAAGGCATCTGCTACGGCGAATCAAAAGTTCTTTTCGTAGCTCCATTATGTATTTTTTTTATTTTTCAATAAACGAGCTTATCTTTCATATTTTCTAAGAAACGACCAACCACTGGGCGGTGAATAAGGGCGATTTTATTCAGTGGTTCGAGCGCTTCTTGTATCACCCTTCAGTAGGTAAGGATGTCAATTCCTTCTCGTACAAGTCAGAAACTGACGCAACTCCTCCATGACATCGTCCAATTTGCCAAGGGAGTGTTCACTAAGGAAAAAAGCTGTTAGATTTGCTAAGTGATATTCGCGTGACGCAAGATCCGAACTATTGACCTGGTTTGAAGTAGTTCAAATCGAAAGTTTTCATTTTTTTTAAATTTCCTACTAAAGAGTTGCATTTTCGCGTTGCATTTGTGAGGTAGCACAGACTTGCGTCTGACTAAGCACAATTACTTTTATTTTATAAGAAGCGCGTCGACGTCGGACAGCCAGCATTTGCGTGTTTTGGAGTTTGGGCTACTACTGATTTAAGGAAGGACTGCTTCAAAATTCGTTATCACAAGACAATCTGATCGAGACTTAGTTGCTGTACCAGTTTCATCACCGCCAAATCTTCGTAGCCCAGGCAGTGCTGCAGATTTTGAAGCAACATCGTTGAGTTTAATTTCATATATCCTTATTCCTCTGTACTCGTGTTGCAGCTTTGCTATCAGGAATGACGCAAAAGGACACGAATCGCAAAAATTTTCAAACTGTTTTTCAGCGTTCAAAAGATCCCAGAGACAAGATTAATCACGGTTTTTGGCAAGATTTTCGATGGAGCAATTCAAGTGCTTTAATTTGACATAGAACACATCATAGCATACATCAACATTCGATGGGAAACCATCCACTTTTCAACTAAAAACATGAAACTAATGACTACCCGAGAGAAAAAGCGACAGCATACTTTTGGAATATTTATTTATTTATTTATTTATTTATCAAGGCATGCTGGCAGTAAAACAATAAAACATGGTTATATTTATTGCAAATTATATAATACCTAGTGCAACTAATGACGCACACGAGAGTTCATAGAACATAAAGTGTGGTTGTTTATCTTTCTGTCTCGTCGATTTTCTGCCTTCGAGGTACATTCCGCGAGATCTCGTAAACGGAATATCTGCTACAGATCTTGGAGTGACGAAGACCGGCCTGGTGTTCAGAGAGAATTTCAGAAGACATCCTCCACTGCAATGTGTGTGGCTTGAAGGGAACTCGCCTGAGGGGCTGAGGTATCGGGCCAAGTCTCAGCCGCGTAACGCAGAGCAGGAAGAACCGTCTAGTCCAGCAAATGAGCCCGGAGGTCAGCATCCAGGATTTGGTCGATGTTCTCCTGAGACCCGTAGGATGACTGCGCAGCTCTCCATCTTCTGAAGAGTTCTTCCTTTATGTCATTGTCCATGTTCATGCAACTTCCCAGGTCAACATAAGACTTCGTTTCGGCGAAGGAAGACCTGTCCGAGTTCAACAGGCAGTGCGATAGAATCTCGACAAAGTTGTTCACTGCAGCAGGGTGATCAAGTTGCTCGAGTGAAACGAAAAGGGCATACATGTGGGCGGAACATTCTTCTCGAACCTTCGTTTTGCGGAAGACATTGTCATCTTCGCGCAGAGTACAGCTGAAGCAGGGTCAACGTTCCGAGAGTTGGATGAAGCTGGAAGGAAGACTGGACTGGACTGCCAATCAATCGGAAGAATCCGCAGATCATCAAAAACTCCTTCTGCGATGGCGGACACCTCGAACTCGACATACTCCGGCAACGGGTCCGTCGCAGCGGAGCTAAAAATGCATGGCTCCTCTCTATACCGCACGGCAGCTGGGTTTTTTGTATGCTGCTGTGTGCGTGACACGGAGCAGTGCTGCCGACCATCGCAGCTAGCTGCGACTTCTGCCACAGTACTGTCCTGAAAGGATCTGCGCCATTTTTTTGCCCTTGCGGTAAACCATCCGAGTCCCCGCCCACAGCCGCTTACAAAAAACCTAGCTGCAGTGCTGTATAGAGGGGAGCCATGCATATTTAGCTCCGCTGCGACGGACCCGTTGCCGAAGTATACCATAGGCCTTAGGTTTGCCTTGAACGTTCCATGAACATGGACAACCACATGCTGGAAGAACTGGTCAGAAGAAGGAGAGCTGAAAACGGCAGAAAAGACTCAGGAACAGTGGAACTGGTGACGGGGAACGGTGTACGATCCATTGGAAGGTTCTAAAGTGCAGCGCAAAGCGCTGAAGTGCTCCAATCGCAAGCGCGTCGCGATCGACGAAACTCTTAGCTGCGTCGCGTGTAATTGTCCGTTGGGACGTCGAGATCCACTTTCGTTTTTCTTCACGTCCATCGTATCGTATTGACGTTCTCTTCTTGCTTCCAATTAAAACCCGAGTCGGGTACGAGGGTGAAGCTCCAGCGAATCATATTACTGCTTAGAGTAAGAATGTGTTTTCTTATTCGTGTACAACTAATTTTATTCGTGTCATATTCAACGCCTAAATATTTCATGAGACGAGAGTTGCGTTTAAAATGTTTCAAGTAGTTCTGTCTATCAGTCAGTCTCGTTCTTAATATCCATGCATGCCTCGTAATTATGTCTGGAACTTCTTCGTGAGTTTATATCGTATATCTTTTCTTGTCAAGTGAAATTGTTCCAGCAAATTTCATACAGTTTGAAATCTAGCGTTTTAGACATCTTGTTTTTGAATGACCTTATTGTATCAAAAGAGTGTTTTCGAATTGCGTCGTCTTTCTCAAGACCTACCCTCTGATTGCGTCAACCCTGGAAATTTTCGGAAAACGCCATTTTGTTTGGATTGCAGAACAAGAGAGGTGTATCAAGATTGTTTGTAGAATTGCCTTGTCCCAAACTCGGTCGGAAAACGCCATTTTTTGTTTAGATTGTAGAATAAGAGAAGTGGATCAAGGTAATTTATAGAGCTTCAACCTGAACTTGAACTCCTGTAATTTATAGAACATTCGATTTTTTTTCGCAGAATCGATTTTTATGGGTTTTAAGGGGTAGGTGGGTGTTGGGAAGCTGTGTGCGTAAGTAATCGATTTTCCACTCAGCTAGTAACCAACGCTTTTGACACTCGTCAACTGCGCTTTTTAATTGAGGGGATGCTTCTTATAACATTTATTCAGTGGAAAAATATTTTTAATTATCAGATTAATTTCTTTTTCGTAATTATGGATGATAGGACAAAAGACCATTTTGAATTACGCCATCTTTTTTGGGACAGATCGTTTGTTTGCGTCAGCTTGAAAATTCTCGAAAAATGCTTTTCTCTAGTGTGAGTCCTAAGTAATCGTAGACACATATTATTATTATTTATTATTATTTAAAGCCTTTCCTATAACACCGGAATTCCAAGCATTATGTTCGCATTAAATTTGAATTTCAATTGCAAAGGAAATGAAGAATTCCAATGAAGAATTGAAGACGGAAGAGTTATTTTCAAATCGCTACTGCTTAGCCGTCCGTTGGTGCCTTTCAAAATATCATTTCTGACAGAATTATTTGCTTTGGCTTTCAGAGCGCCCTGCTTATCAGAAATTATTGTCAAGCTATGTGAGAAAACGATTAATTATTATTTTACGATAATTTTCTTTTTGAACCTCTTGTGAATACGGCTTCGTGAGAGCAGGAAAACCTCATCACATCAGCCAAAAAAGTTGTACAGCATTCGATTGGAAACAAAATAAACATACAAGCAGCTATTAATTTTATTACAATTCATATTTTTTTTATTTGTTCAGAAGGTCTGCTACAGTCACATGTGGTATAAATAGACAATTACTAAAAAATAACCACTAAAACTAAAACATGCGTTAAGCCCAACTGAACACTGAAATTTCTAATGAACAACATAGCTATTTAAACCACGCAGGGAAAGATGCAAACCTTTGATTTGATATCCTTACTCAGATGACAACTAATGCAACTAAAATTAAAATGACTTGAGGCTCAAAACGTCTGTTGAGGTTATCCAGCGTTCGTTCCAAAATCGATGCTGCAATCGTTTACGCGTTTAATCGAAGCGATAGACACCATGACAGTATCCGTTGAAAACTCTGAAGGTTGTTCGTTCGCTGTTCTTTGGGATAATCGATTGCCGGCCACGGCTCCACTTCGTTCTTTCGTCTGTGTTTCTGTCGTAGCGATTTTCGCCGAGAATTCTCGATTTCATCCGTTTTCTGTTGAATTGCTGGATGAACTTAGTAAGTCTTCACCATTTTTCCAGTTGTAAAGGAAGCTAGCAGAGGGACTGGTTCAAATCACGTGCACCGCTCAACATGATGTCGGACACCGACAGGAATTACTCCACTCCGTCATGCAGCTTGGGAAAGAGCGATTCCATCGACCGCGAGGTGGGTAGAACTGTTCGGTGTTTGAGTTTATTTTTGTTTGCATTTTGATGTTCCTTAATATGGCCCATTTTCATTTTCTTTTTATTAAATTTTTAATGATTTTTACCACGTCGATCTTGGAATCCCATAACGATCTTAGTGGAATGAAAGCTTTGAAGGACTAGAAATGCGTATTTGAAGCCTGACTGCAGACAATTATCGTAAGAATAGTGTTCGATACGATCTTGAAGAACTGTCGACTTTTTTTGAGAATGTTTCCAGCAATACCTAATGGCAGAGGAATTGGACCCCTTTCTCCCTGTTGTCTAAAACAGTAGTTATAAAACCGTCCAAATTTATTTTCGTTCAGTATCAAAGAAGTGACATAAAAATGTGTTTACGTTTATATATTATATATAGTTATTACATAAGCGTGCACTTATGTTGGAAGTAGTCACCTCAACGGTGCAGACACGAGCACAAAAAAATCGCAATGAGACAAAACTAATGAAACAGGAATGGTGGATTGAAACGCAAGAGGTATCATTCGGGGGAAAATGGGATAAATGTTTCCTTAGGCTATTGATGCTAACATTCAGAGAAGACTTCCTAAGCAGCTTTTCAAACAGGGGCAGCGTCCTGTTTTTGAAAATGTGTTTTCGTTTGCCTATTTTATTCAATTAAAAATTTTACTACGTCACGGTTACATAACTGTTTGAACTTTTTGGAAAACTTGGAGGAAAAACTAAAGCGTCATCTCCTTATTTTGTGTCAATATATCACACGGACTCCCAAAAGTTTTGACTCTTCATTCGACATTTGTAATTTTCTAGGAAGGCAAAATAGCGACGGAGCGTGGTCCGTGTGAAGATGGCGAACCAAAGTCCGCTATCGATGTTGCCATTGAACTTATTGAGCAAGCCGAACTCGAAGCAATAAATGCTGCCAGAATGTATGTTTTCGTCTCATTCTTCCTTAGCATTCAATTTATCATTGCTGATTCACGTGCTGCTGACTTCCCAATTTCTTTTTAGTTGTAGAGAGAGTTCTTCCATATTCTGTTTATAATTTCGTTCAATGTTTAGATGTTTCAGACCTATGTAGAAAGGTCTGATTTCCCAATACGCCATTCTATGGGCTTTCGGGCAAATCATTCGTCCGTCCCCTCCCCAGCCCACCCACTCCCGAGTTGGGAGAGACACGTTTCTTGACTCCTGATTTACATGATTCTATTTGCTTTCGTGCCCTGTCTCACGTTCCTTCACCATTTCATCTTTAACGTTCACTTTTTAAATCTGAACTACAGGTTTTGATCTCAGAGTCTTTCGCATTTGTGCACCTTCTAGGTTCAAGTTAACCAGGGCTTGTTGAATCGTTCGACATTTATGTCCTTGAACGTTTTGATGTTGTTTAATTTAGAGCTGCGCTAAACAAGCCAAAGCCGCGCGGTCGTCCTCCGCTCCATCGGAAAATCGCGGAGTAAGTTGCGGAAATATTTCTTCCCAGCCTTTTTTGATATGTTTTGGAATGAAATACCAAGACTCATTGAGGTGTTCCTTCATTTTTGCGTTTTGGATTTTGTTTTGTGTTTTCAGAAATGCAACAAGCGTTAATTCTAAACCGGACTTGTCAGAACAGCGTCGTAGAAAGGAACTCGCAAGAACGCAGGTGAGAACCTCTCTCACACATCAAGCTTTTGGTTATCAACTGATTTTTACTTCGGTTCTATGTTTTGTCATGTTTTTATTTTTGGGATTCTTAAACTTTTCGTTGTCGTTTGTTCAGGTACTTTTTCTTCACTACATGTTTCTCTTTGCTTAACTGATACATATTCCTCAATTTGTGCCCATTCCGATCAACCTGTGATTTTTTTCAGCTGGAGGCGATGCGAGATTCTCCAATACTACCAGATACGCAAATTGCGGCGCATTCTCCAGCTCCAATCGTTAAGGATCATCTAGAAATTGAAGACACTGCTCTTTCTACCCCTATTGCCATAGAGGTTTCTCTGTTCACTACCGACAATTGCGAACAGGAGTCCACTGATGACGGATGTGAAAAGGGCTCAGCGGAATTCGACAAAATGATTCTGCTCAATTACGGCAGCACTGACGGCCGAGTGGAAGAGGACGAAGAGGAGGAGCAAGAAGATGAAGATAACAAAGCCTTGTCGGAATGGATGAAACCCAAGTCTGCCGACGATACTAAGGTCAAGGCTGAACGTCAAGGAAATGAACTCGAAATGCCGGCCACGTCCAGTCCTGAGCAGCCATCATCAAGTAATTCGAACGTGGAACAGCCTTCGTCGCCGAATCAAGCTGCTGCTGGAGTCAAGTCTTCCAAAAGATCTACACTGTCCGTTGGGAAAGATGATGATGATGAATATCTTCCAACTCCTACGCTGTCTAAACGAAAGTATGAGAGGTAAGCGCTCCGCTTCCGGTTTATTTCCGTCTTTTGGTATTATTTGGTTCATTAGAGTTCTCGAGCACTCCAGTGGTTGAAAAAGTTGTCCAGTTGGTACATCCAGTAATTGCCTTCTATGTTATTGAGCAGAAATAGATCTTCCTCGATTAGATTATCAGAAAGTGTTACAGGAAAGCTAGAGGAAGACCAAAGAAGAACAACGACGCCTCAACTACTCCGAAAATAGGGTGAGCTCTAGTTCCTGTTTCTGTCTACTTTTTTAACTATTGCTCCTGTTGTCCTTTTCCTTTAGTTTCCATTTGTTTCACTGATAAAAGCGATCTTTATATCTATCAAATGTTGCAGACGGCCTCGCGGAAGGCCACGCAAGGAAGGAGCTGAGCCTGTCCGAAAGGTCGAACGTAAATCCGTAGACAGGTGAGTCTACGTTTTCCGTCGCTTCCTCGAATAAGTTTTTCCTTGATCCAGCAGATCCCACGAGCGCTTTCAAAAGCACCGACCGCGCCGAGCAGCGGCTATGATCCAGGATTTTCTGGAACTGTATGCCAAGGTTGATTTGGCTGACCTGGAATTTGTCCATACAAGGGTACGCTTTGCATGTTTTTGTGTCGTAGATTAACTCTAGATAAATGTCTGTTCACGGCTCCATATTTGTTGCAGGCAACAACATTTGTAAAGATGCTCGTTGATGAATACATGGAGGAGAATAAAGTGAAGGCTCCGAAATCTCCACGAAAGCGTTCGTTATTTTCTCATTTCTTGTCTGGCACCACCACTAATTCCAGCGTCGAAGCAATAACATTGCAGGATCTGCCAACAACGATTGGAAGACCGAACGAATGTCCGACTCAGATGGTATCTCCTCCTCCCGTCGATCACCAAAGAGAGAGCGAGAGTCGTCCGGTAAGCGAGATTCGTTTTCACTGGTTTTTCAAAACAAAGCGTTGCTTCTAAAATGTCAATTCGCTTTTTTGATTTTATAGACACATTTTTATGAACGATTTTTCTTAACGATTGTCTTGAATACGGGCTCTTCAAATGTCATTTCAATTTTTTATCAAGTACTCAATCGGAGTTGCAGAAGTATTCCATGATTTTCTAAACAAAAAAACAGGGGTCGGTGTATTGTTAAATGTTTCTGATCATCGCATACCTCTGTCTACAGTAATTCCGTACGATAATGACTTATAATTGGTGTAAGTCTATAATTTTGATTCCGTTTCTCTAGCAAATTGTACCCGTATTGTATTGAAGTGTCGTTTACGCCGATGGTGACAGACAAATAGGTTGTTTGTTTACTTAGGTACCTGATTTCGGGCCTCGCTGAACGAGTGAGCCTCTCACGACTACCATTCGTGCCCTTGATGTTCGATTTTCAATCGGGCGGTTTACTGAGTGTGTTCATGTAAAGGTAAAATGTGAAGGATCGGCGTTGATCAGTCCTCTTAAGGATGCGCCGAGTTCAAGTTCCATTCAGAATGCTAGAGGCATATTGAATGCGTATTTGGTGTATACAATGATTTGCGAGGGTAGCCGCCATACCAAGTCAGTGTCTTTACCTTACCAGACAAGTCTGGCACCAATTCACCGCCCCCGGAGGGATGGAAGGTTTGGTTAGTTTGGGCGGGGATCAATCCTTCGACCCTGCCCGTATCAGTAGCGCCTCCTACCATTGTATCACACGCGCCTATGTTGGTGTAGATATTGTCAGTCGAAACATCAAAGGAACAACCACCGTGTCAACGACCAGTAGGCGGTTCGAACGTGTGACATGGATCTCTTTCAGAGGTTGCTTAGGCTTAGGACCACACCGTTTGTCAGCCTTGTGTCGATTGGTAGTCGGAACATCATGCTCTCCATTTTCAGAGCATTTATGATCATAATCCATTTTCAGCAGATGTGGATGCAGAAGCTCCTATGGCAATGGATGAAAGTGGAGATGAAGGGGAAAGCTCCGGAGAAGACGTCAGTCCAGACTTTGACTATGATAGTAACTGTGGGTTCTACTACCGTAATTTTTGCTTCTGTACCTTTTTAATAAGTTCCGTCAAAATGTCTGTTTCAGCTGATCCCAGTGGCTATTATAAAGGTGAGGATGATCTACCACTCAGGCCTCGGCAGTTATCGGACAGCTTTATTGATTCGATTCCTGTTATACGAGGATCTGTTTTGCAGCCAATGCCGGCTGTGGTGGATTCAGCGTAATTTTGGGTTTAAGTTTACCCTTTCGAGTCATATTGATGGACATTTGCATGTTTGCATCTACCTCCTTATTCTTTATGTGTATCGAATCTATGCTTACCGCTTGGTCCTTGATCCATGGGGCTCATTTTGTACAGAGTCCCGATAGCTGATCGCAATCCATTACGGGAGTGATGAAGTCGTCAGCTTCCAGATCTATAAGGGGAACGGAGAACGAAGAACGAAGAAAGAAGAAATTAAGTGCCACCGCAGGTAATAAAGAGCAGGGTCTGACCTATAAGAGCGGTTTGTAAAGAAATCCCACTGAACAAATGCTTTATATGCTAAGAGATAGGGTGCTTAGAATAGGGATTGATGCGATTTTGTCACTCCTTGCGCGCAGGACGTTAGAGTTGAAGTGCATTTTCTATCGGTGAGATTCATTGATCTTTTTCTTTCCTATTGTGCTTCCAGTGACTTGTGTTCTTTTCCTTATGATGATTTTACGTGCATTATATGAAAAGATCAGTTGTGTACAAATTTTAGGCGAGAAAACATTTAGTGATATATTTGAGGTGTTTATGGTTACTTAAAGTAATTATTCATCGCTTCATTGTTCTCTAATATTGTTTTGTGAACACTGTATATAGCACTTTTCAGTCGAGTAATCAGATTTTGTTACAGCTTAGTATTTAGTGAGTGTAGTGGTGATGCGTAAATTTTGTTAATGAAGCTGTTATTGCCTATGTCAGTTGCTCAAATCGCGCCGTTGAGCCTCAGCAGTATTTCCGTTGATGGTAGTAGGGGAAAGGTAAAGGTGTCGGCGTTGATAAGCCTTACAAGGACGCGCCACGCATTCGTGTTCAATTCAGAATCGTAAATGTAAAGTAAAATGGTGAATGGGTATTTGGCCTATACGAGGACTTGCAGGGCCTGCCGCTATGCCGAGTCGGTGTTTTTACATTCTCAGGCAAGTCTGGTACCAATTTACCCGACACCCACATGAACGATACTCGTCGTGGCAAACCAAGGCCAGATCAGGGGGAGGCCAAAGTCGAAGTCATCACTCCTTCGTGATTTCGAAAAGAAGTCGAATGCGTGATGCATCCTTTGGGAACGCATAAGTAGCGACTTTCACGACTTTTTACCTGAACTTTTTACCTTCTATCCTTCCTTTGGAGCGGTAGTGACCAGGGGAGTCAACATTCTGCACTGAGAGCTTTCAAGACTGCTTGGGTATGATTTTACCTAACTATACCCCGCTGGGTTCCCATGCAGTGAAGAAATGCAGCCTCTTTCTCTCTGAAGTGTTTAGCGCAGTGATTCCAGGAAGTAACCAATTTCGGACTGGGTGAAATATTCCATAGAAGCAAAGGTGATTTGAAGACTGCTGCTTTGAGAGGGCATTGCTACCGAGAGCTACTAAATCATATGGAACATTTATTAAATCATATGGAACATTTGTCTAGAAAATTCCGCGAAGTTCCTGGTAACTACCCATTCTATATTTTCCGTTTTATCAATGCTTCAAGATATTCATCAAGTGAACAACCCTTACCAAAGAAAATCGGATGAGGGTTTCAAAATCAACAATATACACAGAAATATTAATGTTAAATACTCGTGTTCCTGGTTATGTAAATTGGATTAATGTCCATTGTTGACTGTCCGCCATTTTTGTGGTCGTTTTCTTCCATATATCACTGGTACGCATGACTTGTTCACGTAAAATCCCCCAACCTATATTTAAATAAATAAGCAACTACTCCTCATCCGTTTTCGTCCGAAATTCACGGAACAATCCCCGACGGACGAGATGTATGGGGACACTGACGAATTCTCGATAATTTGGCGGCGGGTCGTACTGGGCTTTCTGGCATTGAATACACAATACGTTGTCATGCACGACCGAGAGCGGCGGCATGTCTTCAAAGGACATACTCCCTTCCCAGAACAAATTTGCCACTGGCGCTACCCTCCTCACTGCTTCCTTGTCAAGAACAACAAGGCTTTCGACTGTAAACGAACTCAGGGAACAACGTTGAAGAGCGCGTGTAATTCTCGTTTGTAGTGCTTATACAAAAGGCGGAGCTCGTGGTGCAGTGGTTAGAGTCGCTGTTAACGCCCAAACGGTTCAGCGAACGATCCTCGAAGCAAAGTTAACCAAGCACTCCATCCCTTCAAAGCATGGTAAATTGTTACCAAAACTCTTTGGGAAAATAAAGCCACTGAGTGCAAAAGCGGCTGACTTCCTGCAATCATTGCATAGATCACGGTCACCATGCCTGTATGACTCTGAATGGCAGACGAGTGCACGGCACGTCCTTGAGAGACTGGTCAACGTCGACCACTTTGTCTTATCTTTATGGTGTAGGAATCGGCATTCTGTTCGTTTCTGAGAACCCACCCGTCAATTTCAAATCACAGCGGTAAAAAACGACGAAACGTTACACTTCATCACGATAGTTAAGATATTATTGCGTGAGGATATCTGTTATGGAACGAATACGAAACAAAGCCAACGAGATACCCAGCGAGCTAGAACGAGGCGTCTCATCTTATCATGTTGTCTAACAAACAACTAATTTTTTTCGAAACAGGCAAAGGAATAGCTGGCTGTTCGGACAGGCGGACCACATTCTCCACACCAACACATCCATCTGGACAGAACATCGTTATGTACAAAACAATGAGCTGTTGAGAAGGGTCATTTTTCACCGTCGGACGTCTCTAATGGTCCTAAAATAAACAAACGTCAACAAAAAGTGAAACAGGTGTACAGAGTGGATGGGATTTTTGAAGATAGCCAAGGTATTACACAGTCGGCTCGACTGATGTGTCGGTCTTCATTATTGATACCGCTATCATGTTTGCAAGTGGAAGCTACGTAATGAACATGGGATTGTGTTTTTAGGATCTTCTCTTTCCTATTCAAAAGTTGTTACAGGGTTACAGATATCGATCGGTTGATCAGTGGTGGATTCGAACCCTACAGGTACATGTTTTTAATTACAGGAGAAAAAAAGCCGTTCGCCATTGCTCCAATTGTTGAAGTTAGCCAAGCATTAAAGAGTTTATATCGGGCTAGAGAGCCAAAAAAATATGTGAAATTTCCTCAGCAAGGACTATTTCAAATTACGAAACACGTGATTGAGAATCATCTATCATTGATTCGAATGAATCAGAAAATAAATTAAATTAAAATTGAAATGAAAATTGGCTACGGTCATTTCATTAGCTACTACCAAATTAAATTGTTTCCAAGTCCTTCATGGAGAATGGTTTGAACTTGAACTTGGAAAATTTGAACTGAACTGAATAGTTTGAACTTCTCACTGAAGCAATTAAAAGAGCACAGTGCTATCGAACAATTTTTCAATTCCCCGTCCTTCTCACACGCGGAGTTTATATGAAGCTGCTTAATTTTCAGAGACCTATTCGTCTTTATTGATGTGCTGATGTTCATCAGCGGTAAATTAAATCTTGCGAAATATGTAAATGACGCATTTCCATGACAACTCTGACAACAGCATCTCATGCTGGTGCACTTACCCGTAGTTGACGGAAACGAGCTCATTTTCTCCGAGAGGCTGGTGAAAGCCATCTAGCGCTGGGTGGCAAATGAAGCGCCACAGATTTTGTTCATCAAAAAATGAACAGCGTTCTTAGGGGACTAGTCAACGCCGTTCGTTTTACCCTTTACCCTTTTTGACCTCCTTAAAAACTCTGTCCGTAGACATGAGGAGATCTTTGGTGTGGTTTCGAGCAAGGATGCCTGGATCCCAGTAAATCACCATAATGTCGTGCACCAGCAGCTTCTGCTAGGACACCTCGGAACAAGATGAATCTCTGTAATAAAGACTCTCCGATGGTGGTTGCTGAGCAGTTGTAATCGGCAGAATCGCTCTTCGTTCGGAAAATCATTGTACGATCAGTGTAGTGGCAATAAATTTGAATTTTTCTCGGCCACGATTGCACTTGAGTGTTGGCCTCTGTCTGGCTGACAGCAGAATGCATTTTCTCGATCGTACGCATGCGTACATTGGTAAGCGAAAGGCTTGTTGACGAATTCAGAAGTGCCAGGCTGTGCGACCCATACTTCAACGGCACTGCCTGACGAAAATCGAGCTTGAAATGAGTTAACGAGTTGCATTCCGTCAACAGGACGGTAAATATTCAATGGCGCAAGTCACCGGTTACGGTAGATGACTAAAAACCCTATTGAATTCCAACCGTCTATAAATTTCTGATATTATAGTAAAGTTGATTAACTTGATTTACGTTTGGGCGTTTATGCGTTTCAGGGCCTGGAATTTTGAGAAAAACAATAGAAAATTACTAACTTGAGCATTACCTCATTATTCTGAGGTCCAGAGGGAAAGCACTACTTCATTTTTGTGATGTCCCGAGGCAACGACAAGGGTGCGCATGGTGCAGTGGTAAGAGACGTTACAGACACACGCACGGTCGAGGGATCGACCTCGCACGCGCGTACTAAGCCTTTCATTCCTCCGGAGTCGGGTAAATTGGTATCACACTTGCCTGGAAGGTAAAGACACTGATAAACTGGCTGGACTCCGCAAGTGATTGTATAGGCCAAACACGTATTCACCATGCCTCTATGATTCTAAATGGAGGACGAATTCATGGTGCGACCACAGAGTACTTTAACCTTAAGCCGGCACCCTTACCTCTACCTCTTATTGCAGGATGGAAAGGGCCAAGTGTAGTTGCTACCAACCTCACGTAATGCTAAACATTTAGTGTATGTAGCCGAGGTGGTCCTCTGAGCAACAATACCTGGAGGTGAGTAAAACTCATTGGGTATACCTGCGTGTATTCAACTGTTGGCCTCTGACTGTCGCCAGCGATGACTAAATGCTCAGTTATACTCCGCAGCAGAGCAAAGGTCAAGTATAGGTCAGAGACGCAGAGAGGGCGCCACATCAGTTCACAGGAGTTTTTTGGTTAGTTGGCTAAGGTATTACAATACTCAGCAACGTCCAGATATGGAATGGCCCCTCTACAATTGTAGATTTTATCGTTGTGCGGTTCAGTATGCAGTATAAACAGATGCAGCCCCAAATAGGCCCTTTTGTTTATGTAAAACGATTTATTGTGAAAACAATTGGCAATTGCGCATGGCATCACGTAATCTGAAGAGGAAATGAATGCTATTGTGTTCTGCAAGTTTAACTACCCGTCTCTTTCAAACAATCGCAAGATAGATGCCAGGTGCGGGTTCGGACGCACGGCGCAAACTCTTGCGCCATCACCTACCCATTCGGTCCGATCACTCAGTAATACAGTTGTTGCGCAATTCTCTTTCTCAGTGTAATCGCTAACGATATTTGTAATCACACTTTGAAACCTAGTAGTTAGGTTGTGATTAGAACAAAAAGTATATATTCCTCATATAAAGCAGGTGCTCATTTGATTGTGAATAGATTACGGGCATGAAGAAGTTACCTGGAAAGGTTAATCCTCATGAGAATAAGGACACTTTAATGGCAAAACAAGAAGACGACATACAAATTGTCCTCCTTTGAAAACAATTAAAAATAGCACCAATAATCTCACTAGGAACTCCTGGGGACGTTAACTGTACTTTTTGGGCGAGAAAACCGCGAGATAACCGAGCAGGAAACAGCTTTGAGGCCTTAGATCTTCATGTAGGAAAAATGAATTTTCAAATCGGTCTCACACCAATTTAAGGGGTTTGTAGCTGCGAAAACTGTTTGAATTACTCTTGAATTCATGCAATTTTGAGAAATCGCTCTCTATATCCATAATGTAATAGAAATTATAATCTTCACCAACTGTCTCATATTGAAGCTGTCTTTCTGCATAAGGGCACAAATTGTCCGTCTTTTCCTCCCTAATGATTAGTTTCCTCTGCTTTTCACTGTTATGTACACTTTATTGTGTTTCTTGCACACCTGCATTGAATTTCGTATGGTCCCTGTTTCTGGCCACTATCAAGTTTTGGAAATTCCAGAAATTAGAAAATTCCATAAATAGCTGTTGTGTGAAAAGGATAAGTCTGGTGGAAGGCATAGGCCTGACTGCAGCCCGTTTTCTCACTCTTTCACCGCCTATTTTTGACATCTAGCTCGCACTAGTCGAGAATAGTGCATGCGCTGTTTTGTCTGGGAAACAAAGTTTTCAGGCGAACACAGCAGGTGCTTCAGGTGTGCTTGCATAACTTCCATGCAGCGCTGAAAGAAAACACGATGAGGTCGTTTCCTGCAGAAGAACTTGTTTGCGTTCGACTTCACCAATGGTGTAGTAGATTTTCTAGACAATATGGAAGGCTTTTGAGTGAAATAACTCGCTCTTATAGAAAAAGAAAGAATATCACTTTATGTAGTACGTTGTTCGCAAGACTGGTCAACGGCGTCGTTAGTCGCTCGACGCTTCCGAATTGATGACGAAAAAGTTGTGCTTGAGTGCTCCGATGTTGGGTGACCAGTCTTCGAACCTACAAGGTCCAATAGCAGCGCTTCAACCCAGGAAATCCGTTTAAGTGATCATTTGAATATTGCATTACTCTGTTCTATAAGGTTGTTAGGTGAAAGTTATATTTAGCAGCCGAAAAAGTTTGAAAGTGAGAGCACTTAGAGATAATCCTTTAGGTTTTGCTTTTTTACTTTTTTGGCTGGGTGAGGAATGAAAAGCTTAGAGTAGCTGACATCATCACCACTGGCATGTAGTGCTTGAAACTTTTTTAGTGAAGTTGATCTCATAGGAGGGCTAGGGGATAGTCTAATGTCACGTTTACGTCGGATACCGCCAGTGAGAATGTAAAACAATTAATGAAGCCTATACGAAATACGGTGATTTTATGACAACATCCGTTTGTATGAAAAGCCTGGACAAAGTTCCAGTTTTGATAAACGTGGAAAGTAAGTCAGTAGCTAAATAGCCTCTGTTTCTGTCCTTGTCGCTGTTGGAACAAAAACCGCAAAGCTCACATTTTGTTGGGCAAAGCCAAGGCATTTCCGGAATAGGTTTCCTTGAACTTTTGCAAATGCTATAGGTAAAGTTTAGTTCATACAGTTTTACTTACTTCATTTATTTATTTATTTGTTTATTTATTTATTTATTATGCATCACGTAAGGCGTGTCCAAACTGCAATTGAACAAGAAATCAATCCAGATCAATTGATAAAATGGTTAAAGCGGAGGGAGACACGAAAATTGAACGATCTAAAACCGAACTTATCAGAACCTAAAACAAAATTGAAAAGAGAAAAAGAATAAAAACCCAACTCAATACGAAGGAGTGCTACATGCAGAGCCTCTTAGAAACATGGCTAAACTTCAAAAGTTAGGACGGACATTACTAACACTAATAAAACAATATCCAAAATGTCCAATCAATTCGACTTGAAAAGAAACGTGAGCAGCCAAGTTTTTTGCCTTCTTGAGACGAACGATGCACTGTTTTTTCTTCGTGAAGAATGGTAAAAGTGTGATGGATTATTGTTTCTGTTCTACGATGAACCGTCGGTTTCTTTGGTCGGCCTTGGTCGAGATCGATCCTCGACTGTTCCAGTGATAGTCAGACTTTTCGAAGCTACGCCACAGCACGAGTTTAGATCCTATCGGTGCTGCATCACTTGCTGACTCCAGAAATTTGGGCTTGTCTCAAAAATGGAAGAGCAAACATTAGCACGTCTTGAGTGGATTCGTAAACACCATTGAATTTGGCTTGTTCCCCGTACATTTTATACGAAGAAGATGTCTCAGTACGGTCAGATCTCGGCGCTGCCCTTTTCTCTTTTAACGTGCACTTTGCGGCCAGAGAGCTCCTACTTCCGCGTTTCATCTCCATTTGATCAATGGAATCAGCTGGTGGTGGTTTTCCCTTGCACCACCGATCAATCGGCTTGACAAAGAAGAGCTACCTCTGTGCCTTTCTGCGGTTTTTCTGCATATCGCGCCTACGTGATGGTGGCACATCACATGCAGTAATCCTCGTTAACGGTTATCGCCACAGTTTACGACCTGACGATCTTTCCAATGCAATCGTGGTGGTTTTTTACCCCGTGCCCTCGGTGCTGAACGTGTTCCACAGCCGCGTTGTACCGAGGAAAAAATGCGCGTTTCTTTCGTCGCCGACAAGTAATGCACGCGAGTTGAATGCCATTTTTTGAATAAGGAAAAGTCACACTGCGCGATTTTGCATTCATTCGTGCATTCGTCCCTTTGTCATGCTCAAATTCACCACAAAAACGGCGGTCGTAAGATGCGGCGGCGGCGGCAGAACGAACGCCGCTAAAAGGAGAATGGCGAGAAATCTATAGCTCTCGACATTGTTATCGTCATATTTTCCGAGCGATTAGTCGTTGTGTCGGTTCGGCGAAGCCGAAGTCGTTTTGATTCCCACTACGTCGCTCAAATGAGTTCCAACGACTCAGCGCTCAGCCCCCAGAGCAAAGATCACCACCGCCGAGCACAGAAGCTGTCTAAATAATCACCAGCAAGTAGGCACAGGACCGCAAAAACAAGGAACACCGATGATCATCAGCAGAACGAGATTGACTGGTTCAATTTGACCGTTTGATTTCTCCTCATCTCCATCTACATCGAACGCATTCTGGTCTCAAAGTGCTCTGAAGAAATCCATACGAGTCAGAAACTATGACACAAAAGGTCTGCTCACAATTGCCTCTCATTAGGGCTCGCGTGGTGAAGTGGTTAAGGGTGCTACTTCCACCTGCATCACCCAGCCCGCAGGTTAACCAAGCCTTCCATCCTTACAGAGTTAGTGAAGACACTGACTTGGTGTTGCGACTAACCGCTGCAATTGGTGACCTCTGCTAGATCTCTATCAAGTGTTACTTGAAATTTTTCCGAAAAATTCAGAATCACATCCGATTTGTAGTCTAACACTATCTTCTAAGGATGACCTTTGAATTCTGATTCCTGCAGTTTCCTTCTTCATTTGTTTCATTTGCTTTCAACGGTAGAATACAGCCCAATTCGTGGAAAGGGACATCCTAACTACTTGCCAGAGATGTAGGAGAGGTCACCGAGGTAGCGAAACGTCAGGGTAAAGTGGTCGGAGGTGAACAGGTTTCTTCTGAGGATGCGCTATGCCCTCGTCTTCCGTTCAGAATCGTGTATGCTTGCCGGATTCATATCTAGAATAAGAAAGGACTTCCAAGACCAACCCTTACAAGCCAGAAGTCTTTGACTTTCCAAACAATTTTGGTGTAATTTTACATGACCCCTGACCCACCGTGATTAGCCACACTTAGCCCTGCCCTTGTCCTTTCCGTTCTCAGAATTTCCTCACGAAATTTCATAGAAGCTCTCCGTTACTCCATAATTGATTTAGTAGTTGACCTATATATTTGGAGATGCTAGGTTATTCGCAAAACACTGACATCGGACGGGTTTGGAGAAACTAGGTTGGTAGCATTTTTGATATGACACGAAACTACTCTGCTATGTGCCGCTTTTTGTTCTTTCCTTCACAGTACTTGTTGGCTATCGAATTCGCGTCTATACTTAGCCTTAGATGAAGTTTATCACCACTTTAGGCTGCACTTTCGAGAAACCCGACTCCAAGGTATGATCGTTCAGCTTGCTTCACTATCCGCACAGGTCTCGCACCCTCTTGGGAATGTGACCCCGAGAGGGTGCGAGATCGCTTTGCTCCGCTATCCGCACAAGTCTCGCACCCTCTTGGGAATGTGACCCCGAGAGGGTGCGAGACTTGTGCGGATAGCGGAGCAAAGCGAGAACTAGCAGAATAGTTTCGTGATTTAGTAGTTTTCTCATTCAAACCTGCTAAATGAAGGAGTTCTGCTCGCGCCCGTCCCAGCACACAGAACGCAATTAGGCCAACAAGTACACTTAATTAAAAACGTCCCCACACCGACCTAGTGAAACGTGTTCAATTAATCGTAATTTCTGGCCTAATTGGATTATTGTCGATGATACGAGCCAGCTAATTTTCAGTATTTCGTCCTAGCACACAGTAAAGATGGCAAACTTTGAGATAATGGCGATTGCAACCATCCGATATTAGGCCGCGCGTGGTGCTGTGGTAAGGAGCGCCGGCATCGACACCTCAATGGTAGAGCGATCAATCCCGAGACAATACAAATCTTCCACCACTCGAAGGTCGGTTGAACTAGTACAAGAGTTGTTTGAAGCGATTTAGGCACTGTCTTCAAAACACCCGCAAGTCATATAAAGCCGCAGTCACCACGCCTCTGCTAATCTGAATGGAAAACGAGGTCATGGCGCGCCCCTACCTTTAGTAGTTCCAATGCCTGCAGTACCTTACGAACACCAACCGAAACCATTTATTGGACGACAAAGATTGTGAAGAGCAACATTAGTAGAATAATCGTGATGATATCCGAGATGTCTGATGGCTATATGATCTACATATACATATCTGAGGAGTGGCAATATGGTTTGACATTCTCTTGGGTGGTGCAATAGAGCGTGGAAAACATCATATACATATAAATTTTCTTCGCACTTCTTTTCTTATGTTACTCTGTTCATTTCGAGGAGCTAATGAATGATGACTGAGTGGTGTGAGTGGTATGGGAGGAGCCGCCAAATTTTCCGTTGGGGTAAACGGAGGCATCGAAGGGTTTGGCGTTGTTGATGAATGCACGAACGGTTACCGATATTTTATGTGGATGCGGATTGGCAACGTGGTACCAGTTTTAGTGTTGAGATCTCGTTCTGTGCGAACGGAGGAAAAGGGTATAGAGAGGAGCGGAGAAGTGTATGGATACCCAGTGGTCGCCCGGTGGTGTTGACGCACTTTTCTCATCGGAGCACCTTGATGTTGTTCACTGAGCGGGGGAGTTGTTTATCTACGTGAAAAAAGTGAGGAATTCAAGCAAGTTATAGGTCTTTTTGGGCTCGTTTTGAAGACAGACTGTTCTTCGCTGCGCAGTAAAAGTATAAACGCGGCTTGTTGCTGTCCATTCTACGCGCTCCTTCCCAAATCCAAGGCGAAAAGATGAAAACTAGAATAAGTAGACCCTTGTGAATGGTGTAGTGTGTGTGCATTGACCTAATGTTATCGTGCTCCAATGACAAATGAGCCCTCCACCGCCAGCGCCCCAGGGTGTGAATGCCCCCCATGGGTGATCTTCAGAGGCAAGGACAGGTGCACTTGCTCTACCTCTGGGTCTCATCTTTAACAGGGGGAGGCCGACTGGGCCTGGTACTGCTGTGGAGCCTGCACATGGAGCTGGGAATAGCTGAAAGGAACACGAGTAGACGACAATCGATACACGAGGACAGAATGAGGCGCAGGAGAGAGGCTCAAATATTCAAAAGAAACAACCACATTTCAGTGCATAATAAAAACGTAACAACAACACCATATCAAAAGTCAATAAGTCAATAGAGACACGAATAATGCGACGCGTATAATTATAAGTCAAAATATATAACCATATATTAAATGTATACAACATACTTCTTATTAAACTTTCAAATAATTCTATAACAATCAATCGTATATGAAAAACTCGACAAACGTCCAACACAGAAATTCATAATAAAAATAGAAATAAAATCATCATAAAGTACTCAGTTTGCATGAAAAGGCGATGATAGCTCCCGAATATAAAGCGATGTGTGAGTGTGTTGGGGTGGATAAGGGTATGGTATGGTTGTAGAGTATGGAATGTGGGTTAATTTGGCAGGGATTAGGTTCTAGAAATTGCAACACAAAATTGCAATAGCAGTTGGTAAGTGCCACGACGTTGAACGTTGAATCGAAGCAACACCCTGAAATGAAGAACAATTTGACGGCTGTTTTTTGAGTTTCAAATGCCTCACAATTGCCTACAACATATATCTCGTGCAAGATCGTGCTCTGATCAACCTATGTTACACTTGAATCCAAATTAATAAACTCCTTGTGAACGAAGTGACTGTTTTCTGTTCACTTTCGTTCTGACTTTCTTTCTACACCTTTTGAGGATTCCACTTCCAGGGGCAACAATCTATAAAGTACAGTGTGTACCCTCAACCGGTGCGGTCACATCCTACTACTAAATCTGTTTGTCAACTCTAGGGTCCCGCCGCGATTGCCCGTTACCGTACTTCCGGTGACGTATTTCACCAGTTCCTCGCCGTTTTTTGCTGCATGCTTCTGGTTCTTCGTTTTATTTCTTATTATAAATGTTTTATGTATGTCTCCTACTATTCATTAGTTCATTTGACAGCCTGCAGGCTGCTGAATGGCTGGTGATACATGTACCGCTCCCGTAGTGTGGCGGCAAGACGTGCCACTTCTACCTGTACGGTTGGGAGATCGATCCTCGCCCGGCTATCTAAGCCTCCCATCCCTCTGTGGTCGGATAGGTTTGCACCACATTTGCTTGAGAAGGTGAATACACCGACTTGAACCTGACCCTAGCCTTGGGTAAGCTGAATACATGTTCAGCATGTCCCTAGAATGGCTCTACTACAATTCGAAACATTCAACAGTGGTGGAAGTGAAACTGCCCCAATTTTTAGCTCCAACACCTCCCAAGCCTTCGGGCAACCTCACTCGTGCTGGCGGTGCTTGTGAACACATGAGAAGCGTTGAATAATTCAAGCGCCATTAGCAACACTGTCGCCACCGCGATCGAATTAAGTTAGCGATTAGCTCAACGGAAACGTCTTTGATGAGACAGCAGATGTCTTTGTCAACCAATCCTTTTCGTCTTAGCCGTAAGGAACCACTGTGCTTGCAGAAAGGAGTTCAAAGGCTTTGGCTAAGCGTCTCCCATCGAAGAAGGCAGCCTGTCATCTGGTCGTTGGACTGAGATGACAAAGGCATGTGAGCGGAGTAAGATCGAGCTTAGACACCGAAGAGGAAGGAATCAGGTAGTTCTGGTTATAAGTACAGCATCAACTGGGAATTTCTTCTTTAGTTCTTTTTTAGAAAGTAAAATATGGACTTAAGGCATTAACTTGATGCTTGCTATGTTGCCGACTAAGGTTAGCATGTCACTGTCGTCAGGTTTTTTTGTTTTTTTTCTACAATTTTTTTACTATCATCCTCTGACAAGTTGAATGTAATTGTCATATTAGGATTCTAGGCTATTTCAGCTAAATTTCGAGGAATAGAATAGCTGATAGGCATGTTCGCTAGTCATCCAAGTCAAATCGGGAAATGGAAGAGGAGCGGCCATCCCAAAAATCCCTAAAACGGATAGGAATGTTTGAAGTACATATCTTCATAGCCTCTAGCCTCCTCTACAGAAAACCACAAAATGCCATTCCTTGAGATTTTAATGATTTCTATTATAGGGACAGGCGCTTTTCTTTCTTTCTTTCTTTTCGCTCGATGGACTTATTAAGATTGACCTCATTCACCTACGACTTTCAACTCTAACTATTAGTTGGGCCCTATTCATACGTCACAGGTGGATTCCCTGCGTCTTGTTTTCTGCCCTCGAACACATTTCATTACCTAATTGTTTGCCGGCAGTACATGGGTCAGTATATTTACGTTCCGTGAAAAGCCTCTAGCCATTCAGAAAATTACGGAAGAGTATCAGGTTTGGTTCGGATTCGGTCGCATCGGATTTCGACAGAGGTAAGATCTGCGGCTGAACAAACGGCAGATACATATTTACAGTATAATTATTTATGTTATGATTACGATACAAACGATTGTTACGATTGTTTAGAATGTTAGTTACAATCAGCACGAGACAGCACACAGTCAGATTGTTAATTAGGGATCAAATCTCTACAAATAGAAGTAATAATTCAGCAATAAAAACTGCTGCTTGGTGGTCTTACGACCAAGAATGCTCCGAAATTAAGGTTAGGACGACGATTTTGATATGTTATTGTTGAGTTTGTTAGGTGGAAGCTTTTATTTAGCTATCAGAAATGTTGGAGCTCCATAAAGGCAAAAGATAAAGTTGTCGGCACTGATTAGTCTCTTAAGGACGCGCCATGCATACGTGTTCTATCCAGAATCGAAGAGAGAGTGAGTGCGTGTTTAGCCTATGCAGTTACTTGCGAGGACCAGCCGCTATACCCAGTCAGTTCCCAGTCAAGCCTAGTACCAATTTACCCGACCCCGGAGGGAGGGAAGGCTTAGCTAGCCCGGTCCGGGATCGATCGGTCGACCGTGCGGGTGACAGTAGCGCCTCTTACCACGGCACCACGCGGACCCTTAGGAAGCTTCACAGAATTTTCATTAATATAGAACAACCTTTGTGCTCGGTGAAATACTGACTCTTGTGAAGGAGTGTCTGAATGGCACTATGTTCGGATGGTCGGGAAACTACAATCCACAGCTAAATAAAAACCTCCATCTAACATCCTCCTAAGGCAAACGAATAGCATATTGAAGCCACTAATAACGATGCCCTAGTTTAAAGAAGGGAGTATCAACTATTACTACATATTATTATCACTATTAAAGTCCAATTGTTAGAAATTATACATGTCTTTTACTATTCTGTTCAAGTTCTGTTGATTGGATATTGATGAATAAAATGAATAAATGGTAAGGAAGCAAAAAACAGAGAAAGACAAATAGGCTGTGAGTCATCGAGATCGCGATTTCTTGCCATCACTCCCCACTATTCTTGAGACGGTCCCCGGCTGCTTTTGAGTGGGCAAATTACAGGGCCAATTGACGAGACTGCAGGCTGATAGCGGGAGAATTGTCTGTGGTCGACATCTAATTTCTCAAGCATGTCGGTCTTAATACCGCTCGAACGCGACGTGCTGTGAATTCGTAATTGGCACTACCCCCCCCCTCCCCCCCGACCGGGGCTGCTCATGCAGCTGCATCTGGGCCTGCCACCAACTGCCGGCCACAATTCCATCGCGTACTCGCTTACATTTCCGCTGTCGAAGGGCCTCAGCGTCACCCCACGAGGCAGTGCTCAGGTAAACAGCTCAAAAGTGCACAGCGGACGGCCGGAGCCCCGCAATGGGCAGCCATCCAGCCGGCACACAGCTGTTTCGATGAAATTGTTGTGGCGCCCGACAGCTTCATGGCCAGTGAAGCTGAGGAGTTCACTCATGTGAAAAAGCGAATAAGCGAGAGAGAAGAGGATTACCGTGGTCTCCTCATTAGCAATAACCAATATGAACTACATACAAATGGGCATTTTTTTGGAATTCTGACAATAATCAAAATAATGTAAGCGGTAAAGGTTTCAACGTTCATCAGCTCCCTGAGGGCGCGCCACACATTCGTCTTCCATTCAGAATCGTAGAGGAGTGGTGAATGCGTATTTGAACCATGCAATGACCTGCGGGGCCATCCACTATTCCGAATCAGTGCCCTTACCTTCCAAGGCAAGTCTGGTACCAATTTACCAGACCCCATTGGTTTGAAGGGACTGCTTAGTCTGGGCGAAGATCGATCGCTCGACCATGCGGGTGTCAGTGGCGCCGTTCACTACTGTGCTACGCGCGTTTTCAGTAAGAAGAATAGAAAGAAGAATTGCAGTATGGTATAGACTGAAGTCAATGGTACAAGTTTATTCCGGCCAACGTTTCGGCAAATTTGGCGAATCCGCACTCGTTAGCGAGGATGAAGAATTAATTGAGATTTGTCGTCAAGGATGACAAATTGTTCCTTTCTGCATTCACCCTTGTTCCAGTAAATGTAAATTGCCTGTTTATCCCTTCTTAAAGGGACTATCAGAAAGTGATTATTCTGGAAGAAAGCTTTTAGGTATCTCAAAGGCTCTTTTATTCTGAGTCACTCTGAAGATCTTGTCGTATTTGAATAATGGCATCTATCGCCTTTTCACTGGCGAAGATTATCTCAGAATTCAGAAGAGTTTGTTCGGAAAAAAGCTATGAGTAATCATAACTCACGCCTACCGAATAACCTTTCCTATTTCCTCCTCTTGTTCTTCCTTCCATTTCATTCCATTTTGTCTACCTCAACACCATGAATCCGGTATCTTGATAAAAGATATGAACCAACGAGAATAAGAGGAAAGAGAGCTGAAACATCAACTCAGCCTTTCAAATGAGGGATTAGGATCGAGAAATCCCAGTTCGTGTCCGCTCTCCACCTTGAGAGGCGGAAAGCTACGGTGTTGGACGAGCTCGAGATGAACCTCCCATCTCGTTTCATCTCTGAACTCCGGAAACTTGCCGAAGCTACTCAAGAGAATCGACTGGGACGACATTTTGTGGAAATCCTCGTCGCAGAACGTACGATTTCATGAAGAGAAAGCGATAGTGAGGAAAGAATTGCAGGAGAGCCGCCGGTACAGGTTTCCACATCCTCTTACTAGACTTGCCCTCTGTGGCTATCAGTTACTTAATCTTCTGGAATGCTTCAGCTTAAAACTGAGAAAAAAGTCACCAGTAACACGTCGCAAGCCGATTATGTTGGTCCCGGTGGAGCCAAGCTCTGGGAAGAATTTAGAGATATGTAACTCCTTCTCATGTGGAACAGCAGCCTTGTACATACGATAAGCTTCAGGAGAAGTGCGGCTTTCTGTTTGCTGGGTAAAAAGTTAAGAGAGAAAAAAGATGAAGGATGAAAAGCTTCTCCAACTTCATTTGTTTTTTTTGCCGACAGTTTCTCAATTGATGAAACTCTTCTGTTTTCAGTCTATTTTTTGTCTCGAAGAATGATTACTTTCGTCAGGTCTAGTAGAAATTCACTAGATACGTTCGTCACAAGTTCTGTAGACTAATATTCCCAAAAAATACTAAAGTATATAAATGCAGGCAAAAGAAAGTGTAAAGGAACATTCGAAAAAGACGTGACCTTTCCGAAAAATTGACGAGATTTGTACCTTTCCTCGAATTATTTCAATTCAATGTCAATTCAATGAATGAGAATTTGAATGAGAAAAGGAAGCCAAAGGAATAAAAAGTATCTCCAGCGTCTTTCGAGGCAAGTTTCTCAGATGATTCAGTTTTATTAACAACTACATATGGATTGTTCTTTTATTTTGACACACGACTATATTCGAATGGTAGATCGACTTCTTTGGCACCCAACCTGCTCAAAGTTTTTCGTTGGCAAATGGTGACCCTCAAGAGGTTGGGAAAGATGGCATGTTAGGAGGTTTACGAGGGGCTCTCCACTTCTGTCGGTCGCGGCGGCTCCACGGCCATCCTCAGCGCTTCTCTTCGAGCCGCACAGCCATCGATTCAGCGAAAGTACAGTAGCGACGAATATCAAAGCATATCTCCCGCCATTGTGCTGTTGCACTTTATGATTCATCGCCACATGTTCCTTCTCAGACATTTGACTCTCGGCTAACTGGCATTTTTAACACTCCGCACAGCCATACAAGGAGGATTGTATCGTCCCACTACAGCCAAAAAGCCTAGTCGGAGATAATTAAAACCCGAACTTTCTCAAATGATTCCACTCAATGTTGTAATACACAGCTAGATGATGATGGCACTGTCGTACAGGTTTACAACGAAAACCTTAAGGGCTTCCATTTTCTGGCTAAGAAATTCATTAGAAAAGTAGTGTCTGGTGCCATAAAACATGCTCTTCTCAGCCATTCGCGACATTTGACTCTCGGCTAACTGGCATTTTTAGCGCTTCGCACAGCTATCTTAGAAGGATTGAATAGTAACACTACAACCAAATGTCTTTACCCTAATCGGAGATAATTTAAACCCAAACTTTCTCAAACGATTCCTTTCGTTGTAATACTTAGCTCGATGATGATGGCACTACCAAATAGGTTAACATGGACAAGTTTGAAGGCTTCCATTTTCTTCCTTAGAAATTCATTAGAAAAGTAGTGTCTGGTGCCATAAAACATGCTCTTCTCAGCCATTCGCGACATTTGACTCTCGGCTAACTGGCATTTTTAGCGCTCCGGACAGCTTTTAAAGGAGGATGTCATCGAAACGAAGAAAATGGCATCCATTATAACTTCACTTCAGAAACAAACTTTGAAGTAAAATTGCGATTTTCTTACTTACCGGTAAGGCTTGCCAAAACTACTGAGCCGGCTTTTACAAAACCCTTAAATTCACGAGAGTTGAGTTCTATTGAATTTTATCAACGTATCACCGAGCGGCTACCTCTTCTAAACTCTAGCTCTAGGATTTTTTCAAATAACTGTCCTCAATGTCATAAGCTCGATTCGGACCCCAGATCGAGTTCGAGTTGTTCACACAATTTCTATGGAGAGCTTAGAAGATTGCCGACGATATACGATTATGCGTTAGTTTGCATTTCTAAAAATAAAGTACATTTAGGGTATTGGGCCTCGAAATACTGAATTATTTTACTGGGAAAGAGTTCTGGAGAAGCGTTATGTTAGTTACCTAACACTAGGTCTAGGTTCTTATCGTAATAAATGAGTACATTTTCAATCTCTCATCGTCAGGCCCCACAAGATTTTTGCTCAAAACTCAGTACATCGCTAAATCTAGACTCCACGCTAGTGAAAGAAAGAGATGGCACTGTTAAATAGGCTTTCCATGAGAAGCTCTGGAGTTTTTGTTTTCCTTCGTAGAAATTTTCTAGAAGAGTAGTGTCTGGTGCCATAAAACATGCTCTTCTCAGCCATTCCCGAAACGTATGAAAATCGGATATTGCTCTTATTGGGTACCTTTTTCCAAAAAACTTCGAGATCCCACGTGCATTTCAGAAACTGCACTAGAAAAATAGCCTCTGCCACCATTAAATATTATTTCATGACACTAGAGGACAATAGGGATCCAAGCGCAAGTTAAGATGATGCATCAGGCACGTTGAGTGCAGAATTTTCCTTCTTCTTTAAATCCGATCATGAATGGAGAGGATAGAAACTCATCTCTTCGTCAAGGTGGATTTATTTCAAGCGGATTATTTTTCGAGAATGTTCCTTGGGAAATTATAACGAACTCAATGTCGCTGTCACTTGTCAAGGCTTTCCTTGTTGTTGACGGCACTGCATGACCTCTGCTGGTCATGCCAAAATTGTAGGTTTGCGAGCGCAGCAGCACGGCAATTACCCACTGAGAAAACCCCCGTCCTCCACAGGGGGTGTCGCTCCAATTTCTTGTTCTAGCAATACACTCGAATTCACCTCGAAAAGTTTTCCAATTTTAAAGGTGAAGAATAAAATGGTCTGCTTTGAATGGTTTACTAAGAACGCGCCACGCATTCGTGTTCCATACAGAATCGTAGAGGCATGGTGAATGCGTATTTGATCTATACAATGACTTGCGAGCCGAAGTCGGTGTCATTACCTTCTCAGACAAGTCTGGTACAAATTCACCAGATCTCGAGGGATGAAACACTTGGTTAGCCTGGCCGAGGATCGATCGCTTGGCGGTGAGTGTCCCGGTAGCGCCCCTTCCTGGTGCACCTCACTCATCGTTTTTCTCATTTAGAAACGAAGTACTTTTATAATGAGGTCAAGAAGTAGAAACGATGTATCTGGCTCGGAACTACAAACGGAAATCGGCAGTGCCCCGATAGCTCACCATCAAACGCATTCACAACTATCTCCCACATTTCTTATAATTCTTTGAACAACTCCAGATAGAGATAGAGCTTTGTTTTTCTTTTCTTTCTTTTTTCCTTCTTTTCACTTTCTCATTTTCAGAGCCCAAAAGGATCGCTACCAGTGGCTATGAGATCACTGAATACACTTTAGTGCTAGAAAATGATGAGCCCTAAAAGCAATGGAACGGAAACGGAATGAGATTCCCGGCAGAGATGACGTAAATGGTTTTTAAATGGCCTCACAACGTCTATCCTGCGTTAATTCGCCTCGCCTATGAGAGCCATCAGCTTAAAAAGCTCACCGGGAAAAAACACGACTTTGCAAGAGCTCCATCATCTCCTTCCAATCAAGGATGATCGGAAACGCTGATAAAAGGGGATAATCAGCTAGCCTGAGCCACGAGAATATTCCAATCGGGGTCGGGTTCCGCCAGGCACCAGGTTTTTGAGCTTGTCGTTGCAAAGATATTCATCTAAGCTGAGCCAGCCTAACTGAGCTCAGCACCCCGGCGGCATTGCCGTTTCCGATTATGCATTAAAAGCCGCCATGGTGAGCAGAAAACGAGAGCGATTCACAGAATTTCCCATTAATGAGAGAGCAAAAGGAAGATTAATGTTTCGTTTCAGAATAAAACGGATTCCAATGCAAACGCATAACGACCAGGACTTTTCGTGCCACTGGTAAGATCGTTTATAATTCATTTTCCCCTCAAAAAGTTGTTTAATTTCGCCTCGCTGGCACTATACGAGAGCGATTATTACGGAGGCTTCTTGACCGAAAAAAATCTGTCGGCAATTTTCCTGCATCTCATAGTCGAATAGACAAGGAAATGGAGAAAAATATCGGTCGCTAGGCCTCGAGGAAATTCAAAAACAAGCGAGGCACTCGGCTTTTTCTCGGAGAATTCGGAAAGTTACTCCAAAAGCCGATTAAAGCACGACCCAGAATAAGGATACCTATGCTGTGGAAATAAATGCTATAGTGGTATCATCGAAGAAGTAATTTCAATTGTAAGATGAATATTTGAAGGGCCAGCGAGGAACCACATATGGCTCATCTCAATTCTTCCGGAAATAAGATTTCCTTTTTTTCAATTTCAGATCAGGCTGCTGATTCAGACTACAGCAGAACTACGGCAAGCCCAAATCAGAGTGGAAGCTTCGCAAAACGAACACCTCCGCAGCTGAACACGCACAGATTAATTTTAATGCAGGGTAAACTTCTACCAAACCGATAATTGATTATTTGGCTAGCGTTAAAGACTGGCTGACTGCTTTACCCTTTTATAGAATAGAATCTGGTTAATTCTCGCAAAACCGCAAATTTATAGAACCTGTCGGCTCTTCACTTTTCTGTTCATAACCGACCAACCGCAGCGCGAATTGCACATTTTGCAAAACCTCGTCTCGACAGTGTACTCAAATTTAACGATCTGAGCTGCGGTTGATTGCCGCCAAAGGGCACACCAATTCCGCTAGTACAACGCAGCGCGGCGGAACCTTCGCGCTGCGTTGACAGGCTCTTTTCCAGGTCGTGCAGATCGAACACACTACACGACATTCAACAACCACCACCACCATCACCATGTGCAAGTGAACAGACAACTGGAAACAGAATACCTCAGATTTATGATAACAAATGCAGATCAGGAAATTTACAAATAAAGGGAAGGATGATGATACACTGTTAGGAACGGGGGTGGTTGGATCTCATTGCTACAATGTTCGGCCGGTAAAATATACAAAATATGCAAATGCATTCAAAGAGTCACACTATTATATATCTGAATAAAGCAATCCGAGAATCTTCAACAACAATAGAAATGTAGTTATAAAATTTCTGGTGATCAAATTTGCTTTTGGGAGAAGTTCATCGGCAGTTTCATCTTTTTTTCTTCCATAGAAAAAAACAAAAAGTCTAAGGATGAAGGACGACGTACGCTCAGCGTACGCATAGACTCTCAGCAAAAATAAACTCTGATAATGGAATGATAGCACTGTTCACACGTGTCGCAAATAAAACGCTCCGTCTACATACAGCTCTGGTTAATTTTCTTAAGTAATCTGGGTATATATTGGTATATGATATATGAGTCAAATAATCAACACATATTTAAATAAATAGGCAATTAACGAATTGGTTAGCAAAAAAAGAAGGGCGGGATCACCGCTACACGTAGATATATTAGTTAGGTAATAATACTACTAGTACCCTCTATGTACTCGTGTGGTAAAAATGGAGGTGAAACACAAATGTAGGCAGCGACAACAAAATACATAAGCATTCACAACGATAGCATTACAACACCGTAGCCTACCGAACTCGAATCTCCGCTGGGATTGATGGATAGAGTGGAGTTTCTTCTAGTCAGTCAATCAGACGGTCAGCATCGCTACACCTTTAGCTTCCGGTTCGCGTGGAGCGTCAATGTCTGCCCAAATCGACGACATCAAATTGTAAGCAGTCGATGAAATGCTGCAATAAGACTCTTAGTTCTTCAATAACCAATACGATTGACAAAAGCTTGGAAATGAAAATAAAAATTGAAAGTAAAAAGTAAGGAACTTGGAGGTTGCAAAATATAAAATAATACGAACATCTTTAGTCGTTTCGTTACTAACCCTTGATCACCACAGATGCAAAAAGACGCCATTCCCCGTTTCAAAACGTAATTATAGTTTTTGATCACGAAATTCAATCCGCTTAGACCGAATAGGCACAATTTTCCTGCTGTTACTGACGTCTGCTATTGATTGCGCTTCGGCCCTTTGCGCAATGTGTCCGAGAAACATAAAAACCCATACCTTTCGAGACTCTGAATTCCTTTGATTCAAAGTTTAAGGGTATTTAATTAGTTAAATTCGGTTACTTAGTCAAATTTAGATTTAACCGTTCCACAGCATGTCAGGAGAAAATTATTTCAGCCCCTACTGCTCCAGTCACAACAGGCTCATCTTCGGAAGAATATTTCAAACGAAAATCAAATGAACCCAAAATCGTTTCGGAGGACCAACGACAAAAATAGTTTCAATCCATATGAAAAAACTTACTTGTTAGGAGGTGAGTCGCCGAGTCCCTCGTCACGTTGGTTAGATGGAATCTGCTGACCACAAGACATGGAGCCAAAACCAGATGACCACAGCGAAGCTCCAGAGAGAACAGATGAGCGGTTAGAGAACAGATCTGAACCTGTACAAAGGTTAAATACTATTCCGCAAGCCCAAACACTATGAATGAATTTCAATTTTGTAAGAGTAGTGACTAACCAGAAGTTTCACTGAGTCCTAGTCCCGTGTAGAGGTTGTTCGACCACGGTTGGAAAGCGTTGGACGTCGTGCTAGATGATGAAGAGCCAAAGAACGAAGGTGATACTGCCGGTGGTGATCCTCCAGCAGAATATGAGGATTGCTTATTCGTCTGCGGATAGCCTCGCAACTGCAATAACGTGGGTAAATTCACGGTTATTCAAATCCAATAGAAATGTGCAACTTACCAATCCTGACAATCCATTGTAGCCATTTCTCTCCACCGGTCGTGGATACTCTGGGTAATTTTCATTTCCCGGCGTACGACGAACCATCGGCTGGGCTAAGCTGCCATATGCCGATCGAGCTGCAGCCGACGCAGTTGCCGACAATGAAAGATTGCTCTGAAACAGTTGCGAATAGAATGGTTCGAGGTAAGACATACGACAACAAGCTTCAAGCAGCTTGAATAAAAGTAAAAGTGAAAAATAAGTAAAAATAAAGATTAAATTACCTGCATGTTAGAGTACTGAGTGATGGACGCTTCAGGATCGGTCATTGGCATGTTTCCGGTGCGCTGGTAGATGTGTTGTTCGATCTCTTTACGGGCCGCTTCAACATTCTGTGGCAATCCTGTTACCTAGAAAGTAATGATGCTAGAATGTTTTCTCGAAAAGAGAAGGAGATTTATCGTTTCTGAATTCCAAAGTTGCCCTCCGGCTAGCTTTCATATAGAGCCTTCCAAAGCCAGAATGAAAAAAAGAAACAGTAGAAGCTAGGATATCACTAAGAAAAATTGCGCCTACAGATGTGACCTCTGTTCAACCACTCAAATGTCCCCACACCCACAAGTACATCTACAAGATCTAGGACAACTTTAGATTGCGTTTTTTATAATAAAGTGATAATCATCTGGGTCTTAAATTCACGTACATAAATAAAAAAAGTAATCTACATGAGTTACTATGATCAACAGGATCGAGGAAATGCTCATGATCACGCACATCCCCGTGAACTATCTCGCGATGACCTTCGCCCACCGTGTACACTTTTAGCACTTGTCTCCCCGACTGGAAAAGGTAGTTTTCGATGCCTTTCAACTAACAATCAAGCAAGTCTTCAATGTCACGCTCATATCTAGGAAGCGAGTTCTCCATCATTGGTGTTTTCATAGACCACACCAGGGCAGATGAGATAAATACATGTCTGCGTATCTAATGGACGTGACAGATTGGCGAACGACAAGTATGTGGTCGACAGCGTAATGACACGCGGTGATTATCGCAGAAAGTAATTAGCACCCAGCGATGCCACACGAGTTGCTCGGAACCGATGTCACAGATTAGAGATAGCGCGGTTCTGGTCACCTATTGTACAGCAAAGGTCATCCCTCTATTACCAGTATAATTACGCAGTCGACGCGCGGAAACGCTGGTTACTGCCGTAATAATACCGCGAACACGGAGCAAAGGGTAAAAGCAGCTGTCGCCTTGCTGAGGAGTGTATGTTTACCTCGAAGATTGGCTCTCTTTCACGACTTGGTGTGATGATGTATGTGTGAGTGTCTTGTTGAATCCTCTTGATGGTCGCTCCCTTCGGTCCGACAACCAGTCCCACTACTCGAAGCGGAACACGAACGTACAACGTGACATGACCAGGTGCAGGAGCACCGCCTGAACTTTAAAATTCAATTCAAAAGAGCGATGAGCGACATATATCAGTCCAGGGACCTCAGTAACTATCAATTATGATGACGCACCGTGTGAATGACGTCGGCTGGCTCGAATTTGCGTGAAGTGCTCAGCAGCACATTCGATTTCCCTTTTCGCCTCGAGCACATCTTCTGCTTTGCCGGTGACCACGAATACCGGATCCTCTCCCCGAATAGGCGTTTTGATGTAAGTGTTAGTTTTTGCCCGCAGGGCTTTGATCTTGCATCCTGAAAATCAAAGATTAAATGAAGAAAATACGTTTGAGCGAGTAATTTTTGATGGCGGAAACCATGATGGTAGGTTCCAAGTTCCGCCTAGGTATGCAATCACAAATTAGTAAGCTTTTCGATATGGAAATGGAGCTAATGAAACATAAAGGTTCGCTTTTCAGACATGCTCATGATTTAAAAAGGAAGAGGAATATGTATCGCTGAGGATTTCGAGCGTAACCAAATTATTATACAATGTGACACCATCCTGTCCATCCTGATGTCACGGACGCTTTCACGCTCACCAATGCCAAAAACAACTGAATAAAACCCGACGCTTGAATTCGTTGAAGGATTCTCATCGTACAAACTGGATACTCCCGCAGAACTGCCGGCAGCAGGTCCCGCGCGCCGGATCCTAGTACGCAAAACAGACGGCGCAGTTCTCCAATTTCCCTTCGCGGAACGATTTAGTCAAGCGCTTCTCAGTACAACAACATTCGGCGTGGCCGTAGAACGGAAGAGCGGTGGTGAGTGTCAATTCACCCCACGTCCTTCGTTCGACGCCGGAGCAGGAAATGGCCGACCAGGTAGCGCTGACGACTCATGCATGACTGGCTGGCTGGCCGGATGGCTGTCTGCTCGGCCACCCTTCGGCCACCACCCCGTCAGCCGGCCAGCTCATGCTCAATCGATACAGATGGTCAACGGCTGGTCACTCGCCGCACGCGTAATCCCATGAATCGTCGGCCTCATCTACATCGCAAATACTATTTCTCGCCATCTGTCCGCGTAAATATTTATTCCTAATGTCATACGAGACATTTGGTCTGGCACGCCTCGTCGATCCCCTCATAAACAAGTTCTGCTGTGTCCCGAGAAGCAGCAGGAGAGCTCCCCTTGCCGTGTGTTACATCTTCAGAAGAAAACCTTTCCCGAGCCGGAATATAATATTTTCCTCGCTCTCGAACGAGCGCGGCCGCTGCTCGGCGACCATCACAATCGGGCAATGCGCATGTTCATTTGGAATTCAGTTGTTGTGGATAAACGGTGAACGTCCCACAATGATCTAGATGGTGCCTAGGCAATCGTTCTCGTCGCTATACGGAATGACAACGACGGCCGAAACTTCTGCGTCCATCTCTGTCAAAGTCTACCTAGCACTTTCAGCTAATCTCCTAACAAGCATAGAATTTTCTTTAAAAACAACTATTTCTATTCCGGTGGCTATAAAATAGAAACTTCTCTATTCCTATAGCAAATATAAAACTGCGGGCCACCAGCAGAACCTACTCAAATACCGAAAAATATTGTACAATACACATAATACGCCCAGCCCAGTTCGTGCCCAATACGCTTATGAGTCAACCAGACTCGGAGGCCTCGAAATCGACCATAATAGCGCCTATAATTTCTCCGACGATAAGCGAGACGGAAACAATTAAATGTCGGAATTGATGAATTTTGAACTTATAACTTCTAGTATTAAAAGTATCTATGACTTCAACAACGAATTACCTGCTGAACTATTTCAGAAAGGTCATCCATTAAAACGCAAAGTCCACTATTTCTAAGAACGATTAAAAGTTGAGCGTATGTGCCAGCCGCCATGTAGATATAATTCTTCGAGAAGCAATGGTCGCAGAATTTATAGACTTCGTCGAAGTCTTTGACCAATCTGTCGAACTCGGCCAGAATCTCTATTTCCAACTGAGGGCGAGAGGCAGAGTCGGGGAGTAGACGGCGAAATAGCGAGTCGGGAGAGTGCGCGTGCGGAGATGCAGACGGTGCGAGCGCGACGGGCAGGGAGCGAGAGCAACTTGCGGACGACCAAAGCTCGCCAACGCAGCGAATCGAGGTAATTGCAGCTCACAACACAATCGCCCTCGCTCCTACCGTACCCATACAAAAGTAGATCAATTCGACGTTACGAGGAAGTTGGAAAGTGGGAATTTCTCTATCAAACGCCCCTTAGCAGTTTCAACAGAGAAGCCATAGAAAGCTCGGGCGAGAAGGATAGCCCCCAGCGCTTCACTTCGTCGCCCATTCGAAAAGGAAGTGAACGAGGGTCGAAAAAAACTCGAAAACATCGTAAACCAGTTAATCCAAATGCCCATATCACTAGCGTACGACGCGGAGACCGATTACTCATCACACTTTAAAATGTGCTAACACGACAAAAGAAAGCACAGCACGGAGATCGATAGCGAACGACGACTGACTGCAGCAACACCAAAGCTACAGAAGTAAGGCAATATTACACCAAAAACCACAATATCCTCAAAGAATGCACGCACATGACTTATGGGAACTAGCGCTTTTTAATACCGAAGGTGCAAGAATTTTGACGGTCCATGAAAACCAGCCTCGAAAAAGTGCAAGATTTTCAACTGCAGACATATGTTCTTTTGCAGGAGTGCTTCATAAGTTCAAAGGAGAAATTCTTTCAAAACCCATGAAAAATCGTACTCCAAATAGCTACCACCAACGGATTCAAATTCTGATTTCAGTAGAGCAACGATTTTGACTGCAAAACAAGGAAATGAATTTGCGAGAATTCAAAACTGCGCTCCTCTCTTTGAACTGTCGCAAAATTCTGGGTGTTTTATACGAAAATGAGCCCTGTTTTTAATCGAAGCTACCGTAAGCGCCGCAGCAATTACACCGTAATTGAGCGAAGGCACTATAGAGTTTTTCCAATGGACGTCAACAAAATTTTTCACAGCACTGATATGTCATTAGTACAGGTTTCTTTTCATCTCAAAGGAAACGTCCCGCAACAGAGGATGATTCAGTAGATGGATGCACAAATGAGACGCAATGCTCGCTCATCATATGAATGGGTTTGTATAATGAAAAATTATTGTTCAAGATATAAGAAGAACGGCGAAGGATAAATGTATGAGAAACGTTTACGAAGAAATCGACGAACCTTGTCTGCCGACAATCTCGGCGACGTGCTCACTGCTGGGCACTTCGACGCTTTCCGAGCAATTCCTTGAGCCGAGAATACCACGGAACGGGGCCATTTCATCGAGGTCGTAGGTGGGCGAAGCGGATGCGTCGTCGCCCATCTCGTAGAACCATGCTCCTGGCAGCTGGCCTTGGCATCCGCCGATTGACTCTTCCTTCATCCTGCAAACCGAACACTTCCACTACTGACAGATACGTGCAAAACACCCACAGATACTGTGAAAATAAACAGTGGTCGAAGAAGAAGAAGAAGAGATAGGCGACGAGACGGCGATGGCGCGGAATTGGCGTCGCCGAGGGGTTGTGCGAACGCGGGCGACGAGGAACCGCGCTGATAACGACGGATGCGATAAGCGTGATAAATAAACACATAAAAAAGCCGGCAGCACCGAACGAGACCGGCCGGCGAGTGCTGCCGAGAGAGGACAAGGACTAGGACCGTGGGGGGGGATTCAGGGTGCTGCGAAAAATTGCGAGATCAGCACAAACAGCGCAGACGCAAGGCGTGCGGCAATCGATAGGCAGACCGCCTTACTTGACTCGCTCTCCGCTCTTCAAACTCGCTAGAAAATGCAAAAATAACGCGCTTCGAGTGGAGAGCGACGACAAGGCACGACGACGACGAGCAGCACGACAGAGGCACTCGGCCTCTGTGCCTGAGAAGAATCGGCTGAAGATCGGGCTGACGGACGGGGTCGCTGACAGTACAACACTCCGGGGTTTGTTGGTTGGCAAGGACCCGCCCCGGATCGGAATCGCCCTAAACGGCCGGCCGCGCGATCACTGCCGGCCAGCCGCACGCGATCGCGCGCCACCGTAGATCAGCATCAGATCAGTGTCGTGCCCGGATCAGGGGCTGTCCGGCCGGCCTAGTGGATAAAGTGCTCCGATGCCACTCGGCACGAGGAACGGACAATCCTCGCTGATCGATACATATCGAAGTGGATGTGCAACGAGGATCAAAACGGCTTCTGATTCGTCCCGGACGTTTTCAACTGCATTTTTGCAAAAGTACAAAAACACAATTTTGTCGCAAAAATGTAAAAACAACGTGTTTTCAAAACAACATCGATCAGAGCGAGTATTCGATTGGACATCCTATTTCAGGTGATCAAAAGTGTCGAAAACGTTCGCTCTGAGCAAAAATAGGAGGCGAACTTCTCGCCATCTATAAAAATTGCCGCTCCGATCGATTGGAGCACATTTTTCAAACAAACCAAATTTCGAATTTGTGGGGCTTATTGGGACCCCTCTAATTCAAATAAATGGTTTAAAGAATGACCTTTCAACCATGAAGTTCTTTTGAAGCAGAACAGAAAAAAAGAAAAAGAAATAAAAAATGAAGGAGTTTGACGACGGCGAGCAATGGCACGTGTCCACCAGGCAATGCCGCGGCGACTTCGAGAACTCCCAATTTCGAATGATTCCCACTCGACTACGGTGGGAACGATCTGTGCAGGACCGACCACAGGGTACAGGTGTGAGACCTGCTTTGTGAACGACAGGTGAGGCACGCCTTGATCTACATTTATACCGGATACCCATCTCCCGCCCATTTTTGGTGAAAACCCGTCGACAGATTGCGTCAGTTTACCTGGCCCTTACAAAGATTTTTATTTGGCTTCTAAATTATTTGATTTCCAATTCTCACACCTTGTCTATCCTACATTGATTTTTTTCTATTTCGCAATGGTCGTCACGTTTAACAGGCCTACAGGTGTACAAAGTACGACTGGTTTCTGACGAGGCGGCGCTGATTATGGCCGTACGTGACTTATGTCTACATACCGGCATGGGCGTGACCTCGGACCAACTTTCAGAGCGGAAAAACGCAGCGAAATGACACTACAGGACATCCGTGTCGGTCACAATCGGAACAAGAACCTCCACCTCTTACCGAGCCGCTTTGGAAAACCCCAAGAAAGAAGCCACCTTGAAGTATACCTCGGGCGGGCCGCTAACCGTGAGGTAAGTTTCGACTGGAGCGGATGGGTATCCGATACCGCTGAAGTAACTGCTCATTTCTGGCCGAATTCGTGATTGGTTGTCATGGTTGGCCCTTGGTAGTGTTCAAAAAGCAGAAGTGGCGGTGGGTTCGAGGTAAGTGGGGTGTCCAATGTCTTTCACCTACCCCAAACCTGCCCTCGAGCTAACCGCACACCCGCCCAGTCCACGGCTTCCTGCGCAACACCAAGGGACGTCTTCACTGTAATCAATGACGACAGAACGATCACTGATAGCGGGATGACGTGATGCGACGAGCGTTCCGTGGGAGCCTTTCTAAAGAAGAAATGAAACCGTAGTCGTAGGCTGAAGCGTCCGGTGGCGGCCGATCGACCTGTGACGGCTGTGGAGCGTGAAGTCCCACGGGAACACACGCTAAATCTTGCGCCAAACGAGCCCGCGGACGAATTAGATAAGCGCTTCTCTGATGCAGCAACATCAGCAGCCAGAAGCAGCTGGCCGACCGAAGCAGCAGCAGCCCATGGATCCTCTGCGAGCAGCAACGGACCACCACAGCGGCGGTGATGAATATCTCTTCACATTATCTGCATAATTGGCCCGAAACCCGCTGCTCGACCACGAACAACAATTGCGGTCGAGCGGCCACGGGGTCAAAAGCTGTGTAAGCGCGGTGTTGTTGATTGCGCCAGGCCGTTGACGTAATTAAGAAGCGAGTAATTGGGCCGTCGTCGTCGGCGGAATAGAGCAGCTCTCAGCTCTCAGCACGCCATCCAGACATGGCCTGATTTGCCCCATCGCCGGACCGTAGGGGAACACACCCCGAGAAGACCACTCAGGCGTCGCAACCCGTCCGGCAAATTAAAGCCGCTTCTCGGCAAAACAGATATTACAGCCTCGCCGTGAGCCCTGAGAAAACGTTCCGTTCCTCGGTCGAGACTCAGTCCCCTCAAAATCTGCAGCCGATGAGCAGCAGAGACCTCGAGAAGCCGCTGGCCCCGAGATGACATTGCATAGTGCTCGACGAAACCATAAAGTTGTTTGCGTCGTCGGATCACATCTTGTCGAACGACGACGAATTTCACTTGATGCACCTGCCTTCGTTATTGAGTCGTTCAGACCACTCAATGGCGCTTTTTACTAAAGGACTGCCACACTTTTTCACTTTTTCTGGCACGCTCTCTCGGATCTTTTTACTTAAGAATAGGCCAAGTAAAAGATCTGAGAGAGAAAGAGAGAAGGTGAAAAGTCACAGGAAACCTCAGGCTTCACAGAGATTGTGAGTTTGGCCTCTTTTTGAGGATTCTAGTAAGTGCAGCAAGTACAACACTTCTGCTGTCTGCACATAACACCCACATAAAAGATATATTCAAGCAGATCTATGAATATTTGCAGAAGCGCCCGTTTGCTCAGACGGAAGTATGTCAAAGTCAAATAGGTGTCACAATCAATCGATAAATCGCTCACGACCGTTGAGTACTGAACTATGACACCAGCCTACGACATTTTCGTTAACAATAATGTCGTCAAAATGACTCATCACAAGAGTTACCTCCAATGAAACGTGCCGTTACATCGAACACCAAATGTTATGAGAAGTTCGGTTACGCTTGTTCACGTATATGATTAGGAAAATTGAGGTACTGTCATTTGCGCATGCTTGTCGCGGAACAGAAGAAAAATTCAAACAAGTTTCGACGGCTCATGCCTATAATGACTCCCATTGGGAATCAACGAGGTGACGCTGCTGGCAGGATATAATTGAAATTCATCATAGAAGTCGATGAAAGCCGCGGCCGAGGAGCCGCAGAGCGTCCGGCGGTCGGACGGACGGCGACCAGGCCTCAATGCCCACGCGAATGTTTAGATGGCGGTAATCCGGGGCTCGTTTCGAAGTCTCGCGAAGAGGCCTTGGTTGTGGAACACTACTGGGGCTGCGACTTTCCCTATTATACAATTTTTACCCAATTGCAGGGACTGGATTTTTGTAGGAGGACGAGGTCAGTACCTCAGCGAATAAGTCGCAGATGGAGGTTAGAGAAGATCCACCGGCTCTGACTGCTTCCGTGACCAGAACTCGTCCCTTCAGATCTCCGTGTCGACACCGGCCGTCGTTTTCGTCCTCCCCTAGTGGAACAGGAAAACGAAGGACGACGGCGGGCGCCCGGCTGAGTCTAGCCCTCAGACACTCTCAGGCTCGCGCTGCACACAAAGACGTCTGCGCGGCACGCAAGGTCGCTGGCATTTTTCGATCTCTCGAAAATTCGTGCAGAATGGAATGAATGAGGAAAAGGGAAGCAGCGAGAAAGAAGGAGAAACGAAAGAGGAGGAATTGTGAAGTATGACGACAAACACAAAAAAGCGTGTACTCACCCGAGCATCAGTTCAAGCTCGCCGCTGCTCGTGCCGCTGTCCGACGCGCACTTGTGTTGCTCGAACTCTGAAAACGATAAATCAAGATCGGATCAAAGTCTCTCGACCATCGGCTTAGTAACATAAACATTTTCGGAACAACAAATACAATATCGATGAAAAAAACGAGGCCAAATAGCCGTTGATGTAAACTTTACAGCGGCTCAACACATTCCTCTACTTCTCCCAAAAATTCACCGTCTTCACCTCAGTTTTTTTCAATTTTTACACCAAATTTCAATGAGAAAAAGCATTTTCAGTTCATTCAAATGAGATGTGATTCGATTGCGCCACTTCACACACACTACTGCATTTTCCAGTTCTCTCTCTCGAGTCCGTGTTTATTAGCCCATCTCCGGAATGCACCTGCATAAACATAGAGGAAAATTCGTCAAAACAACACACATCCCTCACGAAAAAATTAGAAAGTAGGATTCAGAGCGCCAATTTTTGATTTAAATTTTCAAACAAATTTTTCGATTGAAATGAGGACGCCCCTGGCACTAGATAGCACTTGTTTTTAATTAGTGAAATACTGAGGCTGACCAGGAAGAGGCTGCTTCCACGCGGCATTATTCCTGTTCGAAAAGTTTATCTTTTTCTCTATGGATTTCTTTTGTATGGAACTACATCGCCAGCGAAAGAGGGCTAATTTTAGAATCTTGAGATTCAAAATCACGTAGAAATGCGGAAGTGACAGTGCAATGTTTGGAATGTAATGAACGCCACGTTTAGGAAATGCTGAAAAGCTAACCTCCACAGAACGGAGTGAGAAAGGAACTAACAAATCAAGGGAAATTCGGGATAGACCCTCGAGTCAACGAGTACTGTATTCACAGTACTTCTGTTACACTTTGAGGACTGTCTCGGCGGAATTCGAGGCAGCATTGACAACCGCTGTGATTTTGGATGCAGTTAGAAGAGGAAAATCAGCAGAAATAGGCCAATGTGCGGATGCCTGTAGGAACGCGCGTTCGACCGGATGAAAATTCACCAAAATGAGAGACGATGATGGCCAGCCGAGGGCTCGTCTGCGCGCCGGCTAATTGGCATGCGAGTCCATCGTGCGATACTTTGGGGTGGAACCCGATCGGCGTCGCCCTAAATGCGGACGGATCGTCGTCGTCGTCGTCGTTCTGAAAGCGAAGATCGTCTGCTGATGGAGCGCTCGGGGTGACCGGTAAAGAAGACTGAGCGGCAGGGGACGGATGCTTCCGAAAGGAACTGCTAGGAAAACCGAGAACTTGGACCGACGACTACCACGACCACCACTCACGCCCGTTCGGCTTCAAACTAGGCAAAACGATGCTGCTGGTGCTGGCTGGCTGGATGGATGGAGCTAGGGGAGGCTAGCCTGAGCGATTGTGTGCGGCGATACCAGTTTCGACTAGCGGTAGTGATCCGCCTACTAGCCGCCCGCAGCAGCAGCAGACCAACACGGACCGGCTTTTACCCCTAACAACTCCTCTCCTCCCTCCTTCTCTCTTTCAAATAGCCAGTCCTAACCATCTGGTAGGAGGCGGATTTCCTTGCTCTGTGCACGCGGTATTCAGCCGAAAGGGGATTCGCTAAGAAAGAGCATGCTAAGCGAAAATTTGACATTACGAAATATGCTGGATCGCATGTGGCCGTAATGTGCGACCAGCACGCAACAGTCGTTGAGATGGGGGACGCTGAGAAACTCCACAGACGATCAAAAAGAACAATGATCGTCGAGGACTCGAAAATGTGAAGCTAAGACTTAACTCCAGCAGAAACCTAGAATATGCATGTCAAGCTCTAAGCACTATAAATCGGATCAGTTAACCTTCATGTCTAGCTGAGAGGCAAAAACGCCGGCTCAAGCTTGTTCCGTTACAGCGTTTCAAACGCGACGAACAATCATTGGCGCCGCCTTCAGAAGCAGCTTTTTGCTGCGATGTCTCAGCGGGATGACTTGGACGGGTCGATTGGCAGGTTGAGTGTGCTCTGCAGTGATTCGGATACGGATTATCGCCACAATCCGACGTGTTAGCGTAAATCCGTGCGAACCATCGTCGTGTGGGCCTCCATCGTCGATCATGGATTAGGCGATGATAGACGTCGGTCTAAGACGCTTAATCGGCGGGGGTGCTCGATGGACCCCCGCTGAGCGTTGGTGGCCCCCCGACGTCCACATCGGTCGGTCGGCGGTCGTCGTCCACCAATGAATGCTTGGTCACTCTGTGTGTGTGACAAGGCGGTGCCCAATTAGCATAGAGCACCCCCTCACACATACACCAACGTACGCAAATCGAACCCCAACCCCCTTTCACCCTTTCCACCTCTGCGGACAACACCACGGCAGCTGCAGCTGCACGATTATGCAAATGGAGTGACCACCGTATATAGTGCAAATTCGACGGATTCTTGTCGAGCAATGAAATAGAACTCAAAACAAAAATATTCGGAAATTAGCCATTCGGGACTGCAGCCAGCTTCCAAGCAGCTGAATAGGGCTATTCGCCGTTTGACATTACTCCATAGGATTTATGGGCTGCTCAAAAAGCAACAACTCTTCATAAAAGTGGCTTCGTGGTTATTGCGACACACAGCCGCTTCTTTCATGAACAACCCTTCCTCCGTGGAAACTTTTTTTCTAAGAGGAAATCGCTAGAAATCTTCGAAATATCACGGAAAAGGAGTGAATCCGACGATATTCCTCCATGGTCGACCCGAAATGGGCGCCCTATTTTGCCTGCTGGCAACGATATCAGCCGTCGATGGGGATTGCTGTTACTTAATGGGCATGTGCGGACGGAAACGGAAAAGTGGTGATGCATAGGGAAGTGCGAATGTCACTGAACGTTCCACGATGTCATTAGCACAGAGACATGCTCTGTGGTGCCCTTATGGAAGTGAAATGCGCTGTCCAAGATTTCGCACTCAGCGACTCAAGATAGACGTTTTCAGAGGCGTTTCTGGGGAGAACGACAGAGTCACCACTCTGATTTCCCTAGGGCAGCCTACAAGAACTGGCTACTTCTTCAAACGGAAACCACCTCACAAGTAATCATATAACGGGAAAAACGTAGAACAATGAGGAGCCCACAGTTTTTGAGGGTAAGAAACGATAGGAAAATGTCACACTGCACTGCCGATCGGTGACACGTCCCGTTGCAAGACAAGATCGCTGAGGAAAAAAGGCGTCGTGTGTGGTCGAGAATGTCTGAATGGTTTGACTTGTCTGTCGTCTACAGTACCCACAAGACAGGCAAAAAAAAACTCTCCCGAGTGGAATGAGTTGTCAATCGATTCAATGCGCGCAGTGCACGAATTTGTGACTTTTTTCCACTGGCAATCGACGTCCGCCATTAATTTCGAAGAAACCAGTGAGATTGAACTGATCGTCGTATAAAAAAAGTCGTCCTGACCGAAGAGTCATCGAATTTGTGGAGCAGCAATAGCCAGCCGCTTAGAAAAGCTTTATCTTCCGCTTTATCGTACGTGAACACGAAACAATGGACTTCTGTTACCGTACAAAACTACTGGTCGAAATTTATGGAGCCGCCGATCGTTTGATTTCTTTTGAAGTTTACTACTGCCGATATTGCCGGCCAGAGTCTCCATAAACTTTTATCGATGCCGAAGCGCCTGAACTCATCGCACTCATAGCCGAGGAAATCGGCATTGAAAGTGGTGAGATATTGATGGGTTGAGCTTCATTCTGATTAATTTTGGCTACGCTTAGCTTTGTTTGCATCTAACATCCACCACTGGGCAGTGACCGAAAGAAGAAGAGCGAGGGTACTTTACGAGCATCAGAACTACCTATAGAACTCTTGAGCTCTAGAATGCAGTAATGGCGCTTCAATGCAAATTCTAAGAACGTGGGCGCTCTCTTTCGCCTTTTTCCGATTTCCTAGGAAACGTAGGACAAATTAGCAACATTTCAGCTCGTTTTCAAGGTAACAAAAAAATTTCAAAAGCGGCCAAGGCAGTACTTACGGTTGTCCTCGTTGAGTCGAAACTGTGAATAGAGTTGATAGGCGAGATTATCAATAGCTTCGTGAGATCCAGTATGAAAGCCGGCGTCTTCGCTGTCGCCTCGACTCGTCGAATACTGTAGAAGACCCGCCATTTGTGGTTTGTGGAAGTTTTACCGAGTTGCGTGCTGAGCAGAATCGCCGCGTCGTCTCGTCGTCGTCGAGCTGATGGTGGAGGAGGGTCGCTGAGAGAGCGGAATCTGCAACGAGGCCAGGAATTGAGCCGGTCGGCAAGTGACGGAGGGTGGTGACGGCGCCAATTTCGAAACGAAGGCGACGAAGAACGCGCCATGAACACCGATACGCAGTTGTAAATCGAGCTGTATAGCCGCATGAAATAAACAAAAAACGAGCACACACGCGATGAATTAAAACATTAAATGGGACACGGGAGATGCAAGAGACGCGTTGTCTGCTAGAAATGCTAGAAGAAAGAAATAAACGCAGTTCAGGCACTGATAAGGCAGAACCGATGTCAAATAAAACCTCGGAAGCGAAGATTTGAAGATTAGACAAGCCAAAAATTTCATCCATCGAGAGAGATTCACATTTTGAAGAGCAAAATCACTTTTTCTAGACCGTGACCTGTTCAAACTATTATTGTAACTAGTCCTATGCCTAATCTAAGCACAATTTGATTACTTTCAAATAGTGGACGGTAAAATAAAGGCCCGGAGAGGGGGATTTCGAAAGTTCTTCGTGAAATGATGGCTGCGAAAAAGCGAAAGAGACCAGCGCGCGCCAACGAGTGAGGCTGGCTGGCTGGCGCGGACTGATGTTATCTGCGGGTGAATCAGAAGCCAAAGTGCCAGAGCGGCGGCCAGTCGACTCGTAGGCAAAAGCATCAACTGAACAATCACTACAAGACGCGACATCGGGAAATCCCGTTAGAACACTTACGAAACCAGGAGAATCCACTATAGGAATCCTTAACAGCCAAAATGTTCTGGTGACTTGAATAGAATCGGTTCGAACGTTGAGCTAGCAGCAGCAGAACAGCGATCGAGCTCAGCCGGTCGCGGGCAGGCAGGCAGGCAGCACTGGACAGGCCGGCCGCGATGGTTGTGGGGGTAGCGGGGTGGCGAACGAGAGAGGGATGACAGATTACTGCGAGCGAAACCCTGTTTCGCTCGAGTAATGGGACGATAATTGGACATGTCCACATACGCACACAAAAGCGGTGTCAAGGCAGTTGGGCAATTCGAAGTCAAGCGAGATGTTGTACGTTTTACAATTAGACCAACGACGGGGACGATCCACCGTGCGGCTTTGAGCGGACGGACACAGCTGGCTGTGTCGGCTAGACGACGCCCGACTCTCTCGACACCACCTGGCCTCGGATAATCATGGGTCAGCACCAGGTGTGCTCTCTGAACAACACGTCCGAATGAAAATTCCAAAAATTCTTCTCCAGGCTAATTTCGTGTCGGGCAGTGCTTAAACAGACCGCTGAGAGATAACGGTGTCCGACGCGCTAATTTCGAAACGGAATTTGATCGCAAGTCAATTTTTTAGGAGATCGAACTGTTCAAAAATTTCAACGTTTTTGCTAGCAATTCAGTAGGAGAAACTTTGCAGAAAGAAGATCAACCCACTACAGCAACCCTGGTTTTAGTTCAATTTGAACCTAATGAAGTCTGACGGAAACTAAGGAAATATTGGCGAGGAAAAACAACCATTGCAAACCTACAGACGAACGACAGGGGAGTGGCTTTCTTTTCCGAGAGCAGCTATCCTCAAAAGCTACAAGAATGAAGTCCAGATATAAAAGAACTCAAGAGTTTACGAAGTTTCAAAGTTTACAAAGTCCCATCCACGCGTGAATTTTTCAAAATAAGTAAATTTCGAGCGAGCAAAACGAAGATCTTGATGGGCTGCAGTTGAAGGATGAACCAGAACTATTCAGATAACACGAAAATAGAGAGAACAAGAAAAAGATAACGGGTTGGGAAGTTAGAAATACGAGCGGTGCGGAGGCGATTCGGCCGTGCAGTGCCATCAACCGCCAGCTCATATATGGGCTACCATCTGGCCCATTGGCCAATCGGTCATCGTCGAGCAGCACCACCCCTCACCCCGCCCCGGCGAAAACACCTGGACGGCGACGACAGATGGTGTCAATGGCCCACCGGGCTCTCTGGGCATAGGAGAGCACGACGACGCTTCGCTCCTATCTCTTACGTGAACGGCAGCGGAACGAACGAGCTGGACAGCACACGTGCTCGGTCGGCTATCTCGCCGTCGTGTAATTTGCTGTATTTTCTGCGAGCAGCAGAGATAGGAGTCGTGCCAAGCGGTGTCCTACCGCTTCCCAATCAACAATGCACACGAACGGACAAACAAGCAAATAAACAAACATCTGGCGGCCGCTGCCCTCCGCCCGCCTCAGGTTGCTCCTCAACAACGCCTATGAAGCACGAGGTTCAGTCACTCCAGAAACCAGAAGCCAATCAGGCCAGTTGACTTGAGCGAACGAGTGAGTAAGCGGACAGGTGCAGCGGCCGGCAGCACCCACCACAGAACACTAACCTCGTCGGCGAGGCAGCAGTCCCACTCGGTCGGGTCTTTCGAATTCCCTGAGGGAACGACGGACACCGTAACGAAATGGGTGACCAGATGGCCCCTATGGATCTTTTTGAGGTCATTATGATATCTTTCCTGCGCCATAAGCCCCTCCAGAAAGCGAACTCATCTCATGATTTTGCTTACCCCAAAGAACCAACGAATGTCATTCACAGACTCAAAATTCTTAATTGCTTTCTGAATTGCATCCATGTGTCGTGTATACCCACCCGAAACGTGACCGTACCCGGTTACCATAGAAAATCGAGTTCTCTAAGAAAAACTGAAGCGGTGTCGAGGAGCTTTACTTTAAACTGCTGTCTAGTTTTTCTGTGACTGAGTCGGGGAGTGGTTTTCTTTATGGGACGGGTTGTCTTTATGTCTAATCGCTGCATTTGGTTACTTTAGATGAGTCATTAGACTACTTTTTCGTTTCCAGATCTGCTATATTACAACTATTTCATTTAAATTTCATTTTTCATTCAAATTCCATTTCTGCATAGCTAAAATGTTTTATCGGTAAATCACTCCCTACTGAATTCAAAAAATTCGAAGAAATTTGAATTGGGTGAAGGCAGAAGTGAAATACCTTTTGCAGAAACAGGAAAAGCTTCCAACTAGTTTTAATAATTACAGAAATCTTAAAAATAATAAAAATTGTCGTGCTCACGAGGTTCAACCCACGCCAATGTGTAACAAGTTTTCATGAGACTCGTGAACTACCTTTGCATTTAATTATTCCATCTTCGAGAGTTGCTAAAATTTCTACCTCTGACTTATGATTATTCTAGCATTAACCTATTAAAATGTCAAGTAAAGGTTAAAGGAAAAATTAAAGTAACGATACGGGTCCACGAAATAAAAATCAGACAAACTCTCAGTTGCCCGAGAGAGGTCTACAGTAGTAAACAAAAACCCACTAAGAGGAAGGGCAGGCATGAATTCGATGTTTTAATTTTCATTTATATTTTTTTTTAGTTTTTGAATAACATTATTTATATCAGTTTTACTTTGTCAGTAGTTGCTAACTTTCATCATCTTACAGTTGTGCTATATGTACGTCCTTAATAAAAAAATCAACAAATGAACTCACAGTCGAGGTCGTCACAGAGGTTCTCAGCGGCTCCTACATTTCCATCGGAGTTCGCGCCATGAATTAAGTCTGTGCCATTTTTTGCGAATGGGCATATTGACAGCTGTTCAATCGTCAAGAAGACAAGGATGCTAAAAGGCTCGATGTGCAGAAGGGCTCAGCGGACGATTTCTCAATTTGGACGGCAATCACTCAGTAGAGATGTGACGCAGAAGGGTTTTTCTCGGCTTCTTCTTACCGAGTGGGTGGTCCCGCGGGGTGGATATTTCTCTGGAACGGAGAACGTGCGAACGCCGCGTTCTTCTTTCACGGGGTCGAGGCATTATTGCAGCAGCAACAGCAGCAGAGCCACCGGCAACCAGGCAGCAGCAGCCACAGCAGCCTTAGCAGCACATGGGTCAACACTCACTCTACTCACTACTCAACTCTCCTCACTACTCGCACACTCACACGGTTTGCACAGACAAACATCGGGAAGTGACGCCTGTTTATTTAGCCTGGAATAGTCGCTAGTGGCAACGAGGGCTGCGTGCGCCCGTGAAGGCCCACCCCCACACGGCCAGTAGAACAGCAGCGAGAACTTCTCCTACTCTTTCTCTACGGAAAAACCTCGACTGGCTTTGAAGTCAGTGCCTTCCCCAGGTCTGACACGGCTTCACCCAGCCCTTTCGGTCATGAGTTGCCCCAGAGGAAAAGCAGAGCCATGCAAAACCAGATTCTTCACAATCGAAGAATCCTCCCTTACCGACAAACACGTAAAAGGCTACGGAAAACCCTGTCATCCACAAGAGCAAGGGCAGGAAAGGACTCACAAACATTTCTGTCCTGATCGCCTAACGTTAAGTGGTTAGTTAGATATGCTCGTTTTGCAACGGGCAGCTTCTACCCGCCCAATTTCGCTAAGGCCCAGTACCAGCTACAGCCTTTAATGCAACGGTACGGTGCACAGATGGTATCGCTTATGATTGAGTCTTTATTATACGTTTAATTTAATAAATATTATGTGAGGATCTGCCCTTCACCATGACATGTAGGTTTCAGGAGAGATTTCTCGTGGAGAATTCTATTAATATCGCCTGACCCGTAACAATTCGCTGATTCCCTTCTTTGTTTGTGGGCCTTCGCTTGTTTTCATATACCGGAAGGTTGAGGAGACCACGGATCGAGAAGTCACGGTTAGGCTCATTTCCTTTTAAACTCTGAAGAGGCTAAAAGACCCCGAATAAAGTTCAACATCAACGTGCACAGCTTTACGAATTCAGAAAAGTCCAAAAATGGCTAAGTCAACGGAAAGTCAGTCGTGACGACTACAGAACCTATAAACCTCAAACAGAGGTCTGAGATCAACCGTCGAAGACTCGCTAGCATACGATTGCCCTTTCGAACGAATAATATAATAAATAATTCCAACTCATGATGATTTTACAGTACTACAACACATAAAATTTTAGATGATGTATAAAACCGGAGAGTCATGTATAGGTATCCTCTTTAATTGCGGAATCCGTGTAAAAGGACACTAAAAGTGTAGAGTGAATTCAAATTGTAAAACTCGTACTTTTTTCAGTGTTATAGTAGCAACGACAAAATGCACCCATTGACGCGGTCTCATAAATTCTAACGATTAACGATGTACACAGCGAAATCGGTTTTCCACTCTTACGCACATCCTCAGCGGTGACCTTCGGCGCGGCGCATCCGCGTGTTTACGTTTTTCCGCACACGCGATAGCAACGAACAGACGAACGACAACAGCTGGGGCAGCGACAAGGTGGAGCAGTGGGCTATGGGTATGAAACGCCTCAGGGGGTTAGAGAAGTGGGTATAGAGGATTTAGCACCGGATAGAGGAGAACGATGTCCACAAGTGAAGCAGTAGCGTCGGTGAGGGGCGAACGAAGGGCAAGCCGGCAGCGGCAAACGATTGGCGCGAGCGATGGCGCAAACGGCCCCGACGAGCCACACGAAAAACGATTTTATCTGCTCTGAAACTGGATTGAGCCATATGCAAAGAAACAATTGCCGACTTCGTCGTCGTCGGCAGCCAGCGACGAGGAAGTTATGACGGGGAAAGTCGGCCGGCCAGACAAGGGCACCCACCGGCGCCTCCTTCAAATTTGCCCAGCGTGGTTCAGCCACCCGGCAAAGAGACCCGATAGAATTCAAAAATATAACAAAAAACCCTCGGCCAAGCTCAGAGACGAGAGAAGATCGTTGAACCACGGAACAGCTTTTATGATCGAAGTTTGGGCAGGTTTACAACCATAATCGATGACGTAGCAGATGTTTTTCGTGTCGATACCACTTACCACATACACCAAACGGGTATAAAATCGACGCTGATCTTGGAGGCATGAAAGGCTTGGTTAGCCCGTGCAAGGATTGATCGCTCGAACGTGAGAGTGATAACAATGCCTCTTACCACTGCACCTCACGCGCCATTATAGAACTTGATCAGCAAAAAGGTTGGAAGGAAGCGTTCATCAGTCGGCTCTGACGATGAGCTCGGTAAGTTACGGAATCGTACTACGCCAAACCAATCACTTACAGAATTTTTGAGGTTCCGACAATTTCTGACCAGTCTCACTAACCCAAAGAACGAGCGTGACCACAAGAACATATGGGAAATTCGTCTTAATTTTCATATATCTAAGATTCACCGGCTTCAACAAAATGTTGTTTTCGCTCCGACCGAACGATATGATTTGTTACAACCAGTGATCAATCAATGAGCTAAGCCACAGGATTTACTTGAAAGCTCGCGGATTGAAGACAAGAGATCAGATCATCTTGATCACGCTTGAGAATTTTTTCAAAAAAAGAAGGATTTATGTAGACAATTGTTGAATAACCAGAAAATCAGCCCTAGTGAGAATTAATGCAGCAGCGAACCTGTGCAAAATACAAAAAATGAATTTTCCAAAAAATTGAATATTGTGGCTAACAGATAGTCCTTTAATTGCTACAATGGAAAATCTTAGTTTTGATAGATCAGATTTTGGAAATTTTGGTGCCACATATTCCCCGCATCTTGGAGTTCATTTTGTCAATTTCGTTACTTACTTATTGCACATCAATGTGGATATAACGATAACTAAGTAAATAAAATACCAGAAACTCGGTCCTTCTTAGGATTTTGACAGGATTTTCAAAGTCGATACTCAAGAGCTTTGTCCAGGGCCGGGATAACATGTCATGGGATGACTTTCATGATCGAAATCGAGGGAGGTTTACAGTCTTAATTGATGAAATAACAATACAAAACGAAAGATGAGAGATGAAAGGATGAGTGATTGCAGGACAGGTATGATGGCAATGCCTGAGTCCTATCCGAGTGGCCAAACGATGGCCGAAGACGAGGCGCTGAGGCACACAAGGCCCAGGAGCGGCGCACGTCAGGGCCTGAAGGAGTGACTGGCACTGGTCAGAGGGGGCGGAGCGGGCGGTGGGGGTAGCGACGACGACGGCGGCCGGCCGGCCGGACGTCCACCGACGGCCATTGCCCGTATAGGTGGGGTGGGGGTGTGGGAGCTCCACCTACTACAGCTGGCCCTGGCAGATGGAACCAAGAAGAGCGAAGCCAACCCCCATCACCCAGCCCACACATGGAGGCCTTGATCCAGCCGTCACGAACGACCAGCCAAACTCGTTCGCCTCACGAACACACGCCGTCTACGGAATGGCCCCAGGCACTGCTGGTGCCCATGGCCAGAGAGCTTTTGTCTGGCCGGGATCGGAAGTCAGCAAGTAACCGCTGAACCGGACTACGAGAAGAATAGAGCGAAAAGCGCCAAGTGACCTCAAGTGTGGAAATATGCGCCTGAAACATTCTCTACAGAAGGCTCTTAGGGAGGCAAGCCTAATAAAGCTCAAGCGGAATCCAGAGAAAGTAACGACAAATTTCGATGCGATATTTAGTTAGACGGAAAAAAGTGAATTTAAAAAAATTGAACGAGATAAATTTAACGATTCCCATAATCCATTCTAGGCTCGCTGCACTTTCAGTCTCTCTTGTTTACTCTGAAATTTTACACCGAATACAGCTCATTACCTAGTCCCAATATTCTTTTGTTTTTGAGACGTTTTTTTTTCTCGAGCTTTGATAGAACTTACCCCGCCGTTGCAGCTACATTTTCTATCAGTAGTAATCGTAGCCTATGTTATGTTTTCTTCTGAAGTTCCTGCAGTACAAGTACAAGCTGTGAATATCGCACCTTTATTACTTCATTGCTTTTATTACCATGTTTTTGTCTATTACTGTCAAGTATGTATAGGAGGGTATAGCAGGAGGGTATGTGTGTATAGTAGGAGGGTATGAACTTCCAATAGAACTAGGTTTGTCGCTTTCTCGATTTTTCGACATTGAAAATCACTAGAGATCCATCACTTTTGGCTCAGAGACGAGGAGCGAATATAAGAAGGAAAATTCATCCTAAAGCAGAATTCCTGCTGGAGGTAGTACCTTTCTGATATCCAAAATTTAGGGTTCCTACTTCTGAGAGAACAGAGATTTTATGCCTATACTTTTGAAAACTCAATTTAATCCGATTCACCACGACGGTCGTAATTCAAGAGCATCGAAAAATCAAATCGCCCTAAAATTTATCTGACATCAAGCCGAGCGCCGAAAGCTGAGGTGATGCCCGCTGTCGTGCTTCTGAGTCTTCTCCAGTGACTTTTCCCAACTTATTAAGTCCGGAGAACTTCAGCAACGAAACTCGTTGACGACAGTCCCCGTTGATGGGTTAGGGTATGTCCACACAGACGAAAAGAGTTGAGGTAGGGGAGGGTATCCATCTGCTCGACATATGGCGTCGATCCACTAAACACCACAAGAAGCGCGCCATCTCGCTGTAACACCGTCACGATGTTGATTTCTACCCGGTAAAATGCCCATGTCGCTACGGCACTAAAGCCGAAAGGCGCGTCCAGGTGTAGCCAACATCACCCATTAGCGACCGTCCATCGACGAACTTAGCTCTGATGAAGCTGTGTACGATCCCGAGAGCAGAATTGGAGGACGAAGGTACTTCCAGCTTCCCTTTCTCCATTTTCCTGGTCGATGGTAAAGGTATAGTTAGCAGAATTTCACCAAACACGATCAGGATCCAGCCTGCGTCCGATTTTTCCGATGAACCTAGCATCATCTTGACGTCAGATTTCGAATAATTCATTATTTTAGGCAAGTAGTTCAAAACCCTGGGAATTAGTGTTGATAAGAGAATTCAGCCCTATGCCATCAAAGTTTTTTTTTCTGAAATACACTCCGAGTCATTAAGTCTATACAAAAATTTCTGTAAACGCTCAAAATACAGTACTTGCTCTAGTGTATAACATATAACAATACTAGTACCGTTAGATTTGCTCTATCGGCAGTTAAATAATCACAACGCGCTCAGGTTCAAAGGCCTTAGGACCTGACTTCTAGTTTTTTTTTTTCAAGATTCAAAGACATTGAATTTTAGTAGAAAAAAAAGAACCCTGCGTTTTCCTGAGAAATCGACCCCCAGAAAGTAGCAAGTTGTAAGCCACGGTGGATCAAAGCTTACTCCACCAGCTGTTTATGAATAAAGAAAAGTAGAAGTCTTACCACTTCTGGTAGTAAATTTGGTACTTTTCCTCTCAATGCTCAATTATCATATCATGCGCAACCGTATTCAATATCATACCACCATTTAATTGGGCATTAAGAGGAAAAGTACCGTAAATTCTTGGTAATGTCGTCAGGCAGGAGGAATTTGTTTATTGTTTGAATGGACGAGGTCTTTGATTGGCACTGACGTTCTCTTCAAGCCGTAGCGCTTTGAGTTTTCAAAAAATGTCGACGACACGTGTTTAGTTGTGTGCCTCAGCAGCAGTAGTAGAGGAAGAAGAAGAGAAAATGGGTCGAGTTGGTCGGAGGTGGCTGCGTGTGGTGTCTTCCCAGGGTCTTTCTTCTGCGGCAGTCGCGAGCACATCAAACCTGTCGCTTTGTCTCTTCGAACGGGACTCTGTGAAAAACTCGCGAAAAGTGATCGAGGGAGATGAACGGCCAGCCCGAAACGAGCGTCGGCTAGTCAGTCAGCCGGCCACACGCCCAGAGACACACACACTCAGTACACGACCCAGAGAAGGCCAAATTGGAGATGCATAAGAATCAGAAGAGCTCAGGACGATTTTCCCCAAGCGCAAGATGCTCGGAGAATCGGCCTCGGTGACGAGAAAACGGACCGACCGACCGGCTCACTGCGTACCGTCGTCGTTCGCCGGCAGGATCGTATTACCCGGCTGTGTTCACAGAGACAAAGTTCGGTCGAGCGGACGTGAAGAGCCGTTTCGTTCTTTGGTCAGGATCACTCACACACAGGCTGCTCGATGTACCCGTTCTGTATGTCTATTTGCCAAGCACGAACGAGGCGATCGGCGACGGCCGACCGAAGAAGAAGACGAAGAAGAAGAAAGCCGTGCCGACGCGACGACACATAGCCCATTCACCTTTTATGGGCCACGGAAATCTTGATCGGATATTGAGTAACACACATCGATGAATAGACGCCAAGGTTCCTCATCACCAGGTGCTCCATGGACGATAAAAGCCGTACTTTCAGCGCCGTGCTAAAGAGATGCCGAAGCGCCGAAGTGGAGTGAAAAACGACGAGGAGAAACGACAGAATGTGTGGCTGTAAAGGTCGACCATTGTCTGGAGAGCGCGGATCAATCGAAAATTTGACTTGTTTCTCGTACGCTCGTAACAGTAGGGAAAGAAATCCGCAACAATTCAGTCGGGAAAAAAAGGTATTAAAAAATCATTTCTTGAAAAAAGTTTTAACAAGCTAGTTAATAGGATCAAGAATGCTCTGCAGTGATTTGCTCGAAGATGAGGCAGTTGTTTTCACTTCAGAGAGGTTTCTTTTTAGGTGGACTTGAAGGAAAGGATTGCCTCTCTTGCTGGAGAATCATTTCAGGCCCATGCCTGACTCTTCTTCTGGTAGACAAGAACGACTTTACCCACGAAGGCGAACGAACTCGGCTCTCGTCCGCATTTGATGAGAAAGCCTTTACTAAAGCACACCGTTTTCGCGGATATTCAAAATAATCATGATATAAGGCTAGCAGTAAAGCTGAAATCGTTTCTGAAGGCATGAAACAGAGCGACCAATGGGCAATGTGAAGCTGTTTCGAAATCCTGGCTCATCTCACCGAGCTTTTCATTCCTAGCTTAATTGCATCGCAAGGCGAATGTTTTTGACGAGTTTTTTGAACGAAATCTGACGTCTAAATCTCTTCGGAAGACCCCATCCTTCATTGCCCCTTCTCTCTACCTTCAGGAAAGGAAAATGTTAGAGATCAAATGGACAGGTAGGCAAATGCCTAGACAAAGCTGGTTAGACATTGTGCCCACCGGGTAATTTATATCTACCTATCTACCTTACCGCTAACCCATCTGAAATGTCTGACTTAGCGATAGTGAGTGGACCATTATTTTCGGCGGGAATATTAGAGAGAATTACATTCCAGTTTTAAAACTAATTTCACGTTGGACTCCCAACAGTGACGGCATCCGGTGGTTTTTTGTCCTAAGTATGACGCGTATGGCACGTGATTCTTCTAATTTCAGCTGTCCAGATTAAAAGCTGACTCATCATGAAAAGGTAATTTCCATGGTTATGAAAAATAAGGACTATTAAATTAATTATATTGGAAATCAAATCGATCATTTCCGAGGTGGTCGAAGCGAAGTTAAATACGTTTTGAGAGCCTACAAATCACACATTGTTGATCGAATATGTCCCTTCCGCAGGAATAGGGAAAAGAAAAGAAAAGAAAAGGAGAGATTCGAAATCTTCCATACAAATTTTTAGCAGCCTAAACTATAATAGAAGATTTGAACTTCAGAAATCAGGTACATATCGTCAACACTGAACTTTGACTGTCTCCTACCTTCGGTGCACAAGGAAGTTCCCGAGGGCCAGCCAAATCAAACTTGCATTCCAGTTCGGCAGCAGCTTTCAGAAATATTGCCTCTGGGCAACGACTGCCGACAGCTGCCCACCTCCTGAGGGTAATTGTTCACCTCGTAAATGTTAATGCCACCCTTTTCATTATTCTTTCTTGCGAACCAATATATTCTAACCGAATACCACATCCTTTTCTTTTACTGACCGATGGATTTTCGATCTGCGAGGAAGCTCTGCCGTGGACGTCGTGCCACTCATATTGGACGGGCTGGGAAAAAAGTGCCTAACGAGGAGTCGTCGTGTCGCCTGCTGGTCTGTTAGCAATCTCTTATCACTTCAGCTGTTTGCTCTGTTTTACTGCTATCTCTTTATCAAAGTAATTTGCACCGATATTTCGCATGTCATCGGTGACAGCGATCCGGTGGAACACTTCGATCAGAGGGCTTCATTAATAGCGATCGGGAACGGGAGCAAATGAGTCATTTTCGATGAATCGCCGAAGATTTGATGAAGGATGACAGATGAAAAATGATGACGGTGACAGGTTTGCTCATTTCCTGAAGAGTGGGACCCGAACAAATCTCATTAAACAGGCAGAACTATGAAATTTCAAGACAAAAGACGAAATCTATAAGAGTCAGTGAAATGGAGCCTACCAGCAGTTGAAGATGTCATTCGTTTACCTGGCACGAATATCGCTGCAATCCAAGTAAATTTGACTGGAGTAGATAGGTAAGCAGGTCATCACCTGAAAAATGAAATTTGAGAAAATAATGAGAAGGCAAAAAAACTGTTCACGACGTTATCGAAAATTCAAAAAAAGTTATTGGGACACAAAAATGATCATTGAAAATATGTTTCGCTCTCGTATTTAGGGAAAGAAGAACATTTAGAACATCGAAATTGGTGGAGAAAGATAATTAATGAGAACTTAACCGGAAAACTTAGAATTAATGACACCAGTTGATGTAATCGAAAAAAACTTGAAAGCGACTGTTTTCGCTTTCTTATCCACCCCCAATTTATCAACCTCTCCTTGGGAAATTGTCTCACTAATCAAGCTAATCTAATCGTAGCCGCGGATCTATTCGCTTTATAGACGTAGAAAGTTGCACTTGACTTTGCCAGCTATCGACCAAGCCTTCTGTGCACTTTTTGTGCACCGCGGCCCGAAACTGCCACGAGCCCTCGGGGCGATAAGCGAGAGATCTAGAGTTTCGTGAGGGTTTTTCTCGTTCCTCAGAGGCTTGTATTTTCCGAAGATTTCGCACCTCCCTAACCGCTCCGTTCTCAGATCTCAGCACTTTTTCTGGCGATTTTTTCCACGCCAGAATAACGAGCCGAAAATCCCTCGGCTGGATGGTCGGCCTTCATCACCAGCCGGCGAAAGAACCAGGTAATATCTTACTGAGCCAAGCAACCAACCAGCCAGTCAAACCAAGGCCTCGTGGGAGCGACAAAAACGGCGCAGAGCGATTTTCCACGACCCTGAGACTGCTCGCCGAATGGCTATGTCCTTTCGCTCCCCATATGGAATGGCTAGATCGAAAATTGCCTCAATTATCTTTATTGTTTACAGGTTTCTTTCATAACGTGGAGGACATTTTTTCACGACGATCCAGCTAACAGAAATTGAACCACTCGATGCGATGAGATCTTCGAAAATTGCTGTCCAGTGATTCCAATGAAACCCATTTTGTTCATAGTTACTACAATGAGAAAAGATCACGCTTTCATAAAAATCATTCAGAAAATAGTACTTTGCTTACTTATGTGGTCCCAGTCGATAGAAAGAGCGGGGTCTTATCTTTCCTCATGTACTTTTGCGTTCGCCATTCTAGGTTTTCATCAAATTGTTTTTAATGGGTAATAATCCTAACAAGAGTGCAATGTGATGGAGTGCAAAATAAACAGACCCTCATTTTATGGCAATATGACCGCTGGCTACATTTCCCAAATGTGTTGCGGTTCCCAGTTAATCACTTAGCGCCGAGGTGTCGCGGTTACTGTGAAAACGCCAAAGAGGCGATGTCACCCCAGTGAAGTGGCTGAAAGGAGCAGCAGCAGTAGGAGCAGCAGCAGCAGCTATAATATGCGCCATCATTGGGGCACTTCTCGCCGGCCGGCCGTCCGAGTGTGAAGCCCGAGGGACATGCCGGGGCATAATGGAGATATGGGAAGGCCTGCAGCACGTAGTGGCACTTGAAAATGTGCTCGAACCGACTACGACGACGACGACGACGAGGACGGCGAGTAGCAGCGAAGAGGACCCTCACACAAAACAATCTCTTCTGGGCAATCGATCACAATCGATCGTCGGCCCAATGTCAATAGGGCTGGGAACGGCTACGGGTCGGAGGGCGACGGACGCGACGTCGCTCGCGGAAGCTCTGGCGTCGACTCACTTCAGTGCACTTCCGATCCGTCCGTGGTCGTCATCGTCGTCGTCGTCAAACACTCTCAGACACCGACGACGACGGCGACACGGTCGACGAGTGGCCCACTTTGATGCTGCCGCCATCGCTCAGCTCAGCTTCATCGCCGATCGCCGAAAAAACTCGGCAAAACAGCGGCAACATCGAAGGAAAAAAGGTGTACTTCGGAGAAAAATCTGTTATTGTTCTCCGCCGGCTCCATAGAAAAAACATACTTAACCATAAAATCCTGACAAATTGTAGCGAACACCAGAACGATATGTACTCTAGATAATATTCTGTTGACTTTTGAAATTATTGTCATCGTATAAAGTGTGAATGGTTGTTTAATCTCCATTATAATCATCTCCCTTGTTACTACTTTCTCTTTCCTTCATCGAAAGAAAACACCCTTATTACATTTTCAGTGTTCTTCTGCCTTATTTAAAGATCATCAGGTGGGAGCTGTTATTAACAGCCTAACATTCCGGCCTTCTCGTCGTCTTCAGAGTGCAAATGAACATGAACTTAAAATCAAAACAGTGAATAATAACATATCAATTAGAACTATTTATAACGAAATGTCTAGTTTCCGTTTTGTTCCTCAACACTATACGGAAACTAGGAAGGAAAATATTTTTTGCACCGGAACTCATCAGTGATGAAGGGAAACCACGTAGAGACTGTAAAAATTAAACAAAAAGGATTGACCTGTGTGGCTGTGTCGCCCACGAAAACCTTTTCAATCCTGTCATTTCTGAGAAGATGCAGATTATTATCGCATGTTATGTCCCCGTGCTCTATGGATAAACGTAGATATACTATTTTTTATTTATTGAGCGAAGATGGGAATAAAAATAAGTACCAATCTCCAAGTGCTTTCAACTTCAAACCTCGACATCCTTGGGTATGATTTCAATATGTTTTCTTCTGCTCTATGGTATGGTTAGGTTTAAGAAAAGTATTGAAGTTACTACATTGTCATTTGAATATTAAATACCACCCATTTTACAATGTTGCTCTACTTACCATTCTTTTGATACTTTTGACTATGAACTTTGAAATTAATTTCCATTTGCTTTATTTCTACGAAAAGTTTTTCATATGTTCTTTTAGTCATTTCGTTCCTCAGCTTCCAGTTTGAGTTCTCCAATCCGTTCCGAAGATTTATCTGGTGATTAACACTAAAGTGGAACTGATCAAACGTCATCTGTTTACTACTGGTATCGCAGTGAAATGTACCAGCGTTAGATAAGAACTATTATAAAAAGTTGTTTTTGAAATCTTCCAACCCCATGTAATTGTATCGCAATTCGGCAATCAGAGCTGGAGCAGCAGCAGGTAGAAAGAGAACGTGGAAAGGATCCAATAAAACATCTGAACTGGCAAAAAGGAGGTGAGAAATGAGGTGAAAGAAGAGAGATCACAAAAGCAATAGAAAAGAAAAGAGGAAAGTTGGAAAATATGTTTTGCCTTTGCAGGCGAAAGATGGGAAGATGTCAAAGAATAGGAGTGGTAGAAAAATATTGAAAATAAGGAAGAAATGAAGCAAAAAGAGCAGCGAAGAAGGGACGAAGTGTAGGATGGTGGACAGGGGAGTACCGTCAACAGGGAAGTCCATTCTCTTTGTGTTTGTGCCCGTCGCGCCGACCGTTCTCATCCGGCGGTCTCGCTGTCCACGAGGGGAAAAGCAGCGAGCGGTGTGGTCGAAAGAAAGTGGACAGTTATAATAAAATCGGAGACACAAACAGCTGGCCGTTGCACAACGAAAACAACCGGAAAACATAGTGCAGAAACTGCTGCAGAAACCACTCCACTACAGAATAATGACCGTCTATTGTTCTACATATTGCAGTGGAACAGACAAGATTTATCGGCTGCCTATTCAGATCTCTTCAATAGAACACATAATCAGCTTTCAAGGAGGCGAAAACTCAAAAAGGAATCAAAAAAATCCAAAAAAAAAGAGAAAAGAGAGAAGCCAGAAGAGGAAGAAGATGCTGAGAAAGAGAGTGTTCATCGCTGGTATTATGTGGCCTTCCCATCAAAGTCAGATCTCTTCAATGGAACCCAAATCCGAACTCATTGGTATTAAATGAGGTAAAAACGCCAAAATGAATCAAACAATTCGGAAAAAAGACGCGAAACCGAGAAGCGAAGAGAGAAAGAAGATGTTCTGCCGCTCATACTTAGACAAGCCAAAATGAATAGTTTTCTGCGCTTTAGACCTCTAAAATTGCCAATCTTTAAATCACAAATGTAATAAATAGAAAACGGTAATCGATAGCAATAGTGTTAATCTTAAATAGAGATCATGAGGTTGATTTTCTTCTAGTAAGGGGGAACGGACATTCCCAACTGTTACACCTTTTTGACTTTTCTATTTTGATGTTACTCAAGCCGCCCTAAACGCTACACTAGAAATTTAAATTGACATCGCCGAAGCCTGGGTAGAATAGAAACATTGCAATAAGTTAGGTGGATTACTCTACCCCTACCAAGATTTATCCAGCTCGATTTGAAAACATCTAGATCAAAATGTAAGTGAAGCAGGTGTTCCTGTATTGTTCACGGTTGTCGGAAAATTTCAAACGATATTTTTTCGGCCAGCGATTCAGCGTTCTCGTCGGTGCCTCAAGGAACGTTAGCATATTGGTGAGATCGAGATGATTCACCGAATACTTGGGCAGAGGTGGGAATTCACAGACTTCTCTTGAGCAATACTTTACAGCCTCATTTTTTTATTTAGGTACAACAACATAATATAGTACTAATTCAACAACCACACAGGTTAAAATTCTTCTTTAATTCTTACAGTTTCTACTACTAGTTTCTGGTTTTCCTTCACTACTGATGAGTTACGGGGGGAATTTACAGCCTTTCCGTATAGTTTCCGTATAGTGTTAAGGAACGAAACGGAAACTAGTCATTTCGTCATAGATGGTCTTAATTGTTCTGTTATTAATTACTGTTTTATTTTAGTTTATGTTCATTCTCCTCCGATTCGTATTATTCGTATGGGGAGCCACTAATGGCTAGGGCCTCGTGGGGATGGCCTTTTCGCGAACGAACTCGAAGCCGATTACCGTATATGCGGGGGTGAGGTGGATGGGTATAGGAGAGTGTGTTTGTCACGTCGTCATCAGATCCTCCGTCGGACGGTGTCCATTGTGTGTGTGTGTGACGACGGCCGAGGGTTGTTTCTCATCGGTCACCATGCCGGCCATTGTTTTGCCGAGAATCATACGTATTTAGGCTCCTACTCACGTTGATTGATCGGGTACCGAGCTCTGGGAACTGCCGGGAACATTCAGCCTCAGGCGCATTTCGCATTTTTTTGTACGAGCAACGGAGCCCCGGCACCTTACCGTTTGGGTCAGTGGTGCATCGAGTTATTTCTTAAGGTGCTACCATTGAAGGGTCAGGTGTGGCCAACGCTCTTTATTGAAAGATGGGACCACTCGAAAACCTGGCAGAGGGTACAGAACGCTTAAAAGAGAAACAAGCATCTATAATAACATCCATTACGACCTTATGCTGAAGACACAAAGGTCTTACCATACGTCTCTTCAAATTCTTACGAATACGACAACGATCACACGATTCAGGATGATTACCCTTTTGGGCATACCTTGTCCAGTAACTCGTGATTATCTAATTTTAAATAGGTTAGTGCAGTCTGTTCGAAATAGAAAGACACGGGTTCAATTCCCGTCCGATGTCAGTGTTTTGCGAATAACCTAGCATCTCCAAATATATAATTTTGAATAGTTAAGCAACCGCTGTATTCCAGCGAAGGGGTAATAGGTTGGTTGGTGCTCTTCAAGTGAAGTTCCATCTTCGTGTGCTCCCTAGGTCTAATTTTGCTAGTACTCGACGGATGGCTGTACCCGGACCGCTTCAATGAAATGTCCCACTCGAAAATCTGGACTGGAAAATCGAAATATGTACAATATCAACACCGAGATTCAATCGTATCTGTTGAACGCGGTCGGTGCGCCTAGGTAACTGTCCTAGTGTCCTTAAACCAAGGTATGCTCAAGTTCACGTTTTCACATAAGTTTTCATCACTCATTTTCTCTACCTAGCTCGATCCTTTTACCTTTTCCTAGCTTTTTACCCTGTCCGATTTCTCTTCTCGCACTCAAACTAGGAAGGTCTTTGTGAGTGGCCAGTCACGTTGTACAGTTACATACGAAGGGTGAGCCACGAGCGATGGGAAAGTGGTGGGAATAGTTGAGATGCGGGTTGTGGGGCGGTTTTTTGTTGTCGAGCACAGAAGACGTGTATGAATGTGCATAATGCCCAAGACGAATACAAAATGCTCGTAATGGCGTCTTGGTGGTTGTGCGGCTGAGTCAGCCGACGACGGCGACGACGACGACGTGGAGGAGGTTGCATTCTGATTCCGATCAGAACGTCCGTTCGATCAGGGGATTCGTCATCGGGAAGGAGACCGAGATGTGGAAAGTCGAATACTAGACGTATCACTTTAGACCACCTTTCGGTATCTATCCCTTCTGCCAAAAGAGGTTGTTAGGTCGAAATGTATTGTTTGACGGTCTAAAGTTTCGACCAAGCCGAATACGGCGCCAAAAGAAATTAGTTCTGAAAATGAATCTTAAACAAAATGTTCCGAGCTTTGAAGACGAGAAAACTTGGATATTCAAGACTAGTTAGTTGGAGGACTTGAGCGTGGTCTCAAGCAGTGTTTTGTTCTTTCTTAAATTAGTTGTTTTTATTATTTTGGTTTCATGTTATTTTCTGTGCTGATGTTCTGGTTTCCAATGAGTGCCACAAGTTCGCACTCCCAGTATGAGCTTAATAAATAAATAAATAAATAAATAAATAAATAAATAAATAAATAAATAAATAAATAAATAAATAAATAAATAAATGAATAAATAGCCGCATCTCCTTGCCATGGAGAACCCAGGGCTGACAAAATACTTCTTCACTACACGGTCACCTTAGTTAAGGGTAGAATCAAGAACATAGCTCTATTTCTCGTCATTGATTTCTCCTATTGTAATCTTCTTTCGTGATCCTTTCTTATAACACTTTTTTGACCCTTTCTTATAGCCTTGAGAAGCCGAGCCGCTAACGAACCGTTTTTCGACTGCTTCCTATCAAGAAGCAGTTGGAAACACATAAAGAGTGGAGAAAATCACATGTGTTTGTAGAAAGCAAGGAGAAAGAGATAAAAAACAGAATGGCAATTTGAAGAAACGACTTTTTTCTACGAAGTACAGTATACTACGAAGGTGAATTTGTCTATTTGAGTTCGGTGCTAAATAAAATAGACATTCTCTAAAAGAAAACATTGGACTGATAAGAGACTAAGTTCGGCAAGATCTTATCGCGACCGAATGAATGAATCGTCGAAAAACTTGCTAAGTGAAATTGAAAAAAGGTTCTGAAATTGAGTCTTCAGAAAACTCACTTCAGAAGCTTCGATGGTTCGGTGGAAGACATGAAGTATTTTCAAAAGATTTTGAAAAGATTAAAATCATTAATCACGAGAAATTCAACTATTTCAGAACAGAAACTGCACAAGCAAGGATCAGGCAAAAATCAGGCTTTTCCCATGCCAAAATTAATTAAGGGCAAAGATCCACTGAGACACTGTAGAAAAAGGCGAAAATCTGAACATTGCCTTTGAATTTCGTCCATTTAATAGGCGCCCTAGCGATGAACTCCGATGAGAAATCGACCCACATTAGTCTCGCTCATCGAAGACTTCACTGTTCAAGGTATAGGGCTATAAAGAGTGATTAAAACAGGAACCGCTGACGGTATAAGAACGATCGTAAACCATAGGGTGGTTAGAAAGATGATAGGCGAGACGGTATCACAAATGTGTTTTCTTTCCCTCGTTTTTCCATTTCGAACAAAGCACGCGCCATCAGTCGAATTTATTCTGGGCTGCTTTTACGAATAGATAAATAAGAAAAATGTCCCATAGGCGAAAACCGCCTCATCTCGCCTTTGCCGTGTTTGACTAACCGATATGCCAGCGATTGACGCATCGATAAGACGTCAGCAAACGAGGTCGCATCACCGTGACGAGCTGCTGACTTTATGAACTTGTAGGAAACTCAGTCGGACCAATTAGGTGTGGATCTCCAGCACAGTTCCTTGTTTAGAGCCACTGAAATGAGGCTGCTCCGGATGGATTTGTGATACGGGTTCGAGTCCCAGCTCGGTCACAGTTCTTTGTGGAAAACTCACCAGCATTTGAATACTTTTCGCTTTGTCTTTTCTCGTTTGAGAAAAGTGTTACGGGTTAACGAATGAAAAAGGAACGGTGGCATGGACTCTGTCCCGGCCGATATCTCTAAAAGTTTCCTGCAGAAATTCAAGATAAGGAACAGTTGTAGCGATGCGGTGACAGCAGGGTAACCGGAACCCTAGCTCGATACTTGGAAAATGCTTTCAACCTAACTGGTATAATGTCTAATCTGGCTCACCGGCTCAAGCAGCTATTACGAAAGAGTGCCGAAAGTAAAAGTTTTCTGGCTTAGGGAAGGCGGAAGGGGGCGCAAACGACCGACACAGTTGGGCAGGAGAGCCGTCAACACTACAGTGTGGTGGCTTACTCTGAGTTTTTTCACGTCTTTTTATTATGCACCTCAATTCAATTCTTTGTCTAGATATTTCGAAGCCTACCTTTTGGTTGAGCAAGCCATTGTGCAAAAATAATTATAAATCAGGACCCTTGAGGGCATGAAGCTTCGTTGTTCTCTACCGTGGTAATTGCCATTGGGAACGTTAACAACGGTAACGTTCTACATCCATCAATATTTTCTTATTCGCTTGTAATTATATTTTTTCTCATTTTAACTTCTCATTATCTGATTCTTATCTGTTGTTAATTCCCAACTTGAACATTTAAGCTCTACCCTGCTGGAATAGTATGCAACTGCTGTGTCGTCAGTGATTATGAAGCCTCTCGCCTTCCGCTCCTATCAATTCACTTCTAAACCTCACTTGTGATGGCACGCCTTGTGGCGTATTCAATAAATGAATAAATAAGTGGATTGGGTTGGGGTATCGTCTGGTGGGAAACGGTTTGGTGAACTCCACAACCACCGAACACACTATACAAGCATTATTCGCGCGCACGGCGCGACGTCCTCATTCCGTCGGCGGCGGCGGCGGTGGGCGTGAGGCTGACAGAATTACTTGTGTCAATAGATCACATTCATCGCCGAGCGCGTCGTCGTCACCATTCAAAACAACGTTAATTATTTACCCAGTTATAGAACGACGCGGCCGAATTTTTTAGTGCGGCCGAGGCGCTCGAACCGAATTGAAAGCGATAAAGACGAACTGCTGTAGTAACTGTGCAAACGTCTCCTCCACGGTTGTCGTTTGTCATTCGTTAAACAGATAAGACAGCCGACCCAGCCAGCCTTCGTCTCTGGTTCCACTCGTCTGTCTCCGTCCGTCCGTCCGTCCGTCTGTGTGTGCGTTCGAGTCGGAAGGCTTCCCCCATCGGCCCCGAGCCCACCGTCCCACTCGGGGTCGAGGGACCGCGACATCATCGAACACGAGAACGACGTCGGAAGGAAATGGCTTCATCGCTAACACTCCACTATAAATCAACTCGTCAACGACTCGATTTCAGTCAGAGCGAGGAGAAAGTTGAGATTAGATTCGCGTTGCTGATAAACGTCGAAAGCAAGTCGAGCAAAGAAAACCGTCCCCGGATAGAAAAAACCACAGCACATTAAGCTGTTACAAAACGGCTGCCACTGGCAATGGCCGAAAAGCAGGGGTAACGATCTTCTGGGCCAGATTCATGAACGAAACTGGCGATTTCGGTTACCGATGGGGGATGTAGTTGATGTGTTTGTAGAATAGTAGATGTAATTGCTTAACCACAGCGAGGTATTTGATATCAGATATATATCCGATACACACCATTGGGTACATGAAGCCGCGGAAATCGCTTCGAATTTAACCCATCAAGCTTTGGTGATTCACTGTTAACTGTGGTAAATTTTGGAGTTACCGTCAGGTTTGTTAGCCATGAATCTGTTACCGCATAAAGCACTGGGTATGAAGGTAATGACAGAGAAATCGACGCAAAACAGTCTTCTAAGGATGAGCCATGCATTCGTAAGATATTCGGAATCGTAGAGAAATGCTTAGTGGCTATTTTGGAAGGGTGGAACGTTTACTCTGCGTGAGGACTGAGCTCTCATCCGTGAAGAAATCAATGGTCCCACTGCAGCATGAGGGCCAGTAAGAATGAAAAGCAGAAAAAATGAATGGGTTCACATTGTTCTACGAAAAGTAAGAAAAATAATTCATTTCATTTTAGTTTATTTCAGCGACCTCTAATGATTCCGGCTTTTTAGTAATGATATGGATGTCTATCTGCGTTTTCTCCGATACATTTGAATGTATTTTAACGAATAAATAAATAAATGAATAAATCCAGTTGCTAAACAAGAAAACTCAGCCTTGTTGGGAACCAAACAAGGACATCGGTCAGTGTTCGTTCCAGAGGGCCATACTCGTTGCAACAGTCGTCGAAAGACAAGCTTTCAAATTGGATAAGGGGACGTGTCGTTTTGGAACATGAAGGAGGGGATGGACAGAACGTTAGGAGCCAAATCAGATCTGAATTGAATTAGGTTTTCTTTCGATGAGCGATGGTTGAAGCGTGGGGTAATTTGATAGGTGACACTAATCCAACCTGATTACTGTGACACGAGGGAACGGCGATGGTGGCTGGCGGTTTAGGAGCCGAGCAAGCTGTGGTTGCCGATGGGACGAGCGAGGAACGGGGAGGATATGGGCTGAAACATTCCTCCACCTTTGGCAAAAATAAGACAAATGTTTTTCGTTTTCTTTCGGCATGCGTGGTACAGTGGTAAGAGGCGGCACTGACACTGGCACGGTCGAACGATCAAATCCCGCCGAGCCTTCCGTCTCTTCGAGGTTGGCTAAATTAGACAGACTTGTTTGGGAAGGTAAAGAAAGTGACACGGGTTAGCGACCGATACCCGTAAATCACTGTATAGGCCAGTATAGGCCAAATACGTAATCATCACGTCTCAACGATTCTGAGGGATAACTGATTAACACCGTTGCCTTTATCTTTACCCTTATTTTTCAGCTTCTGTGAAAATCGCTCCGTCTGCAGTCAGTAGAAAATTATATCCTTCGAGTAAAAGAGAGGATAAAAGCGAATCATGTCAAATTTAAACAAATTGGACTTCTTATAGTATAGATTCGTAATTATATGTAGCCACAGAAACAGTTGGACTAAATTCTGAGCAATTCATATTAGAAAAGGCTCCAAAGAAACCGACAAATTGGGGCTGCTCCTGGGTAAGGTTTAGAAAAGGCTGGACAAAATTGAAACAGCTCAACAGAGACCGCACCAGACCAAAGTCTAAACCGCCAGTTCATTACATACGGACGTAATATTTTACAACCGGATTAATACCATCGATTTCAATCTATCCAACGGGATATTGCGACCGTCGTTTTTGAGGAAAGTGGGAACTGGAAACGGTCCACCGACATCGAAGACCGATGACTCTTTTTTCCCCAAAAAACGATCAAGGTCGGTCCACGTTTTTATTTTTACAACTTTTCTTGCATTTCTGATTTCACGATAGGAAATACCCCAGTGTCATTTGATGTTGAGAGTTTGAGGCACCAACTGCACTATCAGGCCAGCGAAAATTGAAAAATTGAAAAATTATAAGGATAAGTGCGCTGTCGGTACATCGAAGCCAGAATTAGAGCGAGATTTTGAAAAAGTGCAAACTCATAAACACCTTCAAAATGCGCATGGGAATCAGACATTTATTTCAGAAAATCCCTCAGCAATTAGTTATAGAATTAAATTCAGTCGGGAGATTCAAATTAGATTAAGTCGCTTTGAGAACTTTGGTCACGCTAAAAAGGCGAACTTTTTATTGACGGAGCACTCAGTGAGAGATGACTCTTTGCTACTCGTCTGTCAAAGGGAAAGAAAGGGGAGACTGAAAGGTGAGAGAGTGTAGATGCCGACATGTGCGAGAGGAGAAAAATCGGAGAAAAATTGTTGTAAATAAAAACGAGAAAAAAAGGAATAGATGAGGAACACATGGCAGACGCCTTCGGAGGAGGCATACAGAATGAAGACTGAAAAAGGGAATAGGGAACCTTGGAAAGGATTCATGGGTCTGGTAAGTTGTTGACTCTAGTCTTTTACTTCTTGCACAACTATCTTCTTTGAAAGTACTTCTTGATTTCAATTCAGTCTTTCCCGGAATTTCCACCGACGGGTATAAGTAAGGTGAGGAGCAGGACTGACTTCCCGCAACCATGGTTTGGTAGACTGATTACAATCTACTGAAAGACGGAGCCCAATCAATTTTCTTGCCTCCCTTTTTCTTCCTTTCTCCAAATTTGGAAGAATCTACAGGTTTTGCATCATTGTATCGCCATATTTATTTGAGCAAGAACAGGTGCAAGTGATTTTTTCACGAAATTCAATAAATCATTTGTAACAGAACTTCAAAGTTCGAAAATAATTCTGATCAACCGTGACTACAAAATTTCGGACCAGATCAGCACCTTTGTCAGAATTTGAGGCTAATTCCCTAAACAAGAATTCTACAGTTTGTTAAGCAATCCCCATCCACGACAAAAATACCCACCTCCGGTTATCAGCGGCCTAATCTATAAATCTTCACCTATTAGCGCAGCGACTTCTGCTGATAACACTGTCAGCAGTTGTTGTTAGAAAGAGCTGATAAGCCGCCGTTCCGGAGAGGTCAGCGATGATTTTGGAATTTTTGGAACGACAGAGGAGAACCGACGCGTCGGTGATCGTTGAAAGACTGAGAGAAGAATATTTTCTAGCAATTAATTTCACCGTCGTAAATGGATTCGGTTCATTCCCGTTTTCGTCAGTGTGCGGCTCAAAAAGCGCCCCCATATGAGACGAGCGGGTTTCTCAGAGAGTGGCCTGACCCAGATTTCTAAGTAACAACACTGTCTGTGTGTGTGTTCTGTGACGAAAATCGTCGCTCTTAGTGATTGCATCACTCAACCCATGCACTACCGTTTTCACCGGAGGGTAGGGAAAGTTCAGGGTTAGAAGGAGGTGAAAGGTTAAGGTAATAGGCAGAAAACTCCCAGGGTAAAGGCGAGAAGTGAATCTCTACGCACAGTTGGGAGTAGGACAACGAGTGAGGTAGTCATTTATTCCACCCAAAACTGCTTTTTAACCTGCTTTTCTTTTAGGCCCACGGAAAACACTCCGTTTTGTATAATGTCAGAGCCGCAGTCAAGCCTACTTTTCCGATTCCGTTTGGTCAGTTTAAAATTCGATCGATTTGAAAGTTGCTAAAGCAATTGGAACTTCAAAAATTTACTTACACATCGGGGAATTTACCTTATTGCATTGATGAACATCGTGTAGTTGAAACTCTTGTAAACAGTGAGGGATTCCATATTAAGAAAAGGCAAAAGCTCAAATGGAGACTAAAATTGTAGGTGTATACTAAAAACTAATAAACTAGAAAAAGGGGAATTTTTGCAGTCCATTCTGTCGAGTCACTAACTTCAAATTATGATCGCGCAGGCCTCTGAAGGTGACCTGAGGGAGGGTAGAAGGTTACCTCGTACGCTAAATAAACCCTTCCACCTAACACCTAACCACTTCAACTTTGAGATTTAGAAGAAAGGAATATTAAGACAGAAGCTATAGAGTATGGCTTTTTTGTTAGGAAGGGATAACTAATTATTTCAAGAAATTCAACAATTCCAGGAAGTCACTAACGAATTCAAGAAAACGGGATGGCTGACCGATGTGAGGCTCGAACCTGGGCGACCTGTGCGCCACCTCATCATCAGCAGTTTCGGCTCCACGATGAGAAGGTCGTGAGCGGGGATCTCAGGTGGCCGAACTGACCGAAGAACGAGGAACAAACAGGCAGGCGGAGGTGGCCACTTCGAGCGACTAAAGTAGCCCGTGTCGGATTGACACCATCAGTGTCCTTCTCGGCACTTATATTTGCTCTCAGCGTTCACGACGCGTTTTGTTTGTTGTTTTTTGGAAGAACGAGAGCGACCGCCACAGTGGATGGTCATCTGGGCGGCGTTTTCCGTGTTTCGTCCGCTTTGAACAGACTGGACACACCGGCTGCGGAATAACGACAGGCGATCTGCCGCCGCCGTCGTGTTGTCCGAACATGTGGCTCACACCAGCACCTGCTGCTCCCATTCGATGCAGCTGGTGCTACTCATAACCATATCCAAAGCAAAAGCCTGTCACTAAGTGCTTTTTCGTAATGCCAATTTCCAGAAAAAAACCTTCTGGCGCCACGTTCCGACTCTTCACATCTATGGGTATCATGTTACTCATTTCCGAGTCATGCCATTAGGTATACGATTTTCAGATAAAAAGCACTTCTGCAAACAGTGAGCTTTCGACTCTGTTGTGTCTAATTCCATCAGGCCCAGGGTAAAGAGCGAATGCGGGCCAGGTTGTCGAGAATCAGGTGGAATGTACAACTAATACGATTCTGTAACGACCGTTGGACGAGAGCCGCTAGCGACTGAATTCCACTGGACGTCAGAAGAACACGAGGGCCCAGATTCAGACGAGCGGTCTCCGAAACCGTGTCGCTGCCAGAACCAGACGGTAGAGTCGATGAGAGATTTCGATGTTTAACAAAGAAGTTTAGGATAAGTAGAGAAAGGTGACGTTCACAGGCTATTTCTCGGGGTTTCTCGGGGTTCACCAATGATGAATCTGAGCCCAGTTCGCCTACCTTTACAATGGTCGCACTTCTTTGCCGAAATGTTGGCGATAGGCATGTAACAGGTCCTTCGGGAGGATCCCAGAGGTACACCGTGGTAAAAGGCTCTTACTCCCGAAGGAGATCAATAAGGACATTGGTGGCGGTCGCTCTTGCAAGCGGATGATCAAAGGGAGATACAAGTGATAACTAAAATTCTTAGGAAGCGGTATTTGAACCTCTCTGTGACAGTAAAGCAGTAATAGTTAAAAATAGGGAAGTGACGCAAGGTAAGTTGAAATGTGTGGTTACGTCTTTGAACGGTTTGCGGATCCAAACAAGACCAGCCGCCCCACAACGATTCAAACGTCGTTACAGGTCCCAAAGCGAAAATTACTGTTCCCAACAGCACCGCCAAGTGAGGAATCACTCTCCCGTTTTTGATCCTACCTGGCTTTACTGTCGCAGCAGTGTGAACTGCTTTAAGCGAATTAGTGCAGTTAGGCGACATCAGTCAGCTCGATCCTGATCAGAGATTGATTGATTGACTGATTTATTACACACAACACAGTCGTGCGTAGAACAAAGTATAAAACGACGTTCCAAAGAAACATAACATCATAACAGGAGGTACTGCAATAATAACCGGAATGAGACCTGGAGCAAGGAAAAGTACGGGAAGAAAAAAGTGCATAGAGACGAACAAATACAGCTACAAGGCGGAAGTACCATAGTTAAGGCATCGGGAAACTATGGGCTTAAGTGGCGCTGCAGAAACTTTTAGAATGCTGGCAGGCGAACAGGAATTTTTCCTTTGATTCTAAGCTTCTGGTATAAAGGTGCTGCTCTACATGAGAATAAGTAACGCCTACAGTTGAGCTTGGCTTTACCAGGATCATATTTAACGCAACCGGCTCTGGTAGAGTTTAATATTACAGCCACAATTTCTGAAGCCTTAATACCGCTCATGTGATGAATAAGTTTATGGTAGAGAATGGCATCATTCCGCTTCTTCCTATGTTCCAAGAGCTTCTATTACACCATGTTTGCAAATACCAGTGCACTAGTTTCATATTCTTGTTTGAGTTTGCTTTCTCGTTTGTCCATTGGTCATCGTTCTTGTTCGTGGCGGCGCTCGTCAAGTGCACAATAAGTAAATATATAAATTCTGTTTAAAGTAAATGTGGTTTTGAACAGAAGGTGCATCCGACGCTCTCCCATATCCCGATCATTACGGACGGCACCGGTTCCATTACGGGATTACCCGTGACTCTCGCATAACAGCGACGAGCCACTTACCCAACCACCGACCGAGACAATGAGGATTCGAATTTCAAGCGGGTCGGTCGTGTTGATGACGGTAGCAGCTGTTCGCCATAAATGCGTCGTCGGCGATGATGATCGCTTGGCGGCGGCATCAGTTGCCGTCTCAGAAATTCTGTGCACCATTGCACTCACCCGTGCACCCGGGCCTAGTCCGGCCCGGCCCCAACCACAAATGGAACCGACGACACGGAATTGCAGAGATATGAGCACGCGCACAAAGGACAGTAATGGATTATGGACGGAATGCCTTCGCGAGCCGAGTCCTTTGTCTGAAACGTACATTCACCGCGGCCGCACCCCAACCGCTCGTGAAAGGGCACCACCAGACGGGACGAAGGTGGATCTATCCACCACCTGGTGTGCTGCCGGCATTATTATAGTCTCGTTGTCATCAATAAATTTAGGAAATAAAAGATGTGCATATAGGGAGGCCTCTAGGGAGAGCACCTCTTCAGTTAGGGAAAGCTGGAGAAATCCTCGAGGTTTTTCGCCCTATTCATAAAAAACATCACATTATGAAAACTCTAGTCTTGAATTTCCCAGGTTCTCCCTTCTTGAAACCTCGTTAAACAAACTCCTCGAATGCTTCTGTGCCAGACGTGGTTAGTAAGGCGGATCAAAATTTATTTTGGCCTGACGTTTCGACCGTTTCGTCGTCTTCAGAGGCCCGTGATCCACCGCTGACCTTGTCATTCAAGAAGTTTAACTGTAGTCTTGGTCTACAACATGAAGAACTTATAATCAACTGTAGCAAGTGGCCATGACTTATTGATGCTCAGGAATGGGCATGGGTAGCTGATAACATTAACAAAAAGGAGAGAATAGGAAATAGTCGAGAAAAGCTTGAAAACCCGCCGAGCTTTGCTTTTGTTTTAATTTAATTTCATTTTTTTGCTTTCGAATGAGTTTGACCTGCTCTTTGTACCACTAACCATTTCTAGCACGTCTGTGAAAGCCATAAGATAAATAAATAAATAAAAGCCCATCATCTCACCTCTGGGTATGAACGAACTTCAGAACCTGTGCTCATCTCAGAGCAACTAAAAGTTGGAAAATTAAACGGCAAGTCCTTACGTTTTTACCCTGGCCAGCCTAGGCACAGCCATGACTCAGGAAGCTCCGTTTGAAGGGCGGAATTGGGAAATTAGGAGCACGAAATCAAGCAGAGCTAGCGGACGATCCTACGAAAGCCGATAGTTTTCAAAGTGATGACCGACCACTTAAGGCTAGTTTGTCTTGTCGAGAAATAACATCAGATAAGAAGTGCACGGTCGTTGTGTCTCCCGAGCTACCTCTAGACTCCGAGCCCACAGCGGCTGCGGTTGTTTTCTTGCTCCTTTAGTGGATTGAATGGTGCCGTGGTAAAGGTTTCAAAGCACTCCTAGAGCAGGAATAGTTGACTGCAGCAACGGCGTAACGGTGAGTCACCGCACGAACAAAAAGCCGTAAAAACAGCGACTTCTCTCACATCAAAGAAATGTCCGTAGACTATTAATTCGGGTGAGGAAAAGGGTAAAGTGATCAGTGTTGACTAACTCATGGTGGAGATGAAGGCCATGATCTGCAACTGATACCTGGAGATGAAGCTGAAGTCTTCCTTTCCCAGAGAAGTCTGGCGCAAACTCAAACCTGACGGGATGCACGGCTTATGAGGAAGTGGAACTCACACTCTTACCCCCTCGGCAAGCTAATTTGTGAACGCGATGAATTTTGGAATTGTTGCATCAGACCTCCTAGGCAAAAGAAGGGGAATTTACTGGATCGTTGGAAGAGGTCTGGTCGAAGCTTGAGCAGTCAGCAGTACCAGCAAAGTGCTGTCAAGGTGTTAGTCGAAAGAAGTACTCAAAAAATTGTAGAAAATGAAAACTCACAGAAACCAGTTCCCTGAGTATTCAACTAGAGATCAACGCAGTTCAAATTTCTGTGAAGGTCGGTTGCCTAGAAAGCAGGCAGCCACCAAAGGCAAGCAATTAATACCTCGCCTACCGTGTTGCTTTCTGGATTTAGCGAATTTCTTCTTTCAAATTGATTTTTCGGCCTTCCGGAGTTGTTAGATTACTGACCAGAACAGCTAGTGCTCCACGAATGGCCTCTGGAGACGACAAGCAGGCCGGAATGTTGGTTCGCCAATAAATCGCTCCCCCAAACAACCTCGGAAGGCAGGAATTACTTTAAACGATTGCTTATGTGAGGCCGACCAGTTAGATCTTGGGAAATTTAGTAGTGTGGACGGCATAATGAAGAAGAATAACCTCCGAAGCGGCGATAAGTCACTCCTAGGTTTCTAGGGCACTGGAAGCTCTATTCTTCTGGAAAATTCGTTACTTCCACTCAGGGCTGACACCGCAATGATGATTCATATCATTATGCTGATACTTATCACCTGGTGCTCCGATACTACAGTTGAGCGGTGTGTTTTCTGAAGGTATGAGCGATGAGAACCGCGCAAGAGCTTGTGCGGGATGCGAATGAATGATTCTCTTTAGAATAATGATATGAATTATCGGCCTTGACTGGAAGTACCGAAAATCCAATGGTAAATACGTTCGCAGAGAGTGAAAGTTAGAGTCCAAAGAAGCGTCGGTGGCGAACAAATAAGAATTTGGCGCCAATTTCGCGATGCTTATCATCACTCAGTCAGTGAAGTGAACGACCTTGTCTGGCCGGCCGGTGGATGTATGGCCGGGCGCGCATCAAGTGCACTCGCGTGCCGCCGCGAAATAGCGCCCGTCACGGCGCCGCAGCAGATTCATGGTAATGAGGTGGTAAGGAGGAAGGGCACGACCTCGTTTTTCCAAGGCCCCGACGAAAACCAGTCGGCTGAGTGCGTGGTTTGCGGTTTCAGGAAATACCCACCTGCGGAAACTGAGCGCGGCTGCTCGCTGGCTCTGGCCACGAATTTAACAGCTCTTGTCTCTATAGGCTATACTAGATGTCGGTGTTGTAACGATGGTGCTAGGATCATCTCAAATTTGATCACGATTTGATCCGAGATCACAACACCTACTTCTAGTGTGCAGAACAGAAGCAAAAAAATGCAGAAATAAAACAAGGTTTCCTATAGGTTCTGTCTTCTTCTGTACTATAGCTCGACGCAACGTTGAAGAATATAGCTTTCTTGGGCGACCTTCCGGAAAATTCGCCTTTTTCGGACCATGATAGGGTGGTGTCGACGCGATAACCCCAAATACGAATGCCCGCCTCAGGTAGGTATTACCTTAGCCCGGGCGTTATGTCTCTATAGGGGTTTTACCTTCCCAGATTCTGAAGAGTCAGTCGAGCAATAAATATCATAGTAAAGGTTGAAATAATGCGATCTGTGCCGATTTGTCCCCAAAGGAGAAGCCATGCTCTGTTCATCCGTTCAGAATCATGGAGCCATGGTGAATGCGTTTCTGATCTATACAATAACTCGACCATGCAGGCGGGAGCAGCGTCGCTTACTCTTAGTACTGTATCCCGGAATATTATTGCACATGCTCAACGCGCCCTTAATGCACTTAGCCAAGGGCTATCAGGTTCCGATGGTGTTCCCTGGCCAGCGGTCAAATGTCAGCTGGCATGGATCACCCGGCTCCTTCTCAGTGTTCTTGAGAAAGAGGTAAGATCCATTTGTCGGCAAAAGTTAAGAAAATGGAAGAACTAGACGAACATTCCTTCCATATAAGAATAAGAAGGTCAGAAAAGGTAAAATGAATAAGTAAATAGTGAAAATACCAGACGTCATCGCACAAAAACCTTGAAGGCAGTGGATGATGTGAGATTCAGAGCCTAGACCAAGGTGTAAGGTTTCACTTCACCGGAATTCCATGGTGTAATGAAGTTTTTTCCGAAGTCATCTGCCGGCTGTAATTACTTTAAGCCCTCAATTATTGGAATTAGCGGCAGCACGCCAGCGCCTCGGCTTCCTTTCAGTCGTCGATATTTCAATGCAGTTAATTGTCCGAAAATTCGTTTACCCAGTGCCGTCGCCGACAAGCCCCTTATTCCAGAAATTTCATCAAAAGTCGACATATTCAGCTCCGAGCCGAGCTACCCTCGACGACGAGAGGAACTCGATTAGCTGGAAACTCGACATATAGTCGAGAGAAAACATTTTCAGCTGATAGGAATTTTTATCCGAAAAGGATTCGGCCACCGCAGTTAATAATTTGGATTTGATTCATGACATTCGAAGATGAAAAACACGATACTATACAACTACATATATTATATAACTATAGGTTTCCCTCGAAGGACAACCGGCCCTGCCCATTTCCTGTAAGACTTCTGAGAATTGTTTCTCCATTGATTGACGGCAGCTAAACATCTATGCACCAAAGTATAGATGGAGAACGAGAAATCCCTACGCTGCCATACATTGCAAACGAGACCGAGGCGACTTTAGCCGCGAGTGAAAAACAGCAAGCTCTGATTAGGGACTCTAACTTTTCTATGACGCTGACAAGCTGTTGGGAGACAAAGGACTTCCACGCCTTCCAAAAGCTTCTGCTCGGGTACAGGAATGCCTGATGTGATTGAGCGGGTTTTGAGATTTTTGCGGAAAAATTGTTGCAGGAATGATTCGTAAATGGGAGAAAACATAAAGATAAAGGTAAACGTTGGAGGATTCGATATTGATCAGTCCCCAAAGGACCACACATTCGCGTTCCATTTGAATCGTAGAGGTATGGTGAATGCGTATTTGGCCTATACAATGACTTTGGGGGGAGGGGGTGGGGGAAGCCAGGCGAAGGTGACTTGTCAAAATGCTTGCACTATAAGTTTAAGCTAAAGGTAAAGGTAAATCGGTAGATCTGTTTCCTATGAACGCGGCACACTTCCGTTGAGAATCCTAAGGCATTGCAAAGCGGGAACTGGTGCTCTGACCTATACAGTGGCTTGGGAGGACAGCCGCTAAAGCAAGTCAGTTTGTTTGTTTATTTTTTTGTTTTCACCTTTTCAGACAAGCATGGTACAGTTTTACCCGACCCCCGGACAAGCATGCTACCACTTTACCCGACCCGAAGAGATGGAAGACTTCGTTCAGATAGCGCAGCTCCGGCGGATTTTCCAGATTTTCTGTAAGTATCTCATTCTCACCCTATACAAATCCTGAAGCCTCTACTTAGAGCTCTAGTGGGCTCTATAATGATTCTGCGTGAAAATCGAATTTTTCTGGGCCAGAAAACTTGCCATAACTGACGACTCACACTCGATAACCTCTACGAGCGTGAGCGCAACGCTTCCATGAGTGACGACGACGACGAGTTTTCGCTTTCTGAATGGCCTGGCGGAAAAAAAACCCGGCGGAGGTCGCATTCACATGTGCTGTTGTCGGGCTGTCACACACGTGTTCCAACGTACGGATAACGATCAGCAATTATGGTGAAAAATCGCGCAAATGCACGCAAAACTTGGCCGGCGTCAAGCCGGCGCCGAGCCACCACCACCTAATCACCCCGGCGGCGAGTTCCCTTTCCGACTGCTGTCAGGGTTTTCTTCAATGGATACCGTGAAAAAATCTCATCGAGGGATTTTAATGAGACCAAAAATAGAAGAGTTTCACTTCAGGTAGATGAGTCGGCCTTTCTTGGCAGATGAGACTTACAGGCTCAGCACCTCTGTACAGCAAAAATCTATTAGTCACGATTACTCCGGAACAGGGTTCAGAAAAGCAGTTTGGAGAAGATATGACTATCCAAAATTATCTTCGGTCCTCTTCTTCGCTCGCAATCGCAGCTGCTAATCCTTCGCGGTCTCCCTGGACAGTCAAAATGACTTCTTCTCAAACTAATATGTATGTAAGGAAATGGGACGGAAATCGACTTTTGGCGAGCTAAACGCCTTTCCGAAAAGTTTAAATTTTCCTTCTCACGGAGAGATAGATAGCCGTACGAGAATTTGCTGTCAAACGACGGCGAACTTTTGAGCATCTTGGGTGGTATTCCTATGGAATTTCATCCTATTTGAAATATTATTCGAACGCCGTTGATGGTCTTCCTTCTGAACATTAGTATCTGAGTAGTATCAGCATTTTCATTTCACACTTACTGCGAAATTTGAAAAGGAATGGTCAGCGCCTCAGAGATCGGTGTAGCCACTTGAACTTTCAGAATCAAAGTTCAAATAATTAAAATCAGGATTTTCATTGCCTAAGAAGAAAAGGGTTCATTCTAACTACAGGTTTCGAATTTTTTGTTCTAGTTTCAACCTCCGATTTTCCGGCGCGTATGTCGCGGACTGCCGAATGTTGAAAAAATCTTAATGGCCACAGAAAATCAACGAGAACTGAGACAAACATCTGTTCCCTTTGATGGTTCTTTTGTTAGTCTCACTCCAGACAAAATAGTTGGTACATCTTTACTCCCCATTCAGAGAAAAGAATATGTCTCAGACGTAACGTCACCTGGCGAGACCAAGGCACTCCGGTTATTGCTCTTTCAAAAGCCTCTGATGCCGTTTTTTGTTTTAAACAGATCCCTCGGCCAGCTAGTTTTGGACTCTCCAGACGTTGTAAAACGTTGGCAAAATTTATGAAATTCAAACTTTTTGAGAAGTGTGGAAAAACTGTCGACTGTTCAAGGAGACCGTGAAACGCTTCTCATACGCTCCTGGTTTGACCTGTGGCAGACCTGACGCTTTGGCCCAGCCTTTCTTTAGGTATGCCGAATAACCTTGTAGGAAATTGTTGTCCTCAGTCTCTCTAGAAAAAAGTGCCTCTCTAAAACCACGAGCACTATCTAGCAGAACCTGTCGTGGCCGAACCCATCACTCTCATGGGGAAATCTCCTGCTCCATCTGCGACCCGAGAAAAAAAGGACGAACGTGAAGAATTCGCACGCGGCTGCGATGTTTTCGACGGCGATGAGTCGGAACTCTCACACAAAAAGTCCCGGCGAGAAAAACGAATTCTAGGTGTGTCCTCAAGGAAAGATCTAGTCGTGGAAGTGAACTGGGCGAGAACTGATGCCAATTTGAGACTTTTGGAATCAAAAATGGTCGAAATAATTATGCGTCCATTTCCTCTGTCGGTGGATTCGCTGGCATCTAACCATCACCTCGATCATTGTTTTTTTTTCATTTTTAATCAATTAATTTTTGTGTCTACCCCTATAAAGTCCCACGATAGTGGTTTTAGGAAGATGAATTCAATGAGAAAGTCAAGATTCCGGAATTTTTCGTCAGCTGATGACATGATCCACCGAAGGGACCCCAATGGCAAGATAGGGAGCGTCGCACACTAATTACCGCTAATCTGGAGAAACTGGTCCCTATCTGAGTCACCCTAAACTGGGATAAGAGAATAATTTCCTTTTTGATCTCAGTGCAGACTGATCGATTGCGTCCAAACTCTCAAATAAGTAAAAAGACTCAGAAAACGCAAAAAATACGTTCTGGAGCAGCGCAAATATACGTTCTTTATTTTGGCCTAACGTTTCGACTAGAACGTCGTCCTCAGAGGCCTACGTTAGGCCAAAAAAATCTGATCCACCATACTAAAACATCATGCCGAGGTTTCAAGAGGAGAGAAGTTGGAAAATTCTACGGTCTGGAGTGTTCTGTTCTGGACAGAAGTAATGAGCGGTATCGTACATGACTAGTCACTTTCCTTCTCTCCTCGCGGATGTCTATTTGATGGAAAGGAAGAGGAACGGGTGTCGGAATGACCCAAGATAAAAAGTCTGGTCTTTTTGAACTTAGCCGTCGAGTGGGTGACACCATCGCTGTTTTAGAGATCTGCTCAAGTGTACCATTATTTTCATTTGGTGGCTATACAGGAGCGCTGACAATGGCCGATATGAGAGGCAACTGGTGACACGACGACGACGACGCAAATCTGCTCGCCGGACGACGACGACGGGAAGGAGCAGACAAAGGCAATTGACCCTCCGATCCGCTCTCTCCGTCTGACTACGGTTAGTCAATTCTGCGCCGAGCGTGGAGTGGCACAAAGAGCGAGCAGCGATCGGCCACCGTCGGCAGGGGTTTTCTCGGCCCAAGGTTACGCAACTCTCAGGATGGGGGTTCCCCGCTGAGTCGGAGTAGTTCGACAAGGAGATCGAGACCTACGCGACCGAGAAGAAACAGCGGGGGGACTGAAAACGACGCATGTCCGCAAAACGAAAAAAACGGCGACTCAGTGAGTTTTGCATCAGATTCGAAGAAGCGAAGCGTTAGTTTTACTCCATTGATGAAGGTAAAGATGTCGGTGTTGATCGGTTCCCAATGATGCGCCACGCATTTGTGTTCCATTCAGAATCGTAGAGGATATGGTGAACAGCATGTTTCGAAAAAAGGATTCGCAGCGGATATACCGAGCCTGTGTCCTCTTTCCAGACAGGTCTGGTACTAATTTAGCCGACCCCGGAGAAAAGATGGCTTCCCGGCGCGAATCGATCACTCAACCGTGCGGGTGTCAGTAGCGCCTTTTACCACTGCACCAAGCAGAACTTAAATATACAATCTTGAACAGCAGCAGAAAACTAAAGAAGAGTAGTTCCGCCAATTCCGCGTTGAAAATTGAAACCATGGAGAATTTAATTTCACGGTGTCTCGGATGGGCTCGAAAAGCGGGTCCGATCGTCGTCTGACTTGGAATTTTTGCGGTGATCCACGGCATCGTTACAACATTTGCATTTAGTATGTGTACATAGTAGTAATCCGCAATAGATAAAAAATAAAACTAGATTTTCACAAATTCCATTTCATTTTTTGATAGTGTACCCGAAAAAAAAGGTTAGTGTAAGTACAATATCTAAACGATCGACAAGAGACTTCGGTTGCAAGCTGCGGGACTTCCAGGAGCCAAATTCATGACGAGCGTTCACCGAAACTTCGTCGGCGATAAACCCGCTCGATACTGTCGAGGTCTTCCAAACCCTGACTCATCGCGAGGTGTGATAGACCCGCGATAAACCCCGGCGCGCGTTCACGAATCTTGGTTTGTGCGCAGTTCGGGGTATATCTCGGGTTTATCGGGGGTTTACCAACGATGAATCTGATCCCAAATTCATGAACGGATGAGCGCTCCCCGAAAGCCAGAACCAGACGGCAGAGTCGATGAGAGATTGCGTTTTACATAGGAAGCTTAAGGTAAGTAGAGAAAGGTGGGCGCCGTTCGGGCTATATCTCCCGGTTTATTGGAGGTTTACCAACGATGAATCTGAACCCAAAACGGCGCTCTGTTGAGGCGAAAACCATGCAATAAAGGTAGTTCACCTTCGTTGCAACATTGATGCGAGCTGCTTTTGCATGTGCTCGAGCCGTGTCGATATTGCTATGCACGAGCAGCTGAATGTAGATGAAGAACGGGGACAGAGAGTACCGTGGGACACTGACACACGGAACCGCCGAGTGTTGGAATACGAGAACACCATAATGCCGTCTTTTATTCGCTGCAGCTGCACTATAGCTGGTCTGTTTTTCAGACGATAAAGCTCAAGCAAAGAAACGTTCCCACACTGACATTCATACAAAGAAGAAAGGCAAACACTAGGAGAAATGGAGGAGAGTGACGGAAGTGAACGGGAAGTCAGTGCAAGTCAAATTCAGAAGAAAATGCACGTGGAATTCTGCAACGAATGAATAGAAATTCGCTTTCAGCACTTCGCTTACGAGCTACGACATCAATGTGTGCTCGATAACTTTGGCCGAACCTATTAGGAGAACACCATAGCTCACCAGTAAGAGGCGCTACTCGCTATATAGGCACAGTTATGTGATCGATCCTCGCTCGGGCTTACCAAGCCTTCCATCTCTCCGGAGTCGAGTAAATTGGCACCAGACTTGTTTGATAAGCTGAAGACGGTGACTTTAACAGCAGCTGGCATTAAGCAATATGTTTTATAGGCCAAATACGCATTCACCCTGCCTCTACAATTCTAAGTGGAACAAGAATGCACGGCGCGTTCTCATAATTGATGGCCTCATCCTTTGTCTTTGAGATTGATGATGAGCGCATTAACTGAAATCACATAGGAGAAGACAGAAGGAGCCTGCACGTCACCATGAAGCTTGGTCGTCTCCTTGAATTTTGTTGGAATTTTTAATAATTAGCTCCGTGTATGGGTCATTGTATGGGTGAAATCCTGCCTCTACAATTCTGAATGGAAGACGAATACGTGGCGCGTCCTTAAGAAACCGCTCAACACCGAGTACTACATCTTCACCTTTTGAGAACTTCTTTTATTAACCAAAATGGTTAGTCCACCCGATTACATCCTTCAATGTACAAATGACACAATCGGAAAGACTTGTAGAGAAAGGAACGCTTTGGAACCTTCCGGAACATTCCGGACGGTTTTTGGGACAGAAGTTCTGAGCGGTATTGTACCTAAAAAGAAGAGGCCAAATTCTCTGACTCTGCTCTACGGTTCAAGCTAACCGTGGACGTTTCGATTTCATAACTAGGCTCCTATCAGTATCTGACAGTTGGAAGTTGACTTTTTGTGCTGATTCAAAGAGCTATTCCGCTGCAAACACCTATCAGAACTCTGCCGCGTTCCCGGTTACTCATCTGTTTGCGCTCGAACTACCCCACTGTGGTGTTTACGGAAGTTAAACAGCAGCGACTGTAAAATGCTCCTTGAAAGACAAACAGGCGTCGAATTTCACAGCCGCGGCTCGCTTGGTCAACGATGAAGCTCATTTCACTTCCAAGGAGCTGATACTACTCAAGATACACGGAGGTAGCTTACTGTTGAAGCACCAACGGAATAGACCGCCTTCTTTAGTAATTTTCAGGTCAGTATAAAACTGAGAGATTCTCCCGTAAATAAGACGTCTATGAATGACTCAACATAGTGGCGAAAACGTAAACAGGAAAGAGTAGATAGACGAAATGACAAAGCGCAATTTGCAGGCTGCATCTCCATACTCTTGAATAATACGAAAGATTCGGACGGGTTTGTCTTTATAAGCAGAATTTCACCACAAATTCACGGCAAGAGCTTGGTTAATTCATTAACATCAGTAATTATAATTTGTTGTTAACGTCAACCGTCTCACGAGGAATGAGTGAATGAGTATGTATGTGTTTCTAACATTTCATAGTTACTTATTATGGGCAAACCACTTGGTTTATACTTGAATTCGGAAATGACGGTGAAAACTCTAGTGCTGAACGGTAGACCCTGCTCCTAGTTCTCTTTTCTCTAAACCTTGACGCTTTTCTCTTGTTACCATGTCTTATGGATTTGTTAGATAGAAAGCTTTATGTCCTCTCTTTAATGTAATAATTTGTAATATTAATGCAACAATTTCTTTTTTTTGAATTTTAATTCTTTAATGTAATGATTTGTAATGATTTAATGTTTAATGTCCTCATGCTTCGACCCGCTCGTTCTCTAAGGATGCCTTGCCCTCCAGCTAACAACTTCGTGACATTGTTATATTAATATTACAAATTATGGTACTTTTCCTCTTAATGCCCAATTATCACCCACGCGTATCATATCATGCTCATATCTTAATGCACATCCTTGAAGCGGTCTTATCATATCATGCTTGCGGGAAAAGAACGGCTTTTTCTTCCATATCAGGCAGATTAAACAGGCTGCACACGACCATATGTGGATGCGAAATGGTATGATATCGAATACGGTTGGGCATGATATGATAATTGGGCATTAAGAGGAAAAGTACCCAAATTATTACAGAGTGTAGTAACAAGAAAATATTTAGACGGTAGATTAAGCTATTTTCAGACCGACAGACGACCGGCTCAGCACTGCAAGAACGTTCGCGGTCATTTTCAAACCAGCTGGCCTCGCTTTACTCTGGTTTCGATGGCGTCGACGTCTACATGTGTTCGTGGTCGTCGGGTGTTCAGTGGCCTGAGCAATCAAATCGTTGTTGTTCGTTCAGTTCGTCGTCGTCGCTGGGTCTATGTGGGGGTAGCCGGGGCGCTTTCGCCTTCTCAAACACCGCACCTTCTAATGATGTTTTGAGTCGGCATCACCTTTGTGCGTTTGTGTTCATTTCCCGACGTCCACTACAGCTCGTATAAACCAGTACCGGTCGGGCCGGCCGAACAATTGACGCAACACACACTCTCACCCGACACCGACCCTATCAAATTCCCAACGGGTTCGTGGTAGGCCATAACGCAGGGTAAAGAGAGGGGATAAAGAAGAAATGATGTAAAGAAAAATCGAGGGATAGGGTAGAGAAAAAATTGAGAGAGAATCTAGAACTGCTCAGATACTTTCAATCCTCCGCCGTGATATTGCTTGAAGCCTCTGGCAACAATAAGTGTCACGAGTCGACCTGATTGAACTGTTAATAATTCGCTCTCAGGTTTTCTACAAAAATACTACGCTCCTCAACCTTCTTCTGTTAAATACTGGTGTGAATGATAGGCTGCATAATTTAATTCAATTTATAATTTAATGTTGTGTTATGGTATGGTGTTTTTGTTTTGTCAATGTCTGCATTTATGTTTGGCGCGCCATAAATAAATAAATGTGGCGTAACAAATAAATAAATAAATAAATAAATAAATAAATAAATAAATAATAGCTGCAGGCCACTTCATCGTGTGGCCTAGGCCCTTGCATTGAACAAAAATAGACAAACAAATGATACCAGCGATGAACAGCTTGACTAATCTTCCCCTTTGAGAGGAAGGAATTAGTGGAAATGTCAGGGAAAAAGGTAGGAACGTGCTGCAACATTGACCTATTATGGTGTGCCAAAAGTTTTAAGAAAATCTGACGGTTTCATTCAAGAGTAAATTACAACAAGGAAAATGATGGAGATCTATTCACAGCAGTTGCCTTCTGTAGCCACAACCTTTCTCCGACGAACAGGCAGAACAGCGATCCCATTCTTCCAGAACGACGAGAATCTTGACGAGATTCATTGGTCCACTGCGCGGTAGACATGGCTACGAGTATCGAAGGTTTTGCCCACGCAGATAATTCTCTGTTTAGCTTTCCACAATTCGAACAGCATCGAAAGTTTAAGAATAGAGGAGTCAGGGTAGACCATTCTCCTTTGGTTCTTTTTAACAAAAACACGGTCCGGATTATGCCAACTCACAGCGACGACTACTCTTGTCCTGCTTGAAAACTCCACCCAGCCATGCGGCCACTTAGAATTCCCAGGCCCATCACCAGGAAAAGATCGCTGGACAAACAATGGTCGGCCCCTATCCAGTACCGGTCGCGCAATTAGTAACCGAGCGACAACATCTGTGCCGGGGTTTACCCGGCCAGGGGTCAGATTTCGATGTTTGCCGATGTAAATGGAACGAGTCGCGACCAGGAGTGCTTTTAGCTTAGTCCTTTTAACAGTTCCATCACGAGGAACATATGAAATACAAGTTGACACCTTATTTTCGCTTTTCTTCATTCGCAGCCCTGTTTTTCCAGTTACTGTTTTCTCAAAATTCCTCCAGAGGACGAAACGTTCAGTGAACATGGTTCGCAAAGAACTCGGTAGAGCAACATCAGGTCGACGCTTCAGCCGTTTCAACAGAGTTCAGATCTTGTCAGGCCAAATTACACCTGATAACGCCTTTGCCTAGGTTTATTACGAGTCCTCTGCTCGATTTCGTAGATCAGACTGCAGACTCCCTGGATAATCTGAGGAAACGAATCACTACAAGGAAATACATCACCGCTCCCTCAATGGAACAACGGCAACTTCTCGGCAACCCTGTTACCCGAAGAAATTTCATGTTCAGTTTTAACTTTATTTTCGTTTTCATTCGTTCGCCATTTTGTTTTTGCTGTTCCTATACCTGTAGGAATTCCTTCAGCTCCGCTAAAATGATTGCAGTTAGAACTATTCTTGTGACTTTCCTTTCTGCGCAAGTCCCAAAGTCGCGGTGAAAGTCTCCAAAGAAACTTTCGAGTTTTCATAATTTTATTTTAACTTCTGTACCATTGGATAGACCACGCTCTTCCGATTCCAGCCATATATTTTTAGTCATTAAAAATAGTATTAGATAGAGACTCGGCAGAGAAACGGTCACCACTGTTGGTTTAGTTCACTCCGCGTTTTGGTAGATGTTTAGTGGCGGTATTGGAATGGTAGAAAGAGGAGTATTTTAATTTCATTTTCTATTGATCACCACCTTCCTTTTGTCGTTCTTGCATTTCTGATTGTGAGCGCCTCAGCTCCGTAACCGAAATTGATATGATACACCTGCGACAATGCTCATAGGAATTTGGTTTTTCCATCATTTCCAATTCGAAACCGTAAGAACAAAAACCACAATCGTTTCCTTCACGTTTGCATTCGGGTTAGGAGGGAGATCCTTCGGAGCAGGTGACGGTTGGTGAGTGAATCATCATGTAGACGATACGAGGATGTGGATGAAAGACGATGCCGCCGCCGACGCCACCATGACAGGTGGTTTCGGCTGAATCGTCGTCGTCCGTCTGTCCGTCGTTCGGATTAGGCCATGAGATGAACGGAGGAAGAGCGAGGCGAACGCGGAGAGGAGCTGTGGAGGAGGTGAGTACGAGGGCGCCACGAAGAACAGGAAAGCATGCAATTAGCATATCTTGGGGCGAAATCGCATAAACGAACAGCTGCGTATGAAGTCGCATCAAGGACATTGACATACCGAGTGCGCATGGTCTTCACCGGGGGAAGCAATTCTAGATGGAAACCGGAGTAACAGACTCCTCCATGCTTTTTCGCTCGATATTCACTTTACGATCTCCTATGGTATCATAACGAGCCCTAATCGCCTGACAGTCTTTGGGTAAGGACGACTCAGGCTCATAGAAAGTTCGACGACGTCTCCGACAGAGGCTTATTTCTGGGAGAGGATCTGCCGTAGCTAAAACCTGATAAAGCATCGTACCAAAGCAACGAGCTCGAGGAGATTGAATGCTTCTGTTACCTTTCCTTTCAGTTTTGCAACCTTAAAGTCAAAAATGATCGAGCTGTAAGTATAAATAGAACTATTATAAATGAACATTAACTTAAAATTAAAATAGTAAATAATAGGCCCATGTGTTGGTATACCTAGAGCATACTATCCTTTGGCCTGTTGTAATATGTAGAACTAATTGCAAAACGTAATTGCCCAAGGATGTAGGAATAACGTATGCAGATGTGGTGTAACCAGAAAACTTTTTTGATAGTTTCACGAAGTTTGTTCTCATCATCTATTGAGTTATATTTATAAATTATGTAACCATTTTAAACAGAGCATTCAAATATACACGAATTAACAAGAGCTTTGCTGCAAAACCTAGAAATCGGGTTGGTCGAATGATTACACGAGACGGAGCTCCTTTCCGACGTCACATAGTTTTTCTTTTAGAACACGCAGTTTATTGAGAAGTCCAGAGGTAGGGCTAAAAAAGGACCAACCCGACACCTGATTGGTTTCATTAACGCATGGAGAGAGGAATAATTCCAAGGAAATTGAAGTTTCGCATACAAAGGCAGGCAGAAGGAACTGAGGCGACAAGGAAGGCAGGAAAAAGAAACGAAAAGGCTGAAGAATTGAGATAGCCTTCAACATAAGATTCGAGTTTTACTTTTCACTCCACCTGAACTACCTTAGCAGGATGTCGACAAACTGGTGGTGCTCTTTGCCATTTTATAGAGCAGAGCCGGGAAAAGGAGCAGAGCTCAAAATCCTGTACAACAAATCTGGAAATATCCTATTCCCAGACATATCCTATTCCCATATCCTATTCCGATGAGTTGGAAATTCTGGAGATCGGGTTCATTTCCTCCGGAATGTCGTATGTCCACACTTCCTTTCATGAATTTGGGCCTCGGCCTATCCCAACTAAAAGAATCTGGGCCAACTTGCATCATTTTAAGTCCTCGACCATTTCGAGGGGCTTTGGAGTTTCCTCTGCTCTTGCAAAGCCATAGAAACGATTCTGATATTTCGACAACAAAAACGTTAGGACCAAAAAACATGAAGATGATTTACAGAGTCTTCAGACAATAAATCTTCGGTCTTTTCTGTAATTGTTAGTTGACAGAAACAGAGAACGCAACAATCGAAAGATTACGAAAGAGAAAAAAGCGTTAGTGAATCGGCAAGCAGCCAGCTGCGTTTGTTCAGCATTAGAAACGCCGTTTTATTCGACGTGGACCGATCAGTGAACGTTGAAATTCGCTCTTCGAAATTCCTGAGCATCAATTTGAGACAACCACTTTTGCATCACCTTTGGCTTACGCTTTCCGCTTTCATTTCTTTTCCTTCGCTTTTTTCAGAGCCATAGAAGTCAACCGAAAATTAAAATGAAAATTCTAGTTTAAAAAAGGCAAGTGAACTAGCACTAAGTAAAATGCCTAATTTCTGTTTCCATCACTTGCACCATACAGAAACTAGAAGAGGAAATGCGGTTTTCTCATATTATCTTAATCTAATGGGACTGAACTATAGACAAATGAAGAAGGCAAGGGCAGTAACCACTATCCTCAAACAACTCAGATAAAGCCAGCACTTGATGCCGATGTTGCACAGAACTAATGTTCTGCAGAGGTGCCCTGAGGAAGCTTGAAAAGCCCACCGAAATAGCAAAAAAACGCGTCCAGTGGAGGAGTCAAACAACCATTTTGACTTCCTTTTCCAACTGTTCAAATGGACATTCAGCTCGATTTCACCACCAGCGAACCGGAGAGCAGTCGAGGACGAATTTCTCCTCTCGAAAATCTCCATTTCTCGGCAATTTCCACGATAGAGCCGGCTTCCGGGCCGAACAATCGGCCACATGTCTTCATCAGAAGCCACAGCAGTCTCACCAGCGGTACCCAATAAAAACAGGCAAAAGAGCCTTTGTCCAGCATAATTTTCCCCCAAGCAATTGCACGATCGAGCTAATTCCATCAAGCATACACGTCAAATTTGCCTATTTATGGAAGGGAAAACGGAGACGTAAAAGCGCCCAAGACCTTTTGCGTCCACAGTCTAAGATTTCAATCCCAAGCAGCCAAAAAAACCCAAAAAAGCCAAAAAAACCGATAGCCAAAAAAAGATGACACCCACCTTGACTACCTTGCACCCTTTCACTTTCTTAGCCTTTTTTGAATGAGAAGCAGCCAAAAAACCCAAAAAAAAAGTATGTTACCCAATATATTGTCAGAATTAACGTGTGTAACTATCCCATGACCATAATCACCTAGATTTAAAAAGTATTTGATTTTCCGTTTTAAATAAATTTTCCTTAAAAAACAAGACATGAAATTTGGACCATCGTCTCTTAGTTGCTTGGACCAGTTCAAACCACTTCATGACCAAGGCATGTACCTAACTTCCCATAGACTTCCCTCTTCAGTGTTACCCGTAGCGTCAATTTTAGATCAGCTTGAAAAGCCTAGTTTCCGTCCTTTGTTAATTGAGGATAATTTGAGTTTTCGATCGAAACCGGTTGAAATTCATACTCAGCTATTCCGGGTGGAACGCAATGCTTTTCCGCCATTTAGCTCTGAAGAATTCCCACTGACATATCCCAATGTCTTCACAAACTCGTATAAAAGTAAAAAAGCCCGGTTCGTAAAGTAACATAGCGAATCGTTGAAGTTTAACCATTGTTGTTTGTCCAGAGGGAGAACCGCATGGAATGAGATCCGGTCTCGATAGCAAGGGCAATTCCCCTCTGAGCGATTTCCAACGGATGCCGTGAACTGATGCGTTTGTTATGAACCAACAGCGCAACGGCCCCGCTTACTTTCTTCCGGTAGGGACGGACAGGAATAGGCCTTGGCCACAGAAGACTATTCTATCAGAAAAAGTTAATATCTGTGGTCTTTGGCTCATGTCAATGTTGCAAAGAGAGAGACCTGATCGACTAGATCGACTTCAAGGAGATTGTCATGAGCCGTTATTTTGGCCGGAATAACAACAACTATAACAGTTTCCATGGTCCATCGTCTTCCGAGGGTGATCGTCTTCTTCATGGTGACGTGTTCGGTCACAGTGCTCACTGGTGCACCTTTTGAGCGAAAATGGTCATGTGAACATGAAAATGATATCTGTAACGAAGACGAAGACAACTGACTGAACTAGCAGTAATCAAAGGTTCGAAAGTCATGTTCCGATGGAAGAGCCAATACCCCACATAATTTCAAAGGTAATTATATTATTTAATATCTTTTTTTTCATTCGTTGTTAGTGTCTAGGATGTACTATTATTCATTTTTCACTGCGTTATAGTAGCTCAGTTTAGTGCACTATTTTCTATGATGTCTGTTGTACCTTTATCTCATTTCTATTTTCCCTGACGCTTTCGTTTAGTGATGTGTGCTGTGCGCGAGTATTCGCGATCCAAAATAAATAAATAAATATTTTTAAATTTTTCCATCCAATCAACTGTTCTCAGTGGGGAAACAGAACATATCCAAACCAATTGTACCATTGACCGCTAGCGCGCGATTTCTAAGATTTCTCAATGAATCCGCTCGAAATTTCGGAACCTTCTTCCATTCTTTCTGGTGCTTGTAAACTTTTACCCACAGCTAGTCGGTTTCAGAAACAAAGATCTGTGGATCGCAGTGACGTCGTCTTCGAGGAGTTTTTACTTCTTGAAGTTGTTGATTAACGTAGAGAATCAAATAAATTGTATTTGCATCTATACATACATGACGAATCGCGGGGAAATTCTTGAACATGAAGAAACAGTGCTCACAAATATTCGCATTTTCCAAGGACATTCGCCAGAGCCTCGGAATAGATGTTATATTTTCGTCGTTATTGTTGTTATTCAATTAGGCATCCCGATCCCAACCCGAAAGGCTGGCAGAGTGCCGTTGGAAAATGAGAACGACCTCGAGTCGAGACCGAGGTGAGAATCCTTCCTTTGACGGCGACGAGTAAACCACTGAGAGATTAGTGCTGACCCTTTTCGGTCTAACAAAGAGGACAGATGTTCTTCTCACGTCCGGTAATCCCTCCGGACAGAATAGCGCCCGTTGGCCACAACACCGGCCATTTTCGCTCCACTCGGCCAAAGTGTCGAACAACAGCAATAGACTGCTCTTAATGAGTGGACCGGATTAAGGGCAAAGAGGGACTGACAACAAACAACAAAAAAAAACAAAACCGACAGTAACGCTCCCAAACACCACGAAACTGGGAACGATTAGCAGAGCAAATTATACCCAAAGTTCGTTGATAAATCATTCTCCCAGGGCTATTTCCAGCTTGAATTTTTCGTATATATTGTATTAAAATGAGCTCTGAACAAAAAAATATTGTAGATGAATGAAGGTGGAGTCAGAAAATGTAGATTTCAAAAGATTTGTAAACCATAGACGTCGAACAGTGGAAACAGATGTGAATTGTGGCCTCCCACTGATATCGCTCGCTTGCCGTGGTTTCAAATGAGTGATGAAATGAAACTGATCAATGAATTCGGATTTTGGACCGTTTTTCATTGAAATCACTGAATCGCTGCCGCATATTTGAACAATGATCCAACACATTCCAGCACATTCGAAAGTCCAAATACCAGTGCACATGATTTGAAGGTAAAGGTAAAGGCAAAGATATAACCGTCAGCAATGATCAGTCACCCAAAGACGCGCCATGCCTTCGAGTTCCATTCAGAAGCGTAGAGGCATTGTGAATCTGTATTTGGCCTATACAATGACTTTCGGGGCCAACTGCTATACCACGTCAGTGTCTCTATATACCTTCCCAGCCAAGTCTAGCAGCAATTTACCAGATCCCGAAGAAATGGAAGGCTTGGTTAGCCCGGGCGGGGATCGATCGCTAGACTGTGGGAGTGTCAGTAGCTTTGTGCACGTTTTATGCAAACAAAACTGTGCCTGGACCGAAGATCATGTCTGAAACTGCTAGAAATCGGTTGGCTATTCTTTGCGTCTTGGTGTTAGCTTAAGCGAATTAAATATTTACTGTAATTTGGTTGTAGTTATTTCTATGATACCTTGGTTAAATACCCTCTTAAATTGGAAATAGGCAAATCCTGTCTTCATGTAGCTCAAAATAACAAAGTAGGATTGTGAAAGAGATAAGAAAGTGAAGACGAAGAAAATGTTAGGAGGAACATATAAGATAACACTACTCAATAACCTCCGAAAAAGGTTTGAAATACAAGCTGGTTCTAGGCAATATCCTGAAGAACGACGAGAGCGAATCATTCAACAATTCTCTATACATACTATGGACTTGAAGTCACGACATTCTGCTAAGTAGAAAAAACCCGAAACCAGATTCATGAACGAAAGCTGTGGTTCCTGCCACTATGACTTCGCCAAACCCTGGTTTCCCACCATAAACTGATAATGACCCTGATGTCGGGTAGCATGTAGTCAGAAAAGGAGCGTTGCGGTATACGATACCACGTCGCGCCACTTCCACGAGCTATTCTATCAATAAACAAGAAAAACAAGAACAATGAACATGAACTTGAAATTAAAACAGTGAAAAATAACACGTTAATTACCACTGTTTATGACGAGATGTCTAGTTTCCGTTTCGTTCCTTAACACTATACGGAACTACAAAAGAAATATGGATATGGATATGGTTTTCCCGGAACTCATCAGTAGTGAAAGGACAACCATGGCAGACTAGACTGCAAAAATTAAACAAAAAGGTTAACCTATGTGGTTGTATGTTGTTAAATTTAGTACTTAAATTATACCATTTTCACTTTGGATTGGACACTTTTCAAACCACGTCGGACGTCTTTTGTTCCCAACTTATAATATCTGTAGGCGCTGAGAACACAAAGGGTCCTGGCTGATTTGAAAAACGTCCAACGTGGTTTCAAAAACGTCCAAATCAAACAGAAAATGGTACATATTGTTGTAAAATGAATGATACTGTAGGACATATAATAAACAAAAATCACAGATGATTGGCTATCAGTAAAAAACGAACAGAAATCCGTGCTGTGAAATGGAATACGAAGCGGACGGCTACCGGGCAAGCGCTCAGGGAAGTTTGGACCGAGAATAGCCCCGTGTGGAGGGAGCTACTCAGAAATGAATTAAAGTTGAAAGCACCGATGAAAAACGATGGACGGAACGCGACGCACACGCAGCATCGAAGTTTAATGTGCGGCTGCATCGAGCAATCCCCTTTTGTGGGACTGCTGATGCTGCTGCTGATGCAAAGCTCGCATTTGAATGTGAGAAAAGCTGCAGCAGAAACGACAGGCTGCGTTTCTCAAGATCGTTTGCTGTTCTATCCCGACGGAAATGGTGTGATGGAGACATGCCACAGAGCGAGACTTCGTCTCCATTGTAGCGCCAAGTTCTGCACAATTGCCTGAGGCGCATTGACGGCTAGCGAAAAAAACGAAGAAGTAACTAAATCGGGTTCTTCCCCGCCTGAATACGCCCTAAAAGGTCATAGCTCTGCCGTTTGTGTTTTACAAATGAATTACAGTAATTGCAGTGCTCACAAATGACGATTTCTATGCAATCTGTTGGAATCACGATGCACGTGATGCTATGGTAAGGGCGGTAGTGTCCCCCGTACGGTCAAATGATCGTTGCTCTCCAAGGATGACCAAGCCTTCAATCCCTTCTGAGGTGGGTAACTGGGTAGCAGACTTGTCTGGGGAGATGAAAACACTGATTTGGTATAGCGGTTGGCCCCCGAAGGTCATTGTGTAAGCCAAATATGCAGTCACCATGTCTCAAAGATTCATAGCGAGGACATGTGCGTGGCGCGACCTTAGAAAATCAACGTCAATGATTTGAACTATAAGTTTAATTTCTTCATGTTAATCTTACATCAATTCATTAGAATAATCCCTGTGTCTTACTAGTGACTTACCCTTACTCGGGGTCATACTTTGTTTTAATTACCCAAGTTTGAGGATCGCTTGGGGATTGCATAGTTTTGGAAATTGGTGAGCTCATAGTTTATTACGGATTTTTGCCGATATTGCGTGAATTTAACTACATTTATTTATTTATATTTATTTTTATCTTTCTGCTTATTTTCTAAGCCTCCCTTTCTTACTGACAAGTCCCTGGAAGGCTCTTTTGATGTTTTTTTTTGTTTAGCTCGTCTAAGATTCAGGAACGAAACCAGCTCTTTTTTGTTCGTTTGCTTTTATTTTTGGAGAAGATTAAAAGAATCTTCTCCACCACTCATAGAACCTCCTCAGACATGTCTGGTACCTAGTTACCAACCCAGGAGGGATGGAAGGCTTTGTCATCCGGCTCACCAGTCCAATGCACTCCTTAGAATGTCGGTACCCCCAAAGACCGTTCAACCCGTTGAGAACTGGTTCAGCTGGGTTTGGGGTAAGTGCATGGGTTCTGGAGCAGGAGAATAGACCTGGTTTGATGTCCGTAAAGCCTCAGCGACGGCGGCTGAGCGCGAGATTAGCAGGCGACGTCGTGGCAGATGAGCTGAAGTCGTCGTCAGGAAAAAAGCTAATCAAACAGTGTTCGGCTGCCCTCAGACGGAACAGACAAGTCTTTCAATCCTTGAATAGGTTTTATTGAGTTTTAGTACCGAGCTAAGTCGTCCGGCCGAGCCAAGAACGGCCAAATGTAGCGGCGTCTTACTCTCTCTCAACCTTAGTCTGGGTTCAGAAGTTAAACTCCGAATGTGAAAGGAAGAAAATGCAAAGATGACATATCGGTTGAACAAATGGGACAATAAAAGATAGGAAGTAAGGATTACGACGATCTCTGGGTAACTGAGCAGCTCTGTGGCACCTGGAAAGTAGTGCTCATCCCAATTTTCAGCGACGTACTGTTAATTGAAAGTTTTGAATCCAAAATTATTTCAACCGAGCTGATCTGAACTAGGGATGTTCTATATTTGTCGTGGACGAAAAAAAAGCGATCCTTCTATATTTCGTTCATCATGACAGCCAGATTATGATAATGATGATCGATGAGGTCGGTCGTGATGAATAACACGGCAGTGTCAAGTACGGTACTCAGCGATTTGTAGTGGCCATCATATTGATAGTTGCATTCTGCTTGCCGTGTCATTTCCGAAAAAAAGGGACCCTCCAAATATGTAGTTCCCTCTTCTCTGCGGGATAAAAATTGAAAAAAAGCGCAAATTACTAAAGTAGAAGGGAAACACGGGCGTTTTCTTCCAAATTATCGAAAATTGAGCGTTCATGGTAAAAAGAAGACGGTGCCTTCTCCACCATTACGGTCGAAAGATCGGTCCTCTCCCAGGACAACCAAGCCTTACATAACTCCTGGGTTGGATAACTATAAACCACATTTGTCTGAGGAGGTGAAAACACTGATCACAGCGGTAGGTCCTGTGCATACGTAGGGTACTTGCTTAGACAAATCACACATTTACCTTGCCTCCACGAATTCAACTAGAAGACGAATTCATGACGCGCGCTCAAAAGACTGATCAGCACCTATTGCCGTTTTAGTGTTTTATTTTTTTATTTTTTTTTAATTTCAGCTTCTCTTTTGCTTTTAATATTTATACTTCATCCTTCGAATGACCATTTGTAAGAAGTCAAAATGATGAAAAACAAATTCAACCCACATTTCAAGTGATGATGATGGAAGAGAGGGGGTAAGCAGCGAAGTGGGTCGGAGCACGATTCACAATAGGAGTCAATCCTTCAGCAGCCCTTAAATATCGGCGATTTCCATCGTGAGTGACTCAGACCTACCGTAGGCAGCGGTGTAAAACTCGGATTTCGCAACCTGTCGATTTTTTCCGACGGACAGCCGACGGGTGATGGCTGTGGTGTTCCACGACGGGCTGCAGCAGTTGATGGCCGATTTCATCACCGACGACGCGACGGGAGCGGAAGAATTCGAGGGAGGATGGAGAGGTGTGGAAGGAAGTTTAGTGAACACACCTGGGCCCAGATTCATGAACGGACGAGCGGTCTTCGAAACCGCGGCGCAGCCAGAACCAGAGTCGATGAGAGATTGTGTTGAACATGTGAAGTTTAGGATAAGTAGAAAAAGATGCAGCCGTTCTCAAGGTTTGTCGGGGGTTCACCTTTGATGAATCTGTGCCGTGGAGCTTTGGGCTCAGATTTACGGACTCTATCTTCTGGGTTGGATAAATTGGTACCAGACTTGTTTGGGAAGGTAGAGAGAGACACTGACTAGGTACAGTGGCTGGACCCGCTAGTGATTGTGTAGGCCAAATACGCATTCACCGTGTCATTCCACGATTCTGAATGGAACACGAGTGCATGGCACTATTCAAGGTACTGATCATTACAAGCCTGTTTATGTTTACCTTTTACCTTGCTTCACTCCGGTTGATTAAAGAAGCTTAACAGCTTCGTGTTCTCGGATATTCGGTGCCATTGTGCATAGGTGTGGGTGAGACCGATACCGATGCTAGTTATACCCAGACCACTGATGAGGTGATAAGAGTATCTTCCTGATCGCTTCATGAGGGACAGCTATACCCATGCATGGCTATTACTGTACGTCAGTCAGTTGTCATTGGTTAGATTGCACGGCCAGATTCGCACTGTGATAACATCGCTTTCGCGTGCAATTACGAAACGCACCACAAACTGATGACTCCCGTGGGTTTTGCGATGGGAAAAGCGATTCACTAACGGGTGGAAGGGGTTCATGATGGACTGTGTGAGGGTGAATCACCATCGGAACTGTGAACAATGATGGCCAGACGCCATCAGTTCTGACGGTATCTGGTCTGGTGTTCCAGGCCACAAACTGCCTGACGGAACTGCCCTAAGGGGGTTCGAACGGGCCACATCGGGCATTCATGCCAGTCCAAGTCTGCGGCTTCATTCGGTGATGCTTAATCCATTCAGAATGACCTCAGGGAACCACGCACGCTCTCGACAAGTGACGTGATGTCGTGGCTATAGTGGTCTTCGTCACAACGACAACTGGCCTTACTTTTGCTAGAGAGGACGAGAATGAATTTCACATTACTCGCAGAGACCTTAATGAGTTCCGCCTGAGACGAACGCAAGGTAGCATTTGAAAAAAGTTCGAAAATGTTAATCAATAGACTTAAATTAGATAGCAAGATACCCAGGAACTCCTTTATGGATAATTCTGCCCTTCTGTCACAGACATTGCTAGTAAATTCAGGTTGGACTCCCAATTTGAGGTATATCCTACAGTATCGTTTATTTCTTCAAGTTTAACAATATAATTAAGTACTAATTTTGACAACACACAACCACACATATTAACCTTTTTGTTTAAATTTTACAGTCTCTGCATGGTCCTCCCGTCACTACCGATGAGTTCCGGAAATACCATATTTTCTCTTCTAATTTGCGTATAGCGTTAAGAAACGGAAACTAGACATTTCGTTATAAATAGTCCTAATTCATCTGTCATTATTAACTGTTTTCATTTTAGGTTCATGTTCATTTATTCTACGGCGTGTTCTAGATGAACTGAGAAACTTCCTGTAGCTCAGTGATCCCTCAGGAGAACGTCTAAAAACATGTTCTCTTTTTGGGACAAACGAGTAGTATTGGAAGGGGTGTGGCAGGAACAAGCAAGCTTATTCCTCTTTTATTCAACAAATTGTATCTGGAAGCCGTACAGCAGAACTCTCCTCCAGTCGATACGTCTTTCTGAGAAACTTTCTGGTCCAAGGCTCATGATACGAAGTGCTACAGAAGGATCCATCTGGTTCAAGTCCGAGTTATTCATGCCCACTCAGCAAGAGCTCCCTAATCTCCGCTCAATCGGCATTCGGCTCAGTAATCTACCAAAATGGATTTCATTGTTTTGTACTTGTCCGAGTGAAGTGGCCTGCCCACCGATGTCCTTTTTCAGCTCTCAGTAGAAAAAAAGAATCAGTAGTAGGCTGTGGAGAGTCGTTGCGACATCAAAGGAGTGTCGCATGTGGTGATTAATTGCCGCAGACAAACAGCACAGAGGACATTTTATTTGAGAGCCGAGCAGCCGTTCTTCTGGTAAACTGATTTATGGGTGCACCACGGGTTTTGAGACAAAAGAAAGATAGTGTTTTTTCTATTCCATCAACTAAGGATGTGCGTGGTACAGTAGTGAGTTTCGCTATTTTCATCCATGCAGTGATCGGGTGATCGATCCTACTCCAGGCTAAGCAAGCTTTCCATTTCTCCGAGGTTGGGTAAATTGGTGGGAAGGTAGAGACAGTGACTATGTGGAACGGTTCGGCCTCGTAGGCCAATGTGGGCCAAAACGTTTTCACCAGGCTTCTATGATTCTGAATGATGATGAATGCATAGAGGGCTCTTAGGAGACTGATCAACACTGCAAATTTCGCATTTAACCTTACCTCAACAACCAAAAAGTACCTAATTCTTAGAAAAACCAACAATTGTACTACATTAGTCCAAGTGGTGGAGCTATTTCCTTCAAGAAAGGCTAAAAAACACACTTCACAACAAGGCGTTCTTCGCCTCATTACCCTTTATGCTTTGAAAAAACAACTCTGGTGAAATTCGACTGGTTTGATCGAGATTGATTTTATGATTGCACTGTTACTCCCACAAAATTAGCGCTCCAGTAGCTACGACCCTCATTGAAACTTTTTCGATGGTTCAAATTATTTTTTGTCTCCTCTGCGTTCTCGACTCGTTCTCGATTTATGAAAACACTGGTGGAGCTCACTCCGTATTACGGAAGGATACGAAGAGGTTTGAATTGAAAGATCACTTTTATTACCACTTTTATCGCTTTCATTAGCTAATATTTTTTCCATTTTTTCTATGAATTAGGCTTTCCGTGATGCACTCACGGATCTATAACTGCGACCTGTCAATCTCGACTATCACTTTGTCTATCGAGTTGATTTAACCCAGAACAGCACACAAGTTCCGATCTGTCCATGGAGGCGGACGGGATTAACGGTGTCAACGCCGACGCATGCAGCTGTGCACATTTTGGCCAGGTGTTAAGAACACTACGTGAAGCGTACACATAAAGCACTATACAAATGAAGAGCTTGACCGTCTATTCGAGGGGGCTGATAGTCCTGGCGCTTTTTATCAAAATTTAAAACAAAGACACGACTTGACCTGAAATTTTATACAAGAACGAGTTTTGATTTATGTGGACTTCACTACGAAACAAGCGGGCTTCGTAGTGAAGTCCACAGAGATCAACGATTTGAACTCATCTGTTCTTCTCCAGATGCCAGCTGGTCGCACCCCTATGGTTAAGGTAACTTGTCAAAATGTTTACACTGAAGGTTAAAGCTAAGGATAAAGGTGAAGCGGTCGATCTACCTCCTATGAACGCGCCACGCATTCGTTTTTCATTTAGAATCATAGGGCATTGTAAAAGCAGGATCTGGTGCTCTACTTATACCATACAATGACTTGAAAGGACAGTCGCTATACCAACTCAGTGTCTTTACCTTTCCAGAACAAGTCTGGCACCAATTTAATCGACCCCGGAGGGATGAAAGGCCTGCTTGGCGGAGACGGTATAGCAAATTCAAGTTAGACTTCCAATTTGAGGAATACTCTACAGTATCATTCATTTATTTAGGTACAGCATTATAATTTAGTACTAATTCAACAACATACAACCACACAGGTTAACCTCTTTGTTTAATTTTTAGGAAATCTATACGGTTTTCCCTTCACTAATGATGAGTTCCGGGGAAAACCATATTTTCTTTCCTGGTTTGCGCACAGTGTTAAGGAACGAAACGGAAATAAGACATTTCGTTATAAATAGTCTTAGTTATTCTGTTATTATTTGCTGTTTTAATTTTAGTTCATGTTCATTTGATAAATATCAGCGGAGATTTGTGAGAACCCTTGCTTTATGCTACCTTTCAAGAGCTACAAGCCCTCAACCGGACTTTTCTGACCCCTCAGCCTTCCATCTTGTGTCCATTTAGGCCGGTCGCTCTCATAGACCGCTACTATGAGAGCGACCGGCTGGGAGGACTTTTCTGGGTTACCTGGAAGCTTTGAAGATGATTATGGTGGTTGAGTGGGGTGAGAACTCCGCAAACATGCGCACTCGGTTATGGATGTGCGAACGGGGTGATGAGGCCGATGCTGCGACCTGTCATCGGAACAATAACAATCTGTGAGCATGGGGAAATGGAATGCCGGGGAATGAGTAATAATGGTGGGACGCGGTCCCATCGAAACCGGACACGTAAATTGACGAAATTCGGCCGAAGATGAATAGTATGATCCACAAGGGAGGAGGGACCATCAGTATGTATGAATTAGATCTTACGAAGAAATAATGGTAATATTTTTAAGCATGTCTGACTCTGAAAGGCGCGCATGGTGCAGTGGTAAGAGGCGCTGTTGTCACCTGCACGGTCGATCGAGCCTGGGCTAACCAAGCCTTTCATCCCTCCGAGATCAGTAAGTTGGTACCACAATTTTCTGGGAAGGTAAAAACACTGACTTGGTTGAGCGGCTGGCCCCGCAAGCTATTGTATAGGCCAAATACGCGTTCACCAAGCCTTTACGATTCCGAATTGAACACCGTCGTGGCGCATTCTTGGGGAACTGAAGAACGCCGACACCTTGACCTCTACCTTTACCTTTATGTACAACTGTGCCAATTTGAACTTTTCTTCCACTTCCATATGAGTATGCTCCACTCTGGTGAATTGAAATTGCCATAGATGGCACTGAATAGATTCTCATTATTGGGAACCCACTTTTGCAAGTTGTACTCAGCTTCTGGGGCTGCTGACCGCCCAATAAATTCTGTTTCAGTTCTCGACATTTTCTGGCTTGTGTTCATTGATGTGGGATAGGATTGTAAAGTTCGAGAGGTTTAAGTTCCCTGGAATCTCTTTGGAAAATTAAGAAGATCTTCAACTCCTCCATCACGACAAGCACGATTCATTCTGTCCATTAGTTTAGTCTGTTTAGTCAGTCATTCATAAATAAGATAAGGCATGCTTTAAAATTGCTTATACGTTTACTATGTGTTCCTAACTGACACTGTTGTTTCATATTCTTAGAAATTTGAGTTGCTGTTCGCTGTGCTTTACAGACGATTGTGCTAGGATCTACAGAGTGCAGTTGAATAAGTAGATGATCTATTGGGGAGGAGAAAATACTAGGTCAGCGATGATCCATGTCAGATTGACAAATTGATCCTACTCACATGTCTGACAGTCAATTATGGTCGTTTGCTGGCGAAAGTGATGATTACTCAGCCGGTGTACTGTATTCGGAGAAAAGCCTCACGCCTAACATAATCGCCATGGACGATATTGAGGGACCGGCAAATAAAGGACGAGGATTATGGTTTACAAAATACCCCGAAATACGGAGCTTTCAGAGATTTATAACAATATGAAGGGAGAATAGCTTAGTATATAACACAGCAGCAGCGAAAAAAAATATCATAGTACGTGCCCGAGTAAAGCAGAACGTTGAAAGGAGCAACGGGAACCTAACCGCCCAATCCACATCTGGTTACCCTTTACTTTTGCATCTTTGTTATATTCATTTAATTATTTGTTCGTCATTTTTCATTTTAATCAACAAAAACCAGCAAAGCAAAACTGTAATATCAACAACGTGCCACTCAATAAAAAAAACAGCAGTGACAAACAGTTCAGAGATCTTTAATTCTACAAAGTTTTTTTCTTCGAAAAAATCACGAGCGGGTTGGAGCTCGCAAAAACACCCTCAGATTGTAATGAACGACATTTTCCTTGAGAAGATATTCCTTCTAGTTGTCATGAAATGGTTGACGATAGTCAGTGACAGCTACTGACTTGATTTTTTTCATTGCTCATTTTTCTCAAAAAGAAAAACGGTGAAAATGGAGATGATTGTCATCGACGGTGCCACTGCAATCCTCTTTGTATAAAACTTGTATAATCTGAGCTCAGCTCAAATGCAGTTTCACAATTCACAGGAAGAGCGGAAGAAATTGCTTTCTGGATCTCTCTCCAAAGGTTAATCGAAAGGAGCATTTGAGGCTAACGAACATGAATTGAAAATCAAAGTAAAACAGCAAATAATAATAAACAATAAAAGTTTACAGAGGGGAAAACAGGGAATCAGTTCCAAATTTCTGGCGGACGATGAGTGGGAAACTCTTGCTACAACCTAAGTTTGCGGATAGCCCAATCGGGAAAGGAAGGGCAAAATGCTCCTGAGTCGTTCATTCAAATCTCAATTGGAACGAGAACTACTACTTCTTGAAGAAAAGCAAACTAATAAAGCTGGGAGGCGTCTGTGAAACCATATCAATGGATCGTGATTGGAGTTCTACTGTTGTTTTTCTTGCCGAGGATTTTATGTTCTCTCTCGTCTGATGGATTTTTCGCTGTTCTTTTTCTGCTGTGGATGATGGGTGACTAGGACAATGCGAACTTGGTCTACGCTTTCCAAAACTCAGAAAAGATTTTTTCTCCGTTCCATTGACAATGTGGTACGGGATTACAGTGAGAAATGTGAACAGTTATTGTAACATCTGTACATAATTTTTAACTTCGCCCGTTAATGGATCTAGATAAGAAAAGGATCTACAACAACCCCTAGATTTATTTATTTTATATTATATTTTACTATTTATTTAGGAGGGCAGCGTTTGCGAGATTCTCTGCGTTATTGTCATTCATGGAAATGATGTTTGGCGATCCGCTTACCGTACACCGAGTACTTCATTGAACGGTATGTTTGCTGTTTCTCTGATGAGGCGTTGCTTTCCTGCTATCGTACGTTCCACTGGTGATTTTTATGGAGGGACGTGGGTGTGTATGACCTTATAGAGATGCTATTTTTACTGTCAAGCCAGTTAACTGGCTGATCTTTTACTGCGATCCGATCGACGATCGAAAACTGGCGAAATGGATAATTATGCGTCGTAAATTTCTCTAGGCTGGTATGCCCGCAGCTACGGTAATTACAGTAATTGTCACGACCTTATCACTCACAACCACCTGTCCATTGTGCAGATGACCTCGCGAACACGATACTACCGTACGCGCGCCGCCACTGAAACTCGTGAGGTGCAAAAAAATCCCAGAGGGAACGGAAAAACTGCTGGGACGGGTTGTCGAGGTGAGTGCAGCTCATTTGTCACCGGTGCGGACGAGTTCGATAATTTCGGGTTGCCGATCGCTGCGCAGACGACGGCTCGCCTCGCTGACCATGAAAATAGGCCTCTGGTTCCGCTCAAGGTGAAAGTCACCCTGTGAACCTATCGAATGGTCGAAATTCGTAAAAACAATCTCTCAGTGCGACTGAAGGGACTTAACAATAAAGTCGGGGATTTCAAGTTGAATTACTACTTTGAACTGAAACCACCTGACGTCAGACGGGTAGAAACTCACTTGGATTTTTTCCGTTTTTCTCATTCAAATACTTGTCAGAGCGACTGAATGCGTCTGCTCTTCAAGAATGGTAAAGAGAGATACATAGAAGCAGGAGGAAAAGGTGTATTTACCGTAAGCTGTTGGAACCCAAACTTCTTTCTATTTTTTTTTGTTGCAAGAGGAATTTATTCGCTTTTATTCTGATTCTGAGTTTGAATCTGTTTTGATTTATTCGTATTAATTTCTTTGCAATTTCTCGGGGTCTGAAAATGCTTGACGATCTGGTGGAATAATTGGGTAAACACCATAAATAATTACAGGTAAACAACATTATTTCATTTATTACACGGGACAACGGCTTCTATGAAAAGGAAATAACTTTAGTGGAGAATATCGCAGTTGTTAGATTCACGTTAGTTTATCTTGAACGGCGATAATGGCGGTAGTTTAATAAATTTTTGGCAGGTCGAGCGCGAACATGAAGCTTCTTCTGAATCCTTCTGGTCACGAAGAAATTTAGTGGTCTTTCTGAGTTTTTTTTGAAATCGGAAATGATCGTATGAATTTATCGTCTAACTTTTTCGCAATTACAAAGCGGTTATTCTTCTAGCGTTCTGATCATTAAAGAATTGATCATTGACCAAGAATCCGTCATCAATTGACATGAACGGCTTCCCGCAGGCGGCTTAGCCGACTCTATTAATGAGCAGATTAACCCTGTTGTGCTCTGAGTATATCTTTCAGAAACCACCGCCAATAATTGGCTGCTAGCAGTGTTTCATGTCGGCTAAGAGCCCTTTCATTTCCACCGCCCATCCCCCACCCTCTCATGAGACTTCAGCTAGACTGCTTGTCAAAAGATGTGAGGGGACGGCGGTTTAATTAACCCCGTGGTCCCAATTGGGCGACCCGTCGCAGCAGGAGCTCTGCTGTTGGGTTTATTTCGCACTTCACGGATTAGTGAGAAATACCTGAGCGGTGATAGAGCAAACATTGTCGCCTGGGTTGAGTAATAGTCACTTGGAGTGGCGAGGTAATAGCTCTTCACTCGTAATCTTCCATTACTGGACAGAATGTGAACAAACACTCGTACAATAGAGAAGAACGCCTGAAGTAGACAACGAGGGACCTGCTATTTTGGTGAAATTTGTTCATTCATGTATTCATTCACTTTAGCTTATTACAAATTAAAAACAAAAAGAAGCAAGAAGAAAGAAAAAGTTTCATAGAAAAACGGTATTGTGCTAATAAGCAACATGTTGTGCCCTGGGTTTATCGCAGGCTAACCCACATTTGTTCTGAGTATATTTTCCAGCAACAATCCTAAAGTTTGATAGATGCGAATAAACGTGTAGTAGAAAAAAAACAGATTGCTCGACCTGGTAAAAAGTGTGGCTTAGAAGTCGGTGGAAGTGGTGCTTAAAATAAAATAAAATGAAACCATCCGAGTTTTTCTTTTATGTTCTGTTTTTTATTGTTTCTTTTTTTATTTTTTGCTTTCGTTGTTATTCGTGAGCCAACTAATACATGTGCAATCACATTAATACACCTGCAATGAAAATCATTGCACTGAAAAGATTCAAGAGGAGGTTGGAAGTCAAAAGAAGATTTCCTTACTAGGATTTCATCACGTGTTGTTACAGTTACTTCGAACTTCTTGAAGCTCTTAGACATAGTCGGGAAAGTTTTTGATGAAAATCTCTTTACAGTCTTCTTCACGCCACTTTTCCAGTATATTTGGATTTATTCATGCTACTTCTAGACATTCTTACAACTTGTTAAAACAAATAAATTTTAGCAGGAAGCCGCAGCTGGATCTCACCGTTTTCTTTCCCATTATTCTCACGAACGTAAAATTTCAGGATTTATCGGAAACGTGGCGAATGCTTCATACCCAAAAATTACCGTCTTTCAAACCCTTTTTGATCCCAGACAGATAGAATTAGCACACAAGAATCTCCACTTCACGTCACACTGTTAAATCTACTGACAACTCCAAGATAGTGTACAACATCCGTAGGGATGATTCCTGATAATTGATAGATAGGATAAAACCATATATAAGCAAAAATGATAATATTAGGGTGACCCAAAGGTTCGTGTGCATACCAGATGCCGACTTCCTTTATTCATAACTCAAGAAAAACAAATAAATGATCTACAAGGTTATTATGGTCAACTGCAGTTCATTGCCAACGAAACGATTAACAGCCATGCTTAACTTAACCTTAACCTTTTATTTGTTTTTCTTGAGATGAAAATAAAGGAAGTCAGAATCTGAAATGAACACGAACTTTTGGGTCACCCTAATAGTAACTCTTTCATATTGCACACTAAGCATAGTTTACTATCTACCCTTCTATTTATTGTCGTAGTCCTTATGATCATTGTTCAATGTAGATCTTATAAATCACTCCTCCTCGAGTGTACTGTTTACTCAAAAAGTAGTCTTTCTGGGTGGAAAAAAACGCCATTCAAAAGTGAAACGAGCACTGCTCTCTTCTCGCGAGAGTGAACACAAATACGCCGGACATCGTAATGTAGTTTGTGCGTGTACTTCCTCTATCACAGGCTGGCACCTGAACACATTCGGCTCCAAATATGGACAATAAGAATTTGATGGTCCTTGGTTCGTCGACAATTAGGGGCTCTTTCTGTCTCGGCGAGGGCATAAATCGGAACTCGTCCCATCGCCGAGCATAATGAGAATGGGCGGTCGTGCGTGTACGATTTCGTCCATCTGGCCCCTGTTGTTGTCTGGTCAAGAAACCACCTCGATATCTGATTGCAGTGGGAATACAGAGCTCATAGATCGATGTATTTTCAAATGAAGTTACCAGAACTATCAGATGGATTAGAGTTCCTTTTGGTTTGAGATCTTTGCAGGTACTCAAAAATAGAAGGTGACAAGCCTTTTTGACCGCTTCCTTATGTACCGAAAATTACAGCTGCTGTCTGCTCGGGGCCCGCATGGTACAGTGGTAAGAGTTGCTGCTGACACCCGCACGGTCGAGCGATCGATCCCGGCACGGGCTAACCAAGCCTTCAATCCCTCCGAGGTCGGGTAAATTGATACCAGACTAGTCAGGGAAGGTCAAGACACTGAATTGGCATAGCGGCTGGGCCCCGCAGGTCATTGTATAGTAGGTCAAATACGCATTCACCAAGCCTCTGCGACTTGAATGGAACACTAATGCGGCGGCCCGTCCTCAGGGGACTGATCAACGCCGACACCTTTACCTTTACCTTTACCTTTGCCTTTACTGTACTAGCTCATTGCCACTGGTGGTTACGCTCGGGATAATCTAGGAGAGGTAAGAGAAGTCCGACCCAAAACATTAATCTCCTACTACCTCGAAATGTCACATCCATTCTCGAAACGTTGAAAACAACTATATATCTTTGAAGTGTTCTTTTCATCCCATGGTAAATTCGAGTTAGACTTCCAATTTGAGGCACAACCTGAAGTATCATTTATTTATTGAGATACAAAAATATAAGATCTAATTTTAACAACATACAACCACACAGGTTAACCTTTTAGTTTAATTTTACAGTCTCTACATGGTTTTCCCTTTACTACTGACGATTTCCGGGAAAACCATATTTTCTTTTCTAGTTTCCGTATAGGGTTGATGAACGAAAGGAAAACCAGACATTGCGTTATAAATAGTCCAAATGAATCTGTTATTATTTACTGTTTTAATTTTATGTTCATTCCTTTGCCTACTGTACGTTTGCGTCTAAACTGACTACATCTCTTGCGAATAAATAATTCTATTCGATTGTGTTCTCGATCACAAAGCAGGAACAACAATGAAGGACCAACGCAGCTACAATAAATTGTCCTCCGTAAACATCTGTGGGGGGGGGGTACCGGTGGCGTCAAAATGGCGCCAAGCAGATGCTCCACAGCAGATTGATGACGTTCAGCGGCCGTGAAATTGATGAGAGAAGCGGCTTCGAGGAACAATCACGATCAACCAAACACCCATCGACGTGTGTTTATTTAATTTCTAGAGGTTGAAAGGGTCACATGATAGTCAAGTGATAAACCAAATCGGATCACACTTATCACGGATCACGGACCCAGCCGTTCATCGGCCTATCAGCCGCGGTTAGTTGACCACCCGCAATGTCGAATTGGATTATCATGTCAAAATCAAAGATTGACTAAAATTTCGTTTAGATAGATTATCAGTTTGAATTCTGCTTACAAATCCGAGGTCTAACTGCAATCACTCCTCCCCTCTCGACCCAAATAGCACCCAGAATCGTGACTAGCACGCAAAATAATCTACCCAGACGAAGGTTGAGTTGAATCTGAATTTTTGACCTGACCATCCTTATGGACGAGAATCAAAATGAGCATCAGATTCATGATGAGCACTCTGAGCAGCCGTTCAATATGAAGTTTGCGGAAGAACGGTTCAAGAGGTGCAAACGGCGAAATAGCGGCGAGATTTTTACTTTATTTGGGTCAACCGATAGACTGCTAAACAGCTGGCAAATGAAGTGTGGAGTTGTTCTTGTAGAATGTGATAGTCAAAGTAATTTCATTGCTAAGCAGCCATACAACCACCCCCGACCGCTCTCATTTGAAAAATGAACCTGACATCCTTACATCCATCCATTCATCCATCTATCAACCCAAATAAATATCTTGGTTTCGCTTATTATATAGTAAGGATAGGACAATTCAAATGATCCGCACCTTTCTGAAGGATAGCGTACTTCAGTTGTCGCTCGCTCGCCTTAGAAATTTTTTCTATAGGCTTGTTTTTTCTTTTTACATTAAAGTTATTAGGTTAAAAGAGGCAGTCGTGTGCTTCTACAGTCATGCCTCCTTAATGATCCATAATCGACCGCTAGGAAGAAGGGAATCCAGAAACACACCCCTGTGGCTTCGCCATCTCTGATAAGCATTAGTGCCACAAAAACACCCACAGAGAGCACTTATCATCGAGTCGCTCTCATTTTTCTACTAACCCTCCCAACGTTAACTGACACGACGATGATCGTCGGATTCCAGTATTCTCGGCTAGTGGCTAGAAATCTGAGTTGTTGTAGCCAAAGTGGGTGTTAGTTGCATTTCCTCCAAGGCTTTTTTTAGATAAACAGCTGATATTTCATCGCCATCTTTAAGTAAACTTCCAAGCGTCGTAAGTTGGACTTGCCCGTGCAAATTAGCCAGATCTCCCGCATCGGAGGCCTTGGGAATTCCAAATTGCTCAGGGAAAATTACGTATCGTTACGCCTTTAGGGTCGTTTACTAGTAGCAAAACAGTTCGATAACGATGGCTAGGTTTACGGAGTTTTCGCTCCGCTTTGGGGCGGAGACTTCGAAGCGGAACGAAAGCGGAAGATATTGTAATGGTAGTGCTACGGCCATCGCAAAAATAGCGTCTCAGCCGGGATTGGAACTCGCGTATCGGGCGTATCCGGCGCACCGTGATGTTAGAGCACTACACCGCTGATCCAGTAGCCTACAATACCTACTTTTGAAAGGATTAATAGAAAGCCCCAAAAACGCAGTAACAAAGCAAGAGTCTCATGATAGAAGCATAAAACACTCTAATTATGAAATCACATCTGTAGCTCAGATGCAGCGCTGCGCTGCAGCCGAGTATAGATGGACCCAACCCCTCACGTTTCTCGAATAAAGTAATTCTCCATTGCTGTGCAAGCTTCGCAACCGTCATTCTCTAAATCGCGCTGGCTTTAGGTCGATCGCATCCTTCACTGTGCCTCTATTGCACAGATTACATAGATGTGATTGTAAATCCTTATCTTCTGGATCCTTCTGAAAATCATAGTTCTAAAACAACAAAAAGTGACAATGACAATGATCTACTCGATCCTTTGTTTATATAAACAAGTGGTCTCAATAACTAACTACTCCCCGAGTTTGTGGAAAGCAGAATAACAGAAGGATGAATATTCGAGGATGACCTTAGAATTACCATCATTTTCAAAGCGGGTAAAGTTTCCCTATGCGGGTTACGCTAACCGCGTGTAGACGTTGGGGAAGGGAGATCAGTTCATGCCAAAAACAACGACGGAACAGTGTCAGCATTTGGAATGATGTATACGCAAAGCAGAACTTATCTGGGGCGGATGGAGAAATAAAAAGTTTTCGTGAAACGAATAGAAAATGAAAGATAAAGTGGTCGGTGCCAAATAGCCCCCTGAAAACGCGCTGTGCACTGTTCCACCATTCAGAATCGTAGAGGCATGATGAATGGGTATTTGACAGATACAGTTGCATGCGAAAGCTAGATGCTTTACCAAGTCAGTCTTTAACTTACCTGACGAGTCTGGTACCAATTCATCCGACCCTGGAGGGATGGAGAGCTTGGTAAGCTCGGGCGAGGATCGAACGCTCGGCCGTGCGTGCACAAGTGGGGCCTTTTACCACTGTACCATGCGCTACCTTCAAATCGGTTTCAAATGGAAATTCTTTAGTGAAAATTTCAGATGCAATTACACGACTAATGTCTAGTGATAGTTTTCAAAAACAAGGTGACTTCGATATGATTGTAAGGTAACTCTACCGTATTTAGTGCAAATTTATGTTTGTAATAATAGTGACGGACGTTTAGAAGGTTCCCTCGACGATTTGTTAAGAAAAAATTATCGGATGATTCGCAACGTCGGAAAGCAAGGAAAAAGCAAATTGACGAGATGGTGTGTTGAACCTCCAAACATACATGTACCTGACTGGGTTTATCAAAAAAAATTTCAGAACCAGGTAACATTACTGCCGTCGCATTCAAAGGAAACTCAAGAGGAAATTAGTTTCCAAGTCCCATACCCCAGGTTGTCTTCAGTGATCTCCTCCAGGGTTCCTAAACCTCAAAAGCTATTTTTTAGAGAAATTGTAAAATACCTAGACAAATTCGTCATAGGTCAAGAACTCGCAAAACGAACACTAGCCGTCGGTGTTTACCAGCACTACAAGAGACTCGAAAACAACGCTGAGATCAGAGCTGTCAGTTTTGTATTAAGTTCACCTACTTCACTGCTCTTTTAACCGTTTGATAGAGCATATCAAGTAGTTTCTAAAACCATTCATAAACCCTGTTATTTTTGTTTACAGGGAATGTTTTTCTTCTTGAAATGAAAACATCCAAAACCAGTGTTTGCCAAGGTCTTCTTCATGAATACCTGTTTAGCCACTAGGTTACTGAAACGTTACAATTTGTGTGTGCAGAATCTTAGGATGATGTCTTGAAGCGATTGATGGCACTCAAAGATTTCAAGAGATTTTGAGCAAGCAGTTCCAAACGAAAACAAAAGTGCACTTCGGATGACCTACGGAGCTCGGTCGGAAGGCCGTAACTAGTTCTTTCGAAAGAAACTAGAGATCTATGTCCTTATTTAGTGAACTGAAACGGTTCTGCAAACTTATGTTTGTAATAATAGTGGTGCCTTGCGATTTCACCCGTCGCGCGACAAGGTTCCCTCGACGATTTGTTAAGAAAAAATTATCGGATGATTCGGAACGTCGAAAAGCAAGGAAAAAGCAAATTGACGAGATGGTGTGTTGAATCTCCGAGCATACTTAACAGGGTTTCCCAAAAAATTTTTTCAGAACCAAGTAACATTACTGCCGTCACATTCAAAGGAGACTCAATACGAAATTAGTTTCCAAGTCCCATACCCCAGGTTGCCTTCAGTGATCTCCACCAGGGTTCCTAGACCTTGAAAGCTATTTTTTAGAGAAATTGTAAAATACCTGGACAAATTCGTCATAGGTCAAGAACTCGCAAAACGAACACTCGCCGTCGGTGTTTACCAGCACTACAAGAGACTCGAAAACAACGCTGAGATCAGAGCAGTCAGTTTTGTAGATGGCTTTGGTAGTTTTTTTTTATTTAATCTGGAGATTTGCCCAATTAAATCACTAGATACTGTGTTATTTATTTATTTATTTATTTATTTATTTATTTATTTATTTATTTATTTATTTATTTATTTATTTATTTATTATAAGACGCTCACGTAGGTGAGCGCGGGAAAATGAACTTCAACTGAACATCAAACTGTAAACGATTTGGAAGAAAACTTGCTATGCTATGTTATGCTTTCAAAAGAAGAAGACATAATCCGGGCCGATTCCAGAAAGAACTACTGAAAGAAGCTGCTGATGCTTGCCTACATGCCAAAGAAAACAAGAAATCAAAGGAGAACGATGAGACCTTAGACGAACTATTCGAGTATGTTTTTGCATTTCTTTTTCCAGAGAAAAAAGAGCAGGAAAAAACTATTTCCTCTTCTAGCGTCGTCGAACCACCACCACCTAAACGGAAGACGACATTTGAACGGCTCAAGGATGAGGTTGGCGAAGCTCCAATTCCAAATTCAATTATCATTAAAGAATTTGGAGAATTCAATTAACAGAGAATTTAATTGACAAAATTTGATCTTGCCAGGCACCTCTGACAATGGACAAGTCGAACATTGTTCTCCTTGGACCGTCAGGAAGCGGAAAAACCTACCTAACGCAGTGTCTAGCGAGACTGCTCGATGTTCCGATAGGTAGTGATATATTTGAGAGCGTGCGTAGTACAGTGGCAAGAGACGCGGCTGGCACCCGCACGATAGAGCGATCAATCCTCCCCCAGGCTAATCAAGACGTCCATCCCTCCGGGTTAAAGTAACTTGGGACCAGACTCATCGGGAAGGTAAAAACACTGGTTCGAACCGCGGCTGGGCGCGCAGGTCGTTGTATATGCCCAATACCAATTCACTAGACCTCTACGATTCTGAAAGAAAAACGAATGTGTGGCGCGTCCTTAGGGTACTGATCAACGCAAATCATTTTGCTTTTTTTCTACTGCTGCTTGTCGAACCGATGACAAAATCGGGCTTAGTTGGCCTAGGACCAAGATTGATCGCTTGATCTATTGAGCGAGAACAAAATAACCTTACATTGTTGCAATTTTGTAATAAGCTCAGAACTACTTTTGATTAAAAAAAAAGTGAAAAAAGCAGTGAAAATATGTTAAAGCAAAAACAGCTACAACTTTGTTTATTTGTCTTGGATAATCTAATAGGCCCGATTTTCAGCAATGTGCGACTGTACTACCCTGACACAGGCCGGTTATGTGGGTGAGGATGTGGAGACGGTAATTCAGAAACTGTTGCACAACGCTCACGGGAATATCGACAGGACTCAGGTGAACAGAACAATATCTATACTGTTCTTCATTGTATTGTGTATTGTGTTCTTCGTCCTCCATTCATTCTTCTTCATTCTTTATTTTTTGCCGTTGTATTGTTATTTTCCTCTTTTGCTCTTCAAAGTTCTATCCGAATCTGATCGATTTCAGCACGGAATTGTATTCCTAGATGAGTTCGACAAGATACACTCCTCCAGCGATCCGATACATTCGGTCGGAAATCGCGACGTTAGTGGAAGAGGTAAATGAACTTAAAGTGGAGCTCGGTTCGATTAGCCGACGTCCTTGATAAGAATCTGACATATCTAACAAAGTAAAGCTGCGGTATCAAATACGGAACGTGACAAAAGAAAGAAGAAAAGACGGAAATAAGGAACCGAAGATAAAACGAAATAAAGAAAGAAAGACAGAAAGAAAGAAAGAAAGAATGAATGAATGAATGAATGAATGAATGAATGAATGAATGAATGAATGAATGAATGAATGAATGAATGAAGGAATGAATGAATGAATGAATGAAAGAAAGAAAACGCTGACTACCATGACATATGTACTTGATTGTCTCTGTTACTGAATTGCCCATGAGTAGAACTTGGTTGCTTCCAGTTAGTAAACTCGTCGGCTAAATCTGTGGTTATCAAGTGTCAAAGATTGATACTATAATGACCTTTAGTTAGAGTATGAGTGATACTTGCAAAATGAAAGTTGAGAAATGACAGGTGATGGTGAATTTGGGTGGAAATTGGGGGAACCGATATCTCGAAGTATACTCGCCAATTTGAAAAAAATTACCATCAAGAAGATTAAGACGACGCTAGGTATAGCGAGCACCTGTGGAAAGCTGCCGAGTGCAGAGTTCGTGGCCGCGTGGCGCAATGGATAACGCGTCTGCCTACGGAGCAGAAGATTGCAGGTTCGAATCCTGCCGTGGTCGAAACTTTTTGCAATCACTGGCGGTGACAACAAAAGCTTTCGAATCCATTCAGCAATAGACTGGTGGATAAGGATGAAATAATAATAATAAATAATATAAGCTAACATGAAAAATTAGCCATCAAGAAGATTAAGACGACGTTGGGTATAGAGTATGTGGAATACTGTCAAAAACCATAATATACCTACTGTTACAACCCAGAATGACCCCAATTATACCCCTCCTTTCGTTAATGGGAACCGATCGAGTGTATCTGAACTGTGAGCTACCGTAATCGGCCGAATCTTGTAAACTATCTTAAACAAGAAGAGACTGAGTGTGATCTGATTCAGGGGTGCAACAGGCTCTTCTGAAGCTTGTCGAAGGCACCGTGGCCAAGGTAAAAATGCCCGGGCAGCTCGGAAATAAGGTGTGCTTTACACCTACATTTTTATATTTATGTTTATAATGTAAAATGCATCATGGTCTATTTGACAAACAAAACAAAGAAACGGAAAACACCGCAGCAAAATGGCACTCCAGATTATAGGAAACTGCTAAAATACCTTATAAATCTATCAATTTACTTTATGAATTTCCTTTTCGGCAACTTTTTTAGTAAATTACTAATTATTCATTTATTCTCCAGTCACCGTCAGTGAAAGTCAGTAAAAACAGGACAACGATCAACATTAATATAGGAAAAGACAAAGGAATAAATATTATAAAATATCCTACCTAGGTGGAAATCGACACCACAAACATACTCTTCATCGCTTCGGGAGCGTTCTCCAGTCTGGACCAGATCGTGGCGCGACGGATGGACAAGCGGTGAAGTTCATCAGAGAAAATCGATTATTGATCAGTGTCATGATGCATGACTTCAGGATTCTCGGTTTCGGAGCGACATCGACGAATGCCTCTGAGGATTTGTCGTCCGAAGACGAATCCGTCGCAGCCGAAAAGAGAAACGAGCTGTTGAACCACGTCGACGCCTGCGATCTGATGAAGTAGGTGGTTGTGAATCCCAAAGCGGTAGAAATAATTAACACAAATCCGCAATCAACCCTTCATATATACCCGGTTCATTCGCTGACGGCAATTCATCAACGGACGGTGGAGTATAATCAGGATAATTCTGAGTTATAACAGACGGTATCCCATGTCTATTCCGAGGTAACGGATACCCCGACTTTCATGGATAGGGAATTGCCGCAAGTTCATGGGTAGATCACATGGTTTTGTGCTGATCTGCAGTAAGATCACAAATTTTTGCGCCGATTCATGAGTAGATCATAAATTTTTGTGATGATCTATACGTTGATCGCACATGTTGGGCTGATCAGCGACTACATCACAAGGTATCGAACTGATCTGTGGCTTGATCACAGACTTTTGTGCTGACCTACGGATGGGTGACACATTTTTGTGCTGATGTATGGGTAGATCACAATTTTTTGCTAATCTACGGGTTTGTCCCAAAAATTGCGTTCAAGTACTCGAGGTATCGGTTATTTTTGCTTAAGGTTTGGAATGGTGCCAGAACTGGTCGGAAGGTTCCCAGTGCTCGTTCCTTTCCACTCACTCGACCAGAAAATGCTCATGCGAGTTTTACAAGAGCCGCGGAACAATCTGATTTCTCAAGCTCAACGCTTGTTCGCTATGGATCGAATTAAACTCAGGTGGGTATGGGTTAGTACGCCGGTGAGTTTTCGTAGAACTCGGAATCTCGCTGTTTAACTGGAACCGTTCGATTGCCCAACATCCCAATTACGATTTTTCAATTTCAATTTGTTACATGCGCGAAGCGTGCAGAGGCAATGTTTCGCTTTAAAAAATAGAACATAAACGCATTCAGAGGTAACACAACAAGAAATTAACAACACAACATCACTGGATAAAAGTGCTACAAACAATTGGTCTTTCATAGGATAAGTTGTGGAAGAGAGCAATTGAGAACGAGCTGAAGTACAACAAGTTGAACATAATCATTAAGTTGCTCTATTCAGTCAGGTGTTTCTTGGCAAGAACTTTAAATTTGTGAAAACTGCTGGGAACTTTCAAAAAAATTATTCGAAGTAGTACGCTCAGATTAACGCTTTTCTAAACTTTCGTTCAAGGATTTTACCGGTCTCTGAGCTCTTCCATATTAGTGGTCGATCAAATGCACCGAATGTACCTACGAGTGCTGATTCACTGATGCTCAGGTTTACCCGCTCAGCAATCAACGAAATGGCTCGGATGGCCGCTCGGAGGAAAACCGGCGCTCGAGCTCTCAGGTGAAATTTTTCATCCCGCCCCGTTGAACGAGCTTCGATTATCTGATTCTTGGATCCATATAAGGGAAAACGTTGATATCCTTTCTAAATTTTCATAGCCTAAATGTAAAAGTATAACGCACAGAGAAAGGCTATCGCTGACCCACTGCCTCTATCCAGTCCTGCTTTCGACCTTAAACCGAAATCAATGTCAATCTTATGGAATTTGATATTTGGAACAATGTAAACTTGAAATTATGATATTTTAGGTCGATTCTAGAGAACGTCCTTTTGCGAGCCAAGTTCGAATGTCCAGGCACCGGCATTCAAACAGTGGTGATCACCGGCGGAACAGTTCGAGGAGATACCGACTATGTGACACTGTCCTCACCGTCACGTAACGACTCATGCAGTATTGTGCCGACAGATTCGATGTAATTGAATGAAAACGCTTGCTCTAATACTTAATACATTAAAAAGTACTTAATAAAGTCAGTGAATAAAATATATCTGTTTCTAACTGCGAAATAAGACGACGTAGAACGGTAGCGCGTGTCACGTCAGGTTCCGTTTCGATTCCCGGAATATGGTAATCACTTTGACGATTTTCGTTCGAAGTTCTGTTTTAAATCGGATCCCCGGATCTACCCAGTACCCTAGACGTGATGTGGTGACTTCTCTCACTTCTCTTCACCTTTTCTTTTTTAACATTGCCTTAATAACGTAACTGATTGATAAGAACTCTATACTCAATCAGACGGACAATCGAGTGGTCCATTTCATTTTATATAATATCGCAATCGCCGGCGGTCAGATGTAGGTCGTAACCCCGCTTTTTTCACCATTTCGTATTTACCGATAAGCGGATACGGCTGCACAATGGTGCTTCTGTTGACCATATGCTTTAGCCCTATAGCTTTTCATAGCCGGTCTTGTAGATTTAGCGTACCTGTGATAGCGTGGTTGATAACCCAGATCACCACGTTTGTTCTGTTCGTTGTCCCTTTGAGGTCATTACGGTAACTTAGCAACAACACACTCACATTAGATGTTTTCCTTCAGCGTCGACTAGTTACGGTTTATTGTTGAATTGAATCATTTCCTCCGTAGTAGTCCAGGTGATAATCTGCGTAATCGGTGGTTAATAGACTCTACGCTGATTAACACGTTATCATTTTCATATCTATCATTGTTTCATTGTTGCGGTGTGATTAATTGTGTGGGGTTTGAAAGCCATACATGTCAGAACCGACCAAGTTGATCGTAAACAATGTACGATTGAAAATGATAACGTTCCGCGTACAAATCCGACGATTGTTGCGGAACAAAAACGAAGAAACCCACATAGCAAGAGAAAATCGTAGTTGAAAGCGTGCTCCGGAAATTTCGAACTGAAGCCTTGTACCAGTGCAGCCGCTAACCTTTTCCACCCACGTTAAATACTCCACATAGGCTTCATAAGCTATACTACAATTATTATAGGCATATAGTTATAACTATAATATTTGTATTGTAATACAAAATAAAAGTAACGGTACAAATCATACAATGCTAAATAAATGATGCAACAGAATAAAATAGTAACTGATAAAGAGGCAAGTTATCATTATAAGGAAAGCGAAAGGGGAGGATGGAGAAAATAAGTGTAGATAAGTAAGTGCTGAGGTAGAAGCATCAGTAAGTATCGTATTACTAACCAGAATGATGCCTGGTAACGATATATCTGAATTTGCCTATTGTAGTGTCAATTCGTGAGTTATTCAGGGGATGCCATATCGTCGGTTTGAGCTTGCACTGCACGCACTGGATTATGTGGGTTTTTTTTCATTGCCACTCCATAGAAAACTATTCATATCACTCTTTTTAAGTGATTACATCGGTACGGGATGTCTATTGCTTTGGGTCGTCCTCCTGATAGGAATTCAGTTCTGTGGCTGGTTCGGTATACGGTCAGGAAAGCTATTTGTAAGTTGAAATCAGCCTTATAGATTATTCTTTTTAAAAGTTTGGACAAGTTGAAAATGTCGACTAATTCACTGGTATGTATGACCTGTTTGAGCCTCCTCGAATAGAGGCGTTCTTATAACTCCCAATATTTCGTTTTATCGTTTGAGTTGCCGTACAAGAAATTTTTTTTCAATTCACATAGTAGTCCATTATGACGAGATTCATTTCGCTCTAACAACGCTGATAATAATTGTCTTATTGTTGTGGAGCTTCACCTGTGACGTATACTGCGTCCTCTGCGTCTCTGTCATACGTTTAGGCACTATTGCTACGCTTCGCTGCCGAGTATGGACGGGCCTTGAAACAAGGCCAACAACAAACCTAGCCGGGTTAGACGTTTTCCTTCAACGTCGACTAGTTACGGTCTATTGTTGTAATAATTCCTCCGTAGTAACGGGAAGGGTTTCTATTCTGGCTCGAACTGAAGCCCTGTACCAATGCAATGCAGCCCTCAACGTTTTCTGTTCAAGTTATTCCACAACGTAACTGGGTTAGATTCGATTACGATGTCACATTACCAAAAATGAACTAACAATGAGAATGCACTACGACAATGTTTTCCAAATTGAACTTCACATATTCATCATATGTATTTGTTTCCAAGCTTCTTCGTATGGTTACCGTAATGAGAAACTCTTCCAGGAAAGGCTGCGCACGATTAGGAAAGAGAAGAGTGAACGCATAAAGAGATCAAGGGCTAAATCGAGGTAGATGGATTACGCGCAAGAAGAAAAAGTGTTCCTAAATCGACAGAGAACGTATTCAGTTATATATGCATTACAGAGTTTCAATTCAATCTTATCAAATTGAAAAGATAAATGTTTTCGTGTAATGTTTTAATGGATTAATTCTGAAAAGCTGCCTCGGCAATGACAAAGAAATCTACTGTGTGTCCGTTGTTTGGGATACGATTGTAAGAGTAACGGTCTATTCAAAATGTTTGACTGTCCGTTACTTGAGGTGTTCGACATGAGTGTGACATCGATATTTGTAATTTTGAATACGGTGGGTTACAGTACAAGTTATTTAGTACTCATACAAATCGTTCAACGGTCCCATGTCACATATGCGTCAAATCAGCGCTTCACACACAAATGAAAAGGGTTTCATGAAGTATGAAAGGGTGTGGGAAAAAATCTCAACACTCAAATCTACCATATTTCATAGCTGAAGAAAATGTTTAGTTCAACTGTATTACAACGCGTATAAACGGAATCTAGCGATGAGTTTTGTGCAGCTGCACATGAAACATTACAATTAACGTTTGACGAGTACGGTGTTCAAAAACTTTGGGTGCATTTGCACACAACGCGCTAGAATTGACGCATTGGAACGAATTGAGCCGTCAATTGTTGTTGGGGGTATGAATTTAGAAAGGCACCGCAAAATACAAGAATAGTTGGAGAGAATTGGATGGCCCAATTACTTGAATCTTTTAATGTTCGTCTTATAAATTATTCTACAATAGCTACAGTGAATATTGAGCGAGGGTAGGGGATTTATCGATCAGGCAGCCGCTTAATCAATAATCCTGTATTTTGACGCCACATGGCGTCTGTAGACGCTTCATTTTCAACTTGCTTCGTTTGTAGGTCTGTTCCTTCTAGTCTACCTCAACAATGTTTTTTAGTTTTATTTTTTGCCTGATATTTGTCATCGTTAAGCATATAGGTGCGATTTCTCTGCCGGTCGGATCAGACCTTGAAGTTAAATGTTAGTTGAAATCGACGGACTCATAGATAAAGTAGTCAAATCTATGAATACGTCTAAATTTTCGCGTCCACTGTCCTCAGAATCAGATGTTAAGTCCTTGACTCTTTCATTAATATTCTTTCATAACGATATTATAACTATTATTCTATTCTATTCTATTCTATTTATTACACGGGAAAACGCCGTGTGTATAAATCAAAAAACATCGAACAATGAACAATCAAAACATAAGTAACATTGAAGAAGTTAGGAATACTGCTAGTAACACCATCAATATTTAACAACTGATAGTGATCAAATCAACTAAACAGCATAAAAATTGTCGAATTTTACGTAATCAAGTCCCGGTCTAACGCGTTTTTGAATGCCTGAATTCCGCTCGGCAGTAGTTTAGACCTACTGATTTATAAATAGTCAATTAGGTATTATTGTTGTGATTATTATTAGTAGTAGTATTTCTATTACTATATGTCTACTAGTTGAACAATTTGATCTTCCTTTTTACGGTGATGCATTCAGGAGATTGGTTCGGATAACAGGATTGCGACTATATTCGGCTAGAGTGCAAGTTTCACTTGTCAACGATGTCCGATTTCATGCACTGCAATACCTGTTACGTACAACCGTCTGCTCAGGGAATCCCGGCATATTTCCTCACCACCTGCTACCATATTCTTTGCAAAGGCTGTCTGCAGAAGGAAACAGGTTAACCAGACCGTTTCTAAAAATACCAGCTCCCCTTACTCCAAAATTTAGTTCTTTTGAGAAGTCCGAGAATGATAAATGCCTTCAGACAGGCTAACGCTTCACCAGAAAAATAAGACCATCTGAAACTTCCCGGGACACTGTAGAAATAAGAGATAACATTAGCTTAATAAAAGGCTTTCACCAATTCCAAGCATGAACACTAATTGTAAGAAGGCCCCTATGATAACGGGTTTGTTGAAAGCCGAACATGCACTGTAGCGAGAACATAATTTTTGGAATTTCACAAAAATATTAATAGTTGATAAATGAAAATGCGTGGTTTTCAGGCGACCCAAGGCTATGTCCGGTCTGTAAGCATGAAATGAACGCAGTCGAGATAAACTCGGCGATGGATCCGAAACTGCAGAACCTTTTCAAAGTAGGTTTTGCTCATGTGTTACAAAGATTTTGTAAATTCCACCATTCCAAAACATTTCATCGAACAAGAAACGCTCCGTTATTAGCACATGTGAACACTGTGAACACTGAAAATTCCCTACTGCATAACGCCTACAACTCCATTACAATCTTTTCTTAAATGATGAGGATTCTACATGCGGCCCTCAGGCATTTTCCCTTGAAAAAAAAACGTTTTCTCTTCTCTCCAGCATCACTCCTAAAAATGAAGCAAAATGAAGTATTGAGCTGTGAGGGTACTCTAAAATAGTAAAAAAATAAGAGTCCGGTAGAGTCAGGAGAAAGAGCCGGTGAAGACGAAGATGAACGTTTTGAGAACGCGTTAAAAAATTAAGTTCCGATGCAGATGTGAGCCACATTGTTTGACAGACCTTATTGCTCCAACAGTGGACCGTCGTTTCAGCCGCCGAAGAAGTTGGTAGAGGAGAAACTGACTGTGTTGAAAAGGAAGTACGATTTTCAACAGACGCTGGTGAACAGTTTACTGGGCCATTTAAAACAACAGGTATTATTACTGAACCATACCACTGCTATTACCTACTAAAAGAAGGGATGGTCCGTCCCTAATGCCGGTACCGAAAAGATGGCTCCTTTCGTCTGTGAAGTTTAAGCAGCAACCTGTGGACGTTTCCACCGAGCCGTAATCTCCAGTCCGCTTCATGTTTTCCCTCCATTTGAAGCATTGATTTGAAAGGTTGTGTATCTAGGAGATTCGGGGACCATCGTTGGCCATCGGATCATCGTTGGATTCGGGGACCATCGTTGGCCATCGGATCATCGATGATCCGATGGCTAAGTCGCTAATTGATTTCCCAGGAGCAACGAACCGACATTAGGGACGAACGAATCCTATACGTCCTTTACACATTTTAGCGCGCAAAACTAGAACAAATGACGAAATACTGCCAGGAACAGGCAAAATACTCAAAGGATAAGGCGAAGTACGTTTTTGTAAACGCATGTTTGTTTCTTTGTTTGTTTTTTCATTGATTTTCTGTTCCTCAGGGAGATGGCAGAACTTAAGCAGTGGGTGTCGACCGCTGAGACAAAAATGAAAAGCAGCGAGCAAGAAAAGGCTTGCCTGCTGAAGGAGATTGAAGAGCTGAGAAAACTTACTAAGAGGTATTCAAGGCGCCTATTTTCATATATTCAATTTCGCTTCGTCCTTGTAACCATTTTTTGTCGGTTGAAGTGTCTCAATTCTCATATCATGTCCGTTTTGAATATGATTGAGTAAATCTACAACGCAAGCCTTTTGCCTCACGAACAAAAACTAACCGTTTTTAAAGGAAAATTTGAAGGAGCACTTCTGTTCGCTCCGCAGCCCTTCACAAAGCTTTAACTGAAATAACTCCAAGAAATGTAGGCAAACTATCGTGACGAAAACACATTGTTACAGATTTGGGAGAGAACCAAGCTGTGAATCGACAATCGATAAGATATTTGGAGGAACGGAAATTGATAATAGTAAGTACAGATAGATAAACATCAACGTCGCTCGCTAAAGTAAATCCTTATTCAAACGTTTATATGTACATTTCAGGCGAAGCGTCGTCAGATACTACTATTTCTCGACGGGTAGGCTTCCTTATGAATACCTGCAAAGGAAACGTGCCGTCACCATTTTTAAATGCGGTATCTTCCATGTTTCCCTTTTCTTTCATTAGCTTACGTCTCTGGTACTCTACCGACTGAGCTAACCGGGCTTGTCTCTGAACTGCCATTGTGCTTTTGAGATTTTACTTCTACGCTAAGAACTCGGTCGATCGCTTGAGCAGGACACCAACATGGTGCAGGTGTGGAGGGTGATACTGCAAAACGTGAAGCCCGATGCGGGGCTCGAACCCGCGACAGCCAGATTAAGAGTCTGGTGCTCTACCGACTGAGCTAACCGGGCTTGTCTCTGAACTGCCATTGTGCTTTTGAGATTTCACTTCTACGCTAAGAACTCGGTCGATCGCTTGAGCAGGACACCAACATGGTGCAGGTGTGGAGGGTGATACTGCAAAACGTGAAGCCCGATGCGGGGCTCGAACCCGCGACAGCCAGATTAAGAGTCTGGTGCTCTACCGACTGAGCTAACCGGGCTTGTCTCTGAACTGCCATTGTGCTTTTGAGATTTCACTTCTACGCTAAGAACTCGGTCGATCGCTTGAGCAGGACACCAACATGGTGCAGGTGTGGAGGGTGATACTGCAAAACGTGAAGCCCGATGCGGGGCTCGAACCCGCGACAGCCAGATTAAGAGTCTGGTGCTCTACCGACTGAGCTAACCGGGCTTGTCTCTGAACTGCCATTGTGCTTTTGAGATTTTACTTCTACGCTAAGAACTTGGCCGATCATGAGCAGGACACCAACATGGTGCAGGTGTGGAGGGTGATACTGCAAAACGTGAAGCCCGATGCGGGGCTCGAACCCGCGACAGCCAGATTAAGAGTCTGGTGCTCTACCGACTGAGCTAACCGGGCTTGTCTCTGAACTGCCATTGTGCTTTTGAGATTTTACTTCTACGCTAAGAACTCGGTCGATCGCTCGAGCAGGACACCAACATGGTGCAGGTGTGGAGGGCGATACTGCAAAACGTGAAGCCCGATGCGGGGCTCGAACCCGCGACAGCCAGATTAAGAGTCTGGTGCTCTACCGACTGAGCTAACCGGGCTTGTCTCTGAACTGCCATTGTGCTTTTGAGATTTTACTTCTACGCTAAGAACTCGGTCGATCGCTTGAGCAGGACACCAACATGGTGCAGGTGTGGAGGGTGATACTGCAAAACGTGAAGCCCGATGCGGGGCTCGAACCCGCGACAGCCAGATTAAGAGTCTGGTGCTCTACCGACTGAGCTAACCGGGCTTGTCTCTGAACTGCCATTGTGCTTTTGAGATTTCACTTCTACGCTAAGAACTCGGTCGATCGCTTGAGCAGGACACCAACATGGTGCAGGTGTGGAGGGTGATACTGCAAAACGTGAAGCCCGATGCGGGGCTCGAACCCGCGACAGCCAGATTAAGAGTCTGGTGCTCTACCGACTGAGCTAACCGGGCTTGTCTCTGAACTGCCATTGTGCTTTTGAGATTTTACTTCTACAGTAATCACTCGTATAATGACAGTAGCAGGACCCCAACATGATGCAGGTGTGGAGGGTGATTCTGCAAAACGTGAAGCCCGATGCGGGGCTCGAACCCGCGACAGCCAGATTAAGAGTCTGGTGCTCTACCGACTGAGCTAACCGGGCTTGTCTCTGAACTGCCATTGTGCTTTTGAGATTTCACTTCTACGCTAAGAACTCGGTCGATCGCTTGAGCAGGACACCAACATGGTGCAGGTGTGGAGGGTGATACTGCAAAACGTGAAGCCCGATGCGGGGCTCGAACCCGCGACAGCCAGATTAAGAGTCTGGTGCTCTACCGACTGAGCTAACCGGGCTTGTCTCTGTCTCTGAACTGCCATTGTGCTTTTGAGATTTCACTTTTACGCTAAGAACTCGGTCGATCGCTTGAGCAGGACACCAACATGGTGCAGGTGTGGAGGGTGATACTGCAAAACGTGAAGCCCGATGCGGGGCTCGAACCCGCGACAGCCAGATTAAGAGTCTGGTGCTCTACCGACTGAGCTAACCGGGCTTGTCTCTGAACTGCCATTGTGCTTTTGAGATTTCACTTCTACGCTAAGAACTCGGTCGATCGCTTGAGCAGGACACCAACATGGTGCAGGTGTGGAGGGTGATACTGCAAAACGTGAAGCCCGATGCGGGGCTCGAACCCGCGACAGCCAGATTAAGAGTCTGGTGCTCTACCGATAACCGGGCTTGTCTCCGAACTGCCATTGTGCTTTTGAGATTTTACTTCTACGCTAAGAACTCGTATAATGTCTTGTAGCAGGACACCAACATGGTGCAGGTGTGGAGGGTGATACTGCAAAACGTGAAGCCCGATGCGGGGCTCGAACCCGCGACAGCCAGATTAAGAGTCTGGTGCTCTACCGACTGAGCTAACCGGGCTTGTCTCTGAACTGCCATTGTGCTTTTGAGATTTTACTTCTACGCTAAGAACTCGGTCGATCGCTCGAGCAGGACACCAACATGGTGCAGGTGTGGAGGGCGATACTGCAAAACGTGAAGCCCGATGCGGGGCTCGAACCCGCGACAGCCAGATTAAGAGTCTGGTGCTCTACCGACTGAGCTAACCGGGCTTGTCTCTGAACTGCCATTGTGCTTTTGAGATTTTACTTCTACGCTAAGAACTCGGTCGATCGCTTGAGCAGGACACCAACATGGTGCAGGTGTGGAGGGTGATACTGCAAAACGTGAAGCCCGATGCGGGGCTCGAACCCGCGACAGCCAGATTAAGAGTCTGGTGCTCTACCGACTGAGCTAACCGGGCTTGTCTCTGAACTGCCATTGTGCTTTTGAGATTTCACTTCTACGCTAAGAACTCGGTCGATCGCTTGAGCAGGACACCAACATGGTGCAGGTGTGGAGGGTGATACTGCAAAACGTGAAGCCCGATGCGGGGCTCGAACCCGCGACAGCCAGATTAAGAGTCTGGTGCTCTACCGACTGAGCTAACCGGGCTTGTCTCTGAACTGCCATTGTGCTTTTGAGATTTCACTTCTACGCTAAGAACTCGGTCGATCGCTTGAGCAGGACACCAACATGGTGCAGGTGTGGAGGGTGATACTGCAAAACGTGAAGCCCGATGCGGGGCTCGAACCCGCGACAGCCAGATTAAGAGTCTGGTGCTCTACCGACTGAGCTAACCGGGCTTGTCTCTGAACTGCCATTGTGCTTTTGAGATTTCACTTCTACGCTAAGAACTCGGTCGATCGCTTGAGCAGGACACCAACATGGTGCAGGTGTGGAGGGTGATACTGCAAAACGTGAAGCCCGATGCGGGGCTCGAACCCGCGACAGCCAGATTAAGAGTCTGGTGCTCTACCGACTGAGCTAACCGGGCTTGTCTCTGAACTGCCATTGTGCTTTTGAGATTTTACTTCTACGCTAAGAACTCGGTCGATCGCTTGAGCAGGACACCAACATGGTGCAGGTGTGGAGGGTGATACTGCAAAACGTGAAGCCCGATGCGGGGCTCGAACCCGCGACAGCCAGATTAAGAGTCTGGTGCTCTACCGACTGAGCTAACCGGGCTTGTCTCTGAACTGCCATTGTGCTTTTGAGATTTCACTTCTACGCTAAGAACTCGGTCGATCGCTTGAGCAGGACACCAACATGGTGCAGGTGTGGAGGGTGATACTGCAAAACGTGAAGCCCGATGCGGGGCTCGAACCCGCGACAGCCAGATTAAGAGTCTGGTGCTCTACCGACTGAGCTAACCGGGCTTGTCTCTGAACTGCCATTGTGCTTTTGAGATTTCACTTTTACGCTAAGAACTCGGTCGATCGCTTGAGCAGGACACCAACATGGTGCAGGTGTGGAGGGTGATACTGCAAAACGTGAAGCCCGATGCGGGGCTCGAACCCGCGACAGCCAGATTAAGAGTCTGGTGCTCTACCGACTGAGCTAACCGGGCTTGTCTCTGAACTGCCATTGTGCTTTTGAGATTTCACTTCTACGCTAAGAACTCGTAATCATGAGCAGGACACCAACATGGTGCAGGTGTGGAGGGTGATACTGCAAAACGTGAAGCCCGATGCGGGGCTCGAACCCGCGACAGCCAGATTAAGAGTCTGGTGCTCTACCGACTGAGCTAACCGGGCTTGTCTCTCAACTGCCATTGTGCTTTTGAGATTTCACTTCTACGCTAAGAACTCGGTCGATCGCTTGAGCAGGACACCAACATGGTGCAGGTGTGGAGGGTGATACTGCAAAACGTGAAGCCCGATGCGGGGCTCGAACCCGCGACAGCCAGATTAAGAGTCTGGTGCTCTACCGACTGAGCTAACCGGGCTTGTCTCTGAACTGCCATTGTGCTTTTGAGATTTCACTTCTACGCTAAGAACTCGGTCGATCGCTTGAGCAGGACACCAACATGGTGCAGGTGTGGAGGGTGATACTGCAAAACGTGAAGCCCGATGCGGGGCTCGAACCCGCGACAGCCAGATTAAGAGTCTGGTGCTCTACCGACTGAGCTAACCGGGCTTGTCTCTGAACTGCCATTGTGCTTTTGAGATTTCACTTCTACGCTAAGAACTCGGTCGATCGCTTGAGCAGGACACCAACATGGTGCAGGTGTGGAGGGTGATACTGCAAAACGTGAAGCCCGATGCGGGGCTCGAACCCGCGACAGCCAGATTAAGAGTCTGGTGCTCTACCGACTGAGCTAACCGGGCTTGTCTCTGAACTGCCATTGTGCTTTTGAGATTTCACTTCTACGCTAAGAACTCGGTCGATCGCTTGAGCAGGACACCAACATGGTGCAGGTGTGGAGGGTGATACTGCAAAACGTGAAGCCCGATGCGGGGCTCGAACCCGCGACAGCCAGATTAAGAGTCTGGTGCTCTACCGACTGAGCTAACCGGGCTTGTCTCTGAACTGCCATTGTGCTTTTGAGATTTCACTTCTACGCTAAGAACTCGGTCGATCGCTTGAGCAGGACACCAACATGGTGCAGGTGTGGAGGGTGATACTGCAAAACGTGAAGCCCGATGCGGGGCTCGAACCCGCGACAGCCAGATTAAGAGTCTGGTGCTCTACCGACTGAGCTAACCGGGCTTGTCTCTGAACTGCCATTGTGCTTTTGAGATTTTACTTCTACAGCTAAGAACTCGTATGATCGCTTGAGCAGGACACCAACATGGTGCAGGTGTGGAGGGTGATACTGCAAAACGTGAAGCCCGATGCGGGGCTCGAACCCGCGACAGCCAGATTAAGAGTCTGGTGCTCTACCGACTGAGCTAACCGGGCTTGTCTCTGAACTGCCATTGTGCTTTTGAGATTTCACTTCTACGCTAAGAACTCGGTCGATCGCTTGAGCAGGACACCAACATGGTGCAGGTGTGGAGGGTGATACTGCAAAACGTGAAGCCCGATGCGGGGCTCGAACCCGCGACAGCCAGATTAAGAGTCTGGTGCTCTACCGACTGAGCTAACCGGGCTTGTCTCTCAACTGCCATTGTGCTTTTGAGATTTCACTTCTACGCTAAGAACTCGGTCGATCGCTTGAGCAGGACACCAACATGGTGCAGGTGTGGAGGGTGATACTGCAAAACGTGAAGCCCGATGCGGGGCTCGAACCCGCGACAGCCAGATTAAGAGTCTGGTGCTCTACCGACTGAGCTAACCGGGCTTGTCTCTGAACTGCCATTGTGCTTTTGAGATTTCACTTCTACGCTAAGAACTCGGTCGATCGCTTGAGCAGGACACCAACATGGTGCAGGTGTGGAGGGTGATACTGCAAAACGTGAAGCCCGATGCGGGGCTCGAACCCGCGACAGCCAGATTAAGAGTCTGGTGCTCTACCGACTGAGCTAACCGGGCTTGTCTCTGAACTGCCATTGTGCTTTTGAGATTTCACTTCTACGCTAAGAACTCGGTCGATCGCTTGAGCAGGACACCAACATGGTGCAGGTGTGGAGGGTGATACTGCAAAACGTGAAGCCCGATGCGGGGCTCGAACCCGCGACAGCCAGATTAAGAGTCTGGTGCTCTACCGACTGAGCTAACCGGGCTTGTCTCAGAACTGCCATTGTGCTTTTGAGATTTTACTTCTACGCTAAGAACTCTTTACATCGCTCAAGCAGGACACCAACATGGTGCAGGTGTGGAGGGCGATACTGCAAAACGTGAAGCCCGATGCGGGGCTCGAACCCGCGACAGCCAGATTAAGAGTCTGGTGCTCTACCGACTGAGCTAACCGGGCTTGTCTCTGAACTGCCATTGTGCTTTTGAGATTTCACTTTTACGCTAAGAACTCGGACGATCGCTTGAGCAGGACACCAACATGGTGCAGGTGTGGAGGGTGATACTGCAAAACGTGAAGCCCGATGCGGGGCTCGAACCCGCGACAGCCAGATTAAGAGTCTGGTGCTCTACCGACTGAGCTAACCGGGCTTGTCTCTGAACTGCCATTGTGCTTTTGAGATTTCACTTCTACGCTAAGAACTCGGTCGATCGCTTGAGCAGGACACCAACATGGTGCAGGTGTGGAGGGTGATACTGCAAAACGTGAAGCCCGATGCGGGGCTCGAACCCGCGACAGCCAGATTAAGAGTCTGGTGCTCTACCGACTGAGCTAACCGGGCTTGTCTCTGAACTGCCATTGTGCTTTTGAGATTTCACTTCTACGCTAAGAACTCGGTATAATCGATCGCTTGAGCAGGACACCAACATGGTGCAGGTGTGGAGGGTGATACTGCAAAACGTGAAGCCCGATGCGGGGCTCGAACCCGCGACAGCCAGATTAAGAGTCTGGTGCTCTACCGACTGAGCTAACCGGGCTTGTCTCTGAACTGCCATTGTGCTTTTGAGATTTCACTTCTACGCTAAGAACTCGGTCGATCGCTTGAGCAGGACACCAACATGGTGCAGGTGTGGAGGGTGATACTGCAAAACGTGAAGCCCGATGCGGGGCTCGAACCCGCGACAGCCAGATTAAGAGTCTGGTGCTCTACCGACTGAGCTAACCGGGCTTGTCTCTGAACTGCCATTGTGCTTTTGAGATTTCACTTACTACGCTAAGAACTCGGTCGATCGCTTGAGCAGGACACCAACATGGTGCAGGTGTGGAGGGTGATACTGCAAAACGTGAAGCCCGATGCGGGGCTCGAACCCGCGACAGCCAGATTAAGAGTCTGGTGCTCTACCGACTGAGCTAACCGGGCTTGTCTCTCAACTGCCATTGTGCTTTTGAGATTTCACTTTTACGCTAAGAACTCGGTCGATCGCTTGAGCAGGACACCAACATGGTGCAGGTGTGGAGGGTGATACTGCAAAACGTGAAGCCCGATGCGGGGCTCGAACCCGCGACAGCCAGATTAAGAGTCTGGTGCTCTACCGACTGAGCTAACCGGGCTTGTCTCTCAACTGCCATTGTGCTTTTGAGATTTCACTTCTACGCTAAGAACTCGGTCGATCGCTTGAGCAGGACACCAACATGGTGCAGGTGTGGAGGGTGATACTGCAAAACGTGAAGCCCGATGCGGGGCTCGAACCCGCGACAGCCAGATTAAGAGTCTGGTGCTCTACCGACTGAGCTAACCGGGCTTGTCTCTGAACTGCCATTGTGCTTTTGAGATTTCACTTCTACGCTAAGAACTCGGTCGATCGCTTGAGCAGGACACCAACATGGTGCAGGTGTGGAGGGTGATACTGCAAAACGTGAAGCCCGATGCGGGGCTCGAACCCGCGACAGCCAGATTAAGAGTCTGGTGCTCTACCGACTGAGCTAACCGGGCTTGTCTCTGAACTGCCATTGTGCTTTTGAGATTTCACTACTACGCTAAGAACTCGGTCGATCGCTCGAGCAGGACACCAACATGGTGCAGGTGTGGAGGGCTACTGATACTGCAAAACGTGAAGCCCGATGCGGGGCTCGAACCCGCGACAGCCAGATTAAGAGTCTGGTGCTCTACCGACTGAGCTAACCGGGCTTGTCTCTGAACTGCCATTGTGCTTTTGAGATTTTACTTTTACGCTAAGAACTCGGTCGATCGCTTGAGCAGGACACCAACATGGTGCAGGTGTGGAGGGTGATACTGCAAAACGTGAAGCCCGATGCGGGGCTCGAACCCGCGACAGCCAGATTAAGAGTCTGGTGCTCTACCGACTGAGCTAACCGGGCTTGTCTCTGAACTGCCATTGTGCTTTTGAGATTTCACTTTACGCTAAGAACTCGGTCGATCGCTTGAGCAGGACACCAACATGGTGCAGGTGTGGAGGGTGATACTGCAAAACGTGAAGCCCGATGCGGGGCTCGAACCCGCGACAGCCAGATTAAGAGTCTGGTGCTCTACCGACTGAGCTAACCGGGCTTGTCTCTCAACTGCCATTGTGCTTTTGAGATTTCTAAGAACTTCTACGCTAAGAACTCGGTCGATCGCTTGAGCAGGACACCAACATGGTGCAGGTGTGGAGGGTGATACTGCAAAACGTGAAGCCCGATGCGGGGCTCGAACCCGCGACAGCCAGATTAAGAGTCTGGCTCTGCTCTACCGACTGAGCTAACCGGGCTTGTCTCTGAACTGCCATTGTGCTTTTAAGATTTCACTTCTACAGTAATCACTCGTATAATGACAGTAGCAGGACACCAACATGGTGCAGGTGTGGAGGGTGATACTGCAAAACGTGAAGCCCGATGCGGGGCTCGAACCCGCGACAGCCAGATTAAGAGTCTGGTGCTCTACCGACTGAGCTAACCGGGCTTGTCTCTCAACTGCCATTGTGCTTTTGAGATTTCACTTTTACGCTAAGAACTCGGCCGATCGCTTGAGCAGGACACCAACATGGTGCAGGTGTGGAGGGTGATACTGCAAAACGTGAAGCCCGATGCGGGGCTCGAACCCGCGACAGCCAGATTAAGAGTCTGGTGCTCTACCGACTGAGCTAACCGGGCTTGTCTCTCAACTGCCATTGTGCTTTTGAGATTTCACTTCTACGCTAAGAACTCGGTCGATCGCTTGAGCAGGACACCAACATGGTGCAGGTGTGGAGGGTGATACTGCAAAACGTGAAGCCCGATGCGGGGCTCGAACCCGCGACAGCCAGATTAAGAGTCTGGTGCTCTACCGACTGAGCTAACCGGGCTTGTCTCTGAACTGCCATTGTGCTTTTGAGATTTCACTTTTACGCTAAGAACTCGGTCGATCGCTTGAGCAGGACACCAACATGGTGCAGGTGTGGAGGGTGATACTGCAAAACGTGAAGCCCGATGCGGGGCTCGAACCCGCGACAGCCAGATTAAGAGTCTGGTGCTCTACCGACTGAGCTAACCGGGCTTGTCTCTGAACTGCCATTGTGCTTTTGAGATTTCACTTCTACAGTAATCACTCGTATTATGTCTTGAGCAGGACACCAACATGGTGCAGGTGTGGAGGGTGATACTGCAAAACGTGAAGCCCGATGCGGGGCTCGAACCCGCGACAGCCAGATTAAGAGTCTGGTGCTCTACCGACTGAGCTAACCGGGCTTGTCTCTGAACTGCCATTGTGCTTTTGAGATTTCACTTTTACGCTAAGAACTCGGTCGATCGCTTGAGCAGGACACCAACATGGTGCAGGTGTGGAGGGTGATACTGCAAAACGTGAAGCCCGATGCGGGGCTCGAACCCGCGACAGCCAGATTAAGAGTCTGGTGCTCTACCGACTGAGCTAACCGGGCTTGTCTCTCAACTGCCATTGTGCTTTTGAGATTTCACTTCTACGCTAAGAACTCGGTCGATCGCTTGAGCAGGACACCAACATGGTGCAGGTGTGGAGGGTGATACTGCAAAACGTGAAGCCCGATGCGGGGCTCGAACCCGCGACAGCCAGATTAAGAGTCTGGTGCTCTACCGACTGAGCTAACCGGGCTTGTCTCTGAACTGCCATTGTGCTTTTGAGATTTCACTTCTACGCTAAGAACTCGGTCGATCGCTTGAGCAGGACACCAACATGGTGCAGGTGTGGAGGGTGATACTGCAAAACGTGAAGCCCGATGCGGGGCTCGAACCCGCGACAGCCAGATTAAGAGTCTGGTGCTCTACCGACTGAGCTAACCGGGCTTGTCTCTGAACTGCCATTGTGCTTTTGAGATTTCACTTCTACGCTAAGAACTCGGCCGATCGCTTGAGCAGGACACCAACATGGTGCAGGTGTGGAGGGTGATACTGCAAAACGTGAAGCCCGATGCGGGGCTCGAACCCGCGACAGCCAGATTAAGAGTCTGGTGCTCTACCGACTGAGCTAACCGGGCTTGTCTCTGAACTGCCATTGTGCTTTTAAGATTTCACTTCTACAGTAATCACTCGTATAATGACGCTAAGAACTGATTTGCAAAACGATAGCAGGACACCAACATGGTGCAGGTGTGGAGGGTGATACTGCAAAACGTGAAGCCCGATGCGGGGCTCGAACCCGCGACAGCCAGATTAAGAGTCTGGTGCTCTACCGACTGAGCTAACCGGGCTTGTCTCTGAACTGCCATTGTGCTTTTGAGATTTCACTTCTACGCTAAGAACTCGGTCGATCGCTTGAGCAGGACACCAACATGGTGCAGGTGTGGAGGGTGATACTGCAAAACGTGAAGCCCGATGCGGGGCTCGAACCCGCGACAGCCAGATTAAGAGTCTGGTGCTCTACCGACTGAGCTAACCGGGCTTGTCTCTGAACTGCCATTGTGCTTTTGAGATTTCACTTCTACGCTAAGAACTCGGTCGATCGCTTGAGCAGGACACCAACATGGTGCAGGTGTGGAGGGTGATACTGCAAAACGTGAAGCCCGATGCGGGGCTCGAACCCGCGACAGCCAGATTAAGAGTCTGGTGCTCTACCGACTGAGCTAACCGGGCTTGTCTCTGAACTGCCATTGTGCTTTTGAGATTTCACTTCTACGCTAAGAACTCGGCCGATCGCTTGAGCAGGACACCAACATGGTGCAGGTGTGGAGGGTGATACTGCAAAACGTGAAGCCCGATGCGGGGCTCGAACCCGCGACAGCCAGATTAAGAGTCTGGTGCTCTACCGACTGAGCTGGCTTGCTCTACCGACTGAGCTAACCGGGCTTGTCTCTGAACTGCCATTGTGCTTTTGAGATTTTCACTTCTACGTAAGAACTCGTATAATGATCGTAGCAGGACACCAACATGGTGCAGGTGTGGAGGGTGATACTGCAAAACGTGAAGCCCGATGCGGGGCTCGAACCCGCGACAGCCAGATTAAGAGTCTGGTGCTCTACCGACTGAGCTAACCGGGCTTGTCTCTGAACTGCCATTGTGCTTTTGAGATTTCACTTCTACGCTAAGAACTCGGTCGATCGCTTGAGCAGGACACCAACATGGTGCAGGTGTGGAGGGTGATACTGCAAAACGTGAAGCCCGATGCGGGGCTCGAACCCGCGACAGCCAGATTAAGAGTCTGGTGCTCTACCGACTGAGCTAACCGGGCTTGTCTCTGAACTGCCATTGTGCTTTTGAGATTTCACTTCTACGCTAAGAACTCGGCCGATCGCTTGAGCAGGACACCAACATGGTGCAGGTGTGGAGGGTGATACTGCAAAACGTGAAGCCCGATGCGGGGCTCGAACCCGCGACAGCCAGATTAAGAGTCTGGTGCTCTACCGACTGAGCTAACCGGGCTTGTCTCTGAACTGCCATTGTGCTTTTAAGATTTCACTTCTACAGTAATCACTCGTATAATGACAGTAGCAGGACACCAACATGGTGCAGGTGTGGAGGGTGATACTGCAAAACGTGAAGCCCGATGCGGGGCTCGAACCCGCGACAGCCAGATTAAGAGTCTGGTGCTCTACCGACTGAGCTAACCGGGCTTGTCTCTGAACTGCCATTGTGCTTTTGAGATTTCACTTCTACGCTAAGAACTCGGCCGATCGCTTGAGCAGGACACCAACATGGTGCAGGTGTGGAGGGTGATACTGCAAAACGTGAAGCCCGATGCGGGGCTCGAACCCGCGACAGCCAGATTAAGAGTCTGGTGCTCTACCGACTGAGCTAACCGGGCTTGTCTCTGAACTGCCATTGTGCTTTTGAGATTTCACTTCTACGCTAAGAACTCGGTCGATCGCTTGAGCAGGACACCAACATGGTGCAGGTGTGGAGGGTGATACTGCAAAACGTGAAGCCCGATGCGGGGCTCGAACCCGCGACAGCCAGATTAAGAGTCTGGTGCTCTACCGACTGAGCTAACCGGGCTTGTCTCTGAACTGCCATTGTGCTTTTGAGATTTCACTTCTACGCTAAGAACTCGGCCGATCGCTTGAGCAGGACACCAACATGGTGCAGGTGTGGAGGGTGATACTGCAAAACGTGAAGCCCGATGCGGGGCTCGAACCCGCGACAGCCAGATTAAGAGTCTGGTGCTCTACCGACTGAGCTAACCGGGCTTGTCTCTCAACTGCCATTGTGCTTTTGAGATTTCACTTCTACGTAGGCGACGGTCTAAGAAATCGCTGGCCACGATCGCTTGAGCAGGACACCAACATGGTGCAGGTGTGGAGGGTGATACTGCAAAACGTGAAGCCCGATGCGGGGCTCGAACCCGCGACAGCCAGATTAAGAGTCTGGTGCTCTACCGACTGAGCTAACCGCCTTGGCTTGTCTCTAGCTTGACTGCCATTGAATGCTTTTGAGATTTCACTTTACGCTAAGAACTCGCCACAGTCAACAGTGAACGATTCCAGCGTGATATCCGAAGTCGGTTCAAACATTTCATATATAATTGTTCGCCTCGGGTAATTACTAGCCGAAAAAAGCAGGACACCAACATGGTGCAGGTGTGGAGGGATGATAGAAGTCTCTGCAAAGTCGTGAAGCCCGATGTTAAACTGCCCCGCCGACTGATGAAACGGCCCAACGTTAACCAGAGAGGCTGAAGAGAAAGTATAAAATTGATTGCAGTGTAGCTCAAATGTATAAAGTCTTTCGCCAGCTTATTCATTGGTAGATATGTCGAACTTTTGTGCGATTTAGTCACGTGTAGAGCTGTCACTATCACACACTAAATCTCAGTCATAGAACGATGTGTCCCCGCTTTCCACGATGACTTGAAGTGAGGAAAATGTCCGGTTAACCAGAAGCGTTAATCCCATCTGTTTCGTATCTTCTGTCCATTTCCTTCTATTCATATCTTCTATGTATTTCATTCCATCTATTTATCGTCATCATCTCATTCCATGTTTTTTGCAGGGTGGACGTACAAAATCCGTATGCTGAGGTTTTCGGCGGTTCGTCGACGATCCCAAGGTGAGACGACCGGCATAAAAGTGTATAAGACTTCTGAGAGGCTTGCTAATTTCTTGGATAAGTAGTAGCATTTCGAATGTCTCTTGTTCTATTCTCTAGTAAAATTTCTTGGATAGTCAATTATTTCCTGAAACTAATCAATCAATAACTGGCAATTCCTTTCAGGTGCACTACACAACGTACCTCTAGTTCAAAATCGAGTCTGCTCACCGGGTACGTCACCCGCAACAACGCTATTCGACAAAATCACCTTCATCCTCAGGTTGGATGTGTATAAATTTCCAAATTTAATCTTTGTAATTCAATTAAGGAGTTGCTCATACCTCATTGTTCAGGTTATGTCACGCAGGGCTCGATCATTCCGCGCGCCAACACTCCTTCTGCGATGAGTCGAACTAACTTTTAATTTCTAAGGGCGTGGGAGTATTCTAGCGACCTTTATTCCTATTTCAGTATTTTTCCTCTCAATCTCGGTGTTCAGGCGATCTTCTGAAATAATGTTTTCATGTTTATTTAATGAAAGAAACCAATGTTGCTGAAACAGATTATTATATTTCGTCTTTTCTGAACACTATCTTTAGCTTCAGAGATGCTGCATATATGAAGTTCGCTTGCTACATTTTTCTGTAGTAGAGCATTTCTGTAAATGAGACTTTTCCGCTGTGATTTGTGAATTTTGATCATCTTGTAAATGATTGAAAATGTCTCTGCTTGTCGAACTTTCAATTCACGGGATTTCCCCATCAATTTTCTTCCATTTTGTGCACATCTTGCAACGTCAGCTTGTGGATTCTGACGTGCTCCAATCGCTACGTCGCCGAACTGCTCCGTGGCCTATCGATTCTACATTCGTGATGTACAATTTTTCAGCGCATCTAGTTATTGTCAGCTCTCCATCAAGGATATAACTCCGGTTTGTTCCATATTTGCTAATTCCAGAATGGCCAGTCCTCGCACGCGACGGATTCTTAAGGAGCTGCGACCGGTCAATGAGAATAACGTGAGTAAACTTAACGGACTCCGACCGGTGAAACTTTTTTGGTCTTGGCCGGTTTCACCAGGTAAGGTCGGTAGGTACCCACCCATAACTACCGTATTATTTCGAAAACCAGCGAAATCGGTGTATGGTCCGAGACCAGGTGAAAAATGGACTTCACCAGCCGAAATCGATGATCCGGATTGGAACACGCACGTAACGATTTGGATGGTTTCTTTATTTCTACTGGAAAATCGACTGTTTAATGTGATTTAAGACATGCTTCGAGTGTGGTGCCAACAACCCGCAATGGGTGTCCGTTTCATATGGAATATGGATTTGTCTCGACTGTTCAGGCTTGCATCGAGGCTTAGGTGTGCATTTGAGGTAAGTCCTTAGAAACTATTTGCTTCATCACCTTAATCACAATCTTTTTATCATTGAGCAGCCTCAGAAACCAGTTGATTTATAGGTGATTTTTGTGCATTTTTATTAGATTTACTGCATCTTTCCTGAGCATATAGTGAAGACTTCGAGCCAGGAAAATTTCGTATGAACTCATTAGAAACTGGTGTTTTGTACCAGCGAAATTTTTTCGCGTATACATTCACTCATGGAAAGTCACCCCACCAAGATTTTAGATCGTTAGCTGGTAGACGGAGCTAGTCATTTTGGGGAGAAATTTTAGTAAAAACCGTAGTAAAATGGTATAAACCATAATTATCATCTTCAGCTTGGAGTTTCTGTTATGGTGTTGATTTCGAGACAGGTTTCCGTTCAGTGACATTCAGCTTCTATTTTTATCTGAAATTGTATTGCTTTGAGTTTCTAACCAAGTCAAGCCAAAATGAATAAGTAAGAGTAAGAGCGCAAAAAGGCTATTATGGAGGGGCGCACTCAAGCGTTATTTCCTGTATTCGATTTTCCAATTCATAGAAAATTCGACGCGATTGCACAAGTATTTCGTGAATATATGTAATACTTTATGCAGTTTCGTGCGGTCTGTAACTATGGATAAATGGAAAGACATCGAGTTGGCAAAGATGCGTGTAGGAGGGAATCAGAAATTTCGTGAGTTTCTCGAGAGTCAACCCGATTACCGCGAGGACTGGCCTCTCCATGATAAATACAACTCAAGAGCAGCTGCGTTGTTCAGAGACAAGGTCCGTTTATTTTGGAGTTTAGGTTTCCTTCTTCAAGGAGGTTTGCAAATTTATTATAGGTGGCCACGGAGGCGGAAGGAAAGGAATGGTCAGCCACTACGTCGTCAGCGAGGAACTACGTGCCGAGCACTCTTAGCACTGGCGGCAGGATAGGAGGGGATATGTCACGACACGCGTCAGGAACGAGTTTAGGATCATATTATGGAGGTAACAACGCTGCCTACTCGGACGGAGGTGGATATAGTGCAGGCGGTGGTGCGCAAAGGTGCGTTCTTCAATTAAAGATCTATGTTATATGAATCTTCAATAGTCTATTATTTCAGTGATGATCGCTATCGTGGTTTTGGCAACACAGTGAATCCTCCTGAAAGCGGTCAAGATGATATTCTGAGTGGTGCGATGTCCTCTCTATCCATGGTGCGGAAATCAAACCCGAACTGGGCTACCCACCCTATGTTTTTCTACATTTTCACAAGAGTTTTTCACTTTCAGGGATGGAGCATGATTTCTAAAGGGGCCTCGCAGGCTGCTGCTATTGCAAAGGATGTCAGCCTCCAGGCAACTCAGAAAGCAAGTGAATTCTCAGTAAGTTGTGTTGTACGATATTGTGTTGTATCTTGGCAAATAATTGAGGCAGGAGAGGTAGTAAGCTTCAACCCTCATAAAAGGAAGGTATTTCAGTCGCAAAACAGTGGTCTTCTTTCTGGTGTCGCCAGTAAAGCTACAGAGATTGGCCAGAAATCGTGGGGAGGACTCTCTCAATTCGTGAAGTCGCCATCTCTTCAAGGTCTAGGAAATATTTTACCAAAAACGTAAGGAAAGATATTTCACTGTACTGTATACCTGTTTTTGGTCTCATTTTTTGTTGACAGCGTTATAGTTTTGAATGTAGTTTGAAATACTTTTAAGGGGCTACGAAGACATGGCGTCACCTAATGAGCAATCGTCAAGCACGTCTTTCAATGCCAGATCGAACTGTGATACCATAGGAGGGTAAGTTGCAGTGTTGCTCCGTTTCTAGAAGAATTGCACGTCTGTGATTTGCAGGTTCAATTCCTTCGACAAACCTTCTGGTCAAGCAGGGGATGCATTTTTCTCCCTTGCAGGTATGTAGGTTATGACTGTTGTTATTCTTACTCATAGTTTTCTTAATCATAGTTGGTCTTCACCAGTTTCAAAATGTCTACAGCCGAAACGTTTAGTTTTTTTATTTCAAACAAAATTAACTCCGGAGAAATATCTTGGATCTTCGTAAGATTCAGATAATGTTAGTAAATCGTAAGTTTGATAGGCGACCGATCGATATCTCTCGAAATAATTCCCCATTAATCAGCTGGAATGCAGTCGGGACGATAAATTTGCACAACTGGCCCAGATTCATGAACGGACAAGCGGTCGCTGAGAGATTGCGTTTAACATAGGAAGTTTAGGATAAGTAGACAAAGGTGGGCGCCGTTCGGGTTTATCGCGGTTTACTAATGATGAATCTGGGCCCTGGTTGTGTGAGTGAAACGGCTGCTGTTTAGCGTTTCTTTCTCTATTCAGTATTTTATAAGCATGTCTCCTAAAGACTTTTAGTTAGTAAACTAGGTAAGATTTAGCAATCACTGAAAGTTCTCTAGGGTTCATCCCACCCCACCCCCCCCCCCTTCAAATCAAGCAATGGGCCAACATTGAGTACAGGGGAGAGCAAAGAGTGTAATAATCCAAATTTAATTCAAGGGTTAGCAGTATTTGTGGTTCCAGAATCTGGAGTAGAGAAAAAGAAGAGCGCTGCTGATACGAAGAAGAAGACTGCGAAAACAGCAGGCAGTTCTGCTACTGTGTCCCCTTCTCAAGCAGATGCGGAGCCATCTGAGGGTATGAATTTACAGCGGCAATTCTTTAATATTTCTTCATCGCAGTATATAGTTTGCATATTTCCCAAACTTCTCGTTTTTTAGACTCAACTATAACACAATTTGAAGCAAGTTTCAACAAACCCCGACGCCCGCCAGCAGCAACAACGTCGGCTTCATCAACTACGAAAAAAGCAGAAAGCCAATCATCGAACAAGGGTTGGGACGATGATGCGTGGGCAATTTTGAATAATTAAGAAGCAGTAAAAATGTGATAGTTCATATCAGATCATTGATGTCTAGTGGGCGAATACCATCTCACTTTGTGTGTTGTTCGATATTAACTCTATTCTTTGTGGTGTCTGCCGATAGTATAGATTTCAAACTTGCCCCTGTCGTAGATATTTCTAGTAATTCATAGAGTAGTCGTTACTGAATGCCTTTCGCTTCATTTGATTCCGTTGTTGACGATCATATCGCTTAATATCAATCGACTATCTTCCTTCCTGATTTTTCATTATCTGTAAATGGCGTTGGGTGGAATGGTGAAAAAGAGGGTGATTAAAAGCATAACCGTTTCGCTGTATTTTGCGCTCTCTAGGTTCTGTCTGTTATTAATGGGGATGGAGTTTCTCTACGTGCACAAAGATTACTTCTAGTGAGATTACTGAAATTTTTTACTGTTCATCATCATTATTTCCATAGATTCCATTTCGAATGTCCGCCGTGAGTGTCGATAATGCGCGACCTTCTCGAGCGGCTGCCTAAAATAATGACAATGTCAAGGAGATTTTAGCTCAGCGCAGAGTTTTTTAGTAGCTCCGCAAACATTTTGACAATTGAATTGTTGACATTCACCAGACGTTCGACCTGGATTTGAACTCCTTGACGCCTGAGAGGTCCATTTGCTTACCTCAGATGTTTTGGCAAATATTTATTAACTGATCATTTCGGATTGTTCTCAGCAAGTGTCACTAACATTTCTTATTCGCATCCGAGTCAGCCCACAACAGTGAAATATATGCGAACAGTCGTGTTTAACCAGTTATATACCATGTAGAGATATACGGAACATTCACCTGATTAGGTTTTCAGTCTTTTTCAGATTTTGATTATTTTCCAGAAAAAACTTGACCCACGAGCATCACACCTCCACGGAGTTGTAGACCGAGAAATTTTAATGTTGGCTGTTGACGGATAGCATCAGTGAGTGAGAGTGACTTCACTGTTTGATGGGGATTCTGCTTTGGAAATGAAGACCCTCGCTTCACTTTTACCATTTGGTGTTACGATTGGGGTTCGTCCCTAACTTTAGCTGAACCACCTCTGGGTGTGAGTAACACCAATCTTAAGGCTCGTTTATACTTGACTGCAAGTCAGTAAAGCAATTCAAGCAGTCCATAGTCACCATGGAACCCTCACTTCCTAAGTGTTATGGGCTTCGTTCACCTGTATCACCTGTCGTCCCGTTGATCATCGATTTGCTCGAGCGGGCGCCGGTAACGTCTCCATTCGTCCCTGTCGCGTGCCATGGTAGAACAGTGGATCCTGCTCGCTCGAGGAACACGAAGAGCATCGAATCGATCGTTCAGGGATTTGACGAAGAAGTCCGACCAGCGCAGAGGTGGGCAACCTGGTGTTCTTCTGACGTCCCGTGGAATCCAGTCAGTAACGACTCTCGTCCGACGGTCGTCACGGAATCGCATTACGTGTCCGGCCCACCTGATCCTCGACAACTTGGCCCATGCGACTGCGCCTCTGATCTTTGACTGTCGACGTAGCTCGAAGCTCCGCATGCGGACTCTCGCTTGGATGAAGCGAGTCACTCCGAGCATCCTTCTCTCTATACTTCGTTGCGCGACGCAGATCGCATGTTCATCTGCTAGCGCAACGCGCAGGATTCTGAAGCGTACGTCAACGCAGGAAGAACCGTACAGTCGAAGAGATGGGCGCGGAGTCGGGCGTTCTTCGTCTTCGTTACTGTTTATAAAATAGAATGGGCTTCGTTACTGTCTGTAAAATATTCAAACATCTTGCGAGTATCGCTCACTGCTATGCTTCAACCCCTCGTTCCTATCCAAAATATGACCACTGCCGCGCTGTCTACTAAGAACGGACCTTGTTTGTTTAAGGGCGACACTAATGACTGTGGTATGGTTTGAAAATCATACCCAGATACAGCCTCAAGCTATTTAATTTCAACTCATCAGGTACTCCATATCCAAGTTCAGTAGCACCACACCAATCCTTATATTTCTCGAAAGCATAAAAATTGGGTTCTTTACAAAAAAAGATGAAAGAGAGAAAGGCTTTCAATGGCCTTACCTCTATTGCATTCGTGAGTTGAACTTCACGTGGTGTTCGGACAAACGATGTAACTCTTCCAAGGAATGACGAACTTTGCCGCCCAATCCGTCCTATTCTGAATTACAAACATAGAGAAAACTGTGACGGTATCTATGTACGAACGATACTAATGATCGAAACTTCAGGCATGAGACAGGAGAATTATTGTAAGAGTTAACAAAAAATGCTTTTTGATGAACACTAACCTGTGGAGAAAGCTGACAGGGTTCGGTGAGAGATCATAGTTGATAACATGGCTCAAACGGGGGAGATCGATACCTCTGAAAATTAAAAGAGTACGACCAAGAAATAGAACTGCAAATATTTGCACCGCGATGGGTTTTCTATGTGACTGGTGCACGAAGTAATGAGGGCAATGAATAGCCGAGTTGGTATGGAAACCTCAAGAACTTGGAACACAGGCGCATTTCGAGGTAAAGTTATTCTTCAAATCTAATAAATCTAGCTAATTTTACATGGAATAGCACGCATATGCCTGTGTTTTATATGTGAATGCAGCAGACCATCAAAGTGTGAAGAAGCTTCGACAAGCTGATATGCTCTTGTTATGAGCGGCGAAATAACGAGGGCTTACACAACATATTTTTTTTCAATTCTTACAAGGGAGGTCAGTGAACTTCCCCCGACGATTCTTAACAAGACCTATATGGTCTTATAGAGCTTGAAGCGTAGATCACAGATATGTAATTTATTTTTGCTGAATGGCAGTGGGTGGTCCGAAAATTGCAAAACAAAGTAAGCACTGCTCTGACAACACTGCTGAGGCGCGCTGAATAGCCACCGAGTTGAGAGGTTCTTGCGAGTGTGCTTCGGTAGCGCAGCGGTACCGCAGTGGACTGTTGTTCAGAAGGCCAAGGGTTTGAATCCTGTGATTGTGTTTTCGTTTTGCTTTAATCGCATTGATACCAAATGGTGCTCATTTTGCGATTTTGTCATGGGGGTTGAAGAGAATCATGTTTGGAGCACTCTAAACCAAACAAATTTTAGTAAATGACAACATTAATATGGGTAGCCAATATCCACCGTAACTTACCTTAAACAGACGCAAATTCAGAAACTAATGTTGGATTCGTGATCAGCGACCCAAATAACCCCCACATACGAAGTTTGGTCAGAATCGTTTACTTTGACCTTGGCACCTCACTTACCCACCCTTACCATTGCAAGGGCTCACCAGCCCACACACAACGAAACCCGTCATTAGATACCCTCACTTGTTTCAAATCACAAAACTAGTATTATATTCGTGACCAGCGTCTCAAATAGTCTCATTAGCAAAAAGTGTGCGAAATGGGTGACCACGACATCTCGAGCCTCATGTCAGGTGGTGGTATTGCTGCCCAAGGTTCAGTCTCTGATGAATTACTGGTAATATTATGCCTCCATTCAAACTCTAGCTGCCAGAAAATCTTCAGCATCCACTACCTTCGTTTCAGAAATTGCCTAGGAGTCTCACCTGAATTGCTGATTACGAATTTTACTTTTGCTTCCGAATTTCTGACTGGTGAGCGCTTGCTATGGCAAGGGTGGGTAAGTGAGGTGCGTGGGTCAAAATCGCCGATTTCGTCCAAACTTCGTGTGTAAGGGTTATTTGGGTCGCTGATCACGAATCCAATATTAGTTTCTGAATTTGCGTCTGTTTAAGGTAAGTTACGGTGGATATTGGCTACCCATATTAATGTTGTCATTTACTGAAATTTGTTTGGTTTAGAGTGCTCCAAACATGATTTTCTTCAACCCCCATGACAACATCGCAAAATGAGCACCATGTGGTATCAATGCGATTAAAGCAAAACGAAAACACAATCACAGGATTCAAACCCTTGGCCTTCTGAACAACAGTCCACTGCGGTACCGCTGCGCCACCGAAGCACACTCGCAAGAACCTCTCAACTCGGTGGCTATTCAGCGCCCCTCAGCAGTGTTGTCAGAGCAGTGCTTACTTTGTTTTGCAATTTTCGGACCACCCACTGCCATTCAGCAAAAATAAATTACATATCTGTGATCTACGCTTCAAGCTCTATAAGACCATATAAGTCTCGTTAAGAATCGTCGGGGGAAGTTCACTGACCTCCCTTGTTAGAAGGGACAGAGAACGTTCAGTTAGAGGGAGAGAACATGTCAGGAAATGATGTGAACAATCAGACAAAAAAGTAGTATGATGCATGAAAACGTTTGCGAACCTTGCTGCACCGTCTGTAGCGACGAAAATTCTTGCTTTTTCGTCATCGTCAGTACACGATGGGTTCCACTCGGTCACAATTTCCCCGAAACTATTCAACTCCTTGTATACAAAGTGAGCAGTATCACGATCCTCAAAGCATAGAGCATAAAATCGACTACAAATAGATCACAATGCCTTGTGGACCCACCTTACAGAAAACCATAGTTTGATTCAACTCTCCGCGTTTGAGATCCTGAGAAAGAAGTGACTCCAGCGTAGAAATTTTATCTTTCTCTCGTACCCTAAATTCGACTCCTGGGCAACAATTGGAGGTAAGATTCACAACCTGCTTTATAGTCGAAGGACTTATCATCTACTTAGAGAAAACCTACCTTATGAATTTGAGGTCAACATTTGGCAGCAATGAATGGAGATTCGGGCTTTTTATATAGCGCAAAAACTGTCGTTCTACCACACCATCAGCAAGACACTCCAACTCCTCTGGACATGTGGCAGAGCAGAAAATTACACGGGCACCTGAACAAACGGCCCGCTTTAAAGTCAAAGACATTGCAGAGAGAAACTATGTTCCAAGTCGGATGACTTACCAGAATCCTGCGAGTTTGTTACAGAATTTGCAATAGGTATGAGAGCAAACACTTCAGTCAAGACTTCAGTGAAGCTCTCGTCTAAAATCATATCAGCCTCATCCAATATTAACTGAAAATTTGACATAAACGATGAAATTAGAGATGAAGCTGGCTTTGAACTTACGTGCATCACTTCAGAACCAATTTCCTTCTGTCTCATGTATTTCTCGACAAGACCAGGGGTGCCAACAAGAACATCCCAGTCACTCTGGAATAAATTTCCTCTGCTTTCACTGGGATATCTGACGCAGTTGATGTTGAGTTAATCACCGACGAGGATGATCATCAGAAGTCTGCACGTACAAGTGTCGGAACCATATGGATATAAGAACTCCTTTATTTTTCCTTTCACTCTCTGTCTTTTTTTTTTTCGGGGCAATGACAGTGACCGTCTTCCGTCTTTCTAAACAGTCCGGAAACCAACAACTCCAAAAACAAGCTATCCTTACTCAAAAAATGAGCTATCTTTACGAACAAATTGAGAAATTGAATATGGTTAACAGTCCTTCAACCCTCGCAAAAAGCAAATTCTGTCTCTGTCAAAATTTAGAATTCGAATCCGTGTGGGCTTCAGAGATAAGCTACGCTTTATAAACTTTTTGGTGAGGGGACCCAGTGCCAATAAGTGATTCAAATAAGAAGTTCAATTGAGAGCTCTCTCATCGTCGGTCTCTTTATTCAAAGCAATTCTAAGCTGAATTAAGAAGTGAGGAAAACAAAAAAAGAAATGTATGTATATGATGACGAAACTATGAGAGAAAAAGGAAAAAGAACTGAAATAATGAAGAGAATGAACATTTACGGTCATTCGATGAATGATCATGGAACACCCTTTCAAATTTTCGTCAACACAAACCAGTGGAGCGGTGCTGATTTGAGGTGCAACCGCAGGCCTACTAAAATAAATGAAAAATGAAAATCAAAAGAAAGCGAAATTTCGAGCAACTCACCGGAATATCTTTGCCTAGCCCACATATTGACACAGTGAGATCAGTTCGTGATGCCAATTTTGACAGCACGGAAAATGTTTGTTCTTTCAAAGATGAGGTCACAGCAAGAACAACAGCTGTAAAGATAGAATTCAAAGACTGAAAGCATGTAAGAAAAGTTTATTTTTGGCTAGTTACCTCTTTCCTTTATTCCTTTACGCTTTTGCTGCAGAATCTTGGTGATCAGGGGAGCTCCATACGCTATAGTCTTGCCGGAACCCGTTTCAGCAGCAATGAATAGATGATATTTAGAAGGGAAAACTTGCAGGCACTGTGACTGAAAAACAAATAAAATCATGGGAGCACAGAATCACTTCGTTTTCCAGTGCCGATGATCACTGCCTATCAAAAACTTACCTGTATTTGCGTCGGAACCTTTACGCTGAGCTCTTGCAGAACTTCTCTGACCGATGGATGTAACCGATCGGGAACATAGTGATCCCATGCATTATCCCATACGACAAAACGGCTCGAAGGCTCCTTGAAAATCAGTCGAATAGGTTTGTTGATAGTAGAGGTCACGATTTTCAATACCTTCGTCCTTCTTTTGATGATGAACCATTCATCGCTGTACTTATTTTTAACCCAGTACTGACTGCACAACGGAGAACGGACACCAGATTTAGGCTCGAGAAGGTTGAACTCTGGTCTGGAACATTCTGAAAAAATCAAATGCATTTTCAAGATAAAGGAATGGAATAAAGAAACGTAACAATGAGGAAGATTATCGAAAACCAATCTTTGTATGACTACAATATTTTTTATAGGATAATATATCTTTTCAAGTGCGGCTTCTTCTGGTATTCATTATTGTATCTGAAACACCTAATCAAAGGTTTTGGCGAGTTGAGCCACTAACCGAGAACTGATGTTCGTGGCTCTGAAGACGAAAAGCAAGTCGAAAAGGATGCTTAACAAAGTTCCAATTGTAGAGCTGACATGGACTATAGGGCTCTAGCGAGAATCAGAACAGGTCAATCGATCGTGTGGCTACGGTTCCATTTAATGATATTGAAAAACATGAGAATTTTCGAGGGCGAGCAGCAGATTCAGTTCGATAGAAGCGAAAACGAATGTGGAAAACACTTTTTTAAAAAAAAATATAAACAAGAAATTCTCTCTCGCAAAATAACCTCTTTACAACAGAAGTACAGAAAAAAGAAAGAACAAGTGAACCTATGAGAATCGTTTTTAGTTTGTTCTTTGTACCACAGTGAATAATTTAGATATAAAGGTAAAAGGTAAAGGTGTCGGCGTTGATCAGTCCCCGAAAGACGCGCCTCCGCATTCGTGTTCAATTCAAGTCGTAGAGGCATATTGAATGCGTATTTGGCCTATACAATGACCTGCGGGAGCCAGCCGCTATACCATGTCAGTATTTTTACCTTCCCAGACGAGTCTGGTACCAATTTACCCGACCCCGGAGGGATGGAGGGCTTGGTTAGCTTGGGCCGGGATCGATCGCTCGACCGTGCGGGTGTCAGCAGCGCCTATTACCGCTGCACCACGCGGGCCCAATTAAGATATGCCATATACATTCATTTGGTTTTTTGAGCGCTCGACTTTCACCAATTCAAGAAAAGTAATGTAAAAAGCAGAAGTGCCTTCTCGACTTCGTGTAACAAAACTACTGTGAAGATAGTGGCTAGGGCTATCTTTTCTGTAGGTTATACCTATGAAGCACTGATGAGGCGACGGTGGTGCTTCTCTCGACTGTTGCTTTTCTAGTTGCTCGCGCTGCTTCTTCGAAAGAGACAACGGCACGGCTAGGCTCTTGATCTTTCTACTCGGTGGCGGTGCGTCGAAATCGACCTTTTCATTGTTAGGCCTGACCAGCCGCTCGACGCGAACGTCAGATCGATGAAGAGAGCCAAACTGAAACCTTAACGAAGATATTTCAGCTCAAAAGGAGGGAAATAAAGCAACTTACCGAGTCGCCAGTTAGCACTGTGCTCGAACGGGCAGAAGAAAACGCTCGATAGAAGCATGTCGTCCCTCGCAGGACGGACATGCTCGGATCCACTGCTTCTTGTAGATCACACGATTCCGCGCTGGAACGCTGAGTCTAGTTCCTGCTTTGAAAACTACGAAAATGGATGGAATAATGACTTCTCAAGTCGTCACGACATCTAAGAAGGACAAGGAAAACAAAAAAACATCTATAGAGCTATTAGCCTAAGAGGTTATGATAATTCAAGGCGAACAATTTTACATTCTTGAAGTAGTAGTGTGCTGGCTACCATAAATCTGGGCCTCCAGGTCCCAGACCCATAAACGAATCAGATGTTTCGGATAACCTGAAATTGATATCACGACCTCCCTTTCATGAATCGGGGTATCCGATAGCCGGTGGCAGGCTGACCACTTGCTGTGCAACGGCTCAGCTAACGACTCAGCGGAGTCGATACCCAGTCAGGGTATAATTACAACGGGCTTGTCGGACATAAGTCTAGGCTGTATAAACGTCCCACTCTACGAAAGTGACTTCTGCCGAAAAAAGTTTTCCTGAAATTTCGTCTTCATGAAGTACTGAAGTCTGCTTCATGAATATGACACCCATTTTCCAAATTTCAGCCGATCTCGATCGATACAGGTGAAATTAACAAAATAGATGGTTTTCGGCCAGAAGATGGAAAACGGATACAATGTTTGGGATCAGCACAAAAATAACAGCCCAAACTGAGAATGCGGAGCCTTGACAGAGGTGGATTCGTGGAAATGAATATCTAAAACAGTGCCCCTTTCACTATCACATAATTCAGTTAAGTGTACGTGACCGTACCTTCCAGCATCGGGAATGATTTCAAATATCTGACTAGCACCACAAGCAATCCTAATAAACAACTTTTAATAAAGATGGATGGAGGACTACCTAAGTCTTGAAATGGTAAGTTGCAATGGCACTATTCAACTTAACGGACTCCAGTCCTCGATTTTTTTTCTAAATTCGAAATTCGCTGAAACTTTGCACAGGGGGGTAATTGAGGGCGCTGATCACGAATCTGCCGTCCGTTTTTTGCGTGGGTGGTCCTGGACCACCCAAATCGCTACTTGGGTGGTCCAATCAGGATCATCGATTTCGCTAAACTTTCCCTGTGGGGGTTATTTAGGGTCCTGAACATGATGGTGAAGTCCATTTTTCACCTGGTCGTCTCGGACCACCCATATCGACCACTTGGGTGGTCCAGTCAGGATCATCGATTTCGCTGAAACTTTGGCTATGGGGGTTCTCTGGCGTCCTGATCACGATGGTGAAATCCGTTTTCGAAATAGCGGCCGAATACCGTAGTTATAGGTGTGTACCTACCGACCTTACCTGGTGAGACTCACCTATAACTACCCTATTCGGCCGCCATTTGGAAAACGGACTTCACAATCGTGTTCAGGACGCCAGAGAACCCCTATGGGCAAAGTTTCAGCGAAATCGGTGATCCTGACTGACCACCAAAGTAGCGATTTGGGTGGTCCGAGACCACCCACGTGAAAAACGGACAGCAGATCCGTGATCAGCGCCCTCAATTACCCCCCTGTGCAAAGTTTCAGCGAATTTCTGAGGAAAAAGTTTGACTGAAAAAAAATCGAGTGCTGGAGTCCGTTAAGTTGAATAGTGCCGTTGCAATATTACTAAAAGAACGTCTGATACAAGTGGAAGCTGAAAAATAGAGAATAGATGATCACTCAACGACATTTCTGAAATTGGACATGATAGATAGTCGACAACTCCATCCGTCGGTAAACGCGCTCTAATTGAACTCGCGATTGGCGCTAACATCGAAAATTAGATTTTCAACCCTTGATAGATTCCTACAAGTTTTTGACATCTTCTCTCCAGCATTTGTATCTTATTCAATACGGTTCCATTACAGTCATGAAGAAAAGGAAGAGAGAGGAAGGTGAGATTGGTTAGGAAGTACATGTTGTGAGGATCAATTCGCTTCAATAGTTCTACGTCTTCAGAATTACGACGAGAGATTGCAAGGGCGAATGATATAACAAAGCAGCTTGATCTTGTCAATGAGCTGGGTGCACTATGCAGATCGAATGGTGATTTGGAAGAGGCTCGAAATGCCTACAAGAAAGGTAGTCGCACTGTTTCCTACGTGTTTCGCTACTTGAATTCCAGCTTATGGTTTTCAGCCGCTCACATTGCTGCGGGTCTTCGTAACCACTTGGATCTTTCCTTTGCATATCGTGCTCTGGCTGAGATCTATGCAGAAGGAGGTACTTAATATCCACATTTTTATTACTTTTATTCATTTCTTTTAGCACTGTTCCACTTTTTCTAAACAATGTCATAACCGATTTTTTAACTGCGTGGGAATATTCTCCACATACATATATTATGGTGTGGGAATCCCTCCGTACATTAACAAGAAGACGTGATGATTTTTGGAACTGTTTTGAAACTGGGGAAGACTTCTCGTTTTATACCTTTATTTTTTTATTCTGATTTAGTAAGGGAGATAATCAAGCATCCCATACCTCCGGGATTGAGTAAATAGGAACCAAACTTGTCTGCGATATTGAAGACACTGAAATGGTATAGCGGCTTGCCCGCGCAGTGCATAGTATAAGTCAGATACACATCCAGCATTCATCAAGATTTTCGAATTGTAGATAAACGCGTGGCGCATCCTTTGAGATTGGCCAATGTCAACCGCGTTACCTTTTACCTTTTATGATACTCCAACCAACAAAGACACACAGAAAGAGAACCAGTGTTACTTGTGACTTCTTGACATAAAAGGATAACATACATACGAAGTCACAAATCTTTTTTATCTTCAACGACGTCGAAAAACCCCGAGCAAGTGTGAGCGTAACAGAGGTGAATGCTCAGGTAACCGAGCTTCTTGTTCCAGGAGATCGAAAAGAAGCTCTCGATTACGCTCAGCGTTTTCGTCAAGCGGCTCAGGACAGTGGAAGCCATTCCCAGATTCAGCTTTCACTGCATGTGACCGGATGGGTTTACGAAAAGCTAAATGTGGAACAGTCCCACAACTCGGATGACTTGAAAGAGGTTCTCGGTCACCTTCAGTTATCTGTAATGATCTATATATTTGCTGGGTTGCAGGCACTCTCATGGGGTTTGAAAAGTATTGACTATATCAAGAAATTTGGATACAGAATTGATGCTGACAAAAAAGCTGTCAGAGTCGGCGGGGATTCGGCAAGACGTAAAGCTGGATTGGTACGTTATAACTATTCTGTTCATTGTATAGTTTCAGTTTGGTTGCAAGATGTTAGCTGTTTGAACTCACATTCGTACTCAGCAGCGAGGCTGTGCCGCAGCTGTGTCGGCTTCCACTACAACCGTGCTTACCCGCTCCTGAATCTTTGACTTTCACTGTGGCACTTAGCTTGAATCTCCTGTCTTGTTGTTTGCAGGAGCGGCTCTGCTCGGGCCTCTGTGCCAACCTCCAACGTCGTAGTGATGCGGAAAAGTACTGGAACGCTGCATATTCCTACGCAAAGTACTGTTCTCATTGTAATTCAATTTTAAATTGTTCACATACAAATTTGGATTTGAAAATTTACATGCTGTGTTTATTGAGCTTTACACGCCTTAACTGATAAATAATCAAACTTAAATTCCTGGTTGGAAGCATTCCAAATGTACTGAATTAAGGCGAACAAATGACGCGGAACTGGAATACCAACTTCTGCTCGCTCGAATTGACTTCTCTTGGGAGTCTCCAGTAAAGAATGCGCAGAGGCTGGTGAATTTCGCCCCGGCAAAAAGCAAAGGATATGCTATAGTGGAGTTGGCCCAGGTACGTATTCAACAATACTGCGTTGTCTCTCCAGAGTACCTCCTTGCATTATTCAAGCTTTTTTAAACTTAAGGTTCTCATGTACACTGGCGACTTCCTTAGCGCTCAAAATGCGCTACTCGACTGCCTTTTGCATCACAGATCGTCACTGATGGCCGATGATGCGGAGCTACTAGACGCTCGTGTGGTGTTTTGTGAGTTTGGTTTCTCGAAATACATGAGTGGTCTAGGAATTTGCCTTTTACTTTTTATGAAGAGGATGTTTTCAGTGTACAAATACTTCCAACGACTCGAAAGGACCAAAGATCCAGACTGTGATCGCAAAGAGCGACGGCGAATGTATGAGCTCATTGCGGACTCCTTTTGCTTCTATGGGTAATTATTTGGAATTTATTTAGCATAGATAAACGTTAGTGTCGTTTTCTTGTAAGCAATTGGTGTGATATTTTATGCACAGTTTTGATTTTACTTCTTTGTTATTCATGAAAGAGATGATTTCAGAGGCGAGAGGAAAGAAATGCTCGAACACGCGCTAAAGTACTACAAACTCATGTCAAAGTAAGTCTCTCTCCTAAAAGTTCTTTTTTCTATCATCATATGTACCGATTTCCTCAGGCAAGGGCTTCGGCCTTGTGCCATCGTCCTTTTATTTATATTTTTATTTGACACTCACCACTTTGGTTTCTGATTTTTTTTGTTGAAAAATTGGTTGGCAGCTGGTTCATGCAGCAGCATTGGTTTTTAGCATTAATAAACCGCTGTTTTCACATTATTGTATTTTCATTATTCCCTTTCCAATCGAAATAAATATTACAGTGAAAGCGTCTCGGACAAAGAACAGTTCAGTGCTGCTATTTCCATCGCACAGACTTTGATGGATTTGGAAGCGTTTGACGAGGCTTTGGAGTCTTTTGAGAAGGCGTTTTGTTTTGAAAAGAAGTTAGGTCGTTCCGACATCAAGGTGGGTGTTAATATTGCTGCTCTTGTTTTCGTTATATATTTTTATTATTATTTGAAGCTTTGCCAAACTCGCGTGCTGATCTTCGAGGCGAAGTGTCGACGCAGTTGCATGAACAAGAAAACGTTGATGGGAGATTTTGAAGAGCTGAATGCGAAAATCCCGGAAAAATGCACCACTTTAAAGGTCATTTTCTGTGCATTCTCTCTCAATCTAGCGGCAGTGACTATTGGTGATTTTATTTAGGCTTCGATTTGCGAGGCAATGGGGCGATTTCTTGTTTCCCATGGAGAAGAACGTGAAGCTTCAGTGTATCTCGAGCAAGCGAAGGAATTCCGTAAGCGGCCTGACGCTGAAGAAAGTGACGATGATGATGAGGACGAGGAAGATGCTAGCGATGAGCTAGATGCGAGGCCAGACCGGGCGATTCTTGCTGAGTGCATGGGTAGGGTCAACTACAATTGAATTTTTCTATCTGTATCTTCTTTATATTTTTATGCTTCTCTTTATATTTTCTTCTACAGAGTTGGCACGCCTTCGCAATAGCGACCGTGAGATAGAGAAGGATCGCGACAAGGAGAAGAATGCTCATGGCGAAACTCGAATGCATATTGCTGCGCGGAGCAGTGATACAGCTATGGTTGAGAAGCTCATTGCAGCGGTAGGGCCCGTTTTATTCAGTTTTAATTTTATTTATTTATGTACTATGACATGAATGTGTACAACAGTAAGAATGCTTACTAGGACCATTGTTGCTCTGCAGAGCATTAAACTAAAAAGCAGATGCTTTGCAAAGCAAAAATTTACGGTTCAAAATAGTCTTTATCCGCATGCATCTGTATGCTCATGCTTTCCCTTTCCGCCAGTTCTTATTCAGTTCCTTGTAAAAGTAAAGTGTTCGGCGGTAATCAGTCCCTTGAAGGCGCTGCACATATTCATCTTCCCCCTCGAACCGTTGAGTAATGCTGAAGGTGTATTTGGCCGAGTTAAGAAACAAAACCCGAAACAATGGAATGCGTGGTAGAGTCTGGGGTCGACCGCTAGACCGCGCCGGTACCAGTGGCGCCTCTTCCCACTGTACTACACGCACCCTAGAATACCTCTACCTCATTATGTTGCACTTTCCCTACATGTCTGAACTTACCCAGAGATTTTTCATCCTTCATGCTCAGGGATATGATGTGAACAAACGCGACTATGGAGGTTGGACACCGATCAGTGAGGCGGTTTCTGCTGGAATGCGCGACAACGTCCGGGCTCTACTCAAAGCTGGCGCAAAAGTGGATCCAGTCAGCACAGAAGCACTCAACGACGACGAGAACTCGGTATTTCCGCAGTCTGAAGGTTTCGCTCGCCCTCTTTATATTCTTGCACATTTTTTAGACCGGTGGTGGTATCACTCCGTTGATGGAAGCGTGTGATAGAGGCTTTGTCGATATAGCCAAAGATCTATTGAAGCATGGAGCGTCAGTGGTGAAGAGGAACACGGACGGGTGGACGGCTGTGGACTTCCTTAGGTAGTTCAGTTTTTTTATTTCGTTTTATTTATTAGGTTATTACGTGTTCGATACTTTTGTTATGAAGCGACCAATATAACAAAAGAAAAAAGAGAAAAAAGAGAAAAGAAGCAGAATGAGACACAATCTACCTTATATTGCAATATTATAAAAGTGTCAAGGTCAGGAAACGAGAAGAATAACCCTCTTCATATCGTGCACGAATCTTCACTCGGTCAGTGCTAGGCATAAAAAATATATCGACCAAGGCGGACTACTCAAATTCTACTGAAGAGCAGAAGACAAGGGCAAAGGGAGAATTAGAATTGGTGTTTTTTAGTGACGATATGAAATTCGTTGTCGACTTGTGAATTTTCTTCTCAAATCTTGTATCATACTCTTTAGAGTATTGATGGTAGGTTTAACTTTCATTCCACAGGTTTCATTTGTCTAGGTGCGTACAAAATAAACGAGTGAATAAATCATCATATTCGGTTGATCTCAACGTCACCCTTTCCAACCCTTTACCCTGGGTGAAAGACTCCACGCGAACCCTCCCCTATCCTTTGAACTTTACTTGAGTGTAGTTTTCCTCTCAATTTTTCCCATTTTTTTCGTTTCGTTGACTACTTGATCTCCATTCATGCGCAACAATATCAATACATTATTGATTGCATGAAAGCGCAATTTTTCAGGAATCTTATTGTCAACTGCGAAAATGAAGATCCGAAATACATGGAAGAGTTGTCGTCGCTGGCACTATTCATGGAAGATCTTCAGAGGAAAAGTAGGTGGCCATTTCTTGAACTTAAGGGAGATCAGCTCTTTCAATTAATTAATTGATTAGATCTATGATTCGGTAGTTCATAGTTTTTCGTTTTTCTTCATTATTGCTCTAGAGTCATTTCCCGTGCGTGGTTGTGCTCCACAACGTCAAAGTCAGAGAACGCCCAGGGTTGTCAAGAGTTCTCAATCGAAAAGATCAGACGTGGAGGCGACGATAGATTTGGAAGGATATAAGGTGTCGCTTTCTGTTCTCCTTCCAGTTTTTTCATGGTTCTATTGGTTTTCTGGGTATTGTTGTCTTTCCCTTAATTCTCCTTTTATTATATTTTGTTCAATTCTTCTTACAGCGTGTAATCGGTGGACTCGGCGCTCAGTCGAGGAAAGGAAGAAGGTCCGGCCGTTCCCGTGATGAGTCCGCGATATTTCGTGAAGATGATATTGACTCTCCTATGAAGTTCGGCGCGGCTGCGGATGATGAGATTGTTCTTCCGAGCGACTGTGAAGACACGGACCTTGGCAGTGAGGTGTGCCCCAGAGCAGGCTCCTCTTTTCGAGCGCCATCCCAGGGTCCGTCTCGCGCTTGCTCACCTCTGAAAGAGAGAAAGAATACCGTTAGTTGCTGCATTTTAGGACATTTTCGAGCGCTTCACTCAGTTTATTTTTTTAGTTTTTGCGGAATTTTTACTTAATCCTTAGCTAATGTCGAATGACTTTTCTAGTTTCCTACCTCTACCTTTCAGAGCTACTCCGCTCTGAGTGATATTAAAGACGATTTCCTTGTGGACGACTTGGAGAGAAAACGTAAAAGAAAGTCCCGTGATTTGTCTAGTGTATCCGACAGGCAGGTCAAACGCCGTTTACAAGTTCCGAGGTGAGGCTTTAGCTGCTTCTGAAATTTTACGCATTATCTAGGGTGCGCGTAGTACAGTGGTAAGACCCAATGGCATCCACACGATCGTGCGATCGATCCCTGCCCTAGTTAACCAAGCCTTCCATCCCTCCGTGGTTGGGTAAATTGGTACCAGACTTGTCTGGGAAGGTGAAGACACTGACTTTGTTCGGTGGCTTGACCCAGCATGTCGTTGTATGAAAATGAATAAAAATACGCATTCACGATTCTGAATGGAATACGAATGCGTCGGCGCGTCTCTAGTGGAACTGATCAACGCCGACACCTTCGCCTTTAGGTTTCCATTTCATGAGGGTGACGATGCAAGTTGTGTTACGGTAAGAATGTTTCTTCCACCAGATCGGAATTGCGATTGATCCTCGCCCAAATCAGGTCTTCCGTCTTTTCGAATATGATTAGAGGACGAATGCGTGGCTCATTTTTGAGGGATTTATCAATACCGATCGTTTGTCTTTTATCTTCACATACATATTTTTTAGTTCTCCGACAATTGTGTCTATATCGTCGCGCCCAACGACACCGTTCGATCGATCTCCCTCACCGGAGCTTATCATCAGGAGGCCGCAGGCTAGGTAGGTTGCCCTCATCGAGGTTTTTTAGAACTAGTGGAGTGCTTGTAACAAGGGTGTTATTCCAATTGGAACAAACGCTCGATACTAATGTTAGGTCGTTTTACAATGACTTTTCTAGTATTCTCTTTTCTAGCACTCAAAAACGCAACTCAACACCCGTGCGCAATGAGAGTCCGATTGCGTTTGCTGAACCGTCTTCAAGTATTGATGCAGCCCCTTCCGTATCGGGTCCTCCGATAATCACTACGCTGAAGTTCGAGAATGAAACTGGTGGAATCCTCCGACCTGCTAAACTAGTCTCGTTTCCAAGGCTAGTTATCTGAATTTGTGTCCTCGATGAATTTGGCTTTTCGTCTTTTCATTTACGTCTTTCTTTTTAATTTGCTGTTACAGAACGGCCACTATGGCAAGTGCTGAGGAACGTTGTCGGTCTGAGCTTGCGAATCAACAAATCAACACAAAGTTTGATCTGCGACTTTTGGACGGTACTGAGGTGGATTCGGATATTCCACTGGCGTCCCTTGGGCAGCCTCTAACCATCGTGTGTCGCCTCCAAAAGTTGACCACAGAGATGGTGTATAGGAGTCAAATAGGTATCCTTTATACCCAACCGTTTGGTAAGGGATTATCATTGTTTTTCTTCAGGGTGTACGAGCAGCAATGAAGACGTTGTGAAGTGTATGACAAAATTCGATGTTTCTGGCGTTCTTGATCTTTCCTTGGCTGGACTGAATCGTCCTATATTAGTTCATGAAGTACTTAAGACAGTCGCAGCGACCAAGCGGTCCATTAAAACTCTTAAGTTAGATGGGTGCGGTGAGTTGAATTAATGAGTTTGATTTCTTTATATCATACTATCCATCATCTATTTTTGTTGGTTGTTAATTTATTTATTTGTTTACCATGCACTTAACGTGCGCCGTACAATACGTACAAACGAAAACGCGAACAAACAATACAATACAAAAACGCACTACTTATGATATCACTATTTGGCCAATGGCTAGGGCGTCATCACTGTGAAACTTTTGTTGATAAAGCTTATAAATCAATTACAGTCATTGCCCAGCCCATCGCAGCTGAAAAATAATGGGTTAATAAATATTATTTCGGAAACGATATCATATTATATAGAATTTATGAATGAATCGAACTTGGGAGCATTTCTATTCGTTTAGACCTTGATGGTGACGTTATCTCGTCCCTTTCTGCTGTGTTACCAAACGTGGAACGTCTGTGTTGTAGAAGTTCTGGGCTCCCGGACCACGATCTAATATCGTTGGGTCTGGTAAGTATTTTAGTTCTGGAATTTAACTGCTTGGAAGATGTTTAGTGCTTTTCTAGGACTCCATACCACTCCCGTTGAAGTCCATAGATCTCTCCCACAACGAACTAACCTCAGGAGGAGCGCTCGCGCGTTCGCTTTTATCCCGATGCCCTGAACTGACGGAGCTTGTTATCACTGATTTGGACATAGCAGACGGCGAGGATGAGCTTGTTGCTGCTATATGTGGTATGTTTCTGACGTTATTTGCTCCTCACGTCATCCAATTTACGTCTATGTTGTTGAAACTGACAGCTCTAGCATCACTAATATCATAGGTACCATTCTGAATGTCTTTTCGTTGTTGTTCGCGAAAAGTGACACAAATTTGAAAAAATAATGAAAAGGAAGAGTTGAAAGCCGTTATAAATGTAGAAACACACGACGAGATAAAGCGGGTGCTCTAATCGCACGGTGCAGTGTCGTAATTTTTTGTCGTCTTGTCTGTACTGACAGGTGCGCGCGTACGGTCAGCTGACACCCGTCGGTCCTCTCACGCGTTAACCATGCCTCCCATAATTCCGGGCATTTACCGTGCTTCTATAATCCTGAATGAAATTTTACCGTAGTCAATAAATTAAATGCTAATTATGTGCGGATCTTCACAAGCTGTTCTAAATTTCTTACCAGCAAGGAGAAAGTCAGTATCGTTCGTGAGCTTGTTTTCAACAAGATTTTATTCTAGATCTACAACACCTTCAGTCACTGAACGTGTCTTTCAATGGCTTTGTTCAAGGAGCAGCGGCAGAGACGCTTCTGTCCAGCTGCAACAGCCTGAACATCCTTAGAATGGACGGCTGTGATCTGAGCGGAATTTCTTTCATGGTTAGTTTATTGATTTATTTTTACGTAAGGTCCAGCAATACAGGTACAGAAAGTAACCAACAACACAACAAACACAAAAGGGTCGGATTTGGTTGAAAACAAAAACCAGAAACAGTAAGTGATGAAGAAACACGTGGGCAAGAGATACTGCACTATTATGTGGAATTCCTAAGAGAAATCAAGTCAATGCAGCTTAGAAAAGCAACATCTCCTTCAGAGGATGACGTCCGAGTTATTTTTTTGACGTTGCTCATATTTTTTCTGCTCTTCAAAATTGATTTAATATAAATGTATTGCGTTCAGTCCACATGGTTACCAAACCTTCGGGAGCTGTCGATGGTCGGCTGTCGACTGACCGAGTTCGACTCGCTTATGGAGTGGATGAGCATGGGTTGTGTGCAGTTGCTCGATCTGTCGGCCACCGACGTCACCCTCGGCCATGTGAGGATGCTGGTCGAGGCGAGGTTAATGTGCCCAGCGATGTCGGTTCGGCTGATCAGGTGTCGTGAGGTCGAGAAGGATCCGCGAGCTTTTGCTGATATGATACTTGCCTTCGTTGATGATCGTTCCTTTCCTCTTCGTTTTGGGTTTTCCGAGCCTTTTGCCACAACGATTCAGAACATTACAGCTTTTGCTTCGAATTTTCTTATGTGATATAGCAGCGGATCTGCTACAAAAGGCCGTCACCCCTTGAACAGCAAAATTTTCGAGCACTGATCTGTCTTTTTACATCCCTCTCTACCGGGTAGACTGCATAGTATTGGGTTGGTGCAAAAGTTCTCGGACATTTGGAATACAAAACAGTTCATTTCGTATTATCTGGACAGCAGCAAGGAGTCATTTGAAGTAGGCACCGTTAATATCACCGGTCTTCTGTTCTCTATAACATTTTTTTTTTTGACTGGAGCCGAAAATACCAGAAAAATCCTTTCCAAATTCAAGAAGTCGCAAATGTCCAAGAACTTTTGCACCAACCTATTAGTAACGATATGGAGGTGGATGTGTTGAAAATAGCTTTCTTTTGGGATAATTTTGGCTTGAGCCTGCCCGTGGTGCAATGGTAAGAAGCTACTTCCACTAATAAGGTGAAGGGATCGATCCCTCCCTGCTAACCAAACCTTCTATCCCTCTGGAGTCAGGAGTATTTGTACCAAAGTTATTTGGTATGGTGGAGACACAGACAAATACACCGTCTGGACTCTGCAAGTGTTTGTATAGACAAATACGCGTTCACCATGCGTCTACGCTTCCTAATAGGAGTTGAATGCGTGACGCGACATCAGGGACCACCCAGCGCTGACTTATTTACTTTTTCGCTTTAATAGTGGTTCTGGGAATTTGGAAACGACGTGAGGGCTCGAAATGGTAAGCACTTCGTGTTATTAAGGGTACCATCAGATCTAGTTTGAGAATTCGTGAGTTGAAATTAGAAAAGTTACTGTAATCCTGATCTTTGACCGACTTGATGCTGTGATCTTTTGATGGCAAGATTGTTGTCATAGTAATCTCCTTTTCTCAACTATCGTTTCTTACATTGTAAGTACGTTGTTCTATCATATCGATCTCATGGAACCGTTTTTTGTTGGCTTCGGTGAATAAATTTATCCGTAAACATTTATTCGTTCTGATTTCCGATTTAAGAAACACACAGATGTAGAGAAATCGAATACAATTAAATGTGTCGCAAAGCTTGTAATAAAGTTGGGTAAAGGAATCACGACGTGTTATGTGGGCTACAAGGTTAAGTGACCGATGCTGGGTAACGACGTCGAATATACAGGAAATGAATGCACTCGTTAGAATTCGATACGAAAAGGATTTTGTCGGGTTGGCACGCGAGCCTCTGCTGTGGCTCCGACCTCCTGGCGTACTCGTGGGACTCGTCGGTTGGGTAAGTGACTGATACGGCTATGGGTTAAGGGCGACAACCTGTACTCGGTTCCGTTGCTCAGCGAATGCCACACATTGCTCGATCAACTCGACAAGATTCCGATCCGATAGTGACCGAACTCGCTTGTCCAGAACCCTAAATACCAATGATGAGCCAATGGACAAAAGTCGTCGCGACGCGATGCGACTTACGCCTGACAGCAAAAAGCGGTTATTGTGAAGTTTTTGTACCAGATGGCCAAAGTTAGTACCAAAAGTTTTTATTGCACTACAGGAAAATTCTGCTTGAGATCAGAAATTTCGTGGAAACATCCTGTTTTTCGCATTTTTCGCTTTCTTTTATCCATGCTTTTAAGACACGTATAGCGCTCTGGTTAGAGGAGTTACCTCTGTCCACAGGGTCAAGCGTTCGATCCTCGCCCAGGCTAGCCAACCCTTCCAACCCTCTGGGGGTAGGTACCAGACTTGTCTCAGAGGGTAAAAGCACTAACTTGCTGTAGCAACCGGTTTCCATAAGCCGCGGTGTAGATCAAATTCGTATTCACCACTCAAATTCGTGAAACTTGCTTTCAGTCGATTTTTTTGACCCCTCGATTTTCGGATCCCGTTGCCGCTTCGCTCCCTCGCTTGATGATTCACCATCGACTAGACTCCGCCCCCTCCTCGCCGTCTATAAATATGCTGCGCTTATTACGCCAAGCCAGGAGTGGGAGTCCCCAGCCAGGGGTGGCTCGAAAAGGCTACCACGCGGGGCCTCCCATTGGCCTCGTCGTTGACGGCCCCCTGTTGGAGCTCCCGTCAACGACGAGGCAATCGATGGATACGAGGGACACGCAAAAATCGACATTTTGTAAAAACTGTCAGGTGTTGTAATTTATACACCAAACGACAGGGCTCGAGCTGCTAAGCTCAAATCTAGGCCTAATTCCACAAATGGTTGAATTATAAGGAAGTTATTCGAAAAGACCGCTTTGGAGCGGTTTTTGCCGGCTTTTTCGGCTTTTCATCGAAAGACAAGTCCGGTACTGTACTAATTGAATTCGCGAAACTCACTTATACTCTTCATCCTCCATCAGTTTGTCCGGTTGCGAAAGTTCTTCAGTCCGATTGGACAACTCAGACAACGTCATACTCTTCATGACGGGTAATTGAAAAACAATGGAGATGAAGAGCAGATCGAGCAGCAACGACGTGAGCAGATCTTTCTTCTGAAGAGCAATAAATGTCTAGGTTGAGCCAGGTGACCTGGAAGGTGCTTACCGTGTTTAGCTCGCCGCAGAGGTAGCGCTCACAGGCTCGCTTTAGCACTGGCAGATCGTTGAGCTCGGCGTCGATGAGGAAGTCGACAAAGTCCTCCACATATTCCATTCCAGGCAAGACGATCTTGTTGAAGTACATGTTGGCGAGAAGCTGGAAAGCTGGCCTCAGCAAGATCAGGGAACGCCGTGTTTTATTGTAAAGTGTTGCCTCTTTCCTTTATCGAAAACATCGTTTTTTTCTTCACGCTCCGAACCAGCATTTGTATTGATCAAGTTGACTTTATAATTCAGCTTTATAAAGGCTCTTAATATAACATCTTAACATAGCTCTTAATATCTAATATCAAGCTGCTTGATTCACTTATATAAATCGGTTTTCCTAAGGCCCTTGATATACTATCTTAATATAGCTCTTGATATCTTATCTGTTCTTTTGACCTCGAATAAGGAAGGAAATAAGGACCTCGAGGAACTGCACTGTATTGTACATTCTTACCCCAACTGATGATCTTAAGGGACCATTACCCTTTTCAAGGTGTATTAATTCTACATTTGCTTTCATTCTGAATAGGGTGAAAAGGTATAGGTAAAGCAGCATAGTAGAATTCTTATCTCTACAAATATAGAATCAGCTTCTTTACGCCTTTATTTTAATCATTTACTCTTCTTCTTATTCTATTTTTTACTCTATCTATTCTATTCTATTCTATTCTATTTTATTCTTCTTATTCTTTTACTAAAGAGAAACCACAATCACTAGAACCCACATCATGAACGTGTTCCTTGTTGCTGTCGCGGCACTCGAAACACTTCTCCTCCTCGTCTTCGCTTGAGTCCGCATCCTTGAAAAATTATCAGAGTCATTGGAGCTCTTTTAGTTTGAAAGTGCACTAATACATAAACTCGAACAACTTTCCAATTGAGTTTTCATTCAGTGAAGTGAAATGTAATAACAACTGGTCTTTATCTTCATTGTGGGTTTGTTTTGACGTAAAATCAAGGTTCAGAAGCAGAGCAAGATATGTTCTTTCTAGGAAAAACAAATGCTGGAGATGTTTTTTGAAGCCACAGTTCAAGATGCTGAGAGAATCTAGGTGAATATATAATGGAGAGAAAGAGAGCTCAATAGAGTCCCTCTAAGGAAAATGAAGGGAGAAACCCAGACAACAAGAGTTTTCCTTAAAGAGACAGAAAAACTTCACTTTAAGAGTTTAGCCCGGAGTAAGGTTGTTTAAGGCAGGAATAGCCCCGTCTTTTGTTGCGAATCTAAGAAAGGGTAGAATTTTATGTAAGATTTCGTTAATCAATACAGTGTTCCTAAAGAGACACCCTCCGGCAAAGATTGAATTGGAGGAATGATGTGTTCACCTCCATGTCATCAGATTCGTCCTCTGTTCTGCTCTCGTAGAGGAACGAGTTTCTGCGTCGCTCGCACGATTCACAACAGCTGATCAGCAGCTGCAATGTGAACTAAATTTTTTAGAGAAACAACAACATATGTACAAACATATTCTCTCAATATCGCATCTTCTTTCTTGAACACAAATTTTATTTTTATTGATACTTTTCTCTTCTATCAAACAAATTTATCCGGATCGTTTAAGAGAAACCGCATACCTTCTCACGATTGTCCTAAACATCGTAATGAAAAAAATTTAAAAAATACCTTCTTGAACAGATGCTCGTGATCGGGCTCCTGTTGGTGGCTGTGAATCGTCTGAATGGAGCCACGACGTGATGGTGGATCGCCGACTCGAAGTCGGTTAGCTTCGCTTAGCTACAAGGAGATCAGATAGTTACCATTCATGAACGCTGTGGTAGAGCTACTTACCCGTCCTCGTTCCTGCTCCATCACTTCGGCAAACTTCTTCTCAAAATCGACGGTGTCCTTTCTGCTCATTTTCCCATTCTCATCTCTCACCGACTTTCTGAACAATGCATAGAATTTATGCTTAGGTTGTTTGCATTTTATTCCACCGACTAGAAAATGATTTTGACGCTTTATGAACCTGAGAAAAATAGTCTAGAAGATCGTGTATCACAGGGAAAATTGGCTACTAAAGATTTTTAATCGATCAAATTGATCAAAACATAGTACATTGATCAAATCATTTCAGTAGCTGCTGGAAATCATGTCATGATGAAGGATGAGCAAGGGAGTAAGCGCCCTTCACAGTTCCAGCTAAATTCGAGACGTCAAAGGAGGAAAAAATCAATCGAAGATTGAACCACCGAATTCTCGCAAAGAAAAAGAAGTCATCGAAATGAAAACATCAATATCGTTATCAATATCAATAATATGAGAGCTTAAGCTCGGAAACGAAGTAATTGTAAGACCCGGCGCATTCAACCAGCTCGTGTGATTTTGTTTGAGTGAGACTGAGCTCGAAAATGGAGCAACGGCCTTTTCTATTCAAAAAAAAAATCAAAGATATGGAGATCTACAGAACGTATCTACAGAGTTCGCTATTGGGTTTTTGCCTTCAAGAATGAAGAACCCACTTTCGTGACCGCCTCCTCCAGATTTTACTGTTCACTCTGGCGTTGTAATTTGTAGTGAGGAACGACTTATGAGGTGTAGGCGACACCTGAAGACAAAGAATTTGAAATACTTATTGCATCGTAAAAATTTCTCTAGAATTAAAATCAGTTTAAATTAACTTTCAAAAAGACAAATGAAAAATGATAAAAAATAGAAGAAATCTCGCCTTGTCCAGGTAAGTATACGGGTCAAAAAGTTTCGCGTCCATTTTAATCATTACGGACACTTTCACTATGCGACCGACGTTCTCCTAAATTATGTGTCTTGAGTGGGAAAAACGGCGCTCTAATAAAAAAACTTTGTAAAGGTAAAAGTAAAAGTCAAAGGAGCAGGCGTTGATTAGCCTCCTGAGGGCGCGCCACGCACTCGTTCTCCGTTAAGAATCATAGAGGCATGGTGAACGCTAATTTTGCCAATATAATGACTCGCGGAGCCAGTCTCTATACCAAGTCAGGGTCTTTACCTTCTGAGACAGGTCTGGTACAATTTTACCCGACCCCGGAAGGATGGAAGGCTTGGTTAGCCTGGGCGGGGATCAAACGCTCGACCGTGCGGATATCAGTAGCACCTTTTACCACTCTAACAAACGCTTCCCAAAAACTTGTACCTGCAGAAACTGAGAAATTGGAGTTCGATCTTTTCCTGTGACTTCCACTCCTTGACCGCGTTGCATTGAGATGGTCTTTCCTGAATGTGGAGGCTTTTTTTTAGAATAGAACATTTTTAGAAAAGTGTAAAAAGTGTGAGCGAAGTCACTTACACTTACAAAATAGGCACCCAGCCAAGGACAAAGCGGAAATAAGATCTTCTGGGTGCTACCTATCCATATTAGTTATTTAACTGTTACCAAAGAATTGAGAATCAGTCGTTTTGAGGTGTCAGCAGCGCCTCTTACCACTGCGCCACTACACTAAATGGGGTGGAATGCAAATTCAACTGACTCTCTTCGACTATTTCTGGATTGCTCTCATTCTTCGCGTCCTTTTGCATCACACGAACCACCGCCCGGACATCGACCTGTAATCGACCATTTCTCACCTCATCGCTTTGAAAAGTTAGGAAAGAAGATCAGATTTTTGACAACCGAAGCAGAACAAGGACATTTTCTGAAAACGATCAATTTCGGGTAACTTGTATGTATAAGTGACAAGAATAACTACTCACCTGACTGATCGGACCGTCAACAAAGTAGAGCTCAACGGCAACGTAGTCTGACGGCGAGTCGAACTCCTCTTCCATTTCGTCGTCGGATTCGTTCAACTGTAAATGTCTGTTGTAGTTTGTTTTCATAAGGACTAGAATGGCTGGGGTTATGCAAAATTCAACTCTAACAAATAGTTGGTAATTACATAGGAAATGCCGGAGGGGCGGGATGACTGAGAGGTTAAGAGCCTAGGCTCATGATCACAATGATCAGGGTTCAATCCCTCCCCAGGCAGAAACAATTGCCTAGCATAGAAATTCCTGAAAAGGGTATCGGGACCATCATGGAAGACGTACCCCGTAACTGATCGGATAAAATCGTTGTGGAATGACAAAAGATTGGAAATACCGAAGTGCGAGGAGGAAAATTCAATCATACTGCTCCACTAAGGTTTCGAAAGCCATATAAGAAATACTATTTATATTTTCAAGGAAAAAGTATTCATAAGTAGTACTTTGTAAATAATCTATTATCCATCGAAGTGTTGCGTGAGCTGGCCGCTTACCCTTCCCGTTGTGCCGTGAATTTTCAGTGTCCATTGGAATGAGACGTGGTCGTGAACGGTGGCGAATTTCGGCGACACGATTAGAATCACGGACTCCTCATCCGAAACCGCTCGCATAGAAATCTGAACCGGAAGGGATATGAGTGTTGAAGCAGCATTTCGACAAAAAAAAATTTCAATTTATATTTGGTGGTTTTCCATGCAAGAAAATTCGGGGTCGGTATCCGCTGAGAGGAGCACTGTTTCACATAATCCCATACTTCGCCTTTCTAGCTTATTCCTTTGGCATTTTAATTTTTTTTCTGATTTCTACCAACACACCAATGATCCAGAGGAATTCGAAAGTTCAGCTGGGTTCCAGAGATCTTTGACCCCGTCCAGATTTTTCCCATTTATTGATTTTAAGGTATTTCTCCTTCTATGGCTGTCATGCTACATGTGGCTGCTCACATAAACCAGGAACTCATTCTTCTCTCACTTTACTGGAGTAGACCGACGCAGCTGAAGTATTTGTAAATGGTTTCTGCCCCATTACTGATGAATTCCTTGGAATAATCGAATAATAAGGATATTTCCGCTTCCATAGTATTAGGGAATGGAACGGAAACTGGGCATTTCACTGACTACTAATTCATTTGTCTTTCTTTCTCAATTACAATTCTCATTGTCATGTCCATCTAACAAAAGTCACCGAATGCTCTACGGATATACCTTTGTGTTCCATTCGTAGCAGAAGCCTATCCGAGACGGAGGCGTGACTTCTTGTTCGATAGGTGTCGTCTGGGCGGTCATGCACTTGGAACGCTGAAACATTTTAAATGTTGAATATTTTCGAATCAAATTTCAAGTCAAACGACGTCTTCTCCACGATTAATCTTAAGCTATCAATGAAAGCTTGGAACGAATGTCCGAAAAAAAAACGAACGGAATAATTGTAGTAAAGTAGTAGTAGAAGGATGACTATTGTGCGACAAAGGATCCGATGAGAACGCATATTCTGGTCTATTCTCAGAAAATGTCAAAAATATTACAATATCAAAATCAAAGATACAACACACATCTTATGACAGCGATCAATTCTGACGCAAGAAGTATGTATATAAAATTAATCCAATTTGAAAGACGAAACTGGTAAACGACAGTGACTGGAATAAGGGGCGTTAGAGAGACGAGCATCTAAATATTTGATGATTTATGTTGTGATTTAAGTTGAAAAAGTAATATGGAATTTAATCCCTCATTATGAAGTCTCATAGGCAATGATTGTTTTATCACAACACGGCCAGATTAGGAGTCATGATAAGAGAGGATCAGTTCCTGGCACAAGTGACGAATGTCAAAGTCAAGAAAGCAGGCAGGAAAGAAGGAGCATTTCATTGAGGCAAATAAGTACATATATGGATCCCATCACCTGGCCTACTCACTATATTTACTGTGAAAGTGAATTGGATGATACCAATGAGGATTTACGAGAGATGGAGAAAGAGCCAGAAATGTAAGAAATGACAATTTTTGTGATGAAGGTGGGCAAGTCGAGAAATTTGATCCTATTTTCCCTCGCTATTTGATGCCTGGAGGAAGGCGGCGAGCAAGCTGTTGGCGCTGCTCCAAACCTAATTCAGTGACAAACAGCTTTGTTCAATTATTCGCCAGCAAATTTCGTTTGCAGAAACGTTGGATTAACTCGACATATACAGATGACAATTCCAGCGGCCTCCAGAAGGAAATTTCTCGCTTTCTTGACATCTCATGTTATTGTCTCTGAAGATTAATTTTTCTTGCCATTTTTGTACCAGGTATTGGTTTAGCTATGGTGTTTCATTATTCTCTGGTGTTTCATTTGCGTGCTGCTATTTTGGTCTGTTTCTCACGACTGCCTCTAGCAACATAACAAATGAAAGAAATGAAAAAGTAGGAATTTCAATAGATCAAAAGGCAGCAAATACGATTTCGGAATGAAAAATGAGTGGTAAATTTTCCGATACTGCTCCTTCAACTGCGATGTTCCTTCCGCCTTTCATCCTAAAGTTTACTATGAAGATATGAGATCTATAAGATGCGCTGCTGACACGCCGGCGGTCAAACGATCGACAGTCTTACTGGCCTTCGAAGCCTTCTATCAAGGTAAATTGGTACCATCATGTCTGGTAAGCAGGTAGAGACACAGGAAACTCCTGCGATGAGTTCTGCTACAGACACTATTTTCCAGGAGAAATATCTACTTCAAGAAGTCACGTTCAACACTGCAAAGCCACTGTGCAAGCAGACGTGCAAGGGAGCGGGAACGCACTAGAATCGGTTATCAACCAAATAAAAAAAAAGCGAAAATTGTTTCATGCTCCTGTGTCCTGCGAGGCTACTAGTAGATCATAAATTTATTGGCCTGACGTTACGGTCTATCCGTCGTCTTCAGATGTTTGAAAACGGCTCAAAACGCTTGATGGTTTGATTTGAATTGTTCGGCGAAGCGCCTTTGAAGACCTCAGTATAGAATAATTGTAAGATCATGCCGAGATCTCAGGAAGAGAGAATTTGCGAAACACTGTAAGTGAAAGAGTTTCGACAAAGTTACAGTTGAATAGCAACTGTTGTTAGCAGTCGACATTATGCCTGAAGCGTCGTTTGGCGAGGATTAGAGAGCATTTGCATGAAAAACAGCAGTACGTTGATCGGTTAATAACAGAGCGAACATCGCTTCAGCAGTTGTGTTCTGCCAAAGAAGTGAACGACTGATGTCAAACCGGGTTGTTCTGCGCCATGAGGACTTTGCCCAAGTGAGGAGATGCTGATGCGAATGAGCCATAAACTGTGATGATGTTCAGACGGTACAGGAAAGGAAAGTGCAATGAACGACCAGAAGGTGTACCCACTCCTTTTCAGGTGTCTGCACAAAAATGTGTAGTTTACCTACAGATCAGTCCATATCTCGGTGATCTACCTTAGGATCTGCGCGAAAATTTGCCACCTGCTTATAAATCAGCACTAAACCTTGTGGTCTACCCATAGATCACCGCAACATGTGTGATCTACCTTCAGATCAGACCAAGAATGTGTGATCTACCTCTGGATCTGCGCTGAAATTTGGCATCAACTTATAAATCAGCACTAACCCTTGTGATCTACCCATAGATCACCACAACATGTGTGATCTACCTTTAGGTCAGTCTAAAAATGTGTGGTCTACCCATTGATCCAACACAAGGAGTGTGGTCTACCTTTAGACCAGCCCACTGGTGTGTGATCTACCCATAAGCACAAATGTGTCATTCATCAAAAGATCAGCTCAAATATGTACGATCTACCTATGGATCAGCGCTAAAATTTGTGATCTACCCATAGATCAGTACAAGAATCTGTGACCAATGCCGATAATTTCACTTTTTCACATTCCAGTTTCAAAAGATCATTGAGGCTATAAGGTAACCCTTTCTCCTCGATTCCCCATGCGTTTATCGGACTTTTGAAATGATTTTCTCCTTCCCTCGCCTTTGGACTAAGCCGACGGTTGTTCCGGGCTCCTCCTCCCTTATTTATCTTCGATTACATGTGGAGAGGATCACTGCACATTAATTTCTCAAAAAACTGAGGTCGGAAGCGAATACATTGAGTCTTCCTGTTCAATTGACTGATTGTCGCCCCTTGCTCTGTGGATGTGGAATTCCTCGTTAAGTATACCTTACGAAAGATGGAACCAAGAAATCTGAAAGAACATTTCCAGAAACAAAAAAGATGGTAGGTAGAAATATGAAGGAAAGGATGGTAGAAATCTCAGGAATTAATGTGATTGCATCTGGTGGTTGAAATTATGTAGGGGACATCAATTATGTAGGGGACATCATCCAGTACTGCTAGTTCTTCGGAAACCGATTCTATCGATTTTAATCGACTCAAAGAAAATTGAGTTAGACCCTTTCCCTGGATTAATTTTCACTTTGAATTTTCAATACATAGGACAATGAGAAGTCGCGTTTTCCAGCTAAATCTACATCATACACCAAATTCATTTGGACGCTGCCGGACGAAGATCTTCCTGATACTTTTTCCTAAGCTTTATGGGGTACGTACGTTCTGTCAAAGAGAGCAGAAATTTTTCAGCTCCCAACACGTAGTAATACATCATGTTCGATGAAAACCGAGGCACTAATGAAAGATGATAATTAATGGATTGGAGGATACAATTTCCATGCTGACACTGACGTCGTTGATTTGACGGCGAGCAACAAGGAGGAAATGTTCCGGCAGCAGGGCAGATAATCTAGAGAAGAGTCTCCGAGAACTACCATAATCCGCCTAGAGTGTCTCATTCACGAAAACAGCGCAATGCACTTGTTATTTTGTACGTTCAAAAGTGGATTTTTAATTTTCGTGATGAAATGAAGCCGGATTTATGATGTTCCGATGAATAATAATAGCACATGTCAGCATTTTGTTTCTTAGGAAACGCGGATGATAAGATATAGGTGATTAAAGGGAAGGATTATCGTCTCAAAAGTGCAAGTTGGAACTACCGAAAATTCGATTCCTCCAATCACTCCCGACAATGACTGTAGCGTTTTCAATATTCCTCGCGAGTTGGTTCCGTGCAATTTTAAAATTTGAAATAAAAACAGCTTCAGATGAAGCTGTCACCTTGAACAAGCTCAAGAGGCAGAGTAGAAAACGGTTAGAAAATGCATTTGTTCTGAAATTAAGTGAATGGAATTGGAATGAAATGGAATTTGACGGGCTCTTTGATGGCACAATTCATTTTCTCCCAGTTTTGAAAGTTTTGCTTTCCGTTTGAAATTTCTATGATATTGGAATGAAGAGAAATTGGTCAAAATAACATGGGCACACTTTCATGACCATAATTAATTCATTACTTAGCGGGTTTCGTTGGAAGAGACACGAATCGAAGGCAGACGATTGTCGATAAAATGTAATCCAGAATATTTGGCGATTTGATTGTGTACAGAAAAGTTGTGGAAGTAATTTCATCGAATTCTGATCACGAACCTTTCCAGCTGCTGAGTCAGTTAGATAAGCGACGTGTTAACAAAAAAGTGCTGATTCAAACGGTTTTTTTGACGAAAGCAAATATGAACTCAGCAAACTCCGATAGTTCGAAGTGGTCGAGTGCACAATATTTGACGTTTCGGATACCCCGAGGTTAGTAACCTGGAAGGTAACGGTAACTGGCACGATTTGATGCCCTCCGAAATTTAAAAGGTAAAGATAAAGGTGCCGGCGTTCATCAGTCCCCTGAGGACGCGACGCCGCATTCGTGTTTCATTCAAATCGTCGAGGCATAGTGAATGCGTATTTGGCCTATACAATGACCTGTGGGGGCCAGCCGCTAAACCAAGTCAGTGTCTTTACCTTCCCAGACAAGTCTGGTACCAATTTACCCGACTCCAGAGGGATGTAAGGTTGGCTAGCCTGGGCCGGGATCGATCGCTCGACCGTGCGGGTGACAGCAGCGCAACCTACCACTGTACCACGCGGGCCCTCTCCGAAATTTACCTCTGAAAAACCTAAATTTTACCGATTTCTGATGCATGAAGATCGGGTAGCTGATATGCTGGGGCGTATTGACGACTTGTGGTCCAACTTAGGGAACCGCCGTTACTACACTGTGGTCCGTCCCCGCTTCGTAGGTTGGGGTATGTCTTACCTTGGAATATACGCTAAATATACTCCATATATTCCTTAAAATTAAGTACTTCCGTCGTACCCTAAATAAGGTTCGTCCATCTAACAAGCACGTGCGGCAGAAGTACTTATTTTTAAGAAATCGTCATCAATACCGAGGTTTAAAGGCGAGAGCACATTGAGATACCCCATATACCCTGAATAATACCCTACTATACTCTAAATATACCCCGATAATCGACAGCGAACGGGCGAGCTATAATTACCTGATATTTCAAGTGCCGAGTTACATGTCCTCTCCTTCTTCTGAATGTTAATAAAGTAAAAGTGAAGATAATGTGGCCGGTGTCGATCAGTCTCCTGAGAATGCGTCATGCCTTCGTTTTTTATTCAGAACGGTCCTCTGATAATAATTGTTCATAGGACTACGGCTACATCTCTTCACGGAATTCGTGGAGTTCAAAACATGTTAATATAACATACATGTTAATAGATTCTGAAAAATAGTCGGAGGTGTTACAGTAGAATTCAACAGAAAATTTGAAAGACTAGATGGAGGCTGACTGGCTAGAGAGGGGAGATACTCATCAGCAGAATAGAGCACGAAGAGGAACCAGAACAACGTCTATGCATAGGCTGATGATGTGAGACTCGTTACCAAACATCACCTCTGCGAACTTGTTGCGAGACAAACATGCAGAATCAAAAAATAACGAACATTATCACCAAAGGCCATCTTACTGCCGCCTGACGACGATGACGATAATCGATGCGTCGATTTTCCAGTTAAACAAGGCGCCGTTAACCGTCGAAAAAGTGCTTGAGTAAACCAATGAAAGGCGAACAAAGGTACACAGGGGATGGCTTCCCATTTGTCTAATGGTGAAGGCTCTGGTCGTGAGCCTTTGCATCAGAAGAAAAAAAGGATTTCCGATTTCAATGACGACAGAAGCGAACAGAAAACGTTCGTCGTCATTTATGTTTCATGTCCACAGGACATGAAGGCGAAAACTGACATTTGACTGCCAGAGTCGGATTCATTTAGCTTTCATGATGGGAGAACAGCCCTTCCTTTTTTCGATAAACCGATACGATCATTTGAGGCTTTTTCTAGATCAGTAGAGAAGAGAAAGAGGCTTTTTCTTTCTCTCATTTGAGCTTTTTCCATGTCTGCAAAAACATTTGGGAATTCTTTCACTGAGAGCTAAAAAATACAAATATTGTCGCTGGCGGCGGGGGTGGCCGCAGACGGCATAGAGCAGAAGAAGGTGAAAGAGCGTTGTGCGATTTAATCAACTGCCAAAATGCAGTTATCGGACGATTGAAAGTCTGCTTCATGAACAGCCTCTGTTCGCTGGAAATTTTGTTAAGAGCGACTACCGACATTTTAACAGGGCTCTAGCAGCTTGGTTTAAAAACCCGTTGGTTTAACGTTGACCAATCCACTGAAGATGCGCCACGCATTTCTTTTCTATTCAGAATCGTAGCGATACGATGAATTATGGGCGCTATGTGGGTTAGAGGTGCAGAATGGTGGTCCGCAAAATTACTCTAACGTGTTATCATTGTCATATCTTCCATTATTTACGATCAACTCGGTCGGTTTACACATGCTTGACATGTAAACTCGACATAATTATTCACGTCACCACAATGAAACAATGATAGACATGATAATGATAACATGTTAATCAGCATAGAGTCGGTGCTATATTGCAGATCAGCACGCTGCACCCCTACGAATTATGTAGTATTCGGTCCACACTAGGATTTACAGGGTTCGGCCAACGTTCAAGTCAGTGTCTTGCCATAGAAGTCTGGTACCAACTTGTCCGAAGTTAGAGGGATGAAAGGCTTGGTTAGCCCAGATAAGGGTTGCTCGCTCGACCGTACGGGTGTCAGCAGCGCCTTCATAGTCCTGCACCTCTTACCACTAAATATTTCTATGCTATTAAAAATTGCCAACACAATGAAACAACGCGAAAAAGACTATAAAAATCTGGAGAGAGCATCGTCGCAATCGGTATAGTACGAAAAAACTTTAAAAGTTGAGTAGTTTGATTCTAGCCATTAGCTTTTCTGTAGGTACTAAAATTCTTAAGCTCGCTTGACCGGTTTTGTTTCGTTATCTCATTTTTGAAGAGCATACGAATGCCTGAAGTTTTGTCCAAAAGGAATTTAATAGCATTGGAGGATTTCCTTTTTTTAACGTTCCTCGCTTTTTGTTTTCTCAACAAATTTCGGTTGAAAGCTGGCACGTCCTTTCACGCCGAAGGAAACAATGTGGATTATGCAAAACTCGCCCTATACTGCCTCACATGCACTAAAATGTCTCCCAAGGTCTATTGTTTGGCTCCTCATTGCGTTTGGCTTTTCAATGCGAAAACCTAGGAAGAGCGTGGTTTTCGAACGCTATAAAACGGAGTAAATAAGGCGATTTTTGTTCCTTTCCATTCTCAGACAATGTTCCTTAGATCTGACAATTAGCGAGGCTCCTGGGCGCCCGATGGAAATGGCACTCTCGGCAGCTCACATTTCACTGGCGAAGGGAATGGTTTATGGCCTGGTGTCACTTGCAGACGCCTAGCTGAGCGATTTCTAAAGAGCACCTCCATCAGGGTCCATTAGTGATGACAGGTTTGAGTTCGTATTTTTGAAAGATTTTCGTGAGATACGCAATTAAGAAGGGCCGGCATGGTGCAGTGATAAGAGGCGGTACTGACACCCACGCGGTCGAGCGATCGATCCCTGCCCAAGAAAACCAAGCCTTCCGTTGCTCCGTGGTCGGGTAAATTGGTACCAGAGTTGCCTGGGAAGGTAAAGACACTAACATGCTATAACGGGTGGCCCCACAAGTCATTGTATAGGCCAAATATGCATTCACCATGCCTCTACGATTCTGAATGAAAGACGAATGCGAGGCGCGTCCTTACAATTAGGAGACTGTTTGACGCAGATACAGTAGCGGTCAAAAAGATATGTCACTTTTCATTTTCATTCAAAAATAGCTCAAATCGAAAAGAACTTGATACCAATTGATAGCTTCGAATACTCTATCTGAAAATATGTTGAAACATACCGCTTTTACTAATTCTCTGTTTTTTTAAAATATTTTTTAGTGATTTTCATATGCTATTTTGAACAGAAATATCTCAAAAATCGCTGGGTATAGGATCAATCTGAGATGATATTCTGATAGAGATTGATCTATTTATTATAATGTGCTACAAACATTTGATTCAAATCGCCTATAAAATATAGATTTTTTTGAGCAAACTTTTCGGTGGTCAAAAACTGGTCAAATTTTAGGACCATGTTTTAAACAAAATTCTATATCTTCCTAACTTTTCGGAAAATTTAGACCAAATTTGAAAGTTTTGTAGAGGATGGTATTCTCTTTAGGATAGTTGTTTTTATTTCGGAACTGGTTCTTTATTTTGGGAGAAAATTCCTTTTAAAGTTGAGATTGCGTAAATTGTTGTATCTAAAAAAGTTTGAGAGGAACCGACTCAATTTTTTCCAGGTTAATAGTAGATTTGTAGTTCTTTCAATGTCGCACGTAAGCTAGGATAAATCAAAGTTTTAATAAAAATATACCGCTTTGACTAACACACGCTGAGGGCGTCGTCACTACCAGCACATTGTACAGGGGCGGGCATAGGCGCGCACAGCGTGTGTTAGTCAAAGCGATATATTTTTATAAAGAACTTTGATTTATTTTAGCATACATACAGTATCAAGAGTACCGTAAATGTACTATCAAATGAGAAAAATTGAAGTCGATTCCTCTCGAACTTTTTTGAATATAGCAGTTTACGCGATTTCAACTTTTAAAGGAATTTTCTCACCAATTAAGAGAAGAGCTTGAAAACAAAAAAGAGACCTTGAAAGAGAAAATTGTTTCATATCACTAACTCAAATTTGGTGTAATTCCGTTACGCAGTTAGGAAGATATAGAATTTTGTTTGAAACATGGTCCTGAAATTTGACCAGTTTTTGACCACCAAAATGTTTGCTCAGAAAAATCTATAATTTAGCGGCGATCTGAATCAAATGTATGTATCACATTATATTAACTAGACTATGATCTATCAAACTATCACTTCAGATTGATCCTTCATTCAGCGATTTTTGAGATATTTTCGTTGGAAATAGCATATGAAAATCACTATAGAATATTTTTAAAAAATACAGAATTTGACACAACTGTATATTTCGACATATCTTAAGATAGAACCGTAAGCACTATCGAACGGCACCAGGTTCTTCTCGATTTGAGCTATTTCTGTATTAAAAATGAAAAGTGACATATCTTTTTGACCGCTACTGTATCTTTACCTTTTACCGTTCAGTCTTCAGAATATGTATATCGAAACAGGGATCTATCTTCATAATATTGAAAAGTTCATTTCTGTGATCATCGCATTCATTGAATCAACACTGGACATTGACCCCTGACTTAATACAATGAGCAAAATGAGTATATAAACGTCAATACAAGAAAAAATTCATTTGAAAATGCATAAACGAAGAAATGATGACAATTCAGCTGGAAAGATGGAAAGACAGCCATAAAATGAGGCACTCGTTGGACAGCTGAGAGGGTGGAACCAGAGAAATACCCGTCGAAAATGAGCTCTGCGCCGGGTGTTCTATGAACTCCGCCCAGCTGGTGTTTGATGCCTTAAGCAGACTTTTTGAATTTTCCATGTCTGTCCGAGCTCATCTCAGACCAAAGTGCGCTTGGAGAGTTCGCCTTTTCTTTGAGTGGGCTCATACCCATTCATTCCCGTGTTGTTTATTTTTTATCTCTGTTTGAACTCTTACGGTGTTTTATTCTTTGGGGCGATGGTGATACTGTCACAATGACCGCCTTACGTGTTATTGTATCGCATGTTTCAATAAATAAAACAAAATAAATGAATAAAATACCCACTTTCAATGAATCATTGCTCTTTTTGAAGTGCCTAGATTGTCTAGCTAGTTTCCATGACTGTACACTCCATTAACAGTCGGACTTCTATTCAGCTCTTGTGTGAGTTTTTCTAAAGAAACTTCCAGCTTTATTACCGCTTTTTTGGAGGAGGGGGTACTATTATGTATACTAGAATATAATGTTGTAGTGGTGATGCTAGGTTCATTGCAAAAATCGCATCTCACGCTGATTCGAACCCACCCTTCGCACATAACTGGATCTCATGCGCTAAGTACACCGCCACTGAGACGACGGCTCTCCTCCTTAACTGCGATGGTCATTTTACGCTCTCCTAGCATCTTTTATGAGCCCGAAGGCTTCTACTTCTAGTATACGATGTATACATTGTGATAACCCGCAGAAAGTAAAATTAGAATTTCACGTGAATTGTAAAATGCTTTCAGCTTAACTGGTGCAATGCCGAATCCGGCTCGCAGGCTCGGGCCGTCATTACGGATGAGTGCTGGATGTAAAAGCCTTCGGGCTTAAGGAAGGTGATTGGGGAGCGCGAATAACAGTCGCAGTTGGGGAATAGAACTATCGTATCAGTGGCGAAGTTGTTAGCGCACGAGCCTCGACTATGCTTGAGGCGCGGGTTCGAATCTCGCATGAGCCGCGCCAAGAACCTAGCACCACCACTACAACATCGTATTCCTTCCAGCAGATCTTCACTTTGGGAAGGATCCCCTCCTTTATCCTCTGTTTCTGCAAACATGGTTTGGTATTTGAGTTGCTTTTGCAGTTTTGTTCGTCACGTGTTGAAAACGGAACGCGAGAATTCCCGAAGTCATAAAACAAAATGTACTAAAAAAAACACGAAAACGAAACCAATGGCAGTTTCTATCGATACTTGACATAAAGAGAGAATATAAGTGTATAAAAGTCGAAAAGGTTTCGAGGAATATGTCTTGAAAAACAGAAGGTCATGTTACTTGAAATAATGCAGACGTAATGAAAAAGCTGCACAAGTGTGTAGTTCAGTTCGGCAGCATCGCAGATTCTGTTGAAAAGCGACGGAAGTCGCCTAACTAGAATCACCAACAATTCTCTTTCATACAGAATTTTTTATCAAAAAGTGTCGTAAACACAATGTGACAGATTTTCACTCACGTGGCACGATTTAGTCGACGAAAATTCAAAGTCTGAGGTGTACAAAGAGCTCTATAGTATTACCCAGCCCTGGGGTGAAATCGTTGTTTTGCTGTCACATTCGATAGATTACTCTTTGAAAGTTCCACACCTCCTCGTGGGTATACCAGGAGTTGGGTATTGTGGTTGTGGAGTGGAACATCTAACAGGAAGCGTCAGCGAGAATTACATCAAAACATAGAATTGTTTCATTCTTACGAAAAGTTTGAAATAGATTTCAATTTCCAGAAAAATAAGAGACTAAATCAAGGATTTCTACCATTTCAAACGGAACATTAATGCGTGTGGAGCCTTTAGAGGAGGTACCATCGCCGATAAGTTTACCTTTACCTTTACTTCTGTAACACTTAACTAGGTCTGGGTCCGCATTACGTTTACTGCGATTCTCGGAGAAGGCCACCATTGCCATTCTTATTCCCATGGGTGAAATTTTCCTGGCAAAGCCAGATTAACCGGAATTCTTCTCATCAAACAATTTCATCTAAATCAAAAAATGGGCAACGTCGAAGGTTGACGTGTGATCTAGTGCCGGGAGTGAATTACAAATGGTTCCAGGTGACCATGCCAAACACCAAAACATCAAATGCAGAAACAGACATCGGGAAGCAATCAATCGTATTTGGCTTTTGGATTCTTTTCTTAGTCGAATGAGGCAATCATTTCGGCAATCGAGTGCCGCATCTAAAACCGCGGCCGTTCGTGAGGTGTTTGTCTGGCGAGCAAAGCCTCTTGAAGTGGAGAAGATTCGCTGGGGAGAGGAGAAAATCTGGGAAAAATTTAGTACAAGAGACGGAAAAGTCACAAAGCCGATTAACCAGCTTTTTCACTCCCTTCACCGGAACTTAGATTTGTTAGGAGAAGTCTCTGAATGTCATAGTTTTTTATTAGTTTAAAAAAAGTTCTCACCTTCATCGGAGCCTAAAAAGTCAAAAAGTTTTTGAAATCTATCAAACCTACATTACAATCACCCTGGATTAAATAGTAATAGACCTGAGGATCAGGAGAGCGAGAAGGAAGGTAACGAAAAGGAGCATTGCTGATGTTGGTGAAAGTTGACCACCAGCCACCCTCTGCGAACTTGGACAGTACTTCCTCACATTCACAAGAAAAAATGATTTCTCTTTTTTATACGAATTCACATAATCATAAAGGAAGCGGTGAGATGAAGGTTGAGGTTCGAACTACTCTTCCTTCTTAGCGCCTTTATAGTCTCCTCTCGACACGCACTAGTCGACGTCACAAGATCACAAAGATCAAGAAAAATGTAAACGCCAAGGACAGCAAGCGCATAAAAAGAGGAAAAAGTCAAGAAGCGAGGCTAATTGAGCGCAATTATTTTCGGTTGAGTCGGCCAGGCGTATTTGCTCCCGAGAACAATCACTCATCTAACAAGACGTATTCCTTTGTTTTTACGCTCTGATGGGTACATAGGAGAAAGAACTAACGAAAAAACAGAACATTTTGCCTAACCAGTTAGAGAATCCATCCTAGTTTAGGAACTGTGAAAATGATAATTAAATTCCCTCTCTTCTATTTCCCGTTGCCGATTCGTTTGCATCGACAACGAACGTCTCTCAGCGACAGCTGGGCATAGGCAGCGCTAACGTTGACTTTCAACCTTTTAATACTGTTTTTCGGCTGTCGCGTGAGAGCACTTCCCAGAGATTAAACCAGAGAAGAGGTTTCATGATTCATTCAGAGCAAACACACGTGAAATGAACTCTCACAAGTGAACAGCATAGTCTGCAAAGGAGATAGCTTCGTGGGTGCGGGGTCATCGGAATTTCTGAAGTGAAAATTAGTGAAGCGTAGTTTGCAAAATATCACTGGAATACGGCATGAAAGACATAAAGCGACGTCTGCACCTGATTTTATATCTATTTTTCTGACTAAATGTACTTAATTATCGGAATCGGTTCACATGGTCGAGCGATCGATCCCCTTTCGAGCTAACCAAGCCCTCCATCCTTCTGATTGAAATCAGAATTGCCTGAGAAGGTGAATACACCGATTTGTACAGTTACTGACCTCTGCAGGTCCTTGTTAGGCTAAATACGCCCTTGTCATGTTTCTACGATTTCAAATGACAGACAAATGCATGGCGCACCCTTGCGAAACAGTTTTGTATTACCAATATTTCTCTTGATTACTGGTGGTTTTACGAACTTATATTCAGTCTATGTCGTCAACGAAGTCGTAGTCAATAAGCGTCAATATTGTGATGAGATTTCTGATGGAATTTCTAGGCTAAAAATCCTTAGGTTAAATTTTGAGGGCAGCAGGGGCTACGGCCCTAGTAGACGACGTCGCTAGAATCAGGGTATAGAATAATATAAATCAAAAGTACCAAGTTGCTCCCCTAAAATAGGAAGGTTGAAAGAACACATTGCTATAGTCGGTAGGCAAAAACACGAGTGGCATTCATATTCTATGAATTCATGAGCTTCCGACGAAAGGTTGGCAGAATTCCAGCGGTCGTTCAGAGTGAGCCCTCCGGGCACGGGAGGCCGACGAGAATATGAGCAGTGTCGTTCTTGAATGAATGAGCACCTCGTCGAAAGTCAGCTGAGTCGGACGATGTCGTTGATATGGAAAAAAACTCTTTATGGGCGCTTCACAATGAGAGTGTTTTAGTTGAGATTGATGGAGACGCACAGCTGGTGGCCAAACCAGCCACGTTGATGGCCGAGAGAACACATAAGAGGGTTGTTTCCACTGGAAAATCCTATTGTGGAATCCTGCAAAGAATAGTCCAAGGCTATTATCGCCGGAATTTTGCGGCACGGTATTCTCATTGAGTTTCCTTTGTGATGAACCAGCCGTTATTTTCTCATTTTTTAACTTTTAATTTTCTTCAAAATATATAGTTGAGATATACATGCATATGAATGTCTAAAATATGGTTAATTGCTGTACCACTGAGTATCGCCTCGCTGCTGGTGACAATTTTGTACTACTACATACATGGAAGCATGCGAAATTCGAAATCAAATTTCCATAAAAATATTCAATTAAAAGATTTGCAACCTAACATTACATGAATAATTAGAATGCATGACTATGAAGCGGGAATTTTTTTTGACTTCATTTGCATAGTGCTAAGCATGTCTATTGATTGTACGCAAGACTTGAAGTCCTTATTCCTACTTCCGTTCGGTCTCCTTGGTTTTGTTGTCTTACAATACTAATCACTAGCAGTTGATGTCGATAAAGAACAAATGCAAGAATACATAAAATGTTGTCCTGTCGGCCTAGGTAACTATGCATCAATAAGGTTTGATAAAACTGGAAATTCTTAAAGCCCCTCCAGACTTTCCTGCGTTGCTGCTGCAGTAATGATGAAACACAGGGAGCGGTGGCGAGCACGGCACCTGTGCAGTAGCACAGTATCCAGTTTCTGATTTCCCTGCGAAAACCACCCATATCGCCAGTTATGCGCTAAATATTAGGTTGGAAACTAATTTCGTAGACTCTCACGCACCTTCAACAAAAGTGTTAGTTACTAAATAAAGAAAAACGTTACCCAAACGACATATGAACCATTGAAGCGAACAAGTAATTCCCAACTCTCAGGTAGCTGCCCCATTCCATTTCCTAAGAAATGCTGAATTTTTTGAAGGGAATTATTTTCGTAGGTGCAGTTTGACCTACACCACATTGCTGGATCGTATTTACCCCAGAGAATGCAGGAAAAACCAAGATAAGTGCTATTCATAAAGTGCTCTATCTGTTCTATAACTTGCATGAACAGCAGTCTCCCAGCTTACACCTTCGGAATTTTAGAGCGGTCAAAACGCAACGTGATATCTGGTGGCGTCTTGATGAGTGGTGACACAACTTCCAGAGAACTGCTTGAGCCGATTGTAGCGTGTTTCAACCTGTACGCAGTCAAGCTAAATACAGTAGGGGTCAAGGTGAATATTGAGACTACCATTGATCAATTCTCGAAAAGTGGCACCTTCGTAGAACCTCCAAACTGAAATCATCAGCTTCTTGTGAGGAGGTGGATTTGAGGATCTGTAGCGGCTTTCATTTTGTTTTAGGTGACCGGCTAGCAAGTTAGCAATTATCAAGTATCAAGTAATCCCATCGCACCTTAACACTTTAAGAACAGGCAATTCGTTTTTAGGACAAGCTCGAAGTTTGCTTGCAGCATCCGCCCCACCCTCCTTCGCGATGGGTCAAATCGCAAGGCACCTGTTGGCCAGTTTTACAGAAAAACTAAAATAGTGCAGAGCCCTTTCAGTTCAGCTTTTTGAGCACATGACTCGTAGCGTCAACACAGCCGATGCTGAGCTCTGGTCTCTTTCGGAGGAGATAATTACGGCCTTCCAACCGAGCTCCGTAGGTCATCCGAAGTGCACTTTTGTTTTCTTTTGGAACTGCTTGCTCAAATTCTCTTGATATCTTTGAGTGCCATCAATGACTTCAGGACATCATCCCCAGATTACGCACACACAAATTTTAACGTTTCAGTAACCAAGTGGCTAAACAGGATTTTATGAAGAAGGCCTCGGCAAACGCTGGTTTTGGATGTTTTCATTTCAAGTAGAAAAATATTCCCTGCAAACAAAAGTAACAGGGTTTATGAATGATTTTGAAAACTACTTCATATGCGCTATCACATGATTAAAAGAGCAATGAAATAGGTGAACTTTAAAGCAAGTTGTGCTTGCTAGAAATAATGACTGCAAAACAGTCCACGAAATTAGTTTCCAACCTAATAGTTTTCTGAGCAACGACCGTGCAGTGGACGGCCGGAAAAGCGCGCAGCTATTGCGGAAATATGCGCACCCTTTTTACTGCTCTACTATGGTTTACTGCTGAAGTAGAGTCTGAAGGACCCCTTAGGGAACATCCGGCACAAAGCATGAACCGTTCCGTACCTGATAAATTGTCACAACTCAGACTTGCTAGTCGGAATACTGTCCAGTTTCGGCTCATGAATGCTATTTCAGTACTTTTCTCTACTACCCATGTTTTGGTGATGGAAAATCGCCTTGCAAGACAATCCCGTTCAACCTCTTCTGCTGAATAAGTGAGGCAGCAAGCAGAAGTTCCCTCAACTTCGACATCAAATTCTTGCAAGAATTCGTCTCCGAATGCTTCACATGAAGGATTAAGTATCATATCATACCTCGATAGATGGAAGGAGTAGTAGCGGCCGAAACGTCTCTAACAACCCTGCATTGAAATATTGTATTGCAGACCAATCTACATCTAAGGCTTAAAGAGAATAGAAAGCCTTGATGAGTCTCACGAATGGATGAAATTGGGTGAAAGGTACATCCAGACCAGCCTAATGGGAGATTTAATAATCAGAAATTGAGTTTTTGGCGAACAAAAACAGCACAAAGAGCGCTTGGACTTGAACCATTTGGCCGAAGAACATCGGGTTGCGGTGGGTATATCGGAACCGACGAAGCTGCTGATATCATCGTCGTGTTACACAAGCTCGCTCAAAAGTTATTGACAAAACAAAAAACGACGGGAGCTGACAAACGACTCCGAGCTGCACAACACACATATAATTAGCCAGTAGATTCACAAGGTAGGGTTTACACAGCATATCATTAGATTCACTCAGCTCAGCAGCAGCGGAGAGACCACGTGGACCACATCGCTGCCTGGCACAACTTCCCTATTGAGGGACTGAAGAAAACGAACCTCAGGAAAATTTATAGACCTTTTTAGGCTCCCAGGATCCAGAATCAAGCGAAACGAAGTATGAACACAGCACGGGAGCCTAGACCGTATTTGAGACTAGCATTCCGATGAGGGATTATCTATTCCAGCTGCCGTATGATGCTGTGCCGAACGAGGTTAGCAAGGTGGACCAGATTTATTAGGCCTTTTTTGAGTTTGAGTTTTTGAGTTTTCACTTGTCCAGATGGGTTTTTACATTTCTTGGAGAAAATTTTTCAAGTTTGTTAAAAATGCTAGGGATGGTTCGCCGCTTGGCCAGACAAGAATGAGTAGTTTCGAACCACTTTTTAGGCCTCTAACGATGACGAACAGGTCGAAATGTTAGGCCATATAAGTCCAAATAATCTGGTCTGCCTTACTAACCTCATTCGGCACAGCAGCATATGACAATTATACCATCAAGTCGAGGTTTTCAAGAAGAGAAAACTTCAGCATTCCAGTTGTGTTTTCTGCTTGAATTCTGATCGGTTGAAATTATAAAGCTCAAGAAAAAGAGGTCGGCGTTGATCAGTCCTCTAAGCACGCGCCATGCATTCGTGCTCCATTCAGAATTGTAGAGACATTGTGAATGCATATTTGGCCCTTACTATAACTAGCGTGGGCTACCCGCTGTACCAAGTCAGTGTCTTTACTTTCCCAAACAAGGCTGGTACCAATTTAACTGACCTCGAAAGGATGAAAGACTTGATTTGCCCGGGTTGGGATCGATCGCTTGAACGTGCAATACGTAGTCCCTCTACCTCGACTGAAACGAGGGACTTTTACTTCCCCTGAGTTAGAATTTTGGAAGTAGGTCTTCTGTCGGAAACGAGATGAGGTTTGAGAAAGGTGGTCATCAATCATTTTCGAATCGTACATGCTATAAGGGCCCGCGTGGTACAGTGGTAAGAGGCACTGCTGTCACCCGCACGGTCGCGCGATCGATCCCGGCCCGGGCTAACCAAGCCTTCCATCCCTCCAGGATCGGGTAAATTCGTACCAGACTTGTCCAGGAAGGTAAAGACACTGACCTGGTATAGCGGCTGGCCCCCGCAGGTCATTGTACAGGCCAAATACGCAGCCACTATGCCTCTACGACTTGAATGAAACACGAATGCGGTGGCGCGTCCTCAGGGGACTGATCAACGCCGGCACCTTTACCTTTACCTCACCCTTTACGTGCTAAAACGAAAGCGAAGAAAGACGATTCGCAAAATTCTCAGCCAACATTTGCGTACTACTGCTCGTTTAACAGCAGTGAGATGAGCTGATTTCGCGTTGATCAGGGTATTTTAGAGCTTCCTTTTCGATACCAATGCACACTTCCTGGGCGGGTTCAGCCATCAATTAGTATTCCACTATTATCTATCTCTATCTCGACCATTAAGATGGTAAAGAATTACATGTTTGTAGCACCGATCGACGTGTTCTATTCTCTCCCTTCAAAATGATCATTGGATTATTGAAGAGATGACAAGCAAGTGGACAGACCCAAATGTGACCCCATCTCACTTTTGAAAGGAAGCAAAGCCCAAGAAAAGTGTAACATGTGGTTGAAGAGAAAAGCCGATTCGCCCGGGTATTCCCGCTTTTGTGCCGGCGAAACTCGCTTATTGTTTGTGAGCGCTGCTCTTTCTTTCCCACCATTTGCCTCAGACAGTCGGAACTTTTGCACTCTTCTCTGCAAATCATCGAGCACGATCAAGAAACGAGGAATACTAAACAAGCCACATAGAGAAAAAGACGAGAAGTGCTAGTAAAGCATCTTGGAACATGTATTCAGAGCATCTCTTTAGCGAGTATTAGTCAGGAGCTCATCTGCATTTTGAAATTCAATTAGCAAAGGACATCATCTAGGATGTTCAAAAACTGCGAATGTTCTAGAAGGAGGCTTAGAAGGTTGCTGCTTTGTCTTGCATGCTAATAGGCACGATGTCCGGGAGAGTTGTGCAAGAAAACTTGGGATCTTTCTTTTATCTCAGTAATATCTCAAGGATGGCGGAAAGAGGGATGGAAATTTAGTGTAGTAAACGAAAACGGAAACCAGTACTTGAATCGTTAAGCACTGAAGAATTCTGCTCGACGAAAATGAAGGACACGTGACGAAAGGGAAAGGTTGGCGAAATAAATATTAGCGTGCTGCAAAACAAACTGCAGATGGTTATCAGCTCAGGGACGATCGATTCGAACAGCATTATTATTCAAGGTTTAATAAGTTAGTCTCGCACATATGTTTGCCGTTTATTTCGAAGTTTGAACTTAAGGTTAGTTCTATTTTAAATGTTTTCAAAATGTTTAAAAAAAACGACATAATGTGAGGGTGCAAGTACAGCAGAGAATCCGAAAGATGCTTGTGAAAATTCCTTTTCCGTCCCGCATCTTTTCTAAAGTTAACATCGATGCAAATTTTTTGCTTCACGATTCTGCTTACCTTATCCATAAAATCAACAGTTCGTTTTGCACTACCCTTAGTTGAACAGAATGGTACGCAGCTGGTCCATGTGGAACTTTAGCCAAGCAGAAGGGCGAAAAACAAAACAAAACAGGTTGGTTTATCTTGTCTGATTGTTTGTTTTCTCCAGAATGCTCCTTGTTTGCCAAGAAAATGGAGAAGCCTAGGCTCGTACGTGTTATGCGTCCATTGAGTTGGACTCAAGTTTAGCCTGAACGAGGTCAAAAACGCCTACTATCCATTTGGGACCTTTGAATTCGGGTCCCGTCGTTCTATTGAAGACTGTTATAGGACTGGATAAGACTTTTCAGAGCTGCTAACCATAGGGCAAATTACACATGATGAACTGAAAATGTTGAAAATATGAATTGACCCTGGGTACAAGGACCAAGGTATGTAAACCACGCACGGCTTCTAAACAAACCCTGTTTTCTGAAGTGTCTGATGGCACCGCTGGACTTATGAAATTGAAGGAATCAGAGAAAAGAATTACATGCAAATAGACAAAATTAAAATAAAATAGAATAAATAAAATAGAGAAACAAAGAAGAATAGCAGTAGTGGGAACCTCCTAATGAGGTGTACATGTGTTAATCATTAGCATGGCAATCAGTAGTTGTAAAACGGATTTATGGGCAATTTGGAACGCCCGAATTTCAGCTCCAACTGAAAAGAATTTGGACATGTCTAGAATTTAAATCACCTTTGAGGGTGTGAAGACTACGAACCAAATTGTTCTATTAACAGGACACCTCGATTCTCTAATGGAGACAGCAAAGTACAGCTTGCTTTACGCGCGGATTAAAGGCAACTGGATTCATGGAATGGAAAAGCAGATCAGCCCCGAATACCATTTGTATCGTTCGAGCTCAACCTCTACCCGGACATTGGCTACAAACATAAAAAAAACAATCAGACATAACTACCAGGAAAAGAGGCGAGAAAGGCATGCCGACCCAATGGCCAGGGAGACAAAGCCGTGATTCAAAAACACTTGAAAAACAGGTATATTAATAGAAATATCAGGCTTTGTTATGGAATGAATTGAACTGAGTGAAGAGTGTGCCTCGAGTGGATGAAGTCGAGGAGAATGGCGGTTCGCTGGTGATCACAATTATAGTGTTTATCTTGATGTACGCCGTCTTTTCGCATACTCAGATGATTCTACCTCGAAACCAAAGAAAGATGTGAAAGGCTTGAGCCTGAAGGTCTGTAACAAAATAAAAATCTGTAATAAAAACACCAAAAAATTCTGTAATAAAAACAACACAACAAACAAATCTGTAATAAAAACACCAAAAAAATCTCTTATTAGAGAGTCGACCTTACATGTATTTGATTTTGATTATAAAGTGTTGTTCGCGGAGACACTCAAATCTACATGCCTTTTATTGACTTATTAAGGATGAAATAAAATGAAATCATCACTTTAAAAGGTAGTTGAAGTATACTGTCGAAAATTGAAGAAACCTGGAGATGGAATGAAGAGACTGACAGATCGAAGAAATTAGGAGCGAGAGAAGTAAAAGCGATTGCTTCTCGTGGAGTTATCCTTTTAGTACAAAAGATGAAACTTCTGCGATAGAAGATTATTTATTCATCTATTTTGTTCTTATTTTGTTATTTATTTTGTTCAAAAGTACGAAAGCACTTCACATCAAAATTATTATAATAAATTGAAATCGTCTTAGTCTTGTAAGTGACAACAATATGCTTGTTCTGGCTGCCTCGCTTCGGCGTACGTGAAAGCGAAATGAAAATAAGATAAGAAATATGAATAAAATAAAAAATAAGATAATACAAAAAACGACCTCAAAATGGTGATTAGCTTTGAAGTACGTTAGGCCATGATTATTTCCGATGAAGCTTGTATTTAGTTGTGAAAAAGAAGAAGATCAATAAGAGTTCGATGGGATGGCGCTAAAGGGTGAGGAGGGGTATCGAAACGGTAGGGTATGTGGCAGAACCGCCGGGAAACAGAGCCGGCGCCGGTTGCCCCCATCGGGGCTGGAGCTCATGCAAATCGCTCGCTGTCGAAAGCCGATTAGCGCTCAAAAACACAGGTAGCAGCACTCAGAAACAGCGCCGAATATTCGACAACAATGCTGACACCTTGCATGACACCCGACCTTCTGTAAGGGTGGAATGAGGCACGAATTTAAATGGTGACGGTAGAACGTAATCAGTGGTGTTAATCAGTCCCCTAAGAACTCACTGCTTCATTTGTGTTCCATACAGAATCGTAGAGGCTTGGTGAATGCGTACTTGGCCTATACAATGAATTGCGGGGGCCAGCCGCTATACCGAGTCAGTGGCTATACCTTTCTAGAGAAGTCTGGTTCCAAATTACCTGACTCCGGATGAATGGGAGGCTTGGTTAGCACGTGTCGAGATCGATCCCTCGACCCTGCGGGTGTCAGTAGCGTCTCTTACCACTGCACTACGCACGCCTTGACGCTATCGTCTAAAAATGAGTTTCCCAATAATTACAGTGGAGATGTTGATTGGAAGTCGCCAATGGGCTATGGTGCGGAATGAAGCTCGCGTGCAGCCGGCCTGCTCTTCGATGCCTGAGGCTCTGCGATTATGCGCTCAGCAGCGACCACCACGTAATATAAGGGAGTAATTTCATTTATCCTTACCCCGTACAAGATGTGCTACAATCGAAAAAGGTTATTCGAAAAACAAAATAACGACAGATGTGAATGTAAAGCAAGCCTTAATAAACAAAATTTTAAGATTGACCAGTAACTCCAGACCAATTACTGGCGATGTACTCAACACGAAGAATGTCCTCAGTGCCTACGGTTTAGTGCCTATAAATTCCTCAAGTGATGGTGGAGAATTTTCAAAAGAATAGATGTTCGACACATGTGATGTTGGGCTCGATTACGTGTCTGCTCTGTTCTTTTTTGTTTTCATTTTTTGCTTTTGTTTTTTTAAGTTATGCTTGATGAAAATTTCCCACTAACCATTCCAAAACTATGTGTGGTTCACATTGCAATCAATAGTGACCTGAATAAACGATTTAAGGTGATCTGACAGGAATAAAAACAATGACCAGAAAAATGAGAAAAACAACAATGCACAATAAGTAGGAAATTAAAATGTTCCAGAACTGGACATATTTTCCCAATGGGAAGTCAAAAAGAACAATATAACCAACGGATGACAAAGCACCGAGCAGCAAATATGAGAAAAGAAGGATTCGCTGCGTAGGCTCAAACTCAAATTGAATACGCAAAGCACAGAATCAGGTCTAAAATACCCTTAATGCTGTCGTTGAGATGGTTGAACGGGTCTCTTACAAAGCCCAAGTAGACAAAACAGGCAATAAGAAAAAATATTTGATTTTATTAGGACCAAAAACCTGAGAGTCCCAACTATCTCTACGTGTAAGGAAAAAACGCACGAATATCGACCACTGTACGTGACAATAAGGAAGAAGAGATGTAAAAATGTGAGAACACTACGAGAAATTCCAAAAAATCCATTTTCGGAGCTTGGTTATGGTTTTTGGAACCTGACCAACCCAGTCCATCTCCACCGCCTAAGTGCTGGAGTCACTCGGCTGTCAGAGAGAGGTGGGTGGAGTCAGAGCGGTTTAACAATGGATGATTTTCAATTTTGCCCGCAATTTTTGCTGCTTCTGGGTAATGTCGCATGCAACGCTCATTTCTGCAGGGATGAGAGAAAAGCGTTCTATGCAGACGTCTAAAACTGCTCGTTTAGCGATGATGACACCTATAATGGCAGTGAAGCGATGGCAACAGCTGTGCAGACGCCATGGCACCCTTGGTTCTCCACTGAATTCAGTGGAGTGCCAGTCTCAAAATGAAGCTAAATGGGTATATCATGGTAGGATTAAATTAAATCTAAAGGAGTCACTGTTAATAAGTACCCCAAGGATGCGCCGCCTTATTGGTATTCCATTCACAATCGCAGAGGCACAGTGAATGAGTACCTGGCCTACACAATGAATTGTGGGGGTCATCCGCCATACCAGGTCAGTGTCTTACCTTTCCAGACGAGTCTGGTACCAGGTTACCCAACCCCCAGAATGATGAAAAGCTTGGTCAGCCTGGGCGAGGATCGATCGCTCGACCGAGCGGATATCGGTAGCGCCACTTACCACTGTACAACGCGTGTTCCTTCTCATTTTAATTTCCATCCCATTATGCCACGTATCACTGCACTATTTATAATCTTGGGAGATGGAATCCCGCAGGTTCACAGAAAGAAGTTTGTCTACCTGTGAACGCACGAACATTTTGCGATATGAAATGAGCGGACCTGTGCCATTATGAAGGTGGATATCTGTGAAGAATTCTTAAATTCCAAAAATTTATTCCCAAAATTTTGGTGCGAAGACCAAAGAGAAGTGAACCGCGAAAACAGTGGGAAGAGGACCTCTCGAGTGAGAAATGCATAAAGCCGACAAGAACCTACTTCTGCCCGAGCCCTGAACAGCCTATCGCATCAGGCATTGTGAGAAAAGGCCAAGTGTTGACTATAATCAACAACTGAAGATTCTTGTGTCTTTGGCGATTCTTTTTCGTTCCTTTTTCCAACGTTTTTCTTTCTATTCTAATGGAAATTTTTCCTTTAAAATCAAAGGAAAACGTTGAAGAAATCACTGATCGAATCTACCAACTGTAATCATTCTTTGGCACCGATGCTGCCTGACGGACCGCCGCATTCTGCCTTAATGCCGATTTGCATGTTAAAGCGATTCTGGAGCTTTGACGTATGAACCTTTGTTTTGTTTGGAGGGAAAATGCACTGGAATCAGAAGATTAATCACCCAGCACAAACGGCAGGTGAGTCCATACAATGATGTGCAGAGAAAGGAAATATAGCATGAACAATGGATTGCAAGTACTATGCGTATATATAAGTACTTTCGCTGATTTCAATCGCTATCGGTATACATTTCCGGACGTGGCGCAACGATAAAGTGACGGCAGCGGCGCTTTTATGCGCCAAAAGGTGCCATTTCTGGGGTCTTTACGTGGTGATCTGGACAGACCCTACCTCAATTCGTTTCGCCGCATCCCCAATGAGGGTCCCCGTGTGATAGCCTGGCTGAAGGCAAAGCCTCGTCGAGCGATAAATCACCATACGAGGAATCGAAGGGTCAAAAAATCGCTTGTGAACGAGTTTCGCAAATATGGAAATTTGTATATGAAAACATGGAGCTCGACCAGGTGAGTTTAAATACTTATTTTTTCGGATAAATCAATTAAAAAACAGAAAAACGGCGTTCTCTGCGCAAGAAAGCGGCCGCTGGCGCCGTTTTGTCGTTGCGGCACATCCGGTACTGTAGATAGAGTATTATCTCCTCTTCAAATACAAACCAAATAAAATTGAAAGTGGAAGAAGTTTTTACACACCAAGAAGCGTTGAAAATTCAACCATTGAAGAAACGTGGACCAAACAAGCTTAAATCAGACACATGTTGCAGCAGATCATAACTGTGTAAATGGAAAATTTATTAAATAGCTATTGAATCACAAAGACGCAAAAACACACAGTTGCTTTGCTTTGGCTCTAGAAAAAGTTTTCTTGCTTTAGTCATCTTAAACGTGAAAGAAAACAAGGAGAGGAGGCAGAGTCAGGAATATACAAGCTACTACAAAAGAGCCACTCAAGTTAAGGCGGCTTGACAAGGGTTCTGAATTTGCGGAAACGTTCCGACATTTCAAATCGGATGAGGGTCGAATCCGTCCAGACGTAACTGCTCGGAGCGGCTCTCAATTTATTGACATATCATTGAAAGCATAATGAGAGCTGCGCAAACAGCATCGGAAAGCGTAACACTCGGATGGTAAGCGACCAGAAATCACGAAATAAATTCGTGTCCAACCAAAACAATTTATTCACTTTAGATCGATTAGTTTCTATGCGCAAACATTGAATAGAGTTGCTCTTATTGGTGGCGAAAGTATGAGCTTTTAGGCTTGCAGTCTTATTAGCGATTGAGTGAAATCGATCTAGAGAGCATGTGTGGTTGGGGTTCTTCATGTTCTTCTTCAGTTCTGATCTTCCGAAAACGGTGAGATCCACCGGCGCCATTTTATTATGGCTTTTGGAGGCCACCTATGATGTTTAATGTAAGTGCATCAGTTTCCCCGGGCAAACAAAACTTTTTGCGTGAACTGTTGTATCTGTTGATCATCATGGGTGGGTGTCAACGGTATAATGATCATTTTAGACGACAATACCATACCGTACCTTCCTCTCACCTTCCGATGTGGGAGAGGAGGGTATGGGACTGACGTTCGAGTTGCTCGTCTATGTGACTGTAGATTAACTTCATGTGACCATTGCCGAAGAAAGTGTTCTTTAGAGGGCCACCGAGGAATTTAGTTTATAGAGTACACCACTTTAGGATAGGTTTTCGAGAAATGAAAGTTGAACTGGTGTCTGTAGATTAGTGAAGATTCTTATGTGAAGAAAGGATATCTACATGGAGCCTCCCGTTGATGGATGTAAAAGGACATCGTTGAAGTTCCAGTTACCTCCACAACTTTCCCCGAGATACTGTGGTTTCATTACCGCATTTTTGCTCTAAGCTTAACTTACAATGCCGAAAACGGCATATTGAATAAAACCGTTTTGAGAGTGCGGATATGGTGAGGTGGTGGTCTAACACTACGATGCCCCGGATATCCGCGAGACCCTGGTTCGATTCATCCATGATTCATCCCCCATCTCCATGATTCAAACACTATCATTCCAAAGTTAGGAAAAAAAAGAAGTTGTGTAGCATGTGGACGGTGTTCGCAGGTTACAAAGAGTAGTGGGACAGGACTGACTTAAAATAAGGTGAACCAAAGGTCTTGTCGCTTCCTCAATGCTATTGGGCCCGGATAGTTTTCCTACAGTTGATGTTTACTAATGGTGTGTTATATATTACTTTGAAGCTGTAAAAAATTCTAAGGGATGAAACGAGCCTTCGTATTACTATCATCTTTTTTATTTGAATTATCAGACGGATTATGGAAAATTCTTGGGTGATCCTTTTTTTTTGTTTGCTTTTAAACGTGGGAAAAAAATCAAAAATTATGCGGATTGTGTCATTCTACGTCGCGATTCGAATCAAACCACCTATGTACAGTACTGGACGCGCCGCAACGATAAAACGGCGGTAGCGGCGCTTCGGAGCGCCGAGACCCGCCGTTTTTTAATAACTTCTTCAAAATTGATTTATTTGCAAAAATAAGTATATATTCGAGCTCAGCAGCTTGAGCTCTATCCACTACATACACTTTTCTCAAATTCGTGAAACTTGTGTTCAGTCGATTTTTTTGACCCCTCGCTTTTCAGATCCCACTGTCGCTTCGGTCTCTCGCTTGGTGACTCACCATCGACTAGGCTCCGCCTCCTCCTCGCCCACTAAAAATATGCGGCGCGTATTTTCCTAGCGTCCCCACGAAGTGACTCGAAGGAGCTACCACGCGGGGCGACCCGTTGGACATGGTACGCAAATGAACTGCGGTTGACCCCGCCCGGGTCACCACGCGTGGACACCGAAACGGCGCATTTCGGCGCTCCGGAGCGCCGCTACCGCCGTTTTATCGTTGCGGCGCGTTCGGTACTGTAGTTATGGGATAAAGCAAGGGAGGCTAGGTTGGAATGCGAATTGCGAACTCACGGAGATCGTAAGGTGACAGTACCTGCGGGCCATTTGGCAAGTTCAGCGAGTGCAGGTGAACCGATGATCCCTGCGACGAGCTCCATGTGGAGGCGATGGTGATTCGACGGACGAGAGTAGCTCGATAGTTAACGAGAGATGTTCCAACCGCCTTCGCCTACATAATCAGCGGCCGTGTAAATGGTCTCACGATAAGGAGTCGACTACTTATGAGCGTTATGTGTGAGCATATTAAAATTTTGATCTCTTTCCAGTGAGCTCAATCGGAAGTCCATAAGAACAACTGTTAGCGACCATTTCTGGGATTGGAAACCGCACTTCTGCTGTATAGAAATTCAAATAATCGTTCATATAGGTCAACAACAGCGCTTAGAGGATAGTTGGGGTTATGTATACTAGTAATAGCCATATTCGTGTTCAATTCAGAATCAAAGAGGCACGTTGAATGTGTATTCGGCCTATACAATGAGTTGCTGAGGACAGCCGCTATACCAAGTCGTCTTTACCTTCCCAGACAAGTCTTATACCAATTTACCCGACCCCGGAGGTACGAAAGGCTTGGTTGGGTTCGGGATCGGTCGCACAACCGTGCGAGTGTCAGCAACGCCTCTTACAACTGCACCACGCGGTCCGTCTGTCCCATTGTAGTTCCTGCAAATAATTGCGATGCAGTTTGAATTTCTTAGTATTATTATAAATTCAATTGCCTAGGCAATAGAGACCTGGTAAAGCCGGTGTTCGTATCATTTATTTAGACCAGAAAAGTCTCACCTTGACCTTTATTTATATGCATTTCTGCAACAGCTTACATTTCTTTTCAGACAGTTTGCATTGTCATGCCATTGCATGAATCTATTAGGTCGTCGGAAAAGTTTCCCGCCACTCAGTTTGACCGCTCACCAAAATTTCAAAACGGGTTTCGGGATCTCACCTTTATAACCGTTATGTAGGATGGTTTATGAGCTACATATACCACAGATGTCCTGGTTCAGCACTACAGGTATTGCAGAGAAAGTCGATATTGATTGTACAGTACTGGCCATAAGAATTGCCATTTTCACGGAAAAGCCGAAAAAATCGGCTTTTTCGTCTTTTCTGAATAACTTCCTTAGAATTCAACATTCTGCGAAACCGAGCACATGGCTGAGCTCAGCAGCTCAAGCTCTATCGAACGGTATAGAAATCTTACATGAAACCCTTTTAGTTAGCCGAATATGACGAATTTCGCGACGCGACGTCGCATTGCCGCGGACGAGTTGCCCGTTCAACAGTGTTCACCGTTTTCCTCTTGTTCTTCCAACTTCGGACTCCTGTATCTCAGTTCCTAAGCGATGCTATTCGAACTGCTCTTTTGATTCTGGCAGAGTAGTCACTGGAGAATACCACACTGTTGAAATTCCTCTTCAGATTCTTCTAGACTCGTCCAGAAAATCGCCCAAAGTGGGCACCGATCGACTTGTGAACAATTTTTTGGTTAATAACTCGTGAAGATTTCAATGTTTTAGGAAAGTAAACACACTGTTTTGTTCAGCAGCTCGAGCTCTACCCAACAGTATGCAGTTTATCTCGATTTCTTTAGTTTTCCGCAAATCGGATTTTCATCGATTTTCCAATTTTCGAGTCCCCGTCTCCCGATTTACAAGCGATCTCCGGAGCCTATCTTCTCTTGTTTCAATAGGGTAGTCTGTTGAAAATAAAATTCCGTAGAAAACCTTCTCTACATTGTACTGGATGTTTCCAGAAACTCATTCAAAGTAGGCATCAAATCCACTTGTGAAAAAATGTTTCGCTGAATAACTCGTGAAACGTACGGTATTTCAGGAAAGTAAACATACTGTGCTGTTTAGCAGCTCAAGCTCTATCCAACAGTATACAATACGCCCCAATGTATCGAACACGGTTTTCACCAATTTTTTGCCAAGTCACGACCCCCCCCCTCGCTCAACTGTGGTCATTCGAGTCAACGATCTTCTGACTTTGAACCCTCGTCTCTCAATATTCGAGAGAGACACGACGACCAGCTTTTCTCCTTTCAACAGAATAGCCATTGTAGGAAAGGAACACGTAGCAGAACTTGCCCAAATTGTTTCGGATTCTCCTAGAAATTCTTCCAAAGTCGGCACTTCGTTCACCTGGCATTGGTAGTGTGAGTTTTTGCCCAATAACTCATCAGAATTTCAACATTTTAGGAAGGTGGACATACCGTATTGCTCAGCAGCACAAGCTCTATCTAATTGTGTACAGCTTATCTCGATTCCTGTAGTTTCCCGAAAATCGAATTTTTATCCATTTTCCAATTTTCGAGCCCCCGTCTTCCGATTTACAAGCGATATCCGGAGCCTATCTTCTCTTGTTTCATTGACTGCTCTCGATAGTTGGCAGCCCCTACTGCCAAGAATCGATTGGTTGATTTGACTCGATAGTTGGCAGTAGGGGCTATTGTGTTGACCTGTTAAACTTGTTTGACCATGTCAAACCTCACTCGTCTAACACGTGTTCGCGTGTAGTAGGGGTAGGGGCTGCCAACTATCGAGTCAAATCAGCCAATCGATTCTTGGCAGTAGGGGCTGCCAACTATCGATCGGTCGATTTTGCTCCGCCTACCACGACAACTCTTATAAAAGGGAGACTCGATGAGCACGCCATGCCATTTTTCATTCCTCATCGGCAGTTCGCATAGCGCTGCTGCAGCAATTCCCTGCAGCAAGCGGCTAGAGCGAGACGAGGTGGGTCTGCGGTAGGGAATGTAGAGGATGCAGCCCTACCGTGTGGTACCCCCAGACAACCCACGACAAGCTACACGACTTACGAAGTAGAGTAGCTGTCTCTACATTCACTGCCGGAGACCCCCGTCGTCTCGCTCTAGCCACTCGCTGCAGGACGACGGGGGTCTGCGGTAGGGAATGTAGATCAGACGGCGAGGGTCTCCGGCAGTGAATGTAGAGACAGCTACTCTACTTCGTAAGTCGTGTAGCTTGTCGTGGGTTGTCTGGGGGTACCACACGATAGGGCTGCATCCTCTACATTCCCTACCGCAGACCCACCTCGTCTCGCTCTAGCCGCTTGCTGCAGGGAATTGCTGCAGCAGCGCTATGCGAACTGCCGATGAGGAATGAAAAATGGCATGGCGTGCTCATCGAGTCTCCCTTTTATAAGAGTTGTCGTGGTAGGCGGAGCAAAATCGACCGATCGATAGTTGGCAGCCCCTACTGCCAAGAATCGATTGGCTGATTTGACTCGATAGTTGGCAGCCCCTACCCCTACTACACGCGAACACGTGTTAGACGAGTGAGGTTTGACATGGTCAAACAAGTTTAACAGGTCAACACAACAGCCCCTACTGCCAACTATCGAGTCAAATCAACCAATCGATTCTTGGCAGTAGGGGCTGCCAACTATCGAGAGCAGTCAATGAAACATGAGAAGATAGGCTCCGGAGATCGCTTGTAAATCGGAAGACGGGGGCTCGAAAATTGGAAAATGGATAAAAATTCGATTTTCGGGAAACTGCAGGAATCGAGATAAGCTGTACACAATTAGATAGAGCTTGGGCTGCTGAGCAATACGGTATGTCCACCCTCCTAAAATGTTGAAATTCTGATGAGTTATTGGGCAAAAACTCACACTACCAATGCCAGGTGAACGAAGTGCCGACTTTGGAAGAATTTCTAGGAGAATCCGAAACAATTTGGGCAAGTTCTGCTACGTGTTCCTTTCCTACAATGGCTATTCTGTTGAAAGGAGAAAAGCTGGTCGTCGTGTCTCTCTCGAATATTGAGAGACGAGGGTTCAAAGTCAGAAGATCGTTGACTCGAATGACCACAGTTGAGCGAGGGGGGGGGTCGTGACTTGGCAAAAAATTGGTGAAAACCGTGTTCGATACATTGGGGCGTATTGTATACTGTTGGATAGAGCTTGAGCTGCTGAACAGCACAGTATGTTTACTTTCCTGAAATACCGTACGTTTCACGAGTTATTCAGCGAAACATTTTTCACAAGTGGATTTGATGCCTACTTTGAATGAGTTTCTGGAAACATCCAGTACAATGTAGAGAAGGTTTTCTACGGAATTTTATTTTCAACAGACTACCCTATTGAAACAAGAGAAGATAGGCTCCGGAGATCGCTTGTAAATCGGGAGACGGGGACTCGAAAATTGGAATATCGATGAAAATCCGATTTGCGGAATACTAAAGAAATCGAGATAAGCTGCATACTGTTGGGTAGAGCTCGAGCTGCTGAATAAAACATTGTGTTTACTTTCCTAAAACATTGAAATCTTCACGAGTTATTAACCAAAAAATTGTTCACAAGTCGATCTGGTGCCCACTTTGGGCGATTTTCTGGACGAGTATAGAAGAATCTGGAGAGGAATTTAAACAGTGTGGTATTCTCCAGTGACTACTCTGCCAGAATCAAAAGAGCAGTTCGAATAGCATCGCTTAGGAACTGAGATACAGGAGTCCGAAGTTGGAAGAACAAGAGGAAAACGGTGAACACTGTTGAACGGGCAACTCGTCCGCGGCAATGCGACGTCGCGTCGCGAAAATCGTCATATTCGGCTAACTAAAAGGGTTTCAGGTAAGATTTCTATACCCTTCGATAGAGCTTGAGCTGCTGAGCTCAGCCATGTGCTCGGTTTCGCAGAATGTTGAATTCTAAGGAAGTTATTCAGAAAAGACGAAAAAGCCGATTTTTTTCGGCTTTTCCGTGAAAATGGCAATTCTTATGGCCAGTACTGTAGGTACCTTAAGCTGCCTTTCCTTCACGAGCTCATAAAACAACGCGTTGAAGAAAGCTCAGTTAATGGCTCATGCACCATGGTAGGTCCTTCAATTATCTTTCTCATTGCAACAAAAGTTTGGTTTCGTGTGTTCAAAAAGGTCCATTTCGGCTTCAAAGAACAACAGTAGTGGGGGAGGGTAGTTGCTGTTGCTTAAGTGGGTCTTCTGGAGCTGGCTTCTGAGGATGGCCGGCGTAGTAGCCGTGAGTTGGTAGAGGAACTCGAGAGCTATATATACCCTCAAAGGCTGTCCGTCTCCGAGGCTTTAAAAAGACAAGGAAATAGGGGACATAGTTGAGCATGCTTTAGCGGCCACCATATACAGATGGTGACGGGTGCATGAAGACCATCTCAACTTTACGAAGAAATTTTCATTCACCCGGCAATTTGGTTAGTGGCATCGAGGAGTGGGTAGCGTACACCAATCACACGCCAACTCTCGTGCTGTTCACTTGCAGCAAACTAGCGAAAATTTCAAAACCGCCACTTCACCCGAAATGGGAGATGATCGGTCTGCAGCTGAATTGCAAATGAGGCATTCGATAGGAGCTGCTACCTGCAGATGCTACTGTCACCAATGATGTCTAATATCGCCACTTCGATGGCGACGGAGCAGCCGTTAGTGGAAAACATGGGAAAACCTTCATCAGTCACCATGACGCGCATTCACCTATTGAGAAGGAGACCTTTTAAAAATTTCAAAAATATCCGACATTTCTCATGACCTTTCCAAGACATTCATCGAACCTTGCCCCAACAAAATAACATTTGTCCCATTCGTTTTCCATTCAATTACTAGAGAACCGGCTCGACGAGTGAGAGTACCTCAAAACGTGGCTCGCCGAATTCTTTTCATCAAAACTCCAGAAATTCTGGAGGAGGAGAGTTCCAATTTTATCCGGTAAATAACAAGATGTTGTTGATGGTAATCATGCATAAATGTGTCGGATGTCGAGCGGAATAAAGGAGAGGAACAAATTTGAACACATTGGCAAAAGTGGCGGGAAACTTTTCCGACGACCTAATAGAACACCCACAAGAATATTCGGTTGCCTAGAATGTAGCCGTTTGAAGAGAAATTCTCATTCCGCTCGCTGATGTTTCCATAGAAGCACGGCGTGTAGTGTTTCTCCCAATTTCATTTCATACCGTAGTCAACGATGAAAATTTCCAAGCTCTCACCTAGAAGGGTAATAATCCATGGAAAAATCTCCCTTCGCCCCTTCTGTTTCAGTTGATTCAGTTTTCGCCATGCTTTCTACCAATGTTTGCAATGAACTTTCTATCTCCCTCCTAAGTGTCAAATATGTAAGGTGATAGTACAGGTGATAGTACAAAAAGGTGGTAGTACAAAAAGGTGTAAGGTGAAAGTACAAAAAAACAGGTGAATACCATCTAAAAGGAACTGCTAACAGTCGCGCCGGCACCGTATCCAATTGCCGCTAGTTTCACGTATTGGATTCGTGTTCATTAGTCTTGGTAATTTACACCAGTAATACTGTGTTCTCTGCTTACCTCTGTGTAGTGTTAGAAATGTTCTTCATGTGAACGGGGGTATCACAAACCACAGCAGAGGTAGAAACAAGGCCTTTCACTCAGACTGCAACCTCCTTCGGGATCTCTACTGCAAAGATCTATTTGCTAGCCAAAATTGTTGCTTTATTTTTGCTTGGTTACCTTTTTGGCGTGGTCGCTTTGGACAGGAGAATTCGCAAAAACGTTTTCATTCGTTCAAGCGCTTCTTTTACACAAGAGAGAACGAGCGTGACCCTGATTATGAATTAGTTTTAGTCGAAATTAGGGATTGAGACGATTATTGTCTTAATCCTCTTGCGACAATAGGTGTCGAAAATGTGGAAAGGTTAACGAAATAGAGATGATCAGCAATTTTGGTGAATGGCAACAAAGTTACCGAGGCTAATAAATAATGTCCTACAACTTGTTGTTGTTTGGCATAAAGAATGTGTGTTTGGTTGTTGCAGGATTCTGGTTTCTCAGCATCCCTTGACCTCTCCTCCACTTCCAGCACATTGAGGTTGAACGAAGCAGTAACGTTGTCTGTCCGATTGGTTCGAGGAAAGCATTTGCTGAGTAATCTACACTGATTGAGGTGCTTCAATTCGCAGCTGACTTCTCCCAAGACGAAGATTTCTTGATTTCATTTGCAACTGAGCTCGGTGGGGCGGCGCTTGACGAGCCTTCAGTCCAGCCAACGGCTACAGTATCCGTAGTCGTTGCACGAAAGATCGAGCTCGCCCTGGAGCCTCAATGGCCTATCCGTTCGGCCTACTAGCCACCGGTATCCTACCCTACCTACCCCTCTACTCGTACTATTCACTACCGCCGAAGCGCAGCTCCTATTTTATCAAGGACATTCTTGGTGTGAACGAAGATATTCCACAGCTGGATGACTTTGGACGGAGTGGTTGGTGTTTCCTATGAAGAAGGCTCAATTTTTTCGAAATTTTTGATGTTTGTGAAGGCTCGGGTTGTAATTCACTGAGCATGCTTTCTCGGTACTATGGAAAAAGCTGAACATTCCGCTGAAATAACTTCGGAGCGTCGGCACGAATTTCGATCATGTTTGTGTGATCTTTCACAGATTATGGCTATATCCCATGATGAGGCGTTCATTTTTTAAATTAAAAAACACAATACTGTCCATCAGTGCCCAAAAGTCTTTATCGCCACCTACTTGAAAATAACGATGAGTATAATTACAATTATTCTTACCGAACTTTACATTAGAAGAATTATTGATCTTCCTGCTCTACAGGGTATTCACTGAATTGAAGTATGTTAGAAACAGAGAGCACATTTTTAAGATTTGGAACTCAGACGCTACTTTCAAAGGGAGCAAATTATTTTTTTCGTTACACCGCACCAGACACCGTAGATTGCTGTTAGGAATAGTCATTTTGAGCAGGTATAGCCTTAGAAAAAAAGAATAATTCTTCGCAAAACCAAACGCAAACGTAGAAGCGCAAAGTTCAAAAGGTTTGTTCTGTAGCGCGCCGTGCACAAGGGTGAAATTATTGTCAATAATGCAAAATGCAGTGAAATAGGCACTGTACGCATTTCATTTCGCTTTCAATTCGACTTTTACAGTGGAAAATCTGAACGAGGCTGCCAACCGACCGCTGAAGAAGAAAAAAGCGCGGACGACGTTCAGTGGGCGTCAAATCTTCGAGCTCGAAAAGCAGTATGTGGTTCATCACCTATACTCTAGATTTCACAGAGAAGGATCATACCTTCATGGATTGATTTGACAAATAAGATCGTTCCTCGATAGAACAATACTCCCGACTTTTCAGATTCGAATCGAAGAAATACCTGTCCAGTGCTGAACGCAGTGAGCTCGCAAAGAACTTGCAGGTCACTGAGACGCAGGTAAGTTACAGGTAGCAATTTTCAGTAGGATGTTGCAGCTTGAATAGCAGCATTTCTAGGTGAAAATCTGGTTCCAAAATCGTCGAACGAAGTGGAAGAAAGCGGACCAGGATCGCCGGGAACGAGTTCTTCAATGCAACACATCGAACGCAGAAAAACCAGATGAGATATCTAAGTAGAAAGTAAATATGACTTGAATGAATTCCTGAGCCGTTGCGTAGTTGCGGGTAATTCGTATACATTTTCCAAAGAAGTGTGAACCACTTGTTCCTCCACAGTAATCAGGTCTTGACAACATGCAGACGACTGTAGCAATTTATTAAACACCCGATTCCTCCAGAAAAGTAGAGACTTTTTTGACTTCGTCTTCCATCCCCTCGTGCAAATAGAAACAAGAATTGCATTTCATAGCTGGTCCGATCGAGATCACCTGCGCTGTTTTCGAGAGCACTTAGAGCCGCGGTCGAATTTACAACCTAATTTCGATGCTTTAATGCCTCCAAGAGGCAGCTTCACTCAATTAGCTTGAAGCGGTGTGTTAGCCGGCTCTTCATCGTTGAGCGCAGATCATTCACCAAAGGAGGCGATACGAGCGGTAGTAAATGCTCCGCTCTCCATTCGAAGCTGAAACCACCCGTGGCGGTGACGCAAAAACGCCTGAGGGTAGAGCGGAAGCGAATGGACCCCACCGAACACCTCAGCATCCATACGTTACCCTAGGTAAAGGTAAAGGCAAAGGTTTCAGCGTTGATCAGTTTCCTAAGGGCGGTCCGCCGCACTCGCGTTCCCTTCAATGTGGTAGAACTGTCGTAAATGCGTATTTGGCCCAGAGAATTATTTGCGTGGGCCACCACGCAAATAATTCTCTGGGCCACCAAGTCCGCGTTCCAGACAGGTCTCGTACCATTTGACCCTACCCCGTAGGGATGAAAGGTTTGGTTAGCCCGGGCGGGGATCGATCGCTCGACCGCGTGCTTGTCGGTAGCCACTCTCACCACGTGTTACACGTGCTCTCACTACATTCCTCGATCTGGAGTAAAACTAGTTTGTATCTGGTCAAATAAATAGCGTTCGAAGCTAACTGCATTTTATAAAACAACGGTTGCTGACTCTGTGGATGCGCCTTGTAGAATTCAATGGGTTCTCCTACGAAAGCCTAGTTGATTTTATCACAACCTTCTTAACTATTATAATTTTGCCCAAGCGTGGAGTTATGTGCGGTGCTGGTCACGGATTTGTGATTTGTTTTCAAAATTTTCGAAAAAGGAATTTAATCGTACCTCGCTGATTCGACTTACCCATTGGTGGGTCATCTTCCAACTTTAAGGTGCACCTTCTCAATAAACAAGATTCATTCAAAAGTACATTTTTTTGTTCAACAATCTCCATGTTCTCTCGTCTTTAAACCTCAGCATTGTCGGTTATTTGCTAAAATTAAGTACTTCTGCCGCACGAGGTTGTTAGGTGGAGAAACTTTATTCAACGGCCTAACGTTTCGACCTTCCTGTCGTCGTCGGAGGCCGCAATCGTCCACCTTTGAGCTAAGAGCTCAACCAGTACGTTAGAAATGTTAGTATCAATGAACATGAGCTACTAGAGAGGAGTGCTACTAACATTTCTAATCTACTGGTTGAGCTCTTAGCTCAAAGGTGGACGACTATGGCCTCCGTAGACGACGGGAAGTTCGAAACGTTAGGCCGTTGAATAAAGTTTGTCCACCTAACAAACTCGTGCGGCAGAAGTGCTTAATTTTAACAATTTTTTGTGTCCCGCATCAAGGAGTCCATTGATTCTCCAGAAGCTGTTGGTTTCGAGGGCGGATAATATTTTTATTACAAAAAAAAAGCAAAAAATTGCAAGAGCAAATTTTTAGTGATACGATCTAAAGGACGCGAAAGCTGATCAAAGCTAGCATTCCAAGTTGCTCACTTCGCTATGGGTTAGCTACCAGTGTTCATGACCGGCAAATCTTGAGTTTTCGCACTCGACGTTCCCGAACGCCCATAAGTGTGGTGGCTGAGCGAGAATGGTGTCTGATTGGCGCCTGATGGGCTGCTTTCGGCCCAGTTATCCGCTTGATGTGGCCGGCAATTGCGTAGCATCATGGTAGTTTGGCGAAGGCTTGTCGTAATAGAATCAACTGCGCTCGCACGATTAACACCCTCTCTGGCGTCAGCAACTTCACCACCAACAAATCGGGTAAACGAAGCCCAAGTATCTATACCGTCTTCATGTGGACTGGCAGTTGAGAATACTCCCACCACTCTAGTAACGGGCAGGCTAGGCAAGTAATGCGATATTCGAAATGATTTCCGCGACAAACAGTGATGAAAGCACCACCAACCGCTCTCATATGGAGAACAAAATTGACATCCATCCGGACAGACAACTCTTAGCTCTAGCCTATTATACAGCGGGCTAAAGGTAATGGTCGGTTCCTTAACAAGGGAGACCACTGAGATTCTCCCAAAGATTCCCATCGAGACCTATATGGATCGGTGGAGCATCGAACCGCGATTACAACCGTATGGTTTGTTTTTGCTAAATGCAAATGGATCACCCAAAAGGTGTCCGGCGTTGATAAGTCCCTAAGGACGCGCCGCTGCAATCGTGCTCGATTCAGAATCGTGTAGAGGCCTAGTGAATGCGTATTTGGCCTATACAGTGACTTACAGGGGCCAGTTCCTATACCTATAAGTCAGTATCTTTACATTACCAGGTAAATATGGTACCCATTCACCAGACGCCTGAGGGATGGGAGCCTTGGGTAACCGAGACGAGGAACGATCGCTCGACCGGGTGCGCCTCCTACCGCTGTACTACGCGCACCCATATGGTGGGATATGGCTAGAAAACACCAGCTTCCTCTCCCTATGATGTACACCAGTGGCCTTAGGAACCACCAGACGAGCATTCCTATTTGGAGCACGATCTTTAACCCAACCCCAAATCGACTCCAAACTTAGGGCATCGGTAAAAATTATCGGTAATATGTTCAAGCAGGTAGGAGCACTCGTCGAACTCTTAAATATTGAAGACCGATCTCACCATCTAAAAAATCCTATTTTCCACCACCAAACGTCAGCGAAACCATGTATTCAGCCCCAACGGTCAAGCCAACTTTATGGTAGAATTTTTTGTAAATTTAGGGTATCGGGTATCGAAATAACGAGCCATGTACAGAACTCAAACAAGAATAGATGATGGAGGAGACCCAAAATAAGCACTATTTCAAATGACGAATGCTTGAAAGCAGTACGGAAGACCGGAACAAAACTGAGTTTCGTCGCAGGAAACGTCAGTCCCCTTGCTAGGATTTAAAAAGTTTAAAATTGGAAATTTTGTCGCTCTGTCGCTGTCGCTTCCTGGGAGCTACGTGATTTTTTCAAACTTCTGCATCCATCACTTTAGCAGCTCAACGCTAGGTACTAGTGGATTCAACACCTGTCTGAACATTTCTAGGCTGCACTTTAACACTAAACCAGAAAGAGTTTAATGATATCACAACAACAAAAACATAAACAACAAAGTTCTCAATATATCACAAGGACAATGGAAGGACAAGAGCCTCGTCATCATATACAAAATAAGAAACTGTGTTTTATAATAAAAGCATAAACCTACTACTACCGCTACAAAATACGTGCAGCATTTTAGATACTTGACGAGAAACTAGCCCTGCCCAAAGTATAAAAAAGTGGCATATGGCGGAGCTGTAAGGCAACTATTCAACTAAAACATTACACTGATGAAAATAAGCTCTATAGTACAAGAAACTCCAGAACAGCACAGATCCATCACACAATCAGGACCGTCTTGAAAGGCACTGCACCCGATCAATCGATGTCGATGGTCCGTCTACGCTTTGATTGAGATCCAGAATCCTAAAAAACTACCATTAGAACAGTATCTGAGTGGTTCACGTAGCGAAATGCAGGGTAAACCTAAATCAGTAATATTATCAAAACGGACAACTCGAGTCTTGAATGTTCTTATACTATCTCCCGAGTGAAATTTATTCACCCAGCAGCTTTACTCCGAATATCTACATCTACGCTGACAATAAAAAGAAAAATCACCAACAATCAACTAACCTTTGAGGGAGGAGCATATGAATAAGGAAAATTGCTCTTTTCCTGTGTAAAATGCCAACTTGGCGTGTCATCAGCAACCCTCTTAGTTGCATTGCACCGCCAGCTGTCTGAAATTGACTGCACTGGACCACCGACACAAAATCCGAATTTCAAGCGATAAAGGAACCTTCACAAGCAAAATTTTTACTTCTACCCAGGAACCACAGGTTTGTCTATGGTGGCAAAATTATGGCTATAATATACGGAAGAGAGGTTACGGGAAACAAAAAACCAGTTAACCACCGTAATTCAACCCATCTAATCTAGTGGACAGAGGAAAAGAATAAAAAGTGAGAAAGAATAAAATAAAACATGAAGCACTCGCTTGTAGAAAGTCGACTGCAAAAGGAAATGTATGGTAATACCTTCGACTTCATTTAGCCTTTTTGTCGACGGACGACTAGTGATACTATCGATGATAGCCCCAACCGGGTCGCGCTGCAAACAAATGAAATCAATTTCGAAGGTTAAGTGATTCCGTATTCATGTTTGAGATTATTCAAACTAATCATATCAGTACGATCGGAATAGGTAACCGTCAGATTAGAATTGGGAGGACTCACTCCTGTGTGAGAGAGGAAAAACTATATTCAAAAGAGAAGACGGAATTAGCATTTCTACAAAGAAGAACATCAACGGAACGAACCGTTTTTGGAATCGCCTTCCTTCGAGAACATTCGGAAAATACAGGAATGCCAACGGCGCTAGGGTCTGCAGGGTAGACTGAATAGAACAACAAATAAAGCGTTAATTCGATTTAAAAAAAAATCTTCATCGAAATCAAACAAGTAATTAACTGACAATTGCACAGCTCTCCACAGATAGTGTGCTTCCCTGAGGTGAGAGCTTCCGAAAACTGTTCTAAAGAACGCTGCACCTCGCCACACTCATCTCGGAACCGGATCGGTTGCGGCTCTGACGATAGCACACAAAAATCAGGATATCTAAACCAAACAAATGAGATAAGTGGTAATTATTCAAGAGGAGAAATTATCGATTAGTGCCAATCAATCAACTTACAGGAAGGAGCTTCTGATGCCGTTGAACCACACGTCGTAAAACATGCTCGGCGCTGCCAAGGGTAAATCGTAACCGTACTAAAATTAGTTGACTCGATTCTATATTGAACTTGGAAACCCGGGAAGATTATCCATTCTGCATATCCATCAGTGTTTCAAAAATGTACTGTCTGCTTCTATTCAACAAGTTCTTCACCATTCTACCGATTTCTACAGAAACAAAGCCCGAACTCATAGAGAAGATTTGTATATTCGCTGAAATAATTAAATAAACCACTTACGCAGTTCTTCCAATAAGCACGCATCTGAGCGTATGAATCAAATCCGGAGTCGGCCGGTAGATCAGTATGTTTTCCTACAAGCTGGCCCCGGCCGAGTCTGCAACAGAGATTCCCACATTTTTCGAAATGTATCTATCTTGGAAAAAACTCGACTATTAGCCGAGGAGAAAACTGAAATTCGCCCTAGTGAACAGGCAGAACATGTGCCATCAGGTCCAGGAGTTCGATTGGAACGAACACTCGACATGAGACGTCCGTAAGAACAGATGATAATCAAAGATCATTTGGCGGAGGATGTTTACACAACGTCTGTCGACAACTTGCACTTTTACGCCACGCTGCTCATGGCAACATTTTATAGTTCAATGTGTAGCTAAATGCGCAAGCTAAATGTTGAATTGTCTACAAGACGGGGATATATCTTTGATCGATCATTCAAGGAAATACATAAAACTTCTCTCTCTTGTTTGAAAACAACTACATCTAATAAAGCGGCCACAGGTTTCTAACGAAGAACGATTCCAAGAAAACCTGTAGCTGGTCCTTACTGTTATTTTCAAAAGTGTGAGGGATCTTATGGAATTTACTGCTACTCTTCCTGAACTTGAAAACAAATTGTACTTTACTGGAAAGCATCTATTTCGTGACTTCTCACTGATATACATAACAGTCATCTCAAAACATAAATGGGAAACTTCACATTCGCTTCTAGAACGAATGGAGCGCGACTATGAGATATTATGCATAATGGGAACGGGAGAATGGACTTTTTCACCATAAATAGACCCATAAAGATCGCAATAACGGAGCTGTGAAAAAATGCTAGTTTCAACAATGACAGCTTTAACATGTCTTCGAGTGAAAAAAATGCTGTATGCGAGCAAAAGTGCAGACAAGACCGCTTTGGCACATGGTCGAGTGATCGGTCCTCGCTCAGGCCAACCATGCTTTCCGGGTTCTGGCAAATTATATAAATCAGGACCAAACTCGTCTGAGAATGTAAAGAGACTGACTTCAACAACAGTTGGCCCCCACAAGCCATTCCATAGACCAAATACGTATTCACCATGTCTCTGCCATTCGAGAGAACACGAAGATTGTGGTCCGTCCTTAGAGGACTGACCAACACCTGACTTTTCTTTTTTTTCTCGAAATTGTTCAATAGACATGAACATTGCAAAAAAACTGAAAATTGTTTCGCCTAGAGTTTGAGCTCTGGACAGGACTCTAGGCTAAGACACTTCTGCAGCTGACATCAGATGGCTAGCAGCAAGGAGAGACTGTACGTTTCCACAATCCATGTTGTTGCTATGTCACGAGAACATCTTCTATGTCGTCCCGCCAAAACAACAAATCGCTGTTCAAACATATTGGCATTCACGTCGCCTTTTGCGCAACAACACTTAGCTTAAAAATTCAATCCTACTAAATCAATATATTAAGCCAATGTTAGAATATGGCACGGTAATATTTACTCCGATCAAAAAGAAATTGATAACGTTGATTGAATCAGTACAGAATAGCTTCACTCAAAAAGCTGTAATTCGTTCCATTGGTTTTCAATATGATCAAATTCCATCTTTTGTAGACCGGAATAGAAAACTAAAACTTCAAAGTCTGGAGTTCCGAAGAAAGAAATTTGATCTGTTGATGCTACGTAAAATTTTACATGGTAAATGTAGCCTCACTTTACGTCACTCAGAGGGAGGTGTCGCAAAATTCTGTTACCGAAAGCCAGAACTAGGTTTCGGCAACATTTCTTTTCTGTTCATGCTGGTTCTGATATGGTTGAGCTATGTAAAAAATTATCCAAGTGATTTAAAATGTTTCTCCAAACTGTTAGACTGTCATCTGAACGCACCTCAATTCACTAATCTTATTCACTGAAAACCCATGTTCAAAATTACGAAATGGAACTAATATTGATGTTGACTGCCTGTCATTTTATCTATCAAAACACCGTTGCATGGCTTGTTCGTGTAATAATAAATAAATAAATGAATAAATAAACAAATAAATAAACAAATAAATAAATATTTAAGACGCCTCACCCGCACGGATCGTTACCAGCTGGTCAGTTAGGTGTTTATGCACAAATTCTAATCGCCAGGCGAATATAACGAGACGGATGAGTTACTCTTTCAATTCTCAGGTATTCTCAATTCTTACGAAGGACTTCATTGAATTACTTGATTTCAAGCGATTTTGAAAGAACAAGAGTGTAGACGCGTGGTAAGGTTTGGAAAACAAGGAACATATTATTGTGAAATTCCAGTGGTTCCACCTCCTCTTCTGTTTCCTCGATATTTCTCTAAGAAAGGACTTCTATCTCGCACACCATTTTGGATGAACTTCGCATGAATTTTCCCGCACTGGCTCTATCTTGTCTCGATTCGTTAGTAGATCACTTAAAATCAGCATAATTGCGCAGTTAGCTGACGGTAACAAACAAAGCAAAATAAGAAAAGAACGTAGTCGAGAACTTCATATTCAAGACTTATGGTCTAAAGCGACGTTCTTGGGTGGATATAAGAAAGGAAGGCCTGCCCACCTAATTTAAATGTGAGTCCGAAATCCCTCGAGGGGTGAAACTGTCTCAATGGTTAGCAAACGGCGAGGAACGAGACCTTAGGACCTCAGAAGAAACACTTACAGCTTAAACAGTCTAGAAGTGTAAACGCTACAGCAAAAGAATTAGTCGTGAGTAGAGATTGAAAACGGACTCGATGACGAGAAATGCGGAACAGGTGTGAGTCGCGGAAGGAGAATAATGAACATATTCGGCGGGGAAACTTCGACGTGGTTCCGCGGTGTTCTGAATAATAAGCATCATTCCCACCACCGACGAGCCACAAAATAACGCAAGCACATTCAGAAATAGACGATGGAGCCGCCGCGCCGTAGACGATTTCACACATTGATTGTGTGATTCACTATCGCAAATGTGTATGCCTGCGTAGCTTCGTCTAGTCCTATTCACAAAGAGTAAAGGGTAAAGGGTGGGCGGTCCCGACAAAAGCAACATAAGTGTCGCTGGCTGTTGGGATATTCAACAACTGCGCATAGATATCATTCTCTTCTTTTTTCCATTAATTTGTACTGACCATTCCGGAAGACTTAAAACTCCAAAAACGTGCACAAGCTGTCATTCAACTATCCTTGAAATTCACTTGAGCAATAATACTGGAAGATCAGAAATGCTGAAGCGCCAAATGTTTTCGTTCTCAGCATTATTCGTAGCGCGCGGACAAGAATACTTCATCAAAAACCAAAAGAGAATGCTTTCGGCTTTGAGGAAGAGCAAAACATACTTGGGTAAGCAGAACACCCAACGCGGAGGTGTGCTTTCTACCTGCCACGGCTCCAAAGGCGAAAGGTATACAGTCTGTGGTGATACACGAAGATAAATCTCCCCAAGTGAAGTGCAGTGCACATCAAAATCTGAAATGGCAAGTGTGTATGAATAGACAAAGAATTGGTGTTCAATTCACTTACAAATCATCACGGCTCTGACAGCGCTTGAACTGAGAAATGGCCCTTTGATAAGGGCTTTACCACAACGATAGTACTGATGAGATTCAAGCCATACAATTATTCCGTACCGAACACATTCTGCCACCGAAAGACTGTCAGCACGATCGACCGTTTTGACCTGAAAGAAGACATTCATACGTTATCACACTTTATCACACGTATAACGTAGTTAGACAAGCAATCAGTGACTGCTATCGTAAAAAGAACAAAAGAGCAAAGTGAAGGAGAGGTAGGCCATCAGAATACCTACGTAGATCTCCATTACAGATCTTCACAATAGTAAGAGTAAGAAATGAATGTCCAATAGGTGCGTAGAAAATATAGATAAGAAGTACTACTAACGAACGATGTGAAACAGCAATGTCGTATTTTACAAGGTCTTTCGGACAACGTTTTTGGTATGAATATAGAAATGATTGGTGCTGACATCCTCCTTCAGACGCCGACCACTTTACCTCTACCTTTACCTTACTATAAAACGCCTGAATAATCACTGAAAAATGTAGGTGCGTACCGAAACATGTTGCTTGCGCGTCCAATACTGAAATGTAGGGGCATAAGGTATGAAATCAGCTCTTCCAACGACCATAAGTTGATTTAGTTGACGTAGTGGACAAACCAGCGTTCCTGAGCCGGAAAATTCGGAGAAGAAATCTCTGAAACTCTTATTCAAAGTCAAGTTTAAAGTTGACTTTCTATGGACTGTAAACAATGTTATTCTACTTCACAAGCGACCAAGGGATTGTGCGATTTCCGATTTTCACTTCCGAAATACAAACCTGCACATCTTGTATTGAATGCCATGTGGCGACGACGAACGACCATCAACGTTCTGGTTAATTTCTAAGTATGCTACACGACATTCATCGAGATTAATTGTGCACAACTTGTACATTCTGCAGGGCACACCTAAAAAAAGACTAGATCAGAAAATAAAAATGAGTATAGTCTGGGGACGATAACGACCATAAACATTTTCCTCTATACTTTCTGAACTATTTTGATTCATTTGACAGAAAGTTCAATCAAACATACTTAAAAACGCTATTCAGACACGGTGGCAGCTGCAGCGCGGCAGCTATACAGATGGTTAAACCGCGTTTATACTTCGGCAGAGCGCCGAATGGCGCTTGCCTAGGACCATCCAGGTAAAGCACCGCAGTAAGGATTGAGTATAGGATACAGACGTCAAGAGTGTAACACAAGCGTAAGCGCTACGGCTCAGATTTGTACTTTTAACCAACACTACACCTATCAGAGTCCACGAATGCGAATTGGGTCCATTCGCGATTGTTGACAGTATGGTAGACGAAACGGGGAGGAAATGTTAAAACACACAGCGGTTCCGCTGCGAAACTCCTTTGCGGACAACTATGAATGGGCTCCAAGGTGGCGGGTGCGCTGCAGGATGGTGTTTATACTCTTGCTGCGGCGGAGCATCCGCCTAGGCGGAGCATCCCCTCTATCTATTTTACCTACCGCCTGCAGGAGTATGTGAGAACAGTGTGTACTGGTTAGTGTCTTCACCATCCCAAACCTATCTAGTGCCGATTCACCCGACCCTGGAAAGGTGGAAGACCTGGGCCCAGATTCATGAACGGACGAGCGGTCTCCGAAACCGCGGCGCAGCCAGAACCAGACGGCAGAATCGATGAGAGATTGCGCTCAACATAGGAAGTTCAAGATAAGTAGACAAAGGTGGGTGCCGTTCGGGCTATATCTCCGGGTTTATCGGGGGTTTACCAATGATGAATCTGGGCCCTGGCGGCCTTAGGGCTTGTTCAGACGACGCGCGTCGAAAATGCAAAATTGAAGCTGCGATCCATTCGAATTCTGGTAGAATGAAACCAAAGCTCAATCAATAATTAACGTCATTGATCGAATTTGCTCCTTTGCGTTAGTGGCGCAGTCCGGTTGCGCCTCATATAGGCAAAAAAAATTAGGCATATAATCACATAGGAAAGAAATTGAACGAAAAAAGTGAATTTTGTCAAAATTTCCATTAATAAGGAATAGCAGCCTTCTAAAAAACCCGAGCGACCAGTAAGTTTGCCTATATGAGGCGCAACCGGACTGCGCCACTAATGCAAAAGAGCAAATTCGATCAAGGGCGTTAATTATCGATTGAGCTTCGATTTTGCATTTTCGACGCGCGTCGTCTGAACAAGCCCTTAGGCAAGAATCGGCACCGGTCCTTGCTAGTGGAAGTAACACCTCTTAACCCTCTCAATACTACATTAACAGGGTAACAATAGAACCCAAATAAGTGTATGGAAACCTAAATGGTCACCGATATCCCTGATTGAAGCGCGATGACTGGCTTTGTTGGAATTGACTGAAAGCGTGACAAGAACTATGGTCAATATAACTGGCTATACGGTTGGACACGTGACTAGTCGGTCCCGACAAGAATTTCAGCAATGTCAGGATAGTTTATACTACGCGGCAGGGAGGCCTACTAATAGCCGGAGACGCAGCAGAAGTGTTATGACGATAGAAACCGCATGCCAATGTGCGCACTGGAAATTCAAAACCAGGGTCCCACCACGATTATTGATTGTACATAGTGGGTCCCACCACGATTATTGACTGTACCACATAGGAAACGTGATGGAGGGTTAGTTGGTTTATATTTCAAAACACAACAAAATTGAGTGGGACGCAAAATTATGGGAACAGCTCTACACAGGTCCCATGCTAGAAGTACCGTAACGTCTCGTGCGACAGTCGTAAATTAATACGCGCTCTCCGTGACTACGCACTTTCTACTCTACAGTTCCGATGATTATCATACTATTTACAGTCGCGAAAATTGACTTACTTCGGCTTTAGTCTTGATGAATGCTGTTTCTGTTCTATAATCTTAAAAATTTCTAAACATTAGTTCTTCCACAGTTTTCGAGATCAGTAAAAAAAGCGACACAATAGTAGAATTTTTCGTATGATGTAGTTTGCGCAGTGTAGTTTAATTAGCCAGGTTTAGGTGAATCTCTCCAATTGTCAGAGAGGAATATAATTTCCACAGGTATGTTGATCATTTATTTTCTTCAACAGTATGGCTGAAGCGCGTCTGTTGCGTAGATGTCACATTTAATCTGTTTATTCTGTTGATCTGATCGGGTTGTAAGTGTTGTTGGTATACCATATTGAATAGTTTATTCACCATTGTTAAGATTAATGAATTATTGTTCCATTTGGATAAAGTGCTTTCACGTTGCCGCCGAAAAAGTCGTCGATTAGCCTCGAGAAAAGCGGCAGATGTTTCTTCAAATCGTCCTTCACTGCGTCGGGGAGTGCTTTGTATTCGTCGGCTTGTCTTAAATGTGAAATTGACATTAATGTCACATGATACATTGATTCAATAACCTGTCACCTCTTGAATCCGGCTATGAACGCCTCGAGGGACAATGCACGGCCAGTGTTGGCATTCCTCAAATTCATCAGCGACGATTCCACCTGAAGCGATCCAGATAATGCATGACAGCATCTAGAACACAAGGTTTCATTTTTTCATCTGATTATTATTATTCTGGAATATTTTGTAATACATATTGTGATTTTGAACTACTCAACGCAAAATTGTAATGTCGCCACCTCACACCATTTTCAATATATCACCTGTTTTATGAACTTCTTTGCTTCGGGACCGAGGGCTGCCGTCTTCTCCTTGTACACCTCGCTCAGCTCCAACACCTTTTTATGAAGTGTAGGAGACTTTCCTTTGATGAATTCCAAGGCCTGAAATAGAATATAATGCTTATAAGGACAGATAAAGTCGCCTGGTACATACATTTTATCTCTGGAAAACCATGCAGCTACGCCTGAATGTTGAGGGTTGATACTATCGGAATGGGGCATATCGGTACCATACTTGTCTGGTTGTAAGGAAGCTGGTTACTCTATTCATTCATATAGCGGGTGGAAGTTATTGAATAGGTCTTATACAGAGATACAGATACTTCTACGATTTTGAATGGGAGCCGAATGCATGTCGCGCTCTTTCCATTAGGAGACCCATTTCACCGATTGCTTCATTTGAAAAGGAAAATCGTTGTTAGCCCGTTTTCAAGAGGAATCTTACAGCAGTCTGAGGATGAGAGGCTAAGTGAGTGAGGAGATATTGTTGTCACGATATTCTCACCTACATCTTGACAACTTAATTTAAGCCACCAAGGTCTCATCCCGTTCCATTTCTTTGTCGCTCGAGAAAACAATCTTGCTATGATCGCAAACATTTTGGCCACAGGCACCTCTCAGGTGAATGCCGTAAGCAGCGCAGAAAGTTAGACAAAAGAAAACCTGCAGAGTGCAAGTTGCTGACTGTTTCAAGTTGTGCTCACCTCTTCTTTGTTACTGAGACCATCCTTTTGCACTACCACCTCCTCGAATATCTTCATCTCTTCGTCGGTGATCGAGTCAAGAATATCGGCTACATTCTTCGGCAACAATTCTAGAACGCTTAACGAATTCACTAGCTGACCGTAATAATTCAATCAACCCTGCAGTCAGAAATGGATAAAGTCAAACGATTTCCAAAAATTAGTATAATGGTAGCATTCGCCAAAGAACAAAGGAATTAGAAGAGTTCATTCATTTTGTCGTTCATTTATTCCAGCCATCTACAAGTTAAGCGCTGGCGCTGCAGTATTAAGAGGCGCCACTGACACCTGCAAGGTCGAGCTATCGGTTCCCACCCAGGCTAACTTAGCCTTCAAACCCTCTGGGTATATCGGTACCAAACTTGTCTAGGAAGGTAGAGACATTGACTCGGCGGCCCCCACAAGTCATTGAATAGGCAAATACATATTCACTATACCTTTACGATCCTTAATGGAAGACGACTGCGTGTCGCCCTTGAGGAGTGAGCAATGCCACCACTTAGCCTTTATTTACAGGTTAGGAGCGAAAATGCAAAAAAATGGTAGATCATTAATTGTGCGTTGACAACAATAGGGTCGTGCACAGTCGACGACCAATACGACACGGCAATGATAAGAGATAGCGGCCGGTGTCGTATTGGTCGCGTCCAACTTCGGCATTTGCGTTGCTGAAGTTGCCGCATGCGGCGAGTAGGACACCGCGTGTGCGGCGTCGTCTCGTACAGGGATGTGTGCTCATTCGCGCGCGGCGCACAGTGCGGCGATTTGTCGTGTCGCGTTAGTCGTCGACTGTGCACGACCCTAATGTGTTCTCAGTCACCCGGCAGTTCTCAAAATCTCCTTTACATACTGTGAAGGAGATTTTGAGAACATAGCAAATTTTTATGCAATTTCGTAATCTAAGATTTCCAAATTGGATAAAAATTTGCGATTACTTTCAGATAAGAAATTAAATATCGGCTCAAGGTGTCACAATCATCGGTTGGTTGCATTACGACCGCCAGAGAAAATCGTAAAGGGTGGGTGCAATTCCCATTATAATCTCGTTGTACCAGAGCTTCAAACTTGAGCGATTAAACCTCCGATTAGTTACCCAAGCCCAAAACTCTCACAAAGGCCACTACGCCAGAACGTAGGCTGGAAAGCTCTATATACGAACCTTCGTCGTCAGCTGAAGTATCACTATTGTCTCACAAATGTTTAACGTCTTTAGTGCAATATTTCTACAGTTGACCTTGTACAAGAAAGCAGCCAAGACTTTCCCAAGAACGCAGTCGCCTGTGTTTCAAGGCGCCCTGAAGAGCAATTACTTGACTCGGTAACCAACTTGCCTCTAATGTCCGGAGGGAATTTGCTCACGTCTCGGAGTCCTCGGTGTGCCGGTGAAACAGGGCCGATCAGAAAAGCGAGCACTCCGAGCCAGAACATCATTGAAGAAGTGAGGCCATTGGCTGCACTTTTCTGCCCTTGACGGATGGTCGACGCTACTCCGAGCTCATCTCTCACTTCTCACCACAAGATCGGGATTCTTAGAAGTTTTGCCATTAGAACCATCGGGATTTCAATCTCGGCCTTTAGTCAGAAATACAGCGGACTACTTCAGGAAATGAAAGCGTCAACAACTACTACTGTTGTTCAATTTCTTTGGTTCATTTGCATTCCGTCTAGAAACCTTGCAGTAAGGAACAACACACAACGCTAAAGCACCGGCTCAATATCGCCATGGCTTACTTTAATGTTTTAATAGAGAAAAGAACTTGTGCAACAACAAAGGCTATTGTAAAATCTCTCATGAACTTCACGAGAGACAACTGAAACTAACAGCTGTTCAGAAACCACAACATGCTGCAGGAAAGTGATGAATTGCAAGTGCAAGGTCTTCCTGGCAGCCGAAAAGACAAAGACCAGACGATGGGCGATCTCGCAATAGGGGACATTTCTTGCGAACCCGCGTTAACTACTCATTCCGAGAGCATGGACGGTGTTTAGTTACCGAACAAAACTCAACGAGAGTGTTGTGGCTGCATAACAAATAAGTGACGGCTGTAGCAACAGGAACAATGGCAACAAAAACAACCACTAATAATAACAAGAATATACCCACTATAACCCCTCCAACAACACTACCTGTATGAAGAACATTTCCTCGGACAAATCCACTATTCTTCTATTCCACCTATCACCACACCATTACCAGTTTGCGACTCAATTTCAAATCTATTTGAAACAAAACCAAATGCGAAAACACCTTTTGGTCACATTTTTTTTTGCGTCCACTTGAAAATGTGTAGGTAAGTGTTTCAGAGTGGTGGAATGTACACGATAAAAAATTAATAAATCAACAATTTATTTTTAAACAGAAACAACGAACAATTTACTTGGCAGCCTTCTTCAACTTTGCAAGCTCAACCCTGACAAGTCGGTTGCGCATCTGCTTGGCCTTCATCAGCTTGAATCGCTCGTAGTCGGTCAATTTAGCTCTCTGAATATAAAACACTTATTCAACACAACAAAAATAATATGACAAAGTAAGCAAAACACAACTTTTCTTTATAACACTCCCGCTACTCCATGAATTCACTAATGAATCAGGCACGGAAAACACGAAGAAAACGAGAAAATATATATTTCAGAACATTAATTGGGGCGGGATAGCCGAGAGGTTAAGAGCTTAGGCTCAAGATGTCGATGATCAGGGTTCAATCCCGTCCCAGGCAAAAACCCTTGCCTAGCTTGGATGTAGCTGAAAAGGGTGTCGGTACCAGCGTCAGGCCCGTGTGACAGGTCGGCTGATGGAGGAGAACTGTAACGATCACAAGACGGATCGATGGTCGCATGCAAGGAAGTGGCGCTCAAGAACCTGCGATCGAGGACGATATGGCCACCCCACAAGGAGCTCAAGACAGAGACAGGATGGCAGTGTGGCACCTCAACAAATGCGGGAGCAGCACCAAAGGAGAAAGAAGACGGAGCGACTGTAATGAAAGACGTACCCCGTAACTGATCGGGATTAACACGTTGTGGAATTAAAAATTTCAGAACATTAACTCGTTTTAAGACGATGGTGTAAGTTTGAAGTATGTGTACCTATGTGCCTTGATAAACCATGCAGGATAATGAACCCAATCGTACCCTTATTTACAACGCAGCATCGATGTACTGTGCCTCCTTCAAACCACCATTCCTACCAACTACAACACAAAGGCGACCCCTTATTCAGCACTGTGAAAGCTATGACGGTATCTCGCTTAACGTCGCACATCCAGTAAATGAGCACAACCCATAAAGGAACGGAAGAGGTTACTGTGAGTTGAACTGCCCGCGCGCCTGTACATCACGGTGCTGCGCGGTCGCGGTACATCAAGTAGCCTGAGGGAATGAGGAGAACATACTCCCTTTAGGAGTGAAGTAGATATAACAGGAACTGAATGGATGGTTTCTTCACCTTCCGTTGGCCTACTGCACTGAAGCCAATAGGCTACGTCACGCGGCTGGCCCAGTACATGAAAAGACCGTAACCCCGACACCTAACAATCAAGCCAACTCTACCATACTCTTGAGCCTAAGCCAAAGTCTAAACCTAAGCGTAATCTACCTGAGCATAAGCCAAGGAAGGAACTCCGGATGGGTGAACCACTAGTTCCCCGCCAATGGAGGGTCTAAAGGATAATGGTGGAAAGCGGAACGACGGCTAAAGCATGGACTTCAAAGCCACCCGCTAAGCCACCTCGATACCGTAGATATCTTTCTTGGTTCTCTGATGACGATCCAGTCCCGTCAGACGCCATGCTACCGCGCCGCAGCCTGATGTGCAGGTGCTCGCGAAAATTCAAATCGCAGCTGCCTGCGGAACCTAACAGGGTTCCACCTTCGCCGCTATCCTACAAAACTAACTATGAACTATGATCCCAATGTTGAACAATAAATTGACGAGCAGTAGCAATCGAGGGCTACGCTTTCCTTTTCAAACACCTATTTCTATGGATTGGAGTCCTTCTCAACTCTCCAGTGGAAAAGGAAGACTCTCAACATGATATTCAAAATTGCGGAATAATAAACGAGCAATCGCAAAAAAGGTGAAGTTTTGCACCGTAGGGAACGGTGTAAAAAAATAGTCATTCCCATGCTAAACTACACAGTTAAATTATTTCAACCGAAGAACGCAAATACAACCGACGACAGGCTTCCAGATTACGTAAATCTAGTATTAGGTTAGTTATACTGGTATAGGGTTACTGCATATATGTATAACACGTAACTGTCAAAAATGCGAATCCACACGTTGCCATAAAAAAAAAGATAAAGATGAGCGAAATGAAGAAATGTGTTCTCGTATTAGTTTTCACATAAAATAGTGCAGTAAGAGTATGAAGTAAAAACCTCAACGAAAGATTTAAAAACGTACGATGGCTTTCTGGGCGATCTTCTTGGCCCATGAGGTCTTCTTGAACTCATCACTGATCTTGGCTGCGTCAAATGCCTGTCTCACTCCCTTAGTGCGCTGTCCAACACGAACGTTGACCACGAATTTCGTTAATTGGAGATCTTTCAGGTTGCGAACCTTTCGGAGAACTCCAGTGCTGGGACCATCGATGAGGACCTAGAGCAATTGCGAGATGGACACGAACGACTCGGAAGCAATATAAGCGCCTACCTTGTTGCCGTCGACAACATCAACAATGGTGGCAATCTTGCCAGCATCCTCTCCCTTAGCGATGAAGACAACGCGACCGATTTGTACCAAACGTTTGTAGACCATGGTCTGTAAATGATGAGAAATGAAAATGAAAACCGTAATCGAGACTGTATTTACAGACGAAGATGGAAATTTAGTAAATTGGCTCCTAATAAGAGCACTGAACAAGAAACTGCAAAAGCAAAGAAAAGACATGTGGAGATATAAACGGCTCAATCAATCACAGGAAACATGAAGAAAAATCACCTTTGTTGAAGCAAAGAACAACTCCAATTTCTTCGAAACAAATAAATGCACTGTCTCGCGCAAAATCGCTCGTTGTTGTGCGCTGAGTTTGAGAGTCAAACCCATAACGAATTCGTCAGGTGAAAGCAAACTCAATTCAAATGTCGATTTTCAACTTTTCGCAATTTCTTCCAACTTGAACGTTCTATTTTCCACATCACCTTCCTATTCCAATTTTGCACGAGTAACACGAGAAGGAAGTCATCCGATCCTTTTGCAAAAATAGCTCAACCCCTGATTCTCTCCGTAGAATAGGCTAAAATGAATATTGTCCAGATGTTAAACAGTATTAACAATTACTTCAGAAGTTCATAGAAGGTAAGTCATCGAATAATGGAGATCTACCGTTCCATTTACCTCTAAATGTCTAATTATTGAATGATCTCAATATCTCAACAGCAATGATAGAAGATTTACCACCTCCAATACGCATTTATCGACGACAACTAGCAAATACATCACTTACAAATGTATACAAAATTAGAAGAAAAAGCGCCAGAGTTAGTAACAGCAGCAACTTCGACGCAAACAAGACAGATTTCAGGCGGGACGAAATAAAATGCGCCTCTTGGGTATCCCAGATCGAGGATTGCTAGCTGGTGAAGATATATCCATTCTAATGAAGAAAAAACAAGAAAATTCGCAGGAAAATTTAGGCTGAGCAATGGAAATGGGAAGTGAGGCGAGTGTCGGCATTCCAGTTGGGACCGCACGGCGCACTTTCACGGTTTGCGCCCTTTAAGCGGCTTACGAAAGCTCCGATAGTCGCCGGCTGGTGGCTGCTTCGTCCGATTCTCGCTGTGGTACTCGGCTTTCAAGCAGGTCGATCAGAAGAAGCAGGTACGGAAGAGAGATTTCATGGTTGGGTAAACAGACTTGTTGGGTTTATATAGAAGTTTGCTTTACCACTGATGAGAAAGCCCGTAATTGCGGCTGAAGATGCTCGTCTTCGTAGGTTTTTGTTCGCTTTGTTGGCTTTACTTATCCTTGAATGGATTACTTTTGTCTACGTAAAGATTTTTGATGCAGTCACACCACCACCATCTTTCTCATTACCTAAAACATTAAGGAGGTGTATTGATTAAAAGCTGCGTTTGGGTTTCTTACTTTATTGCGCTTTTTGTTCCTTGGGTTTGTGTATTTCCGACGGCTATTTGAATAAGTAACTAAACTCCGTAACATCATGAACAACAATATTTCGTTGTATTTAGCAGTACAAATTCGTTTCCTTCCATTAAGAGATTTTTCTGAGTTTCGGCTTGTTCCTCCATCGGTGTCATCGAGAATTTGTTTGATTGTGGTGGTGCAATTTATTGGTTCCATCTATTCTATCTTACTTAGTTATGTAAATTCAACACTCGCGTTTGAATAAATGAATGAAACATGAACAACAGAAACCAAAAACAAAACACCTTCCAAATAAGTGAGCTTTTTGCCGCGCTATCAATTTGTCACTAGTGGCTGAAAACTCGCCCCACCCCCCCCCCCCCTGAACCCCATCGAGAGTCGTTATTGCCACGCCCTCGGCATGCGTCTATGGACCGCCCCCCGACGCTATTGGCCGGTCGGCGCGGCATGAGCGCTCCACTGACAATACGCGCTCCAAAATTGTTCAGCCACTAGTGACCTATCGATGCGTTCGCTTTTTGCGTGTGCCCGCTATGCAACGCTGAACGCATCGATAGGTCACTAGTGGCTGAACAATTTTGGAGCGCGTATTGTCAGTGGAGCGCTCATGCCGTGCCGACCGACCAATAGCGTCGGGGGCGGTCCATAGACGCATGCCGAGGGCGTGGCAATAACGACTCTCGATGGGGTTCAGGGGGGGGGGGGTGGGGCGAGTTTTCAGCCACTAGTGACAAATTGATAGCGCGTGCAACGCTTGGCGTTAAGTGGTTTGAGGGGTGCAGCTAGTATGAGTGTTGGTATTGCTGTACTTATTGAAGTTGTTAAATGGGTACAAACCTTTAACTGGGTATTCCGCTTATGATTTTTCGAACCAATTTAAGTACGCTTCCGTTGAAAAGTATGAGCTCGGGAAATTTTCTGTTTGGCTGCACCCCAATCCTCAGAGCTTGGCTGTTAATAAATCTTCATTTTATGTGTTCTGATTGAAAATAAAACATTGTTAACCCCACCACAACTGTTATTCTACGATTTCTTTTAATGCATAGTGCGAAAATGACACATGTGATGGGCATTTGTTCTCATTCACTGAAGCACTATAGCCCTGCTGTGGTTTTTACAAAGCTCCAGTTAATATGTGCATGGTACACTCTGTCGCATTCGTTCGATACCTGATTCAATATACTCCCTAGGCTAATTTCGTAACTCGCATGTTTTGTGTTTCTGCTCGTCTTGCTATTATTCCGCGTTTACACCATAGCAGTTTGTTTTTTTAAAGGTTGTTTTCTTTACGCTTTAGAAGAAATGAACAATACGCGAAGAAAAACAGTTCACGTTATTACTTTCTTCTGACTCTTGATGTTATGACGGTTTTTATTCCTTTGTTATATCAGGTGGTGCCAGGATACTTCTATTTCGAGCGTATAATTTTTGATGGATGTGTGGTGCGAAAAATTTGGAATTTTGGTGTCCGTTATTCTTGGAGTTGGATATTTGAATATAGGTGGTAATGGCTACAGGGCGCAATTCGGAGGTTATTCTTTGCCCACAACGTTTTCTGGGCAATTATAGAGTGCGTGTCGTTCAAAGAGGTCCCTCAAATATAGGACACTCATCAGTGGTGCATGTTAACGAAGCTTAGAAACTAAAACGTTTCTGAGATACTTTATCTCCTGCAATTCAGTATTAGACCCAGTGAGCCCCGCAATTCAATATATTCTTATCAAGTCGGCTTTTAATTTGCATTGCAATTTTGGTGGGTCCTCCCCACCGAATTGTTCTACGCATTTCATGCTCATGGTTAGTATAGAAAGAAATCCTCATTGCCCACCCCATAAACCTTTAATTTTCAAACCGTTTCACTGTACCCTTGTCGTGTTGCTAATTATTCTTACATGTAGCATGGTCTGTTTGTCGACTGAGCACCATGCCTTGGCGCACTCGGGTAAATAAGTATAGTCTATCATATGATTTCATGCAAATATGATGTTTCAAATTCCTGGTGGCTAACTATTTCTGGGCTAGCGCAGGGTAACATGCTAGAGCTAAATAACAGAAACAATGTTCAACAAGAAACTATTCTGCTAATTACCGCTTTTGGTTATAGACGAGAATTACTTGAATGACTTATATATTTGGAAATGCTAAATTATTCGCAAAACACTGACATCGGATGGGAATTTTCATCATTCCCATGACTATTTCGATAGATCTCACCGCCGCAGTACATCTGCTAAAAGAAAGTTGTTAGTGCGAGTGCTTCACTCTGCGTTTTTCTTCGTGTAAAATTGCATCGCCACAGAGTTGTTTAATATTTCACATATGTTTCCCATGTCGAATGCCGCTCATCTTCTTCGTTTTCATCCACAGGCTGTGCTTTCAGCTATGACGGAAGAGGCAGCTTCCACCACATCGATCGTGGCCGAAAATGGGGATAAATCAGTTGATGATGGGACCACCAAGAAGATGTCTGAAGTGAAGATCGACGATGCATCTGAATCAGCTGAACAGCCAAAAACGGAGGAGTCGGAACAAGATGCCAAAAGTGACAACGTGAGTTCGTCAATTTTATCAGTATTCTCCCATAAACAAGTACTACCACTTATCATACTTGTACAAGTGCAACGTTTACAAAGGGTTCCCTGAATGAATATTCATCCATCTTGCATTGATTCATCCTTTTTAGGCGAGGGAAAATGGTGACGATGGTTTCCATACTCCTGAGGCCGATGGAGATGTTTCAAAGGAAGGCGCAGAAGGTAAGGGTCCCTCATATTTGCTGAAACATTCTTTTTTCCCTGTTCTTGTTTTTATCTATCATTTTTCCATTTCATCTTTTTTTATTCTTATGTTTCCTTCGTTTTCCAAGCTGTGTTTAAGGCAGCGTCTGGGGGTGAAGCAGATGTATGTATGTAAAAAAGTGTATTGGATGCACCCAGTTCTGCGACACTAAAATTATCTTTGATATTCAGTGGTGGGTGATTGAATAAGTATGAATAATCGAACAAATACGTAACTCGGCTGTCTTATTCCTCTTTTTGACGTAAATAGCACCGCATTCCCGTGTAAGATTTTCTTACTAGAGCGTCTTAGAGTAAGTTCCCTAATTGTAGCTTGTATATCGTTGTACAATACTAACGTTTCTGTTGCTTGAAATGATCAATAATACGCTGCAGGGGACCTTAATAGATAACGTCACAGAAGCTGTTGAGGGAAGGTACTGTGTCTGGAGCAGAATTTTGTAAATTCGATCTTTCCATTCCTTCCTTGCGTGGTAGTGACATGTTTGATTTTTCCGATTTTAGGTGAAGACTCGGCGACCAAACTCGATGACGATGAAATAGAAGACAATCCTGCGTACATTCCTCGGAAAGGTCGGATAACACAGTTTCCGTTTCGTTCCTCGTTTTCCTCATTTCTTGCTAACAAACCATATTTTAGGTAGGTATTACATGCACGACTCCCGTGATGGAGACGAGGAAGTCGAGGAGGAGAAGAAAACAAGTCGAGCTGATGGAGCATGGAAGCATGACAGGTGAGGATGCTTTCATTTGTGACTTCCGTAGTTTCTGTTCATCTTCTACCTATTGCCTCCTCAGTTGAGTATTAAATGGGAAATGATCGATCGAAATGCAATCATCATCATCATTAAGGTATGATGAACGTTGGCAACGTCCGAAAACGAAGAAGCAAATTATGACACGCTATGGCTTCGATATTCGCGAAGGTGAAACCCAGGAGGAGACGGAATTGAACAAACGCAAAAGGGCAGAGGAAGTATGCAAGATTTTTTTTCATTTCATAGTCAAGCTTAGAGATGAAGGCAGCCGTGCTATTGCGATGTTAGAAAACAAAACTAGATCCATGGTTTCTACTTATGGCCACTCAACTGCGGTTTGGAATCAGTCAATCTTTGTCAATCATCATTCTGCCAAAACATCGAAGCATTTCTCACATATTGACATGGATCCAGCATTCCTCGATTTTCACATTAACTGACCGACAACAGCTCGTTGGTGACTCTGCCTCTCAGCTGCATGAGAGATAAGGTCGAAATTCTGCCAACTGTAGTAGTCCAGAGTGTGTTTCGCACCAAATACGGACTAATTTGTCTCTCATTTGAAATATTAAATGAAACCTGTTTTTAACAGTATTGTTTCGTCGTTGGAAGAACTTGCTCCTCAAGCCTCGTGTACTTTTCATAACACTTGTTTACGTAGATACTTAGACCCCGCGAATTTTTCTAGTATCCCAGGTCTCTCATGTGTGCTTTAAAGCGGAAACCAAGAGTTTACGGTACCTAAATTTGATACATTTGACACCTGCACTTGCTGCAGATTGTCTGTTACTGACTTCTATGATCAAATGCACCCCTCGATGAATAACAATCGAAAGACCTACTGTTATGAAAAGTATTTAAGGTGAAGAAGATACCGGAGGTCGAAAAGGAGGCGGCAGGAGTGAAGAGGCGCCAGAAACGAGAGGGTGTGTTTTGGCTTTGCGTGCAGTAGAAATGCAGTGTTTGTATGATTCTTGTTTCATTTTGAGACTCCATGTTTCAGTGAGGCCAAAACCCAGACAACGAGCGGAGAAAATACCGGAGACTCCAACGAAGACACGGCCACAGAAACCAAGCCCTCAGAAAGCCGAAAGACAGTCAGTGGAGGAGAAGAGTAGTCAGGGAAATGATATCAGCAGCGGTACGAGAGTTTGAGTCATCCGCTTTCTCATTCATTTCATATTTTAGTCTTTCCGGATCAGCAGAGAAATTCTTGTTCTATACTTTGCCGGCTGTATGGGCTCTGTGTAGATTCTAATTATCCTAGTGTTAGGTATTTGTGACGTTACCTCTTACGAGAGCCTTGATCAGCAAATAGTTTACTGCTGGTACATTAAACCCGGGGCCCGCGTGGTGCAGTGGTACCGAGGTGCTACTGACATCTGCACGGTCGATCGATCGATCCCGACTTGGGCTAACTAAGCCTTCCATCCCTTCACGTCGTGTGAATTGGTACCAGACTTGTCTGGGAAGATAGAAACACTGACTAGATATAGCGGCTGGCCCCTGCCAATCATTGTGTAGGCCAAATACGCATTATTACCGTGCCTCTACGATTCTGAATTGAATACGAACGTGGCGTTTCGTCTCTAGGGGAGTGGTCAACGCGGACACCTTTACTTTACCTTAATTATTCCTAAAACATTCCTCACTCTTTTTGGAAATCTTGACCATATCACACTGTCAACAGTGGTGTAGGTCTGCACATGGATCATAGGGTGATATATAATCGCTCCCCTTTTCGAATCGCGCTGTTATAACTTCCGCAAGGAGCAGTTCTTTCGACTTACCTTTCTGCAAGTCATTGATTTTCTTCAGATGATAGAGTAACGAGTGGGAGACGAACTCATGACGATGATGATGACGAAGTGCATGCTGGTCAACGACGGCAGGTGCGTCAGGAGCATCGACGTGATCGCAACGATCGTGGAGATGTTCGTGTTGTGCGCAACGTACGCGGCAGTCGTGGTGGTTTGAGCGGATACCGAATGGAGAGACACCCACCACCCAAGTCGGTTCTCAATCATGGTCTTTTCTTCAGCTGCTGTTGTTTGTGGAGATACGGGGAATACCTATTTGCTTTTTTTGTTATAGGGATCATCGCTTGGATACTCGCAACCGTGATGGAGAAGGAGATCGTTATCGAAAAGATCGACCTGGAGAAGAAAGAGGTTACGAAAACCACAGACGTGGAGCGATGAGAGGCACTGTACGAGGAGGTAAGTATTTACATTTTATAGCCTGTTAATATATCTGATGGCGCGTAGTACATTGATAAGAGTCGCCACTGACATCCGCTTGGTTGAGCGATCGGTCCTCTCTTTGACTAACCAAGTCTTTGAATGTTCCCGGGTCGGGTAAATTGGTACCGGACTTGTCTGAGAAGGTGAAGACAGACTTCTCCAACGCTTAGCCTGCGCAATTTTTTGTACAGACGAAACGTCCATTTTCCGTGCCTCTACGATTCGAATGGAACACAGTGCGAATGCGCGTCCTTATGGAACTGACCAACGCCGCCCACCTTTACTGGCTACAACACACCGTATAGTTGTTTTCATCGTAATTTTAAACTTCAGCTGGAGCTTCCTATGGACCACCGAGAGGGCAGTCCACTCGTACAATCAACTCATCTATTAGGACGGGAGACGGCCGAGACGTATACCAGCGTGAGGAAGTTCCTCCGCAGAGGAACGCCGGATATTCTACCAGAGGTATGCTGTTCTTTACTTTTAAGATGCATTATTGATTCACTGTATGTTACGGATGCAAATTATTATTTTCTCTAGTTCCAGAAACAGCTTCGTCCTCTTGTTCCGTGGAAAAGTGGAATTACGCCTTCTAATTTTTTTTCAGCTCTGGACAACGGCGGGTACTACGATGCGAGAGGTGGATACGGGGCTCGTGGAGGCTACGCCGGTCGCTCCCGTGGTGGTATTCCTGCCTCGCCTCGAGGAGGTTATGGCGACGCCTTCCCTGCCCGAGGATTCACTGGACCAAAGCGGTATTCGGAGCAAAGAGGGGAAATACTGCCACCTCCACCACCACCTGCTCAAATGAACGTTCCTCCTCCTATTCCTCCGCCCCAGCATAACTTCGCCATGCCCCGCCAGCCAACCGATGTCGTGTACTTCGATCCTACTCAACAGGTCAGTGCATCGCAATTATGTTTTTAAAATGTGTTTATAACTCTTCTGTGTTAATCAATGGTGGCTTTACGATTGAGAAAAACTTACAGTACCTGAATCGCCATTAATTTTTGTATTGAATGAACTTGTATGGCGAATCAATAAATGTACATTACACATGCCCGTGAGCAAATCTGCGGATTTGTTTACTCAGCCCATATGGCCATTACGAAATTTGCAGGAATTCAATGGAGCGAGATTAGACGTCGATCTGACTACGGGTTCTATCTGTTGAATGGGGAGCATTTCATTGGAGTTATGAAATTCGTACGTTGCTGAAGATTCCATATTAATATGCAGAATTTTAGGTTGGCAGACAGCCGTTGCCTCCGCGTGAAAAGAAAATAATCGAGATTGTTCCGCCATCCAATTGACTCCGGCGAGTAATATCGACGACGGCAATCTGGCAAGGGAGGCGCTAGCTGAATTTTAATCGCCGTTTCGAACGACGCTTTGATGTTCTTTGACAAATGTAGTGAGGTATTATCGTTTGATGATATTAACCAATTGAGTAAAATCGCTGAAACGACCCAGACACGTTTGAGTAACTATTAGGTTGGCACAAAAGCCTTGAGATAAGATTTTGAAAGCTTCGAAGGACATCTACTACGAGCTAATGGCTGCAAAGAAAACCGTCAGTGCTTCCGTGTACATTAGCCAGCTTCAAGAATTGACCGTTGCAATACGAGAAAAGAGGCCAAGAAGGTCAACTGTCCAGTTGCACGATAACGCTCGCCCACATATTGTTTTGAAAACACGCAGGAAGATAGACGAACTCGTTTGACATCCGTTGGCCCGTCCACCGTATTCACCGGACCTCGCGCCATCGGACTTTCACCTGTTCAGACCGCTGAAGGAAAACCTAGGAGGAAAAAAATTTGAAAATTACGACGACATCAAAATGGCAGTCGACGACCCAGTCCGCCGAAGTCTGGTCGGGAGAATTCGCTGAACTGCCACGCAGATAGGAAAAGGTTATGACCCTTCATGGTCAATATATTGTTGATTTTTAGTTTGTATTTATAAACTTATGTTACAAAAATTTTTTTGTCCGAGCACTTTTCTGCCAACCTTACAGTAGAGATAACTACTGACCAGCAAGTTGCCATCAAATAAATTCGTCAATCAGCGTGCATGATAGGCAGTTGATTCTAGTCAGTCAGAATAGATTGAAAGTGCTGATCATGCATATTTCAGACTTTTTGACTGAGACGAACCCACTCATTCGACGTGTTGCTCATGCCATCCATTGAGATCGGCACATGTGCACTTATTGGTTCTTCTGAGCTGTGACGCCATGCGTGTTTGGTATGCATCAAGTAGGGTTTGTTCTCCGATACGACACTCTTTTTTCACTCAACGCCTCCTTATTTGTTGTTTGCTCGGTTGTTTATAACATCGGTTTTGTATAATATCCATACAGTACTTGTAAAAAGGAAATGAGTCTTACGAAGAAATCGAGCTCGCGTTTTGCTTGTTGTGTCACGCCACCTTCCAGCTGTTTTATTATAACGTCGGATTGGGTTAGTTTGACTATGAGCACCCAAGTGTGAGATTTGAAAAGAATAGCATATATTTACTACCACCGTTGGTCCCGTTGCATTGTTTATTTCTTTTCTAATATTTCGTTAAAGTCTTCTATGAGGGTTTTGTTTGTTTTCTATCAAGATAGTGCAGTGCGGTATTGTACTACAGTTCTTTAAGTACATGTAGAAATTTAAACCATAGAAGATAGGTGAAACTTTGGAACTCGCAATTCAAAGGCATAATTTTTCTTCCGCTTAGCACTTGCTCAGGATGTCAGTAGATGTTGGTTCCCTGGTAATAAAGAGGCATCGGATGGTCCATTAATAAGTACGGCAATGATGCACTAAAGAACCTGCTTTGGCAAGGGCTCTTGGCTGGTTCAGCCATGCTGTGAAGTCATTCTCCCAGTTTACGGAGTGTTCTTGTTTTCTCTACTTCTTATGGATAGATTTCCAAGCTCGTAGAATGTACTAAACGGACGCACTGATAAGGTTCCGTTTAGAAGACAGCAACAATGCTCTGCCAACAAGAAAACAGCCCAGTAATTGTCTCATGTCTTCAAGCGTAAGGGTGTGGGAACCGTGAGAGGCAGAGGAGTTTTGGGTTGTACAGGACATTTCGGATTCTGGATAATAACGGCGCAAATCCACGACATTGTTTCAAGGTTTGCACCTAAAATGCTAGGACGGTCTCTTCCGATGCCGACCTGTTTGCTTACCATGGCCGTGGGTCACCTGGATCACCTGTTTCTCGTTGGTTAGTGTTCTGCTCTGCTCTGCTCGATCGGAGCTCACTCTAAAGACACGAAGAACATCGAGTTCTTCGTTCAGGGATGGTGAGGAACCCCGTCCATCATGAAAGCGGCAAGCTGGTGTAATTCAGGCGTCCCTTGGAATCCAATCACCGACGGCTCTTGTCCATTAGTCGTCATGGAATCGCATTACGTGTCCACCCGATCTGGTCTTGGACAACGTGGTAGATAGTGCTTGAAATTTTGGATAATGTTCATTGCCATAATAAATCGCGACGATTTGAACATCCTTTCCTCTATATTTCGTTGTGCAACGCAAATCACATGTTCATCCTGCTTGCGCAATGCTAAAGATTCTCCAGGAACAAGGGAGCAATTGGCATGTAGCCAATTGCACTACGGGTCACGTTTTTATTTGGTCGCACAAACACGAAATCAAGTGCAGGAAAACCTATATCCGCGCGCGGGTCTCTTGTTATCCGTAGATGGTTCTAGGAATTGTATGGATTTCGGGAGCTGTTGAACTGGGCGCCTTTCCTGCTAGTTTTCAAGTGAAGACGTTCACCTCCATCTACTAAGTGGTTGAGCAGTGAAAAGGTAAAGGTAAAGGTGTCGGCGTTGATCAGTCCCATAGGGAGGAGCCGCCGCACTCGTGTTCAATTCAGAATCGTAGAGGCATGGTGAATGCGTGTTTGGCCTATACAATGACATGCGGGGGCCAGCCGCTATACCAAGTCAGTGTCTACCTTCCCAGACAAGCCTGGTATCAATTCACCAATCGTATAAAACCCATGATATCAGTTCGAAAAGATTAGTCAAGCCAACTAATTACTTCGTAGGGTCTTCCTGAAGAACCTATTCCAATCAGAGCCAACCCTACTTTTTAACATGGTGCTTAACACATTGACGACAATGCGACCCACCGATGTGTCGGACTCTTCCGAGGTGTCGTTTTCTCCGACTTTTGACAAACTCCCGATTTTTTGTAACGTACGTATTACAAATATCCCAAAGCTGCTGCAGACATCGTGGTTCCGTGAAATATTTTTCCAAAGCACTTTTATTTACCTTGTAAACAAAACTATTTCGGCACCATTCAAGCGATCCTGTCTGTCAGATTCCGTCTAAGAAATTTTCTTTGGCCAACCGTTGTCAAACGTCATCTCTGAGGGCTGTCGAGGGCGCTGAACACGATGGTGATGTCCGTTTCCCGAATTACGGTCGAAAACGAGCCATTTCGTGAACAAAGGTGGTCCAATCCAATCAATGCCACCGATTTGACCTACACTACGTTGAACTTCGACCATAAAAGCTATCGAGAGCGCTGAACACAATGGCGATGTCCATTTATATGGTACGGAAACGTATCACGTCGAAAGAACCGTTTCCTGGGACAATTTGACCCACCCGCGGGGCGTTTTGCAGCGGGCAAAACGCGCGTTGATACCACGCGCGTGAAAACGGAAAACAGGCGCGGTCGACAATGTGTTAAACAGAACATTCGACTCTTCAGTCGCTTTAATTTGCATCAAGAGACAAAGGAACAATGAGCGGTCAGTTCACAGTCTGATGCACATTTACACATTCTTTAAAAATGACGAAGCAATATCATCTTCACATCTTTCAAATGAGAATAAGGAACACATCTTAACAAATGAATGACCAGAGGGTGCTTTCTATAAACTGGGTCATTGAGGAACCTTGCAGGTATTCCTTGAGAGAAAACTAGTTATTACATCATCAACAAGCAGTAACATATGCATCATATGTCAATAAAAGCACAAAAAAACAACTAGCGTGCGGTAGTAGGAAATCAACTAATAACAACAAAAGGAGAACACCTCTCAGTAGAGGCGAATTAAAGGCATGAATGGCGACATAAGTTCTTACTCGCCCATTACCGAATGTCAATAAAGAGCAATTGTGCGGGACCCATCAACATAGATGAGCACACAGGAGGGGACATTCTTATCGAGGATAAAGCTAACACATATTTCAAATGTCTTAATAAAGTGATAACATGTAAAGTAAGATCAGGTGATACATGTGAACGATCAATGACGAGGACTCGCGCACGGAGTAAGCAAGTCCGGGGTACTCGGGAATAAGAGATCATCGTGCCCAATCAGTGGCGTGCATGGAAATTCCAGGGTTGGGTTTACCTCGGGGTGTTGTTCCTCGTCCAGGGGCTCCACTTGTGAACTCGTTTGGAAGTTATCAGTTGTAAGCGGACCTCCTTCCAGCGCCAATTGTGGCCCAGGGTAGGTAAGAAGTCCAGGCTGATGCCCGCTGCCATTTTGCATTCCGAAACCGTTATACGCCGACATATTGGCGTTGACGTCGTTCGTTTGTCTTCCATTTGCAGGTTGCTCTTGATCATCTCCGATCTCCACATTCTAAAAAACAATCACCTGAGCACACGAACAAGAAGAAAGTAGAAATAAACAACAATCAGAAAACGTACATCGAACAGATTCAAATCCCAATGGCTCCCTAGAAGATCTCTGCACTTATCAATATCCAAATCAATTCCGTTGAGGTAGTCTTGGAAGTCCTGAAATGTTAAATTCTAGAAATTTTATGCATTACTATTCTTGTTTCAAGCAAACGCACGGCAAGCCAGAGTGTAAAGAGTGCTAGAAGGAAAATATACTGTTAAACACTAAAGGAAGGAACTAAATCGGTGCACTAAAAGAGCACAGTGGAATTCATCGATGCCAATGACGTGAAACAGTGCCCGTGTAATGGCTACATTGAATGGCATTTTGAACTTCGCCGATCTCTTGAGTAATGAGCATGAATTCACCAAAATAGTGTTATTCACGCGAACCGACAGGAAAAACGTAAGGGTTAGGAAAAACGAAAATAAAAAGATGGAAAACGTTTTTAGGACCTATAGGTTAAAGCAAGTACGTAACGGTAGCAACCCATACAAATTTATCAACTGCCGCAAAAGCTGAGCAGATAAGGGAAAGCGAACATAATCAGATTCACACACACACACACCACACGCGAGAAGAGGTAAGCCCATAAGTGCAAAAAGAAAGCCAAAAATTCAAAGTGTTTCCAAATAAAAACAGTCAAATCCATTAACAAAACGTTAAAAGTGATCCCACACATGAGCCTTAGAGTCGTTTTATGGTGTTCGCGACGCACAGGCGAGCACAATAAAAAGAGCTCTTATTAGACCAACACAATTTGCACAGCACCGGAAACAAAGGGGCAGCAACGTAATAGCTTCTAAGAGCATTTCAGGTGTTGACAAACCAACCTGAGAAAACTGCCTTTCAAGGGAGGGAGACATTGTTATCGAGGGCGAAAACGATGGGCCCGCATTCTCAAAAACAGAATTTTAAAAGCGTTTCAAACAAGTGCAAATGAAGCTGTATAGGTAGGCATGTGAATTTTTGAGTGGCCATCCAATTTCATTATTTTCACGCTGTTGAGTAGATCGAGTGATTACCTAACCACCTCACCTTGATAACAAGACAAGGCTGCAAGGAGATAAACGGTATCCTATTTTAGCCAAAAAAGCTTGAATCTACTCTGTAGTGAAGCGTACATTAGATAATTATACAAATCCGTACGATTTAGCTACTCCAGGAGGAACCGATGAAGGAAACAAAAAATGAAACAGCACAAAAACCAACCTGTGCCTGTACTTGACTAGAAGAGGTAACGTCCCCGTTTTGCATTCTCTTCTGAGACTGCGCACCAGTCTTCGTTGCGGTGTTGCGAGATGGAGACGCGGTCATTTGTATGTTCGAAGTAGTGTTATACCTTTGAAAAGATGAAGTAAAAGCAGCGAAGTCACCCTCGCACATCTCAACTTACGAATTCCTTCCCAAGGGTTGTTTACTATTTCTTTGCATCTGAATCTGAGGACTTCCTGATGATCCAGGGACCCATTCATCAGTGACATCCGCTATTATGGGCCCATCACCACGGCTAGCAGCAGCAGCGACACCGCGAATTCCACCAATATCGACCATCTCTCGTTGAAGGCGATCCAAGATCTGTCAAAGGAACAACATAGTCTTCATGTGAATAATTACACGAGCACAAGTTCTAAACAAGCGGTCAGTTAAGAAACACAGCGAACATCGAGATAAGCAAGAAACTTAAATTCTATAAGAACTGGCACCCGATATGCTTATAGTTAAAGAAACAATAGGTGTAAAAACAACAGTCCTAAATGTCGGCTAACTCACATCCGTTAAAGTGGAAGCATTATTTGAACTCGAGCTCTGACTCATTCGCATACGTTTCTGGGGCGGTTCGTCGATAGCCAGCACTCCTCTCTTCATTACCCGTTTTCCAACTGTCGAATTCGGCTGCATCATTGCAACAAGGAATTGTACCAGCTAAAAAAGTATTGTAAAAGTAACATTAGAAGAAAACTGCTATCAACAATAGGAAGGTACATCTGGGAAATATTTCAACTCAAGCAAATCGAATATTAACGGGATGGCAGGTGATACAGGTGCTCATTCAGAAAATCGCTCAATAATTTGACCCATATCATAAATCGAAAGCGTTGCGCGAAGTGAAAAGTGGCTGATTAATGTTACGCGAATAAAATCAATACAGTTAATCGGAAGGGCAGAGGACCGTTTTGATGAGATGATGTACTTCATGTAGAGTCTGTCAAGTTTACCTGTATCACCAGTCGCCCGGTTGATCACCAAACCTGGCAAATTAAAGATGTCTTTTAAGAACGATCTCATGAATTTCTACAGCAAATAATTCAAAAATAATCGATAAGCAGCCGAGAACACTAAATGATGGAAGAATCTATTACCTTTGTTACGACCTGCTGCTGACGATTATGTTGCGCTCGTAGCAAGGTCACTTGCTCCCATAGCTGCTCGTTCTCTCTGAGTGATAAATAATAATGCGGAAATAAAATATATTAGAGAAGTTTAATGCGTACTTGACTAGTTCATGCATTTTGCTGTCCGTTGCACGCTGCTTCTCGCGTAGTTGGCGCAATTCCTCCATCACCAGTTGAACAGTCGCCTGGGCTTGGACGCCATTTGCTGTGTTTTCACTCGCCCGTGATGACTGCTGGGGAATAAGATATATTAAAAACGAGCCTATACATACTATTGTAGACTGAAAATATTCTCCGTAAATACTTCAGTGGCAGCTCAGTGAATAATGGTTTGTTCCCCTTGAACAAACAATTCGCACAACGACTATAACCACTGACGCAGAAGTAGAACACCCAGTAGCAACATAGTAAGGAACTCTCTTCAAGCGACTTGAATTTGACCCGCTGGCAAAACATTTTTCCGCCAACTTTTTGCCTTCATTTGTCGCTGATTCCCGTGCATATCTACAAAGACATCGACAAAACTAACATTCTACGTTAAGGGTCATAAGATCGATCGATTTCTGGAACTCCCTCAATTTTTATCACCATTTTTTTATTAGCGAATGCGAATTACTTAGCTTATAAGCACCAAAAGTTGGTGCGTGGTTCAACTACTTTGCCAATACTAGCGAATTCAAATACGCTTCCAACATGGTTCTGATTTCCAAATATGGATTTGGTTAATTCGGCAATCCTAACGCCAAAAATTTGGTCGCCTTGGGCCTTCGATGGATGACCTTGTGATCACATGACGGGCGTACTCTGGCCGTTAACGCATCATCATGTGCATGAGTACCGCGTGAATAGTTGATGCGACGCCCATCTGCTTCAGTCACGACAACGTTGGACCCATCAGCGCCTAACCTATTTTGACCTCGCCCTTGTGGTGAATCTTGCGATAGCGGCGGTTCGACCCAATTACTACACTTGTTTTGATTCGAATACTCGTGGAAACAAAAGCAAAGAAGAGGTTACTTTGTAAACATAACTTATCAAACACACACCTTTCTCTTGATATTTACTAGATACTCAGGATGATCTCGAATGAAATACGGATGACTAAATTCGAGATGATCTTGATCCGACTCTGTTCGTGCCAAGGAACCTCGATCCACGGGAGTCATCTTCCGGAACCCGTCTAAAATGAATACTCAGCGCAAAACTTGCAAAACAGAAAAAAACATGAAAATCCTCTATCCTATCCAAAAATAGCATTATAAGCAAACGAACTTACACATATTCAACTGGCGAATGAGACTGTTGAGGTTGTTGTGCTTGAAGAAATGAGGTAAAACATTGCGGGAGAATGAATAGGGGTCAATAATGTGGAAGCTGTATCCAGACTGAAACCCAAGAACATCAGAAATCTCGCTGTCAGACTGGCTCACAATCGAGGGAAGGATTTACACACATTTGAGAGCATAAATTTTGAGTGACTAATTCGCGAGCTTCAACACAAGCAGTAATTCCATGAAGTATTTAGAGTAAAAAGAACCCGAACGGATATACTGCTTATCAGTACGAATAAGGCTAGTTGAGCACAACTATAGCCGTAAACATGTGTTTAGGCTACGCTGTTGTAGGAAAGAAACCCACATCATCCCATCGAACAATCTGCTGGTATTGTGGATCTTCAACAATACTCCATAGCTTGATCAAGAACAGTGGCATTTTCTCGTCTTCCTTGAAGCTTGGTATCTGGACAACGGACTGAAACAGGAAAAATGAGAAACCCAACTAACTGACCTCAACTTGGAAATTCGGCGTTTAGTTGAATTCACAAAGAAAAGCGTAATAGGGAAACTGTAGTACTCCATGTTGGGGTACTACAGTCACCGTTTTTAACCCCATAACTGTAGTACTATTTGTGCTTCCCATAAAAAACGGTCACGATTTTGCTTAAGAAAAAATAAAAATAATTTTAAATTAGATTATTGGCACTATTCTGTCTTAACGGACACCAGCACTCGAGTTTTTCTGTAGTCGAAATTCGCTGAAACATTGCACAGGTGAGTATTTGAGGACGCTGATCACGAATCCGAGGTCCGTTTTTCACGTGGGTGGTCTCGGACCACCCATATCGACTACTCGGATGGTCCAGTCAAGAACACCGATTCCGCTGAAACTTTGTCTATGGGGGTTTTCTGGTGTCCTGAACACGATAGTGAAGTTCGTTTTCCAAATGGCGGCCAAATACGGTAGTTATATGTGAGTACCTTTCGGCCTTACCTGGTGAGACTCACCTATAGCTACCGTATTCGACCGCTATTTGGAAAACGGACTTCACCATCGTGTTCAGGACACCAAAGAATCCCATGGACAAAATTTTAGCGAAATCGGTGATCCTGACTGGACCACTCAAGTAGCGATTAGCGTGAAAAACGGAGAGCAGATTTGTGTTCTGGACCCTAATTAACCCCAATAGACAAAGTTCAGCGGAATCGGTGACCCTGACTGGACCACCCAAGAAGCGATTTGAGTGGTCCAAGACCACCCACGTGAAGAACGGACAGCAGATTCATGATCAGCGCGCTCAATCACCCCCATGTGCAAAGTTTCAGCGAATTTCGACGACTGGAAGAAAAATCGAGTACTGGTGTCCGTTGAGTTGAATAGTACCTAAAGCCAGGATATGAATGTATCTCCGCGTCTGCGCAATTTTGTGGTAGTGCTGCTAGAAAGAATCTTGCACGTTAGGACCAATAACAAACAATCCGCACAGGGAATGTCATAAAATAAAGTGTCGGTACAGAGAAACCTACAGACATGGCTTCATACTATATTAGGCCTATGGTATACTCCGGCAATGGGCGCGTCACTTGAAAAAAACACTTGAAAAAACATCAACATTTTCGGATGGTGGCCGACGATATGAATGTCCTTAGAGAAAATTAGAGAAAAAAAAAAGAAAAATCACCTGTTGCTGCTGCTGTTGTGGTTGTTGCGGTTGCACTTGCTGCACCGGCGTCACGATCACATGAGGATTCTGGGAAGTGACCACCTCCACTTTCGGTATCCGATTTGGATACATGTCAACTGTAAAGGACAAATTTATGAGATAAACGAATACGAGTGATAGACACGGCACAAGTAATTACTGAACTGGGCGGACAAAAAAAGGGCTGCGAGAAAATCAAGGTGAGCATGATGACAAGCGGCCACACATCTCCCAGGCAACAACTGTAAATCCGCCGCGATTACGTCTCTCGGACAGTGGTCGAAGTTATAGGCAATTAAAGTAATAAGAGCAGCGAGGATGCCGATATTGATCAGGCATAGTGTCCACAAAATTGACGTACATACGAAATTAACTTCTCTTGCAGTCTCGGTTTCGCGACCTGACTTGGAGGTTCACACACCACTTCTATAAGTAGGTAGTTGTTTTAGCTGAGTTTAGATTGTTCGGCCCGCATTAATCCGTCATTTAAGCTCAGCTCATTGCAATAATCATTTATCTTGAATGAGCTTGAATTATTTGATGTGAACGATCAGCAATCAGCAATTACTAAGAACAGCGACCAATCTATTGGAAGGGCGGACTATGTGATCATAAATGACACGAAAACGATTCCAAAGATTCCTCGAACAGTGCGACATTTCGATATTTATACGAGAATTTCCTTCTTTCTTAAGACCCATTCATACTCGACAGCAACGCAGCGCTGAAACACTACTGATTCTCTAAAAAAGTTTCTGTCATGTATTCAGACATTACTGTTATGCCTTGCTGCCAAGTATGAATGGTCTTTTAGTCTGCGTATCTTTTGAAAAACAACAGGCTGAAACCTCCTCAAGGTGCTCATTGGGGGAACTGCTCGAATTTGCTCGTATTTCAGCAAAAGACGTCTCATATCGCTGTAACCTGTTGATAAAACGAGACATCGATGACGGAAATTTTGAAACCGTATGTCTGCTTTGTGGAAAATGCATCAAATAAGCCCTTTCTTCGCACAATATCAAGATGACGAGAGAATTGATCGAAGTCGGAACTTCACAGTCGCAATTTTACCGGGAGCTCCAGCTCTACTACATGTCTTTTCATCTTGTTCTGCGACTTGTGAGGCTTTATGAGGGTTTGATCGTTCAAGCATCAACGGAGCTTACCAAGAGGCATGGAATTTTCCCAGCGTGTAGGGACACTGTCGATTGAAAAACCATTTGTGACTAGAGAGAATTAAGGATAGTCCGCACTTAATGAAACTAGCGAAGTCTAAAAATTCTTAAAGACCATGATATGGCATATGTTAAGACAAGAAAATTCTCCGCTAAACGAATAATTTGAAATACTGCTGAAATACGAAACCGAATGACTGACTCATTATTGGCACCAGAAATCCCGCTGAGCGAAGAACAGGTGAAATTTCTCACACCCTAAAGAAAACAGAGAGGAATTGCACTGTAGCGGCAGCAAGCAGCAAAGGTAAAAGCGAATGAGAGCACGTTCCTAGCGAATAGCACGAAGAAAAGGTTGGGATGACGCATAAAAGGCTGTGGTTTCGCAACGACTACACCGCCACCACAGTTTCGTGAGGGGTTCTGTAAGTAGGAAACTAAAAAGAACACCGTAAACTTAAAAATCACCAAGAAACATCGTTTTACACGGTCATCATGGGTAATGAAATCTCTCACTGACCTTGAGAGAAGGAAACACAAAAAATCGAAGGTATTTTCGCAAGAAAAGGTCGAGGAGGAGCGATGACGGATGGCAGGGCACAGTTATGCTCAGGGCCGGCGTTTCGTGAATAGTAGTGTCGTAGGAGAAAAATGGTGCTGGGGCGGAGGCAGGTGCTCCGACTCGGGTTGGTGTGACGATGGTTAGCTGGGTCGGGGACGGGTATGGCGTGAGCAGCAAACCAGAAGGCGTGTGTGACCTCATCGTGGATGCATGACCCACGGGCGTCCATCTCGTGAGACGTCGGATCTCCAGTTCATGTCGGATCCTTCGAAGTTATGTGATTGGTGCGGTCTCTGGTGTTATTGTTTTCCAATTTAGGCTGACAGACTACTTGTGTGAGCTGATTGGGCTTGTGAATCACCTGTACGTGCTCTTCAGCGATCTCTTGGCTACAGGTAATTCGAGAAATTCGAAACTACAATAGCTCAAGAGAGGCTGTTGGGTTATCGTTACCAACATCTAGGAACGTTCAGAAGGCAAAGGTAAAGACGTCGGCGTCGATCAGTCTTTAAGGACGCATTTTCCCGTTCCATTCAGAATCGTAGAGGCATGATGAATGTGCACATTTGTCCTATACAATGACTTGCAGGGCTAGCCGCTATACCAAGTCTGTGCCTACCTCTCCAGACAAGTCTGGTACCAATTTACCCGATCACGGAGGTATGGAAGGCTTGGTTAGCCATGCCGGGATCGATCGCTCAATCGTGCGGGTGTCAGTAGCGCCTCTTACCACCGCACCACGCTAACCTAATTACGACACTAAAGATCGAAAATCCGTCCTGTTTTACTCAGGGTACTCGTGACGACAGTCTAGACGATAAATGTGCCCCTTGTCGTGAACTTAACGTTGTTCGACAGCTGTTGTTTTCGGTACTCCCTACGACCCAGTGTTTGCGTGGTTTTACAGGGTGGCCCAAAATTACGTTCACACATGTCTGACCTTTCATTTCTCTTGACCTACGAGTCAGGAATGAAATGTTTTAATTTCCTACGCTAGCTGTGCTTATGCTTAACTGAAACACCAACTACTGCGTCCCAACAATAACCAGCTTCTCAATGGCACCTTCTCATTCGCTGAGGACACACTGATCAAACAACTAGGCGAGGCACGCTACCGGGACATCATTTCTTCAGACGAAAAAATTCCACTATGGAAGCAGCGCTGAACCACCGAAGCGACCGTGTACTTGTCAAATCAGTAGCCGGAGCCAACGAAATGGGAAGGATCTACGAACGTTGCGGTGGTCCGAAGTCAGTCATAATTTGGGCAACTGTCTCCTATTCTGGGAAGTCGCCGTTGTTATTCGTTAAAAAAGGAGAAAAAAATAGAAGCTAAAATTCACATGGAAGGCCTTCTGGAAAAGCTTTTGATTCCTTGGATCAGTTCAATTTACAAGGACAAGTCATTCATCTTCCAGAAAGATCCAGCACCAGCTCATAGAGCGAAGGTCGTGCAGGAGTGGTGACGCAACAAGCTTCCCAACCTCATGAGCGCAAAAGCATGGCATTCCTAGAGCCCTGAGCTCAACCCTTTGGACTACTCTATTTGGTCCTACATGGAGACCTAGGCCTGCTCTACATGCCATGATTCGCTTGACTCGCTGACGTTGAGCCTTCTGAAGGCATGGAACGGAATGCCAATGGACTATGTGCGTGCTACGATGGATGTATTTCCGCGTCGTCCAAAGACTTACGTTCTCCCTAAAGGAGGCCGTTTCGAAATCTGATTGTGCAATTTTATTTGTAATTGGGGTAGTAATGCTATGCTAAAATTCTAGACTCTGATGTCTTTTATGCCCGTTCTTATGACGATTAATATTTGTGAACGTAATTTTGGGCCACCCTGTAAAAGTTTTCCATCACTCTGTACGCCATTTTCACGATCGGGCCCCGTCCTTGAAATAGATTGCTTTTCAAAAGTGAAGTTGTGAAACTGTGGGGTGGGAATACATCTAAAACCCCTATCCGGAATGAGATACGAACCACGTTAGGAATACGGAAAGATGCTAGAATTACGGTGGCAGTTACTGCTGGAGGTCTGTACCCAGAGTGATTATTCGAAATCGTTGGCGATGGCAGCTGCCATCATTAACATTGTACATCGTGCAGCAACATATCTTTTACTCATTTGTACATTATTTAGCGAGTGGAGATATCACGAGGTTACGATTACTGCGTAGAATTGCTTAGTAATGCATTGCCAACGCCTCTAACGAGCAGTTTGGGTATTCCTGTTGAACAGAAAATTGTAATAAAGGGTGTTTTTTGTGCTAATTCGATTTCGTTTCACATATTCTGAAAACAACGGGAAATTCCTGGCATTTTTTATGCGGAAAATGGATGCAGATTCGTGTGAAATGGTGAGAAAATAGATTTCATTAGGAAGGTTACGACGTAGATATATTCAAACGTCCAGCATGGGAATTATTCTTTGAGAATTGTAGTTTGAGAGGGTAGTGGAGTATGTGCCATTCGCCAATGAAGGAATGGTCTCATTCCGTCATTTCTGATGTTAACTTGAACGTGAACTTCAGTGTTTCATTAGAGGACGCGCTACACGATCGTAATCTACTCAAAATGATAGAGGCACAGTGAATGCATATTTGGCCTGTACAACGACCTATTGGGCCAGCTACTGTATAATTTGTGTCTTAACTTTGTCAGGCAAGTCTAGAACCAATCATTGCGCTCCTGGGATGGAAGGCTTGGTCAACCCGGGCGATGATCGATCGCTCGACGATGTGAGGTTTTTAAAACAGTACCACGCCATCCCTTTAGAACCTTATCGTTACTATAGGAAGATCATAATACTTGTACCTCGCTGGAAAGCGAAGATGTTCATATGAGCATTTTTTTCAAAAATTTCCACGGAAGATCTTCAAGTTATATTGAAAAGGACAAGGCAGGAGCGATCAAGAGAGAGTTGGCGTGAGAATCTCACTAATAGGAAGAACTCACGCTCACTCTGTCGCCTAGGGCCCCACTCACACTCTGCTGCAGCAGCATTTCAGCAGTGATGCAAGGGCTGCTACGCACTGCGTAGTGCCCCCTTTATTGTTGCTGCAATACTGCTGCAGCGAAAGTATGAGTGAGGCCTATGGCAGCTAGTGGCATGATAGCGGAAGGGTAGAAGATGCTCATGTTGTAGAGGATGTCACGGATTCTCGTCAACGGTGACGCAGAACTTTGATGCAGAACTAGGGCGCTCCGTGAAAGCGGATTAGCCTCGTAATGTTCTACATGAAGCTTCGCGCTGTGCTCTTGTTATGCTGAATCACGATTTTGAACTTTTGGCGCCAAAATCCCTCGAAAAGCGCCCTAATTGAACGTCGTAAGCACAGGATTAATTGTGCTGCCCTGTTTGTCGCGAATGATGAGGAATTTCTCGATGATGTATCCAAAGCTGGCCACCGCTGCTCGTGTAAATCGACACCTCCGCAGAAACGAAAGTTGCTAGGCGAATACGAATGGCTAGCTCATTAGGGTAAGATAACTCGAGGCTAGGTAGCGGTTAGCGGTTTGAACATCAGTAGCACTCAGGTTCATCAGCTAGCACTCAGGTTCATCTCCCGCCCGAAGTACTATTTTTGGATACTCTGTGGGTTGAGGTGAGGAGGATAAAAAGGTAAAGGTAAAGGTAAAGGTAAAGATGCCGGCGTTGATCAGTCCCTGAGGACGCGCCGCCGCATTCGTGTTCCATTCAAGTCGTAGAGGCACAGTGAATGCGTATTTGGCCTGTACAATGACCTGCGGGGGCCAGCCGCTATACCAGGTCAGTGTCTTTACCTTCCCAGACAAGTCTGGTACCAATTTACCCGACCCCGGAGGGATGGAAGGTTTGGTTAGCCCCGGTCGGGATCGATCGCTCGACCGTGCGGGTGTCAGCAGCGCCTCTTACCACTGCACCACGCGGGCCCGAGGAGGATATAGAGTGCTGAATTGTGACATTTGACCTCGTTGTTGAAGCATCTGACAAGCAAACTCTGAAAGATCGCTCGCACTACCACAACGACACAACGACAGATCTGGTAGTGATAGCAGTGATAACCGACGCGAATTCGATGCTGCCGTGGGTCAGCTTATACCCGCCCACATTTGTTCAATAGCAGAAGCTGATTACTCGTCAACTTCGAATTTATTTCTCGTTCACATTCATATTAATATTGCTCAGTTTAATTTGGGACTGTTTGTGAAGAACAACACGCTTTGACTAGTGAGGGAAATGCATGTCACGGGTCAGCTCGTATCCGCCCACATGTTCATGTTCCGGCAGCTCATGCATACAGCGTTTCTGTGCATAGCCAGTATATCGCCCCATACCTTGATTTTTGCGAGGGACCTATCACCATCGGGTCAGCGAAGGCTTCCGCTTTATGTAGGGTTAAGTCGCTAAACCGCGATTTATGGCTGATAACAGATAACATGATTAAATAGGCAGCAGGAAAAGCCTTTTGCAAATGGGAACTCCTTGTGCGGACTTGCCTTTCAGTACCTAAACTCAGTAGTTGGAAAGCTTAGCTCAAAGCAAGTAGTACTGAAGGCTTCAAGATTTGTCGTAGAAATGCGATCAGAAAAACTGTTGTCAGGCCTAAGCTTGTCACGAATCATCAAACAGGAAAGGTAATGCATTTCTCGAACTGATCTACGACATTCGGCTGAAAAGTGTTTAGTCCATCAACTGGACTACATCCCAAGATAACGGTGCGAATGGAGATCCTGTCGGTGCTCACATTTTCAGTGAACAACAATTATATAAGGGCTGACCCACTGCTGTGGCAGTAAAACCAGAATATGAATGCATTTCCGTGATGCCTGCGCAATTTTGTGGTAGTGATGCTAACAAGAATCTTGCCCGTTAGGACCAATAACGAACGATCTGCACAGGGAATATCATGAGATAGAGTGTCGGTACAGAGAAACCTATAGACATGGCTTCACACTAGCGTCACTTTCTGCAATTGCAGCTGGGAACAACCCGTATTACCTGCTCGGGCAACGCTACAGCGTCCTGATATTTTCAGATGTTTAAAGTTTGCAGGCGGGTATCGCCAGTGGGAAACGCAAATCCAACTTTAATGACACCGCTTATTATAGCTGATTATAGGAGTTATTGCTTGCCTCATCCCATCGAATTAGAGGACGAACGAATAGGAGGATTAACCATTTCGACGTTCTCGGACGTTCGCTCCTAGCACTACGATTAGAAGATCGGATACCAAATGATATTCGCTTAACGACCATGAAGAGCTTAACGCATTTGAACATGGATCTGTAGAGCTCAAAATGTGCATTATAAGCCATCAACTGATATTGCTGAGTTACTGAATTGTCTGTTGCTTCCTGATGGAAGCAGTGTTAGACTCGATCCCACTCACCGCACTATTAGACAAGATCCCACTCACCGCACTCTATTGCTCCGAGAAAGTCTTTCAAGCCCTTGCTAAAGGCTGCCTTACCTACCTATGAGGAAGACAGTGACTTTGGAAGCTAATTCAGATTCACGCGCAGTATTCGTGCAAGAACCCGATTAAGGTCCACTCATACTCGAAAGCAGAACAGTGAAGTGCCATGGAACGTTGTAGGAGCAGCGCTACGGTCGCGTTCACGCTTTCGGAGTAGGTAATGACAAGGTTTACTTCCTTACCACTGCTGCAGAAAAGTGACGTGAAGTGTGGGGTCATGTCCGTGGATAATGGTGCACTCAACTCAGACCCAGCGCGAATTGCCGGTTGCTGGTCCTAACACGAAAAGTACGGCACTCCAGTAGCATTGTTGAAGAGGTACGTGCTCATCGCGAGGCCCTGATTGACAGTACCCTAAAGTCGGTCAGATAACTCCGCCCTGCGCGCCGCAACGCGGCGTATCGATCGATGGTACTCTATAGATATGCTCTTCCCTTCTTGATGAGTGTCCTCTTTCTCAGGATTCAATCTGTTTCATGATTTTATTGTATTTCTTCACGGCGTCTGGTCCTATCTTGTCCACGGTTCTTCCATAAACGGTGTCGAAGGGAACGGGAACTTCGTCGACATTCTCCCCCTAACAGCCAATCTTCACCTGCGCATAAAGGCCTGGCACCAATCTGCGGACGCTTTGAAGTTACTCCGTCCTATTTCCCTTGCTAATCACAAAGCTTCCGCCTTAAAGTCTTTAATCAGCACAGCTCCGTTTGGTGCTCGTTTCTGAGTAAGCCACGAGTACATCACTCCCTCAATTTCTGTCCTCAATTTTTTCCTTTTCTCTCCTCCATCTTCAAATCATCTTTCTATCAACCTCAAAATGAAGAGCTGCAGCAGCAGCTCCATGCTCCTCGCTGAATTCCACCGCTTCAAGTTTGAAGGCATGATTGTGTTGTGTTGCGTTGTTGTGATTGTTGTATATGATTTTCTTCTGGCTATTGGAACCATAAATTCACAAAGAAGCCTCCACAATGAGTCCCTAAACAGGTGTTCGCAGGTCTAGCTGTTGAATTCGTACCTGAATGCCCATTCATATTGAGGAAAACAATAGCAAGGAGTTACTAAATTCCTAATCATATCTCTTTTAATGCTAATTGTCCGTAATCTGGCTGTTTACATCGTGTTCGACCTCGCAACGTATTACGCGCAGGCGTATCGATGACCGCGGTACGCCGCGTTGCGGTGCGCAAAGGGTGGATTTATCTGATCGACTTTAGGCCTATGGTATACTCCGGCAACGGGTCCGTCGCAGCGGAGCTAAAAAAGCATGGCTCGCCTCTATATTGCGCTGCAACTGGGTTTTTCGTATGCTGCTGCGTGTGAGGACTCGGAGCAGTGCTGCCCGACCATCGCAGCTGGCGCACTGCGCTGCGACAGGCGTCGCAGCTTGCTGCGACGAAAGCCACAGTACTGTCCTGAGAGGATCTGTACCATTCTTTTTGCTCTCGCGGTAAACTATCCGAGTCCCCGCACACAGCAGCATACAAAAAACGCAGCTGCAGTGTTGCATAGAGGGGAGCCATGCATTTTTAGCTCCTCACCGACGGGCCCGTTGCCGGAGTATGCCATAGGCCTTATTGTTAGTGTAATTCAATGTAGAGCAGTAACAAGTGGGTGGGCGCATTTCTGCAAGAGCTACGGCCTTTACGGTGTCGGGACCAGTGTCATGCTAGTCCCGACAGGAGTGAGAGTTTCCATATAGTTTATTATAATTTATCTAACAAGCATAAAGACACAACCATTCGTTAAGAATACAGTAAGGGAGACTCCCTCCATCACAGGTCGGAGAGGGCCGTGGCCCTCTGAGGTGACCACGATACCGTGACATGCCTCTCCTTCCAAGTTTGTCGGCCTCGACAAAACATGCAAAATTATCAGACGAAGGGCTCTTCAGCAATACAAGGAACGAAAATCGTAGAATTAGTGTAACGTCGAATGTTTGGACAGGGGAAACACACTTTAAGGCAAAATTAGGTATATTTCTACAGAACGTGATGGCGACAGATACACGTAATGCCGACATGCCTTTCTCTCGGAACTTGTCCTCAAGAAGCGTCATGGACCTCAATGAGGGTTATCATCGGTGATGACGACTAATCTTGGACGTCAATGAGGGTTATCATCGGTGATGACGAGTAATCCGCCTCTGCTTTTGAACAATTGTGCAGGAATAGTGGTTGATAGAGCTGCGTTCGTTGACTGGGCAGCTTCAGACGCCATAGGCTTCTTGATGGTTGCGTTGCTCCCCCATCTCAGGTCCATTCTCCTCGTTGATGTTGAGGAAACGTCGACAACTCTAGTAGTCCTCGTTGATGTGGAAAATGTCCGTCCTGACATCACCTACTTAAATAGAAGAAGAGCATCGTTGACACTTCGTTCGGAAAGAAGGGGTTTCCCCGTTCCTTAGTTTCCATATAGTTTATTATAATTTATCTAACAAGCATAAGGCACAACCATTCGTTAAGAGTACAGTAAGGGAGACTCCCTCCATCAGAGGTCGGAGAGGGGTGTGGCCCTCTGAGGTGACCACGATACCGTGACACCAGCAATGACGACGGGATCGTTGCCAACCGGCTAGGGTCGATCGCAAAAATCCATAACTCCTTGCATTAACCCACGTAGCTTTGAAAAAAGAATAAAGCGTGGTAACACCGCCCACTCGTTTCTGATTGGGTGACACGGAATGATGACCACCGATCGATAGCTGGTGACGCCGTCTTCTCGGCTGTGATTGGCTGAAGGACAACTATGACGTCATTTTTCGTGACTATCGATCGATGGGGGGCGTCGCGCCTTTGAGTGCAGCGCCGCAGGTGTCGGCAGGCGGTCTCGGTGCGAACGATGCGCACTTCTCTGCTGGATGAGTACTTCACGGACGAGGAAGAGTCCGAATGTCCTGACATCGTCTCCGATCACATCAGGGACGTCGCCGTCGATGGACACTCGTGCATCACATGGGACGAAATCAAGGCAAGACTGCCAGTTAGAGTTGAGGTGAGCTATCATTTCTCTGTCGAATGGTCCTGATTCTCGAGAGAGTACTGTTTTTGATGCTATGGAGGTTGGGGAGTTTGCAGTAGAAGTGTGACACTTGCTCTATTAAATGGATACTTAGAGGTCAAATTTTCCTCAAACGTCTATTTTCAAATCCTCCATGCTTTATCACCAATCTGAACAAGAGGAATTCAATAAAAAATACGACTTCGAGAATTTGCTACTCCAGCTGCACCCCCAACCCACATAACTTCTTGTTTTCGTTCGAAACTGTTTGTGCGCTAACACCAGCGCATTACTGAGGAACTCTTTGATAAGTATTGTTCTGATGACACTGGATTCGCCCCAAGAATTGCCGCATGGTTAATTTGAGCTCACGTCCTATTGTTAGGCCTGTCCGGGTCATCAATGCAACATTAACTACCACTATATTTAGGATGAACATGTTCGGGCAGGTTATATTTTTATATTTTTTCAAACTACGGTAATACAACATCAAATAAAAATAATGGTGCAAACCAAACGCTGCTCGTGATCATTGGCATTGGATACAACTGAATATAATAAAATGTACTGGCTTGTTCCGGATATATGACGGAAGAAAGGTCATCTAGCTTGGGGCTAAAAAAACATGTCGAACTGAATGGGTGACGATGTGGACTTCCTTTTACAGGACCTCTACAACATCGTTATCAGAGGTTATGGGGGTGGCGGGCAGAGTGCAGCCGGTGGAAGTGTTGTACTTACTGTACTTACAATTAGTAGAGTCCTCAAAGATGGCAAATTGTTTTCAAATGCATGTGTTCAAATTCTCCATACTCTAACACCAATCTGAACAGGTTTCTGTGCAAAAACGCGTCCTCGATAATTTTTTCTCCAGCTTTACTCTCTCCAACCCACATTACCTTCGGTAATGTATCAGCTGGTCTCAATGTGCCTGCACGGTCCAGCAACACCGCAAGGAAATTAGAAAAGATTTTTAAACATGAAGTTTTTTGCCGTTTTTTAAAGTACGTAGCTGTGCGAGGCATTGTGTCACAATGATGCTCCACATTGAAAGGGAAATGTGCGCTTCTCCACTACATGTTCTTTTTTTAAATTCTCTACGTAAACGTGAAGCTTTGATAAGTCTTGACAACATTTGTACGACTAGCTTACTGCGTTGTCCTTTCGGTAAGACATCGACTTTCTATAATGATTATAGTGATATCAAACTGAAAGCCTTTATTTAGAACTGCCTGAAGATTGTCTGTAACCAACATCGCAGGCGCACGGGACAGGTTACAGATCTGGGAGATGGAAGCGAGGTACGGGATCTCTTAAGAACGGTGATAACGAAAGCACTTTCGTTCAACGACCTGCCGTTCACCTGGCGAAGGTAGGTTTCCGTAGCTAGGCCTCATGGAAAAGTACGATTTACAGTGTTTTTATAATATAGATTTCAGTGCTTCTATCGTATTTCCTCCAACATCTCGGCGCAAGTGGTTATCCAAAGTTTTTGCAGGTTTTGTGAGTTGCTGTACGATCCTCTGCGGCATTACTCGCACCCGATGAAGTATCTTCGCGCTCTATTCAGAGTTATTAATGTGGAGACAACACTCAAAGAAAGTATAGAGCTGAGACGTGAACAACCTCCGTCACATCCAAATTTTGCTTCAATATCTTTATTTTTCGATGTGAGTGTTCACCGTCCAATTTTTGCGAGAGGTGGTTTGAAATAGGTATATTGGATTTCAGGATAGCATGACACAAGCGAGCCAAAAAAGGCCCATGGAAGATACTTTGACTGCAAGGAAAGTCGCTAGAGGTGCGACGAATGAAGACAAGGAGAACGCTTTCTCGTGAAGACTTCCATCTTAGGCCTCTCTTTGTTGTTCTAAGCTGCGTTAATGATCAGGTTTCGCGCGGAAAACGAGTTGTATTGGTGGGTGTCAGTTTGTTAGTTGTTGACAGCAAATGCTAGCCTGTTCGGTCCTACATATATCGACAACTCGGGGCAGGTAAGTTACAGATACCAAGGCGAGGCCTAAAAGAAGCATTTTCGATGTCTTCTTAAACATACTTGGTGGGAATAAACGGAACACTATATGCAAAGCTTTCAAAGCTTTAAAACTATTGGAGTGTTTAGCGGCATTCTCTGGTTTTGGTGTGCATATCGCCTTACAGAGCTATGGCTTCTCCGTTTCGAATTTTATGTTTGCTTGAAAAACTTGAGAATCTCTGGTTTATGATCGTGGAGAGTGCACTCTTCTTTTTCCTTGACTTTTCACTGCCCTCATCTTGATCACGGAGGGAATTCTGCTGCTTTTCAAACATGTTTAGCAGGTGAGAATTCTGTACTATTTACTGTTATATAGTTGTTGTCTCTATAGTTGATTTTTAATTTGTTTTATGTTGTGGTTATGTCCTGATATTGCTATAATGAATTAGTTTACCACTGCGGTTGAATGCTACAGAGATACAGAGGTTAAATGAATGTTTGCGTGTGATAATGCGTCACTAATGTATAAGTAGACATTTTGTTTCCGAATAGGATTTCTAGCTTCTAATCAACACAAGTTTTTATTATCGAGGGACAACTGTTAGTGATCATCTTCAAGATCAGTACATACAGTGGCGGCAATATATTTACAGACGCCTGCCCTCTGCGTGGTTTTTTGGCCATAACTTTGGAAACAGAGGAGTATGAGAAATACTGAGCACGTATTTAGAATCCTCGAAAAGTTCTCTATAAAACGCACTAAATTGCATTCAACGTCTCTATGAAGTTGTAGAAAAAAATCGAGTGGAAATAAATTGGTCATGAGATAGTAAATGGTAAACACATTCTCAAAATCAAAATAAACTTCAATGCATCATCAAAACATGTTTATTATAAAAGAACTAGTCAATATTAAGTAAGATAGCCCTTGCTCTTGATCACAGTGAAACAGTTTAGTTTCACATTGAGTCGGAAAACTTCATACATCGCTCCACAGGAATAGCACTCCACGTTTCCTTGATGATTGCTTCCAACTCGTCAAGATTCTGTGGCTTCAAGCGCTTTCATTCTGAATCCTATCGAACATCTCCTGAATGACGTGGATAGAGTTTTGAAGCGCTTGAAGCCACAGAATCTTCACGAGATGGAAGCAATCATCAAGGAAACGTGGAGTGCTATTCCTGTTGAGCGATGTATGAAGTTGATCGACTCAATGCGGAACCGTTTGGCTGCGATCAACAGCAAGGGCTATCCTACTGCATATTGACTTGTTGTTTTATAATAAACATGTTTTGATGATGCATTGTAGTTTATTGTGAATTTGAGAATGTGTTTACCATTTACTGTCTCATGACCAACTTATTTCCACTCGATTTTTTTTCTACAATTTCAGAGTGGCGTCAAACACATATAAGTAAATACGTGCTCAGTATTTCTCATACTCCTCTGATTCCAAAGTTATGGCCAAAAAATCGCGCAGAGGGCAGGCGTCTGTAAATATATTGCCGCCACTGTAAGTGTGAAATGTTTATGGTTTTGAGGAGTACGGTACTGTAGTATGAAGCCTTCTTTCTTATCTCTGCTGAATCTTTTATTTTCTTAGTATCGTTGCCCTTGATTTGGTTGTTATTTTTAGGGCAATTGTTTTATTTCTATACATAATGTACATCAGCGTGGAATTCGTCATTTCATCCGGCTAGGATCGTTTTGATACATCGCGCGGATTGAGTGTTGTTTTTGCGTAGTCATTGTACTTCAATCCGTTATCGCCTCTATACCATGATGATACCAGGCTCATGAATTCTGAAAATGTGGATAATGACGGGAAGAAAACAGTGGGGGCGATGCTCTATTTATATTCTCAGCGTTTACTCAACGGGCGGGTCCCTGTTACCCGCGGGTCGATGATCTTCGGCCAGACTGGGTAAACAACAAAGTAGTCACACGTTTCAAAGGGTATCTGGTATGCTTCCATATAGTGACAGATTCATATTCCGACAAAAGCATATTCTGGGTAAATCGCTATATCTACCTTCACCCCATAGCAAACTCAAACACTGTCGGTGATGATCCACCCACCGTCCTTATCCAGCCTTCCGTCACCATCTTGATCCTTTTCCTTGAAAAGCTGTCGCCAATTATCATCGGCGTATACTCGTAGGATATTTTCTGCATAGTCGACTCCCTCATCGTACGAGACGTACCCATCGTTGTCGTTATCGGCTTCCTGGAAAGTGGTACGAACTATCCGCGTAGTCATTTCTCATCGGGCATAAATTAGTCCCGGTACCTACCCACCTTGGGTAATTTTGTAAGCCATTATGTAAACATTTTGTGTTCATCTTCCGTTCAGGTCATTGTATTCACTTCCCCTTACAAGTCTGGTACCAATTCATCTGATCCGAGAGATGGATGGCGGGTTAGCTGGGGCGAGAATCGGTCGCTCGATTGTGCGAGTGTCAGTGGCGCTTCTTATCACTGTACCACGCACAAAGACTTGGTGTAAGTGCACAAAGTAAATGAAAAGTTCGTGACAATGGTATACTGAGAAAACCTCCTACATGTCGAGGGTAAATTGAGCTGTGTACTTGTAAACTATAGTGTTATTACTTAGTGCAAGTTACTTGTTTATCTTGAAATATAAACTTATGGAACATACCGTAAAAGTTGTCTCCAAGTAATCATCATACATGCCCTTGACTCTTATCATCGACGTTCGATCATATTCGTCCAGCTCTGCCTTTGATACGAATCCGTCATCTAGAACAGCCTTTACAGTAACCATCACAATGGATCACACAGATTGCAAGAATCAGATTCGCTTACTATTAGTGTCAATATCGTTGAAGCAACTCCAAGCTGCTTGATTGCTGCATTTTCCCGTGGCGACAAACTGACCGAAGTCCAGACCTCGTGGGTCCGGAGTCGTTGACGACTCGGGTCGGAAGAAGTTGTTCAGATTGTCGCTGAGGTACCGTAGAAGGTCAAGATTCACCGAAGGGTAGGATTTCTCTATTTCGGAGATGTCCCCTTTGTCGACATACGCAGGAAGGGTTGAGGCGGTGATGGACGAGGAAATGGCAAGAATAGTCGCAATCAGTCGCATGTTTCACTGCAACTAAAACAATCTGATTAAAAAAGATGATAAGAAATGAAAAGGCGCAAAGAAACGTAAGAAACTGATGAAGTCGGCTGAAACGAGGTAGGCGATTCGCGGACTCTCTTTAGAAGTAAGGGGTTAAATATAAAAGACAGGAGCAACAAACGGGCAGGTTGTTCTGCAGGTGGAAGCAAACAGCAGAATCATCGAAAAACTCGTCCTAAAATTCCACAAAATATCAAATTTGTATTAGGTAGATGTTTAGTGCTGAGCCTCGCCTCCAAGTGTTGCCAATGCTTACCTACTCGGCAGCTAATCTCAGGGCTCGTTTATGCTCGGCAGAGAAGCAGCGCTAAAGTGCACTTTCATGAGAGTCTACAGTATTGAACCACCAACAACCGTTTACAAATATAAAATATATAAAAGTATACAAGAGACGAGTGCGGGCGATCATGTGATCCAGGACAGCCCTATGAGGCGGGTTCAAATCCCCATTCTTCGCGATTTTTGAGATGAACATACGCTCACATCATTAACCTGAACTCTAGAAATGGTAAAACAAACTTTTTCGGTGAACCGAATGACAAAATGGTCCTTACCCACAGAATAGCTAAATCACTGGTCCATTACAGCACTGCAAGATAACTCGGATGTACATCTTAATATCTCTAGTTTCCTTGCAAAGGATGAGGGAGCGCGAAATTGATTCAGCAGCTCCCAAAGACTTTTCTAATATAATCTAGAGTTAAGCTAGGAAGGCAAGAAGCGATTTAGGGCCAAATTTGGGTTGCTGCTCCAAAAGAATCCTCAATTATTCTAGTAGAAGTGCTCAAGAAAGTGATTCATGTGTTAGTTGGAGGAGAAGAACGGTGGAATGTGGGCCGTGGGGGCTGCTGCTCACTCTCGTCGTTGGACGAGGAGCTGTGTTTGCACTCACCTGCCACCGAAACACCACAAACCTCACAGATCGTTACATCCAACGAGACCCCACGCACTCACACACTTCCACACCAGCTGAGCAGGACTCACTTTGGGTAATTAGAATGAAGAAAGTGTAAGGATTGTAAGAACGTAAGACTGAATGACGAGGATTCAAATTTTGGCAGTATATTTTCATAATCTCACAGCGTTTACATTTATTGTAGCCAAAATTTCGATTCAAAAGTTTAAGGGCTTAGCTAAGCGTGCATTGTTTACTTTTTAATTTGTTTGTTCTGGTGATGTTTACCGTCATCGTTTTTCTTTGGTTGTTTCTTTTCTCCAACGTGGATGTTAAATTGTTAAATTCACGTATATAAATAAATAAAAATAAATAAATAAAGATTGTAAGAACACGGGAATGAATGGTACAAATGAACACACTTTAAGATCATGACAATATACTGCCAAAACTTGAATCCTAACCATTTCCAACAATCCTTACAAAAGAGCCAGGGAAACGATAGAGGAGAGGAATGTGAGTGTAATTGAGCTTTTGTATCATCACATGGATCTTGTCCTGACTTTTATCACATTTTTAAACACTCAATTGTTTGAAGTTTCCAGTTTCATCCTACCCATCGCTCTCGGCGAAACTTGGCATATTGGTAATCAGTAAACTGTTTGGATTGCATAGCTAGACCATTATGGATATGGCAACTCTACTCAGGATCACGTTTTGACGTCCTAGCCTTATTCAGAGCCTGGAACAAGCCGACTTCAACCCGGTGAGCACCATTTCAAAGTTTCAAAATGGTAAGAAGCTCGGGGCCATGATCATTAAGTTTGTCCGCAATTTTTAGCGCTTCGAAACTCGACATTCCCATCGCACATCTTTAATTTGTTTTCTGAAATTTCATCTATCGCGATGGTCTGTGATTGAACAAACGTGACCGGTGCCTTATATATGACTAAATATCGACTGAAGGATAAACTTTTGTACGATTCTGGCATTCGTTTTCAAGACTTCGTATAAAACACAGACGACAGAGATATAGGAGGATCTGGTAGCTCGCGAACTCCACTTAGCTTTTTAGGCTATTGTCGCTGATTTTTCGTGGATAAGATAGTCCTCTCTTCCCCAGCCGTCCGCGGCAGAGCTAATCTGGAAGTGTTTAGACGAATTGCTTCTACTTACAATCTGTGATTGCACCATAGTCATCAAAACTTCAGCTGTTAAATGCGAAGGCTTCATCCAATCGATAAGAAAAAGATGTACTCATAGGTCCGTAGTTCTGAGAACTTTCCCCTGTGAAAGCGGGCACTAACACCCACACATATACCCATTTCCCACACAAAACTTTTCCTGCACATAAGACTCTTCCCACTCTTACCTGAACAGGCCGCAATAAGTCGTCGGCACGCGACGCGAAATTGCGTACTCGAAGTTGGTTTCCAACGTTCCAGCTGGTTTGCACGATTGATAATCTTCCATATTTTCTTTTTCTGCTTCACTCTCTACACTTCCTCGAAGCCTTGAATTATATTCTGAACATTTTTGTCAACACTTTATCGTTATTCGTGGATAGACGAGTGCTTCGTTTGTCTTATTTTAATTTCGTAAGGCGCTCATTCTGAGACTGGTTTTTGTCCTGTCAATTATGTTTCGATCATCAATGTTTATTTCATTCCTTATTTAGTCACTACGTACCCAAAGGGCTCAACACAGACTACTGATGTCTTCTCGGCGACGGGTACAAAAAATCAGCTACTCTGAAGGTGCGTATTTCTTTTTTGTACACTTTTGGTCTACGTTTTTTCTATCTCCGAACGGGTCCTAAAGTCCAGGACATCTGACATTTAACTTGGATTCTAGTGATTTTAGGCTAATTTAGTTGAGATTTAGATTTGGACGATGATGACGATTATTATGGACGATCGTACGAAGATGAAGTGGCAATGTCTCCTAGTGTCAGTGAGTTTTTTTGTACTTTCGATGTACTGTTGCTTTGCGCTAACGTCGCTGTTATAAGGTTGAGCTGCTCTGGAATTTCCAGTATTGTTGAAAAAAAGCTGCTTTGTAGGATATTCGTTCGTAGGGGCACTAACACAGCGTTTTCCATACCATTGAAAAGTTGTTTTGTTTGCTTTAGCGGGATACATGTATCAGCGGCAGAAAATGTCCTCGGGAGGTTTCACCATTGGCACCAAGCTGAGCGAGTTCATTCCCGAAGAGAAGAACTACCCAGACGAGCATGACAAAACAATTTCTCAGGATGAAGAGATGTTCGACATGGACGAAGAAGCAGGTATGTTCGTTCTCGTATGTAATCTTTCTTTAGGTGAAGATAAGCTTGTTCTATCAGGTGCTGCAGATAAACCAGAGCAATTCACTGCTCCGTCAACATCAGCAGCGCAGGCGCGGATTGATCCTGGTCCACCACCTGGGTTTGATTTCCCACAGCGCCCTTCGAAACCAATTGTGATATCACTCACTACACCTGTTCCTCAGGAAGAGAAGGTAGATTTTCTCCCAAATGTTTGAAAGTTGCTTCTCAAATGCATTTGACATACTAGTTCTATCCCCTTTGTAGCCTGTCATTCCAAATATAACTAATCTACGGGTGTCGGAGCCGGCTCGTAGTGACTCGAAGTCGCCGACGAGAAAGAAAACGGGTACCAATATCCAGTTGGGAAACATTCCGGCTAACTCTAGCAGTCATAGGTCGGTTTCTTCGTTTTTCTTCGTTCGTTTTTATTTATTGTTTATCGATTTTCAATTAGGATCCATTCAGGCTTAGTCAATTGGCAGCGATCACTTCTACGCCTTCAACGCCGAGACGGTCTCGACGTCGCGATGAAGGCAAAGAACTAGTCAATCTCGTTGTTGTAGGTCACGTGGATGCTGGAAAAAGTACATTGATGGGTCATCTTTTGTGTCGAGTTAGTTATGCTGTGTTTACATTTGTTTCCTAACGGAATATTTTTCTTGGTTTTCTGTCAATTCATTGAGGTATTATTACAGCTAGGTTGTGTCGACCAACGTACTATCCATAAATACAAGCAAGAATCCGCACGATCAGGCAAAGCCTCATTTGCTTTCGCGTGGGTCCTGGATGAAACAGAAGAGGAGCGGTAAGCTGTTTCTTCTGGTTTTGTAAGTGTATATTTACTCGAACGAATATAGTGGGTTCATAGAATGTTGTCTGTAGCGTTGCCTCCGCACTGTGATCTATACTGTAGCATTTGCTTTCATACTTTTTCTTCCAAACAACTACGACACGTACGTGTCAGTTGTAAGTTCTCAAAGAGCACACCCTAATTTTGAAGATTTGACAAGCCCCACACTAGTTTGGAATAGTTTTGTCACGATACAATTCCAACATCGTGACGTTCGACTCTCTGCATAGAGAAAAGGTCAAAAACGTAAACCCATTACTGGATATGAAGTCTAGAGCAAACGTCAAATAAATCAGCGACGAAAGCTCGGAATCGATTGGGAATATCAGCGCTTCTTGGTCGATAGCTGTCTCATACTCAGAGCGGCGAGGTACCAATGCATTGGTTTTCAGTTCACGAGGTGTAACAATGGACATTGCGAAGACGACGTTTGAAACCAACACAAAACGTGTCCTGCTACTTGATGCACCTGGTCACAAGGATTTTATACCCAATATGATCACTGGTAAGGAGAAAACTGATAGTTTCACACTTGGTTTTCTTTATTACGCCTTTTCTTTATTTCTTCGACTAGCTAGTTAGTTGCTGAAAGCCTAAGACATCCCGAAAATACTTGGAAAGTGTACCGCGTCCGAATCTTGTCCAAAGATATCCCTTTTGTCGTTGTCGTTCAAATTCACAGCTGGGGTTGCTCCAAACAAGGTAGAATCTTTTTTGAAAAAGTTTTCAATCTGATGGCTACGAATTTCACTGGAGAATACATTTTATCGAGTACCTTCTTGCCAACTGCGTTCCCCTACCTTGCCAAGATTGTTCATTTTTCTAGGCGCTTCTCAGGCTGACGCTGCTATTCTCGTAGTGAACTCTACTCGAGGAGAATTTGAGACTGGATTCGAGAACGGAGGACAGACTAGAGAGCATGCAATGCTCTTGCGTTCTCTAGGTTAGATGGAAAATTACGCAATTTCTTCATGTGTAAAATGTTTTATTGTTTGAGGCGTTGGACAACTTGTTGTTGCCGTGAATAAGTTGGATACCGTGGATTGGTCGGAGGATAGATTCCTCGAAGTTCAAGCCGTGCTGAAACCATTTTTGGCCAAACAAGTACTATTCGTGCTCTCTTAGCTATCTCATGATGTGTGTTTTCTGACTTTGTTTTACTCTCGATCCGTTTGAGGCTGGATTCTCCAATGTGCGTTTTGTGCCCGTTTCTGGTCTAAGTGGAGAGAATTTGTCGGAACGTGTGCCAGATGATCACCCTCTGCGAAAGTGGTATTCCGGTGAATGCCTGATTGAACTGATCGGTGTGTTTTTTATTTTTTGTGTGATTCCTTTACTGTTACATTTATGTTGTCCAAGGCCGCCAATTCACTATGCTCGGAATGGGCTAGCTGAAGCTTTTTAAAGTTCGGTTACAGCTATTAATGGCTTCAGATACCTTTTCTGCACCATCGCGAGCTTGTGACGGACCCCTTCGGATAGTCATTAACGATGTTTTCAAGGTAAGTCTTTGTCCATCATGATTTAACTCATTATTTGGAACCATTCTCTTGTAGGCCACTACAAATCAGCTGAGTTTGAGCGGTAAAATTGAATCTGGCGAAGTGGAAATGGGAGATAAAGTGTATATTATGCCAAATGCTGATGCCGCCGTTGTCAAAGGTATGTGTTCACAGGTTATGCTTTCAATAGTGTTACGTTTGCAGCAATAGTTTGTATATATTAGATTATTATTGAAAGAAGACGTCGGTGAACTTCGAGGTTGTGTAGATCTTTGAGAATTTTTCATTGTTCGCTTCTTAGTTAGCTTAACAAACTCCTGTTTTCAGCGTGTTCCAACGACGACGGTGGTGCAGTAGATACTTGCATAGCTGGTGACCAAACACTCCTCACCTTGAACGGGTTATTCGAACCGGACACTATACACGCTGGTCACATAATTGTTCGAGGAGGACAGGTAATCGAATGGAAGAGCAGCCCGTAAAAGTAGAATATTCGAGGGAGATTCTCAGTCGCAATGAATTTCCTAATTCTAGGATGCGCTCATGCCCTGTAAACGATTCGTTGCTCGAATCGTGGTGTTTGATATTGTCGTTCCAATAATGAAGGGAACGCGAGCCGAACTGTACTGCCATTCTCTATGCGAACCGTGCACAGTGGTGAAGCTAATATCGGCTATCAACAAGGCAAACGGAGAAGTGATCAAGGAGCGGCCGAGGTATAATATGTTCTCTGTTATGGATTAGGTCCATGATCATTCAAAAACAAGTAATATTTCTTTGGAATTCGTTTATCAAGTATGTCTTTGAGGTGTCCTTTTCTTTTTGAAAATTCCGTAACAGAAGTACCAAGAGCAGTAACCAGCAAACACACAGTATTAGAAATTGGGTATTCTACATTTAGTGGCGCATAGTGGAGTGGCTAGATGCGCTATTGGCTTTTGCACGTTCGAGCGACTGGTCCTCACCCTGGCTAACCAAGCTACGATTCATCTGGGTTTGGATAAAATGGTACCAATATTGTATGCAGAGCTGGAGACGTGTCATGTACAGCGGCAGGCCGTCATAAGTCACTGTATAGGCCAAGTATGCGTTCACCATGCTTCTTGGTTTTAATTGAGCATGAATCCGCTAGCGGGACCATAGGGCGCCTACCACACTTTTTTCCCTTTAGCCTTATTTCCATAGAATAAGAACGAGTTGAAAATTGCTGTAGAACTTTGAAACTGCTATTGATGTTCAATTTTGATGAGATTTTCCTATTCAGATGTTTGTCGAAACACATGAGCGGAATGGTGGAAATCGAAACAGAACGCGAAGTGGCCATCGATTCGTACACGAATTGCAAAGCCCTCGGGCGAATCACCATTCGTGCCGGAGGTCAGACGCTAGCTGCGGGCATTGTCGAGCGTAAGCTGTCCTAATCTCAGCTCTTCTATGTCTGGTATTATTGAAGGTATGACTTTCTTCGGGAAACACCTATGTTGATAGATAATCGTTCTTGATTTCTTGGTTGTTATGATAGAATTGGGCATCGACTCGAGTGTTTGTTGTACCACTATCTAGATTACTTCTAGTTGCTACCCGGTGTCTTAAACAGCAAGTTTTATATAGTTCATGGTAATAGGCGTTTTTCGTGTCAGTGACAAATTATAAATAGTGAATGGGATTGCTTGCCAAATCGATTGCTTTTGTTTTTCAGTTGGTCGCACTTGAATGGTGCTCAGTGTAATTAGCCGTGGTTGGAAGTTATCTAAAGTAAAACAGAGTTGATTTACATAATTGGGAAAAGATTCTATTTATAGTAGCTGGTATGATTTCTACTTCGGCGCATGTCAATAGTATGTGATTAAGGTGAGCCCGGTATCTTTTACTGTATCCGTCTTTTCGATTTCTCTTGTTACTTGAAAGCGATGTTGGTATACTTTTTCGTGAACGGGATTAACCTTACTAGTATATATGTTCTAGGCAAGAATGTGGAAGTAGTCGTAACAATGTTATCCTTAATTTTCTGATCTTTATGGTTTTATCCTCTCGTACGCGCCTTGTCTCTTACCTTTAAGTGAAATTGACGTTTTATTGTTTTTTCTGCTTATTGATTCTATATGAGAATAAATGGAGGGTGAGTTTTGCGCTTTGTTTTGGGTGGCTTCATCCAACAGGACCACAAAGAAACTTATTCCGGGTAAGCGTAGCGAGTTGTCGTTTGAGATATGATATTGCAAAAGAACGAATAATTCTTACAAAGCTTACTAAGAGTATTGACTGTGGTCCAAATTCAATTTGGAAGGTGACCAATACGTTGAGCTGAAATGCTTTCAAATCTCCTCTTGGTTGTACTGTGACAAGGAGGGTCGTTGAAGTGATGGTGAGCTCTAGCGATGCAATTTCTATGGGATGTAGGGCTCCTCATAGGGTATCCAAAAACATGAAAAAAAAATTCGGAATCGCATTATATGGTACTGAAAAAGGCCTGCGAAAACGAGGAAGCGCTACACATCTAAGCGCTCATTTCGCCCTTGAGAACGGTAACTTACCTTAAACGGACGCAAATTCAAAAACTAATGTTAAATTCGTGATCAGCGACCCAAACAACCCCACAGACGAAATTTGGACGAAATCCGTTATTTTGACCCAAGCACCTCACCGACCCGCCCTTACCATAGCTAACGCTCACCAGCCGAAACACTACCAAACCCACCATTAGATATCGTCACTCGTTGCAAATCACGAAACTAGTGTTATATTCGTGACCCGCCCCTCAAGTAGTGTTTTTAGCAGAGCTTGGACGATATGGGTGACTACGACGTCTCGAGCCTCATGTCAGGTGTCGGTAGAGTTGCCCAAGGTTCAGTCTCTGATGAATTACTGGTAATATCATGCCTCCCTTCAGACTCTAGCTGTCAGAAAATCTTCTACCACGAAAAATCTAATCTTCTTCTACATAGAATCCACTACCTTCGTTCCAGAAACTGCCTGAAAGTCTCACCTAAACTGCTGATCACGAGTTTTGTTCTCGCTTCCTGAGCTCTGACTGGTGAGCGCTAGCTATGGTAAGGGTGGGTGAGTGAGGTGCCTGGGTCAAAACAACCGATATCGTCCAAACCTCGTTTGTGGGGGTTATTTGGGTGGCTAATCACGAACCTAACACTAGTTTCTGAATTTGTATCCATTTAAAGCAAGTTACGGTAGGTATTGGTTACCCATATTAATCTTGCCATTTACCAAAATTTGTGCATTTTCCGCTGCTCCAAACATGATTTTCTTCCACCTCCATGACAAAATCGCAAAATGAGCACGATTTGGTATCAATGCGATTGAAGCAAAACAAAATTGAACCAACAGGATTTAAACCCATAACCTTCTGAACTAGAGCCCAACCGCTTACCCGCTGCGCCTCCGACCAAATCTGAAGTGCGAAATGAGCGCGTTGATGAGTAGCGCATCCTCGTTTTCGCAGGCCTTTTTCAGTACCATATAATGCGATTCCGAAAATTTTTTTCATGTTTTCGGATATCTGATGAGGAGCCCTACATCCCATAGAAATTGCATCGCTAGAGCTCACCATCACTTCGACTACCCTCCTTGTGAGACATCTTCCCTTTTTCACTAGAGCACTTATTAGCCCGAGCATTGAACTGTAACGGATTCTGACTTTAAAGGGCGCGCGGTAACAGGCGCCACTGACCTCACACGCTCGAGCGATCAATCCTCGCCCGTGCCAACCAAGTCTTCCATCTCTTCGAAGTCGGGTAAATTGGTACCCGACTCGTCTGGGAAGGTAAAGGCACTGACTCGGTATAGCGTCTGGCTCCCGAAGGTCATTGGATACACCAAATATGCATTCACCATGCCTCAACGAATCCGAATGGAATGCGAATGTGGCAACTGTCCTTGGGGGGACTGATCAACTCCGACACCTTCATGTTAACATTTACCTGGCTTCCTAAAGAGGAGGCATGGTACGCATTCTGAAGGCAAAAGAATCAAGTTCGATGGGTCTCTCTGCCATGAGCAAATGGATTTGGATGTAGACAGACTTAAATCTCCCTCGTAGGCGTCCTGGCCCTAAGACGCTGGCGTAGAGAGGCTGACGTTCACTATGGAACTCGTTTCTTGTTTTATTAGGAACGTTTGATGATGGACAGATAAGCCGAGGAATTTCAGCAGGCAATCGATCCAAGTGCTGTTGGACTACGGTAGGCAATAGCGCTACAGTACTTGAGTCGTTTCAGCAAAAAACTTCATCGTCAGAATTGCAACATATGCACAAAGCGAAGATCCAATAATCAAGGTAAATAAAGACCAGTAAGATGATAAATACACAGTCAGAATTGATTGCACATAATAGGTATGACTGAGGAAATAAGATGTAAATCATAATTTCTCGAGAACTATTATACTGTACACGTCGAGAGGTTATGCCTAGGGTTCACTGGTATCACAGTTTAAACGATCGTATGATGAAATGCACTTGAACACACGTACTTGAATAGAAAAATCGAAGAGAGCGAATGGCAGGTGTGTCACCAGAGCAAGTGCAGGATGCCACACTTTCTAGAGCTAAAGCTGATCACGGTACTGTATCCCATCAATCAATAGCAATTGATTCTAGAAGTCACTTCTTAGCTTGGAGATTCCGCATGAGTGGACCCGTTCCAACCGGAGAACATTCCCCTCAGATTTTGGTGTAACTTCACAGTGGTAGTCCCATCGCTCGGAGGTTCTCAATTTGTTCGGCCGTCCAGGATTCGTTGCCGTCTCGGACAGTATTCGGCTCTAGAAGAAGACATTTTTCAATGGAAATCGACACTGCGAGTTATAGCCTCACCACAAATTTTCTAAATAACAAAGTGTATCATCAGGGCAGATTTTTCTGAATTCTAACAAATTTCTAATCCAGTATTCGAGGAAATGTCACAAATTCATCTCGAAGAACATTGATGAGTCGTGGCTATAGAGTTAATCGCGGTAACTTATAGGGTTACCAAACTGCTGGTGGATAGGGGGTTGTTTGCTTGTTTTTTGCCTTGTTTGTTGCTAGTATTATCTCTGCAGATTGGGCTATGCGTCTTACATGGATACCCAGAGGGTGCTCATGGTACGGTAGAAAACCTCCGTTCGTCTTGTAAAGCGATCGATCCTTGCCTAGGCCAATCAAGCCTTCCACACTCCGGTGCTGGGTATGTTGGCGCTAGACAGGTGTGTGAAGACGAAAACACTGACACGGGACCCAACAAGTCATTGCATAGACCTAGTACACCCTCACCATTCCTCTTCGATTCGTAGTGGAAGCTGAATGCAAGGCGCGTCCTCAGCGGTCTAACCAGCGTCGAGCACTTAACCCTTACCTTTATCAACTGAAGCGTGACCTCTCTAATCGAATAGTTAATGCATCAGTCACTAGCTGGTCAAGTGGGCTGCTTGAGGATCTCAGGTGGAGGAAATCAGCGGACTGGAAGCTTGTTGGCAGAAATGACTATGAAATTACCTTCGCAGAGCCGAAATCGGACGCTTCCAGTTAACAAATGCGAATCCATGTGTCCTCTGGCTGTACACAAAACACCGTTAAAGATGAACGGATACGACTCGAAGTCAACCTGCAACCAGTCTTCTTACATAGACATCATTTCTAAATCGGGTAAGATTTGAGCAATCGAGAAAACTGAGACATCTCTTAGCAATTTCTCTTCCTCTTCCCAACTTTTGAAAAGTTAAATAGTTCTTGTAAGTAAGCTCCCGTATTGAAGAGCTTGAGCCATTTATGTGTTTCTCAGGAGCATACTACATTTTAAACTTTTCCTGGACATTGTGACGTTTTTTGATAGGCGACAGAAGGAAGTGAAATCGTCCGAAACCAACCGTTGTAACAGATACGACTTACACTCTTTTCATTGTCCATATTCTCACTAGAAATTTATGGCATATCTTCGCGAAAATCATAGGCGTAAGACGTGAGTTCGAGCAGCCGCTGTTAGGTAGAATCAAGTAGCAATTTTTGCTATAATCCTAGCACTATCATTGCAACATCTACTTCAGGTATAATTACACTTAGTAGTAACCCACAAAAAACTCAGTACAAAACCACAACTAGAATATCTGATGTAGGTTGATAGTGCCTGCATATTTGAGTCAGCTGGTTGTCACAATCGTTCGATGTGTTCAACTGTAGGGGAGAGATGTTCAGCCCACTTCAGGTGTATACATTTGACGATTATACTCCCCATCTTTACGTGAAACCCGAATAGAGGCAAAACAATTGATCGACCCACCTTGTTACCGGATGTAGCCGACGAAGAGATCTCGAGCGAAAGGTTCACGCCCGCTTCAGTGAAGGTCTGCAAAGACATCCGTTTAGTGATGCTAGTCGTCCATTTCAATTAGTGATCTGACTACCCCCAAAAGCCTATCTCGTAGTCTGAAAAATTGGGGAGAAAACGATCCAAGGGACGCGATTTTTGTCGAACACACGAGTTAAGGATACGGGTGAGTTAGGCGAGAATTTCAGAACCAGACAGTAAAATCGCGAGCAGAGTCCTAAGAAACCTCAGCCTACGAAGTTGTAGTAAAAATAGCTTTCTGGTGTAGATAGGATTTTTGGAGGTGGATCGTTTGACTAGTATCTATTATACTTTTCTGATCTCAGTGATAAATGTGTTTCTGACAGAGTTCGGTACCGTGGAGTTAGAAATTTCATCTAAACTAATTTTATTGATTTTTTATCTTTTCCCAAGCTGTTAAAAATACAATTTCTGGGGCTCTAGGAGCCCACTCCTGTTTCGTGGTGCTGGCTACTGCACCCACCTCTACCTGTTTGTAGGGAAATCAAGGTGTATACGGTACCGACCAGAGCGAGTCTTCGTTGCGCGATCGCTTCGCGGAATCGCTCCCGCCGCTCGTCTGGCGGTGCATGCTCAAAAGGTGAGAATCGGACGTTGCATTGTTGGGCCAGTTGTACGAGAAATTCGTCGCTCTGGAACACCTCGCGTGGATTCGGCACCGATGCCAGCATCACCCTAAATCAGCCGGTTTTCACAAAAATTTTGAAAAAAAAACACACACACACAAACAGAGTCAAGGGAGCGGTTTGATGACATCACGATCATGAAAATGAAAATAAGGTGAAGATCAAGGATAGTTGTCGATCAGTCCCCTGCGGTCATGTTCCGTGAACATGTTCCATTCAAAATCGTAGAGGCATGATGAACGCGTATTTGGCCTATACAATGGCTTACTTGTTTGGCCGCTATATCAATTTCTTTAAATTCCCGGACAAGTCCAGCTTAACCGACCTGGGTGATGGGACAACCAGACTAACCCAGCGAAATTCAGCCGAGCATCGGTCGATCGACCGTGCGGTTGTCAGTAGCTCCTCTTACCACTTCGACATTAACGGCCTGTGGCGAGCAAAAAATCGCAACAAAATGTTTAATGAGGATCTTATTGTTAGAATCATCGAAGCACTAATCGATTGGTGTGTGGATGACAAGTTGATTTTAGATAGAGAGTGCGCGACAGAAGGATGATAAAATTTATTTATTTCAATTGATATTTGTTTAGATTGTTTAGAGCACATAGATTCGGACGATAGCACCTTCGAGCAAGAAGCCGGGGTGATATCGCAGTGAACTACTGAAAAATCAGACGGGTCGCGCGGCTTTGTAAAAAGGATCCTTTCGAAGTGTGTGGTCCGGTTTCCAGTTGTACAAAATTCTTCTCTATTATAATTGCCTGCAGCTCCTTGTTTGTGGTACACTCAAGTATGAACAAGTGAGTGAATTTGAGAAGTCGAGGAAAGTTGAGAAAAACTTGGAGGAAGGCCCGCGCTGAGGCAGTTCCAGAGATAATGACGCGGAGTGCTCCCAACTTAGGGAGCTATAGCGAAACGGCAGAAAACAAATCGACATCAGAGATGACAACTAAGTCTTGTTTGAAGACATAGAGAAAATCTTAGTTAATTTTATGTATCTTCCGAAATAGCGTGTGAAGGTCATCTTTAAACATGAAATCCATGCCGTATTCAGTGGAGAACAAATCATGAGTTGTCGACGTCGGAAAAAGAAGTGGGAGAGTTTTACCTGCAAGATGTGTTCCAAACGCTACTGAATACCTTTAAAAATCTACTCGTGCTAGAAAACACGCCACAATGTGATTTCTCAGAGAATGTTTCCCTAAATTAGAATTATATGTTCGCTACCATTCAAAGAGGAGTTTGAGTTGAAAACTAATTTATCAAAAAAATTTGATCATTGATTTGAAGGATTATTGATGTACAGAAGACGGAGGAATCGAAATGAGCAACGGCGATTAGAAGGACGACGAGTGCGAGCCAAAGAGGATCGCCCAGAAAAGAAGGTGGAGCTTGGGGCGGAGCGACAACATTCTTCGCACTACCGTAGGCCTGGCAGCGATGAAGATGCTTCATGATGATGGAATAGCAATTTTTGTAAGAACGGAATAACATCGAAATACCCTTTCGTAATAGATTATATAGAGGAAATTACTATTAATAAGCCTAATAAGGCTTAATAAGACAATCTCGCATCATTCACTCAACACAGGAATTGCTTTTGATGGATTCTCCCTGACCTAGTGGTGGTATTCCTCGATTTCCCCGTTTTTTTTCAGAGCAAGACGATGAGATCAAGCCAAACCGCAAATATAACAAGACGGACTGAACCTTAAAAACTATCATCTCTACACCATTTCAGATTCTGCAAGAAAGTAAGAAATATTTGCAATATTATTGAGCCCGAGAACAGGTCTCAGAAGAGGGCTGAGGAACGTTGTTTTGATTCACTATGCACCTGCAGCACCTCGAGGAGAATTTTAAGGATAGTTCTTCAGATTGAAACCGTTTTATTCCAGAGTCGGAACAAGACGATGACGCCGAAACGCAAGTAAATTTAATTTGATATCACAATCAGGGTTTAGCTGGAAACGATCGAACAGAGCTAAGAGAAGAATTTGTTCAGTTGTTCTCATGATTGAGTCGACATCGTCCCATACGCACCGAACCTACCCTGTAGATCCGCCTTCAACTACAGAAACCATTTATACCCGGCTGCAAATCGATAGCTAAAGTACATTCGAAAGTTGCGAAAGTAAGTCCCTAGCTCAATATCGGCTGAAATGAGTATTGAACCCGTTTTATGGAGAAAAATTTATTTTATTTTATTCATTCATACATCAATATGACGAACCATGTAATGAAAGTAAAAGAAATAACAACAAAGTTAAAATCAAAGGGACCGGAATAAATGAGCAGTATGAACATAGCATCAAAGTATGGAAATTGGTAAGAGCTATGTAATCGATAACCTCACAAGTATGTTAGGAGGGACAACGTTCTCTCTAAAATGGCGAAAGACAGGACAAGAGAAGCCGACGGCGGTTTCGGTCGAGATGTCGTGTGTGTGGCGAGAGGATAGGGGTGTCCATTATCGCGTTCATCTACAAGTCCGTCTTATGACGGTTGTCATCTACGTCGTATCTAACCTACATCTAGCCCGCAAGATGCTATCGCTTCGGCCAACACGCTGTTCACCTTCAGAATTGTGTCACCAACCGCCATCCACCGATCTGCTCAGCTCGACAAATTTGTACTTCGCGACTCACTGAGGACTAATCAGTGGAATTCTGCAATTTTTCTGTTTTTGAAACCTTGGAATGATCTTATAATTGTCTTATGCTTCTGTGAGGTTAGCAGGTGGATCATATATTTATTGACCAAATGAAAAACGTTTCGAGCTTTTCATCGCCGGCCAACTCAACTTCCTCTCATAATTTTCAGATGCTCTTATCGCATACGAAATTATGCACTTTCAACAGGTAACGGAATGACGTTCAGCTGCAACTCGGATGTTACGAACTAGAATGAATCATAAATATGAGTGGCAGCCGTTATCAGAGAACGTAACACGAACGCGCTTCTAATTCTTCCCGAAAAGCTATGATAATTGAGAAGAAAAACTGTGGCTTCAATCTCTGAAATTCCAAATGATTCAGTATCGACAAAGAGCAGGTTGCTTGCATCCGTGGAAACAAAATGACGAAGAGCTAGATTAATGTTTTGGGCACTATTCCACTTGTTGGACACCAGTCATAAAAATTTTTTCCTTCGTCAGATTTCGCCCAAATTTGGTACCGGGGGGTAATCTGGGTCGCTGATCACGAATCTGGTGTCCATTTTTCACCATGGTGGTCGGGGACCACCCATTTCGAAAACTTGAGTGGTCCAGTTAGAGTCACCGATTTCGCTGAAACTTCGCATAGGGGGGGTTATTTGGGGTCCTGAACACGATGGTAAAGCCCGTTTTCCAATTGGCAGCCGAATACGGTAGTTACAGGTGAGTGCCTACCGACCCTACCTGGTGAGGCTTACCTATAACTACCGTATTCAGCTGCCGATTGGAAAACGGGCTTTACCATCGTGTTCAGGACCCCAAATAACCCCTCTATGCAAAGTTTTAGCGAAATCGGTGATCGTAACTGGATCACCCAAGTAGCGTCGTGGGTGGTCCCCGACCACCATGGTGAAAAATGGACACCAGATTCGTGATCAGCGCCCCAGATTACCCCCCGGTACCGAATTTGGGCGAAATCTGACGAAGGGAAAAATTTTAATGACTGATGTCCAACAAGTGGAATAGTGCCATGTTTTGCATAGTGCTGATTCTAGATCACCACAACGACCGTTCTAGTGTTGATCATCAAAGGCTTAACAAAGCATCCACAATTTAAAGGCATGGATTCGAGAGAAGTCTTTCAAACGACGAGGTACAATAGAAAACGAAAACCAAAGAGATAACCAAAAACTTCTAGAAGTGAATTGCGAAATGGTTTTGCTGTCGATCACCTGGACGGTCTGGGTCCGGATGTAGGAATGACAAGTCAGCGGGAACGCCAGGTATGTTCGAAGTCATAAAATAAACCGAAAGCTGATGAGTTAGGCCATAATGGTGATAAGGCGGTTATCAGGCTCGAAAAGCGTGAACAGTGCGATGGAGGTGGCGATGGTCGATCGGCGATAGTATTGTGTTCTTCGGGGAACAAATTGATAACTTCCGTTAAAATTACGAAACAACGAAGCCAGATGAGGGGTGACACTGAGGTGAAATTTGTTGCAGGGACAGAGAAGACGATTCCTCTTTTTGAATAGTGACTGAATTAAATGCACAGGTGTAATGGAAAAGAAACAGTTCAACTTTAGCAGGAGTACCTTTTTCGTTAAATTTCTATAATCGATCGAATTTTTATAATCGATTTTTTCGGTAAATTCTTTTCGAGATCGTTGAGACCTTATGTAGAAAAACGCCGAACCTTTTTGTAATGAAAATCGCCTTTGCGGTCATTCTTTCCCATTATGAAATTTACGTGAAATTACGTGAATTATGTGAGAAGTCATTAATTCATTGTTTCCGTACTTTCGTTCTTCTCAGCATTTCTGAAGAACTATGAAGAACTGCCACTCAGATTCGGAAAAGAGTTTGATCTTTGTGCTCTTTGTGACCTTCACTTGACAACTAGGATTTTTTCAAAGTATTAAAATAACTGATTTGATGTTGATCGTCTAACTATTAATGGCTATCTGCTTCACTTTCAGAACTGTTTGTAACTCACATTTTCTGAGGTGTTTTATATTAGATTTTCGGAATGTACACGCTTTTACTTGGGTAAACATTCAGATAAATAAACAGCTATAGTAATAAACAGCCAGTACCGAAGCATATCGTCAGAGAAATGCGTGTGTACAGTGGCCTGGAAGGTTGTCATCGGCATTCGCAATTCAGCTGTAAATTTATTTTTTCAAATCCATTCTTTTCAAGATTCGTTTCAGTCTCCTTCAAATTGAGTATGACAGAAGTTTTTTTTCACACATGAGATCTCAAAAAGCGCAAAACAATAGAGGGATGGTTATCCAATGCCCAGTCCATCTTCAGTATACTCAGTATTTCTAGGTTTTGAAGCTGAAAATCAGAAGTTTAGTAGGTGACAACCGTATACATAAGAGCACTTCTTCGTCTCACCCAGAACGGGAAACTCAACTGCGCTGGTCAAACGACCTCATTCAACAGCTCTCACCTTTCCATAACCTTCCCTTTGGTAACAGTCCTCCACCGCCTTCTGATATCAATGGGGGAGGGAGTGGCTCTATTTACGTTGGCTGTGAGCAGTTGCGCAGTTGTTGTGAGCTGTTTCGGTGCGAAGAATTACACTCGATGAATATTTTGATTGCTCAGCCGAGACTCTTGTCACTGACCCTAAAGTACACCACATCGTGGGTCGCCTATTACAACTGCGCAAAGCCGAAGGGTTCGTGAATAGGTATGAGAATGTGTGGCCCCAGAGATCTTCGCGCGATGTTGGTTATCACTAATTTTTACCCAACCTGGACAAATTAATAGGAAAATGAAATAATTTCTTAAATTCTACTTTTGTGACGAAATTGCAAAAGCCTAAACACTCATAACCTTGAATTTCGTCAGTATTTTTGCTATTCAATAGGATATGGTATTCTGTCGGGATTCAGTGACAATCGGATATCTAGTATGTTGCATTAGGGTTATAGAATGTCCATAGGCGTTTCTTTTGATATTCCGCATTTTGTATGTTTACGCCCCATACTTGGCGGCTATTCCCCTCTTATTCATGTCGCACGTAATGCAGCGGTAAACGGCGCTACCGACACCCGCACGGTCCAACGATCGATCAACGCCCTGGACAACCAAGCCTTTCATCACACAGGAGGTGAATCGGTGACAGCCCTTTCCTCGAAGCTAACAACATTGACTTGGTACAGCGGCTAGCTCGCGAAAGTCATTATATAGACCAAATGCACATCACCATGCCTCTGCGATTCTGAATGGAGTACGAGTGCGCGGCACATCCTTGGGAGACTGATTAACGACGACCCCTTTAACGTAGCAGATACACAGTGGTTCGCAGTCTGACATCAATTGCTTAGGCCAAACACGCATTAACCAAGCCGTCCTTAGGAGACTAATCAAAGCCGACTCCTTTACCTTTGCGTCCTATCTTCGGCCATCATTCTCATCACGTTGTCTTCATTGTCGACTTGCAGCCGAGTATGGATGGTTTCAGTTGTTGAAGGCGGATCTACATGGTGGGTTTCGGTGCGTATGGGACAGTGTCGACTCAATCATGAGAACAACTAAACAAATATTTCCTGACTCTAAACCAGCACTGCAGCCCTCTCGGATGACCCCGAAAAGGCTTTCCAAAAATTTTGAACTTCACCTGAACCCGAAGGTTTTGGTGGTTCTTCTAGATCCACGGTTTTGGAGGGAGCGCCGGTGGCCCCGATTCGGCGCCCCGTACATGGCGCGGCTCTCCCGCTGGCTACGCATTTCGCACCTGGTGAATCACCTGGCCTCAAGCCCTCACGACAGTGGTCGGTTTAGAGCGACCCATTCATTTATTATTCTTACGCTGTATTATCATGAAAAACATGCCAATAAACGATACAAAACTAACAGCAAGTTGTACATTCCAATACGTTTTTCTTCTGCGTTACAGGGCTGTTGGGAAAAAACTCCTAAGGCAGAAGAAAACGTATTGGAATCATTACCCATGATACCGAGCTTTCAAGGCAGAACTTGGTAATTGTTGAGCAGTATGTGAATATATGAAAAGACTGCGAGAAAGGTTAGGTAAGACTGCTATCAGTTAAAATTTAGGTGAAAAAGATATAAAGTTTTCTTCGCTTTCTTCCTACTTTCGATCAAAAGTACTAGGATCTAACGGCTTTTGGTGGGCCAGTCTGGTAAGTCACTAACTTCGATGTATGTTCAGGCCTCCGAAGACGACGGGAAGGTTGAAACGTTAGGAAAAATTGAATGAAGTTTTCCACCTAACAACGTCGTACGGCAGAAGTACTGAATTTTACCAAATCATCGTCAATGCCGAGGTTCAAAGATGAGAGAACATAGAGATTGCTGAGCTACTATCAGTCTCTTGCGAGAAACTTCAGCTGGAGCAAGTCTAAATGTCGTTCGGCGACATATAGGATACGGTCGGTAAGGCGGAAGATGGTTTTTGCCAGAGCAAGTCGTGGGAAGTTGTCGAAGAATAACGACGCACCTGCTCAGCCTCTTCTTGTTGAATGTGCACGAGCTTACAGACTGTCGAGCATATTTTACGGCAGGTCACTGACATTCGTTATTTTTATAATACTATTATTTATGTGGCACCGAGGGTGCGTGTATGTAGAACAGTGGTAAGAAACACTACTGACACCCACACGGTCGAGCGATTGATCCCGGCCCGGGCTAACCAAGCCTTCCATCCCTCCGGGGTCCGATAAATTGGTGCCAGACTTTTCTGGGAAGGTAAAGATACTGACTTGGTATAGCGGCTGACTCTCACAAATCACTGCAAAACTCAAATATGCATTAGCTGTACCTCTACGATTTTGAGAGGAACACGAGTGCGGCTGCACGTCCCTTGGGGCTGATCAACGCTGGCACCTTTCACCTTTATTTTATATGAACATGTTTTGCCCAACAGTGATATGCTAAAAATGACAAACAGGAACACAAGTAATTAGAAATCAAGATATTATGACGATTTATAGAAAAGCTCGTAGAAAACGTTGACAAGAGGGCTACCATCTTTCTGTGTTAGCCGACTCCAGTACGGCATCCGACAAGTACTCTCCAGAACGGCGACGTTGAATAGTTCGACACATTTAATCACCTTCATTCCACATCTGAAAAGAGGAGTCAAAATGAAAGTCAATTCAAGTCAAGTCAGTCAAAGTCAATTTAGATGACTGCAACTGAAACACCATACGAAAACCAAAACATTCAGTTATCTAAATGATGATAATGTAGTAAATTGACAAGGAACTTTAAAAAAACAGCTGATTTAGCTGTTTGCCTTCTACTCTCTTCTGATTATAAACGCACCGTATCATTTTCTGGCTCAGGTCCAACTCGACTATGTGACCCAAGCCCTTTCCGCGATACTTCTCCAGGACGTAAAGATGTGTCAGATGTCCTGCTTGAGAGATCATCTCAAACGCAACCGGCTGGCCGTCGAATCGAACGCATGATGATGGGAATACAGTGAGCTTTATCCTGGACGTTGAGGATTATACATTTTTGAAATCGGATTCGGATTGCTAATAACAACTACAACATTATGCTGTACTGAATTGAAGCGATGTGTGAGCCAACGTCAAATTTTATATTACCTTGTCTCCTCTGCTTCTCGCTCCTTTGCGTGCTTCCAGAAAGAACTGATGAATTTCGACTCATCTATATGCGCAGAACCTGAACGACACAACTGGAGGAAGACACTAACGGCAGTTCGATAGCTTCTACAGGTTTAATTTTCCGCTGCTTTTCTCATTTCTGCCTCTAGTTCCCAATTTATTGGTAAAACTTTGTTTCCTTGCTCTTTTATTGTAAATTCAATGAAATGTTACGTCTAGAGAACAGCTTGGATTCTCTCAATAACGTAATAGATCTCTTCATGTGCCACCTCACAGCGGTGAAGGGGTGAACGTCACTTTTAGTGATGGCCAACGGCACAAATGGTCACGTAGTACGCGATACTCTGTCGTGTATGGGCGGCTCCGTGTATCCCTGGCTAGGAACATGTGAGTAATCAGACCACCCTATCGGCACAAACAACCAATCCTGTGCCCCAATCCTCCGCGCGCCGGAGATGCTCTTCTACGACGTCAGAAGAATCCACTTCCGGCGAGGGGCCATCTAATCTCGGAGTTAAACTATCTGGACGTCATTGGATTCGGACTACCGGAACACCACGACACGGAAATCGCCTATTCGTCTGCACCTACAACTGTCGAACGATCGCTTCTGAGCAGGATCTTCGGACCCTGTTACACAGAAGCCGCAACATCAAATACGACATCATTGCACTGCAGGAAACGAAAGACAAAACGGAAACCATAAAAAAGACTGACCACAACGAGCTTCTCATCATCGGAGCAAAGGTGGACAGAAGAAACATTGGCGGAGTTGGATTCCTCGTCAATTCGACAGTACACCACCTAGTAGACTCGTATAAGATCATCAGTCCACGAATAGCCGTTCTTCGTTTGGAAGTCCAAGACCAAGGAAACATCTCCATCATAAATGGATATGCTCCGACATCTGCGGCAACAGACGAAGAGAAAGAAGCATTCTACGAACTACTTGAAAGGACTGTTAACGACGAAAAGAGCTACTACAAAGTTGTAGTTGGTGACTTCAACGCCACCGCCGGTACCAACGACTGCGACGAATGGAGGCTTGGACCGCATGGATCTTCCCCAAGAAACGACAACGGAATGCGTCTGATAGACTTCCTGTCCGCATGCCGCCTCTTTCATGGGAATTCCATGTTTGAGAAGCCTTCACACCGACGATGGACCTGGGAGAGCCCAAATGGAGAAGTACGTTCGGAGATCGACCATGTTCTCGTGAGCAGACGATGGAGTCTGTTCGACGTCTCCGTGCTTCCTTCGTTTGACACCGGTTCGGATCACCGTCTTGTGAAGCTGACTCTCAAGAAGAAGATCTTCAAACGTGACAAGCATAAACCGGCACCGTTGAGGATTCCGTCATTCAGTTCGCAGGAGTTGGAACACGCCATAGAGTCCTATGATTGGAAATGTTGTGAAGATCCATCAGAAGACTACGATCTCCTCGTCAGCGGACTGTTGAGGTGTGCTAGCAGCTCGTGTCTAACCACGTCGTCACTCGCTTCAAGACTTGACGCGCGTGCGATGGAACTTCTGGAGCAAAGGAGAGCTGTCAAGCTGGATCCTAACGCCTCCCATCTCGAAAAAGTCACCATCTCCAAGGCATGTCGACTTGCAGTGAAGGAGTCCATACAGGCCTACAGAAGACTGAAACTGTTAGAAGCCGCTCAAAAAGGCTCAAGCATAAAGCGCTGCAAACGAGATCTCTGTGATCAGAAGGCCGTAATGTCAGCGCTAATGGATAAGGACGGAGTAACGCAAACATCTCGAAGAGCGATTGAAGCCGTCGTTCAAGACTTCTACACGGATTTGTTTCGCTCCTCCATCCCTGTCGCAAAATGCGTGATGCCTCCGGCTGAAAAAGCACCTCCCATTCTGGAGTCAGAAGTATAGTTGTGCTCTCCCAAAAATTTCGAATAATCGAATATATTCGAATATCGACGATTTTCGAACGTTCGAATTCGAATGTCATTCGAAAATCGCGATTTTTCGAGCATTCGAATTCGAGTACATTCGAAAATCGCGATTTTTCGAGCATTCGAATTCGAATACATTCGAAAATCGCGATTTTTCGAGCATTCGAATTCGAATACATTCGAAAATCGCGATTTTTCGAGCATTCGAATTCGAATACCTTCGAAAATCGCGTTTTTTCGAACGTTCGAATTCGAATATTCGATTTCGAATGTTCGAATATCCATTCGGACAGAACTTGCGTTTCGCGAGGGAAGATCTCATCAAAGCAAATACAGGGTGTCCCAATAATGTAAGCACTGCTTAAAGCAACTAGAAAGGAAAAGCACTAGAAAATGGAAATCTACGGACAAGTAGATGGAATGGATTGCTCCATGTACCCTGCACAAATTTTCAGACTTAAGACACAATCAGTTGTGCAAGCTTGCCACGATTTCGCCCCGAAATGACCATATCGCAGTGCGTTTACCGAACTTCGGAGGTAAAGTTTATTAGGTCGTTAAGTATGAAATGGCCGATATCGTGTCGAAACTTTGCTTTACTATTTCACCAACAAACGGCTCTATAATCAATCAAAATTTTCACCAAAACAGTCAACACACTTCTGCCATTTTATTGGTAACTTGTTACTGCCGGACGCATAGAAACCTGAAGTACGAGAAACAATTGATTCACGGAAGGCATTTTCCACATCCTCTTTAGAACCGAATTGTTTATCTTGTAAGAAGTGGTCTAATGTCCTAAACATATGGTAGTCAGTTGGGGAAAGATCTGGGGAACAAGGTGGGTGAATGAGAACCTTCATGAGCAACTCCTGCAATTTATGATACGTTGTTCGTGCGACATGTGGTCTTGCGTTGACATGCAGGAGCATTGGCTTGCCTCTGTAGACCAATCTCGGGTGCTTTAACGCAAGCTTTCCCGTCGTAGCATCCAACTCGTTACAGTACACGTCCGCTATTATCGATGTGCTAGGACTCGTAAAGTTGTAATGGATGACTCCATAGATAGACCACCAAACAGAGATCATCAACTTTTGTTGGTGTATTTTGGGCTTTACGCTATGTTTGGGGACCTCATCCTTGTCCAACCATCGTACTGAGCCCATGCGATTGTCGTACAGAGTCCACTTTTCATCACAAGTAACGATGCGATGTTAAAGTGATTAAGATCTGTGTCGAAAAAGAAGTGAAAGCCAAGCGTCGAAGCGACAATACTTTTGCTGCTCGTTCACTTCGTGAGGGACTCACTGATCGAATTTTTCCGCTTCGCTATTTTGCATCAAATGCTCCAGTATTGTGGGTACAGGTAGACCGAAGCCTGCTGCTAACTCACGAGTAATTTGACTGTTGTCACTTTCGACTGCCGCTTTCAAAGCTACGTTCTTCACCTTGGATCCAGGTCTTCCACGAGGCTCACTTTCGAGATTAAAGTCTCCAGAGCGGAAATTTTCAAACCAGCGACGTACTGTGCGTTCACTAGCGGCATCCTCACCGAATACCTCATTAATGTTCCGGACGGCCTGTGGTGCACTGCTTCCACGACGCAAGTCGCATTTGAAAACAACACGAATTTTGGATTTTTCCACGGCTCCGAAAACCTCCTGCACAGCCTGAATTCGGAGGCAGCACTGAAAACCAACATGGGTTGTTGAAATCTCAGGAACGTACCTTCACAATAGAAGGAAAAACCAGGAGCCCACAAGCTAACATGCCTATGTATTAGCCTTGAAACGTGAAGCTTGCAAAATCGGCCATTTCATACTTAACGACCTAATAGTATACCACACATTGTGAACAAACAAAATAGTCAAAATGCAATTTTGCCGTGATCTGATCAATACCATGTTATCTTTGTGGAATGTCTGCTAGAACTGGGAGGCAGTGTAAAATACCCCTTCACAGATTGTTTTCGACCTTGTCAACGGCTACCTTCGCGTGATTTTATGGATTTAACGTTGCCCATTTGCTTCATCCCTCCACCTCTCCATGTTTTCTACAACTACCCGAGATTTGATGCTCTTTATGCCTCAACGGACACTTCGGTATGTTAGACTTTTTACGTCCTCATTGAACCACCAATGCATTTGCAACCTCAAACTTCCTTTTTTGCCGTACTGAGTAGCTTGAAGAATTTTCGGAGCGTAGGCCCAGCTTAGACGTGTTCTGGATTAAGCGTCCTTTATCTTAAGCCATCAAAATTGTTCGTCCATCATAGAACTTCGCCAATACAAGTTTATACGTTGCTACACCCTATTGATGGCAAGTGCCGTTACCCGCCTGTCCGTGGCCCTCTTACCCGCCTCGCTTGATGTCCGAATTTTGTTTGACTAACATGAACAAGATCACCCACATTGGGATAAACTGATTGAATAACCCAAACACTTTGTGTGATCACCCACATTGGGATAAACTGATTGAATAACCCAAACACTTAAGATCGCAGATTTCGCAGTAGATCTGCGATAGATCGCAGATTTCGCTGCAATCGAACGTTCGAATGCGAATGTTTCGAGCATCCGAATTTGAGCATTCGAACACGAATGTTTCGAGCATTCGAACTCGAATACATTCGAAAATCGCGTTTTTTCGAGCATTCGAATTCGAATACATTCGAAAATCGCGATTTTTCGAGCATTCGAATTCGAATACATTCGAAAATCGCGATTTTTCGAGCATTCGAATTCGAATACGTTCGAAAATCGCGATTTTTCGAGCATTCGAATTCGAATACATTCGAAAATCGCGTTTTTTCGAATGTTCGAATTCGAATATTCGATTTCGAATAGAATTATTCGAATTCGAACGTTCGAATATTCATTCGAGCACAACTATAGTCAGAAGTCGCTTACGCCATCAGAAGGATGAAGCCAGGTACTGCCCCTGGACCCGACGGTATTTCTGCCGATCCACTCCGGGCCGGTGGTAGTGCCCTTTGCTCACTCCTCACCAAGCACTTCAATCACTACCTCCGTCTAGGTAGGATTCCGAACATATGGAAGGAATCGAGGACAGTTTTAATCTTCAAAAAAGGCCAGCGGGAAGACATCGGCAACTACCGACCCATCAGCCTTCTCTCGGTTGTCTACAAGATCTTCACCAGGATACTGCTTAATCGGATGGAACGAATCTTGGACGATAATCAGCCCGTAGAGCAAGCAGGGTTCCGCAAGAATTTCTCCTGCATGGACCAAATTCAGACTGTCGCACAGCTCATCGAAAGGAGCCACGAATATCACATCCCACTTGTCCTTGTCTTCGTGGATTATCGGAAAGCGTCCGACTCGGTGGAAATCAACGCCGTTCTGAACGCTCTTGTGCATGCTGGCGTACCATCGCCCTACGTCCAACTTTTTGACGAATGCTTCTCGAATACGTCAACTACTATCCAGTTGTTCGATCGGAAGCATACAATTCCTATCGAGAAAGGAGTACGGCAGGGAGACACGATCTCTCCGAAACTATTCACAGCGGCACTTCAGGATGCTATGAAGAACTTGGACTGGGACGCCAAAGGCTACCCTGTGGATGGTAAACGGATCACCAATCTTCGCTTCGCTGACGATATAGTGCTCATCTCTAACAGCACAGCAGAAGCCGAAGAAATGCTTAGCGAGCTCGACATGGTAGGTAGGAAGATTGGATTGGACATGAATATGTCCAAAACGCAATTTATGGTCAACCAGTGGTGTGACACGGGACTCGTGAAGTTAAACGGAGTCGCTTTGCAACGAGTTGACTCCTACGTCTATCTGGGACGAGAGCTGAACATGGAGAACGACCTGGCTCCTGAAATTGCCCGCAGGAGACGCGCAGCATGGACAGCCTTCAGTTCGATCCGCGAAGTCACCGATCAGGTCAAAGATGTCGGCCTTAGGGCCTCGATATTCAACGCCTCTGTACTGCCGGCGATGTGTTACGCGACCGAAACCTGGCCTGATAACAAAGCCGTCGCTAAAGCCATGCAAACCACGCATCGTGCTCTGGAGAGATGCTTTCTGAAGACGAGCCTTCGCCAACAACGGCAACAAGGCATACGAAGCTCAGAGCTGAGGGAGAAATCGCAGTTAGCAGATCCACTGCAGTACATGAAGAAGTCAAAATATCGCTGGGCTGGACACCTGCTTCGACGGAAGGACGATAGATGGAGCCTCCGTGTCACAGAATGGCTCCCAAGAGACCATAAGAGACCACTGGGACGACCGCCAACAAGATGGGCAGACTCATTTTCAAAGTCTTTCAGAGAACGGAGTCTCCCTCACTGGATGCAAGTTGCCAGAGATCGAGCGGTCTGGAAGAGTTGTGGTCCCCGCTGAGAAGATCTCCAGCTGAAGAAAGGACCATCAAAGTATCAAAGTATCAAAGTAACGTAATAGATAGTGGTAAAGAAGGGGGTGCGAGAGTTACCGCCGTCGACATGTCTGAAGCCTATTCATACATGGCAGCAAACCAGCGCGTTGATGAAAAAAAGAAGCTAGAGAAGTAGTATAAGCAGTATGCGTCACCACGGAAATATTTGGAGACTATCTTAAAGATGAAAATCATCTTACCGCGCTCGTGGTGGAATGTGTGCCAGTGAAATTAGGAAGCTCGAGCTCGTAAAATTTTGTGGAAAAAACGTTTACTCGCGACAGTGCTTATGAATGGGCTTGAAGATCAAGGACTCATGTTAAACATAATAGAATATGATAGAATAGAAATTTTGAGATTCAATTAATACTGAAGGATGAGTCAACGCTATTGGATTCGATCTTGCTTCTGTATGGTGAAATGAGAAACAGAACTAGGTTTCGGAAAAATATCGCTACTGCCACAATCGTTAGTGCTCCCTCAGCCGGCATTTCCCAGGTTTACCAATAAAGTTCTTTGGTAAGAAAGATGGGAGGAATGTGAAGCCACATACGACATTCGAATTGTTTTCTTCTTAATTGACATAGCCTCATCCTTAGACTGTATTAGGACATAGGCCCTGGTCTACGGCTACATGGAGAAGTTTCTGCTTATCTTGGAAGTTTGTTGCTTGCATTGAAATTTCAGTTTACTAAAGAAAACTTCAATCTTTTTTCCATCATTGCGTGCTTTCAAAATTCTTTTTTCTTTTATAAATTGCTTGCCGGTGCTTATTCCGAGGCATGTCTGCTGAGTTTATCATGATTCTTCCCTTCTTTTTCAATAACTCATAGCTCTTGTTCTCTGACGTGTCACATTTACTATGCACCGCTCACTCATGTAACTGTTTTGTTGGTTTCATGCCTATGGTGCGTCCTTGCACGCATATAATAAATAAATAAACATACCCAACGAATATCCCTCCGGCAATGCTGGCAGTTCCATCTTCTCCACTATTTTCATCTGAGTCTCATCCATGTAAAAACAATGGGTAGGATTCTGAACGCCCCTCAAGTGTGGTAAGTGGGCAGTCACGAAATTTTCAACCTAAAAAGCTTCTGCGTTTCAACTACGTAAAGTATCCACAAATTCTCTTGCTTGGTATCTATGAGGCTGGCAATTAAGACTACACCGTTTATTAATTTTGAGAGTGTTTCATTTTTTAAAGAGAAAACACAAGGACATTTTCGTCTACGTAGTGCACATACAATTAGAGTTTACAATCAATTTAGAATAGCGAAATAGAGTAGTAAAAGAAGCCCACCTGATCAATAAGTAGCTGCTCACCAACAACAAGCGGTGGAGAAACGAATGGATCGGCTGTTTCAGTGAACAACGCAAAAGCCCATGTGAAATAGTCGGCTTTAAAATCTCCGTCATAGGTCAGGTAGACGTGATTACTATAACAAACAAAATAGGACACAAAGCGGAAGACTGCTGCATTAGATTTTTGTTTCGTTTGGAATCCTGACGACGAGTACCAATGCTGGTATCTTTCTGCAAATCGTCGTCTAATTCTTTCTTCAGGAGAACTCTACCTTATTTTATCGTAAAATCTTCAGAGTCGACGGTGCTATTAGAAGAAGTTGTAGAAGAAGAAGTTTTTTTTCGTCTCACCTGCTGTACTTGTTGACCTTGTAGATAAACCAATATGTAGCACCACCTGCTGTACAGGAGTAGAGTTTGACTGTAGGATAAATATCTCCTACTTCAATTTTGATTGCGTTGTGAAGAAATATGAGCTTTTCTCGTGTGGAAGCCAGCTCCAAAATCTTCAGGAGGTCTTCACGATCTTTGTGATGACACAGCGAAAGTTTCATCTCTGAAACAAACACTGAGCCAATCAGAGAAATATGAAGAATCGCAGTTATAATACTATGAAAAGTACAAGGAGTATGATTAGGTAGATAGATATGTATCACGGCCTCACCATTCACCACAATTTCCCATCTAAAAGAAAACCTAATTTCTGGTAAAACTTTGAAGGTTTGTGTGGATAGATACTTTGACACTTCATCCGGCACAAGCTGAAGTAGCTACGAGAAGAGGTTTTGGAAGTTTCCTGGGACCTAGCTGCCTGGAGGTAGAATATAATTGCGTGAAACCGTGAGAGAAGCTCAATCAACTTCTTATGAAATTATGTTCAGTGAAGTTAAATTATGTGATAGGCGACGGATGAGCTAACTAGTTCATTTCTACAGAAAATTCTTAAATAACATCGAATTAACATGAAGTTCAGCCGAAATCCGTGAATCTGATTCGGATTCGTTTGGGTTGCTCGTCTCTCCCTTGTAAGGAAGGAGGTTGTGTTTGGAGAGAAAATCAGAAATGATGGTTTCGTCGAAGGTAAGGGCTTTAAAGGTGGACTTCGGACACAAAACACTCAAGGCGAAAACAGAAAAAAAGTCAAGTTTCGAGAGGAAGAAAGGCAGCATCGTCAACAGGGTGACTTTGATGATATTGATAACGCCGCTAACAAAGAAGGCCGGCCATATCAGGGCAAGATAATTTATGATCGTTTTGCGGGCGACAAACTCTTTCGAAACACAAGCTGAAATGATTGTTTCCTTGGAAGGAAGGAGGTTGTGCCTCAAGTTACGGAGGTTCTGCTTCGAAAATCTACTTTTTGCGAACCACCAATTGGTTGGTGCTCCTCAATAAGCTGAGTTCAACTGTAAAGATTGTTTATGCGCTTCATAACAAAAAATAGACGAGAATGCAGATCGCTGCTGTCGAGTGAGAATGATTAGTATTTATTTATATTGTTATTTATTTATTTACATCATTTCAAATTGTGTCAAAGCTCGTAGTAAACGTTGACGAGGGGACTGCCGTCGTCGAGTCTTAGTAGGCTCCAGCAGCTCATTCGACAGGTGCTCTCCAGAAGCGGGGCATTGGATAGCTCAACGCATTTTATCACCTTCATGCCGCGTCTGAAGAGAGCATCATTTGAATTTATTTACAATATTGCTTAGGTTTATGAACCTAGAAATGCTATACGAATTCGGGATGCGCTTAAAGAAAGCATATTTGCCATATGTTTTCATTCTTTTGCCCAACTGATAATGAACGCACCGTATCATTTTCTGACATAGGTCCAGCTCTACTATCTTCCCCAAGCCCTTCCTCCGATGCTTCTTCAGGACGTAGAGATGTGTTAGTTGTCCTGATTGAGAGATCATCTCGAAAGCAACCGGCTGGCCATCAAATCGAATGCATGAGGATGGAAACACTGTGAGTTTTGCCCTTAATATTGCAAACTATGATTCTTCTATTTCGGGTCTTTTACGACTATAATGTGTTATAATACTAATGAATCGAAGCTAGACCATCTGCAGGCCGTGGAGCCCCATTGGCAACGTGCCTTTGACTCTTTTCTGCTTTCCTTTCTTTATTTCCTTCAATTATTGAATGCCATCCCAACGTTGATTCAAAGCTCTAAGGGTCAACCAAAACTTAAACTAGGGCACCGAATTTACCTTGAACGCTAAGTGTCGCTAACTACATATTGGCAAAGTAATATGACTGTTTTCCGACCGCAACAGGAATATAATACTACGGTAACGAAGGGCTATGCAGCTCATTCGGACTACAAAATCACAAAAGGCATGAGGCGGTATTTCAACAGCCGCTACCAAACGTGTGTCTGATTGTGAGGAACTTCAGCTTTTTGGCATGTGTTTAATCTTTGCCTTCTGGATTAAACTTCTTGCGAAGCCGCGATGATCAGTAAAGATATTAGCAAGCGAAATCTGGGAACATCTATTTTGAGGAGTCGGATGCTAATTATAATGTCGAGCCAAATTCTGAACAACCTCGTCTCCTCGTCATCTCCTTCTTTGGCATGCTTCCAGTAAGAAGTGATGAATTTTGACTCTTCCGGATGCAATGAACCTGAAGAGCACGTCTGTTGGACTCTGCATCACATTGACTTCAATACAATTCGTTTGCTTTTCCTGTTTTCATTTCTAGTTACTTGAATAATGACACTGCACTACGGCGACCACATCATTCCCTTTTTGTTAGGGGGTAAATTCATTAAAGCGCTCAAGTGAAGAACGGCTAAAATTCGTACCACTATTATACTTAACATTATGTATGTGGCGGTGAAGCTCGAAAGCCCGAAAAAAAGGTTCAACTAGCCTAAACAGTTGCCAACATCTCAGGCAGTTCGGATAATATGAGGAATTTGAAGACTAAAATTCAAACAAACACATATGTTCACCCGGTATTTGTTAGCATTGTTTTTCACTAGAGGAAACTGTCTGTCACGTAGTGTGAATTTTCGAAAAAATAGCGCTTCAGAAACATTCGATACTACTCAGTTACCCTGTGTTTCTTCGTAATACAGTACTGGCCATAAGAATTGCACTTTGCACGGAAAAGACGAAAAAAATCGGCTTTTTCGTCTTTTCTGAATAACTTCCTTAGAATTCAACATTCTGCGAAACCGAGCACATGGCTGAGCTCAGCAGCTCAAGCTCTATCGAACGGTATAGAAGTCTTACCTGAAACCCTTTTAGTTAGCCGAATATGACGATTTTCGCGACGCGACGTCGCATTGCCGCGGACGAGTTGCCCGTTCAACAGTGTTCACCGTTATCCTCTTGTTCTTCCAACTTCGGACTCCTGTATCTCAGTTCCTAAGCGATGCTACTTGAACTGCTCTTTTGATTCTGGCAGAGTAGTCACTGGAGAATACCACACTGTTGAAATTCCTCTCCAGATTCTTCTAGACTCGTCCAGAAAATCGCCCAAAGTGGGCACCAGATCGACTTGTGAACAATTTTTTGGTTACTAACTCGTGAAGATTTCAATGTTTTAGGAAAGTAAACACACTGTTTTGTTCAGCAGCTCAAGCTCTATCCAACAGTATGCAGCTTATCTCGATTTCTTTAGTTTTCCGAAAATCGGATTTTCATCGATTTTCCAATTTTCGAGTCCCCGTCTCCCGATTTACAAGCGATCTCCGGAGCCTGTCTTCTCTTGTTTCAATAGGGTAGTCTGTTGAAAATAAAATTCCGTAGAAAACCTTCTCTACATTGTACTGGATGTTTCCAGAAACTCATTCAAAGTAGGCATCAAATCCACTTGTGAAAAATGTTTCGCTGAATAACTCGTGAAAATTACGGTATTTCAGGAAAGTAAACATACTGTGCTGTTCAGCAGCTCAAGCTCTATCCAACAGTATACAATACGCCCCAATGTATCGAACACGGTTTTCACCAATTTTTTGCCAAGTCACGACCCCCCCTCGCTCAACTGTGGTCATTCGAGTCAACGATCTTCTGACTTTGAACCCTCGTCTCTCAATATTCGAGAGAGACACGACGACCAGTATTTCTCCTTTCAACAGAATAGCCACTGTAGGAAAGGAACACGTAGCAGAACTTGCCCAAATTGTTTCGGATTCTCCTAGAAATTCTTCCAAAGTCGGCACTTCGTTCACCTGGCATTGGTAGTGTGAGTTTTTGCCCAATAACTCATCAGAATTTCAACATTTTAGGAAGGTGGACATACCGTATTGCTCAGCAGCACAAGCTCTATCTGATTGTGTACAGCTTATCTCGATTCCTGTAGTTTCCCGAAAATCGAATTTTTATCCATTTTCCAATTTTCGAGCCCCCGTCTTCCGATTTACAAGCGATCTCCGGAGCCTATCTTCTCTTGTTTCATTGACTGCTCTCGATAGTTGGCAGCCCCTACTGCCAAGAATCGATTGGTTGATTTGACTCGATAGTTGGCAGTAGGGGCTGCCAACTATCGATCGGTCGATTTTGCTCCGCCTACCACGACAGCTCTTATAAAATGAAGACTCGGTGAGCACGCCATGCCATTTTTCATTCCTCATCGGCGGTTCGCATAGCGCTGCTGCAGCGATTCCTGCAGCAAGCGGCTAGAGCGAGACGACGTGGGTCTGCGGCAGTGTGGTATTCTCCAGTGACTACTCTGCCAGAATCAAAAGAGCAGTTCAAATAGCATCGCTTAGGAACTGAGATACAGGAGTCCGAAGTTGGAAGAACAAGAGGATAACGGTGAACACTGTTGAACGGGCAACTCGTCCGCGGCAATGCGACGTCGCGTCGCGAAAATCGTCATATTCGGCTAACTAAAAGGGTTTCAGGTAAGACTTCTATACCGTTCGATAGAGCTTGAGCTGCTGAGCTCAGCCATGTGCTCGGTTTCGCAGAATGTTGAATTCTAAGGAAGTTATTCAGAAAAGACGAAAAAGCCGATTTTTTTCGTCTTTTCCGTGCAAAGTGCAATTCTTATGGCCAGTACTGTAGTTTCGTTTCTCAATCAAAAGCATTGATAAAAAAATGAGATGACTCCGAAGCAACACACCTATATAATATCCCTCTGGCAATGAAGGCAGCTCCATTTTCTCCACCATTTTCATTTGAGTATCGGTCATGAAAAAGCAGTGGGTAGGATTTTTAGGACCACTCAGGTGAGGTAAGTGAGCAGTCACAAAATTTTCAACCTAAAAAAAGACGTCTGTTCCTAAAATATTATACATATATAGAGGTTGACGCGATTTACTAGAATTTCGTGACCAACATAATGATTTTCATGCCCCATTATCATTACAATCTACAGTCCATTATACTAGCGAAATAATATACCTAATAGAACAAAATAAGCTCACCTGATCAATAAGTATCTGCTCACCAACAACGAGCGGCGTAGTAGCGAATGGATCTGCTGTTTCAGTGAACAATGAGAAAGCATTAGTAAAACTGTCGGAATCGAAAACTCCATCATAAATTAGGTAGATGTGATTACTATAACAATCAACATTCAACACAAAAGCGATAAACAATGGATAGAAATTTTGATATATCCAATTTTTTTTTCTTTATCATTAATTTCGAAGCGTGTTTCCTTTCATTGAACATGAACCTTCGTGCAAATTCGGAAAAAACACCAAGTTTCACCATACTACAATATTATCATTTCACATTTAGTTTAGATTTCTCGCATATTTCTTGATGTTTTTCTAAACACCATTATCCAATTTTCGAATTAAACGAAAAATTTCCACTGAGTCGGCCTTACCTGCTGTGTTTGTTTACCTTGTAAATAAACCAATAGGTAGCACCGTTCACTGTACAGGAATACAAATGTAGTTTAGTGGTAGGATAAATATTTTCCAGTTCAATTTTGATGGCATTATGAAGAAGCAGAAGTTTCCGTCGCGTCAAACTCGATTGCATTATTCGCAGGAGATCGTCACGATCTTTGTGGTGGCACAATGAATGCTCCATATCTGAAGTGCATTCCAAGTGAGAGAAGCTTCTTCATTTTCGAAAAAAGATGTCTCTATGACACCATAAAAAAGTGAAAAAATATGATCTGCGCATGAGCCCTTTTTTCATCGTCAGTTATGTTAGCTTTGAAAGGTTGAACTATTGATGCTGTAACTGATTTCTAAACGAAAAGGTAAATTTATAAGAAGAAGAAGTGCGGCATCGTCGACTGGGCGACTTTGACGATCGAGCGACTGAAGACATTGATAGCAGCGCTAACAAAACAAGCCGACCATGTCAGAGCAAGGTGATTTATCGTCTCACGAGAGTCTTCTTCTGAACGCAAGCTGAAACAAATCAAGCACTACTGACACTCGCACGGTCGAGTGACCGATCCCGACCCGGGCTGATCAATCCTTTCATCCTTTTGGGGTTAGATAAAGTAGTACCAGACTTGTTTGGGAAAGGGAATGCACTAACATGGTATAGCGTCTGACCCCGGAAATCATTGTATAGGCTAAATACACTGTCAGGATCACGAGATGGGATAAGAAGGGATATTGAAAAAGGTATTTCGGGAGCAACAGTTGGAACCCGAAAGACTAATCACCCTGGCAGCTGGCCGACCCTGCTGGCGCCGGTCATTAACACGGAACTTCTTGGAACCGGAGACCAAAAGCCGAGGCGAGTTCCTCTCTCGCCTCCGCAGAACACCTAGTCTCTAGGATGAGCGTGGGAGATTCTGAGAAGTCGGCCCACGCGTTAAAACGCCCCGGGCCGTATAAAAGAAGGCCCGGAGAAACCACCAGCGTGCTGGGACCCGGGCTGGTGGTCCATCCTCTTCTTTGATTCTTTTCTTTTCATGGGTTAATTCATCCTGGGGGAGAGTTATCCTGCTTGTACCTATTACTTCTTCGCCTCATGCGTCTGTTGTGTCTCTGACTTCCACAATAAATATATATCAATCCTGTTCGTGTGATCCTCGTATTATACTGACCCGCATCTTCCGCTGACGCTACACTACATTTCGGACCTTATTTAAGTCCAGTAAAAATATTTTAACAAAGCGGAGGACGCGGATATCATATGGAGGTCCCGGCTCCGAACTCTCTGGATTCCCCCTCACTATTCTACACTGGTTTAAACTCCTCCAAATCATCTCTTCTCCTCCACATTTTATACTTATCATATGGAGGGCCCGGCTCCGAACTTTCTGGATCTTTCCCTCATAGTTAAATTCCTCAAAACATATTTCTCCTCACTTTTTAAATATACCTATCATTTAAAGGTCTCGGGCTCCGAACTCGTTGGATTCCCTTCTTCCCCCTCCTCATTCATACACCACGTCCTTTTTTTTAATTTATACTCCCACTAAATGGTAATTTAAACACAAACAATACCATTCTTTCAAATACTACATTTTGAACCTCTCTCTTGCAACTTCATTGCAAGAACAAAATAAACAAACTAATCTTCTTTTCGTTGTCTTTTCTTTTCCCTTTTCCCCCATTTGGTTTTTCTTCCTCTCTTCGGGCTCCATTCCAAAGAAATTCCCCAAAAGTTTTTTTTCCTTTCGTCTTTTGTTTTCACACCTATTTCATAAAAGCCGGCCCAAACTAACCAACACTCCTTTATTTCCCCTCACCCCTAATTCCTTTCTGAAGGTTCCCCATTCCCGTTTGCCTCACTGGTTTCCTAAACTTCAAACCCACATTTTTTTCCAAATATAATTCTTCGACGCGACTTTTCTCTTGACAATTCATATCAATTAGCACTGAAAGAAAAATCCTTTTAATATAGTCTTTTCTCATGTCGAAGCAAAACATCGAATTGTTCCGTGTTCTACAAACGTCCCAAATCGCAACAATTGACACATTCGAGTTTTTTGATCTGTCAGCGCTTACGGAGAAGGGATGAATACCCCCGGACTGTAAGATGTCTTGACCCGCGCATGTCACACTCTGCTTTCCCACTACGTTCGCGTTAGCCAACTGTAACCGCGTTCGCTTCAAAAAAAAAATAAAATTGAGAATACTATTATGCGCATTTATCAGTGTGACGTAGGGAGAGGTACCAGTCCCCCCCCCCTTTTTTTTAAATAAGCAGCTTCATGATGAAATCCTGATCAGGTTACTACACGTTGCGGCAGTGATAGTATTATGATGCGCACGAAATACTAAAAGCGATCCCCCTCGTAGAACACAACCCCTCCCCGCATTCATCAGGTCTCGCTCATAACTATGTTCGTCTCGTCCATTTCGTGTACGACTTACAGCCGCATACCAGACCAACTGGTAAACAGACATCAACTACAACTTCGATATTCCTATTCCAAATTCAACGTCATCGTCAGGAACCTATTCACTGTCAAGCGAAGACGTCAAGCGTGACAATTTAAATTAAAACTTTCATCTTCTTTCAGGAACAATCCATTTCTTTTTCTTTTCTTCTCTGCTGTGCAAACTTTCAAAAACCCACTAACACCCTCACTTGGTAAGGGGAAGTCAAAACTCTGAATCCACCAAATAACGGGAGATCATTTCCTCTTGTTTAAAAATCCCCAAACTGACCACACTTTATCTCACATTTATTTCCTAAATCTTCGTTGTTTTTCAATTAACAACCGGGAATAGTGCAAATAAAAATAATAAAACCTCAGACAAAAATACCGGCAATCCAATCAAACACATCACTAACTACAAAACTAAAATTCGTGTCTCTCACAAACTCACTGTCCAAATTAAAACCTTAAATTGCATTTCTCTATATTTCACTTTCAAAACCGCATCTAATCGCCTAACTCTCTCTCTAACAAATCTTGTCGCGCAAATCCAGAAGTAACCAACGAATCCGAACCGTCCAGAACCCAAAGCTCACAAACCAGTATTGGACGGCTGCAACACAAACCATACATAACCTCGGCCAACAATCGAATCTACGTGCTATGGACCCTAGAATATCAAACTCGCTAACTACTGACCCGGCCGACGTACAACTTTCCACCGACCTATTAAAAAATCGCATCGAAAAATTCACCGCGGATGGCGACCGCACTTTCGAAAAATTTCTGGAAGACTACACCTTCTTAATCGAAAACCTAAACGTTGACCAACAACACGCCCATATCTTACTACCCCTCTTCTTAGAAGGATCAGCTAAACGATTATACCGCGCTCTACCAATTTCCATTAAATCCGACTGGACGGCCCTCTGCAACTCATTAGCCAACAAATTCAAAATCACGGCCGACCCAGATACTAAATTAAAAGAACTACTGAAAATGTGTCAAGGGAACGACACAGTTCAAGAGTTCGCTGCTAAAATCCAGGCAAAAGCAAGAGCAGCTTTCCAAGGTAACGCGGAATCAGCAGCTTCCAACCAACTTATAATAAAAAGTTTTATTAAAGGACTGCAACCCAAGATCCGCCGTAAGATCCGCCACTATCCACCAGCAACAGAATTTGAAGTAATTCTATCTTATGCAGCCACAGAATCTCGCCTGCAGCAACAAGAACGCCTTGAAGAAGACTTTATCCTGGAAGGCCTCAAATCATTAACCCTTAGCAATCAAACAAGCAAACTCCAGACACAAATCAATAATCTAAGCAAAATTCCCAATAACTTTCGTTCTAAAACTTCCAATACGAAATCAACCCAAACTCCCCGTGAGCAATGCTCTTTTCGCCCATGGTATAACCGCTTTCCTAAACCGTCCAGACAAGAGCAACAAACGAACCGCCCAGCTTTCAACAACCCTTCTAGACATTCTACTAAGCATTCACATCAATATAACTATAGACGCCGTCCGCAACGCAATAACTTTGACTCCAGGCGACGACCATACAATCCGCCCAAAAGAAAAAACTTCTGCACCCATCTAGCGCGAAATCTTGCCCTACCTACCAATTATCGCCCAATAAACACCTCACCTCTTAACTAACGAAAATTCAACTCAAAGTCTCTACCGACAATTTTGTTTCACATACTACCCTGGTCATCCTGCACAAACACAAAAAGACAGTAAAATTTTAGATGTAATTCCAAAAAGTACATTAAAATAACGTGCTTCTGTTCCGCTACCCAGGCAAAATCAGACAAAATTCAAAAGCTAAAATTTTCGAATCTATCAATTATCGTACACAGCTCCGCGACTATTAATTAATCACATCTCTAATCGCTGAGCCAATATCCGCACCGGCGACAAAACGCAGCTACCTACCACAACTCTATTATCATCGCGCCTCGCCATCCTGCAGTGGCCATGTAGGATAAACGAACCGACGAGGGTTACGGCGATAACTCCGATAGCGTAAAGAGATAACCTCGCCCCCCCCCCAAAAAAAAGCGACGAAGGGTCATTCACCTCCAAGGCATTATTTTTGCAATCCAACTACCACATCTCTAAACAATATACTGCAGCAAATTACCAAAATAGTTATATTCCCTCTCTATTCAAAAAATAACCAATGTTTCCATCAACCAAAATGAAACAATTTTCGTTCTCCCTGTTCCGCTTTCACCCTCTTTTCAACTCGAAAAAGATATAGTCCTTAATTAAATATATGCACTTGCCGCTAAATCGTCAACTTAACACGTCAACTTCTGTAAAATTGAGAAGCTTTTCCACGACTCAATATACGCGATCTTTTTTACCTCGCGAACCTCTAGTCAATGCACCATACGGTAGTGCACCAGTGGGAACCCACTCCCACTAAAAAAACACGCCAGACTTCGTTTGTTCCTCTCTTCGATCGTCCCAATGTAAATCAAATAACTCCGTTTTCGTCAAGTCTCGAGACCTCAAGGGTTTAGTTCTCAATTCCTGTCAACCCTATCTGACGGAAACCAATATTTTTCAAAACAAAAGCATAAGATGTAATTCTACACTCTATACGACTTTTTCAATCAAAAATCATCCTTAACACAAAAATAATGATTCTTTTAACAGCTTATACTACTTACGTCCGAGCCCTCTATACAAAACAACAAAGCTTCGCGTTCAGAAACATCTTCTGCCTTACTTTAGCACGATCACGGAAGTTTCACAAACTCCCATTCCTTTAAACCAAAGAAATACCACACGTTCAGTGGTTGTTGATTTGCAGAAACATCTCCAAACGGCACTTAGAAAACAGTTTTCTTCCTACCACATATAAGTACCCATTGTGCTTTAAATTACCATAAGTCCTACAAAAAATCCCACTCAACATTATTTCGCTAAACACAATATAACCACAAACTATTGAGCAGTGACAGTAACCAAACAATCGAGTGCAATGAGCAAGGGAAAGAACAGCATTTACCACCTACGTGCCACGCACACGTTTCCTTGATGCCATTTTACCAGCAGCATTTCAAGAGCCGTCTTGGAAAAAAAGAACCTTCTGTAACTTCACACTTCAATAAGTACAGATACGCAAAGGAACCGAAAACGACTATATCGCTTTTTCATCTCTATAGGCACGATAGGTATAATTTCGCCGAACCAAAAATATTTATATACATCACTTCTTCGCTTACCCTATGCCAATGTTGAGCCTATTACATCTAAATTCCATCGAACGCTCCGAACAAATCTTGAGCATAACGCTAGCTCTAATGGACACATCAACGGCAAGGAATTCAGCACCAGATCCAGACTCTGTTTCGGCCCTCCAGTCATGTTCCCCAACCCTCACATGGACGAGGAAAGGGGTTGTCGAACGTCTGCTGATCACCGGTCCTGTACCTTGTGCCTGTGATGGCTTGTCCGTTCAGAAATGTGTTCCTCTAGATCGTTCGGAGCTCATGCATTCCTTCCGTATGTGCATACAACTCTAACACGCGCAGGAGGTAAACGGAAATTCAATTTTAAGATCTACCTAGGGCGAAATCATAACCACGGCCTCAATAAAACCCCGTCATAATAGTCGTATCCGATACTTGCTTATCGTTACTTATGAGTGACTTAAATCAGTTCAAACACCTGTTGTTTCAACAACAACTGTTCCATCTTTCAATAACTGAGTAATATGGCACTTGGAGAGAATTACAAAAACAGTCTTTACTGATACTCGCGCTCGATGGTGAGAGCACTGTCACTGATCAAAAGCTGTACCGCTTGTCCCTACCCAAACCAAGTATTAGGTACTATGTTCGTCGGTATAATAGCAACAACTCCACCATATAAACGATCCAGTACCCCTATATCATCTTCACAATATACTTTTACATTCACAAAATTTTTTCCACCGATTTTCGCCTTCTCGCCGAATATTACAACTAAATCAACAATTACAGCACTGTCAACTGTGAAACCCAACCATCCTCGCGACGTCCGCCACCATTGACCGGCTACACTTCATCATCGACGCCGCTACTCCACACGTCTCCTGCCCTATCCTGATCCCGCACTTTACAAACTTCACAATTTAGTTCCGGGGACCGGAACTTGCGAGAGGCCGGGGATGTCAGGATCACGAGATGGGATAAGAAGGGATATTGAAAAAGGTATTTCGGGAGCAACAGTTGGAACCCGAAAGACTAATCACCCTGGCAGCTGGCCGACCCGGCTGGCGCCGGTCATTAACACGGAACTTCTTGGAACCGGAGACCAAAAGCCGAGGCGAGTTCCTCTCTCGCCTCCGCAGAACACCTAGTCTCTAGGATGAGCGTGGGAGATTCTGAGAAGTCGGCCCACGCGTTAAAACGCCCCGGGCCGTATAAAAGAAGGCCCGGAGAAACCACCAGCGTGCTGGGACCCGGGCTGGTGGTCCATCCTCTTCTTTGATTCTTTTCTTTTCATGGGTTAATTCATCCTGGGGGAGAGTTATCCTGCTTGTACCTATTACTTCTTCGCCTCATGCGTCTGTTGTGTCTCTGACTTCCACAATAAATATATATCAATCCTGTTCGTGTGATCCTCGTATTATACTGACCCGCATCTTCCGCTGACGCTACACTACATTTCGGACCTTATTTAAGTCCAGTAAAAATATTTTAACAAAGCGGAGGACGCGGATATCATAACACATTCACTATACCTCACGATTTTGAGTGGAACATAAATACATACAGCAGCTTGTCCTTGCTCAGCATCAGCTTGCTAACTAATCAACACCGGCTCTTTTATTGGCATTCACCTTTATAAAGTCGTCCAGTTTGAACTGTAACGGAAAGCATACTGACTGCTATTACTGTTGGTTTGTATGTATTAGGTTGGTGCAAAAGCTCTCGGACATTTGCGACTTCTTGAATTTGAAAAGAATTCACCCTCCATCTTCGGCTCCATTCAAAAAATGTTACAGAGAAGAGAAGAGCATTGATATTAACGGTTCCTACTTCAAATGACCTCTTGCTATTGTTCAGATATTATAAAATAAACTGTTCTGTATCCCAAATGTCCGAAAACTTCTGCACCAACCCAATAGTTGTAGATCTTCCTCCAACTATATCAAACTTTAAACAAGGAGCTAGCAAGGCAGCACTATCTCGCCGAAGCTGTTTGAAGACGCATTTCAGCAGATGATGAGCCCGCTTGACTGTCTTAACATCGCCATCTTAGCGATAAGTACAACTGTAGTAGAAAAAATGCTCCGAGAGCTTGAGGAAACTGGAAAAAATTGGACTGTGTATCAATCGGAAGAAGACGAAGATCATGGAGAACTCGTTGCGTGATTTGGGTGGGATACATCGAAGTCGATGGACCTCAACTCGCCCAAACGAAGTCTTATATTTACCTGGAGTTCCCATGAATACGGACTACGAAATGAAAGGAAAACCTATGGTCAGTCTACGGGTCTATTAAAGAGGCTACCGATAAATTTCAGAATGTTGATCTCCGCCCTCCTTCAAAACATGATGGAACATCGATCCTGCCTTTTCAAAACGGCTATTGATTCGAACTCGGAAAGGGATTGGGTCGCATTCCGGAATTACTCTAAGGACTTTGAGCGACGTTTGAATAAGTATTATAAATTGGTGGAAAAGAAAATAATAAGTTGTGGAGGCAAGAAGGGGTTGTACAGGCTGATGAATAAGAAGCTAAGATCCTTTCGTTGCATGGGATGCTTAACTGATGGCGAACGTCTTGCTAGAACTGATTCTGAAAAAGCAAATATGTTAGCTAACAAGTTCGCTGATATCTTCGTGGAGCATCCTGCAGAATCTGTTGATTCTGAATGTGACATCGCCTGTCCTATGCCCTCCTTTGCGTGTTTTGATGAAATAGCCGTATACAAGGAATTGGTGGGCCTCCCATGTTCGTTGTCAGTGACGCCAGATTTTGTTCCAGCTGTGTTTGTGAAGAATGTTGGTCACGTCCTGGCGGGACCTCTCACGGCTATCTTTAATCGGTCACTCTGCTCGTCAGAGATACCAGTGCGTTGGAAACATGCTTTTATTACCCCTGTCCTGAAGAAGGAACCGTCCTCTATGGTTGAAAACTTTAGGCCCATAAGTATTACGTCATTTTTTTGTAGAATATTTGAAAAGCTGTTGAAGCAGCATATGATGGTCCATATCGAAGCATACCAGATCATCCCGTCCTGTCAGCATGGGTTTGTTCCTGGCAAATCGGTCGATTCCAATCTGCTTGAGTGCATAAATGACTGGACTAGTTATTTGGATGAGAGGAGGTTTTGTGACATTGTGTGTCTGGACTGCTCAAAAGCTTTCGATAGGGTGGACCATTATAAGCTAGTTTTAAAGCTGAAGAAATTTAAGTTCCATTGGACGATAGTCAACTGGATTGAAGAATTTCTGCGGAGCCGTAGTTTCCAGGTTAGAGTGGAGACAGATTTGTCAGAGGTCAAGATGGTTAAGAGCGGAGTTCCGCAGGGAGGGGTATTGTCCCCGACTCTTTTTGCAATCTATACGGCGGATCTCCCTCTTCGTCTGGAGCAATGGGGAGTTGTGTGCAAACAGTATGCTGATGATGTGAAAATTTACCGGAAAATTGAAAGTACGAATGATGAAACAGCTATTCAGGCTGCTCTAGATGACTTATTTAAATGGAGTATAGAATGGAACTTGCCTTTAGCCCCTCATAAAACTTTGCATATGAGGCTAGGTAACTCTAGTACTAATGTTCAATATAAGTTGGGAGACCACTCACTGGAAACGGTTACGGCTGTCAAAGATCTAGGTTTTCATTATGACCGACTTCTGAATTTCTCGGACCACTACGGTAGTGTGCATGGGAAAGCGCTGCAGCGTACCTTTCATGTATTCAAGTCATTGACAACAACAGATGCGGATGTGCTTGCCAAAGTATATAAAACCTATATTCGCCCTATAGTGGAAAGTGGATCTGCGATTTTCTCTCCTCACAAAGTTAAAGACATTAGGCTTCTTGAGAGCGTTCAAGACGGCTTCACGCGTAAGATTTTTTTGAGGTGCTCAGGGGTCTACAATGTAAGTATCCCGTCGGTCGGCCAAAGGAACCGCACTTACAAGGTCCATACTTTGAAGTCCCGCAGACAACTAAACGATGTAATGGTTGTTTTTAAACTGCTTGCGGGGATTATTAAAACTAACGTATCTAGTTTTTATACGATCAAGCACACCAAAACTAGAGGTAATTCCACTAAAATCTGGTATCCGGTACCGAAACGGGGCGTAAGGTTGCATTCATTCACCTGTAGGGCGGGTTCGGCTTTCCTGTCTCTTAAGACCACCATGCCATATGCGCCTCATGAAATACACAGGTTCAAAAGGATCGCAAAGCAACGGCTGTTGAGCTTTTGAATGGCTAAATTGAGTAGGAATGTAGTTTGCTTCATGTCATTGATGTACTAATTAAGTTGATGTCTTATGTGTTGCTGTGTGGATGTTTTTCCTACGTATGCCTTAAGCATCGTATTCAAATAAATAAATAAATAAATAAATAAAAATTTATATGACTCTACGGTTCTTCTTGTTTTGTGTTACGCTGCTCAGAAATGGCCTTATTCGTCAGTCACGACGAAATCGTTGGAAGCCCCCCAAGCACTGGGAAGTTGTCTTTTGAAGTCCACCCGGCTACCCCTCGAGCCGGACCACACAGTTCCGATCTAACAATAGGACAGATAGCGGTATCCCGCGGAATACACCTCAAAAGCCTTCGATGGGCCGGTCATACTGCAAGAGAAGACTATTCTTTGCGTCGGGAATGTCTACAGCTCTCTATTCAGTCGTGAACTATGATGGTGGTTGGACGACTCAAACTCTGTTACTACAAACGGATAGAGGGAGAAGATATCTCATTGTCGGCGGTAAACACCGGAGTATGGAGGGGAGAACCATACCCACTGGGGTGAGTTTCGGTAGTCAATTCACCTGACCTCGTGATATGAAATTCCCAGCATCGATTGAGGAGTGCTCGCTAATGTGACAAGATGCTCACTCAAACTTCACGTTATCACCATCAGAAATGCATGCTGTTAACAACTGTATAAATGATTTATACGCAGCCTTGTAATGACTAGTATAAACGGCGTCAAGAGGAAATCGGAGCGCAGTGTTGATCTTTATCAGTAGCATTCGGTACAAATCTACCGGAATAATCCAATCACTCCTCTTATTCTTTCTTATCCTTGTCCTTGTCCTTAGTATCGGATGACTCTTCCTGTAAAACAAAAACATACCACCTCGACAAATCTCTAGAAGATGAAGCTCACCTTCTTCTCCTCCTTCTTCTCCTCTTTCTTCTCCTCATCCTTCTTTTCCTCCTGAACAATCACATCAAGATGGTGATTTTCAGTTTGAAAGCAGAGAAGTCGGCATACCTTAGGTGCATCAGCCTTCGAATCCTTCTTGTCGGCTGGAGCCTCCGCCTTCGACCCTTCCTTCTTTTCCTCCTGAAAGCATGACACCGTATTCCTGAGACATATAAGACTGCGATTCTGAAGAAATATTCGCTCAGACTTCATCACTGAATGAAGCCTGGAGTTTTAAGCACCGCTTGAGATTACATTCCTCGCTAGCTTTACGATAGAATGTTAGGTGGTCGCTACTTTATAGAACTTTTTTAGTGACTCGTCCCAGTTTTCTAGTGGGGGGACTCCTTCTACAGATTCTTCTAAGATGTTGAAAAGTTACTCCCTGCCTTATTCGCAGTTCAAAAATCAACAGAGACTGATTCTCTAGCGGGCGAAGCCTTCTGCGGAACAATGTACAATTCAGCAAAAAAATGTGAGAGAAGGAATCTATCATCATGTAACCTCTTCGGATCCCGTAGACCACTGAATGTTATGCTCCAACGGCTTCAATTAGCGCTCTAAACCCTGTCGACACACCTCCTCTTGGAACCAAGCTATAAGATTTGAATAGCTCAATCCGGGATAAAATCAGGCGGAAGAAAGATTTAGATCACGTGTGACACTAGATATAAGGTAGGCTGAGGGAGTGTGACAGGAAGGTCTTAGGGCGACCCCCGCGAGCTGTTCTCCTGTTCTATAGGCTCCGACGAAGGCGAGTAGGCCGAAAGGTCAGCCGAATAAAACCTGTACTATCTTGGCCATCCTTACAACTCGAGCTGAAACACCACATATACTTTCTCACGTCTAGAGCCATGAGCACCATACCTGAAATAAACCCCGAAACATGGCCTGAAAAAACCCAAATTCATCAATGTGGGCAGCGGGGTTTATTCAGGGTTTATTGGGGGGATGTTTATATAGATGGTTAATATAAGACGGATTAACATAACCATAATGAATCGGATATCTTGAATGCTTCGCTAACCCTGATTCATCAACGCAGAAGTGAGTAACCTCACACCACCAGTGAGGTAAGATCTAGAGTTGGGTAATCCTCAGATATTAATTCTTTAGAAGGGTTAGGTAGTTCGCAGATGTACCCAGGACAAACCCCACGTTGACGAATTGCGGTTTGCGTCGCATGGGGTATATTTCGGCGTTCTTTTCATGTGCAGCGTTCAGGGATTCAGTTCCAAAAACACCCGTGCGTATACTGTAGCAGAGCGCCATTTTCTCTCTGATTCAGCCTCGGCCACTAATGTGCTGCTGCGCTACCTAGTATGGATGATCCCTTACGCCAATGTTATTCCCGTTGATTGGTCGACATCGACAAGCTACGGAACATTTACCATTGAGAGACGGATTAACGGGAGTGTAGCACAAGCCTTAAACCCTACATCATAAAGTTACCCTGTTATGGTTGCTCACATTTAGGCATTGCTATTGCGCTTCTGCTCAAAAAAGCAAACTTGACTGTAAATATTACAGAGCCGATTTCACTCCGATTACCGCGATATTTGCCAATAAAAAAAGCGCAACTGGAAATTGCGCCATTCTCCATCTGCGGACGGTTAAACTCTTCTCGTCGAAAAAGGATTTTGTCTAATTTTTCCACTACATTATGCATTACACACGACAAAGGCATAGAGTCGGATAGAAAGTAGTCATGGTTACGTTCGACGTATGCTATCATTGAGTTTCATCTCTCGGGTCGCTTCCAATTTGCGGCCGTAGAAATCACATCAATCTGATTACTACAGTGATAAAAACAACGCTGCTCGTTATCAGCTCTTCTCTTCTTAACAAGTATTTCCCCGAGTATTTTTGATTAGTGTGGTTGGTAAGCTGGATCCCGAACTTACGTCCTTCTTCTCTTCCTTCTTCTCATCCTTCTTCTCGTCCTTCTTCTCCTCCTCCTTCTTCTCCTCCTTCTTTTCGTCCTTCTTCTCTTCCTCCTTCTTCTCCTCCTTCTTTTCGTCCTTCTTCTCCTCCTCCTTCTTTTCTTCCTTCTTCTCCTCCTCCTTTAACGACACAAATTCCGGTTTCCTGGTACAAAAAGGTGCTACTAAACTTACCTTCTTTCCTTCCTCCTTCTTGTCTCCAGCAGGTGCTCCAGCGGGTGCCGGTTTATTCATCACAGAAGGTGTTGTTTTGCCTTTGCTGAAAACGAAAACTGAAAAAGGGAAAAAAGCGAAAAATGGAAAGATGACAAACATACGCCTTCTTCTTTCCGCCACATGTCGGCAACGCTGTGATGACTGCAAGCACGACTGCAAGAATCTGCAGTATATCCAATAGCATGCTTGCGCCGGCCAGTCAGTAGTTAGTAGAATGAAATGAAAGAGAACAATCGCGCCGCTTATAAAGCTCTCACTATCATGCTTATCGCTTGCATACGCTATTTAAGCACTGGTTTGGATAGTGAGGATAATAATTGTTGAGTTGAAGCTTCCTCCTTCAGCTGTTTCGCTCTGCTAGTAGGGGTTGCCTTCCTCCTAGCAGTCCAGCGGCAATGAAAGATCACACCTTCATGAAAAGAATACTGCTGCACTTGAACGTGCGATTTGGACATCCTTACGCTGTTCCAGTTCAATTGAAGAGTGAAAACAAATTTCAAAAAAATAAAGAAAATGAATCACCTCGAAATCGGTGGCGTATATGGTGTTACGGGCCAGCGAGGTGGAGGCCTATTATGCTCGGCAGCAAAGAAGCTGGGAGTTCTACCTTTAAACTACAGCTTTGTGAACTGGACCTGTAATTTCGGCACTAGTCAACTTAACGGACACCAGTACTCGATTTTTTAGCCGTTGGAATTCGCTGAAACTTTGCACAGGGGGGGGGGTAATTGAGGGCGCTGATCACGAATCCGTTGCCCGTTTTCTACGTGAGTAGTCTCGGACCACCCAATTTGCTACTTGGGTGGTCCAGTCAGGATCACCGATTCCGCCGAACTTTGCCTATGGGGATTCTTCGGTGTCGTGAACACGATGGTGAAGTCCGTTTTCCAAATGGCGGCGGAATACGGTAGCTATAGGTGAGTATCACTAGATAAGGTTGATAGGTGCTTCACCTATAACTACCGTATTCGGACGTCATTTGGAGAACGGACTTCACCATCGTGTACAGGAAACCAGAGACCCACCATATACACAAAGTTTCAGCAAAATCGGTGATCCTGACTGGATCACCCAAGTAGTCGATATGGGTTGTTCGAGACCACGCACACGAAATATGGACAGCAGATTCGTGTTCTGAACCCTAAACAACCCCCATAGGTGAAGTTTCAGCGAATTTCGACGACTGAAGAAAAAAACGAGTACTCTTGTCCGTTAAGTTGAATAGTGCCGTAATTTCTCATTTCCTACATGAAGTATTATAAAGCGTTATGTTATATTCGAAAAATGGTCAAAAGTTCCAACATCGGCACCCACCGCAACACTGCTTTATCTTCGGAGCCCCTACTGTGCTGCTTTGCTGCCGACTATAAACGAACGTTTACACTAGGGCTGCCATTCAATATTACTGTTAGAGTCCTATTCTTCTCAAGAAGTCAGAGGCTTCCTAAGCAGCTTCAACGAAAGAAGCTATCGGCAAAAAACCCTACTGTGTCTTCGACCTAGTTGTACACGATGAGGGTCTCACCGATCCTTTGAAGTTTTTGACATGTTGGAGACTGATACATAGTTAATCAGTTGTCCGGTCACCACATCTCACTGCTTTCCCATGTCTTGCTCCTGTCTCGCCACTTCTATCAGCGATAACCACTACAACACCATTTCCACCGCGCGAACGTGCGCGTCGCGTGCTTCCGCAGCGCCGATCGATATGACGCAAACGTGTGTCAATGAACAGTCGTCTTGCCAATAGTTTTTCCACATTTTAATTTTTGTTTTCTGATAAATCCTTTCTAGGTAACCCTAGGCTACATGATAGCGCCAATTCTGAGATATCATTTGAACTCGCTGAAATCTATCTCGTTCCGTTATTTTATTTTGCAATACAATTCGTTCCGCCGGAACTAACGACCTTGCGGGACATCTTTGACTTGCTTAGGCGGTGTCCCTAGACCGATAAGAGATAACAAGGGGTCTTCTTATCGGCTTTTTCCTCGACCCATAGGGAACCACAGCAGACGAAGAGAGCCCAGACATAGAGCGCATTTTCCCATATAGTCTATGGGAAAAGTGGGCGGACCCTGACCAGCGTCCAATCAGAGCTGGTCAAGAACGAGACGAACATGTCAGCTCAGTCTGTTCTTCAGATTTCATGGTCTTGAGGGCAATGAACGAGGTGTGCAGAGTTCGTCCGAACAACGCACGTATCTGCGGCAGTATGGCGTCGAAAGTGGAGCTCGAATTGAGGAGAGGAAGGCCGGGTCGAAGGGGAGCCATCGAGACGGCTGGGAACAAAGTGAGTCGCTTTAAGATTTCCCTGGAGGCTCTATACTCTTAAAAGAGTGCATGCTATGATCGTTGTTCTTTGCAGACTTTCAAGATGGAGCTCGAGCTGAAGAAAAACGCAGGAGTTCATGGTCAGGAAGGCAACCAGTTGTTCACCGAGAGCTGGGTGTGTTCGATGGCTGGTTCCAGGCCTACCAACCTCCTCATCGCTTCCGCGCTCTAACGCCGATGACCTGACCCGCTGCTAACCAATATTCACCATCGTTTCACTCATCAAAAAATTTCCTTTTCAATTCCGCAACAAGGGGTTTCCTGTGGTGCTGATTACAGATGTGATATCCATTTTCCGGATTTCCATCGTAGATTGCCCGTACCGTCTGCTGGGTCTGCAATTCTTCCCCACGCCCTCATTGCTTGCCTGTTCCTGCCCGTAACGGGCGAAATCGGCCCAAATTCGCAAAAGGAACATCATAATCGTGATCAGCTTGCGTAAAACCTTCCTAGACGAATTTTAAGCTGAATTTGAAATCGTGAATCGACAACCCCAGGTGGGCGACCCAGGTGATTCCGATCGAAATTCTAAAAAAAAAGATGCCAGAGTTGGAATCAACCTCCCAAGTGGCATCCGTATGTAAAGTGTGGGAAAAATTGGAAAAATTTTCCTCTGCCGCTGGAGCGCAATAAAGGGAAATAGAACTGAGCGACTCCTCATCTCCCGTATACCGTTCGAGTGATACCCCGTTCAACGATATGGGAAGTCTTCGTCCAAAATTTGTAGAACACTAACCGTACTTGTGGTCAGCAGGCGAAATAAAGGCGTTCTACACAAGGTAACAGTTAAATCGTTGATTCTGGGTTGATCTACCTTAGTAATCATATTGGTGGTCTTCGAGTCTTCCCTCACTTCCCTTCAAGGAAAAAACGATGGTTTCAGTAAAATTGGGCGGGAATTTTCACTCCAAACACCAGAACGCCGCATGTCAAGTCCAAATGGTCTTCCTTCCAGTCAATGTGTCAGCGAAATTAGCGATACTGACTTCATCCGTTTACCTACCCGGTCCCACGTGTAAAGTTAAAGGTGTTGGCGCTGACCAGTCCCCGAAGGAGGCGCCGTCGCATTCGTGTTCAATTCAGAATCGTAGAGGCATGGTGAATGCCTGGTTGGCCTATACAATGACTTGCGGGGGCCAGCCGCTATATCAAGTCAGTGTCTTTACCTTCCTAGACAAGTCTGGTACCAATTCATCCAGCCCTGATAAGATGGAAGGTTTGGTTATCCCGACCGCGGATCGATCACTCAACCGTGCGGGCGTCAATAGCGAGAGGAATATAATTGCAGGTCGACCCATATTACGCACCGGCGTCATGTTAGGCGCAATTGGTGCCACTGCGCGTCATGTTAGGCGCAATTGGTGCAATCACTCCCCATTAACTGCAGTTTGAATTGCGCGCGCACTTGCACATCTAGTCGCGGACACTGTCTGACCGGCAACGGACTGGGAGCGGCCCGTCATAAGGGATCCGAGAGAGTTTCCCAGACGGTGGAGATGGGTAAGTGGCAGTGATGGCTGTTATCGTAGGATAGTTCAGGGTTCGGATCCTTTCGTAGCGTGATGTTTTGCAATGCCTAGAATGACTCACCCACCCCGGAACTCCTCCCCTAGCCCGACCGCGTGGCTTCGCCTGGCGCGTGGCCTCGGTCACTCCTCTCTGTGCACACTATTTCGTCGCCAATGGAATACGTTTAGCGTGCAGTATTATCGCGCTAGTTGAGTGGGGCGCGGAATGTGCGCTCCAGTGACAATACGCGCACCAATTACGCCTATGCTGACGGTGACTGATATGGGTCGCCCTGCAATTATAGTCGTGTTCAATAGCGCATCTTACCACTGCGCCATTCGTATTCAAGATCAGCGCATCTACTAATTACCATAGGCAAAACTTCGACCAGATCGATGTCTATCCTGCAAAGACATTCACCTTCATCATTTCTTGATCCTTCTCACTTCCAGAAGCAGTACTCGGACAATGAGAGGCCTGCAATTGTACGTTCACTGAACGAAGGAAAGGAACTTCTGCAGTATCGTGGGAAACGCACAAGCACCGAATGTTGCAGCGACTCCAGCACCTCGCTTTCGGATGAGTCTGAACTCATTTCCCAAGTGAGCAAGTTGTTTTCACTCGAAGTTTTGATTGTGATTTTCCAATGTCGAGCTGTTGCAGCTCACCGAGTCCACGACATCGGACTTCTTCAGCGCCTCAGACCAGACGTCTTTAGATGCCGATCAACATAGTGACAGAGAGGTTCGTGTATATGGGCATATTTCGCACCTTATCACTTACAGTGATGGAAGGCTGAAGCTCGCTTATCTCGCTTTTTCTTATCTGATGGCGGGTAGTTGTTTTTCTGACACATCTTGAAAGTCAACACTTGACCGTCCACCAGTTTCAGTGCTCGCCACCCTCCGGACCATTTCTGTTTGCGCCAGGGCTGAAGTCATTGCATGAGGTGCGTTTTGTCAGAATTGTCGTCGCCGATGAGTGTTATACAATCTTTTAGGTTTGGGTTAACAGGGGAAATTGGAGGAAGTTCAAGCACGACTATATTTCGAAGACCTGCTTTGTTTTCTTCTTTTTCTTTTCTTACCACGAGGAATATCTTTACAGGCATTTTCTCCGGTCAAGCAACACCGCTACTGCTGGTACTGCTACGATGTATATTCCGCAATGTGCTTGGCGCAGGGAAGAACAGCTCCGTCGGTTCACAATCGTGGCATTTGGCGTGGCCACTGCATGAAAGATGGAAATGGCGCAACCACGTACGAAGTTTTGGCCATTTTTACAATTTTTATAATTATTATGTAAAGTACCGCAGCTGGAATGTAATGATATAGGTTTTGTGGTGCCTGACGGCGACATGGCTGAGGAGAAATTAGATGGAATTAGAGAACGGGAAGTAGTTGCTAGATCATAACTTAGGCCTATGGTATACTTCGGCAACGGGCCCGTCGCAGCGGAGCTAAAAATGTATGGCTCCCCTATATACAGCACTGCAGCTGGGTTTTTTGTACGCTGCGGTGTGCTGGGACGCGGATAGTTTCCCGCAAGGGCAAAAGGGATGAAAGGGATGGTGTAGATCCTCTCAGGACACTACTGTGGCTTTCGTCGCAGCGCAGTGCGCCAGCTGCGATGGTCGAACAGCACTGCTCTGAGTCACCGCACACAGCGGCATACAAAAAACGCAGCTGCAATGCTGTACTTTAGAGGAGCCACGCATTTTTAGCTCCCCTGAGACGGGCCCGTTGCCGGAGTATACCATAGGCCTGCGGGAACGAGGGGCACACTAGCCACAGTAGGAGTGAAATAAGACAAAGAAAAACTGGATGGATGGTGTCTTCACCTTTCGTTAGCCTACTGTACTGAAACCGCATGGTCCGGCGAGGAATTCCCGGGTTGGGGTAACCTATTACATTCCGTGGGACAAGAGGCTTAACGATAAGGATGAAGAGGAGAACGACAACCCGGACTCCAACCATGCAATCCAGAAGCTCAGTAGATGGGAAGACCCTGACCAGGGCATTCAACAATCAAGCCACTTCACCCTACGCCTAAGCCTTAACCTAACTATAAACCTGGGCTTAATTTACCTAAACGCAAGCTAAGGAAGAAACTCCGAGGTGGGTCAAAAACTAGTACCCTGCCAATGGATGGTCTAAAGGATAATGATCGAAAGTAGAGCGACAGCGTTTCTGAAATGTCGGCCCTGTGGGTAGCTCTCACTCCACAATCATGAGCTCATATTCTTAACTACTCGATTATTCTGCTTTTGAGAGCATCCCTAAATTGCGAGTAGACAGCGAAGGAGCAAAGTAAAAATAGAAAAAGCTACTTCACGCGATAACAGTAACCTGCAAAAAGCGCGGTATTACAACTTGGATATCAGTGTAGTATAACTTACAATAAGTTTCTATTGCGTCAAGTCAGAAACCGTTTTTGAGGGGGTCTCACGTTTTGCGTTGAAGCTTTTCAGCTTGAGTGTTCAGTTTTCAGGTGTCATGTAGATTCATATACCATTCATAATTGCCTTTTCCTTATGTCAGATGCCCGCATCTATGGTTCACCACGTGCAGCCATTGTGGAGCTACAGCTGACGCAGCACACAGTCCAGATTTTTGTCCTGTTGTTAATTTGTCAAAGCTCAGTATTCAACCGAAATAACTTGATGTAAGGACTGATTTTTGTTTTCACACAATCTATAACTGTCTTTCTTTATCAACTAGCTTAACGTTGTCACCGCTGTTGTACAACAACTCCATACTTGTCATTCATGGTCTTATTGCAGAAGTTTAAACGTTCACTAAGTTCATTAGACATTTTCGTACTTACGGTCGATTTCATGAGGATTTTCGTAATGCACTCTGGTTTCTCTTGTCATACGGGGTTTGAATGAAGCTTTATACGATTTACTTCGCATGTGCTGTGCTTATGATCTTGATGATCAGGGCTCAGTCCCGTCTCAGACGGTAACCTCTGCCTAGCTTGGAAATAGGTGAAAAGATTGTCGCTACTAGCGTGAGACTCAGGTGACAGACCGGGTGATGAAGAAAAAGTGACACTATCTCAAGACTAGTCGCATGAAGGGAGTGGGATGGGACGCTGCTCCTTCCACGTTCCAATTGTTCACATTACCACAATGAAACAAGCATATCATATCGCAATGACAAAATGATTACAGTGATACCGAAAGTGAAGTCGATACTGCGATCAGGCGATTTGCACTCCCAACCCACATAACACCTCAAGAGATGGGAGATTTTAGAAAAAGCTAGCTAGCACGATTCCAGAAAAAAAAGAAAAAGCTTAAGTGACTCGGTGAAGCAGAGAGCATATGTTTGATTGCGGTGTAGCATAATCGATGAACTCATGAAACATGGATTTAAATCTCCCCTGACTCACGGATTTCAATTCGGATTTTGAAGACATAAAATGAGATATTGACGCTTAGGCAAGGTAATTCCACGATATGAGTGGTATTCGTCGAGCAATTGAAAAGCAAATTTGTGGACCGTAATCATCACCCGCAAATAACCCCTAAGGGCCCTTATAGACCCGAAGATGTGCAATTTGAGCGACGAATTAGTCGTCATAAATGAAATTGCGCGAAAGACACGACGACGAGCATTCTCGTCCAAGGCGACGTTTGCGGCGGCCGCATGGCGGCAGCGAGATCCACACTTCGCAACGCGCGGTCACCGCCGCGGTGAAGACGGCGGATTCGTCGCTCAATTTTTTCTCGTGTGGTCTGTAAGGGCCCCAAGGCTGCCTTTTCAGGCGAAATTTCAGCTAAGTCGTTGAACCCACTCTTTGCAACTAGCGCGATTCTATCGGAGGACGTCCACTTGTCCACCGTAATCCCGCCGTCAGCTAAAATGTTTTGGTGCACGCCACACAACTTCTACGCTACAGTTCGTATTTCACAACACCCTTCTTAATCAGTATCAAGTTAGGACAGGCGACTTGTTTATACATATTACGCTGAGTTTACCCTCCACTTGCGACCACGAGGCACCACAGGAAATTTGTCGACAGAAAAATGAGAGTTGGTGAAAGTTGAATCCATTTTGGAAATACATGATACCCTCGAAGCATCAAACAGCAGAGGATGGTGTTCACGAATGTCTGAAAGAAATTATGACTCTGTTCCATTCAAAAACGCTTTATTTATTTATTTGTAAGGTCCACCTAAGGGTAAACGGGTAACAACGGAGTGGAAGGAAAACAACGAAAAACCGAACAACTACTGAATAACTACTGAATAAATTTTTAACGCAAATTAAAAACGATAAGTAATGGGATTGAATGTTCGTTCATTCTCCAGTGTAATTCTTTCTCAACTCCTTGCTCTGCTACCATCAGTTCGCCAGTTTGCTAATTAGAACCTGAATATTTTCCCTTTTCATCTCCTCTACCGGGCCGCTACGCTTTCACTACTGCCCTTAGTTCAATATCGTTTCACCAAAAATTCTCTTCTTAAAAAATGGGCATGTTCTAAAGCACTTATTTTATTCCGATATGCCAAGCTAGGCTAGTACTTTGATCAGAACTTATCTCGGCGGTTGAAGAATTATTTGAGAAATGCCGCACAGGTCCCATGTTTGATCACTGCTATACCTCGAACCGCTTTTTCTGCTTCTGGAGACGATGAATAGACCGAAATTTTAAGCTAAAACAATTATCGGCCCACTAACCTCACTAGGCATATCAGCATGAAGCATAGCCACCTTGTTTTGTCATATTTATTAAACAGTGTCATCGTGAAGCGACACATGTTTGAATGAATTCATCCATTCTTCCAGGCCTTTGTCCGTATGCTAAGCTTACAACAAAACAGAAGCGGAATGGAGGTTGTTTTGTTGCTTGTGGTAAAAAAGGGAGAATTCCTAGTTTCTCTTTGAACAGCTTACTTGTATGGTCATCAGCACTTCCTTTTGTAACGCTGTTGATTTCTGTTGGTGGAAAGCGTGCCGACAATTCGCTGAATCAATCATGATTTTTGACGGAGTACGAATAGACAAAAGCGGTCGAAAGAGAGCTCCTTCGCGTAATGGTAGAAAAGTAGGTTACACTGATCGTTCTTATCAGATTAACATCATCTCCTTAGAGAATAAATAATGATTACAGTAGGAGGAAATGTCCCATAGAGAAGGCGTAACGGCTGCGGTTTGTAACGGCTCTTTAACGAACCTTTCTTATTTTTTTCAGATGGATTACGGAGACGACGTCCATGACGAATGATGCAGTAAAAATTGTTGAGAGCTGAAGCCGTGAACGTACTTCCGCATAACAGATAAGACACCACAAAGACAATTCTTTATTAAGCTCATTAAGCGCAACAAATTTCCTGTGGTGCCTCGTGGTCGCAAGTGGAAGGTAAACACGGCGTAATATGTGTAAACAAGTCGTCTGTCCTAACTTGATACTGATTAAGAAGGGTGTTGTGGAATACGAACTGTAACGTAGATGTTGTGTGGCGTGCACCAAAACATTTTAGCTGACGGCGGGGTTACGGTGGACAAATGGACGTCCTCCGATAGAATCGTTTCTTACTCTTTGCATACCACTAACTAATCATAACTTCGCAAATCGGACAAAATTAGAGAGCGGGTCTCAGAGGTAAAATTGGTTGGAATTTATTCCTGATCGCTGAACTTATACGTGTCGAAGTGCAGGTGTTACCCGGGAATCGTCTAAGCAAACTGCTGTGGCACTAGAGAGTAAGATACCACGATTCTGCAATATGGCGTATTGTTCGGTGTGTCGCAAGTGCGCGGATTTTCAGCCACCGCCTTGTACTCGTCGTAAATTCCGGTTCAATGTTACCGAATTCCGGTGAGAATCCATCGCGAATTGATGAATAACAGTACGATGAGCTTTCATCATGATGTTATTAATATTCCATAATACCTTGGAGTATCTTTTATTTGGATATCTAACCGACTTATTTTGTTATTCTCGTTTAAAGCTCCATGAAGTTCAGTCCAACGTGTTTAGAAATGCACTCACAGTCACAGAAAATCTCTTCTAAAGCTCTGAAGCGATGTCTCGCGAACGATTCGACTGGTATGGGTTTTCTGTTCACGAAGGTTCGTGGGATCTCCGAAAATGTTCCGTTTTTCTATAAATTTAAGGCACTATTGTAGTCTAGCGCACTAAATCTCGTTTAAAGCATACCTATTAGGGACTTGAACTACATGCAAAGGTGGCTTCTGGTTAGTCTCGTTTTAACTATGACATTTCGACCGATTCGAGGTTACAGCTTCGACTGCTGTGTGTTCAGAGTGGAATAAATTGGTATGGGGACATTTTGATTAGATTTGTTATCACCTGAGCACATGCATTTTGCCCTCAATTTCTTTATGTAACGCATGATCGCACTTCAAAAAACCAATGCAGGTAAAAAATAAAGAATGATAGAATAAAAGTAAAAAAAAACAGGTATCAAACACGAGATATGTTTATGAAAATATTGGATGTAATGGGTTAACTGTTTACCTCTTTCTGTTTTAGGTTGATTCATCAGTTCTGAATGCAGTCGGGGACTATCCTTGCTTCCTCGTTGACTTCTGTCTACATAGATGTTTGGAGGAGAGCGCAAAATCGTCGTGCTTAACGGAAAACGTTATTTTCTACTCAGCCGTGATAAAACGGATACTGACCATTGCTCAGTGAGTTAGTTTTTGCGAATTGTGTGATACGTCTCCCATTGTTTTATTCGTTACAGTCACTATTTTCAATACTTGTTCATCATTCATTAATTTTCATACATATTACAGAGTCGTGAAGGCTTTAGGAAGTGGTACAAGTTAGTGGTGTCTCAACTTTTCTTTTCTGACAATTAGTCCGCAAGATGCATTATGTCTTCCTGGAGTTGACAATTATACTCCTTTAATTTAATTTTTTTTCGTTGTGTGAGATCGAATTAAGGTGGAACAACTCACATAGGCAGTGTTGTTGCTCTGTGATTCTTCGTTACAGTTTGCTCAGGTGTTTAGCTATCATATCGTTACAGAGACTTCTCTTTCGCCCTCAACTCTGAGACTAAGCAACGCCTTGTGGACTACGTATTCCGATCATGGGACTTCACGGCAGAAGTGGTTTGTCATGAAGCTGTGGACATTTTCTCAGGGATTCTCACGAATCATTGCTTGAATTGCGTGGAATGCAGAGCAAGGTGAGTTTGAAAATTTGCCTCGAACGCCACTCATTTTTGGGCAGAAAACTTTGGTTCTTCTAGTTGCTGATGTCTAGCCCATCCTTTTGAAACGCTTTCGAGGCGGCTCATGTAGCCGAGCGCGTATGAACTTTGTGGCATGAATCTTTGAAAATCCAAATTGTACATATCATTAGTATACAAGACTAGGTTCTCCACTGTTTGCAAACAGAAGTCTTGATGTATTTTTTACAGAAAAGGTTGCCCATGGTCTGACGATCTAGCAAACCAAGTATTTTCGATGGAATCAAAATGTCGCGCCAGGTTCAAGTGTCTAGTGAGTTTTCCGGAAAGTACGCCGTACGCGATAATTTCGTCAACAGTTGTATTATGAATGACGCTAATATTTGAGTTTTTAAGCTTATCCTACTCGAATCGTTTTCTACGTATATGAAACTCCTGGATGCAGACCTACTTGATGAACTTTACTCACTCATTGGTAATCCTACGCTTGCTGTTGTGGTGAGTTGAAAGAGTCTCTTGTTGTTGCTTTTCGATTTTCTGTAACTTTTGCAACACCGAACTATCCTTAGTCCATCAGACTTTATAGTTTGTATAGGCAAAGTAACGTGCATCACATCAAAATCAGACAGTCAACTCAAAAACGAAAGTTTCGTCGATATTGTTCTTACAATTTTGTCTGCTTCAAGATTAGCGGCATCCTATCTCTGGATTTGAGCTGTTCGACGAGCCATTGGGATCTCCATGTGTCGTACATACTTTCATCGTTGTCTTCTGAAGACAATGAAATTAGATCTGCTGTTAAGGTTGGGTCATCATTTCATTATAGTTTTACTACTAGCTGAAGTATTTGCTTCTTTCCTAATTAATGTTTTTCAAGGATCGTCTACTTCCTAAGTTGATAAAATTCAAACTGCTGAAAAATGAATTTCTGCCGATGTTGCTGGATCGCATGAAAGGTTAATTTGAATCTTTTAATTATGATCACATCTGAGGTTAGATTATCGGGGTTGTTCATTGGCTGATGATCTGTCGATTAGTTTCTGGTAAAATGCGTCATACTAGCTCTCGTTAAATTAGATAGCTTCAGAAAACTCCTCGCAGTATTTCTGTCTTGATTCGCTGCTATCAGTTGCACGTTTTCTTATACTGTCGAACAAGAAATGCGATTCCTACAAATACTGGTACGACTTAGTCCCCGTGAAAACTATGCGTTACGCTGTTCTGCATTCCAATGCTCAGGTTCGCCTTCCGCTTATTTGAATGTTTTCATATTCGGTGTATTTTTTGTTCGCTTTTTTCTGATTCTTTCTCTTTATTAGGTCCGCCTGGCTGCGTGGCTGCTTCTCTGCGAACATCCTCAACGAACGCACTCCTTCAGCGAAGAGGATTTACTACTAATTCGAGCTTTCATTGTATCCAATATGGTGGAGCAGCAACCAGCCGTGAGATTGAAAGTTCTGGCTGGGATCAGAAAGGTAACGTTACCTAGACATACAAGTGTTCCTCTTACCGTTCTTGCCTGTATGTATTGTCCGTCTGTATTTGTGATCAGTTGGTTCGAACTGTAGCTGAAGAAGCATTGTAAACGGGTGCTATGGGTGATGCGTGCATGATTTCATACCTTTATCTGCGTAAAATACACGACTCATTGGTTACTGTGAATGTTTATGTTAAGAGTCGAGTCAATTTTCAGCTGGTCACGTCCTAACCATCTCATAGCTTCCGATGTTTTCGGTAGCCTCCAGAGAACTCGTATAGTCCCAGATGGTGCTTTCTCTGTTGCAGATACTCTCACGTATGGCCGAGACGAGCGAACAGATCATCAAAAGAGAGGGCTGCAGCGCTGAAGAGGTTCAAACCTACAATGGGTTTGTTCGGTGAGATTTACACTCATTCGCTGCTTTTCTCTCGAATAAGTTAGCTCAGTTTCCAATACCAAAAATCTTAACGCGGCTGCGACAAACGGTTGGGTCATTCAATTTCAGTAATTCATTTCTTTATGAGTTGAATAATTTAGACACACCCTTTGTTGTTTAATGATATGGAGTTGTTCATATCCGTTCGGCGTAGGGTATGTATTCGACTGAATCGCGATTCCTTCAACAATTCCTTTGGTATTGTGCGATCCCTTGACTATAGCTAATCGTATCTCACAATTAAGTGAAGAAATTCGGCAAAGCTCCTTCCGAAGTCATATCCGTATATCTATTATAGTTGGGCGCTAAATCTACCCCTAGTTCACCCTCGATCACATTCATCGAATCCTAGATCAATCATTGTTTACGTAGTTGCTCCTACGTTTTGTAACATTCTCATCAGTTGTATTGACAGATTGTCCACATAAAGGAACGAAAAGCTTCAAGAGTGAACATTTTAGATCCCTACTATCGCTGGCATTTGATTCGCTATCACCTGCTGCCAACTTCAGCCGACGCGTTATGGCTCTAGCAATTTTGAAGTGCATTTACATCGAAGGCGTGTTAAAACCGAACGGGAAGAGTGAGTGCTTTCCTTTCCTTTCTTTCTCATGTTATCCTTTTTCTAATTATTTTCTTTTTTTGTTGCCGCAGTGTCAATATTTTCCAGCACTGTTCGTTGACCAACTTCATGTAACAAACGAGTTGACGCTGCAAAGATATCAAGCAGTGGTGGATTGTCTAGACGATGCATTCCAATTGTGCCAAACGACTGCGCTTGATCTGCTTGCGGTCCTACCTGTTGATGAAGACTTCGTGAGTTGATCTCCACTGAGTTAAGAGCTGGTTTATTACATTTCTACATTCAGCGTTTAGGATTTTAGCGAGTTCAAGAAGAAAACAATCGACATGATGAAGTCTATCAGATCACATAGTACTCTGGCAGCTGGATACAGAATGCAGGTCTGTCTTCTGCTAGCACCAGGAAAATACTTGTGTCCTCTTATTATCCTCCGTAATTTCAGTTTTACACGAAATGTCACCCGAACTCATTAAAAGATTCCATGGAATATCTTGTTGACGAATGTCAGAGAACTACGTCTTTGGCGATGAACAATTTGGTATGTGTGCTTTTTCTGACTTCATTTATCCATGTAACTAAGTTCAACTTTAAAAATGATATTTTGTACTCCAGATAAATATAACACGTGATTCCGTACATCCTTGGATGAACACAATAGCACTGTTATTGGAGAGTGCCGAACTTCCGAAACTGGAGTATGTTTTTCTTGATGAATGACATCTTCTATTCTTTTCAATTTGTACTTAAGTTACAGTTTTGCCAATGTTGTTGTGATTTCGATTTTCCTTTTGCAGCTCAGACAACTTGGCGTGGTGGACTAACTTTGTAAGGAAACGCCTGTTACCATTGTGCTTCAACGTTGCAGACTTGGTGAGAGTGTTAACGGTTTTTCTACGAGTTTCTTCTCCTGTAAATCGTATTTGTTGTTCTTAATAAGCATTTGCAACGGGTCGGAAATATACAAATCTCGCCATTTCCTCACTTTATTGTTTGATGGCATATTTTCATCTACATAACCTTTGCTGTAATTTTTATGTAATAGGTTTGTCAGCACCGTACAGCTAACGATATTTTTCAGGTGACTCCAGTTGTTCACTCCATGTCACCTGAGGGTTATATTCCCGAGGAAACTCTCATAGAAATGGGTATGTTGGCTGCGCTCGTTCTTTTATGCCCTGCTTTTAGAAACCAGAAAATTTTCTCATTCAAAACTATCTAGCTTTTTAACTTTTCAACTTTGTGGCGCATAAAGTTTCAAAAAGTTTAAATTTAATCATGTGGCATGAGGACATATCAGAAGCCATTTGTTTTCTAGCAGTCTCAGAGATTGCGGGGTTCATTGAAAAAAGTACGAATAAAAATGAGCCAAGAACCTATGTTTTCACTTCAAAGGTTGGGTATTGGCGGAGAAATCCGTATCGGGAGATCAAAAGACCTTTGGTTTATCAAGTAGGTCCCGCGGAGGACCAGGGTACGGAGTTCGCGAATGGCGCTTAAAGCTTGTTCTATCAATACGCAGAGTTTATTCTGGACTTATTCGAGGTTTACGTTGCACCTACCACACCTGATTAGCGAGGCGAAGGTCTGGGGACCTCGAATTGGTGAAGGCGTATACCAACGTAAACCCTGTATAAACGCGTTGATGAATCATGATCATGATCATGGCTAAATTCGGGATATGTAACAGGTATACCATTCATAAATTGCGGTTAGGTAGATGTTTGAAACCTAAACGCCAAAAAAATAAGTGTGGGTCACTAAATTATGTATTTTGATTATGATAAACACATCGTTTACTGTTTTCAGCGTCGTGTTCAAGCGAAAACGGTGTTCAGATGGCGGCTGAAGTGTCTCAGCTTCTGCTCGCCTGCTGCTGGAGGGCTCACAAGCACGTGTCTTCAATTTTGGCGTGGGCCATTGTGAATGTGAATTTCTCATCTTTTGGCAAATATTTGTACGAAGTTCTAATATGTCTTTACTAAGATGAGATTCCCTTTGCAGTTGTGCACCTTATCCATCCTTACCCCTGAAGACGTTCATCGAATTGGAGACTTTTACTGGTTGCAGCTGACCGAGTGTAAGCACTGCGGAGCGTTCGAAACCGCCGTTGAAGGGTGAGAGTCTTAATCAGTGCAGTGTAAATGTATTTTCAAAGAGGGCTGCTATAGGCTACTAAGACGCATTTGTTCCAGTTTTTCCTCCTTGTGCTCTTATCTTTGGAAAAGTGACGATGCATTGCTGCCGAAGCCTGTTGAATGGTTGAGACAGATACTGGAGGCTCTTGAGGGGCGGAAAGGTCTTTTTTTTCAGCAATATTATATATTCTGTTTCTAGCATTGTTGTCATTGTATTGTGAAGGTCATCTCTAGTATACTTCCTTAAGATTCTCAAAATCTTTGCTCTACGAGAAGAAGTGCAGGAGTGCCACATCTAATATCGACTATTCTCGCCACTGAGCCCCACAATCATCCAAGCAAATCTATGGAAATTGCAATGTCTTCTCTTCTAGAAATGACTAATAAATCGGTCACTTTGAGGTGTCGACATCGTTCGCTTTCATTTTTCATTTAAGCGATTATCTAATGAGTGCGAATTCAGGATTCATTCTCTCAACACGTTAAAAGCGGTATTCGCTTCAGCAGCGCTTGGAGAGCGAGTTACTCCAGCTCTAGAGGTTTGCTTATGTTCTCATGCCTTTGTCAAGTGCCGATGTGGTCAGCACGTCTGAACAGGGCTGTCTCAAGCATTTTGCGCGACCACTACTTAATAGTTCTATTTTTCCAGTGGGCGTGTCGCGTTGCGGTCAGTGGCTGCTCAGCGGCCACATGGCCAGAACGGAATGCGGCTGCTCAACTGGCTGCAGCTTTGAGAGGTCGGATCTTTGGAGTCGCTCACAAAAGTCAAAGGGATCTTCACGTGGACTCGAAGAATCGACAAAGTGCTTATGAATTTTTCTCGAGGTGAGCTCACAAGATTTACGTCAAAGGCGTGCGATATTGCTTTGAGGCACTTCAAGTGTGCGGTACAAATGGAACCTTTGTGATTGGTGCAAAATAACTCCAAATAGAATGAAAAGTCGAGAAAATTTGCTAGACTTTTCATTCTGTTGGGAATTGTTCTGTAGACTGAATAATTCCCAATAGTATAAAAAGTCAATATTAACAATAATTGCCAACAGAAAGAAAAGTCAAGAAAATTTGCTTGAAATGTTCGTCCTATAGTTTCGGACAACGTAAGGGTAAAGGTGTTGGCATTGATCAGGACCCAAAAGACGCACACCCGCATTTGTATGCAGTTCTGAGTTGTAGAGACACGGTGATTGCCGTACAACGAGTTTCGGAGCCGACCGCTTTACAAAGTCAGTGTCTTTACCTTCCTTCTAGTACTAACTTTTCTTGATCCCGGAGGGATGGAAGGTTTGGTTAACTCGGACGAGGATCCGCCTATCGACCGTGCTTTTGCCAGTAGTGCCTTCTACCACGGCCCCGCACGAACCCTTAATTTCGGATACTTTTTCTTTTTCATGTGGGAAACGTTTCGATTTATAGGTGGTGATGCGTTTATAATCCTTATTGCTCACCTTATTTGTTGTTTGCCCCATTGTAACTTCTTTATTTATTCGTTGTACTGTTTATTTTATCTATTCTAATGTCCATTTTTACTTTTTGTCGTCTTTTTCGTATTACTATTATTATCATATTTATACAGTTGATGTTTTACATTCAGTCCCACGCTTCTCGTATTTTGCACTTGTTGTCATATTTCAGGTTCCCCTCACTATACGGCTACTTATATGAACAGCTGTGTGTCTCGAACGACGAGTTCAGTGTCTACCCCATACTGATATTCTTGACGCATCTCTTCCCTTCTAACGCCGGTGTGGTGCTCATCGAAGGAAAAGAAAATTATGAAACAGCACGGATTTTCCCATTATCTCCGTTTATACCTGTACTGCTTCGAGTTCTTTTGTGGTGAGGGTAACTATAAGTGCTTCTTTAATACTGCATTTTCTTAGCAATTTATATGATTCAAGGTGTCGTGCTGAAAAACTACGAAGGCTCGCTGTTGCGGCGCTGACGGCGGTGGCTACTCCAAAGGTAAGCTGTATGTTTAAATGATACATGATTAAGCCCTTAGACGTCGCTTTGAAGCCGTCGAACCAGAAGCAAATACTTTCGCCATATTTTCCATAACAAGCTGGTTATTAATTTCGCTATCACATTGTATTTTCCATCATTTTCGCTCGCTCTATGACCAAAACAGCATGGTTTGGTCAGGTTTTCAACTCTCGGTTTTTTGAAATTTTCTTTTAGTTTTTGTAGCTATACAGATCCTGTGTTTTTGGTTGTTCCGGTCGTTATGCAATTTCTTCGTTTATTTACATCTACGCGAGGCCTAAATACAGTGTTTCTCCAATTAATTCTTCAATAACTCAGGACATACAATTCGTTCTCGACTGGATCACAAGTGCCGACCTCAAAAACATTCGCCAGAATCACGTTCATGCAGTGTTATTGCTGGTTGGTACCGATTCCAATGTAGCTATATTTTATAATTAATACTTTTAATTCGAAAATTTTTGTTTGCTATGCTATATGCTTGTTTCATCAGATGGCCTCCATGTTGGAGTCGGATAAGTGTACCGAGGATGTAAAGAGCAAAATTCGAGAGATGCTCGCCAAACTGGTTGGTTTAGGAGATTGGCTGAAATGGTAGGTCATCTTATTTCTGATGGGTAGTACTGTTTAAGGCAACTTTTTCTATATTATGCGAAATATTTCGGTGGAATTTCAAGGTGCGATATGAACAAGAACTTGGTCATGTTATTGTGCAATGATCTGAGTTTGTCGTTTGACACCAATCTGGATCTCAAGGATATGGTTTTGGCGAAGGTGGGGATGCATTGCTTTGGCTACCTCATAATTGAGCTCTCTTGATTATTATGATTGAACTGAGTAATTTCAGCGTCCTCTCGCGCACGCAATCATTCGAGGTGGTAGGCTATGCGAGGCTCAGCTGGCATCGGACTTCCAGCTGCGGCTGGAGGTTTATCGCCATATGCGATTGCATGGAAGTCGTAGCGAGGTGAGTAGGAATTTTACTTGAATATAATAGGTTGGGTAGATTCAAGCTCGATATCGAGCCTTGTATGTGGGCACTTTGTTTTTGAGTTTTGATTCTTATTTTGTAACGGAGGTACACTGTTGCGCTAGCTTGCCATCGGTAGTGAAATTTTTATCTATTTATTTTTATTTATTGTGGGTGCCACATGGCACGAAATGAAATTAAACAAACAACAAACAAATTAAATTAAATTAACACAGCCAACAAACAAGTACAACTAAACAATAAATTTGGATATATGCCATCTGAAAGTTTCAAATTTCATCTTCCAATAAGGAGAGCGCGGTATACGATTGAAACTAGAACGAGTTCTATGATTGAAGATTTTTGTCCTAACCAATGTCCGAGCAGGGGAAGTAGTTAACTTGACATCAGCTCCTCTAGTTTGTGAAGCAACGAAGGAAAAGAATCAGATAATTTAAGCTTGTTTAAGCCCTTGAACATTTTAAAAGCAAACAACAGAGCAAACAACTAACAGACTTATAGATTTTGAAATCGTCAGCGTACATGCAACAGGAAACAGGAAGATTGTTTCGAACAAGCGGAAGATCTAAAGAAAAGATGTTAAACAGTAACGGGTATAGCACCCTGCCCTGCGGAACACCGCTAGAAATGTTATTATCGAATAGTATCAGACAACGCGTGCGGTCAACATTGAAGATGGCATCTGTCACATTCTCTATTTCCTTCACTTGTTTCTAGTTTTCTTATGAACTCATTGCCCTCTTTGTTTGGTATCGTTTCATATTCGTTAGAGGCATTCCACCCACGCGGCCGGTCGAACTATTCTATCCGAGTCTTGATCCCTCCGGGGTCGAGTAAGTTTGGTACCAGAAATTTAATTGTCCAGCGAGTGGCCCTTCAAATCATTGTGCAGGCCACATACGCATTCATTATTTCTCTGCGATGCTGAACGGAAAACAATTGCATAGCGCCTTCTAAGGGGACTGATAAACGTCAACCACTCAACCTTTAACTTATTTTGAGGCGCGTCGTATGTCATAGTCTCACGTAAATGTTTGTTTATTCATTATTCAACTAATAGTTTGTTCAATATCTCTATTCTTTGGAGGTGATATGCTCGCTAGTGGCAAGGGGTATTAAATAATATGAAGTTTCGTTTTTCTTTGAAGTGGTAGACAACTCTGACCCCATCCAAAATTCAGCATTCCTGAAAGAGCAAGCTCGTCTTCCATTTCTCATCGTATTCACGATTGTGTTGTATCAGTTTGAGCAAAGGACGCGATCAACAACTCCCCTAGTACGTAGTGGTTCTCATGTTTCAGGTGTTCAAAACTATGGAAAAATTCGTTGTCAAGGACTTGGAGTTGTGCAGAATTGAACGCGACATAGCATGTGTATGTTTTTAGTCATTTTCGCCCTTTGTTGTAGTTCCTTATACTTTGTTTTGAAAACCAACTGAGTGTTCTCCTCATTTTATTTGTTGCAACCGATACTTTCCAGATTCTGGATGTATTACATCTCAACAGAGACTTCGTGTCTGAAAGGAAAAGTGATTTTGCTGCCTATGTGTCCTCTCGCGTGTGCAGAGTTTGGCGAATGTAAGTGATTTGTGGAAGCTCCCCATAATCCGCTCACGTTATAAAATTGTTACTCAGGCCGGAGACAAGAGCGCTGGCATACCGTCTTCTTGTTTTCGTATCCGACCAGAAAGAGCCGTCTGTCGATGAGCTGAAGTGGATGGAGTCGTGCGTTTACGGTGAGGACGAAGTGTCGAAACGAATCGCACTGGAAATGGGAGCACACCGATTGGAGCAGGGTTCGTGTATTACAAGAAATGCCTTTGCAAATGTCCCTTATGGGAAATCTGGTATGCTTTCTGTTATATTGACTGCTGTTTCCATTTTTAGGTGATGGAAGTGAAGTGGTTCCAATTCTCGTTCCCCTTCTTCAAGATGAGGATTCGTGCGTCAGGGAACAGGTGTGTTTTTCTCTCTTTTTTCTTTACCTTTTGTTTTGTTTTTTTTCTGGTGTGTGTCAACAGCTCAACTCTATCAAACTTCTTTGTACTCTTCACAGCTTTTAAGCTACAAAAAAGTGTAGTTGCGACGAACCTCCATCAAATTGGCTATTAAATGTGCTTAGTGCCAACGATCGAACTGATTAATAAAGAAGAGCTAACGTTTCTTGGCCTTTCTATAATAGATATTTCTGTTGTGGATTAAACATCTGATTCACATTGATAACACTGTTCGTGCGGATCTGAAGAGTACGTTTCCGTCCTCCACGGAATTGAAAACCTTTCTGAAGAGTGTTTGCCTCTGAATCAAATAGCAATTGATTTTGAGAACAATAGCAAGGAAGGTGCTACTTATATTCAACTCTCACTTGAACGAAAAAGAGTAAATTTTGTTGGGAGTTTTGAGGTGGATGTTGAACTACATATGGGTAACTCGGAGCTGTTTCGTTTTGCCGTGGGTGAGTAGGAGGCTAAAGTATGTCATGTGAACTAGTCACGTTCTTTCTCAGCGCTTTTACGTCTGAGCGCATGGTAGAGGGTTAAGCAAGCCTTCCATCCATCGGGGTCGGGTAAATTGCTACCAGACTTGTCTGGGTATAGCGGCTGGCTCTTGCAAATTGCTGTGTAGGCTAGATACACTATTCCTCCAAGATTCTTAATGGAACAGCTCGCCTAATTTGAACAATATAGGCGTCTTCACTGCTGTCGCGATTACTGGTGAGAAATGGAAGAACACTTAATCCGGACGTCTGCTACCGTTTAATTACGGAGAAGTGTACCATTGCCAGGACAGAAAGAGATGATCATAAGGTAAGATGAGAAACTGTGCGGAATTCCTCCTTCCCCGATTCTTTATTAGTTTTGGCATCGTAGCGGTACACTGTGGGTGCGATTTTTATAGTTAGCCAAGATATTACACAAATTATACGCCTGATGTTTGGGCCTATTCGCCGTCATCTGAGTCTGAACAGTCAAAAGCGCATGAAATCATCTTGGCTAGCTTCAACTAGCTTCAGACTCAGTGTACGGAGTTCAGTGGTTTTCCCTAGAAGGAATCCAAAAAGTAAATTGAAATGTTTTTTCTCAACAACGCTTCCTTAAAAATACTTCTTTTTTGCTGCCCTTTACTAATGGGCTACTTGCGCATTTGAAATGTTCTTTAGGTATGAAAGTGATCTCGTTGAGCGCTGCTTAGATCGTTGTGGGTCAGAACGAAAAAAAAACTGGACTTACTGGACAATTCAGCAACCAATTAGCATAACTAAGTACCTAATCAGTTCATTCATGTCCTCTCAAACTAAGTTACTTCGGATTTAATTAAAGGCAATCGACGGACAAGCGGAGGTGCTGTTCGATGTTTCTGCTGTTAATCCTTATGCGGAATCTCGGGTGTTCGGTGATTACGATGAAGTAAGGACGATGGTAGCAGAGTTATCCCAAGATGAGAGCTGACCTTTCCGACCTCTCTCTTGGCTATCTGTGAGCTACCTGACCTCCAAAAAATTTTCTTTACATTGTTTTGTTGACTGGTTATTTCCTGTTTATTATTAGGCGCAGTTGTTTTGTTGAGAAACACGCCTGAGAGCATGATTTATTGTTGTTGTTATTTCTGCGTTGTTATTTTGTTCTCGCCCATCTCAACCCTTCCTGTTGTGTCTGGGAGCTTGTTATTCTATGCAGATTCTAGTAAGTGATGGATGAGTGTGTACCTAAAATTGTTATAATGAATTGTAAATGGATGCCTGTCGTTCTGTTGTTGATCACAGTTTATCAAAATACGCCTATTGGTATTGAGCGTCGAAAATGACCGTCTTGATTTAGCAGCGGTTGTTGCGTAAGAAACAATTCATTTTCATTTTCTTTTTGTTGCCAGAGGTCATGTTTCCATCCTTCTTGCTAATGATTGAGGCGCTGATATGCGTAGGATCGAGCGATCGATCTCTGCTCGGGCTAACTGGGCCTGTCATTCCTCCGGGGTCTGGTAAATTGGTACCAGCCTTGTCTGGGAAGGTAAAAACACTGACTTTTTACAGTGGCCGACTACCGCAAGTCATTGTATAGACCAATACGCATCCGCCATGCCCCTACGATTCTGAAGGGAAGGCGGGTGCGTGGCGCGTCCTCGGGGTACTGGTCAACGCTGATCTCTTTACCTTTACCTTTTATGATCAGCAAAGTTCACTGATAAATATCTAGAGTCCCGATTCATGCAAATCGGCAGCGTTTAGAGATATGCAAATTGAATGGAAATCTCCGTTGCTGTTTCCTCAAACATGTAATGAGGGAGGCGGCCGAGCGAACAGCTGAACCCAGTCGCTGGCGCCTCTCCGTTCCTCTGCTCAACCAAATTTCCGCCTCACGTAGCTTTTTGGAAGGCGTCTGCTGAATTCTATCGTGCCTTGGATCTATCATGGTCGTTGCATTTTTACTTTCAACCCTTTCATTCTTTCGCCTCAGATTAATGAAGCAACAGTAACAAACAATGGAGCATTATAAGGAAAATAAATGGACAAAATTTCCTCATGTGAGCAAACACACGTTAAAAAATGGATAAAATTGGACAGAAAGGGAACCTGTTGTTTTCAGGAGTTGAAGAACAATAGGTTCCTTTCACTTATTTATTAAAGACGTGCGAATTCCATATACTTGGCATAAAACAGCCGAACTCAATAAAAACGTGGCTTCAAAACAAGTGAAAACTCATCGTCAGTGATGAAGTGGTCTGCTGGTGGTTATGATCAAAAGAATCAGCAATTCTTGTAATCACAATCAACAGCAGATCACTTCATTACAAGTGGGCCTAAGCACACCTTAAGAAAAAGCAGAATGATAGAGTCCTGAAGTTCTCTCCTTCAAACTTCGGCATGAGGTTCTTTTGCAGTTTCGCGAGATACGGGATGAATTTGATAGAATGGAATAGATGTCTTGTTAAAGCTTTAGAAAAAGTTCAAAATGAATTCACACGAAAGTTAATGTTGAGAGTGCACAGTTTTAATTATAATCTTGTTCCAAATAGTAGGGTTCGAAGTCTTTAAGCTTCCGTACTTTGGAGTTCAGAAGAAAACATAATGATCTCGTTCTGATTTATAAAATCCTTTGCGGGTTGGTGCACCTGAGCAAAAGTAAATTGTTTTCATTCCGAGGTTCAGTTTCGCGTGGAGGCAGTTTGAAAATTGCCGTGCCCAGGGGGAAATCAAATCTTAGACTGCATTTCTCTTGTAATCGGGCCACATCGGAGTATAATAGGATATCCAAACATATCACCATACCCACCAAACTCCCACAGTCCAAGAAACTAGATAATCAGCGTCTAGTGGATGGATAGTTGCTCTATTGCACTATTCTTTGTTTTAGCTCTCAATGGCATTTTCTTCTTGTTATCATTGAATGCTCATTGGTGTTTGTTCTTAATTCTTTCACATGAAACACGTGTGTTATCATGTAATAAATAATAATATGATAATAATTTCACAAGTCAGTGTGAAATGCTAAGTAAGATTTGGCGCGCTATATCTGACATCAAGAACTTCGAACCACTTTTATTATATTTCGCCCTTTAAAAACGGCGAAAGAGCCAAAATTTCAGGCTATATGAACTATAATTTGATCCACTCACTAACATCGTTCGGCATAGCAGCCCACAACAGGGCAGAAATTTTCAGCTACATACATTAACTGCCCCCAACTCAACAAAGAAGCCGGACGTCAGGCTTGCTGCATTGCCATGGGTACCTTCACTCCCTCTCCTCCCTTCCCCCCGTCCGTCCAGCGATGCGCTTTGCGGTGAAGGTTGGAGCTACCTAAATTGCTGACCTAATGGCAAACCTGCCGAGCGTGTGTGTGCTGATGAAGGAAGGGGGATGGCGCCACCCATCGACCCGCCTTCTCCCCATCCACCGGCTACACGGGGGAAGGGGGACGGGGGAAGGGGGGGGGGTGGGTGGAGGAAGGGGATCGATATGGAAGACAACCGGGGCGAGGACTCCGTCTGTCTGACCAGCCCTGAGGCTTTCGTCTCGGAGCCGTCCGCATCCGGCTGCGGAATTCTCCGGCCCATTTCACCTCTGTTTCACAATTGCATTGCCCTCTCGCACCTATTTTTCGGCATATGGTAACGTGTATTTTCTCGGAATATGGTAATTTTGAATGCCGTCGAATTGTCTCCTTCGCAGCTGTGTAAATCTCTTGTCTACAGCAAGTGTTCTGCTCAAATGACGCGGTTGATTTACTTAGTTCTTACTTCGGCATTAGGTTATTTATTTTCGCGCTAAGGAGGTACACTTTGCTAACTAATTCATTTTTTTACTTCGATAGTAGGTTATTTATTTATTTCACTCTCGAGAAATGCAGTTTGTTGACTAATTTATTTATTTTTTACTCCGTTCTCAAGTTATATATTAACTCCTTACTCAGGATAAGCATGTAGTTTGTTAACTAACTTGTTTTTTTTACCCGGTAATAGCCTATCTATACGTTTGTTTACCTATTTACTCATTTCATACTCAGGAGGAGCAGTTTGCTCACTAATTAATCAATTTTTCTCCGATAGTAGGTTACTTATTCCTTTCCAAAGGGCGCCCCAGCAACGAAATGTCTCTAAACCAAGAGAACTTTGAAAAATTTGGAAGCAAATAAAAACGCCAAGTTTATAAGTGTAGTTGATACGTAATGTATTTTTTGTACTTTTAGTGATTTTTAATAGTAATTGTTTTGGTGTCTCACGTGTGGCCGGGGTCGAAGTCTTGAATAAATAAACTAAATAAATAAGAATCAGTAGAATCAGCAAGTAAACATTGAGTTTTTCCATTCAACATGTACGGTACCGTTTTGAAAGGAAGAACAGAAAAATGTCTTTTCGATACATTAGTTCCAAGTTTTTTTCCGTGAATTTTTACGAATCGCTGCTCAGTCAGAAAAGGAATTTGAAAATCGAAGCAAACACACCTGTGGCCGTCTTGCTGTTGATACATTATTTGACGACGTTATTGCAATTTCATTCATTCTCATTCATTTCGCGCTTCATTTATTTCTTACTATTTCCGCTCTACGTTTATTTTTCCGTAATTTTTTTTCTCGTCAAGTTGATAAAGTTCGACCACTTCAAAGTTCAGAGCGTGAACGTTTTCGTCATTTGCCATTTTCTAATTTTTCAAAATTTGGCTAAATTTTCGACGTCCTATTTTTATTGCCGTATTCTGCTGCCCAACTAGGCATAATCCAATTTTTCACAGGGAGAACCCTGTCATCACAAAAGAATTGAGGGTTTCTTAGGGTTCGTTCGAAAACTTATACTCATTCGCTTCTTGGCCAGACTTCTCGTATTATTCTCGAAGCGGTGCTTTCCTGCTTTTGATGGAACACATGCTGCTTTTGGTGTTTTTGTTTTCACTTTTTTATTTGGGAGAGCTCTATATTCACAATCTCCTGGTCCTGGAAAACTAGTTAAAAGGATAGGGGAAATTGAACGCCGAAAGTAAATTGGTTGGTGACGTGCGCATTCTACCTTTTCTTTGGTGAATCTTTTAATTAACAGTTACGGAGTTCCCATTCATTTATTCTTATCTTTAAGAATCTAGTGCTCGAATGCAGAAGCCGCATTAAACTATTACGCTTTTATGCATCAAAAATTGTGATACTGTATGCAATCGCGGTGTTGCGGATGTACTCCTCACACGGTCGAGCGATCGTTCCCCGCTCGGACTAGTCTAGTTTTCCATATCTCCCTAGGTGGCAAATTTTTTCAGTCTCGACTGGAGAGGTGAAAACACTGCTTTATACAGCTTCTGGCCGCCACAAGTTATTGTGTATAGTAAATTTTCATTCACTATGCCTCTACGATTCTGTGTTGGATTCGAGTGCATGGCGCATCTTTGGGGGACTAATCAACGACCATCGTTATACTCTTGCCTCCCAAATTTTGCAGCCCCCTTGAATTTGAGGAATGCGAGGTTCTTACTCTTTTCTCCGATCTCCTCTAGCTCTTCGGGCCCAAAACTTCATTAAACCTAATCCCCGGTAGATCCACGAAATAACTTTCGCCCTGCAACTCTGTATGATTACTTCCAACGAGAAGGTGGGGAGTTCATTGACTTTTCTTGGAACTGTTCCTATTATCAGTATAAGACTTTCAGTTTCAGGGGCGGGATTCATGAACGCAACCGCCGGTGAAATTCACCGGCGGTTGCGTTCATGTACGTTTCACAGCCGTAGCACCAGAAATCTGGATCAAATTTAGATAAACAAATTATAGACATCAAGAGAAACAAATTTCACAGTAAATCTGTTTGTTTGAAAACAAATGATGATAATCTACCCTCAAAACTTACCGAAAAACGCAAATCAGTCACCGGTTACGTTTGACCGGCCGGTTACGTTTGACCGGCCAATTACGTTTGACCGGCCGGTTACAATTCACCGGCCGCGCTCGGCCGGTGAAACGTAACCGGCCGGTCAGGCCTGTGAAACGTAACCGCCGGTGAAAATTCACCGGCGGTTACGCTCATGCTGGGCATGGCCTGTGCAACGTAGCCACCGGTGAAATTTCACCGGCGGTTGCGTTCATGAATCCCGGCCCAGGAGTCTTCTGCAGGCTGCCTATACATGTCGCTTATGGCTTTGGAGTACCCTTAGCCTTTTTTCGTCCCTCATTACTCATAAAATCCCCTGGTTGGTGGAGAATTGAAAGTGCTGGTGCTCTTTCATCCGAAACTTTAAGATGCTCCAGACACACCATTCGAAAACATTCCATTTTCCGTTTTTTCGAGAATCCGTGATAAAGGAAACGTAAACTATTGAGACAGAACTTGAACTGTTAGGAATGTGCAATTAAAGGCACAAATTCGGCAGAAAATGTGCTAAGTGGCTGTTGGCTAAGACTTTCTTATCATGCGCCGCGATTGAGCAAGTAAACTAGTCCTGAAAATCCAACAATTTAAGACCTGCACTTCTGTTTTCTTAAAAATCTGTCCTGAGGTCCGTTACTCTGAAGCTTTCTTCGGATATTCTCTATTGCACTACGTTTACTACAGAAAAACAATGATATCTTTTATCAAAAACATTAATTGAAGAGCTAGACCAACGGGTTGGGCTTACTGAAACCTTTAGAACGGAGTTTACGCTTTTTTTAAAGTCCTGCCTGTGGTACTGCTTGTCCTCGTGAATTCCTTTTTCAGGAAAATACCCTGAGGGTTCACGGCTGCTATCATTATTATTCACTTATTGGCAATAGATCAACTCACTCCATTGGATCCTTTGCTAGTAAAGGGATTCTTCTCGACCCACTTGGTAACATTGTTGGCGGGTATCTATGAGACTTCGTTATCGGCGGCATTCAGCCACTTCTTCACTGTTCGGAGGCTGGAAATTTTTTGTTTATTTTTCGATTTATTTGTCTTGAGTGCGACGTCGTGGAACTGCAAAAACATCGGTGCTGAGGTGATCCAAGTACACTCGAATCCCCGCTTTATGCCTGCGATAAATTTCTCCCACCTGGAAGCTCACGATTTATTTTTGATCAATGTTTTTTGTTTAGTGTGTACCTTTAGTCCAAGTTATTATTTATTATTCCACAACGTTATATTCCGATCAGTTACGAGGTGCGTTTGGGGACAGGTTCCGCATATATCTGCCTGGGACGGGATTCAACCCTGATCATCGAGACCATGAGGCTATCCTCTTAACTTCTTGGCCATTCCGCCCCTAGTCCAACTTAGTGCTGGATATAAATTTAATGAGGCCTGCAGTAAATAGGCATGTGAGAATTTGAATTGAGAATCATCAGACGGAGTTTGTTTTCACTTGCAAGTTTCCACTTTCGTGAAATGCTCGTACTTGGGGACAACTCACACATGCTTCTACTTTGAGGTGTTTGAATCACTATCAAATTCGCTGAAGCTAACGTATTTTTGCAATCGCAGAGTTAGGAAACATATCGACCACGGTTTCTGAGGTCGAGCGGCATAGATCATGCTTAACTCGTTACTTTACGATTGGGCTATATCATTTCATTCGTTAGCGGTGTTACTTTGACAGAAGAATTGTCAAATGGGTGTTTTTCAGTCGAGGAGGGAGACATTTTTCGGGGAGTTCAGTTGCCAGGCAAGGCCACCACGAATAATGGAGCAGATGGTTGTCGTTTAGATGGCACAGACGGCCAATTCAAATGCGCAAACATCTAGAGAGCGTTGTAAGGCGTAGAGATGGAGCGATGGGAGGAGTTCGAATGTCGTTACAAAAGTCGGAATGGGTGGGAACCATTGTAGGGTCTGGACGTCGTTGAGTTCAACAGCAAGCATCCTCTTCAGTGAATGTGTCTCGACATTCGCCTACTTTATTTCTCGATCCTCCGCTTCTCCGGCAGGAAGAGCACCACTATACTAACGGTAAATGCAAATGTAGAGGTAAAGGTGTCGGCATTGATCAGTTCCCTAATATCGCGCCACGGATTCGTGTTCCATTCAGAATCGTAGAGCCGTGTTGAATTGATACGTATTTGCCCCCGGATAATGACTTGCGGGTTCCAGCCGCTATAACAAATCAGTGTCGTTACCTTCCCAGACTAGTTTGGTACGAATTTACTCGACTCTGGGGGATGGAAGGCTCGGTTAGCCCACGCTGAAATCGATCGCTCGACAGTGCGGGTATCAGAAGCGCCTCTTACCACTGCACCACTCCCATCGTGAAATCTCGCTGTTATACGAGAAAATGACATCTGAAGGGGCACAAGCGAGAGCTGAGCACTCTCTAAATTTGTCTAGCCAGGCATCCGCCCACTGTGTTCAGGAAAGCGAAGACTGAAATTGATACCCCTGTCAACAAAACACCTGAAGGTAGCACTCGGCCACTAATCAAACACTTGCAGATCGACCGCCCAAAACCGCGCCAGCTAGGAGGTTTTCATGAAGGATTTTTCTCAGTTTCCAAAAATTTATCCCTTCTTCGTTTTCTTTTGTGTCTATATCTATCCATGTGAGTTGTACATGTCTTTTTTCTATTTTATTTTATTTCTGTGGAAATTTCTGTTTAATGGAAAAGAAAAGAAAAACAGTACAAGAGTTGTAGCGTCGTGCATGGTTTTTGTCACCATTTCTTGGTAAGTATCGCATACCCAGGTTTCCTTTTGCAGTATGCAATTTTATATGTGAATTTCTAATTCTGTTAACTTAGAAATGCTGGACAATGTTTCTTCTCTCGTTTCAGAGAGAACATTGGTTAAATTCATCATGAGTTGGTAATCCTTTATCCTTTATTTCTTGCGTTGCTACGTTTTGTCTCCTTGTACATATACATATAAGTAAGTAACCTATGTATTCTATATTTTATTTTGATTTCATTTCTTGTTCATTGATATTCAATGATTTCTTTTTCATTGGTTTATATTTCTTATCCATTAATAGTTGTCTTGTTTCAAAAGACAGTTTCGAAATTAATCGAATGTGCTTCTGTGATTTTTAGGAGTATCCGTCATTTAATCGGACACCTATCAGCTAGCTTGAAAGCCGTCGAGAAAAAAAAATCAAGAAAAAAAACAGCGCCAATTGCAGGACCTCTCGAGTCTTCTGTTCTTCAAGTAGTTGAACCCGCGTCTGTCCATACATGTTTGATCTTGAATTTCCTTTTCTTTCGTCTTTGCTGTTTGAATTTTCAGAAAAAATCGTCAACTTATCAAATCTTCAATAATAATTGGGGTTTCAAAGTCACTGTGGTAAACAAGCAGAAATGGATTTGACAAATTCAGTGGGAGGCACCGTGCTCGTTCTCGTTCATCCAAAAGGCAAATCGATTACTACTTGAATGATACTAGCTGAAGTCAATTTCATGATTGATTGTTTTTTCTACGGCTTCTGGAGTTGCTAGTCTAGTTTTTCTAGTTTCTCTTCTTTCTTATGGTTTCCACGTTCCTCATGTCTTTCATTCTCAGGTTCATTTCAGCTTTATTGTTTCATTTGTTTTAGGTATCGTGTTAGGCTCCTATGAAGTTTTTTTGATTCTAGGATCTGTGAAACTACTTTATTTATCAAGTTCATGGTTCTCTAAACACTCTTGCAAAAAAAAAAAACACCCACGTTCTCTCTTCCTCGGCATTGTCGTTCAAATATTCTGCTGTTACATTGCCTTACGAGGTGTTTAGGCCGTCAACAAATCTCTCTCGTAAAGATCAGTAACAACAGAATATTCAAACATGTAATAAGTGTACATAGGAAAAAGTAAAGGTAAAGTTGTCGGCGTTGATCAGTTCCCCAAGGACGCGCCATGCATCCACCTTTCATTCCGAATTGTAGAGGCATGGTGAATGCGTATTTAGTCTATACAATGACTTGCGGGGGCCAACCGCTATATCAGTTCAGTGTGTTTACCTTCCCAGACAAGCGTGGAACCAATTAACCAGATACCTAAAGGATACAAGGCTTGCTTAGCACGTTCGGGGATCGGTCGCTCGATCATGCGAGTGTCAGTAGCGCCTCATACCACCCTACCAAGCGCGCCCGCCCAGGCTGATAGGTAGAGCGAGATTTTATTGGCCTAACCTTAATTTGCAGGGCCCGCGTGACGCAGTGGTAAGAGGCGCTACTGTCACTGGCGCGGTCAAGCAATCGATCCCGCCCCATGCTAGCCAAGTCTTCCATCCCTCCGGGGTTGGGTAATTTGGTAGCAGACTTGTCTGGGAAGGTAAATACGCCGATTCGGTATAGAGGCTGCCTCGCAAGTCATTGTTTCGGCCGAATACGCATTCACCATGCCTCTACAATTCTGAATGAAACACGAATGCGGCGGCGAGTCTTCAGGGGCTGATCAACGCCGACACCTTTACCTTTTACCTTTTTTAATCTTAATTTACAGAGTTCTTATCATCTCGTTTTCGTATTTCCAGAGTTTCCTTTTGCAATTTTCGCTTTGCTTTTTCCGCAGTTTATTTGTCATGGTGACGTCGCAGTGTAATAGTGAGCGCGAAGGATCAGAAGGCGCGGCTCGCGCTCGCTGCTCGAGATTGATCCTCTCGCTACGACTACGTACTACTCACGCACTCACCCCCGAACCTCACTCATTTCCGTCCATCGATGCGCTCCCTTGTTATCGATCGATCACTTCAAATATTTATCGATTTACTCGTGAACAAGCTTTCCGTACTTCATGAGAGAAGCCACGAGTTTTGAGTAGGACGCTGTAGCTATCTTTTATTCACGACAGTTTTGGCTGCCATGTGTGGGGATTGGGGGTGCAGCAAGTTGAAGTACTGCACTTGCTGGACGTCTACAATCTTTACCAGAGATCAAATTGTTTTCAAAAGTGTATTTCAAATTACTCCGGTTCCGAAAAGCTGTTTGATCAAGTTTCTGTGGAAAAACACACTCCAGAAAGGATTCTTTCTCTGGCTGGACTGACTCCCAACACTTATAGCATCCAGATTTGTTATTTTTATAGCTCCAAACAATACCTCATTCTCGTGAGAATGATTTTCCTTAGGAAAACGTTGACCATGGTCGCGTTTCTTTTCAGAAGTCTTCCCAACTTTTCTCTGTGTCTTGCAGTCTCCAACGGAGTGGCATTTTCGATTGCTCTTGAAACGAAGATTTTATACCCCTAGCATCATATGAAAATAGGAGATTTTATGGTTGTATGCTAATGTCCAGTTCTGTAAGCAGAATACAAGCTTCTCCTTTTTTGAAGTTTTATGATCTTTAATTATTCGTTCGCGACACGGATTTGAAGCGGCATTTCCGACTTAATGTTCTCAGCCGCTGCCTTACAATCAAAAGGCGACTTAATTCATCTATACCCTACTTATAAGATGTATGTATTTAGAAAACTTGTTCAGCAGAGCAGATTTTACAATTGAATTTTATTATTATCCCCGTCAGTGAGACATGCCTGGGTGAGCGGTGACAGATTTTATTTCCAACTCTGTAGAGCATTTTACGATGTGTGCGCTGAGTCGTAAGCGCAGCTATGGGACACAGCTGTTGTTCGATCTAAACGGCCATATGAATATAAAACTGTGGAACGGACGTCGACGGTGTAATCGCCACTCTTGAAAGAATGGACCCTGTACCGTGTCGTGGATATATTAATAAAAGCTAAAAAGCAAAGCGAATTTGGCTGATTGGTTGAATAGATTAGTGGAAGAGTTGAGTGAGCTGTTGTTCGATCTAAACGGCCATATGAATATAAAACTGTGGAACGGACGTCGACGGTGTAATCGCCACTCTTGAAAGAATGGACCCTGTACCGTGTCGTGGATATATTAATAAAAGCTAAAAAGCAAAGCGAATTTGGCTGATTGGTTGAATAGATTAGTGGAAGAGTTGAGTGACGGTTTTTTTCAACTGTCATATTGAAATTTCTTCTTAATTTCTTCTTCGTATGAAATCATTTGCAGTACATGCACATATTTTTAGATATCCGGAGATCTTCTCGATGTGCGTTGGATAGACTGTACGGTACGGAATTTCAAAAATCTGGTGGTGATGAACGTTATGTTTAATGAAAAATACGTTTTGATACAAATTTGTAGACTGCCATCGTTTCCGCCTCGTCCTAACAATTTCTTTTTTTTTAATTCCTGTGATATTGCATCCTTAAGTCTGAATAGTCCAGTCAGCCCAATTACAGCGTTTTGCTCGTTTTTCTTTTTCTCGTTTTTTTCAGCGTTTGATTATATAACGGCGACTGGATTTGAATAAATGCGTAAATGAATGACAGTCTACATACTGAGCACCGTTTTGCTCTCAAGCAGTTCGTCATTTCTGCTCCGTTTATGTCGTCCTCTTTAAGAAACTTTCTGTATTTTTGTCGATGAATTTATTTTCTTCTCGAGATCGATTACAAACTTAAATATCATTTCGTCGTCGTCTTTCTCTACAGAATCTTGCATAGTTTTCACTCCAAGCTAGTTGTATCTCGGCTATTTCCATCTGTCAGAGTGTTGCGTTTATACTCTGATGCAGCGGCGATTGTTGCAGATGTGGACGAACGGTGACGTTCAACCGGAAATCTCCGGTTCGGCGGCCCCGGACTGCTCGGGTGATATGCAGGCACTGATAGATGAAATGCGTGAGTGTAATATCCAAAAATTTGTTTCCATCCTACTCGTTTTTTTATCCAGACCTTCTTTTTTTTTCAAAATCTATCGAGTTTAGTTTTGATTTGACTCAATTTACTTTTGAAATAGTTTTTCTCAAAGGGAGAAATGTTGTTGATAAATCTGAGTGACATGATCTGCGAGGAGACATTGCTTGATACCAAATACTGCATCCCCAATGGAACGTCCATTTAATAGTGCCTTCAATCTCCGACCTTCTCACCGCTCCAGGTCAAAAGAGACTTTGTTTCGATCAATACTGGTGGAGGCAAAAAGTCATCAATTAAAGGTAAAGGTAAAGGTGCCCGAGTAGATCAGTCCCTTAGGGAATCTCAACCGCATTCGTGTTCAATAGAAATCGAGTCAGAGTGATTGCGTATATATCCTATAAAATATGTTGTGAGTCCAGACTCTATACCAAGCCAGTGTCTTTACCTTCCTAGACAAGATGGTGCAAACGTGATCTAATCGGATCAGGGAAAGCTCGGTTAGCCGGGGATAGGATAGGTCGCTCGACCGGGCGAGCATCAGTAGCGCCTCCTACCACTGTACCTTGCGCGATTCTAAAAAGTCGTAGAATATCTTGCATTTTTTGTTGAATAGGATTTCTCACAGTAATCTCCGATTACATCGTGGCGCTAACCGCTTTCTGTATCGGTGTAGTTGTAGTAGTTCTGCTGTCGAGGATGCCCTCAGTTGTCAGTTAAAACAAATTTTTGTGTCAATCCTCATGTCTTTCCTTGTTTCACTTTCTGTTTCTTTCGGTGATTTTGGAATTCCGAAAAGCGATGTATCAGGTTCTAAACGGCATTCAATTTTAAATACGGACCAGCATCTATTCTGTCTTTTTACTAATATTCTTTATTTATCTACTAATAAAATTTTACTAATTGAATTTCACCGCAGTTTTCGTGTGTTGTATATCAAATGAGACAGCTTTACACAACAGAAATTTGAGAAATTGTATATTCTGATTATCATATGTCTCACTGATTTTTTGAAATTCTTTATCCACTTCTACGATTAGGTAAAAAGTCATGAGATGTGCATAATAAAGAAACGCACGTAATCCATTTGGACAAAGGGGTACAATTTTCTTTCCTCAATTCCGAATTCAGTAAGCTAAGTACTATCGAGAAATCCTTACTAGTTTCTCTTATATGCAATAAAATATGAAGAGTAAAGTGATTTGCGTTGATTAGTTTTCTTAGAACGTGCTGTGCACTCGTACTTCATTTCGAGTGGTAGAGGTAATCTTCATTGACCTGAGCGATTATCGATCACTCTACCATATAAGTGCAAGTGGCACGTCCTACCGCAGCACCCAGCAGCCACTTGATAATGAACACCAACGGAGGGAAAAACGGTGTTTCTGCACAACAAAGTGTTTTCTTTCATTCCATTGTGGGTCTGAAGGACAGCGAAATGAGGGCTACAACAATAATTGACCTGTTCTTGTTGGCAAAAAACCTTCTAGTGGAACCTAGGAGAAAACCTTTCCAGGAAGCCATTGCTTGGCTCCAATCGTCGCCTCATTTTCGACGCAGGCACGTGGTGAAGAGGTGGCCGTAATGGCCCGTTCCCAAGGGCTGCTGCTTGAAAATGGATGAATGAGCGGAGCTGAGTTTTGCACGGCGCTGAGCTGTACTATTGGGTTTTCTTACGAGGCATGTAAAAAAGAAGGGAGCTTGATAAGGGAATATAGGGCAGCAGCACTATGGGCGCCCGAGGTATAGTGGTAAAGACGTATGGGCGCGCGTGGTACAGTGGTAAGAGGCGCTACTGACACCCGTACGATCGAGCGATCCATCCCCATCCGGGCTAACCAAGGCTTCCAGCTTTCTTGTGTTAGGTTAGTTGGTAGCAGACTTGTATGGGAAGTCAAAGACACTGACTTGGTATAAAGTCTGGACCCACAAGGTATTTGATAGGATAAATACGCATTCAAAGTGATTCTTCAAGTCCTCATAGGGCGTATCAACGCCAGCATCTTTCACCTTTTACCAATCAATATATCTACGGCCAACTCGTAGGTGTACGGAAAAGTCCGGACAGACATGGTTATTGACTTTGGTCTTTTATTGAGAGCGTTCACTGAAAAAAGTTCGTTAATTTCATTCTGGATCAGCAGTTTGGCAATCATCGTCAATATCAGACAAGTCGCTGGCAGCGTAATCGATAAGCATTCTTTTTTATCTCACGTGGTTGGACTTCAATTGATTCCCTGTATGCAATTCGGCTATCAAACTGGGACTCTTAGGATTGAGTTAAGGGTGGAATGAAAAATGGTGATGAATTCGTCCAAAACATTTAGTCTCTCAACAGAGTACAAAAGAAAAGGGAAGAAGATTGGCACAATTGCCACTGCAAATGCTTTTTTCATTAGATTTCCAACTGTCTTCATCTCGGGACAGAAATACTCCAAAATTTCTTAGAACGTTCACTCGGAACACTTAAAAGTCTGGGATCCCATACGAGAGCAGATAGAAGTAGTGGAAAGAAACTGTTTGATCTACTTTACTGCAGTTTTTAACTTCATTGTATTTTTTCCTATTTCGTTTTTCAAGTCTATGACATCTTTTAACTCTATTTCATTTTCCAAGTTTTAGTCCAGTCAATCAAAAGTTCGTGTGCGTTTCGGATTCTGGCACTCTTTATTCGTAACTCGGGAAAAAACAAATGTATGACCAATAAGATTGTTGTGGTTAAGTAAAAATCCTCGCATTTGATCCAGAAAATAATTGTGCTTAACCACGGTAACCTTAGTGGGCTTTCATTTGTTTTCCTTGAGTTACGAATAAGGGAAATCGGAATCTAGAATAGACATGAAGTTTCGGGGCACCCTAATATGTAGTCGGCTGGAGTGTTGAATAAACGAATAGTCGTGTGATGTTCCTTCCTTCGAATTTCTTTTATCACGTCACTTTTGCTTCGTCTTCAACTCGAAGTTTTTTCCACATTATGTTGCGTGACACTATGGCTTTTTCCTCGCCGTCGATATCTTCAAGCGGGCAAGAGAACTAGCTTGGAGCATGGCCAGGCTTAATGGCAGAATAACGAGATTTCCGCAGACGTTCCGACTGATTCCCTCAGGCTAAATAGAGTCAAATTTGGGTGTTGTGAATCAGAAAGCTGCTCTGGGCCCGAAGCGCGTCCGTGATTTTGTTTTCGATACGATGAGGATAAATTCTGTCGAAGACCCTCGTTTCTTGTTCAGTATTTAGTTCAGTGGAACTCCAACCCTTCCCCACCCGACTCTCAATACATCACTTCGTATTGGTTGTTAACCTTAAGCTTGGTTAAGGTAAAGGTGAACGGGTCGTGTTTACCATAGCCGGTTGGCTTGCAATGAAGAAAACCAGTGAAATGAAGAACAGACTAACTCGAAAAGATTAAAAAACACGGAAATAGAACTGACGAGTTCGTTTGTACCCTTCTTCAGACGGCCTACTAGAGTAGGGTTAGTGAGTCAATCATCACCTTCCACAGTAGGGAAAGTTGACTGTAAAAGAATAAAGGTAAAAAGGTAAAGATATTAGAGACGATCAGTGCCGACATCTTTACCTTTTTTTACCTTTAAACGTCGCGCCGCGCATTCGTACCTCTCTACCCGTTTACTTATGCTTTGCATCAGACTAAATTCAACCACTGTTTTGAGAGATGCAGCATAGCTTGCATGGCTTTGCCTTGTTTTTCACTTCAATTTTACAATGCACCAATTTAATTCTTTTTCTATATATTTCGAAGCCTACATTGTGGTTGTACACGCATTTGTGACATAATTGTTAATTGTTAATATTAGGTTGTCAAGAAATAAATTGCGTTTTTTGACGTGTAACTTCAAATGTCCATAACTCCACTCATACAAAACATTTTTGAATAGAGTAAATGAAGTTAGAATCGCCGTATTTTCGACAATAATATGTAACATATTAAATACACTATCGATAAAAATCTGAATTTCTGGAAGCTACGAATCCGTCGATGTCAATTTGGGAACCTGTCTGATTCCTGAGTACTCTGTCCTTGATGAAGTTGTTGAAGCGGTAGGAAATATGGCCATCCTTTGACGAATGGTCTGATGAGTTCGTAGGATGAGGCAGTGTTTCATAGCTGCAGTCGTTCAACTTCTGGAGCGATTTTCGTGTGACGTGAGATATGGCGTCACCGTGAAAACCGACCGGGCCATTTCTTTCGACCACTCCTGAATTCGCACGCGCTAGCTTCACACAGATTTTAATGATTTGGTAACAGAGGGAATCTGCGTTGCTCGATTCACCCGGTTTCATGAAGTCGCGATGTAAAACTCGTGCAGAATTCCATTGGACAGCGACTATAGCCATCTTTTCATGCAATGTCGGCTTCGGAATATTTCTTGAGGGCTCATCTTTGCTCAATCACTGTGCTCTACATGAGAAATCATTAGGCAGGTTCCGTTTCGCATCGCAGGTAGCAATTCGATCAAGAAGAGGCCCGTTCTGGTTGAGCAACAACAGCGCCGAATAGGTTCGGTGACGCTTTGGCATTTGTTGCGCGCAAAATTCATGAGGTGCCCAATGATCTATCATTTTCACCATTCCATGTTTCTCAACATGCTGCCTGATGGTCGGAAATGACAGATCCGAGATCCCTAAGCTACCCATTGAATAGTTTTTCGTTGATCAGACTTCATTACTGACTTCAGGCAATCGTTCCCATGTTCAGAGATCCGACATCGACTAGGCTTACTTTGGAGGTTTGTTTCTCCGAATCGGGATTTCTGTATCCGTAGCCGAACAGTGCGCCCTGAAGAGACATTCGGGCCCTACGTTTGGAAAGAATTTTCATGAACTTTTACAGCTTTCCGCCCGAGTTAGAATTCATGAAGCAAAAAGACACGAATCAGCTCCTTGAGGACCTTCTTGCAAAATCGTTTAAAAATTCCAGGAACATGAAATTCTAAACAAATAAAAGATAAAATTTGAAAGACCGTTACATAAGCCTTTCAAAAATATACAACTCTTCGAATATTGAAGGAAAGTTAAACAACAAAATCATCTTGAGATTTGATGTGCGAAAAACGCAATTTATTTCTTGACAACCTAATATAATATTATGGTCATAATAGTATAACGCGTATGCCGCACTGTAGAGAGCAACCAATCCCTATGAGCAGCGATAGTTATCGCAGACTCCTCATCGATTTGCTTCTTATTTTTCTCATCTGAACCACCAAACTGACTTGCACTTCGAATAACATCCCCGGTAGTAGAATAGTATATTATGTGCCGCTCAAAGCCGCTTAATTCGAAAAATCAGAGGTGCCTCATGTGGAACCCCATAGGGTAGAGTAGATCTTATGAGTGACGTTTTATACGTTTTATAATGCACTTTCGGGAAGAAGTTGTGTACTACAGTGTCTACCGTACTGATGAGCTTGTTTCAGGTGTGCAGGACTTTGACTCAATACGATTCGCTACCTATCGTGCCGCATGCAAATTGCGATTTATCCAGAAGAAGACGAATGGTAAGCCTTATTCTATTTTCTTCATTCACCACACATTTGATTTGCGCCTACAATACCAATGAACAACAAACAGCTAAAAGGGATTCATTTGTTCGAGAACTGGACCGAACAAACTAAAACTGTAAGCAAACAAATGCTATTACTGATATCACTATTTGGCCTAACTAAGGGCCTAACTGACGGATGTTATCTTCACGATTCAAGTTCATAAATCGAATCGATAATTACGGCTTTATCATTCGAATCTGCTCTTCAGTCAAGACCGAATCGCTCTGTGAGTTACTTCTCACATTAATGAAGCAGCACAAGAAGCGAGAATGTGAATTGAACCTTCCCAGCTTGCTGATTCTTCAGTTTTCCCTACTTTCTTTGCTTTAGCGCATAATTTTATTATTTAAGGTACAATCTCTAAATGCAATATGATCAAATATTTCTATTTTTCGACATTTTCAGTGCATTTGGTAGATATATGGAATATGATCGAATCGTTTCGGGAGAATGGTTTGAACGCGATGCCAATTCACACTCAGGTCAGTTGCTACGTGCTGGAAATTACATTTTTTTTTTGCAAAATTGTGCTCCTTTGTACTATGTTACCGCATGTTTAAATTTTCCTACTTCATGTTTGCTCTGCTACCTACTAAGCAGGAAAGTTCAATAGAAATAAAATCCAATAGAAGTATTTGGTGGAGCAAGATAAAGATTAAGACAAATTGTCGCTTGTCAGGGGATTATAAACGGAAGTAGGAAATGGTCTCTTTTCTGAGGAAAAAACAAAGTACAAGATTTGTAAAATAAGCAAAACACGTTACCGTGGCCTGTTTCCTATTCTCTAGAACTTTCCTAGCTTTCGTAATTGGCACTTTCGGCCGTTCGGCTTCGAGGGGGAAACTTTTGAAATTGTTACCAAACTCTTTCTGTTAACTATAAGATAAAGGAGCAGATCGTTTGGAAAACAAAAGAATAGATCACTGGCTGGCTGAATTGAATTGAAAGAGAAAGCCAACCGCGGAACTCGGAACTGATAACAGGGTGCACTTTCGACATTCCCAGAGTTCCATGGAAATCATAGGGCTTTTTGACTTGCGACGCCTTCGTCACCTTTTTTCCTCAATTTCCTAAGGTATGCACGAAATAAATATCTAGTCCATTCGTTCGCTTAATGGATAGAAACACGATACCGTGTGAGCGCAGTCTCAACGTAGGCGAAATGTCGGGCCTAGCAAGGAACTATTGGATTGGGTCGATGAAAAAACGCTGAAGAGCTGTTTTCAAGCAGATGGCGTACAGAGATGATAAATGGGAGACAATTACTGTTGTTGTCAATTCCGTCAAGAAGTCTAGATCAGCTTCTGAATTGTATTTTTCAGATTAAAACCTCTCGAATAGAGCTGCTACTGACGACGATCTATCACAATTTGAACAAGCGGCTGGTGTCTTCACAACACATCGATACCGACAAGTCGATATCGTTGTTGTTGAGTTTTTTATTAGGAACTTATGATAAGTGAGTCCTAGGCTTTTATGCAATTTATTCGAGCTCAATATGACATGTTCGACGTTAAGGCAACAAACCGGCCGGCTGACGGTGTTTTCGATCAAAATCGCGTTGGCGACGATTTGTGCCGGAAAGCTGGTCGACAAGTTGAGGTGTGAGTAGAGCTTTCTGCTATTTGGTACTATTGCACACAATCGGATCTGGCTAATATATTTGCTGAATTTTCGTTTGCGAAAAGGCTTGACCTGGGATGCAGTAACGGTGGAGGTGAAGATGTCGGCGTTAATCATTCTCCTAAGGATGCGCCGTGCTTTTATTTAGAACCGTAGAGGCAGGGTGAATGCGTATTTGGCCTGTACAATGACTTGTGGGGGCCAGCCGCTATACGAAATCAGTGTCCTTACCTTCACAGGCAATTCAGGGCCCACATTCATCATTGGTAAACCCCGATAAACCCCGAGATCAGGGCCCACATTCATCATTGGTAAACCCCGAGAAACCCCGAGATATAGCCTATGAACGGCGCGCACCTTTCTCTACGTATCCTAAACTTCCTATATTAAACACAATCTCTCATCGACTCTGCCGTCTGGCTCTGGCTGCACCGCGGTTTCGGAGACCGCTGGTCCATTCGTGAATTTGGGCCCTGGTACTAATTTACCAGACCATCTAGGACACAGTACAGTGGTAGATCTCCTCTTAGGGTCTCCTAATTTACAGATCTTGTTGATTTAGACTTTACCACTTTTTGCTGCAACCCACGTATGGTGCTCATAATTTTCAATTCACTATTTTCTATGTTGATGTAATTAGCACAATTAGTATTTTTGCATCTCCCTAGCGGCTTAAACCGGTTTGCAGCCTGCTTTCTTGACCAGGTCCTTTGTTTCTGTGTACAAGACGCCACACCAGAGACACGTAGACTTTACCTCAAATTTGGGTAAATAAACCATGCAATGTGATCTTATATACAAAACTTCTGATCACGATAAATAACCACTAATAAACAGTCACGAGGAATAATGCAACAGTAATAAGGAATAATAATAATGATAGGCAGGATATAGGCAAGGCAAATGCAATGGCAAGGCAATGGTTAGCGACAGTCTATAGATGAGCAGTTATGGGGGCAGGGAAGGTTTACAGTGGGTGGTTCGAGAGTGTGCGAGTGGTGCGACATTTACTGCCATTTTGGGGTACGAGATCCGCTCAGTCTTCTTGAGTCCTTCCGACTGTTGATATTGTGCCGTTCTGAAGTAGGGGGCATCAGTCTCCAGAAGTATCCTGTGGATCGGCATTCTCTGGTGAACTTCCTATTTCTGCGTATCCTTGCGTTAACATGACGCACGTGTAGAATTGAAGCCGAAATAGATGTTGTCGTACTGCGCTAGCCATTTTTTCGCTACTTTCCACAATTCCATGAAGCAGTGTCGATGAATATCGTGAGACCGCGCTAGAGCTGCTTCTTCCATGATTTTCAAGCAATCCGCCTCTGCGCCACCTTTTAGTCCTGAGCGACAATGGACAACGACGGGTAAATCGTACGCCTTCGCCAGCTGGAGTTGCGCCAGAAACACCTCCTGTTGTGCAACAGGGTCCACGTCGTTTTTGAGGTAGTCGAGCCCGCACTCTCCAATCGCCACACACTTCAACTGTCCTTAATTATTCAATATGGGCGTTAGTATGTCACAAATTTCGCATCTGTGACGTCCTTCATAGTGTGGGTGACACCCATATGTGGCTCCCAATGGGAATGGCGATTGCACTTGCTTTTGAATCCGTTCGAGATCCGAGGCTTCATTTCGTTCTGCGTACAGACTAGGCCCGACAAAGTTCGGTATGCAGCCAGCAAAACGTCGATGCCAATACACCGATTCTCTACTACTCCAGTCGATATGATACCCCCGTTTGTGGATGAAGTCCAAGTGGCTGTGAGAATCGCTGAACATCTCCGTGACTTCATGTAGGATATCTTCATACGTGTGGTTCTTCCCAAAATAGCCTTTTCACCTTCATCTGCTGATTCTCTCCTCCTTTTGTCGACGTTCATCCACTCCTGCTGTGGCTTGACATGGCTGCGTTTTTTCTTTACTGCGGTAGGCGATGAGTTATCTTCTGCCCACGTCTGCGTTTCTGCTTCTCTCGCCGATATCTGCACAGTTTCGGTCTGCGAGTCCTGAGTCAATAGCCGTGTCTGCGTGGGTTTATTGTGAGATATAGTTGCCGTCTGTTGACCAAAATCCGTTCTCTGCGCGGTGATCGTCTGTGTGGACATGTCTATGCCTGGCGTGCCTCCGCGCCTGGCGATGCAAATCTGCCTGTAGCGGGCGTTCTGTACGCGATCCATAGGGGCAATTGGCTATTACTGGACAGCGTACGGAAATGGGTCGAGAGAGAACCTAAGTCATCAGCAACAACATTGAGGTAACATACTAAACTTTCGATTTGATCACGAAGTTGTTGAGATTGTGGCAAAAGTTTGAGGACGTCGAGGATGCGTTGTAGTCGAACACGATCTGAATAACAGCAGAGTTGATAGAGTTACAGATGTCATGTATCAAATTATGATACTAGTGCTAGATGATCTCACCAGTCTACGATACGGGTCTGTTCCGAAGTATCGGATTACCGTCGACTATTCCGTAGACGGGTCATAGTATCAGGTTACCGAAGAATTGCATGTGAAGTGATAATCAGCGTAATCGGTGATTCAAGACGCTGGGAGTAGTTCCAAATTCGATTCGCCCGCGACCGACACCTAGGTAAGAGTCTGCGTACAGTAAGTCGAGTGCCAAGAAAAGTAGAAGTCCTTATCTAAAAACCGCGTATTGGAGAAAGTACCGTACCACATACAATTCCGAAGGAAAAGGAAGAAATCCAAATCGAAGACAAAAATCGACTTGAAAGTGTGCTCCGAAAATTTTCTGCGTGAAATAAGAGCACGCGAATCCAAAATGTCGAGCACAAGTGTAGAAAACTGCTACTGAAGCTGTACCTGCGTAATCTGCCGTCAGGAACGAAGTGGCCGACGCACCATTAATCGGATTGCAGCCTGTTTTTTTGACCAGGTCTTTCTTTCTGTGTACGGAACACCACACCAGAGGCGCGTAGACTTTACCTCAAACTTGGGTAATTGAACCATGCAATATAATCTTATGTACAAAACTTCTAATCACGATAAACAACCAATAATAAACAGTATCGAGGAAGAATACAACAGCAATAAGGAATAATATTACGTTGCAAAAACGACCCGTTCTGAGCTACTCGAGTACGGGTGGCTGGTAATCCCACACCCTCCCTATTCCCCGGACCTTGCACCTTCCGACTACTGGCTATTCTTCCACCTCCAGCATCATCTTGAAGGAAAGCAGCTCAAAAAGGAAAGTGACCTCAAAGCCGACTTGAAAGCCTTCTTCGCCTTACAGTCCTCTGAGTTCTGGGAAAAGGGCATCGACCTTCTACGTACTCGCTGGCAAGAAGTGATCAATGCCGATGGTGCCTACCACTGATTGTATACAGGCTTTGTTGGAAAGAAAAAATAAATATCTGATTTTCCAAAAATTGCTAGTTAATTATTGACCAACCTAATAATAATGATGGGCAAGATATAGACAAGGCAAAGAGGAATAGTTAGCGACAATCTATAGATGAGGAGTTATGGGGGCAGGGAAGGAGTGAAGTGGGTGCTGTGTGGCAAATGCTCCGTGCGCGGGGCGGAGCTTCTGTAGGCTTGCCGATGTTTCTGCTCGGTGCCTAGGCGAATTCTTGCGTAATGGAAGATCGCGAGCTTTCCGCGATACGGCTGATATTTCAGTTATTTATCAAATTGCGCTCGGTGTGAAAATTAGGTATTCAGGTAAAGGAATATGGAGATCTAATCAACCTTCATTATTGACATCATCGTGATTTCAGACATGTTTTCACAAATCTCCGACTCATCCGGCTTCCTTGATTACGATCGGTTTACGGATTTCATGCAGCAGGTGGGGCCTTATAATGTTTTATTTTTACAAGTGGTTTCGAAGCATTTGTTCCTCGAAGGGAGCAAGGCGGCACGAGGCTGAACATATTTGTCGCTCGTGTTGTCATCCGACCAGGTTTTTTTTACCAATTTTTTTTCTTAATTTTTCTTCGAAAATTCTTCTGCAACAATTTCCCACCAGTTATTCTTAGCATAATCCGTCTTCAGCTGAAATGGTTACCAGTTGTAGGTTTTGGCGTTGACGACAGCCGTGTTCGAAGCGCCCACGTTCGGTTTCTCCGAGTCCGCCGTCTCTCAGTGCTTCCTTAGGGTGAGTTAAGAAGAAAATCTTTATTTTTAGTCATTCTTTTGTTTTATTGTACATATCAACAGTGATATAATATGTTAAACAAAACGGCCATAAAAATGACAAATAGTCAATAATGAACATTACTTCAACTTTCCTAGTAGGGAATAGAAGTTTTTGAAAATCATGGTTTAGTGGGTTATTATGAGTTTGAATCACAGCCCAAACTCGCAATAATCATGATTTCTATCATATTCTGATGATTTTTAGGACCAACGGGTCACGCTGAACAACTTCCTCGACGTGTTCATGTCGGACCCTTGTCCTCCCTGCGTAATGTGGTTACCGTTGCTGCATCGGATGGCCTCAGTAGAGCACGTCTACCACCCAGTCGTATGTGATGCGTGTCAGGTCAGCGGTTTCACCAATATTCTGAGCTATGGAAGGAATCTTTGAAGATCCACGATTCTCTCCACGGGAATTGCTGCTGTTACAGGTCCGATCATTCACCGGTTTTCGTTACAAGTGTCAACGATGCACCAACTATCAGCTCTGTCAGAACTGTTTTTGGCGTGGGCGAACTAGCCAGAATCATTCCAACGAGCACGAGATGAAGGAGTACTCGAGCTATGTGGGTTATTCATTTGGAAGATTCGCTGTAAGGGTCGGCTCTTTGCAACTGGCGACAAAAGGCAGCATTACCCCATCTTCTAATGATCTTGGATCCTTCAAACGCCTTGCAAAGAGTGCTCTTTTCTGGTGATAGTTTAACTCTTAGTCTTATATCCGTGCTCGATAGGTTTCTCCTTATTGCTGCTTACCAACGACTGTCTTTCATAAAAAGGTAAAGCTAAAGCTGACGGCGCGGGACCGGGTGAGGACCGATCGCTTGTTAGGGCGTCTGGAAGTTGTACCTTTTCCACTACACCTCGTTAATGGCAGAAAATATGTAAGGTAAAGGTAATGATGTTGGCGTTGATCAGTCCCCTAACTCCGCTTCATTCTTGTTCCATTCAAATCGTAAGAGCATGGTTAGGGTGTATTTGCCCTATACAATGACTTACGGTGGCCAGCTGCTATACCAAGACAGTGTTTTCACCTTCCCAGAAAAGTCTGGTACCAATTTAGCGACCCCGGAAGGATTGAAGGCTTGGTTAGCCTGGGCTGGGATCGATCGCTCGACCGTGCGGAAGTCAGTAGCGCCTCTTACCACTGCACCACGCGCGCCCTACTTTCTTTCATATAAATTGCACTATATTGAATTGAAAACTAGCCTGTAGAGGACTAATTTGTTGGTGAATTTCAGAAATCGCCGACGAAGCAGCTTGCGCACTCGATCCACAAGTCGCTGCAGTGTATTCCGACTGCGAACGCCACCAAACAACCGCCGTTGTTCGCCGAACGTCCTCAGCGACCGCTCGAGCTACAGAACATCGTTCCGGCCACGCCGAACACTCTGCGGTCAGTTCCGATATCCTTATTCCCGACAGGCAGGAGAGTAGTTGGAATGAGTTAGCGATGATTAAATAGCTATTCATACTCGCGGCAAAGTGATACCGCAGCTGACCATGGTTTATTTATTTATTTATTTATTTATTTACTTGCTTATTTATTTATATTTGTTTATCTATTTACCATGCATGAGACGTGCACCGCACAGCATCAATGTAAGCATAAAAACACAAAGCAGACAGCAAAAATGAGGAATATATACGATGACGAGTTCAAACAAACCAGTACAAAAAATGATATTCATAATATCCCTATACGGCCAATGGCTACGATGTCATCACTGCGGAAACCTTGTTAGTAGAGTTCATAAATTAATTACTAACAAAATTCTGATTAAGAACGGGGTTTTGGTTGCTTCGTGTCTGAACTTCACGGCTCCACAGCGGCACAGTCGCCAATGTTGAGCCCAGATTCGTCACCGGTATCCCGCTTTTAATCAGCAAATAGAGAACATTCTTTAGAACTACAACACAAAAGACCAAAGACTACAGCAGACAACTACACGGTAGGGAAACATTCTGAAAAAAAGCTATCAATTTTGAAATTTTGGGCGCCTACCTGTAGCAGTCGTGATCTCAGCCACCATAACACGTCGGGTATTGGTACGCCCGATTGAGATGAATTACCGTTTTCAAATAATCCGGGATTGTTTTGTAGGGAGTTCGGGATCTCGATGACCATGGTTCAATCTCGTTCCACGAAACCAGAAACCTTTGTGTAGCTTAGAAATATCTGAAAGGGTGTCGGAGTTGAGTTACCCTATTGTGATTTAGAGAAAAGAGGGTCGGTAATGTATTCATTTCTAGAGCTCACAAGCTCATGATGCTTATGCTCAACTGACGGTGCTTACCGCTATGCTACGTCCTCGACGTTTTTGCCATTCACTTCACCATTGCTGCGCTGCTTCACTGCCGAGTGGAATAGGTCGTAAAACTCGCCGGAACCACAACTACCTCCAGCATGACGCCCGCTCTTTGGCATAGCTTACAATAACTTGGAGACCCATTTTTTAACCAGTGCTTGTTTTTTGATATCATGATATTGATATTTTTGATATGTTTTTTGCTGTTGTCGCTAATTATCCTCTACTTTTCTCCTCAGCCGTGGTCCATTGTTCAAAATTCCGAAAAATAGTCTCTAATACCGATTTGAAAAATGCATGCCGAGAGTACGAGTGTAAAATATGTGACCGTTTCTTTGGAACGTAGTTATTATGGAGAGAGCCATGGAGTTGGTTGCTCTGACCTCTTTACCTAACACGGTTAAAACAGAGCTCAAAATCTTTGTAAGTGAGTACAAATATTTTACTAAATCATTCAAAACCAGGTGTGGTAGAACGACATCTCGAAACTTTCTCCTGATCTTACTTGAAGCTCCCTTTTCAGACAACAGCTCTTTGTGCTTCATGAGGTATATAGAATAAAATTCCTCGGCGAAGCGCACTTTTGAAGCAATGACAGATATGTGACATCCTGTACTTTTCCGCCGTCACGTCACTCATCTCGTCCTCATTTTTGCGCTTTTTACGCTCTTAAAAAGTGCTGTCTCTTCAGGCGAGCTCCGCCGGATCCGCTGCCCGGATGGCCATCGTCGCCTGTACTTTTGCCGGGACAGGTGTCAAATGGTGGAGCGCTGGATGATGAGCATAAGCTGATTGCCCGCTACTCAGCCAAGCTGAGCGGACGAGCAGATGTACGTTGAAAAAGCTTTAAATCGATAAGGATCACGAAAGTTACGGCTAAAGTTTAGTATCCTCTGGGAAATGGACGAGATCGAGCTATGACGCACCCGGTCGATGAGCGCTCGCTCATAGCTAGACTAGAAGAGGAGAATTCGCACATGATCAGGGAGATCTCCCGATTGGAGAGTCAGGTATGCGGAATTCAACTTGGATAAAGAGAAGGGTGAGGTCAAGGGAAGAGCTTTGTGGATTTAGACGATGTCCGAGGACGGCCAACTGACGGGTTTACGAGAGCGTAAGTCCCAGCTGGAGGAGAAGATGTTTGTGATGCAACAGAAGCGACGGGATCTGATGATGCAGTTGGAGCAGCTCATGACTCAATTAAATGTCAGTCTCCCGGCTGCTTTGCTTCGGAATTGGCTCCAGAGTGGATTTCTTGATTCAGGCTCCCGGCACAGCTCAATTCCCGTCAGCATCGATGTCTCAGATACCGGAATCATTAGCTGGTGTCGGTTCCAAGGTGTCGAACGCGTTCCGTGCGGGCAGTTTACCGGCAGCGAGTCTCCAGGTTTGTTTTCACCATATGCTAAGATTGTTAAGCTTCGAAGAGCCTTTTTCACCTACACGGAATAGCTGTGAATACTCATGACATTCATTTACCCCGCCCCTTAACTGGACTTCGGCAATGATATATTCTCCGGTGAGATGATAAGTGGTAAATAGTGCTCGGAAACAAACGATTACAAAAGTTTGACCAAGAGCCACGAAGGGACTGGGGGTTCCGTTTACCACTATATCGTCTAACCGATGTTTGGAAGTGATAGTGTCGAGATGTTGCCGTAGCGATGTATCCTGAATTTGACTTCAGTGGGGTATAGAATACCACTCATTTTACCCTCAGTTTACCCAACCACGCATCAATGTAGCGGGCTAGTGGGGGAAGTTCGGTAAGCCTTTGGGTTACTAGCCGGTCTCTGGAAGTCGGATGAGAAGATGATAAAGTCAACAGCTAAAAGGTAAAGCGAAGGTGAAGATAAAATGGTACTCATTGATTGGTCTCCCCAGAGCGCACCATGCTTTCGGCTCCCATCCAAAATCGGTGGGTCATGGTGAATTCATCTCGCTGCCTACCTATGACTACAATGACCCTCTTGTAGTCATACGTAGGCAGCGAGATGAATTCACCACACCAATCGGGTAAAAATTGACCTGAGTTAAGATGTGTTCAAGGCAAGATTAGCCTCGGCGAGGATCTCTTGGCCCTCAGTATCGCCCTTCCCCCACATGGGAGTTTCTGGGTAGAGGTATAAATATGTAATTTTGGGCTGGTAAAATGCTTAATACAGAAGGTGGTTGGTTAGTAGGGGTGAGGTTCGATCTTCCCTCCCTTCAGGCATCAATATCGCAACCTACCACTGTACGTCGCAGGCACTCTAGTTCAGTATTTAGAACTCCAAATCGATGTATTTTATTTTTATGTTGATGAACATTTTATGCCGTTGATTTGTTCCAATTCCATAGTTGCAGGGCGATCTGCTGCATGCTGCCGATCAGATTACCTCCAACATGGGCGAGTTCCTGCGAGAACTTGATCAGGGTTCGTAAGGAATTTGATTCAAAATTACAGAAGATTTTATTTATTTATTTATTTTATTTATTTATTTATTTATTTATTTATTTATTTATTTATTTATTTATTTATTTATTTATTCAATGAGCAGTTTTGCGCTAGTACTCTTCCTTTTCAGCACAAACACAAGAGAACGCCACCGTTCCAAATGGACACTACAACGAGCCGATTTGAGGAGCTGCCTGAGCTTCCTCCGAAGGCCTTCTACTCAGGGAACCTTTCACGCCACCGAACGCTGTTGCTTATTGTGTCCATCAGCTCCAGCTCAATTCATTCCGCGAATCCGCCAGATTTCCATTTTCCATTGTTTTGTCGCTCATCACCTAGAGGAGTGTGCGCTTTTGTTGCTAAGTCCGCAACTCGCTGCTACAAGGTCGCTAGATTCATAGTGTTTTAGTTGAATAGGATTCTCTCTGTCGTTATCTAGGTGAAAATTCTCGCTCCATGTTCTCATAAGCACACCACAGTCACTACGGGTATACACAGCTAGTCAAATTGTTCTCTTTTTCGCTTTTGTTCTGATGTCAGCAACTGCCATAAATTCGTAACTATAACTTTCTAAATGATGAATCCTTTAATAAAACCTGTTATAAGTTATTCTTCGCATGATCTATGTATAGCTGACAAACTCATTATGTAACATAATGGCGGATCCGGAATAGCTATCCATAAAAAAGGACCTGTTAAGTAGTTGAGGACATCGCACGAAATGAGAAGAAAGGAAAAAAGGAAAATATCGGTCGTAGAACAGTTTGAATATGAGAGGAGCGAAGTTCACTGTCAGAAAGGACGACAAAATTTCTATTTACTCCCGTTGATTTATTTCTGCATCAAAGGCAACCATAAGATACTGGTGACTCCTAAGACCTAGTGTAGGCCGTGAAATTTTTGCTAGCGGGCAAAGTGGGAAAAGGAGTACCTTCAATCTGGGACACCTGCTCTTATACCATCCTTTTCCTTTTTTCCAGCACACTGAAGGAGCTCAAATCGTAAGACAAAAACGACATTGCGGTCTCTAATCGAGGTAGGAGCAGCGCCAAGAAGATATAATGAGCAAAACGAGGCGACCATCAGTAGTGTTTGACTACGTAATCTATCGTATAAAATGCTAAAGATCAAACTTTGTCAACAGAAATTTGTTTGTTTTCGGTGTCAGTGTGTCGTTTAAGATAGTCTGCTAATCAGAGCAGCCAGCTATTACCATGGCTAGTGGATCGGAACAGGAGAATTTGCTACAGGCCGCCAGCAGAAGTCGACTAGTCGGCCTCGGACCTGCGGCACTTCCCTTACGTAACGTTTTCTGACACGAAAACATACACAGAAGATCGCTGCTGGACGATCAAGTGGACCAGCTCAAAGAAACAGCACGTAGCTGAAATCGACTGCGTTACGAGGAGCATAAAGGAGGGGGTGATCAGCAATGAACCGATACTTACTGTGGACGGCCTCTGTCGAGCTCATATCCGGCTCCATTGTTAGCTGGAAAGGACTGCTTGTTAGACGTTGAAAATTAGAAACCAACCCGACTGAAGCTGTCAACTGGACATCCCTTGATTGAAGATACAAAGACTGCCAGCACACTGAGTGTTGACCGTTTCGTCGGCCCCTAAAATGAGGTAATTAGAACCCATAGTCCTGTAAGAGGTATTTATTTTGAATAAATGGGAAACTGTAGCTGGCCGTGGGGTACCACACTGCCATCTTGTCTCGATCTAGAGCACCATATGGGGTAGGATCGCCGTCCTCGATCGTATGTTCTTAAGTGCCACTTCTTCCCAAGCGACAATCGATCAGTTTTGTGATTGTGACAGTTCCCCTCTATCAGCCGAGCCCCTGCCACAAGGCCTGACGCTGGTACCGACACCTTTTTCAGTCATTTCTAAGCTGGGCAAAGGTTTCTGCATGGGACGGTATTGAATCCTAATCATCGATATCATGAGCTCTTAGCCTCTCGCAGTGTGACCGGTATTTATACGTATGTACTAAATCTAGTAAGACTGTAGTAGGTATAGTTCGCAGTTAACCTGTGCAACCGCTATGAACTTTCTAAACAGCCCACAGTTCGCGAGACGCGGGTTTGTATCCCGCCTGAGATGTGATTTCTACGATGAACCTAGCATCACCATTGCAACATCATATTAAATAATAATACATATACACGATAGTAACCCGCAAAAACCGGTAATAAAAATAGATGTGGTGATGATGTGATGTGTTCGACTACCGTCGTGAGGATATAATACCAACAACGACCGTATCTCCGTCAAATGGTGCAACACTCCCGAGAGAGCCGCTAAGCAATCCAGTCGAGAATGGTTCCAAGGATATGGTATGGCAGTGGGAAGAACCTCACGATTGAGTACAATCCCTAAGGGCGCGTATTTAATAAAAAGGTTAGGTAAAAAAGAGTAGCATCGACTGATATCAGGAGAGAGCGTCGGCAACGCTCTAGCGGGCCTCTGTGGACGACGAAAGGGTCGAAACTTCAGGCCATAAAAAATTTTGATTCACCTTGTTAACCTCGTTTGGCAGACCAGCATTCAGGAAGCTTTAATCATGACGCGATTTCAGGAAGAGAGAGCTTGGGAAACTTGTGAAATAGCACCAATTATTCTTCTAAACAACGGCTATCATTAAAGAAATTTGACCGGTTCACCCTCTCTGCCCAATCAACACAATTGGGCTTCTTCCATGGACATTGGCTCATTTTGCCTTCATCTTACCCCTTATCCAGTTCTCAGTTCTCTAGCAGATGGACGTCGTTGGATGTGGCGGGCGCGTTAATGAATAGGAGATGACCCATCGTAGAGGAAAGCGGAAGATTTCTATTTGCATATCATTATGGAATTTGACAACTGTCAATACAAACGATAGCTTGTGAAATTGTTTCTGCTGGTCGGAGTAAAGAATTCCATAAACCACAAAATTGAAGTCTAACGAGAATAAAATAATAATTTTCTGAGAAAGATAAAACCAATAATATCAAATGAACTTAGGAATTAGAAATGAAAACACCCGTTGGTTTATTGCAGTTGTCACCTTCTAAACGCCATCTTAAGATTTGTGAGGAATTCGTTTGGAAAACCATCAGTATAACCATCTACATTTCAATGATAGAAATTTCACACAAATTTTGGGTAATCCTAATTGAGTTTGTTCACTTTATTTTTATAGGCAACTTTTCTCAGTAGCTGAAGACCCGAGCTCGGTATTTACTACACGCCTATTCACAGGAAGGAACGAATCCGACATGTCGTTCTGTTCTTTGCCATTGCATATACGTTCAAACAATCTCATTCAGAAGCTCTCGCAGCCATTTTAACCTTCAGACACCCCTAAATATGAAAACTGCAGTCACAAACTGTGTTCCCACAAATGGTAACTCGGCGTATGAGTCAAGCCTGTTCGTCAACCAGAACAGCCGCCTTCGTGTGTTCACTTTCTGAGTCAACCATTGTCTCGCTGAAATCATTCAGTCGAGCAGAGTGTACTGTTCTTTTCTACTCTCATTTCTATTATTCATTCCGTTTTACAATTATTCCTTGTGTTGGTAGAGCTCGATATATCCTCGCTTGCCCTTTTATCACTAGCTCGTATCTTATTTCTGTTTAATTCTACTTTTCCTTTAGTGTCCGTTCAAAGCAGCAGTGGCGACCTCACATCAGAGATCAGGCCAGATTTGTTTTCTCTACATTATTACAAGGGCCCGCGTGGTGCAGTGGTAAGAGGCACTGCTGTCAACCGCACGGTCGAGCGATCGATCCCGGACCGGGCTAACCAAGTCTCCCATCCCTCCGGGGTCGGGTAATTTGCTACCAGACTTGTCTGGGAAGGTGAAGACATTGACTTGGAATAGCGGCTGGCCCCCGCAGGTCATTGTATAGGCCAAATACGCATTCACTATGCCTCTACGACTTGAATGGAACACGAATGCGACGGCGCGTCCTCAGGGGACTGATCAACGCCGGCACCTTTATCTTTGTACCTTTATATTATTACTAAGCATTTGATTCTTATTTGCGTCGGAAAAAATCGCTACCGATGTTGAGAATGCCTTTCTTGCCTTCGTTAGTTTCCGTGATTCTAGTATCTTCTCTAAAGGTTTGGATTTACTACTGCTTCGCTGGCAAAGATGTGTAGACGCTAATGGTTTTTACTTTGATTAATAAAGTTGCGTTTGAGCTGCGTTATTGCGGTTTGAACTGAGCGGTCCATTTCCGAAATAAATGTTGCGACAGCCTAAAACTTCTGTAGCTATTTCCACTCATCCGAAACCAGATATTATTGTTTCGAGAACTTTTGAAAGACCTTTGGTGTTCCATAGCCTCTTCGAATCCAATTCAACGCAACTCAAATGAAACTGGTATGATGCTGACTGGATTGGTTCTTCATGACTTTCGTTTGTTTTCTACGTATTACCTACGATACATGGATAATTTGATGCTAAATCTCCTCTTTTTCTTTGGAATGCTCGGGAAAGATCATACAGACAATTTTCATTCTGTGGCAAAGAGTGCCCTTCAAAGTGTAAAGCCTCTAATCGTAAGTACGACGCTCACTGAACATTGCTATGATAAAGGGTAAAAGCGAAGGTGCCGGCGTTGATCAGTTTCCTAATGGCGCGGCTCGCATTCGTGTCCCATTCAGAATCGTAAAGACATAGCGAAGGCGTATTTGGCCTATGCAGTGACTTGTGGGGGCCAGCCACTGTACCAAGTCAGCGTCTTTCCCTTCAAAGACGAGTCCAGTTCCAATTTACCCGATCCCGAAGGGGTTGAAGGCTTGGTAGGCCCGGCCCGGGCCGGGGTCGATCGATCGACCGAGTGGATGTCAGTAGCGCTTCTCACAACTGCACCACGCCTTCCCATTGGTATGGTATGGTTATGTTGTCTTCTGTACGATAGCTTGACACAAGGTTGATAAATCACTTCATTGAACGCTGTTAAATTTGCGAATTCGCATTCTTGCTCTATTCTCAAACTGCTACGTCGAGGTAGAATGGTATTTCCCAATGTACGATCGAAGAATCAGTAGCGAAAAACCACGAAATGATGTGCGGTGGTACCAGATCGGATAGGATATACCAGAATACCAGTCTCAAGCAGGGCCCGTACATGTACGTTTACGCGAAGTGCGATGCGACCAAATGCGTAGCATTAATGATTCCAATAGGGCACATGTTCAAAAACCAACTGATTTTGGGTGAACCAGTCTATGTCGTGAATGCTTCGGTCACTATCAGCTATGACCTCGGCTCTGCTCAGAACGATAGAACCGCTCGAATTGAAGCTAAGAGGATCTTCGTCATTTGCATGTTCGCCTGCCGGAGAAAGAAGGTAACACCTGCTGGGGCTTAATCTTTCACGAGTTTCCATAAAAAATGATATCTGATGACATTTCATTACGCAAGTCGGGGACCCGCTTCAAGTAAAAGGTAAGGGGCTCAGCGTTGATTATTGCTCTAATGACGCATACGTGCACAATTCAGCATCGCGGAGGCACGATGGATTCGATACCGCGACTCCAATTAATGCCTTTACCTTCCCAGACGGGGCCCGCCTAGTACAGTGGTAAGAGCCGCTGCTGACACTCGCACGGTCGAGCGATCGATCCTGGCCCGGGCTAGCCAAGCCTTCCACCCTTCCGGGGTCGGGTAAATTGGTACCAGACTTGTCTGGGAAGGTAAAGACACTGACCTGGTATAGCGGCTGGCCGCCGCAGGTCATTGTATAGGCCAAACACGCATTCACCAAGCCTCTACGATTCTGAATTGAACACAAATGCGGCGGCGCGTCCTCAGAGGACTGATCAACGCCGGCACCTTTACGTTTAGCTTTTACCTTCCCAGACAAGTCTGGTGCCAATTTTTCTTGCGCAAAGAGCGATGGAATGCTTGGTTAGCCCGTGCGAGGATCGATCGCTCGAACGTATTGGTGTCACTAGTCTTTTACCACAGCGCCACACGCGCTCCTAATCTCTTTTCGGCGCAGCTAATAAATAATGGAGGTTCGGATGAGTAGTGAAAAGCTCTATTTCACATTGCAAGTCTGGCCTCTCAACGACAAGCAATATTTCATCGCTAAAAGAAAACGTGCTATCCGGCCGGCACACACCGCAACAAATGGCTGGCCGAGAGATTAATTACCAGTCGACGATCATGATCAGCTATTAGTGTGTGATACAGCGCTCCGGAAAAAGTGATGCCGTGTGCGGAATCGAACCAACGAGTGGCGAGCCTCGAGCTCTGCTCTGGACTGGAAACATCGATTGCGAGGCCGCTCTGGCTGGCCGTTCTCGTCGTCGTGGTCGAGCCGGCCGCTCTTTCACGTACATCTCTCTTGACTCATGGACAACCGCAGCGGCGCCGCCCCTCACAACCGAGTGTTCGTCGACGAAAACAGCACCGACCAGTTCTCTCATGTGGCTTTATGCTGGGAAAATTGAATTTTCTTTTTTGTTTGTTTGTTTATTACATGAATACATCATCTGACGTTACAATAAAAAGTAAGGGAGCCAACTTCTGCGATTTAAATGTGAAAAACCTGCCAAAGCTCTCCCATAGCATCCTCGACCAGGTCAACCTTGACATGAATCTCTCCGCTCCTCCTCTTTCGGAATTTTCCGCTCCTCCTCTTTGGCTCTACCTCACCTTCCCCTTCCTTTCCTATTTTTACCAGCCTCCGTTCCCACCAACGACTTGCTTTTACACATCGTTTTAGTTCGATTTGCTCGTTTTTCACATCAAACGGGACGTTTTTCCGCCCAATTTCCGCCTTGAAAATGTCCAAATTGCTTTAAAATCGCTCAGTTTGATTCCAAAAACTTTCACGTCAAGCAGAAAGTTGTATATTAGCAACGGATTCCCCTCTCACTTTGGAATCATGTTTGATATTTTGTATGGTGTGTATTCATTTTGTTTTCTGCTTGCATGCATGACTGCTTCCATCCTATACATCTTTTACGGTTGGGTTTTTTATCGAATAAACCCCATTCAGACTCCAATTTCGTTCAGGTATTGCGAACTTTGTTCAGCTTCATGCATCACTACTATTTTCATGACAATGTACCCATTTTCATCCGGGTAGACGACATTTTCTATTCTCCGCTGCAAATCTCCTTCTCCATGTTCACCTTCAGTGCCGGCTTGGCCGCGCTAGAATGAGTTTGCACTTTCCACATCTGGCTCTCTATGAATCTCGGCATGATCGTATTCAGTGAAGTAGTCTGGTTACTGCAGCGTTTCATTTGTTTGATGGTTATCCCAGTTTCCTCCTACTCTTTCGCTGGATTTCTTTATTCTTTATTCATAGTTATCCAATCAACAGAATTCGAACAGAAGAAACACGCATATAACACACCAGCCTTTCATCGGCCGCCAAACTTCTGTTCGGCAGTTTTGTCAAGTAAATAAATAAACACATTAATCTGTACTGCTTGCCGAGTTATGCCACACTTTGGTCAATTAGAACTTCGACAGTGTTCCAAGTTTTGACGCACTTTCAACATCTTCACCGTTCAACATACTTTCCTAACTTATCCCACTTTCACTCACTCATACCCCGCGCCATTTAGCTCAATCCGTTTCAAATGAAGTAGGACTGACGTCGGCAAGCAATGTTGGGTAGACAAAGTATTAGTGCGTTATCATAGAATGTGATTTTCAAAATGATCTCAGTGATATGCAGTGATAAAACCGCCACCAACCGCCACCACCACCAATCATTTGAAAAATCCATCCATCTATCCAAATAAACAACTGGGTTTCGTTTATTATATAGTAAGGATAATAACACATAATTTGGTGGGGTGTGGAGCGGAAAGTTTCTCACGTTGAATTCGGCTTACTAGAAGCTCTGTAGATGGGGAGGACATCGGAACGTAAGCTCGAATAAATTGTTGATATTAATAATGGCTGTGCCCCAGTAGTAAGACTGTTTTAGTGAGTTCGTGATGTTTCGAATAGAAATGATTGGAAATAAATCAAATAAAATTGCCTAGAGAGCATTGAAAATAAAAAAATAAGTTCGTTGTGTCTGCCGAGGCTGCTAGGTGGAAATGCTTTATTTAGTGGCCTAACGTTTTGAATCGCGTCATGCTGTGAAAAGATGTTAAAAAAAGAATTAATCACAGCTAAAGCGCACACATACATATGTGTTCATTTCATCACTCAGCCGGTCTTTTTTATTCGTTGAATGAGAGAATTCATAATGTATATTGCAAATAAATGAAAAGATGTTCCTGAATAATTTTGCTCATGAAATGTGAAAAAATTCAAGTGAATCTCTTAATATACATACTTATCTTAGGTTGTGTCCCTTTCAGCTTACTTATCTCGTCGCACATAATTCAGGCTGTTCTTTGTCATTTATTTACCCTCAATTCGGACTTCTTTCCTGCTTCTTTCTTACTCGATGCCACCAATCCTAGAAGATCAATGGTGCGGAATCGATGCTAAATGGTCGTCCGCTTCAGCAGCAATAAATGTCTGAAATCGAAGTTTTAGGGTCTGCTGGTCACATTCGCAATGCTCACCTTTTTCCAACCTTTTCACAACTCAACTTTCACTCGAGCGTTTTTTCTATGGTACGTGCTATGAACTCGTTAGGTCTTGACGTTTGTGTTGACGGATCACGGCCCCCTCAGACACAGTGGCTGCTCCTAGCGGTGGTTGATTCTCCCAACTAAACTCCCAACTGGCCACATACAGGCCTCTGCAGATCGTAGATGTCGCATTTCATTGGAATTCTATCTTTTTTCCAAATCGATTGTGTTACTCAGCTCCAGCCACTAGAATCTCTCTCATCCTCCTGCTTTGCATTCGTATTCCCTTTCCTCCAGTTGGAAATATGCATATGGCAAACGTTGATTTAAACATTACCCGAATGACACTCCAATCGTGATTCATCAACACGTTCTATGGCTCATTCAAGATCTATTTGAGGTTTGTCTGTGGTTTTACACCGCTACGTGTTCGAACATCGTCACCTTTTAGAGAGAAGCTGGCTGAAAACCGGGCTAGTTTTGGGGAAGTTGTTGCCAAATCTTTTGAGACTTGTTGCCAAATTTATTTATTCATTTATTTAGGTCGCGACAGAATTTCCATCGCGCAGTATAAAACAACACGACCAAAGAAAAACAAACAAAACCACTGAAACTGACAAACAAACAGGAAAACATTGAAACTTAGCGTTACAAAGATCATATAAAGTTTACCTGATCTCGATTCGTCAGTGTGCACTGCAAGGTCTATTCACGATTTATTACGGTTTATTGGAGGACTCTCCCCATTTGGTTAAGGCTCTGAAACCCCGAATGGCATTCATATCGCGATTCATAAATGCGCTCTGTGGTTCATTTGAGGGGTATATTAGGGGTTTTCTGGGGTTTTACACTGCTACTTGTTCCAAGTCTTCAAGCCGTTGCCGCACCAGTAAAGTGCGTCAGAGCCCGAAAAAACCACGGAGACCGTGGATGAATCGCGGTTTGATCGTCATTCTAAGCCCTAACTCCGGAACGTCTTCAACATAAAACATAAAACATAAAACATTGTGAAATCTCGCCAAGATGTTGGTCAAAAGGATTAGCTGTTGTTTTCGTTCACCACGCTGCTCTACGTATATGCATAGGTTCTTATCCAGAAGCCGCTCGAATTTCTTCCTCGTCATTGGTGTTTGTTCAGCTGGATCGATGACGAAACGAGCCTCAGCCGAGTTGTTACAGAACACTTAAGGGTCCAGGCTACAAGGATACTCTATTAAACTTGCGTTTTTATGAAAGGTAGTTCAAATGGCAAAATTCTCGCGATAGAATGAATTCTGAAATCAACCAATCAAATAGCCATGCTGAAGGTAGTACAGTGCCGATTTTTCTAATTTTACAATCACTTCATTTGTTCAACTGTAATCGTTATGATGGAGTTCAATTAACAAAAATGATTTTTCTCCAAATAAGAGAAAAAGAAAGGAAAGCTTCGGCTACACGACTGCATTCGCGAACAGCTGCTAGTCAGTCGCACAGATTCTATAAGTTGAACAATCTTAACATGAGCTGAACTCTTTGGAGAAAGAGCTCTTACCTGAAATTTTCCAGAAAAAAAAGAGACGCAAAAGAAAAGAGACGCATCAACTCTTCTTGCCGTAATTTTTGCCATTTCCTTTGATTCTTTGAACAAAAGGCCATCGAATCGCGGCTGAATCCATATGCCTCTGCTCGGAGCTCGATCGCAGCTCGCCATTAAATTTGTCGTAATTGTCAAATCCCCACGAGATTTTGTCTGACGTTTGACGAGAAATTTCGACCACTGAGCATCTGCAGTAGGACTCGATCTGGTGCTGGTCTATTATGACATCAAGCATCCATTCGGGTGGGGTATGGTATTGCGAGCGGTGACGAACGTTGCACATTTGAACAGATTTCACTGCGACACGTCCGTTTTTATTAGCACAAGCTGTAGACCAACGTTTCAGCTACGGACGAGTATTTTTTGATTTTTGCCTTTTCGTAATGTACAGTATGTAAGTGATGTAGTTATTTTCCAAGTTCTCCCTTCTTGAAACCTCGGCATAATGTTATTAGTTTTGTATATAATGTAATAAGTAATATAATATAAGTTAATATGAGTTACCAGTCAAAGAGCGGCTTCGCCGCTCTTTGACTGGACCCTCTTTGACTGGATCTTTCGAAAATTCGGAGGTTTACGCTGCATTTTTCGGAAATTCGTTATATGGATAAGTTATAATAGTTATGTAATATAAGTTATAATAGTAATATAATATAAGTTAATATGAGCTACAATATAAGTTTTGTATGCTGCTGTGCAGAGCGAGGTTAGTAAGTGGACCAAATTTATTTGTGCCACTCTGGCGGTGGATCACGGGGCGACTCATTTGATATCTCCTTGTTTTTTACAACTTCTTGAGGTAGATTTTTCAAGTTTGTCAAAAATGCTTGGGAAGGTTCGGCGCTTGGCTGGACAAACCGAAGTTTTAAGTACTTTCGAACCTTTTTTGAGGCCTTTGATGGTAGCCTGATTATTTTTCTGAGTACGGTATGACTCCGGCTCCAAATTTGATCAAAGGCAAGCGAGCTTTACTGTGTTCAGCGCCTTCGTTTTTAGTGCAGTTGTGCTCAGTGCAGAAATTAGGATGATGGTTTCGTCTGATATGTCACATTCATACGCAGACAGCATTTCTTATCTAAGGCCACTTATTTTGGTAGAAACTGCCCACGAATTGGTGCTCCTTCTAATTCTATTTACAAGTCTGGCTACTGATTCTTGGGGGGGGGGCGTAGTGCAATGGTAAGAGGCGCTACTGACACCCGTCCGTAGATCGATCCCCGCCCGATCTAACCAAGTCTTCCATCCCTCTGGGGCCGGATAACTTGGTACCAGACATTTCTGGAAAGGTAAAAACACTGGCTTGGTATAGCGGCTGGCCCATGCAAGTCGTCGTTTAGGCCAAACACGCATTCACCAAGCCTCTACGATTCTAAATGGAACACGAATGCGGCGGCGCGTCCTTCGAGGACACATCAACGCCGATACCTCCGCCTATACCTTTTTGCTGATTTTGGGAACTCGGTACTTCAAGCAGACACAGATTTCTCGAATTTTCGCCAATTCCTGCTCATTTCACTGTTCGATAGCGCGTGGCGTGTGAATCTCAGAATTTCAATCTATTCGGTTTCGAATAAAATTACCATAGGCAGGCATTTCTTTGTAATTCATTACAAAAAATGAAATTGAAGGGTCTGGACAGTCCTTCAAATTTCATTTTTCTCTCTTAAGCTCTTAGTATCAACGAGCAGTTTTTTGGGGAGCCAAGTGTCGAGAGAAGTGATAATGTCCTAGCGGAACGGACCCAATGGGGAACGTCTATGTCGCATTTTTGTTCGACTGCACAGCTGCCCCTCATCGCTGTTGTTTTCATAGTCAGAAACGAATGATGTCGTCAGCTATGCGAAAGACGGACTACGGCGGTTCACAGAGCTGTTTGGCCGTTGCTCCTCCTTCGATTGGTTTCGTTGAAGACGCAGTTTTGGATCTCTTTCACTTCTAATAAGTACTATTTCTGTAAGTTTTCGAAACCGCTGTATGAAGCGGGCGTTCTGTACTCAAAATCACCGGAAGCAGCTAACCATAGTTCGGCATTTCCGGTTTTCGCCAATTTGATTTTGAACTTTTTTCTTCAGTTCGTAGAGCATCTTCTGGGAGCGCATTCTGGGGTTCCAGATCTTTGCTGCAGAAGCTTCCCGAAATTTTCTTTATTTCTTTCCTCTTAAGTGGAAGAACTCTTTGGCTGATAAGACCTTAAGAGGACAAATACAGACAAATACAGTCGTGACAGTCACAAGAAGCTTGGTCTAAGGACAGGTATGGTGCTGAATCGTGTTCTAGCTAAGATCCAATTTCAGATGCGAGGTCTAGGGGCCGCAGGATGCCCTTAGGAGTTGGCGTTGTGGTTACAGAATATTTGACTGTAGTATTAGGCGGTCGCAAAATTAATTTCGTTTTCTGAGTGCGTTCAGAAAAAAGCTTTTTTACGCCGTATTATCTCGTCTCAAGGAAATCCAAGCATACTGTCAGGTAGCAGATTATCTGCTCTATCAAAAGCATACATTACTGTCTCTCTAGCTCGTGCAGCCGATTTTTTCAAGGCTTTGTTCGAGCGTGAACCGAAGCGACTTTCAAGTGCTCATGCTCTATGAATTTAAACTGGGACATCCCGCGGCAGACGTAGCTCGTAACTTTAGCAGAGCTTTGGGGACGGATTGTTCTTGCGAACGGACAGTGCAGCTCCGGTTTATAAAATTTGCTTCTGGCAATTTCAATCTTGAAGAAAAAGCTGGTCGTGGTCGCAAGTGGTCCCTTTATAAAGAGGTTTTAGGACAGCCGTTAAAGCAAATCCAGAGACCAATACTCGTAAGCTAGCAGAAGACATGGGTGTACATTACTGTACAGTTGGAAGACATTTAGAACAAATCGGTAGGGTGAAGATGATGTCAAAATGAATTCCTTATGAAATGACCGATGAGCAGCGTCTTACGCGTTTTGTCATCTGTTTCAATCCCCTAATTCGTTATAAAAACGGACCGTTTGTCAACCGAGTTATAGCTGTAGATAAAAAATGGATTTTTTATGATAAGACAAACGGGGACTTGCTTAAGTTGATAACGGACCTGCACCAAAACCTTTTCCTAAACAGAAACTTCAACCTAAAAAGGTTATGATTACTTTGTGGTGGTGTGGTAAAGGAGTTATCCATCAAAGCTCCATGCCATCTGGTGGTGCAGTTACAGCAGAGTCATAGTGTTGTGATTTAGACGAAATGTACCCGAAATTGCTAAAATTGTGTCCGGCACTAGCGAACAGAAGCGGTGCGATCCTATTGCAGGACAACGCAAGTGCACACACCGCGAAGATCATCCGACAAAAATTGACCCAGTTAGGCTTCAAAGTTCTGTCTCATCCTACTCATTCCCCCGACCTCTCGCCAACAGACTATCACTTTTTACAAGCATTTGATTCTTATTTGCGTCAGAAAAAATCGCTGATTTGACCGATGTCGAAAATGCCTTTCTTGCTTTCATCGATTCCCGTGATCCTAGTTTCTTCTCTAAAGGCTTGGATTTATGATCGCTTCGTTGTCAAAGGTGTGTAGATGCTGAAGGTTTTTACCTTGATTCATGAAGTTGCGTTTGAGCTGAGTTATTGCATTTTGAACTCAGCGGTCCATTTCCGAAATTAATTTTGCGACAGCCTAATAGTAACTGATAGAACGACTGTAGCCGAATGCCAATGGAATATTTGACTATAGTTGCCACCTACAATTAGATTCATGCTTCGAAACCATATACCACATCATGGTTAGAGTTGAAAATTCCGAAACAATGCGACGCGAGATTTTCTTACCATTCCGCAGTAGTAGAGGTCACCCTCACGCATAGGGATCAATCTTCGCCCAGTACCAGCGAGAACATGGCACCCACTTGGATTAGATAAGTTGCGTAAGCCGGAGAGGTGAAGCCGATTTGGCTTTCTGCCGATTTATGATCACTTGACTGTTTACCTGCACCTACGGCGCTCCTCATTCTAACCGTCATTACCTCGCTAAGGACCAACAAATCGGTTCTCGTTGGCTAAATTAATATTTGGTTTTGAATCCTCCACTTGAATATTTGTCACATCTTCATTTTTAAATTTACTGGTTTGAAAAAGAACCCAATAGAGATATGTGAAACATTATTGGACTTCTATGCGTCGCCTTCCTGTTGGTAATTATGTTACCTCACACGTGTGGAGGTCTGCCGGTTCATTCACGAAAAACTTTTAGAGTCCTGTTTTGCGGCGGCCTTACTTGTTGAAATTTTATTCTTCCGTGAAATTGTGAAGCAACGGGAGCAAATGGTATTCTGTGGGAGCAATGTCTGCAGATTACGTTAGATGTGGTTACAGAATCCAATAATCCTCCGAAAGATTTTTCCATGTGACTCTTTAATGGCCCTATAGTTTAAACTTCATGATTTAAAGGAACTCTAACGAAATCGAGTGAGTGATAAGCCGTTTGGAAGAACTACGGCTACCCGACTGGAGTGTCATCGAAAGAGGGGTACAAAAGCTTCAGCATAAAATTTACTATGCGACGAAAAAAATGTTCAATCGGAAGGTTTGCAAACTAATAGCTTCATCAATTCTCGAAATAATTTCAAATTGACCTTTTGCCGACTTGAGGTGGTTCTTTGCTCCCAAGAAATTGTGGTTGATGACCGGGGTCTCAGTTCCAGTTCCTGTAATGTTCAGCAGGTCTGCCCACAGCCATTAACGTCAACCGGCTTTCGCCAGGCTATGCGACAAGTGGCTACAAATGCAATTTCTGGCGTCCGTCGATGGTTGCGAATCGCTGCAACACACCTGATCGCCAGGTACAGACCGACCGCTGACCGATTCGCTCGTTCTCTCCCGCTCTTCTCCCCTAGCTGCTTAGCGATAGAGAGCGAGCAGTAATTGTTAATTCACCCCACATCTGCCGCTTTGCGTTGCTATCGATTCGCCGTGTTGACGAATTGACTGGCCTCGGCCACCCACCCTTAAGCACCCCGCTTCCGGCCATTTCGCGGTGCCCTCCGGCCACTTCCGATATCCTTAAGTGAGTGCCGTGTGAATTTGTGGAAAAATTCAGCTGCTGCTCGAAGTGCTCGTCTGAGTTTCCCTGCGTTTCCGTTAGGCCTAGTATTAGGCCCTCCCATAAGTTGGTCTTTTTATGTCATCCTCTTGTTTTCTTGGCGTTCAATATTCAGCAGAATTAGGTATTTTTGCACCACACTTTGTCCACTACACACGAAAAAAATCTTTACAGACCTTCTCCAAGAAAAATTATAAAGTTTTGTAGCGTTGAGCTAAATGGTGATATCGCCTGCTGGCTGGAGTTGAACTTGGTAATATCGCCTGCTGACTGGCCTTAACCACATAAGAACTTCACTACTTTTTCTCTTTAGGTTCTTATTGTCACCTTGTTATTTTCTTTGGATTGTTGTTGTATTTCTGCGCACTTATATACGTGTGTAGTAAATCAATTCAAATGATATCAAACCGATTCCTAGCAGATTTCATGCCTTCAAGAAAGTACTGGCAAAAGAGCAGCCGAGCTGGACATTTTTTCAGTGTTTGTTCTATTTCGATATTGTTCGAGTTGACTTGATTTTCGCGCTTTTTTCGCTTTTTAGCTGTAGCCGCCTATCATCTTTGCAATTCTAACGGGATCTTAATGTTTCCGCAGTAGCTGGTCTTTTATTCTGACAGGGATTCAGGCTTTCAAAAAAGTGCTGGCAAAAGAGCGGTCTAATTGGATTCTTGGTCTGAAATGTGCACCTTACTTAGATAATGTTCGAGTTGATCTGATTTTCTTGCCGTCTGTTGTTTTTTGTTTTCTTTACCGGATTTTAGCCTGGCAGATTCATAAGCAATCGCGAGTATATGGTGTATGTTCGTCAATGTTCTTTTCAGTGCGTTATTCCCAGTTAAACCCTCAGTTTCCTGTTTCTTCGAGTTTACTTTATTTTCGTTCCATTTAGTCCATCTATTCAAACATCTAAAACGCTGCGTCCGAGTGCCGCCTTTGATTGTTCTTTTTTGTATTGAAATGAACCTGTAACCTTTTTCTTTTTTCTTTTTTCTTTTTTGAAGAGCGATGAAACGAAAACTTCATGCAAGGCCAGAGATCCTTCTGGGGTTTCACTTTCTTTTTTTTTGAATTTCGTTGAAATGTTAATGCTTCGACTATTACACTACTATTTTCATCAATTTCCACATCTTTGAAATGAATAACTGTCCATGAATTGAATAGCTAGAACTAGTAGTAGGGTTCAATGTGATCGATAAAGACCCACTTCTTATCCATTATATCGCCATTTTTCTCATCTTTTAAGGTCACAACGGTAGGCACATAATTTGTGGATTTAGAACGATTATTTGCAGTGAAATTTTGTCAATTAATTATTTGACCTACCGATATTTTCTGGTCACTTCTTTTGATTGTTGTGTTAGGTTTGGTCACTACGTTGTGGTTTTTTTTGAATAGCCCGTAGAGTTTTAATTTTGATTTTGTGCCTCTTATATTCTTCTTTTTCGTTGTTTCACTTGACACCATAGCTGTTGGAGCTTCCTGCGCTGGAGGAGCGCTCGACCTTCAAAGGGCTCTTTAAATAGCCTCCTTAAGCGGCCCACTTTACCTTCGCGGCGATCACTTCTCACAAATCAAGCTATTGAAAGGAGCTCCTGTAGCAGTTGTGGAATCCCAGGAGCGGAGTGGACGGTAGAGGACGGCTAGTTGTAAGACTGATTAACAACTAGCAGGCACAACGAATAATAGTAAGCAACGGGGTTTATATTCACACTATACAATGTCCTCAAAGTTTTAAAAAGGGTGCAGCCAGCCCGCGCCAGGGCGGCGGTCAACAATTTTGGCGGTTTTGATCACTGCCTTGGCTCCGTACCCAATATCTTGGATCTTTCAAATGACGCTCCTCTCATGCATTAGTGTTCAGCGAAGCTCTAGTTTCTATATGTAGAGACATTTATTTTAGTTGTCTTACTCAACGACAGCCTTCCGTGGGGGTAATAACTTGAATTGGTTAAACTAGCTAAGTGATTTGTTTCTTCTCTATTTCATGGAGAAACGATGATCAGTTTTTGAATATATTGGTATTCTCATGAACTTCCTTCCCAAGTCCTACATGACATCTGCAATTATTCAGATTTGTTTTCGACTTTTTTGACATCGAAGCGATTCTGGATCTGCCATCAGAAGTGCTCCGTTTTGAAAGCTTCGACGAATTCAGGAAAACCGAGTAAATTGCTCGCGTGACGTAATATCACAGACAACAAAGAAAATTAAGTTTGCGGTGTTGCTTCCCTTGAGAACACGCCGCGCATTCACTTTCCGTTCAGAATCGTAGAGGCACTGTAAATGAGTATCTGGCCGTTGCAATTAAATACTTTCGGGGTCAGCCGCGATTTGAGTTACTTCCGTAAGATTTACACTTTACTGCTGCAGCAACGCAGTAATGATGAAGGATAGGGCCCGTGGCATGCGCTGCTGCGCAGAATGTCATTCCAAAGTCGGATCAAATAATTTTTCGCTAAGAATCCGCTTAGTAAGGTTATCGAGGGCGTTGATCACAAATCTGACATCCGTTTCCAAGTTTGTGGGCGAAAGCCATCCATATTGTCAACAAAGTTCTAAATATCTGGTTTACTGCCACAGCAGAGTCTGAAGGGGCCCTTACCCTCACAGGCAGGTCTCGTAGCAATTTACCCGTCCTCGGTGGGACTGACGGCATGGTTACCTCAGACGACGATTTATCGTTCGACCGTATTAGTGGCACCTCTTACCACTGTACCTCACAGACAATAGAGAACTATGTGGTGGTATAGTGAACTTCAGAGCCACACTCATTTCTATGGGCACATTTGAAAAAATACATTGCAAGGTGGAAGATAGCTTGTTGTTTGCGGCAGAGTAAGAACATTACACTACTCATCCGCTTCTACTTCTTAGCGGTGCACACTTGTCGATATCAATCTAAGAGATTTTTAATGTAGTACTTCTGAAAAACTCCATCTGGTTCACGACAGCTGTCTTCTGCCTATTCGCTACTCAACTAGCATACTAATAATAGTTGCCTTGCTCCTCTGCAACATTCAATTCTAGCGGTACATCTTCTCAATCTTGCGACTCCATTGGGCAGCACTTTGGTGAAATTTGCTGTTGATTTCCCTTCTTTTCAGTGGGTAGCACAGTTGCACTTGCTCCAGAAGCTTTTCATTCTAATAACCGATCGAATTGCCGGCTTTGAGATATCGACGACCCACTCAACTAAAGGAAACGAGCTGGCTGATTTACATTGGCTATTCTAACTCCGGCTAGCTTCCCGTTTTTGTGCAGCTCTCATTTTCACTTGATATCCATCAACGTCACCCTCACGACCAAATATGGTCCTCGCCATTATCTATAATGCCTTCCCCTCTGTAGAAACCTGTTAGAGTACGGTAGTGGTTATCGTAGTTTTCTGATTTATTTAATAATTTTATTTATTCTAAAATGCACCAAAGTATGCAAAAATCAGAAAACGAGTGGGAATCACATGTAGAATTAGTGACATTCGTGCTTATACAACGACCACAACATCAACTTTATAACAGGAAAACAAAACAGAATCTGACGTAAAACGGCTACTGTCCAGAGCAAGAAAATGTAATTTTAATTTAAAAATCTTATTTGGTTAAGGCGTTCATAGACAGATGACCAGGGTCGGAGGGGAGGGACCTTTTGGAAACTACAGTCAAAACTGCACCTTTATTGGTACTTTTCTTCTTAATGCCCATTTATCACTCAAGCGTATCATATCGTGCTCATATCTTAATGCACATCCTTGAAGCGGTCTTATCATGTCATGCTTGCGAGAAAAGAACGGCTTTTTCTTCCATATCAGCCAGATTAAACAGACTGCACACGACCGTAGGTGGATGCGAAATGGTATGATATCGAATGCGGTTGGGCATGATATGATTGGATTGGACATTAAGAGGAAAAGTACCCCTTTATTCAATATTATGGAGTACCAGACCATCTCCGTTCCATCAATAAGGTCTGCGAATATACGTCTAGTAGTATCTGCTCTTGACTTCTTCTCTCCTCCGGAATTCTGTTCTAAACGATGAAATGACCTCTGAGAGAGTACTTTCTGAAACGTTTTTCGACTTCTCAAGCTCTGACAAAGGCATAAAGCGTCGCAACGTAAGCCTTATAAAGCGTTTAGCAATCAGTTCATCCAACCGATATCTGTACTGTAACGCTCTGCCGAAATCATGGACAGATCTAATATTACTGAAAAACTCTTTTCGATAGCAAAATAGTCGAAATTGAAGGGTGGGACAGGCAATCGGGTATCAAAAAGAGTTTTCATAAGTGCACAGTGTTGTACAACTGTTCGCATTTGAATCAGCACAAATGTTTGACTTTATTTTTGACAAAATATCTGTTATTTTTTGTTGCATTGTCTTTTTCATTCGTTCGTTGATTAACGGAATTTTATAGTACATATTTTACACGTCTTTAACCGTAGGGTTGAATAAATACAATAAGTTACAATAAATTCGTTCATTACACTTGTATTACAATCCAAGTTCAATACACGCATGATATCATTAAGATGTGCCATACCTCTAATTTTCCCTTAACATACAACTATAACATTCACTGTCAAATTCATACAAACAGTGGAATATTTATTCTTTCTAAGTTGTATAAATGGGGTTTTCAGCCGTCATTGTTCGAGATCCGATGGTTCATTTAACTCTATTGTTTTCATGGTTCCCTAGCGCGCACTTTGGTATCGTATACAGGTGAATAGCTGAATAGAGAAACAGATAAACTTTATCACTCTCCGAATGAATCGAACCTGAGCCGGCTTCCTAGTGAGTGCTGGAAAATAGCCTGTTTTGGTTAGGTCAAACTCCCGGAACTAGCTTGCTGAATGCGGCAGATTTTGATTGCTTGTCGCCGACTGGCACACCACTAAAGTGCGTTCAGTCACACGAATTCGCGCTGTCATAACAAGCCGCAAGAACAGAATCGTTCCCGCTGTTTTTTTAAGCCACCCGTATATCCAAATTTAGCATCGTAGCTGGCCCCGCTGGCTTTACGGTCACAAAAAAACGCAGTACTACCATTCATTCATTTACTGACGATTGTTTATTTATTTTTCAACTACGCATTGAAAGTGAAAGTGGTGGACAGGAGAATCACAGGAGAGATAGTAGCAGAAATCAATGTTTTAAATAGCTGATTATCTGAAACCTACATATTCCTTTTATTTGTACTCGGAACTTCACAATCATTTCTGCTACTAGTTTGCCTTGATATTGTTGATTCTCCTGTCCACCACTTTCACTTTCAATGGCAAAGCAGCATACGGATTTTGTAACACCATGCCGAGGTTTCAAGAAGAGAGAACTTGGAGAATAAAACATTTATTTACTCACGATTATCCAGAACTGCAGAATGTATTGTTTAGGGTTCTAATCTAGTCAACTGCATTGGCTTTGGACCTTTTATTATGTCTTAGGTAAGCAGAAAGCTTTTGACCACTTAGGTTAAGCACCACAACTTTTGATCCACTACCAAAAGCGCATTATCTACCCATAGTTCAGCACCATAAATTTAGACCTACCTATGCATCAGCACTAAAAATTTTGATATTCCCATAGGTCAACACCAAAAGTTTTTGGTCTACCCATAGATCAGCACAAAGAATCTTGGACCTAATTATAGACCAGCACGAATGTTTGGACAATTTTCTTCATCTCTCCTATTTTCTTACATCTCTTCAATTTACTTATACCTTGGCAGACGCAAACATTACATGCTACACTCTCTGCCTGTTGAGTGCTGTGATCAACCTATTCTGCCGGAAACTTTTTTCCGGAGGGCAATTTGCGAGAGGCACTCGGCTGGTGTTTCACCTGTCGTTACGAACGTTTTTCAGCCGACGATTGAACTGAATCACCTGGTGAAACGAACTTTTCCAGCTCCTTGGCTCACTGAGTCTTCCATCGCACTCAAGTTTCCCCTATTTTTTCTCTACTATAGAATGTGATAGGTTAAAATTCTTCTGTCTTCCGACTCGTCGAATAACTTCTGATTGTCATTGTTAAAATGGAGGGGCAGCAAGTCTCTCTCCACGCGCTCTTGAGAACTGTAAAAATAATGGAAGAGAGAAGCTGTTCACAAATAATCCACTACTGAAATGGTAGTCGGCGTCAGCAGTCTAGCCCGTCTATAGCCCAGCCACCGAATTGGACCGCATCGATCGGAGTTGTTCCGTCTTTCGGCTAGGATTTGAGCACATTTCCTGCAGCTGTAGCGGCGACGTTGATAGATTCTGAAGGCGTCGGCTAACGGACTGCCACATAATCTTAGTCCCGACCTTGTTCACGACGGAATATTCTGCTCATTGAGTGGTTTTTTCTGTCCAAATTGATGTCACCATTTCTGTGGACAGCGCCGTACCATTACTCATTGAAATCATAAAGTCCCTTATTTTCTTCTTATCGATTATTTCAATTTTTTTACAAAGATTGTGACTATCAGGGTCTAAAAATAATGAGAAACTAATGCGAAATTGCTATGCATTGGCTACTGTAGCGAAAATGAAAAAATCCATTGTAAAGTGCCCTTGGTACGCGTCATGCATTCGTTCTCCATTTAAATTCGTTGACGGTTAATGAATGCTTATCTGGTCTAGACAATTGCTTGCGTAGGTCGGATGCTGTTCGGGTTAGTTACGTCTGGTACCTATTTACCCTGCATAGAACAAACGGAAGGTTCTGTGAGATCGGGCGAGGACCGATCGCGTGATAGGGCGTCTGGAAGTTGTACGTCTTCCACTACACTTCGCTGATGACAGAAAATGAAAATGTAAAAGGTAAAGGTAATGATTTCGGTGCTGATCAGTCCCCTAAGGACGCGCCGCTTCATTCTTGTTCTATTCAAATCGTATAGGCACTGTGAATGTGAATTCGGCTTATACGATGGCTTCCGGGAGCAGCCGCTACACCAAGTCACTGTTTTTACCTTCCCAGACAGGTCTGGTTCGATTCCTCCGACCCCAGAGGTATGGAAAGCTTATCTTGCGTTGGTGGTGATCGATCGCTCGACCTGCGGATGTCAGTAGTTCCTCATTCCACTGCACCACGTGGACTCTACAGGAAATGCATTGGAGACTTGACATGCATTTTGGAGACATCTATCTTCGACGTATCTTCGACGTTGCAGATTTCCAAAAATTTGGATAGATGGAAAACCCATACGTCGTTAACCTCACCGGGAACGAACAGTTCCAGTCGCTCTTCCGTTCCCAATTCTCTGTCTGTCTGGGTATATCGCTCTCTACTTCCTTCCTCATTCAGCGGAAATTCGATCGTTTGCTTTTTTCTCTCGCTTATTCTCCATTTGCTTGTCCGAGGCGTTCGCCGTCGATCGCTCACCACCGTCGCCCATCCGTTGTGTTGTTGTTAATTCAGCGTAGTCTATTCGATGAGTTGTCGATCACCTGCAGCTCTTTCATTCCATCATTCCGTCACGCACTCGTCCTCCACTATTTCGCTAGTTAGAAAACCTTTGAGAATAATACATAAATAATTGAAATAAAAAAATATTTCAGTTAATGTAGAATAATGCCAAGTAAGCCGCCGACAGCCCAAACTCTGACCGTACAGCTGTCGCTCAAGGAGAAAGAGATCCTCAAGGCCATACTTGAATTTCTCGAAATTCGTGGCCTGCATATCACTCAGGTACAATTTGTCGTGTCGTGATGTGTAGTACAGTATTTTGCTCTTCTAGAGCTCTTTCCCTTTTTCAGGATTCTATAATTTCATTCGGTATCGTATTAAAACATCTGCCATCTATTTGTACTTGTGTGTCAGAATGTTTCGTGGTCACCACAGTCGATTTGCTTACAAAGGAGAAAATGAAGAAATGAAAAAGCAACTAACCGAAAAATTAAAAATCATAAGAAAGCACAAAGGAGTTCGTTTCGTGCCTTCGTGCCTTTGTTAAACAGCTTTATCATTTAGGTATATCAACCCTAACCCTACTAAGGAAGGAGGGTTATCTATTAAACAACAAAGGCCAAAGGTAAACCTATCGCTGATCATCAGTCCTCTGAGGATCCTATCCGCATTCGTCTTCCATTCAGAATACAGGGTGGCGTAGAGGCATGGTTAATGAGTTGTTATGCTATACAAGACTTGCAGGGGTTGACCGCTATACCACGTTAGCTTCGTGTGTGGAAGGGTTAGTTAACCAAGACGGGGACCGGTCAATGACCACAAAGGGCGCCAGTAGCGCGTTTTTCCACCGCAGCATCACCCTACGAGGCCAATGAAACACCGTATCCTCAGGAGACTGATTAACGCTGTTTCCTTAGCATTTCAGCTTGATAAGAGAATAATTCGTGAAAAACCTCGTATAATGTCGGATAAAATCGTCTGTAAAACATAACAACACATATGAAGCAGGAGGTACAGAAATCTCGAAATGTCACGAGTATTTGTAGGAGTGGGAGCTAAAACGGAATGAAGCTGAAGGAGCTAAAGGGACTGGCTAAGAGAGAGAGAGAAGATGAACTTGATTCTTCCGAAAATTTTCAAATTTTCATTTGGTGCCATTTATGCGATGTTTTTTTGTATTCATTGGTGCATCGTGGGTAGGCGGGGGGTGTGTGGGTGCTGCTGAAGAAAAAAATTACCCGATGTGGTAGACCAGGCCGACAGGTCGAGATTAAAAAATAGGCAATTTAAGCGATTAAACCACTAGAATCGGTCAAAAAAACAAACAATAGGCTAGAGGCTAAATTCGCTGAATTCTGTTCGTTTTTCTGAAGCTGTCGCTGGAGCGTGAAACCGGCGTGATCAACGGCAAGTACTCGGACGACCTGCTGTTTCTGCGGCAACTGATCCTCGATGGGCAGTGGGACAACGCTTTGGACTTCGTCGAACCGCTCAAGCCAGTTCAGGACTTCGATTTCCGACAGTTCAGGTGCGAATTTTTGCAATCAATCAACGAGCTACGGCCACGCAACAGCTATTATTTTAGGTACACCATCACGAAATACAAGTTCTTTGAGCTGTTGTGTGTAAAGTTGGAGCCGGGACCACTACACGATAACGACTTTGCGGTTGAGGTGCGGTATTTATTTATTTATTTGAATACGTCGCGAGACGCGCCTAAAAACAATGAACACCAACGAAGTCAAAAAGGAACTTCCAAAGTGAGCAATTCCAACCACATCAAAATCGTCTGACGCCTGACGCGTTTTATCGATGGAACGCCACAAACGGCCCAATCCCAACCAAGCAGAAGAAATAGTAGGACCTGGTAAACACGCCTGGGATGCTATAGGGGCAAGTAAAATTTTGGCTTGACGAAGCAAGAAAATAATATAAGCATATAATTGGCCAGAGACCAGATAAGAGTATTACACGATAGAAGTACGCGGTGTTAGGTCCAATCACTGCAGACAATTGCTCCACGGTAGGGGACAACGAGACTTGATGCCAGATAGCTATTCCTTTGGAAGAGGCTTCTCCACATTGAAGTAAAACATTCTAAAAGGACTAAAAATGCAGAGGGTCATGAAGCGAGTTTTTACCGTAGAACTGTTTGTAAGCCCAACAAAAACCAATTCGAATTTAACAGCCATGGAGGATCATCATAGGCAAGATTAGCTGCAGTGAATAGTCACACCGGGAAACATCAGAGAACGAATATGTTACTAAAAGCAGCACATAAATACCCTCGAAATGAAAAAAAGAAAAAACAATAAAACATTTCCAGTACCCTTAAACATAAGCCCTTTTTTGCGACAATTGCAAATAAAATAATTAATTGGAGAACATGTGTAGAAAACTTGATTTGAAGGAGCTGGTCGAGTGCTTGAAAGACCTCGAACACATCTGTCCGACACCAGAAGACTACCGTCAATTGTGTGCTCTTCTCACACTACCGAAGCTCTCCGATCATGCAGAGTTCAAGAACTGGAACCCGTCATCGGCTAGGGTCGAGTGCTTCCATAAGGTGAGTTTATATCGCTTCACTCGACAATTAATTGTTGAATAGGCGCGCATGGTTTAGAGATGACAGGGGCTACTGACACCCGCACGGTCGACCGATCGATCTTCGCCCGAGCTTACCTAGCCTTCCATCCCTCATCGGGTGAATTGGTACCATACTTCTCTGATAAGGCGAAAACACTGAACTGCTATAGTGGCTGGCTCCCGCAAGCCGTGTAGGCCAAGAACTTTCACCAAGTCACTGCGATTTGAATGGAAGACGAATACACGGCGCGCCCTTGCGGACCGAACAACGACATCCGTTGCCCCTTTAGCTTTGCATATTACTGCACATGGCTAACTAGGTATACGGGACCGAGTGAGTATTCCCACCATTTGGAGGCAACAGCACATGCTTTTGCACTTTGTTAATAAAGTTTCCGCAGAAACCGTGACTCACGCGGAATTCTAACTTTGACTTCGAATTCTTCGGGATCTTTGATGCGGTGGACCAAAGAAAAGCTCGGAAGCAAGCGGTGCTCTCTGAAGTATTTTCTCTGACTCTGTTTTATTTATTTTTTATTTTTACCTGCTTTCGTTCCCGTTTTCTCCCTCTTCCTGTTTCTTTTGCCAGTTATTCAACCCGAGTCGCCTAATCTCAGATCCTGTTTTTAGGCTAGTTCTGTCCTCCTCTAGCTCGCTTTTCTTCTCGTTATCCTTCATTTGCTTTTTGCTTCATAGGATCATGACGTGAACTTTCGGAGCATCTGGCTAAGATGGAGAAAATCGATCGGAGGATCATTTATTATTTAACTAAGTAATCACTGCGTTTACCTGGATGTAAAATACAAATAAGTTATTAATTGGCAAACCAGAAGCACAAGAATAAGGGAACATGTACAGAATAATCTGATACATCCCGGTTTTGCTGCTCTCAACAGATCCTTCGCCCGCATTTCTGAAGAGAAAGAACTATAGTTCCCACTTGTAAAAAGCAGGATCCTTTTATTAGTTTTTGAACTTTCGATTTCAGATTCAAGCTCTCGTCGCCCACCTGCTGCCACCTACCGGCAAGGATCGCGATCGACAGGTTAGCGCGGTTTTCTAGTTCTCACTCGCTAACCGAACTTGAGGCTTGTTCGCTACTAAGGAGCGGCTTCCCGTTATTTTGGTGCTTTGTAGTTTTACTTGATCGATGGTATCGTTCTAGTGGTTAGAAGAATAGAACGGATGCAATGAAAGAAATTCCGAGAATGCAACCGCCTAATTGCTTTTGCATCCGTTCGAGCAGAAAATTTGAGAGTGCACTCGCTCAGTCTCCTAAAATAGAATCATTCTTTATATATTATTATATTATATTCTTTTCGTTCTGCGTTTGTTTTTGCCTGAGTATTGGTATTCAACATGGATTAGCTCTCAATGTCACTCCTTCTTGGCTGTATGACCACTACACCTGATGTTATTATGTTTTCGTTAGCCTGTTTGATGTTTTTCTTTTTGTTCTTGGAATTGTGCGCACTTCGGTGCATTTCAAACAAACAAACAAACCTTTCGACAAGTTTTCAGTGTAAGCTGCAGAGGAAAAATAGTATTCCAACAAGAAGCTTGTATCTCTAGGAGGAACATCACTCGAGTCATGATCGGTTGATTTCCCTTGTCGCCAAGGGAGTCTTCTACGAGGGTTGTGTTGACTATTGCCAGGCGCAGGCTATTGGAGATTTGAAAGGTAATATTTCTGCTGATTCCCTTCTTACTGTTATTCATCGTTTACCATAGATGCAATACTTATCTTTACGTGCTTATACTGTGAAAAAACCTACTGAAATATTTGAATTATAAAACTATTAAAAAATAATTATTACACGGACACATCGAAAACGTTCAGGGATAGAGAACGGTCCTCATCCGACCGATATTCTCGCCAATCGTCCACGATTATCTTCCACCGACCTTTCGTTGATCTCATGGCTGGAAATGGTCGGTCGAGATCAGTTCGCGATGCCGTTTCAACAAAAGCAATTGGATCTGCGCGTCGAACATCTGAAGTCAGTTCTGCTGAGTTTCCTTTTTCCAAAGCGGTTCACTTCAGATTTATACTTCAGTAGCACTTTATTCCTTAATCCGCTTTATTCTTTTGCGAAATTTTCTCTTTTTATTTTGAAATTTACTTGTTCATTCACGATTGTCCAATTAATAGAATTTAGAGGGAACAGCAAAAAAAGTTTACACAACATGTGACTTCAGAAGGGAAATTTTAATAACAAGATATCAGAGTCAAAATCAAATGTTAAAAAGCTTACTCGTAATAGTTTAATACTAGTTTCATAAGGCCTTTTGCTGTCTATCATGCTTACTAGAAAAACTGATCAGAAATAAAATAGAAATGCACGATGCGAAAATGAAGAAAAGAAAGAAGAGGGACAGCTGGTTAGACAGACAACTCAAAATGACTTTCACGTTGTCATCTAGTTTTGATTTTTGATTTTTATTTGATTATTTTAGTATTTGATTTTTGATTTCAGTTTGTTTAGATTTCGATAACTGAGCTGTTTTAGAAAGCCGAAATTGGAGGCACAGTGGACGGAGACGATCCTCGCCACACCGATGAAACCCGGCGGACACTTCCCGCACTCAATGGTGCCAAATGCGAAGCTGAAATTCGCCGAGAAGATGAGCCAGTCGATGACGATGCTACCGCTGACGGCCAGCATGACCACAAGTCAGACGTTTGTTTTTTTTTGGTGGAGAATTTCATTTCTTCAAAATATCAATATTCTTACTCATTTTTGATCGTTTATTGATTTATTTAACTACGCACATTGGCGTGCTAAAAAAATACAAGTCAAAACGGTTAGTAGGACAGTCATAGATTTGTCGAAGAAAAACTTCACCAAAACAAAGGAAAAAACTCAAATTGTTAGTGAAACATTCATAGAAATTCGCAATAAATTTCTTGTTAGTAACATATTATATGAACCACACCAAGTTGGCTATATAGCAGACTGTTTGAAGATAACAAAAGTAGTTCTAGTAATAGCAGAGGTGAATGATGTAACAAGTGCAGCTTTGAAAAGTGGAATATATAAATTAAAAAGGTCTGTTTATCGTTGGCCATATACCTTTATGTATTTATTATTTACCCTTACCTATTATCCCCTGATTATTTACCCTTGTGCGCGGTTGCTCGAGCAGAGAAACCAACTGCGAAACTTCACTACATCAGCAACACTGTAGGCTGTTCCTGTAGATTTACTCTCGGGCGAAATCTGAAAGTGAACTTCCACCTAGAAGTTGAGCCAAGTATGCAAAGAAGACCAGTTGACTGAATAAGTTCGAGCCATGCCAAAGAACTAGAATGCTTCCTGAAAAGCCTTTGATTTCGTGGGTCCACAAAGTACAGAACCTCAGCTCAGTTGCAAGAAAAGAAATAGAAATAACCAGGCTCTGCTTCACTTCTTCTAGTACATCCCTCTCGAATTGCACGTTCGCCCAGCTACGCAGCGAATAGAAAGAAAGTTGACGCACAAAGACTCTGTTGTGGAGTCAAGTTTCCCGGTTTTCACCATTAGTTTTTCAATTGCCAGTTGTGCCCAGATGATGGCTCATTTCACTGAAAGATCTTGGGGGAAGTAACCTTTTGAATACAAAACACAGAACCGCGCTTTTTCTTTATTTTTTCAAATTGATTTATCGGTAAGGATAGGACTGTATTTGAATTCAGCAGTTTGAGGCCGATCGTTTCATATGCAAATTTTTCATATTCTTGGAAATCCTTAACAAGCGATTATTTGACCCCTTTGATTTTCGATCCTTTGCCCCTTCGATTTTCTCGGCTGGTGACTCATCACTCGACGAGGCTCCGCCTTCGGTCGAGGTACCGCGCGGGGACCCCCGTTGGGCGTAGATGAACTGAAGTAAGCTCCGCTCGGGTCACCACGCGCGAATCCCAAAAACAGCACTTTTCGGAGCACAAAAGCGCCGCTTCCACCGTTTTATCGTTACGGCTTGTCCGGTACTGGAATTTGTAATTCGAAAAGGATTCAAACAAACTTGTGCCAATGTTGGCAGCGTTTTTCATTTACCGAAGGAGCGTCAACTTTTTTCTTCAGGTGCTTTTCCAACCATTGGCCGACTACAGCCAATGTCTCAATCAACGGCAGCCGGCTTCTGTTTGGGTATCGGTGACACGAGCTCGGAGGCGATGGCTCAAAGCCAGATGATCGACAACATGATGGAGCTCAGCCAGCTGACGAAAAGCAGCCGGCCGGATGGACAGCGCAATCACATCATTCCGAACGCCATGACAAGGTAAGTGTTTAGCCTATTCAGAGAAAGCCAACTGATATTGGTAGTAGTTTCCGTTTTCGTGAGAAAATTGATTCCTTCGCCGGGATCAGCGGTTGAATAGGACTCAGCGGGAAGAAACTGGTGTTACGAATGAGTGGTGATAGCGAAAATCGGTCAAATATGATCGAATCATCGCTGAAAAGATAGGAAATTTGATCAATGTGCTCGTCGATTCGCAAAGCTACTCACAATCAGTAATAGACAAGTTGATACGGAAAGCACATAGGGGCGGAGGAGTTCTTAAACTTTGCTCTAATTTTTTCCAGTTCCGATTTATATTTAGCCTGATGGTCGGGACTTTCGAAAACCTGGAGAGTTGGAAAAGGGTCCTTTATTTATTGGATTCTCAGATATGAGCACTGATAGCTGCCAATAAGAACCTCATTTTACGATCATATTTGTCGTCGAGACGACGACACCCTTTCCCCCTTACCCCGCACTTTACGGAGTCGAGGTGTGTCTCATTCCCTTTTTTGCTACCTCATCAATAGATACTTTGCGACACAAAAAATGGCCCTACTGTTTTGTCCCTACATCTGCAGTCATCCCTGGTCTGTTAGTATTATATTAAACCACTGAACCACCATCTATATTCTCTAGGGCGACTAGAAGCCCAGTCTCTTGCACGTCAATATTTGAAATTTGGAATCAAATACGAAGCGTTTCAAACATATTTCAGTTCCGTTGCACCGCAAGTAGTCGGCCCAGCGATGGCTCACAGCCAGATCAATGGAGCGTACGATTTCACACCTGTTCGACGGCAACTGGACGAGATGACACGACGGTAAGCAATGAGCTCAGTTTTAAAACTCTTTTTCTAAGACCCTGATTATTGGCTGGATCAGAATGGATTGATAGCTCGAATAATGCTCTGGATTGAGTCGCACCATCCAGCATCATCAAGAAAAAACCTGACTCGAAGAACGGTCGAAATGTGACTTTGTTCCTCTTTTTGTACAAAAGCAGTGAAAATGTGAATTACTGAGGTTGATTTAGATTGTTTGAGCACATCAGTCCTCGGCCGCAACGCTTCAAGTATGCTTTTCAATTTGTAGATGTAGCACTACGACATTAGCGAGAGATGTTTGATTTGATTTGGTTTACTGCACAAGCGTAGTTGAAATGAAAGAACAATCCGACGAACCCTAAAACATCTTAGCAAGAACCTCCAGCAACCGGAACGAGAAGTGGAAGAAAAAATACGGCGAGTGAAAACATACGTACATGGGAAACTAGCAAAAAAGGTTACATGGCAGTGATTAGGGCATCGTTGACGAAATTTTGGTCAGGGGTGTGCAAAAAAATTTGTCGTAAAGTTTTTTACGAAAATTTTTTACGACAAAATTTGTCGTTAAAAGTCGTAAAATCGTAAAACTCGTGAAATATTCGTTTTCTGCTGAAACGTAGGGTTATGCTTTATGCGCCAGCTGAGTGTCGAATCAAATATTAGGTTGGTAAAAAAGTTCGCGTTTTTAAAGGACTGTTGTAAATCAAGCTCGACAGCTTTTGCAGAGTGGGACACAGCCTTCGGAAGAGAATTGTATGTTCTTTCAAGCAGCGTGTTTGGAAATCGTGATGAATTTGAATTTCATTGTTCCCTCGGTTAGTAAAGCGAAAAAGTGAAAGAACCTACATAACTCATAACTTATGGTCATATTTCAGATATCCCATGTCTCCCTGTCCCGTTTATCCACGAATTTTTCGGAAATATCATTCCCGATTAGAACTGCTGCATTTCAGCAAGAAATATGTCAATTGTCACGCCCGTTTCTAGAAGTCCTTGGCAATTCCGTGCCTGACCCCTTGATGAATTCCTAAAAAAGAGGGCTTTTGAATGAAAAAATAAGGAAAAATGCTCTCTCAACACTACGAGGAAGTAGTACAACATACATTTACGACACGGTAAAAAAGTTAGAGAGGGCGGATCAGTCCACCAAGCACGAGCTACGCACCCGTCTTCGATTCAGAACCGTAGAATTATTGTGAAGGCGTATTTGCATATTGTCTATATGTCCCAGGTGTTTTATTTACCATGTAGACTAGCAGCGAAGAATGTCGTTTAACACATCGATTGTTTAATTCAATGTGAATAGTCATAATGATTTAAAGATTATAATCCAAAGAATGAATGGTCCAATTATCCTTGCAGGTCACTACCGCCGCCATCCTCTCAAAGGCAGTCGTCTCTGCCTCCAGTACCTGAGCTGCCAACTCCAAGTTCGTGAACTTGTTCTACATTTGATTTGTTCAGGATCACTGAATTTGCTTGTCTTCTCAAAACTGCTTGTACAAACCCTCAGTGTGATTTTTCAGACGAAAACCCAATGACACAAAGTCGCCTCTTCCAAGAGTTCGCCAGCAAGCAAAGAGCAGGTGAGCTGGGATTTTAACGCCTCACTGCGCTGATCGGAAGAGCATGACTTTTCCGATTTTTGTTGAGCTGCAGTTTGGACGAAAAACGAAAAATAATAGGAAAATCCCAAAATATTTCCAGTAGACGTTGTACCCCTGAGACAACGGCAAATGTCGGCACCATGCAATCCCACATACCCTATGCCTTACGATCCGAACATCGCCGCATATGCCAACGGTCAGGCGCCCGTGAGTAGATTTTTAAATATTATTAAGAATTTAAATGTTGAGGAAGTAGTTCCAGAATTCATTTTCCTTGCAGGTATCATTACCAGCTCCAATTCCGACCGCTGTGCCCAGTGCAATGATGAGCACTGGATCTCCCCGACCACACTCTACGGTGGCAGGACCGACGATGACATCGCCACCGGGTGCGATGCAGACAAGACCAATGTCGATGCCACCGAATGGCACCTCTTCCTCTCCTGTGCAATTCGTGCCCGTTTGCAGGTTCGATTCTGATCAGGCTATCTAAAAAGCCGTTTATAGTCTCGACAGCAAAGCAGCGCTGAAGTTGATCTGAGCCCTCGGTTTTGTCGACCCTGAGCCCCATGGTATACCCGCGACCCCACTGCTCCGATACTGAATACAGTACCTCCGGTAACTTTCCGCTATCACGTAACTTAATTAGAATTATCCACAAGGTGTAATTAGCGAGGACGGCCTAACGACGTTGACCTTGTGTCGTCGTCGCTCGATGAGGTCAAGGAACACACACATGATATTCAAAGCTTTAAAATCTCGTCTGCGCGTCCTTTACCATTAGGTGGATCACGCTCTTCTGATTACGGCCATGTGTCTTTTTGTTCAAAATAAATGACTACAAAGTGATTAATGCCGGTTGAACGGTAAAAGGGATTTATATCGTTTATATCGCGTTTTGTCGGAAATTTTACAACGGTACTGTATATGTCATCACTGAAAAATTGATGGACATACATATATACAATCACTTCTGGAGAATGTCTAGAAATTTCACTCAAGGCTATTTTTTTTTGATAACGAGTCCGTTGTCTCCTTATCTCAGCCAGCAGGGCCTCTTTGAGCAACAGAAAATCTTTGTACGTAGTGACCAGTTTTAGACTCCAAAGCTCTCTCCTCGTACTAAACTTGATTTTGTAGATACGAGGACAGCCAGGCGATTCGCGCGGTGGCTTTCCATCCGACCGGACGCTACTTTGCCGTAGGTACTAATTCTAAACAGCTCCACATCTGTCGATATCCGGATTTGCGACGATTCACGTAAGTTTTTTTTGTCTCTTCAGCATCTATGTATAGATCTAACAAGGAACCGATCCCATGACTTTCTGAACGAGAGATAGCTCTCTCGTTCAGAAAGTCATGGGATCTCGTTCAGAAAGTCAGTCACCGAACCACATCAGAGCTGGCCTCTCACCCCAGGCACTATTCGGCGCCTCTCAAGCATGATGGTTTTTTGCGATTTTCGGATCACCATTGGCCCTCAGCAAAGATAAACTACATTGTTGTGATCCCCGCTCGATGCTCTTCAAAACTATATAGATTTCTATGGAGATGCTAGGTTATTCGCAAAACACTGACATCGGACGGGAATTGAACCCGCGTCTTTCTGTTTCCGGCAGACTGCACTAACCACTGTGCTACCGATGTACCATGCGAATCTCCTAGCATCTTTCTTAAGCCCGGTCGGGCTGTTATGTTGCTATCAGCACTCACCCGTAATCACGGGAATGAGCCGGTAGGCCGACATCGGCAGTTACCAGATAAGCTGATAGCATTTTTTGATATTATACGAAACTATTCTGCTATTTGCCGCTTTTGTTTAGCGGTTTATAGACAAGAACTAGTTGATAGACTTATATCTTTGGAGATGCTAGGTTATTCGCAAAACACTGACATCGGACGGGAATTGAACCCGCGTCTTTCTGTTTCCGGCAGACTGCACTAACCACTGTGCTACCGATGTACCATGCGAATCTCCTAGCATCTTTCTTAAGCCCGGTCTTAAGATGTCGGCTTAAGAAAGATGCTAGGAGATTTGCATGGTACATCGGTAGCACAGTGGTTAGTGCAGTCTGCCGGAAACAGAAAGACGCGGGTTCAATTCCCGTCCGATGTCAGTGTTTTGCGAATAACCTAGCATCTCCAAAGATATAAGTCTATCAACTAGTTCTTGTCTATAAACCGCTAAACAAAAGCGGCAAATAGCAGAATAGTTTTATATAGATTTCGTTCGGAATTTTGGGGCACGCTAACTGACCTCCCAAAGTTCTAGTTCAAGACGTTCAAAATTACAGTAACTCCGAGCAGATTCGACACCCAGAGATCTTGCTGTCGAGGCCGAAGCAGCATCGAGGGTGAGTAATTGAGCTCCCTTCATGTCGTTTTTTATCACATTCATGTTTCTCTTTCCACGAATTCCATACGCGAACAAAGTTACGGTAATTTACGACAATCAAGGCCCTTCTAACAATATTTTCGAGTAAAACTAATGTCGTACGTATGTCTCCAGCTTGATCCATTATGATGTGACTTATGCAATAGCATCAGTAGAAGGGCAGAAAATGTGGAGAATTTCACTTAGAGAAATCAGGCTTAGAACACTACCTTATGTCCCCTTGTAGTACTACTCGTACCTTAACTCTGGTGTTTAGCCGTTTTATTTATCCAATTTATTTGATTTTTCAAAAGCTGTGACTGCGTTTCGAGAAGACAACGGTTTACATTTTGGGGATGTCTTAAAGATCAAGTTTCCATGCGCAAAAATCATCAAAAGATTATCTGCTTGGATGGTTTAATATCAACTTGTGCTAACCGGCTGATTTCATTGTGAGGAAGTATCGGCGATAGTGGATGTCCTTCGGTTCGATAAAGATACGGAGGATAAGGCAATTCGAATGGCACTTGGAGCAATGGTAGCAGTGGTGTAGCGGTCTAAAATAACGTTTTTTGAAGACCTGGGATGCGGTTTTGAATCCTATTCGATTTTATGACAAACATTGGTCGAAAAACTCTTTATTGTTGGCCATCTCAGTGAGAAGGAAAAAGATGGCGGATGATTTTTTGTATTGGCTAGAACAGAAGGTAGCTTTTCTCATATATTCTTATTTTTTTGCTTTCATACTTTTTATCAGAAGCATTGGGAACTCTCACCTTCAAGGTCCGTTTACTGCCTTTCGTTCAACGGAACGGGGGAGCTTCTGGCGACTGGTTCGAATGACAAGACACTGCGACTCATGGCTTTCAATTCCGATGCTTGCAAAATTGGTGAGCTTCATACGCAAATTGATAAAAATTGGTGAAAACAGAAGAACTATGAAACAGGCAAACTTCTGGTCTTAATTCTCTTTCCCTTTGGCTCCTTTTCCTTCCATTTTTGTCAGTGTCATCTGTTTCCCGAAATTCATAATGGTGAGAACGTAGAATTGCCTGATTTTCAGGAGCCGAAATGGAGTTCGGCTTTCACGATGGCACCATTAGAGATGTAGTGTTTTTGGAAGACAGCGTAAACAGGTTCGTACGACTACTTTTAGGATCTGTCTTTCTCATTCTTTTCTCAACAGCATTTCTTTTTGAAGAACCTCCTTACTGGTGAGTGGCGGAGCTGGAAATTGTCACCTACACGTGACTGATTGTCATAATGGGCAGGTGATCCAGTCGATGCGCGGACATAGCGGTGAGTTCATTTTTGAACACTATGATTTTTTAATTTTTCTCTATTTTTGTTGGTTTTATCTGTACAGGTTATTTTTTTCTTCAATTGATAGATAAGCTTTTATACGAGCTTGGATTGATAAAAATACTGTCCAAGGAAATGTCTTTTTACTTCTACGTTCAAAGATTATAATAAATAAATAAATAAAATAAAATTGCCAAGCCGTACATATGTATAAACATGAGTTGAACAAAGTTACGTGAACCGGTAGTCCAGGGATTAGATTCCCAAGATTCCGGAGGGGAAGGTGATTCTCGATTATCACCAACATGCAAAAATGTTCAGTTTCGCATTGGGAACTGTCATATTTCTGCTTAATATTATCTCTTTATGGCAAAAGATCCCAATATTTTGTAAGGCGGTACGTTTTAAATGAAAAGAAAGCGTTCATCGTTTTTCTTATGTATGAAGAGTTTTATTGAATATCTTGGTTATTTTCTCCATTCTCCCGAGAATTCAGGGAGGAATTCTTCGGAAAGGTGTCTTCCTTCCAATATTGAAGAAGCACCACTACCGTACCGTCCGTATCCTTCCACCAAAACGTCGTTTCTATCCGATCTTCACAGCTCTCTGTGAACACAACTGCGTTTAAAAAAGCCGAGATTCCAAAGAGAGAGAATTTGGGAAATTCTACGTCAAGGCCATAATAAATTTTGATCCACCTTACTAACCTCATCTGGCAGAGAAGCATTCGAGAAGTTTAACATCATGCCGAGGTTTCAAGAGGAAAGAACTTGGGAAACGCCATTGGGTTTCAGGGAGGTTATAGGATTATGAAAAGGCTCGTCCTAGTTGGAGATCAGAGCCATCAGCTAGGTAATGCAGTGATCTAACACTGCGGTTCTCAGATAAGACCGAGATGCGGGATCGAATCCTGCGTGAGCCACGATTTTTGTGGTTATCCACCATCACCACCTTTAGTATACTAAGAAGTCATCCGCGAAAATCCCAGGATTTCGCTCACACTCTCGGAAATTCTTAAAAATATTGAGTATTTTAGGCAAATCTCCCTAGGCAAGAACAAGGCAAGGTACGAAACAGGTATTAAACGCTTCGCAACAACTTCTAAGCAGTTTTCAGCTCCCATACTTGGTCTGTTCACTTGGAATAATGGGCCGTTGTTCGTGTCATGCTCTCAAGACAAGACGATTCGTTTCTGGGACGTTCGAACCTCGCAAGCTGTGAACGTCATCCAACCGACGAACAAAGCTCACAGTAAGCCACCATGTTCGTTCCACGCGTCAGGAGCGCTCCTAGTCGACTTTACTTCAAGGTTCGCCTGTCACGTCCGTATGTGTGGATCCGTCGGGACAGCTGCTCGTTTCCGGACATGAGGACGCCTCAGTCGCGCTCTACGACATCACTGGAGCACGAGTTTTGCAGACCTACAGGTACAATAACTTCTATTCAGGCGCTACTAACACTCGCAGAGATTGATCCTCGCTATCGCTGACTAAGCCTTCCATCCGTATGGAGTCGAGTAAATCTATACCAGACCTGTCTGGGAAGATGAACACACTGAAATTCTAGTTGTATTACCGCTTTTTTGCGGGTTATCAGTATGTATACTAGATTGTGATGTTGTAGTGGTGGTGCTAGGCTTATCGCAAAAAAGCGCATATCAGGCCGGATTCGAACCCGCGTAGCGCGCCTAACGAGGGCCCAGATTCATGAACGAACAAGCAGTCTCCGAAACCGCAGCGTAGCCATAACCTGACGGCAGAGTCGATGAGAGATTGCGTTTAACATAGGAAGTTGAGGATAAGTAGACAAAGATAGGCGTCGTTCGGGCTATATCTCGGGGTTTATCGGGGGGTTTAGCAATGATGAATCTGGGCCCAGGATTCGTGGGCTAACCACTGCGCCACTGATATGCTCCCCAGGCATATTCCTTGATCCCGAAGGCTTTCACTCCCAGCCCTCATCCGTAATGATGGGTTCAGCAGACGAGCCGGATTCGGCATTGCACCAGTTAAGCTGAAAGCATTTTACAATTAACGTGAAATTCTAGTATTATTATCTCTTTTGCAGATAACTATTATGTAGATAAGAATCGTCTCCTCAGTGGCGTAGTGGTTAGCGCACGAGCTAGGTTAGGCGCGATTCGCAGGTTCTAATCCCGCATTCGATGTGACTTTTGCGATGAACCTAAATACACCGAATTGACCAACGTATAGCCCACGTGAATGTACAGGCGCTCACCATTCTTCCATGATTCTGATAAGAAGAAGAACAATCCTTCAAGGGGGTGATCAGCGCCGATCAATTCCTTCACTAATTTGCTTATGAACAGCAGAGATTTTGGTGCTTTATCATTTATTTTTGGGCCGAAGACAGGAGAGACCCAATGGCATACCAAATAGCAAAATTTTAGCGGTTTCGCTGACCTTCCGCCTATCGGCAGTCATATTTATTCATTGTTTTCTTGCACAACTTGTCATTGTACTGCAGTTCCAACTGAATGAGTTCTTGCACTTGTTTAGACCCCACGGCGATGAGGTGAGGACGGTGCGATTCAGCAACGCAGCGTACTATTTGCTCTCGGCTAGCTATGACAAACGGTAAGATTTCAATTTTCTATCAGTATCAGGACATTTGTAGAACTCATTATCATATCAATTTCTTCTGCTGTAGGACTCAATGAAATCACAAATCTTCATGTCAAGACCATGAAAGCCTATTTAGGGCTGTGATAACCGACATGCGAGGCGATCTGATGGCCCCGCTCATTTACCTTCCGGTAGCGGAGCACGCGGATAAAGTGATTCAGTGTCGGTAAGTGTTTGAAGTCCTGGAGCACGTATAATGGCCGAATTTCATGCAAAACAAAATAAGATAAGCAACATTAATAAGCAACATAGGGGATTTGCAACGTTCATCGGTAGCACAGTGGTTAGTGCAGTCTGCCAAAAACAGAAAGACGCGGGTTCAATTCCCGTTCGATGTCATTGTTTTGCGAATAACCTAGCATCTCCAAATACACAAGCAGCATCAATTTTTCACTATTCACAACAGATCGAGCTTACGTTGGAAATTTCAATCTGAATCTGCATTTTCAACTAGGTAATGGAAACAATTTGCCAAACTGTTTGGAAAAAAGAGATAAGAAGTGATTTTGAGAAAAATGGTAGCACATGTGAGTCGCGAAACGAGACTAGAGACCACAAAATTCTTTGAGTTTATAAATTTCTAGCGTTGAACAATTACAATCTTTCAAACTCTCACGTTCTGCTGCCTTTTCCGCGAAATCGCGACAAAGTTTCGGCGCAACCAAAACATCCTTCCACAACAATCTCGAAGTGATTTTGGCCGGGTCGAAGACAGCTTTTCCGTTTGGCTAGCAAGCCTATGTAGATGCAAAACAATTCGTACACATGCAATCAGTCGGTGACGCCTCCTCAGTAGCAAATGCAGCCGCGATTTTTAAGAAGGGAATGTTATATTGTTATAATAGGGAATAACCATTAAAAACGGTATGGCCCACGATCGTATCACCGTTGCTCAAAGCGGCATATTACACATTTTGCCAATTTGAACCATTTTCTGAAGAATGACTACTCATAAGGTTTGCGTTTCAGATGGCATCCATTCGATTTCTCCTTCTTGTCGACGAGCGCCGATCGGAGTGCCGTTTTGTGGGCGCTTCCTCCTCCACCCAAGTATTAGGATCCACCGGTGGCTGGTTCATGCCGATGCATTTCATCTCTCTGCCAAGCGATTTTCATTCCATAGGTTGTACATATCTTCATAGACAAATCATATTTGAGATACCATGCGTAGTTGAAGCTTGATTCCTGCCGGAGTGACGTACCTGCTCCCCTCAACAGCGGAAGCAAGTGTCTTGTTACCCTATAACTTTAAGGAGCCCAACCTTTCAGTTTATGGAATCTACAAAATTTTTTCATCTTAATCTTCAAAGTACAACTGCTTTCATGCAGATGAAAAAGCTTTGAGAAGAAATAGCTGTCTGCGATTGCTTTCCGAGACGTTTCCTCGTACAAATCCCCAAGCTTGAAGTCATGCAGCTCATTCGAGCGTCTCTGTTGAGTTTCCATCGTTAGAGGTCAACTGTATAGGGTTTGCTGGGTTGTGCATTGATCGAGTCAGATCTCCCCCTTCCCCTTTTGCACGCAGCTCTGGCGATAAAATAGTGTGCGTCGTGAGTAGAGTCAGAAAACATGTGGGGTACACGCGTCAGAATACACGTGGGGTATAGAAGCCAAATCTACATACACATGGGGTACAACATCTTAAATAGTGCCCGGAGTTCCTCTCGTTGGTTAAATTTCTAAATAATTTCAATGAGATATTGGTAACAAGTCCGATCTCCCTTCTAGGTCGTTCATCGCTTTGGACAAACTGCATTTACCTAACGTGAGACTTTTTCTTTCGAAATACTCTACGACGTCGACGATGAATGTCACAAATACAGCTCAACCGCGATTCATCAATAGTCGGCGGGGAAGTCTTCGTGGTTCTCCCTCCACGAAAAGGACAAGCACACCCTACATAACCGGAGAAGTGTCCAATATGTCGCACTTTGTGAATCAGAAAATCACAGAGGTTCGGGGTATGCAAAGGGTCTATTAGCCTTCCAACAACTGTTGGTACCTTTCATGTAGCAGATCTTTCTTCTTAAGCGACGGAGGCGGCAAAACCCTAGGATACGTGGTTTTTGGAAAAAGCTTTACACGAAATACGGCGCAAATAATTATTTAACAAATTCTTCGTTGATCCTTCGCTCTCATATTAATTTTTATTAATGGTATTTTCGTTTGCGAATCGAGTGCTTGCTGTGTTGTCGTCACATTTGCCTTTACTCTTCAGGTCTTTTGATATCGCTAGTCGGTTGTGGAATTAATGAATTGAACCGTGTGCTATGTGCTTTCTCACTGAAAATAATCTAATTGCAGCCATTTTCAAAAGTATTTCTGCACTCAATTTCTTTCAGAAATCGTTTGTTTGTTGTGGTTCTTCTAAGCGATGCTTTTCCACTTTGCCGTCATAGCATCGCTATGCTTTCTAGAGAATCTCGGTTTCCGCATAGTATATTATGGGTATCTGTCATATTTATATTGCACACGTATAAAATATTCTTGACCAATTTTCTACCTTTTCACAGGTACGTACATCAGATCGGCGAGCATGATCGGACCTAGGTCTATGAGTCGCATATCGTGAATAAACCCCGAAAATAATTCCAAATCGAGCGTTAACCGTGACTCATCAACGCACGCGGTTTATTCAGGGTTTACTCGGAGTCCATATGAGATCTAACTCAACTTATTATCGCGGCGAGGGTTCGGGTATCCTGAACAGCGTGCAAATCCTGATTTATCAACACGGAGCTTATCCGGGGTTCATTTGTGGGTCATACGACGCTATTGGTTATTAGTACTCGAACACTCGCTGTCCCGGTGAGTTATGTATACAGCACGAACATATAAATACAGGATAAACCACTTATAGACTCCGCTGGGTGCGTTTAAATATCAGAGGTTGGTGTACCTTTGGCGGTTTATTTAAGATATGCCGTTCATGAATCAGCACTCAGTCTTGCCACGAGCAGTTTTGACCGAGGCACAAACTGAAGCGAGGAGTCAATGCTGGTTCCGTTCACGTTCGGTCCGCTTCCTCGTTCGTGTGAAGGTCCATTCATACTCGGCAGCAAAGAAGCGCAGCAAAGATAAAAGAAAATAGCAGAGGCGTAGGCAATAAGGCGCAGCAGGAGGTGCTGAAGATGGAACTTTCAGATTTTTTGACGGTTACGGAACACTTGGCTACCGAATCCACGCTGAAAAAAGCTTGATTTTAGGAGAAATCCGCCCAGCGGCTGTACTGCTTACCAGCCTAGTATGTATTGGCCTCAGCGATGAGCCTCAAGGAGTTGTTGAACTGGGAAAAACGAGTGCTAGAAATAGCGTTTTTATCGCCACATTGGAATTGTCAAGATGAAGGCGCCAGTGGTTCAGCTGTAAGAGGCGCTGCTGATATCAGCACGTCCGAGCGATCGATCCTTCGCCATGTTGACGAAGCCTTCCATCATTCCGGGGTCGAGTAAATTGGTACCAGACTTGCCACTGAGACAGTAAAAACACTGAATTGGTATAGCGGCTCGATCCCGCAGGTCATTGTATAGGCCAAACACGCATTCACCATGCCTCTATGATTCTGAATGAAACAAGAATACGGCGGCTCGTCCTTAGGGTACGGATCAAAGTCCACCCCTGCAACTTGACTCTTTTATCGAGAAAGGAGGATAGAGGTGGAGGATGGATGGCGTAGTTCGACCGTTGGTGCAGCGGTTTAACATTCCACTGCTTCACTACCATGGTCACTTTTGAATGAGCCCCAACTGCAATGAGAGCAGCGCTATCAGTTAGTGACGGACATCCGGTGGGGCGAGTTCCATTCACTTACTTTATGGTGCCCTCACAATGTCGTGGAGTAAGTTCACTCATTTTTTGGAGTTCAAACCATGAAGACTCCTGGTGCCCGCCGTTGGAGAGGTGTTTCTGAGGGTTGCTTGCCTTTCTCTCTATTAATGGATGCCTTTCTCCAATTTAGTATTTAGAAGAAGAGACAAAGGGCTTCGTGCATTCGTCTTCCACTCAGAACAGACGTATCGTTACCCAGGAGGTATGGAAGGCTTGGTTAGACCGAGCAGGATCGAACCCGACTCTTACCACTGGAGGGCGCGTCCATGCAAACAAAGTGCAGAAAACTATTATTATCATTTCATTCAAGAACAAAAGTTATAACCTTTGTGGAGTCACGAGCTTGGCCAAACTCGATTGGGTGTATTGTCTAATTACGACGAAAACTGAGCTGAAAATGCTTTTTCAGGACGCTACAGTTCTGGTGGTAATGACCCTTATCGAAACGCTAATCGAAACCCTTATCAACAACAAAACACTATGAATGGAAACAATCAAGGTGCCCTGACTATTCATTATTTAATAAACTTTTCACTAATCAGTAAAAGTCAATAAATTAACGAAATGTAACTTGTTAATTTATCCTTACGCATTCACCACACCTTTAGCTTGACCCTTTTATTAAGTAAGGAGGCTAGAGGTGGAGGATGGATGGCGTAGTTCGACCGTTGGTGCAGCGGTTTAGCATTCTACTCCTTCACAACCACGGTCTTTTTTGAATGAGCCACAACTACAATGACGGCGGCGCTATCAGTTAGTGACGAGCATCCGGTAGGGCGAGTTACATTCACTTAATCTATGGTGCCCTCACAATGGAGTGGGGTAAGTTCGCTCATTTTTTGGAATTCAAACCATGGAAACTCCTGGTGCGCGCCGCCGAAGTGGTCTTTTTGGGGGTTGCTTGCCTTTCTCTCTATTAATGGACGCCTCCCCCCACTTTAGTGCTTGGAGGAAGAGACGATGGACTCCGTGCATTTGTCCTCCACTCAGAACAGACGTATCGTTACCCAGGAGGTATGGAAGGCTTGGTTAGACCGAGCAGGATCGAACCCGACTCTTACCACTGGAGGGCGCGTCCATGCAAACAAAGTGCAGAAAACTATTATTATCATTTCATTCAAGAACAAAAGTTATTTTATCTGATCGATAATCATAATCATAATAATCATTGTAAACAGACTGCCTTGTATATAAGTGACTCCACAAAGGAGTATGTTTCATTCTTCTTCTTTTACCTGAGCTTCACTGTACCGGCATTCGAATAAAGTATCTTTCCTCGACTGGTTTACTCAGAAGAAAACCAGCACATGGCGACCACGGCAGACAGAAAAGGAAGAAGAAGATCCAGTCACGAACCTCGTTCAAACGGATACGACACTACTGCACATCTTGACCAAATGGACCTTGTGAGTATTTCGTTGTTAAACAAATTAGAACTGCCCACGTTCGACGGAAACATTTTGAATTTCCAAGAATTTTCGGAGCGATTCCAAACCCTTGTCGGAAATAGGAGGGGCCTCGACAAAGCGACAAAATTATCCTTGCTCAAATCATGTCTGAAAGGAGATGCAGAACGGTCAATCCAGGGCCTTACCATTACATCAGCCAATTATGAGATTGCTATGGAAATCCTAGAGAGTCGCTATAACGACAAAGTTACGTTACGCCATATCCTGCTGACAAAACTTTCCAACCTACCTTCATGCGATTCCGATGAAAGAAATCTCCAAAGTCTATACAATGAAATGTATTCACTCACGCGCCAGATTGAGTCACTTGGAAATGACGGAAACGAGACCGGACTTGGAGCAATACTTATCAATAAGTTACCGAGATATGTTAGGAGCGCAATATATCACAGAACTTCCAACAAGACCAACCTTACTCCCTCTGAGTTGTTGTGTCTCTTGAAGGACATAGTCAGAAAAGAAGCTACCCTTGAAGCGATGGAAACCGGAAACCAAGATCATCAGTACAATCACATACGCCGAACCCATATCAATCCAAATCCTCGAGTTCCAAACAACAACAGAACTATTGATGCACGACAAAGGAGCTGCAAATTTTGTTCTGCGGTTGACCATACCACCTTCAGTTGCCCTGTATATGCGACACCTTCAAACAGGATCAAAATTGTGAAGGAAAAGCGCTTATGTTATAACTGCCTATCAGACAAGCATCAAACAGGAAACTGCATTTCATCAAAAACATGTGCCAACTGCGCAAAACCGCACCACACATCACTTTGCTATAGAAACCAGCCCAACTCTTCTTACCCATTCCAAAGCCAAGGTCCCAGGAACAAGACGATCACGAATCAACAAACCACTGCTCCAAATCAATTCAACAGAGTGCAATCACCCTATCAAGACGTTGAGGCTCATTTCTCTAAGGAATCGGAAAGTACGTCACACATTAATAAACAATCCTCACCGATTCTTCATACCACGGAACAACCGCATGAACAAAAGAAACCACTACTAATGTGTGCTGATATAAACCTCTTCAACCCAATGAACAGTGATCTGGAAATGCAAGTCACTGCTCTATTAGACACTGGCTCGTCACAAACGTACATTACAAATGAACTCGCCGAACAACTTGGACTTCAGCAATCGAGCCAACAACAAATCGATATGTTCACATTCGCCAGTGATATCCCGAAATCACTCTTAACTACCACGCATACAATAGGAGTGCGTTGCAAGGATAACTCTGACGCCTATCTCGAAGTGAAAGCCATTCCAATTTTAACTAGAGAACTCAAACAAGCCTTCATAGATGAGTCATGCCTTGACTACACTGTTTCGATAAAAGGATCAACTCCCAAAATCTTGATAGGCATGGACTATTTCTGGAGCATAGTGTTCCATGAACAATTCCAAATCTGTAACATTCCCAACAACTCAGACAAATACTGCATCATCCGCACCAGAATTGGAGACATCGTCACACACAATTCTTTCCGATATGACCAAACCCACAACGTAATCCTAGACCAACCCTCCACTCCATCGAACCCAGCAAACCATAGCGATCTCGAAAAACTAATTGAACGATTCTGGGCAAATGAGTCACTGGGAATAATTGAGAACCCAATCGAAACAGATGAAGAAGGATGTCTGCAGAACTTCAACAAAACAATCAAATATGACGAAAAAGAAAAGAGATATTACGTCAAGCTTCCTTTTAAAACCTCTCCAGAAAACGTTGCAACAAATCGAGATTTAGCATTCTCACGACTAATTTCTACAATGAAAATGCTCCACAAGGATCCCACATACATGGAAAGGTATCACGCTATCTTCCAAGAACAATTGCAGAAGAACATCATAGAAGAGATTGGTGAACACGTGGATAGAGGTCCAAGTCATTATCTTGCTCATCATGGAGTGGTCACCGAGTCAAAGAAACATACCAAAATAAGATGTGTATTCGACGGATCAGCGAAGAAGAAAGGAGAAATTAGCATCAATGAAGCCCTCTTCAAGGGACCTAATATGCTTCCTGACCTATTAAGTATTCTACTTCGCATAAGGACTATGCCAATTCTCATTTCTTCGGACATTGAAAAGGCGTTCTTAATGGTTGGACTACATGAAGAAAGTCGAAATTTCACACGATTCTTCTGGCTTCGCGACCCAACAAAAGGAACTACAAGATCCAACGTAACTGTTTATAGATTCAGACGTGTCCCATTCGGCCTAATATCCTCTCCATTTCTACTGGCTGGTACCATCCACTACCATCTTGCAACTACAAACACACCTCTTTCCCAGAGTATTCTTCAGAATACCTATGTAGACAACATTTTCTACGGAGTATCATCAGCTGAAGAAGGTAAAAATTTTTACAAACAGTCAAAGGAACTATTTGCTCAAGCAGGAATGAACCTAAGAGACTACGCCAGCAATGACAAGGAAATCAATGAGTTCATAAAGGAAAATGAAGGATGTACAGTTGACGAACACTCTACTATTCTCGGGATCAAGTGGAACACAACAACCGACGAACTCGAATTAATACTTCCACATATCCCGACCAACGAATGTACAGCAACGTGGACAAAAAGGCGAGTTCTCAAACAAGTAGCCAGTATATATGATCCATATGGTTGGATAACACCCGTAACTCTTGTCGGAAAACTATTTATACAGAAATTGTGGACAAACAATCTACCATGGGATAAGGCACAACCAGATTCACTAGCCAATGAATGGAACTCAATACTTCTGTCATGGACAAAACCATCTATTAAGTTTCCTCGTTTCATTGCAGCTGAGTCTGTACCCGACGTGAAGTTTGAGTTGCATGTTTTCGTGGATGCTTCCCAAGTGGCATACTCAGTAACATCATACATGGTCGAAATCCGAGGGAAGAAGAAAATCGACACTACTTTCCTAGCTGCAAAATCCCGACTAGCCCCAAAAATCGACAGAAGTCTAACATGACAATACCCAAACTTGAACTTTCTGCACTCATGATTGGTGCCAAACTTCTCCAGTACCTACGAGATGAACTGAAATTCATTTTTCACGCGCAGTTATATGGTCAGATAGCAAAGTAGCGATTGCATGGACGAAGTCGAAAAAGAACCTCCCAGAATTTGTCAGAAATCGAATAAGCGCTATCAAGAAGATCATAAGAGACGTAGACATACTGCACGTGCCTGGAAAAATGAATCCCGCAGATGTTGCAAGCCGAGGATGTACTGTCGAGCAGTTACTTAATAATGATCTCTGGTGGAAAGGACCACAGTTCCTACTGATGAGCAGTTGTGGCCAAAAGACGATATACAAGAGTCATATACCCCCATCAATGAAGGCCGACCCGTCACTTTGACATTAGTGACCAATACACCTACACCTCACCTAATTGTAGACGTCGAAAGATACAGCTCATGGAAACGTATCCTGAAGACAGTAACATTTGTAATCAAATTCATAACCCGCGTAATACCTCGCGCTGCTGAATACTTTGGAGCGTCACTGTCTCAAGTACAATCAAAAGCAGAAATCATTCTTTTCCGAATGGCTCAAATGGAAGATCCACCAACAGATGACTTGAGTAAGCAACTTGCCTTGTACAAATGCGAAGAACTACAGTTACTTCGAGTCAGAACAAGAATCAAAAATACAGCACTACCGATGGAAACAACACATCCAGTCTTGCTCCCGAGAAATAGTTACATCACGTCACTTTTCGTGATACATGTTCATGAGAAGAATTTTCATACCGGGACAGAACAGACGCTGGTTGAACTACGCAAATCGATCTGGATACCTAAAGGTAGAACTACGGTTAAGAAGATTATCAACAAACTTTGCTTCGTTTGCAAAAAGACCAAAGCAAAACCCTACAAATTACCCAATTTTCCCGACTTTCCACTAACTCGAGTCAAAAGACCAAACTACCCTTTCGAACATTGTGGCATGGACACACTAGGACCAATGCGATACCGAAATGAAAATCAGACAACTGAAAAATGCTGGATACTTCTATGGACCTGTCTTAGTTGTCGTGCAATTGTTGTTGATATCATCAGAGATATGTCTTCAAAAACCTTTCTGCACAGTCTCCGACAGTTCGTTGCAACAAACGGATGTCCTAAGACGATAGTTTCTGACAACGCTTCTACATTTCATGCATTTTCGACAGCTCAAACGACGGAGGCAATAGACTCCCAAGAACCAGTGGATGTCATCGACTACTGCGCCAAACATCAAATCCAATTCAAATTCATCCCGGCTTTCAGCCCTTGGCAAGGAGGAGTGTATGAGAGAATGATAAGAATATTCAAATCTGCCTTCAAAACCGCTATTGGCGACCGAATCCTACCATTAACTACCCTTCAAACCCTGGCAAAGGAATCCGAAGCAATCTGCAACTCAAGACCACTGACATATGTTGCTGACCAAACCGATCACATTCCCCTTCGACCAATTGATTTTATCCGCCCCACATCGCGTCTTTCGTACCCACGCTTTATCGAAGACAGCGACAACTGGAAACCTAAATATTCCACAAGAGACGAACTAATCAAAGAATGGAAATTTGGTATCAATCTCCTGGATCAGTTTTGGTCAAGATGGTCAAAAGAATACCTCACATCCTTAAAAGAACGTTACAAGTTATCCCATCCGCATCCCAGATGCTATCAAAGAGACCAACCAAATCCGAACTTTGGTGACTACGTACTTGTACAAGAAATGGATCTCAAAAGAGGAACGTGGACAATAGGACAAGTTTGCGGATCTTCTGACGACTACATGCGTTCAGTGCAAATCCGTCTTCCTTCCAGAAAAGTAGTCACTCGCCCAATAAACATGGTATATAGGTTCGAAATCGAAGATAAATCTCAGAAAGTTAGCGACACGGACACAACAAGAACCTAAGGACCAAGAATCACGTTCCCCCTCCCCCGAGTTTATCTGATCGATAATCATAATCATAATAATCATTGTAAACAGACTGCCTTGTATATAAGTGACTCCACAAAGGAGTATGTTTCATTCTTCTTCTTTTACCTGAGCTTCACTGTACCGGCATTCGAATAAAGTATCTTTCCTCGACTGGTCTACTCAGAAGAAAACCAGCACAGTTATAACCTTTGTGGAGTTACGGGCTTGGCCAAACTCGATTGGGTGTATTGTCTAATTACGACGAAAACTGAGCTGAAAATGCTTTTTCAGGACGCTACAGTTCTGGTGGTAATGACCCTTATCGAAACGCTAATCGAAACCCTTATCAACAACAAAACACTATGAATGGAAACAATCAAGGTGCCCTGACTATTCATTATTAAATAAACTTTTTACTAACCAGTAAAAGTCAATAAATTAACGAAATGTAACTTGTTATCTTATCCTTACGCATTCACCACACCTTTAGCTTGACCCTTTTATTAAGTAAGGAGGATAGAGGTGGAGGATGGGTGGCGTAGTTCGACCGTTGGTGCAGCGGTTTAGCATTCTACTCCTTCACAACCACGGTCTTTTTTGAATGAGCCACAACTACAATGACGGCGGCGCTATCAGTTGGTGCCCTCACAATGGAGTGGGGTAAGTTCGCTCATTTTTTGGAATTCAAACCATGGAAACTCCTGGTGCACGCCGCCGAAGTGGTCTTTTTGGGGGTTGCTTGCCTTTCTCTCTATTAATGGACGCCTCCCCCCACTTTAGTGCTTAGAGGAAGAGACGATGGACTCCGTGCATTCGTTCTCCACTCAGAACAGACGTATCGTTACCCAGGAGGGATGGAAGGCTTGGTTAGCCCATGTACGGGAGGTTCAGTGAACATTGATGTGAGTAGCAGACACAAGTAGTTATGACTGTTTATTAGTTGGTTTAGTAGCAGAGTGCGCCCCTTCACCCAAGCCCACGCCTCCTCGGCTCGGCGGCGTGACGGGCTCATCGACGTGTCGATGGCAGCCCGAGCAGGAACGAACCCGTCTCTTACCACTGCAGGGCGCGTCCATGCAAACAAAGTACAGAAAACTATTATCATTTCATTCAAGAACAAAAGTGACAACTTTTGTGGAGTCACGGACTTGGTCAAACACCATTGGTGTATCTTCTAATTTCGAGGAAAACTAAGCTGAAAATGCTTTTTCAGGACGCTACGGTTCTGTTGGTAATGACCCTTATCGAAACGCCAATCGAAACCCTTATCAACAGCAAAACACTAAGAATGGAAACAATCAAGGTGCCCTGACTATTCATTATTAAATAAACTTTTTACTAATCAGCAAAAGTCAATAAATGAAACAAATGTAACTTGTTAATTTATCCTCAGCTGCGCTATCAGTTAATGACGGACATCCGGTGGGGCGAATTCCATTCACTTACATTACGGTGCCCTCACAATCGAGTGGGGTAAAAGCACTCATTTTTTGGACTTCAAACCATGGAAACTCCTGGTGCCCGCCGTCGAAGTCGTCTTACTGAGTGTTCCTTGCCTTTCTCTCTATTAATGGACGCCTCTCCCCCACTTTAGTGCTTAGAGGAAGAGACGATGGACTCCGTGCATTCGTCCTCCACTCAGAACAGACGCATCGTTACCCAAGAGGAATGTAAGGTTCGGTTAGCCCGACTCTTACCACTGCAGGGCGCGTCCATGCAAACAAAGTACAGGAAACTATTAATATTTTATTCAAGAACAAAAGTTATAATCTTTGTGGAGTCACGGACTTGGTCAAACACGATTGGTTATGTCGTGTAATTTTGAGGAAAATTAAGCTGGAAATGCTTTTTCAGGACGCTACGGTTCTGTTGGTAATGACCCTAATCGAAACCCTTATCAACAACAAAACACTATCAATGGAAACAATCAAGGTGCCCTGACTATTCATTATTCAATAAACTTTTTACTAATCAGTAGAAGTCAATAAATTAACAAAATGTAACTTGTTAATTTATCCTTACGCATTCACCACACCTTTAGCTTGACTCTTTTATTAAGAAAGGAGGGTAGAGGTGGAGGACGGATGGCTTGGTTCGACCGTTGGTGCAGCGGTTTAGCATTCTACTCCTTAACAAACACGCTCACTTTTGAATGAGCCCCAACTGCAATGAGAGCAGCGCTATCAGTTAGTGACGGACATCCGGTGGGGCGAGTTCCATTCACTAAATTTATGGTGCCCTCACAATGGAGTGGGGCGAAATCACTCAATTTTTGGAGTTCAAACCATGGAAACTCCTGGTGCCTGCCGTCGAAGACGTCTTTCTGAGGGTTCCTTGCCTTTCTCTCTATTAATGGACGCCTCCCCCAATTTAGTGCTTAGAAGAAGAGACAAAGGGCTTCGTGCATTCGTCTTCCACTCAGAACAGACGCATCGTTACCCAGCAGGGATGGAAGGCTTGGTTAGGCCGAGCAGGATCGCACCCGTCTCTTACCACTGCAGGCCGCGCCCATTCACACAAAGTGCAGAAAACTATTATCATTTCATGCAAGAACAAAAGTTATAACCTTTGTGGAGTCACGTTAAGCTCGATGGGATGTGTTGTCTAATTACGAAGAAAATTAAGCTGAAAATGTTTTTTCAGGACGCTACGGTTTTGGCGGTAATGACCCTTATAGGAATCCTTATGGAAACGCCACATCGAACCGCAGCATTCAAGGTGGGCGAACTAGCCGTTCTGGACTAAGTCCCACTCTTGACGCGTTCGAAGAACACATCAGACCATCTACATAGAATGTCATCCTCCCCGAAACCGAAGCAATCTTGGGATAGGCACCGTTTCTTTTTGTGGGACGATCGTCTTCTCTTCTCGTAAATCGGCGGTGGTGGCGGTTGGTGGTGGTTTTATCACTGATTATCACTGAAATCATTTTGAAAATCACATTCTATGATAACGCACTTAAACTTCATCTACCCTATATTGTTTGCCGAGGTCACTCTTATTTCATTGGAAATGAGATTCTGAGCTAAAGGTGGCGGGGTATGAGTGGGCGAAAGTAGGATAAGTTAGGAAAGTAAGTGAAAACTCGGTAAAGATGTTGAAGCTGCGTCAAAGCTTGGAACACTGTCTAAATTTCAAAGAAGTGTGGCTTACACCCGGCAAGCAGTATACATTTATGTATGAACTTATTTATTTGTTTAACGAAGCTGAAGAACAGACGTTTTGCGGCCGATAGGTCGACGAACGTCTTGTATTATTAGTTGAGACCGCAGAACTACAGCTCCCATTATGTGCTCGCTGGTGCCTTTTCTTTTTCGATTCGATGCTGATTTTTCGAAATCTTCTGATATTTTTGAATACCATCAACTGACTAAGGACATCCCCCCAGCTGGAGCATATTGCTTTGTCGAGTTTCAGTAACCTTGTGGCCAAGCAGGTACTGCTGAAGAAGGCCTCAATGAACGCAAGTTTTGTGGGCTTCCTTTTAAGCGGAAAAAACATCCTAGAAAAGACAAGTAATAGGTCTCCCAAATGGTTTGGTGAATTACGTGACACACGCTATAAAACAGCAAAGGAGAGCAAGAAAATTGGTGAACGTTCAAGCAAGTTATGTATGCCAGAAGCAGTGGCTGCGAAACAGTCCACGAACTTAGTTGCCAACCTAATATATAACTGGCCTATTGATGCTTGGCTTTTGATGGACATTCCGCAGGACCTCTGCCTTAGATTGGAACTGCGCATTCGGGCTCGGTGTTGGGAAGCTGGGTGAACTTCAGAAGACACCTCTACAACGCTTTGTGTGTGACTTTCAAAGACCTCGTCCTTGCGGGGGTTATCAGGTCACTTCTCAGCCGCGTAGCACAGAGCCGGAAAAAACATCGAGTCGAAAAAATGAGTGTGGAGGTTAGCATCTAGGAGTCGTTAGGTAGCCTCCTTGAGAGACCATTAGGCTGACCACGGAGCTCTCCTTCTTCTGATGACTTCTTCCTTCACGTCGCTGTCCATGCTCATGGAACGCCCCGGAAAACCTTCAATAACGTTCACTTCAGTATAGCCTTCGTACATTTCATTTACTTCAGTGTTATTCGAGCCATACACCACAAAATAGCACCAGCTCTATTGCTCTAATATTCTTATCGGTGCTCGTCGTTCTTGTTATGCTTTGACTATGATTTTTATTTATTCCTTCTTGCCATACAACGCAACATCACAAAAATCTGAATAGAACACGCATCTCTGTATGGAATCACAAACTCTGGTCAGCTACTCTTTTCAGGGAATTCAAGAGCACCTATGGGAGCAAATCTCACTTCGATCACCGCGCATCCAGATCATCATGAGTCCAGTGGAGCACCAGGTGTAGGTGCGTCAGATGACCACCCGACTCACCACCCAGGGAGGCACGATTATACGGATGACTCAGCTCATCACACAGATGGAGATCATCTTACGCATTCTCAGCATCCTACTTCACCGAATGAGGTCAGAGGTACGTCGAACGCTCGAAGATTTCGAAACGGTTTCCGAAGCGAAACAATTTCAGCAGGAGAACATCCACCAGCAAAGGACGAAGGCACCTCCGGTGGCGGCAGCAACGTCGTTCTCATCTCAGTCGGCGCGGGTGTTGGCATTCTGATTTTGATCATTGTAATTGCGCTAATCGTCGTACTTGTTATCATAAAGAAAAAGAAGGCACGGGAAAAGCGACTTTCTCATGCCTTGGATGAAGAGGAACGGAAACGCAAAGAGCGTGCGGTACGGTCGCTTTGATATCATGTTCTTGTTTTCTTCAAACTTGTCCCTAATTGTAAGACAATGCTAGCTATTAGTATCTTAGGAGATGAAAAGCAAGGAACAAAGCTCGCAGCCACAACCACACCACGACGACGAAGAAGAGGATGCACCTAAGGTGAGAATGTGGAACAAAGGCTGGTTGACGAAACAAGACGGCTTTAGTCGTAATTCACTGTGAAAATTCTTGGTATTCAAAGTCAAATTCAGGGGAAAAAGAAGAAAAAGAAAAAGGGTGACGAGGACGATGTACGTGATGAGTTTTTCACTCAAGATGTTAAGTATTTTCCAGTTGCTGAAACTCACATTCATTTCAATGATTTCAGTATCAGTAGCGTAGAAACATTTACTGATCGCGTGTCAGTTAATTCTCCGCTGAGAGCAAGTCCGAGTGTATTCCCAGATTTTGCTTTGCTCCCTGCGATTGCTGTAACGTAGTAAGGAATTGTAGGTCAGTCACACTCTTCTAGGGCAGTAAAGTCAGAGAAGAGCAGGAACAGGATGGGTGTGCGTGTACTGCAATAGCACTTCAACCCCTTTGCTGAAGTATTGTTGGGAAACGGTAGTTTTCGCGTTACGACCCACATACAATACCGGACGTATCAACGACGAGGCTAACGGGAGGCCCCGCGTGGTAGCTTCTTCGAGCCACCCCGTGGAGACTCCCATTCCTGGCTCGGTGCAGCAAACGCCGCATATTTATATGTGGCGAAGAGAGGGCGGAGCATAGTCGGTGGTGAGTCACCAAGGGAGGGACCGAAGCGGCAACGCGATCCGAAAATCGAGGGGTCAAAAAAATCGACTGAAAACAAGTTTCACGAATTTGGGAAAAGTGTATATGGATGGATAAAGATCGAGCTCCTAAGATCAAATAATTGTATATTTTTTACAAATAATTGAGCTTCAACAACGTTATTCAAAAAAAGCCGCTTTGGAGCGGTTTTAGCCGGCTTTTTCGGCTTTTGATCGAAAGACACGTCCGGTACTGTACTTTCGTCACCTCTCTGTTACGTGAATGTGACGACAGGGTTGTCCCAACTGCGCTGCTGTCGCCAGCGTTTCTTTCCTATCCTTAGTCACTACTGCTCTATCACCAGAGCAAGGTGTAAATGAGCCATTGTTGCAACCATCCCTTGGGACTGCGGACCTTGTGGGGAAGATGGCGCTCTCCCAGTGCTCAGCACCGACTGCCGGGTGGGTATGAATGGTTCTTAAAAATACAATGTTTGACCGCGCCCATATCACCCTTCTGGCTCCTATTCGAGAAATAGTCGAAAATTATCAATTTCCTTGAAGCGTAATTTAGGGGTTTATTCAAGGGTTGATCACGTTTTCAAAATGGTAGATGAGGATCACACGTGTCGTTAACTATGCTCACGGAGTCGCAACGATGTGGTTGGTCTTTGCCCGGAAAACGAACAGCAGGATTGCGATCAGCATGTAAATAAGCCCCTTCGACACCGGACCACTCGAGCGAATTTCGAGGAACACCCGTTTTAACGATACAAGTGGTCCTCGAAATTCGAGTCAAGGCATCAGACTCGTAATCAGCGTCTCAAGTGAATCTCATTAGCCCAGTTCCAACTTTTTTTTTGAATTTGACTTACTACTCCTTGGAGTCGGAACTTTGACTGTTAACGTTTTTTCTTTCAGTAACTTGCCACCCCTCCACCGAATTTCTAACCGCATTTGTTTTTTTCTGACAGAGTGAATCGAATTGTGTTCACAGGGTCCTAAATCAGTCTTCAATGTCGATCAACTAATGAACATGCTTCATCGTGATAAAATGGACGAGATGATGCGCGACAAGAGCGTAGATGCCAATCCGAAAGACGTCAACAAAATGGTGGCGGATCTGCAGAAGAAGCGCATGGAGAAGTTGCTGGCGGCCGAACAACCGTCCGCTTATCAAGGACCATAAAATACGACGACAACGACAGCTCTCTACAGAACTCGAGCGAATTAGTGAAAATAAGACAGTCGATTATCATAATCAATGTAACCACTTAATAAACAAAAATACTATTGGAGTTCCCAAGTTCTTTTTTCTGTAGACGTCGGCATTGGTGTAGCCGATCGTTCTAACAAGGCGGTATGTCGCGTAACCATCCCCAAATTATCTCTTCTTTGTTGTTGGATTAGTTGGAACTATTCAACAGTAATGTATCGTTCGATTGTTCTAAAATACTCTTAAAGCGGGATGGAACTGTAAAGGTAAAGGCAAAGGTAAAGGTGCCGGCGTTGATCAGTCCCCTGATGACGCGCCGCCCATGTTCCCATGTTTTTCATATTCCATTCAAGTCGTAGAGGCATAGTGAATGCGTATTTAGCCTATACAATGACCTGCGGGGGCCAGCCGCTACACCAGGTCAGTGTCTTCACCTTCTTACAATTAGACAAGTCTGGCATCAATCACCCCGGTGGGATGGAAGGCTTGGTTAGCCCGGGCTGGATCGATCGCTCGACCGTGCGGGTGGAAGCAGCGCCTCTTGCCACTGTACCACGCGGGCCCTATATGACAGATCAGGATGGAACTGTGAGTGGTAAAAATGTAGAGCGACGGTCTTCGACCACCCCGCCCATAAAGAGCCATGCACTTGCATACCACTTATAATCGTAGCGACTTGGTAAAAGTCTTTTTGGCCTAAATGGCTTGCTGGGGACAGCATCTGCACCAAATCTGTGTGTTCACCTTCCCAGACCACTATGATACCGATTTGACCGACGATACGAGGAATGGAAGGCTTGGTTAGCCTTGGATGAGCAAACCAAGCCCTCCATTCCTCTGTAGTCAGTCGAATCGGTATCTTGGAAGGGAACCAATCTTAAATCGAGTTAGCACCTCTCACCGCTGCACCACCATTAAATGCATGCGTACATTTATAAGAATTCTCTAAAAATGTAACCCTATCAAAGTTATTTTTATTTCCTGTAGATGGGGAACACTTAAACATGAACACCACTCATATTGGCAAAATCCATGCTCTCCACAAAACAAAGTCAATAATACACTAGACCAAGAAGTAAGGATAGACACGGTCGTACCTCTTCTAAGATTTATTTACCTATTCAAATCGATACAACTTCAGCAAGCGTACTCAACTCCAGATGACAGATACGGGGCGGGGTATTCTTCGGGCTTTCTCCAGCTCTTCGCGAGAGGATCATCAGAACGTACCACATCGTAGTAGCCGCGGTAGTAGGGCTTCTGCTCGGTAATACCGTACTTGTTCAGTTTGTAGGCGGCCATGATTACTGTGGCAAGGCCGAACGTCGCGTACATGATCGTCTGCTCGGGATAGTCTTTCATCAGCCTACGAGGCAGAGCTTTCCAGTAGTTGATGATCCTCGTCGTTCGAGACACATGGAACATCGGCATTCCGGCTCCTGCAATCAATAATATCAAAGCATTACGATTAGACCAATTATCAGGGTGACCCGAAAGTTCGTGTGCATTTTAGATTCTGATTTCCTTTATTCATAACTACAGGCCCAGATTCATGAAGGGAGAAGCGGTCTCCGAAACCGCGGCACAGCCAGAACCAGACGGCAGGGTCGATGAGAGATTGCGTTTAACATGGGAAGTTTAGGATAAATAGACAAAGGTAGGCGCCGTTCGTGACATATCTCGGGGTTTATCGTGGGTTTACCAATGATGAATCTGAGCCAAGGAAAACAATTGAATAACTAAAAAGGTTATCATGGTTAAGCACAATTCTTTGCCGACGATCCGGTTGAGCATGTTGCTCAACCATGATAACCTTATTGGTCTTTTGTTGTTTTACTTCTGAATAAAGAAGTCGGAACCTGAAATTCACACAAACTTTTGGGTCAACCAAATGATTAAATCGCACCAGTCCTTTAAATAGAACGGCTGCACATTTGAATACAACAGAAACATATAAAACGGTTGAATTGACCGATTCGCACAAAATAAACACAAATAATCAAAGTGGATAGAAATTTATACAGAACAACAAAACCATTCACAAAGTAAACAAAATAACAACTCTAGAATAAATGTCACTCTTCTAATCGTTTTTGTTGTTCCATGAGATATTCACTAGCCGTAATCTTAGCTGTTTTATGTTTGGAGAACTCCGGTGCCGGTAATGATGCGGAGTTCATCCGTGGCGAGAGCCAAGTCATTGGTGTCCATTCTCCCTGAAGAACGGTTATTTACATTCTTTCGATTTTCAAAAAAAATTGGTAGAAATTCAAAGCTAAATATAGTAATCATATAGAGAACAAGGCTAGCAGTGCTCTTTGGAGCGCACACGTCATTTTACGTAATAAATAAATAAATACAGTTCGGATAAATGCAACGCTTTAAAAGTAAGCTGACGAAAGCACAATTTGAAATTCTATGAGTGAAGGTTCGTTTATTGTGTTCGCGCAGCGCGGCGGGACATAAAAAGTGACTAAAATGAGACTGGAAATTTCGACTACAGTGATCACAACAACGAAGCAGAAAATGAAATGATACAGGGATCTAAAGACGCAGGATGAAATCTCCCCTGGAGCCGCTACTTTCGGATGATCCTAGCGCCATTATTACAACATCTACTTCAAATAAATTCACAGTAACCCACAAAAATGTAGCAATAAAACTAAAATTTTACGTTGATCCAGAAATTAGTGTTTGTTTAAAAACGAGATACTAGTTCAAAAAATTGAAAAGGATATAACCAGATAGTATGCACTGTATAAATCGGGCTGAACCCTAAAAATATCCTAATCATTACGTTGAAAACGCTCGTTCTGCTGAAATCGCCTAATACTCTCCCTTTTCGTGCGTTCAGCTATTCAACTACGAAATTATACGTGCTTTCGGTCTCAACATTGTGAAGGAATTGATTGTCTAAGCTGCAGGAGTTAAGAGTAAGTGGAATAAATCCCGCCAATGGATGATAGGTTCAGCAGCATTCCGCCATTCGTAAGATAAAACAAAAGCTTAAGTGAAAACAGAGCAGCTCTCTTAACACAAACGGCAGCTCAAGGAACTCGACAAATAAAACAGATAATATGAATATACCAGAAATGATACCAAAAATGTGAAATAAAATAGAAAAGTGTAATATTCCATTCATTGGTTGCGTAACCCTTATATATTATACAATAACTGCAAACTTATTTATTTACCAGGAATGCAGAAAGGTGAGTTCAACAAAATCATGTAGGGTAGCAATATGTCCTATGCCTAATAACTATTTGAAAAAGGAAAATGCAGGGAAAACACTATGAACACACACTGTTTCACTTCTAGAAAGTGTGTATGGCAAATCTACCTCTATCCTCTATCGCGATCTAACTCATGTGTTTATAGTTGTACGTTATCCTTTCGTTGGTTCACTAGTTTTTAAGTTACGCCATATAATATATTCATGTAACAAACAATGGAATAAACAAAAGAAAGTGAAAGCTATGCACCTGTATGGACGGCGTGGCAGCACTTTGTCGAGATTCAAGCTTCATAATGGGGACTCCACTGCGAGAATAGAGCAAATTAACATCCCGTTCCACATCCTCCATGCTCATGTTCTTGGCGTTCAGCTGGACAACTCTGCCATTACCATATTCAGCACGAATCACAGGATTAGTATTTCGCACCGGTTGTGTGTATATTACGACGGATGGCGATTTGGCTCCTAAAAATACTGGTGCGTGAGTACTCATCATTCCTTGAGGATGGTAATAACGACGAACCTAAATCTAAAACTTTATTTTCAATGAAATTCCGCACTCCAACACTGGCTTCACTTTGCTTGCAAAATCGGAAAGTTATCCTGAAATAAAATGTGCATTATAATGCAACTTCGCCCATCAAGGAATCTAGTTCAGTTGAGTTGAATCTGCTAAGACTGAGCAGAATATCGTTTGCTCGGTCACAAGGAGGGGAAGAGTGCCGAACTGTGTACCTAATGTAGGTGATAAACTAATTCTGGTCGACAGTTTGGAAAGGACCACTTCGAATTTTAATTTTTTTCGACAATGAATTGTTTAATTCCTTAGAACAATGTTCGACGACGAAAACTGGAAGTAGATGACTATTCTCAAGCTCCAATAGGAGATAAACCGCAAGCGGAAAAAGGTCGAAAGATGGTTGGCAGTGGGTATATTTCGAGGCTTCATTCAACGGTGAATTATACCTCGATTTCTATTTTCAGCAGAAACTGGATTTGCAAGATCGTCTGATAAACTTGCCTGCACTTTAATTTTAGAATACTTTCGAACACCGGAAAGGAATTGGAGTGCTCACAAAAGACACAGAATTTAATACCGCCAACAGTATAGAACAACAAACCCGATATTCAGTGTGTGTACACGGTAAAAATCGCGCAAAAACAGTAAGAATATTGGATCGTTCTATTTCCTAACAATCGCCACGAAATTATAAAAAATAAATCACATCTCGTTTCTGCTAAAGAAAACTATTTGCGATGGATGTGATGACAGGTATAGAATACGAAATTGTCGAGAAAGGTAAATAATGATGAACAATAAGCTGATTAATACATTTAACTTACTCACGCACAATTTATAATACATTTTTCCGAAGTTGAATTCGAGGCCTAGAACTTACTAGTTCAAGTGACGTATTCGCAAAATTACGACAATTACGTGGAACAAAAAGGTAGCTCTCCGAAAATACTGAGAAGCTGAGTTCATAATTAAAAAGAAAAAACCTTGGACAACTAAAAATTATCCGCTAAGCAACAAAGGCGATAAAAAAGAAGCACAGTAGGAATATTTGAAGTCAAATTCTTCTCGCAAGAGACCATTTGCTTCTCTACTTTTGAAATTACGGGCACTACTCCAAGTTCACTAGGGGGGTTTAATGGGAAGCCGTTAGTTTTTCGGATTCTGCCGATGACCGCCCAAATCGTTAACAAGGATGGCTAAGTCAGAACCCGCGGTTTGGCTGGAGCTTTATCCAGGGGCCGTATGCTCGTCTCTCCCGGCCGGGCGATGGGCGCCCATCGCCCGGCCGGGTTATGACGAATAGACACAACTCAGTGTGTCTATTCGCCATCACCCTACCGGGCGAAGGGCGCCCATCGCCCGGCCGGGAGAGGCGAGCATACAGCCCCAGGAAAATTACCGGATCGGACGTTATTTTTCTCGAAATCTTACCCATGGGAATTATTTGGGACACACTTCACGAATCTAATGTCGGTCTCCAGGATTTCGTCCGAGGACCACCCATATCGTTGATACAACCAACAATATGGGTGGTTCTGGTTCGAAACGGACACGGGACATCGGTTTAACCCTTCCCCAAATAACGCCTACTTGAGGCTTGAGAAAATTGTACGAAGAAATACCGCACACCATTAGAGTTTTAACGGTGAAAGGTGCCAGAATCTCTCGAAAGAAGAGAAGCGAAATTAGTCGTATAGTTAGATGAACATCCATATCAATTAAGAAGCTATGCATTGACAACAAACAGAAAAAAGCGAAATAGTATAAGTGAAAACAACGTACCGGTGCAATTGAGGAACGTATCTGGAGACACCGTTATATGCAGGAGTTTTCAAGAAATCAGTGAATTTCCATCCGAAATTTAGAGCTTTTGCAGAGGAATATACTGTTTTGATCCGGTCGACCCGCGGCAAAGCCGGCATGTCTGAAAATCGTCGATTATAAAGGTTCTCCAATTAATCAAATTATTAGTTTATCAGATTAACAATTAATCACACCAGAAACTTACTGTTAGAGTGCTACGCGTACAGCAGCTATGTACCAAGGAGAGGAAAGCTGTTTACAGAAGAAAAACGCGAAAGTAAATGTGAAATAAAGAGAAAATGTGATGTGCGCGTAATGTAGAGCGTGTTGGTTGCACGCACCTTTCGCTACGCTACAGTATCCGGAAAAACGCAGAGTGGCAGGCACCGTGAGCAGTTCAGAGCATTATTTTGGCTGATCAAGACTCAGATTCATGATAGGCAAACTTGCCATGTTCCCCTGGACATACCCGATTGTCCCCCGACATACCTGATGACCACGATTTGCCCATGGACTGGTGTATATTCTGCATGTGTACCCATGATGTTACAGAAAACGTACAGATGTCACAGAAAATTGTATGGGTTTTTCCTTCCTTCCTGCCTCCCTTTTCCCTTTCCTCCTCTTTTCCCTGAAATCTGAAAATGAAATAACCAAAACAATTCCAAATTCGCGAACGCGGTTTTCTAACGCTTAGCAGGGTTTATTCAGTGTTTATTTGGGGTGTGTAAGATATCCAGCACACATCAGTGGCGCGGCGAGGCGGGGTACCCCAAAAATGTACGCATACCCTGATTCATCAAAGGGCTCTTGGGCTCATCCAGTTTTCTAGTGGTTCTTATTCCCTTAGTAGTGCTACGTCTTCGAACCCTTTTTGCTGTAGTGGAATGACTTGTTGCACTGTGATTTGGCACTGGATCAGTAGCTTTTCGTTCAACTCACCTACCTTTTGGTATTTTCAGGTAAATGTCTATATATAATATATTCTTCTTCCTCAAATCGTTATAACCGCTCGAAATCACCCCGAGGATTTGGTCGAGATCAGTCACTATCTCTCACCTACACCCATCAAACCAAAACCAAAATTTAAAATGCCAATTCGAAGAGAACACCCCCTGAACTTCACAGCCGACGCTTGGACGATTTCCCTTGACTGTAGACTGTTTTTGCGGTTTCTATACCAAAATGGAATTCTAGAACATGGACGTTATTTTCGAATTGCAGTCGAGAAAGAGCGGTTATTTATCAGGATTTCACAGCAAGTTACGGTGTATGAGGTTTTATCAGTTTGATTCTTCTGTCAGAATCGAGGAAGCACCATTGCTCATGAAAGGTGATGCGGGACGGTCGCTACGCTAACTGTGAGTGATTCTGCGGAAGCTAAGTCCTTTAGCGAATCAGAAATTGGGCCACCTCGGCACGTTTTTATGATTTTTTTCAGGGGCTACCTCCGCAGATCTACCCCGGACTTCGACAGTTCATTAGTGAGTTTTCATATCGGCTTCCGAACAGAAAAGCGAGCTTTTGCTTTGAACTGCCATGGAGCTGTGGGAAGCAGTCTGCGAAGAGTAGATGTCATGCATTCCGTCGTTGGTGAATCATTGGAGCTGAGACTGCTTCTCAGGCGTATTTTTATTATAAGTAAGCTTATGTGGCACAAATGACACGATTTTACGTTCAACCCACCGTAGTACTTTAGTACAAAGGTGTAATTTTAACCGCGAGTGTACATACATAGGAATAGCTTCTGTTGTATGTACTGATATATACTGATGTGTCTCCTGAGGATGTTTTTCTTCCAGAATTGTAAGAGTCACGGTGAGATCATATAGCTTGATAAAATTTCTCCCATGACCGAAGGGGTGGAAGGTTTGGTTGGACTGGGTATCGATAACTGGGGTGTGCGGTAGGAAATGGAACTCGACCGCACTATTCCACAATTCCTCTTACAATTAGAATACTCCGGCACTATCCGCCAGTTATACACATGGGGACATATTTAGACCTACATCACTGTACAAGTGAACCATACAGGGTTAAATGAAGGCAAAAAAGGAAAACAGCAGGAAGAGTAAAGGATATGACACAACATTACAGAGAAAACACGACGATGACGAACTGGCGAAAGTGGGCATCCGGAATGTTTTAAATGTTGGAAAACTGGCGGCGAGGGGTTGACGAATATGAGGGTTTTCTGAAAGTCAGGTAAAGGTAAAGGTGGTGGCGTCCCCAAGGGTCCGCAATCCCGGAGGAATGGAAGGCTTGGTTAGCCCGGGCGAGGATCAACCGACCATGCGGGTGTCAGCAGCGCTGCTTAGCACTGCACCACGCGCACCCTTCCAGGAAATTTAATTCTGAAATTTATTGACACCGAAAGTAAGAAAGTAGAAAGAGAAAAGCAATTGGTGGTGAACAGTCTCCTAGGACGCGCCATGCATTCGTAAGAATCGTAGTGAATGCGTATTTGGTCTATGTGTGCAATAACTTTCAGGACCAGCCGCCATATCAGCTTAGTGCCGTCTTCTCCCGAGAAAAGTCTGGTATCAATTTATCTCGATGAGAGGTATAATACTCGATTGGCTCGGGCCAGAATTGATCTATCGATCGTTCCGGCTTCAGTAGCTCCTCTAACCACGGCGCCACGCGACCCCTCAAGGGACCACCTAGAATTCTCCAGGGCTCGGATTCATGAATAGTGTACGGGAAATAAACCCAGCGAAATGGCGCTCAAAACCACGTTCATAAATTATAGTAGCGGGTATAATTCAGAGATTCGAAGACGTCTAGCTAGTAAGATATGAACCCCCAAATTAACCATGAACGAACTTAGCTGCGTAGGTTGATTTATTTTCTAGTGTTTATTTATTGCGCAAAGACGTGCGCAAGAAGAAGTGTGTGGTTGCAAAAAGGTAGACAACGACTTGAATCGAATTGAGGTGAGTAGTAACGATTTGCGCGCAGTTAGGATATATCTGGAGCTAACTCCGGTATACCGTGCTCCCAACTGGGTAAAAATATCCGATTGGCACGCGTCTCTGAAGCTAACAAATCTAACAGCTCGCTGCCGAGACGAAGAACAGTCTGCAACCTTGTCGCCAAACCCTGTTCTTATAAATTTCAGCTCACGGCACAGTTGGGAGCGACAGGAGGACTACGATTACGAGGAAGAGAGGGTTGTTCTAACCTGGGCCAGCATACCGGCGCTACTGATAATTGTTGCCGCCCTGGGTTTTCTTGTTGTTTATCTGTACGACAGGACAAGAAGGATGCGATTAGAACAATTAGCTGACCTCGAATACGGATTCGAATCCATATTAGGAATACCGGTTAGTTTTTCTTTTTGTTGCCTTTAAAATAATATTATAGTGTTGATATGCCCGCCTCAACTCAATGGTTTCAGATGAGTGAACGATCAAGCTCAAAATCGGTAAGAGTTAGCAGGAAGTATAATAGGATTTGATGTTGTAATGGTGGTGCTAGGTCCATTGCAAAAATCGCATCTCAGGCGGGATTCGAACCCGCGTCTCGCGCCTGGCCGGGGCTGTGCATTAACTGTAATACTGCGCTACTGAGATGGCGGCTCTCCTCCCCAAGTGCGGCGGTCATTTGCGCTCCCCGTAGCACCTTCCTTAAGCACATAGGCTTTTAATTCCAGCACTCGTCCGTAATAACAGTTTGAGCCGGCGAGCCGGATTCGGCATTGCAATAGTTGAGCTGAAAGCATTTTTAAGATTATTATGATGATTATAATAGGATTGGCTTGCTAAATATGATTTTGTCGATCTTGAAGAATATTCTGAAACATTACTAACAGATCATGAAATCCATGACAACCTTTCACCTGATCAAAGATCGTACTAACAAGGTGGTTAAATCGGAGCTTCCTCACCTGCACCCTTCCTTTTCTACAAGCACGTTTCTATCGGAGGACGTCCATTTGCCGACCGTAATCCGCCGTTATTGAGCACGCGACAGGCGCCTCGCCCCGACTTTGCGTCAATGCGCCCCTTAGCGCAAACTCGGTGTAAATTCGGTCAGTGGGCCTAGCAAAAGACCTTTGCGGGTTTGCATAAGGGCTAAAATCGTCACGATAACATGGCTATTTTATAGTTCTTGGAGGAGAACGTATATAAAATGTAAAAAATGTCAAGGGTATAACTTTGTTATTCACGAAAAAAAAATCAACTGACGGCGGATTACGGTAGACAAATGGACGCCTTCCGATAGAATCGTTTCTTATTCTTTTCTCGTTCTATTCTTTGTGTTTTGTTTCATTCACCGTACCTTCATAAGGTAGGATATCCTTAGAAAGTGACGCAGAGGTAGGTGGCGCTTGTGACGCGCCCACGGTCCAGCCTTGGCCCAAACTACCTAGGCCTTCCATCCCTTCTGGGGCTGTATATTGGTACCAGACCTAGGAAGGCGAGGACGCTGAGTTGAACAGCATCTGCCTCTCCAGTAGCTGTATATTCCCCCCCCCCCCACCATATCTCTATGATTTTCAAGGGAAGCCGAGAGCGAGGCGAGGCGCCTCTGAAGCCTAAGGGCCGATTCAGAGTGTTGCTGCATGATTTTGCAGCAGCAGAGGGGCGGAGCGTCGTTCCGTTCGGGACCGCCGCGTTGCTGCAGTGCGTTGCTGCAGTTTTCTGCAGCAACGCACAGCAGCAGCTCGGTCGGTTTTGACATGTTTGACATGTGAACTCTTCAGAGTCGATCATTCATTCAAGTCCGCAGCCACAACCTCTTCTGCAGCACTACAGCAGCTGCAGCATTCCGGTGGGAATTCTCTGCTGCAGCTGCTGCAGAGACTCTGAACCCCCCCCCCTTGCTGCAGAGTGCTGCATGCAGCTGCTGCAGTGCTGCATTTCCTATTCTTCAGCATTGCTGCAGCTGCATGCAGCAACACTCTGAATCGGCCTTAACACTTACAATTACGCAGTGTTCTTTAAACTTGTCATTTATAATTTTTGAGCAATATTTGCACTCAAGCGGGGCTCCACTACGGCTTCTTGTTTGCAAATAACCATTTTTAAACTTCGAAAGTTTTTGATGCTTCCAATATGCTTTCCAAATTTGCCTCTTCAACAAAACGTTTATTCAACTCAATTATTCAAATTAGGTAGTTGACAAGGTATAACGTCAAAACCTTCTGTACACATGAGGTAGTGTTTCGAAATGGTGTTGGGGTTCGTTCTGTTCGAATGGAGAGTGATGTATGGGCCGCTGATAAACTGCTTTCCGTATTTGCTCCAGTGAAACGTACAAAGAATGATTCAGTGCTATTTTGTTCTCAAAAATTCTGTTGAACAAGAGGCAATTCACATTGCTCGTCCTTGCTTGTCATGCAAAACTACTTCTAATGATGCTTTCAGCTTTCTGCAAGTGGAGAAAAAATAGCAAAGAAGCCGGTGTTCGCACGTCACAGGCCATCGTCAGGGAAGAGATTCCCCAAGGCAGGAGTGAATCCACGTACCACCACAGACCTATCGTCATCAACTCAAAGCCATAGTGCTGCAGAAGTAGGAAAAGTGGCCCGAATCTCACACGTTTCCGATTCGGCCGAAATCCTCAACCACATAGGAGCGCTCGGTCCCAAATACCGAAGCACAGATCATTCTTCTGATTCTGGAACAACTCTGTCGAAATCGATGGCTTACTCCAACAAGAGCCGTACGTCGTCGATCACCCACCCTGGCACTTTTTCAAAGATGCTCTCCGGAGAATCCGGTATGTCTGGAAGTGCTGAGAAGCCGATCAAGTCGTTGGTCAGGCGAAATTCCAAAGAGAGGTCCAAGTCTTCCAACAGGAACAAAAGACGAAGGAAGACACTCAAGAGGCAGTGATAAAGAAGCGTCGAGAGAGAAAGAGGCTATAGCAAGAATAGCATGTTATTATGTAACTCATTCTGAACTAAAACATATCATATTAAATGAAGTTTTGCAAAGATTACATTATCGAATTTTACTCAGAATTCCTTTCCCCTGGTACAGACAAACAGATGGGTACTTTCAGTCCCCAACAGCTACTGTTTATGAATTCCTGACCTTATAATTCTCAATGAAATCTCAAGCCCCCTCACCTTGAAACTTGTCTATGTCGGAGATAATTTTTGTCTTTCAAAGTCATTAAATGTAACTTCTGTCGAAACGGCTTGACGCGGCGACCTTCTCACCGCTTGCGCATTACAAGGTAATTTAGAGAGGTCAATCCAACGTCTCTTCACACATCAATTCACATACGCTCTAACTGGTTCAGATAATTAGCCCATTTAGATGTCTCCTGTTGTGTCTCATTAATTCAATAATTAAAAATAATTTTTCTTCCCATTATCTGTGATTTTTTCCAATAATTGTTTGTTTTGTTGGATACCAGCCGTTCATCAGCCTATCGGCCGCCGAACGTTTGTTCGCGTGCTTCGCTCCTCATACTTGATAACTAGAGCCAGGCTGATTGTCTCGATCGGGATCACCTACGGAAATCCTCTGTAACCAGCCACCCAAGAGCATTAATTCATCGACGCCTCCACCTACCATTGTTCGGAAAAATATTCCCTCAAACCAATGTGTCAGTAGATGATTTTTTGTACAGATTCACATAATTTAATAATTAAACATAATTTTTCTTTCCATTATCTAGATTTTTTCCAATGTTTGTCTGGTCTGGTTTGTCTTGTTGGATACCAGCCGTTCATCGGCTGGTATACAGCAAGGCAAACCATTATCTTGTTGAAGGTTTTTTTTTGTTTTTTTCGTCTTTAGTCCTTTACTAGTAGAGTTGCTGTTGTTTGAATTTTAGTTTTTTATGCCTGGGTTTTTCTACACGTGTGGAAACATACGTGTCTACAATAAATAAATAAATCTTCTTGAGGGAAGGTTATCGGTATTCAACTACATTTGGCGGATAACTATCCGGTGTGGAAAGTGGCTCAGCGATCGACTTGTTTGTCGAGTTTGGCTGGATGACTTTAGACCATCCATAAAGACAGTACTCTGTAGGAAACAATCTACGAAGTTTTCCGCGGTGAATATTACCTTCGTACCACTCCCTACGGAACAAACGTTTTCCCTCAAACCCGTGTGCCCGCAACTGATCTTTATGGGACCACCCGCGAAGAAAACGTTCTGTACCCAAGGAGTTCAAGAAGTTCACCTCGGCTGATAGAATATCCCCTTGGTATAAGTCCCTAAGAATGTGATTATGTTTGCGTAGAGCTGTTGCACATGAAAGGCATCCCCCGTTGACCGGGGACTGAACACCGGGCGGAGATCTGTTGGGTTTCGTTCACATTATATATAGTAAGAATGGAGTCTTCCTTTTTTTACCGCTTTAGTTTTACCGTCACATTCTGATAATGTATAGAGTGCAGCGCACTAAAAAACTAAAACTCGGGTGTTACTCCCTATTTTTGTAATAAGATAGCATGAGCAAATACATCGCAACATTTGCTACAAGAAGATTTTCGGAGAAGGTCTGAATTTTTAGATCCGTTCACTGGCAATAATGAGCAACAGTAAAACAACTCTTCGCTTAGTGTCACAGTTTTCTCAATGCTAAATGGGTTTGAGTTGCCCTTGGGTGATCTAATGGTGTGCTGTATTCTTGACAATATAAAACTGATTATTTTTGTATTATTCCATACATGAAAGACAAATGTAGAAAAAACCGACAGTAAATCTGCACTTTGGACGATTGGGATTTGGCAATAGCTCTGGTAAATGGTCCATTGAACAAACAATGCATGCAAATGAGCCAAACACGAAACGAGGAATTTTTTAATGAAAAATACGTTCAGAAGCATATAGTAGAGCGCTATTAGTGGGACAAAGTTGAAAGAATGATAGTTATGTAAATCCAGCAAATTCCTGATGTACCGTAGTCATTCTTCAGCTTACAACCTTTTCCGATTTCAACAAAATGAACTGGTTTGGCTTGAGAAGTCAACATAGAAACTTCATGAATGCTTCAAAGGCTAAATTACCAACAAGTTATGGAATATGGCCAATAGAGTAATTCAAAGATTAATTATAAAAACAAAATTTGAGCAAAAGCAAGTAAAACACAGATTTGAAGTAAAACTATTTCAAGTAGATTTTTCTTAGCTTTTTTTTTCATAAAATTGTCACCAATTTTAGACAAGCGTAGTATGGTATGTAGTTATTCTGAACCAAAATAAAACCATATGGTAAGAGCATATTTTGTCAGTTCGCGGTGAGGGATCGCCTTAGGCAATTTTGGCATGGTATAATTATTATATAGTTCGGTAGTCGGAGTTTAATTAATCACTAGAAAGAGCCAATGCTAATCGTCAAAGGTATAAACGAAAAAAGAATAATATAAATGAAAGCAACGATGTGGAATGTTCTAGAAGAAAATGACGAGATTCGAACGCAGGCAACAACAGCTCTGTCTCTCAGGCTAGCTGATGGTGTAGTCGGTGTTAATGGCAGGAGCTCGAGCGTCCTGGAACAGCGTTTTCAGCTGTCGAACACTCCAGTTGATCTCCAACGAATCCATGCCGACGCATGGATCACCACGGCGACCTCCGCTCTTCACCGATGCCGCCCTGAACAATTCTATTTTTATGTATTACTATAATTTATAATTTCAAATATTCCATTATAATTTTATTTTATTTCTCCACGTCCTCTCTTCTTGAAGCCCGGCACGATGTTACAAAATCCGTATGCTGCTTTGTCGAACGTGGTTAGTATGGTGGTCAATTTTTATGGATTTCAAATTTGATCCTTCACACTAACCTCGTTCGGTACAGCAGCATACGAATTTTATTTTATTTGTTTATTTACTACACAAAATATAGAAAACGGACGGTTTCGACGCACAAAACAGCCGCTGCCGTCGTTTCACGTCCGGTACTTTACGTTGTTCAAGATAATCGTAAGAAAGAAGAGTGAGATGCATTAAACAGTGCACCGAAGAGTCAAAAGTACAATACGACATATGCATTAAACGGTACCTCTACCGTTAGAAAGTTAGAAATAAAATCAGGAACAATGCAAGAATAGAAATCGAACGTTCGAATATTCATTCGAGCACAACTATAGTTAGAAAGTTAGAAATAAAATCAGGAACAATGCAAGAATAGAAATGCTAAGAACTTTAAACTTTGAAGGTAAGGTTCATACCTTTCCCTTTGCAGATTGATCGACGGCTTTTCACTTCGTTGCGATTCTGACCGCACGAGCTCACCACGTTTCAATGCCGGTGAATCTCTCCGGAATACCTCATCTACAATAATTAATACAGCTATGTTAATGACTCAAAACAAGGTGAATGCATCACAAACCCGTTGGCGGTTCGATACAGTAGGACGAGAATCTCTCGGTGATAATCTGTTGATCGGCGTACTTGTGCGGATCGGATCGATGTGGTGGGAACTCTGGCGCTTTGTAGAGCGGAATGTAAAGGTCTTCATGCGAGACGCGGTTCTCCACTGATCGCCGGTAGATCATCGGCGAGGCTTCGGACTCGTAGAACTTTTTCGAGAGTCGTGGAGAGTCTGCGACTTCGACGAAAGAGTTCCGAAATCGAACCGTCTCGTCGGGAGCTACGAACGATCTTCTGGAGAGGCGCGGAGAGCTATCGACGTTCATCTGTTTGTCGCGAAGGCTTTGCAGTCGTTCTGAAACATTTCAGCTATAAAGTAGGATCATAAACTTTTTTCATCTTGAAACCTAAGCATAGGTGTCGATGAGCGTCCCTACGCTGCATATTCCTGTACTCCTGATGACCATCGAGGTTGTTAGATAAAACACTTTATTAAGGAGTCCTTCAGGTAAACCAAAGTAGAACAGTAACAAGGGGGTGAGGGTATTTTCTCTACATGTGCACCCTTTGCTGCAATGCTGCTGGGAAACTGTAATTTTCGTGTGGGGACCAGCAACGACGCTTGGCACTGCTGATTTGTGAGCTGCAGGTCGTCATTCTTCACCCTTAAGCCCCTCTCACACTTGAGCTGCGCAGTAACGCGGTATTCGGTCTCTGATTTCTCTGCGAGAACCACCCACTATGCACTAAACATTTTTTTTGATCAACGATAATCCAGTGGACGGCCGAAAAAAGCGCGCAACTATTGCAGAAATACGCGCACCCACTTTTTTCTGCTCTGCATACTTTGGTTTACTGCCGCAGTTGAGTCTAAAGGGCCCCTTACTTCTTTACTGTCGCAGTAGAGTGTGGAGGGGTTTTAATGCGGCTCAAATATAGTTCCACCTAACCATCACTTGAAATGACTTGCACTCATTCAAGCTCTTATCATAGTTATGCCGTCTAAAACTGATCTAGATAACTGGTATGATGCACATAGGAAGAGGCGTTAGATCCACTAGAAAATTATGCCAAAAACGGAATGAAACTGGAAGAAATGACATACAGCATGAACCACTGGGCAACATGAACGATTGGGCAACTGACCAGTTATAGTTCGCAGGATAGGCTCTTGAGACGGAGGATCCGCCGTAAACGGATGAACGTGCACAGTGGGTTTTTGCGGTTCGTCTTTGGAGACGGAGGTCCGAGCGGTTTGACACTCAACGACTGCAGTCTCTTTCGTAGCCGGTACAGAACCAGTTGTAGTGGTGGCAACCTATCAAAGCAATCATTCATCTAAGTGATAAGAATGGTAGAAAAGTGAAAATGTATCCGTTCAGCAGCTGAAAGTTATGCTGTGTAATAGAAAGGTTTTTGTGATCTAAATTACTGCACAAAAGTCGTATTTGTTCGTAGGCTACGGAAGTTCCGTATGAGAGATTCCCCTCAGAGCATACTCATACTTCGCGACAGTTGCGCAACAAAGCAGCCTGACTGTTGAATCACTATTGGGTCGAACTTATTGTTAGGCTATTTCTAAGTCATGATGTGCATCTCAAGTTATAAAATGATTTTTTCTAAATAAATTTAATGATTTTTATTTTTAATTACAAAAAATCTTTAACAACGGAACACTATTTTACCTGCGTTGCGAGGACAGCAGAGGAGCCACGAAATGCAGGAAATCGCGACTCACGATCGCCGATTTGTGGCAGACCACAGTCGGACGTCTGGGTCGCCTCCTCTCGCGATTCCTTTCGCGATGGTGGTTCCTCCTGAAGCAGAGAATTATAAACTTATTCAGATTCAGATCTTCTGTGAGATCATATCTCAATGAAAAACGGCGAAAATATATCCAACCACTGTTTTTTCGTCCCTTGGGCGGTCGACTTTGGTTTCCAGTCGCGTATCGTGCTTGAACAGCTCACTGCTGCGCTGCTGAACCTGTTCCTGCTGGAAAACATGTCATCATAATTAATTATATTTGATTAGGTAACCTGGTCAATTGTCCAATTTGGAGGATATTATTAAATACTAATGTTGGTATCTCTATGGAGTTTATTGTGGAAAATATTAAACATTCAGGTAAGTTACTCCAGGTTAGTTATTTCAATTAGTAGAGCCATGTTTTAAAGACATTCCTTGCTGATAAGTCTCGGCGATGCCCTATCCTGCTAATAAATACGCGAAACCACGATGTCTGCTTGTCAACTCTTTGGGCCACGAAACCGACTGTTTCGACCTATTTCATCAGTTCCTCGCCGTCTTGTGCTGCATACTTCTTGTTCTTCGTTTTATTTGTTATTATGAATGTTATATTTATGTTTCCTTCTATTCATTTGTTTATTTAAAAACGTCCGACGTGGTTTGGAAAAACGTTCAATAAACTGAAAAACGTCCGACGTATTTGAAATACGTCCGACGATGCATTTTGGTGTCCATTCCAAAGTTTTTTTTTTATTAGAAGAACTCCAATAACCCCGTGTTTCGATGCTCTGTAGATGGAATGGAGACAAAATCTGGGATTCGTTATTTGGATCTCGTTTATACAAATCTAACGTTTATTTGGCAAAATCGAAGAATACATAAACAAGTATTAGTAGAATGAAAATTAGTCGATTTCTACTGGACAAGATGGTGTAGCAGATGAACTTGCTTCGTTTACAACAAACCGAAAAAGCCTCTGACCTTTCGCTGAAAGTGAATCCGCTTCAAGCACGGCGACCTTGGCGTGTCGGACTGTTTTCGTTCGTCCACTTTCTGGTTCGGCAGAGACGTTCGTTCGATTGGAACTTCCTGAAAATGTTTTCGCATCAATCGCCATCAACAACGACTTTGTTAAAATTAATTTTACTCCTTTGTTGGCATCATTTTGCTGGCGTAAAGTCTCTGAACGAAACGACGCTCGGGAGAGCGGTCGTCGAAGAATTTCAGCGGACTCGTCGTCAGAATCGGAGAACGACAAGACCTGAAATTTTAGAAGAGCAGTAAATTCAATTGTTAGCGTATTTATAGTAGTCACTTTTTCTGTTGAAACTCTGATGAGCTTGCCTGATCGAGTTCTCCAGGCTTTAACTTCCGTGGTAAATTGGGGTCAGACTTGCCTTCTTCTTCTTCTTCTTCTTCTTCTTCTTTAGCGTTTGTCCCGCTTTGAAGCAGGGTCCGCTTTACCAATCCTCTGACGCCATACCGCTCTATCCCGCGCGTGGTCTGGATGAATTCTTTCTGCCTTCAGGTCTGCGTGTATCGTATCCAGCCAGCGCTGCTTCGGGCGTCCTCTCGGTCTTGTACCTTGTATGTCGAGACCGAGTCCAATCTTGCATACCGTGTCGTCACTTGCTCGGAGCACATGCCCGTACCACCTCAGACGGGACTCGCGAAGTTTGTCGGGTATTGGAGCCACCCCAAACCTTTCCCTTATCTCAACGTTAGTCTTACGATCAAGTCGTGTTACGCCTGCCATCCACCTCAGCATTTTCATTTCCATCACGCTGAGGCGGCGCTCGACTTCTTTGGTGGCAGGCCAGCACTCAGCTCCGTACAGAGCAACCGGCCGCACAACTGTCCGGTAGATCTTCGACTTCAATCGTTCCGGTATTTTTCTGTCGCAAAGTACGCCGGTGGACGCACGCCACTTCGTCCAAGCGCTGCTTACTCGAGCGCTCACTTCGCTGCTGAGGTCTCCATCGCAGGCTATCGTTGAACCAAGATATTTGAAGGTGCTGACCCTCACAAGTTCTGTTCCTTCAATCGCAATTGTACCAGGGTCATTCACCTCGGTCGAAAGGTACTCCGTCTTCCTTACATTGAGGCGAAGACCGAACTGCGCCAGTCGATCACTCCACGCTTGCACTAGCACTTCGAGCTCATTCTTGTCGTTGGACGCAAGCATTACATCGTCTGCATAAAGCAAAGTCCATGGGACAGGTCTCTGCAGATCCTTCGTCACGGCATCCATAACAACAATGAAGAGGAGAGGAGAGAGTGGTGATCCTTGGTGGACTCCAACCGAGATTGGAAATTCTGCTGAAATCCCAGCAGCTGCCCGAACTCTGCTCCTCGGGTCGGTATACAATATCCGTACCCAATTTATAAGCTCTTCAGGAACGAGCTGTTTCCGTAGTGCGTACCAGATCACCTCATGCGGCACGCGGTCAAATGCCTTTTCTAGGTCCAGGAAGGCAAGATGCAGAGGTCTTTGCCTCTCCCTGTGCTTCTCTATTAGAACTCGAGCCGCATGGATGGCATCGGTGGTGCTACAGTTGGCAACAAAGCCGCACTGATTCACGGATAATTCAACGATGTCTCGGATTCGTCTGTCAATTATACGCTCAAACACTTTCATAGTGTGAGAAAGCAGACGAATTGGTCTATAAGTGAGACAGTCCGCTGGACTACCCTTCTTCTTCCAGATCGGAATCGTCGTGCTTGACTGCCAATCGGTGGGCATCTTCCTTTCCGCTATGATCTGGTTGAAAAACGTAGCGAGCCAGTTGGCGGAATCCCAATGGCGTGACTTCCACAGTTCTGCGGCCACGTCGTCCGGTCCCGTTGCCTTACCAGGCTTCATCTTCCTCAGCGCCAGCACCACCTCTTCAGCCGAGATGGGCAAGATTGGACCAGCTATAGGTTCAGCGTGAGGAAGCGGGGGATGAGGAAATTCTTCCGTGGAGATCTTCTCAAAATAATCACGCCATCGTTCCATGACCTTCTTAGTATCCATTAGCAACTGGCCGTGCTCGTCATTAACACCGTGGAACTTCTCGACATCTTCGGACTGCCGCTGTCGAGTCCTCGCAAGTTTGTAAATAAGCCGTTCACCGTCGCGCGTTTCGAGTCTTCTGCTAACTTCATCGCAGTGAGCAGCTTTTGCTATGGCCACGGCCTTCTTAGCTGCTCTCCTAGCTTCCCGGTACGCGGACCAGTTTGCGGCTGTTTTATTGCAGAGGAAGACGTTGTAGAGGCGTTTCTTCGCCCGAACCTTTTCCTTGACTTCTTCCGTCCAGAGCCACGTCTGTCTGTCAATCATACGTCGACCTGGCTTGGTCACTCCTAGTTGGGACCGTGCAGCTTCGTAGACCACGGTTTTCATATCCTGCCACGTGCCGTCGACATCCACAATCGGGGGCATCCGTATTCCACCGATAACTTCGGCTTCCTTTTCCTTAAGACGCCACCACTTGATGCGCTCATGTCCACACCGCTCGATCCTCATTTGCTTTGGCGGAGTGAATTTCATCGTGCAGATCAAAGGCCGATGTTGCGTAGACACCGTCTCGTAAGGCACTACCTTTGCATCGCTGACAAACTTAGCATCGCGACGTCTTACGAGCACGTAATCGATCTGCGACCTCGCATTTCCGCTGTAGAACGAGATCAAGTGTGACGGACGCTTACGGAATGTCGTGTTCGTGATGACAAGATCGTGCGAGCATGCATACTCGAGAATGCGCTCGCCATCTTCGTTCCGTGTTCCGTATCCAAAACCACCATGGCACTTGTATCCATCTTTTCTTGCGCCGACATGACCATTCAGATCTCCTGCGACAACAATCATTTCTTCTTGAGGTATCTCGGCTGTTTTTTCATGGAGCAGTGTCCAGAACTCCTCCTTCACCTGCTCGGAGCAGCCTGTCTGCGGGGCATACGCAGTAAAGAAATGAAGTCGTTCATTTTCCGTGATCACCATGATCTTCATAAGACGGTCGCTGAAGCGTTTCACCTCCGAAATGGAATCACGAAAACGCTCGGATACGGCAATGCCGACGCCATTTGTGGTCTTGGGGCTGCCAAAGTACAAAACTTTAAAGCCACGACCGATGTCTCTTGACTTACTGCCAGACCACCTCGTCTCTTGCAACGCGCACAGGTCAATTCTACGATGCTCCAGAGCGGCGGCTAACTCGCTCGAGCGACCTGTTAGTGTACCGACATTCAGCGTTGCAACACGAGTCTTGACGTTGTTCTTGCATTTTCGGGCTGGCTTGCTTGGCCCTCGAGGTTGTCTTTCCTGCTTCGAGACAACTTCGTTCAGACACTCGTGGACTAGCTTGGTTACCCCTCGACGCCGTCCTTGCATCGAGGACCCTCGCATACTTTCACCACTCACCGGGCTCCGTGAGTGGGCGTCGGTTCCCGCGGACGCCGTAGCTTTCACATCAATTTTTCGCGTCATCATGCCATTTGATGTGACATGTTTCTCCATCGGCCGGCCTGTCACCAGGGCCTGTCGCCGGAACTCGATGGTCCGCGATCAGCTCACCCCAAGCTACTTGGGGAGTTCCCAGTGGCACCAACGTGGAGGAGCGGACCTCGCCACCGGGGTCAGACTTGCCTGGGAAGGTAAAAACGCGGACGTGGTGTAGGCGCTGCTCCGCAAGCTATTTTGAAGGCCAAATACACGTGCCTCTATGATTTCCAATCGAGCACAAACGCATGGTGCGTCTTTAGAGGATATTATATCATTTGCCGACCCCTTTACTCTTACATTTTACCTCATTCCAACCCTGATCAGTGGGAAATTCATAGCCGCAATCTTCTTCTTCAATTTTCCACTTCTTCAGTCATTGACAATTGATTCTCACAAAAATCAGATCTCTGCTCAGTCTAGCAATTTCATGGAATGATGTGACGATAGAAAGACTCACCCCATCATTCTCGTGTATCACTTCCAAGAACCTTGTCGGGCGATCAGATGGCAAATCGTCTCTCAAGTCGCTCAGTGAAGGCGACGGTTCTGGAGTAAACACTAACTTGATTAAGAGAGATTCGAGGGATAATTTATCAAAGGGTATAGTAGCTATAACCTATTCATTATTTGGATTATTTCTGACAAATACAGAAGATGACGGAGAAGTCGACGATCCTTCGGATGAACAACATAAACATAAAATAAGTATAAGTACAGGTAGAGGTGTAGGTATAGTATAGTATGTATAAGGACGAAGTTGGAAAATATTCACTTTTCTGTTGTCTTATTGATTAACCTTCGCCCTTCTGTCGAATAAATCTAAGTGTGCAATTTTTTCTGGAATCTTTATCTTCATCTCCATTTTGTTTTTGAGACTCCTTTTTCGCTCGAGAAAAATGCATAAACCCTTGATTCACTCCTTTCTAGATGCACAAATTCTCAGGGTTAATCACAAAGGTTAATTTAGGGGCTCAGGGTTAACTGGAACTAGTAAAACACACCTGCATCCACTTCCTCGATGATGGGCGTTCGCTGAGAGCCTTCGTCATCCGAACAGGTTGGCACTGGACTGCACAGGTGATTTGCATTGTGGTCAACCTAGGCGGGAAGAATCTTGTAAAATCGTATCAATTTTAAAAAATTTATAATAAATTCAAAGCAAAAATCTAGATTCAACACACTCAGAAAAAAAGTTCCGAGATTCAAAAGACATTATGGATGAAAATACTCTTTCTCGCCTAAGAGTACCTTCGAATCAAAACCTAGCTATTGAAGATCACCGTAAATTGAATAATTGAGAGAAGAGAGCTTTTTTCTAAGAGAGGACCTATTTCATTCTTTTCTCATTCTTTTCTTTTTCATCTTATCGGAAATACCTATAAAAAAGCGACATCTTACCGGATTTAAGATCGAGAACATGTTGTCAGAGTTGAATCCTGGCGGCATCACTTCGGAAGCGTTCAGAATCAGAAACTCGACGAGTAGAGGTATCTTCTTGCCACCCTCGAGTGGATCACAGGATTGCGCTGAAAAATCAATATTAAAAAATAAAATGGCTTCTATATTTATAGTGAAGGAAACAAAAAGTCAAGGCTGTCAAGGTTTTTAGAAAAGTTGGTCTTTCTGAAATTCCAAAGATAAAGAACACCTTCGATTTGAGGTGATAAGTCATTTGATAGCTGAGGTTAGGTAGGCTTGCTTTTTAAATGTGTGTGCTTTATCTCCTCAGCAGTGACTGTGATCTTTTCGCTAATCAGCTATAATACTTGTACCACATGTCTCAATTGGGCTAGCGTGGTGCAATGGTAAGAGGCGCTACTGATACCCACACGGTCGAGGATCGATCTACGCTCGGGCTAACCAAGCCTTCCATCCCCCGATGTCGGGTAAATCGGCGGCGCGTCTTTATTGGCCAAATACGCATTCACCGTAAATCTATACGATTCTGAATGGAACACGACTCCTTTACCCTTACCTTTACTTTTACATGTCCCAATATGCAGTTAAATAAGGTGTCCGATTCAGGTCTGTGTCCCCTGTGATTCGCGGCAATTTCAGTTTAGCCGCGAATTCGACGACGGATGGTCCGTCCCGAGGAGGAGATTATGGTGTCAGTGGTGACCCAGATATTCACCGAGCGCGTTGTTGTTTACCTGGCGTGCACTTGTCCGAGCATGAAAACGAACAGCAACGAGTGATAATGAGGTCGTTATCAGGTGGCCGGTGATAAACAACCACCACTACCCTTATCACTGCCACCACCACCACCGACGGATAATGATAATCCACGCTCACTGCTCTAGCCGATGATAATACGCGGTGATAGCCGTCGACGCGGATTACAACCGCGTCATTTGGACAGGACCGTATATACCATTTTCACTTTAGATTGGACACTTTTTTCGAACGTTTTTCAAACCAAATTGGACACTTCTCAAGCCACTTTGGCTTGAAAAACGTCCGACGTGGTTTGAAAAACGTCCAAATCAAAGTGAAAATGGTATATATTGACGAGAATCGGATCCATTCAGAAAAAGGACAAATTTCTGTAGCTATTTGTTGGTAAACTGAGGGTGCGGCAGTGAGATTTACTATCATCCTCCTCACAGTCAGGCGATCGATCTTTGCCTAGGCCAGTCAAGATTCATCTTCCCGAGATTGGCTGAATTGGTGCCAGACTAGTCCGGAGCGATGAGGTCACAGTCATGAGCAGCTTGCCGCCCCATCTCACATTATTGTGTAGGCCAAATTTGCTTTCACAATACGATTCTAAACGGAAAAAGCGCAAGGGGAGGAAATGATTATCGACGATCACTTTATCACTTAACTTTAAGGCTGGGTTGCAGATTCATTTGAATCCAGGTAACCAGGGGCTTCACGCTTTCTCCTCGCAGACTACAATCCTAAGACAATTCGCTTCTTCTATATCTCTAATTGTAGTGCTATTATTGAAAACGTCTAAGAATCCAATTTATGGCGTCAACTACTGTGCCGCGTCCTCTGCGTCTCTGGCTTTTTCTTTGATGTGTCATTTCGGCTTGAAGTATAGATGGACAGACTGTACAACAGCAAACTTGGTAAAATTTTGTCATGTCGACAACGACCGATGCGCTATCGGATAGCTCCGATCAACCCTTAAAATCAATGCAGCTGGTTTCCCCTAGTGATTTAGGCTATTCGCCTTCCCCTATCCTTCCATTTCCTTTTACCGGTATTCCTCTTTCAACGCTGATCAGTTTTTTCAAAATTACGGTACCCTTGTGAAGAATTTCAGGGCAAAAACTTGACCAAGACTCACCGGTGCATTCCAGGAAACTGGGCGCAAGACAGACGGACAGCGCTGATGCCGTCATCTTCGACGTGGGCGAGTTGGCGATTTTGTTCAAAAGTTTGAGCACGTTCGCCAGAAGCACGGAGTGAGCTTTCGGCAACAGACCGAGAAGGGTTCTGCACGCGTTTTCCTAAAACTCCATCTTCTGTGAGAGCTCGAAGAGCGAGTTTCTTCCTCGAAATCCTCACCTTCTTCTCCTGATCCGATTCGTCGACAACTTCATTGATCCACAGATCGTAGTTACCGCTGAGAAGGATTTTGCCAGGGATACTTCGGAGATAGTCCTAAGCACATCAGAATTAGACAAAGAAGACGACGATTATGGTTTGGTTTTTACCTTGAGGACGGAAGCGAGCACATGTGTGCCGTACTTTTTGTAGTCCGGGACCAAGCCGCGTTCCATTTCTGATCTGCATTCCCTCAAGGTGCTCTGCTTTGGGGATTTCCTGAAAAAGTATTCATCTTTCTTTTGAATCGATTCGAGACTGCTCTCACTGATCCCTGCATATTCAAGTATTAAGGGGTTTTTGACGTCAAGCTACTTTCCGGCTTATACAGTTGGGGTTCTACTATGAAAACGATCGCGTTGGTGCATAAAGGGATTTAATCCTCAGCGGAGAGAAGGACACAACTACGCAGAGGTCATAGTCAAGGTGAGAGACCTGAGAATTACTCGACCCTTTCGCAGAGGAAACCTCCAACTGATGAGATCGAGGGGCAGATGTTCCGCAACCGTCCGAGCACTGGTAAAGTGTGAACTAGAGACCAAATCATCAAAGAAACTATAATGAAGACAAAAGTAAAAAACGGAAGAACGGATATACTGTATGAGCTTAGTTCAATTTTGGCTTATTTTTGTACTAACAACTTGTCAAAGAAAGAGATTCATTAATGTTGTATCATTCCTCACCCTAGGAATATTATCGGTCTTTTTTGAGTGCAAAGAAAAATAAAAGTTTTCAGTTAGCTTTTCAGTTAGCTTTCTCGCTGACTAGAGTTTCTCTTGCCTTTTTTGGATTACGGTTTTGCTAACTGCTTTTTGCTTCTTTGTTGTACATCCTGACGTGATTATTTCTACCATTTTCTTTTTGTTTTTTGAGTTGTGCGCAGTTTGGTGCATTCTAAATGAACAAATGAATTCTCCTCACCTAAAAACGCCCTCGACATCATATCCGTGCATGCGTAGATGATCGACGATGCTCATCACCGGCTGTGGAGGAGTGGGACCATCGAGCTCGCGACCGAAGAATCCACGAGAGTCGGTGCGCTGCAGCACTCGCTTTCTGAAATTTTTATTCTAAACAAAGCAGAAAATAAACGCTAAATGTGGTCAGACAATTTCAATGGAAGCTACGACCCGGAAGTCCAGAACGAGAAGACATTGATCTCAATAGCTCGGCTTGGCTTAATAAGGATAGCCAAGCAGATCGTCGTGCCATTTTTGCTATTCTTTTGCTTTGTATGGTCATTGCTTAGGTAGCAGTCGATAGAGGGTTTTTAGTTACTAATAAAAGGTTTAGCTACCCAACCTTAAGCGACGAGGTATCTCGAATTCTGTATGGAAATTAAAACAAGAGCCGAAAAAGGGAAAAAAAGCCACTGTAGATGTCCGCTCAAATCATCGGGCAGAAGACACTAATTCGAGATCTCGAGTCATTTTATTCGGATATTTCGACATCAGGCTTGGAGAACCGTTTCTAGAACTACTGTAGCTGTTCATGAAACCAGCTCAACAACTTCCCCCGCGCCTGCTGCGTTCCTAGCTTACCAGTCCTTATGAGAGAGATAAGCCATGAAAGCTTCTGCCAAAAGAAAAAAAAACGAGTTTCGTCTGTGGGAGATGTGATGCGCAGAACCATCTGGAATCTCGTTCGGGGTTGATACGTTAGATCGGAATTTTTTTAGAAGGGGTTCTTTTTGTAGCTAAGGAGTTGGTAAGGTAGCTCTCACAATCAAGTGCTAGAAGTCTCTGGTCGCCGGCTACTATTAGTATTATTTAATTAGGGTCTTTTGCTATATTTGAAACTTTAGTTTGAATTTTTGTTTAAAGTTCTGTCAAGCATTACTCTTTCATTTATGATCCCAAATATTGATAACAACTCCTGCCACTGCCACACTGCCAGTTTCGAGCTCTCCACGAAAGGTCCGACATTTGGAAAACATATAATATAACTAAAAACACTAAAAACATGGCGGCTTTTCCAAAGACAATCACGAGAAAGGCGATTTTTCCTCGTGAAGACTGGACCTACGTCTCTTCTATCTAATCTATATCCTTATTCCGATCAGTTGTAGAATTTTGGCTTTGGAACAGATCTAGAAACGGAACTGACTTTATGCTGTTGACGATCTGCATGGGTGATGAGCTCTTGGACGACTTGATGTTGGACAGAATTAGCCTTGCGTTCGCGATTGGGCACGCGTCCAGTGATTGACGCTGGCTGTCCGACAATCTGAAGAAGGACTATTCCAGTATAAGCTCAAAATTCCGTAAATTCTAAATTCTGATATGAAAAAATAATACAGAGCAGAAAAGTTAGGAAAAAGAAGCCGAACTGACCGTATGCCCTGTTTCTCGATCTCGCTCATGATCACCACGTAGACATTTTCTGGTCCCTGTAGCGTCTTCCCAGAGCTGTCACCTGAACGATGAGGTGAGGTCGTTACAGTACCCCGACGGGGACTGAGAAAACTGCGGCATTCGCGGACTTACCGACAACCAGCCTCAACTCGTACGAGGTATGTGACAAGCCAAGGTCGGCCGCTGTCTCCATCACCAATTCACCGCTCTTCTTGCCATTGTCGATGCGACGTCGAATCACCTGCATAGCGGCATAAATCTTATGATAGAGGTGATGCGTTTGTGAGTGGAATGCTGACAGGAAGCATTAAAAGAAAAAGAAAAAGTGGAGTAATGGGTTTGGGAACGGCGTTGAAATCGAGTGCGTGCTGCAGAAGTAACAATCTTCAGTTCCTTCTTTTATGAACAAGTTTTTTTTGCGGGTAACTGTTGTTTTGATGATTCTGAAGTCATTGCAAAAATTGTGACTCAGGCGGGATTCGAACGTCAGCCCAACAAGGGCATCGTGATGATGGATTGGTGCAACTCCGAGTCCCCAACTAAGGAGATCATCCGCACTACCCCACATTTCTTAAGTCGATTTTCTGTGGTTCTAGTGGCGTAACACGGTTTACGCTGAATTAAGCACTGTTTATGATATGCAGAAAGCATTTTGATATTATGAGTTATTCTATTTTTACTATTTTTACTATGCTAGGTAAGGAAGAATTGTACTTTGTTCTGGTGTTGAGATGTTTCCTGCTTCCACTATGAAAGGAGCCCTATTGTTTGGGAGTTCTTGCAATCTTGTACAGTAAAACGGTTGTGGAAAGTCCGGTACTTGAAGCCAAGACCAAGATTGATATCACTGTTTATTCGGGCTAACGTTTCGGCGTCCTCGCCTTCATCAGAGCCTGGAACAAGTCGAGTTCAACCTGAGAAACCACCCAATAAAAGTGTTTTATTAACATAATTTGTAACTGTATGCTTGAGAAAATCCACCTACGTCGTTAATGCTGCTAACTCTTGCCTCGAGATTTAGCTTTCAGGCATAACATTGGAGGGGTAAATGTCTGAGAATCCTGACTGAGTCAACATTTTTGCGAATTACGCAGCCTTTTCGTAAGCGAATCATCTAGAACTCACCTGCTTTCGTCCTCGCACGTTGATGTCCATGGTGATCGTGGTCGAAAGCGGTCTGAGGCACTGCTGAACGCAGTACGAGAACAACTCGTACCATTCCTCCTTCTCGGTACGATTCCTGAAAGTCGCCAATATTCTTAGCGACCCCAATCGGAATGACGGGAAAATTTGAAAGTCTCATGGTATCGAAAACGAGCAAAATCTCTCATCAAACCAGTCGCGTAGTAAAACTGTTTTGCTAGTGAGAAATGTGGCTAGCGATCACCATCGTCTTCGAACAAATCCGATTTTTTCCAGTATGTGGTCAACTTAAAGAAACTGTGACCCGAATCGCACTGACTGGACATCATTGAAGTCATAGGACTAGACTGGTTTGGAATGAGTAGAGGAACGATCGGTTTCTCAGATCGGTTTCTACAGTGTAACTTGGCAAAAGCGATCCGAAACTGTATTCCTCCTTGACCGCTTGTTTTTGTGCGATTCCATTTCCTATACGGAGACAAACACTTACCAGGGAATGCCGCCAACCTCCCATGGAACTTTGAATTGAGACCTATATCAATCGATAGATCTCGGAACACTGATTACAGATCTGTAGATCAAATTTGCAAAATGGGTCTCCTAAGCGATTTCTGGCTTGCGAAACCCTGCGTTGGGCGCGGTGTTGCGTAATGAGAAGGGCCGCTAGCACTGCCGGCAGCTGCGGCTGTGGCGCAGAGGTTGAGGTCTCGCCTCGCAGTGGTGGGGTCGTGGGTTCGGTCCCCCGTGGTGGCATTATTTTTGCATATGTTAGTTATAGTCCGTGCGGACCATAGGACGAGATCGAACTCGTTTTTAACACTTTTTCCAGCGAACGACTGATGGTGACTTTCACATAAGTCTCCTAGGTTACTTGAAGTTGGGAACGCATTTCAGCAAACACATTGTAATGGCGTGAGAAAACACAAATATTTACTCCTTCCTTCTAAACTTGTCCTAACCTTCATCAGCATTGATGGAACAACGCAAAAAAATGTGTAAAACAAACATACTGTTCACAAACTGCACATCTTATGCAGGCTGTCTCCATACAACCATTCATAAAGCACTCAACCGTACTAAAGTCGAATAAATAATCACCAGGGGTGACAAACGAACCAGGATGATCATCGACATATCCTGCCTTGTACCATGAATACTTCAAAAATTTGGAAAATCTGGCATAACGAATGAGTAAAAATCAATAACACGTCGAAGCCTTCAAATTTGATCTACCACTGCAGGCATTTGACCTACTTGCTAGAATTGCAGTGAGAGCGCTTGCTAGAGTTAGATTCAGATTTGAGTAGTTGTGTTTGCGAACAGCATGTTTGCTTTTCTGTATTGTTTCTTCAGTGTTGAAGATCGTTAGAACTGTAGTTAAGAGAGTAAATTTCCGTATTCAAGTGACGTTGCAGACTTATGTGAAAGTCACCATCAGTCGTTCACTGGAAAAAGTGTTAAAAACGAGTTCGATCTCGTCCTATGGTCCGCACGGACTATAACTAACATATGCAAAAATAATGCCACCACGGGGGACCGAACCCTAACCCCACCACTGCGAGGCGAGACCTCAACCTCTGCGCCACAGCCGCAGCTGCCAGCAGGGCTAGCGGCCCTTCTCATTACGCAACACCGCGCCCAACGCAGGGTTTCGCAAGCCAGAACTCGCTTAGGAGACCCATTTTGCAAATTTGATCTACAGATCTGTAATCAGTGTTCCGAGATCTATCGATTGATATAGGTCTCAATTCAAAGTTCCATGGGAGGTTGGCGGCATTCCCTGGTTAGAGGAATATCAACGACCATTTCACAAAAGCGATTTAAATTCACGAAAAATTCAAAGAGTATAAAGAGAGCAAACCTGAAGTGAACTAGGTAATTGCAGAATGGCCAGCCGATCAGGAACGAATCGGGCGAGTTCGACGACGCCACCCAGACACGATTCAGACGGAGTTTGTCCTTCAGCTTGAAACTGCACGCTCCCCTGAACCTTGAGCTTTGAGGTACTCTAGATTTTACAGAAGCAAAAGGAAGAGGCCAATAACGGGCCAAGGATTTATCTCACGTCATCTATGAATAACAGGAAAAATGTGAGAAAATAAAAGCAGAATGATGGATAGTTGAGATTCAATGGGGAGGCAGGCGAACGAAAACAACTGTGACCGAGAACATGCCTCGAGTGTATCATTCGGCTTGAGAAGCTCAAGTCAGAAGGGTTTTTGCAATTAATTTTTGATCCGCTACCTCTTAAAGTGAAAAATGGCATCAAGTATAATAGTAATTTATTCTCGCCGGAAATTTGCCATGTGCCGTTCTTTTTGCATTACATAGATTCCTTGTTCATGTTTCATCATATCAATGGTCTTCCATGCTGCTTTTTATTCTATCTAGGTTGCTTATTTGAACAGTGCCGTTAATTTAATGATATCACTTTTACGACACAGGTACATGCCTGCACAATAATCAAATAAATAAATAAAGAAATAAACAAATATGTGGATGAGCACTCACTTCTGTTTTGAGACGACCAGCGTGTCGTGGTAGAGGAACAGATAACGGTGATGACTAAGCAAGGTGGACAACGACGTCATCTGCACGGCTCCTTCCTTCAGCACCTTCTTCCCCTGACTGGTGATGCTGTCCTGAAACACTTTTCTAACATGCAGATGGTACATTACAGTACACCTGTGGTGAACTTAAACCTATTCTAGAAACGAAACTTCATTTTTATGCACAATTGCTTCTCCTTGCTGGTCAACTGTTACCGAACAAACGTTTTTCTTTTAGAAGCGAAGGCAGTCGGCGAATCAGGTGCAGGCTATGCTACGAATTTTTAAATGCAGCAATTTAAACCAAGCTGTGCATTTGTACATGTACATTTAGCACTGTTAAGATAAATAATGCTAAGGAAAAATGGAAATCTAATATGAGAAAGGGAACTCACCGTCTCCACATTCAGACTCGTCGTCGACGAATTTGTCGTGCACACTTCCATCATTGGTCAGTGAAACATAAAGAGGATAGCGAACACTTTCTAAACATCAAATACATTATAGAGGCACTTTTCGTCACTGAAATAAATCGCGACATCGGCAATAAAGACTAGTGAACAAGCTTGGCAATGCTCAGAGAATATTCGAGAAAATATTCATGAGGGAATAAACGTCGTCCACAGAGGAACATTGGAGTAAGTCAGAAAATCACACAGTAGCAAAATTGCTCCTCGATCTATACACTCATTTATGTACTTACAGTCTTATTATTTTCTTATTTTATATTAATTTTCGCCACTTAGCGGAGCGCGGTAAAAATCCGAATTCAGCAAACAAACGAGATATATGAAGAAGTGAAATTCAAAAATATATTGAACGACTGTAAAATTCGTATATTTGCCAATACTATAGCCGAATTCATTCCGCTCCTGTCGCCATGAGGCGATGAAAGAAAGCGGATGGCAATGTGTGAAATTGAGGACTACTCCACGACGGCCAGTTTTTGTGCGACTTTACGAGGTCATTTAAGATACGAATTCATCGCTGGACGGAGAAACGAAATCTACGGATACTTCATAGAGAAAACGGACTAGAGAATGGGAAAATCGGGAAGAAAAGTGAAGGAAATACGGGTTTAAATTCGTGGGAAGTGGATCAGCTCAACGCCTCTTCTTGAAAAAACGTTTCCTTCTTTCCCAGTTTATTTATCTCATTCGCGGCCTTAAAAGACAACAATAAGGTAATCAGTTGGAAGACTTATATATTTGGAGATGCTAGGTTATTCGCAAAACACTGACATCGGACGGGAATTGAACCCGCGTCTTTCTGTTTCCGGCAGACTGCACTAACCACTGTGCTACCGATGTACTACGTTGCGAAGCTCCTAGCATCTCTTTCTTGAGCCCGGTCGGGCTGTGCTATCAGCACTCAGCCGTAATCACGGCAATGAGCCGGTAAGCCGATATCGGCAGTTACCAGTTAAGCTGATAGCATTTTTGATATAACACGAAACTAGTCTGTTAATTTCCGCTTTTTTTTGTTTAGCGGTTTATAGACAAGAACTAGTTGGAAGACATATATTTGGAGATGCTAGGTTATTCGCAAAACTGGTAACTGCCGATATCGGCTTACCGGCTCATTGCCGTGATTACGGCTGAGTGCTGATAGCACAGCCCGACCGGGCTCAAGAAAGAGATGCTAGGAGCTTCGCAACGTAGTACATCGGTAGCACAGTGGTTAGTGCAGTCTGCCGGAAACAGAAAGACGCGGGTTCAATTCCCGTCCGATGTCAGTGTTTTGCGAATAACCTAGCATCTCCAAATATATAAGTCTTCCAACTAGTTCTTGTCTATAAACCGCTAAACAAAAAAAAAAGCGGAAATTAACAGACTAGTTTCGTGTTATATCAATAAGGTAATCAAATGCAACAGGTAACTGCTGACAACACAGAATCAACGCCAGTTACTTCACGTTTATTTTTTAGAATTAATGGTCCACTGTTAGAGAATGGCGGGAGTGGTGCAGTTGCAACGGGCGCTACTGTCACCCACACAGTTCAGTGATCGATCCTCAACGGGACTGACCATGCCAGTCATACCACCGGGGTCGGGTAAATTGGTACCAGACTTGTCTGGGAAGGTAGAGGCACTACTAGGAGTAGCGGCTAGCTTCCGCAAGTCACTGTATAGGACAAATGGGCATTCATCATGCGTCTACGATTCTGAATGAAACACGAATGCGATGGGGCGTCCTTAGCGGACTGATCAACGTCGGCTACATTCCCTTTACTTTTTACCGCAGAAAGTCAAACCTGAATATGTACTGCATTAGAGGAGAGGATTTTGTCCAAGACGGGGAAGACATTTTTGCTGCCTAGGCGATCTTTCTGACAGACAGGTTGCAAATCAAAGGAAGTGGAAGAGGTTTATGACGTGATGGTCTGTTCCACAGACTACCGGCTTTGTTCTATGACTGGTTGACAAAAACGCGGTAGGTCTTTCAATGGCTGCCAAAAGAAGCAACAACGACGTCGCCTTTCACTTCTGATCGGCCAGAACGACATCGTAACTGGTGGGAAGGAATGTTCTCACCTGAAGAACTACCGACGCCAAAAACGAACTCATTCACAGATGGAGAGAGAATGAGAGAGAAACTCATCCGACAAGCGTCGTACAACATCAGCATGACGAATGGCTTTGGATGGGAACAGCGAGCTGATTTTATTCTAACATCATTTATAATAGAAAAATTGAACTGAATTTTCAAATTACGCACACAGGCTGGGTCAGACGAGGAAATAAAGGACCTGTGAATCGCATAATCCCAGCGCACCACATACATCACAAATTCTATTGAAAAATAATGAATTCAGCGTAGGACATAACAAACCCCGACACTGAAGATCAGGCGCCAAAAATTGGTCAACGAACAAGGAAACCGGGGATAGGACAAAAGATCGGTGAAGATGAAGACTGAAAAAAATAGAATTTTACTTCTCTTCTTTATTGTTTTCTTTATTCTTCTGAATAACTCACTCTACTGTTTACTGAATGGTCAACCTAATCATGCAAACTGAAAGGAAAATGTGGACAAAGAGAAAGAAGCACAACATGAATGCATTCTGTACATTCGTCCTCGATCGGTGTCGTTTAGTGGAATTGTTTTTTGAAGTTCGAGCAGTCAAAAGCGATCATTGTCAAAATATAGCCGCGGAGGTTTTTAGAGTTGCCAAAACAGTGGGCCCTTGCTTGGCGTGTCTGTAGTTCGGCCATTTCTTGGAACTGCATATTTGCTGAAGCTTAATCGCTCGGAAAATGAATCATCACAAACAAGTTGTGTTCCTTCAAATCTCTTGCAGTTAAATTTAGAATAGGTTTATAAAACTTACTTCATTTACAGAAGTCGTAGGGAATTCAACATCTGTTTACATTAAATCAACAACTCTATTTTGAGAGAGCCATCGATTCGAGAAGACTGAGAGAAGAAGAGTAAAAATATCTGATTCAGCTCTTGCAGAAGTAGAGATGAATGTTTGAAATCCATTTGAAGGGTTTCCAAGACTCTTATGACGTGACCATTTCACTGACAAACCTCCCTAGCGGAAGCTACCTTTTCATACAAAAACACAGTGAGAGGAAGTTGATCAAGTCTTTAATATCTCAGAATTTTCTGTTTCTGAAAAGATTTTCAAAAAATCCTGAGCACATGTTCAACAGAAAACGTTACCAAATCCAAGGTGTAGAAGTGGAAGTGAAGACTTCCGTTTAGGCGGGGTTTAGTCTACGAAATTGAAAAAAATACAAATACATAATTTCGGGGAAGACTTTCAGAGCTAGAAAGATTATGAATACTCACGCATGGATGGTTCAGAGGAAGCTGACTCTAATGTTGCATTAAGACGTCTAAATGATGATTTCAAAACAGTTTCCGAGCATGACCAAAGATTTGATTGATTGATGTCAGTTTTCTGCTTGTCGTTCAACAGAAATCGAAATTACAAGCGCTGAAAGCGATCTGACAGTGAAAATGTGGTCTCCAGGCAGTGTGCTGCAGAGAAAGTTCTCCCAAGCGAATCCTCTCCATGGAAAGTGGATCCGGATCCCATATCTCCATTGTAAAGTTTCGAAAACACGGCTGTTATGTCAAATCTCAGGCTTCCTAGAACTTTGAAGGACAGGAGAGTCGGTGGTGGTGCAACAGCCGACTGACCATAGAATTCGCCCGAATCTCATCCAGAAACCGATTGATCAAAACGCCCGACCGACAAAGATCGGACGAGGCGATTGTTGAGAGTTGTTCAAATTAATTGGACTTAATACGCCGTCTGTGTCGGCGGATACTTGTTCCCGGAACCGGAATGCTCTTGCCGTCTTCATTGTCTTCTCTTTTCCCACTTATTTTTACTTCCCAGGACCATTATTCGATTTTCAGTGAAAAATATTTATCGGAATTCATTGGAAACTGTTCATGTTGTGTTCCGTAGAATTTTCGAATTTATAGATCAATTAAAAAAATGAATAACGAACACGAGAAGGCATTGAACTTTACCTCTTGAGCATAAATTGATCCACAATCACGGAAAATCACCGGAGGCATTAAAATTACCGAAGTTGCCAATAGAGTGACTTACGGGGAAATCCGCTCTACCAAGCCAGTGTCTTCACCTTCCAAGACAAGTCTGATACCAACTTACCCGGCCCGGAAGAGATAGAAGGCTAGGTTAGCCCGGGCAAGGATCGATCGTTTACGGTTTTACGGTGTTAGTAGTGACTCTTACCATTGTACCCCTTCTTAGGTAAAATTGGGAGGGAAAGACCCACTCTTTTGTCAAAGTGCAGATCAGGGTTTCAAATTGGCTTTGTAGACTCGCTCCTCTATACTTATTATGAAAACAGTTCTAAAATATCATCAGTGTCGACGGATATCGAGGCCCCGGTTAGAGATTTCCCGAGAATTTCCAGCCGTGCGGTTTCAATACCCGGAAAACGAGCGACTCCAAAGGGAGCGGGAGCAGGTTCTGGTAAAAACTGACTGGAATCGCTGCCGTGACTGGACGCACCGAAATGAGTCAGCAGTGCAAACGATCATAGTCGAAGAACATCGTCGGAATAGGTCGGTAAATTGCAGCTAACTCGTTTGTCGAGTTCCTATATTGTTATGGGACACAGATCTCCGTTGCAGAAGCTGCTATAATGTTATATGTCTTTGAGAGGAGTTCAAGGAGTCCAACTAATTAGACAGAAAATGAAACAAAGATTGCATTATATGTGCTTCAAAGAGTATGCAACCTCGCCACTTTTCATCACGAACTAAAAACGGGATCGGGTGAATCAGTGTCATACTTGCCTGGGAAGCTAAAGACCATGAGATGTACAGCAGCCAGCTTCAGCTGGTCACCCCTCACTTGAATGGAGGACGAGTGCGTGGCGCGTCCTAGTACAACTGATCAACATCGACTACTTTCCCTTTGCTTTCTTATCCACATTTGGAATTTCCTGATGCAGTAGCTCAAGTCAAATTATGAAGAAAAAGGAAAGTGTAAGGAGCAAAACAATGGCGGAAGCAAAGAAAGTTAATGCAGTCCACAAAATGTTTACAACATTCTTATAATTGAAAAACTTTTGTATGGCTCCACAAACAATTTTACGTTGAAAAAGCCCTCGAAGATGCAGAGTTCAGTGGCTAAAGGGCTGTAGCATAGTACCCACTCTGCCGGAAATCTTAGTCTTGGTAATGATTCAACATACTTCATCAGCTCCTTTATTCTTATATAGAGAGAGGAAATAGTCCAATTTCCTACCCAAGCTCTGCCGAAGGCGGATTCGGCAAAACAATAGCCGTAATAAACTTGCACCAATCTCGGCTTATTGGCTCCTTTTTATGGTAAAGGTATAGGTAAAGGTGTCGGCGTTGATCAGTTCTCGAAGGAGGCGTCGCCGCATTCGTGTTAAACTCAGAATCGTAGAGGCGTTGTGAATGCGTACTTGGCCTAAACAATGGCCACCATTTTAGTGTTCACCTTCCCAGAGAATTTACCCGATCCCAGAGGGATGGAAGACTAGGTTGGCCCGTGGTCCGTTACAGCTGCACCACGTGGGCCCCCGATGCATTAGTTAAAGCGGAATTATTAAAGAAAATCAGAGCATAAGCACCAAAACAACGGCAACAGCAAAAGGATTATATGTGTACGTACATTTGTGTTGTAAAAAAACATTTGAATTATAAAATAAATTTTGTACGGTTAATTAACAATGATTTTCAGGCCGCCGAAGCCCTCTAAGTTGAAGTGATTAATGGCTTTTCTCCAACAACTTCTTTATTTTCATGAAAGGAGGAATTCCTCCACTTTTCTCTTCCAGGCTCTGACGAGGAATGATTAACCATAATAAACGTATAATCTTGGCTTATTGCCTTCAGCCTATAATACGATTACATGCTTGCAACATGCTTAGGTTCAACAAGTCTCAGTCATGTAATATGCGCGAGGATGAATAACTAAAAAAAAAAAAAAATAAATAATCAAATCAATAAATAAGTGAACAAATAGCGATTGGCTTCAGTCTGCTACACCACGATAGATAAAAGGGTATGGCTAAAAAAAGTTCGTGAAAGGCTATGAGTAGACTACGTCGCGGAATGTGAGACTAGTGTCCATCGAGCTTAGAACTGATGCTGTCCGCTAATGGAACTAGCCAAGAATGGAGCTATTTCCCATAAGCCTTAAATGGACTCATCCATGAAGAAGAGTAGTCGAGATAGCCGAGCATTCAGCCTTTAAGAGTAGAAAAATCCAGTTCGAATCGTTCACATTAGAGGCGCTTCGAACGAGAGATCGCGTAAATTGCCGTGGTTTTAGAGACTCTGCGACTGCTTGCGCCCACTGTATGAAATCCTCCGCCGATGGACTGAGTTTCAGATCGGTGGAAGAGGACTGAATGAGCGCCGGCGATCGACCTCTTTTCCAATTTCCTTCAATGCCGTTCCTTGTGAGGTTCCTTTTTGAGCAAGTGAGTTTTTCTATAGAAAGGGAAGTATACCGTAGCAGTCGGAAATTGAAAAGCTAGACAGTTTGCCGGCACTAAGTCCGCAGGAGGCGCTGAATTCCTCTCCCAGAAAAAAATATACAGAGAGATTCAGAGAGTTCCACAGGAGGGATCCCGAAGAAGTGAACGGGATCAGATTTATGGCTGACAAACCCGCTATTTACCTTCAAATGACTCCGATTGGCTTACTAACTCACACCGCCTCTTTATCGCGTAGTGAGGTGTATGCGGGGCTTATTCCGTGGTATAACGCTTTTCAATGCGGCTTTGGGGTATTGGAGGGAAGGCGGGATACTGCTCGTTTCCGGCTGGGTGACTCAGCCGTTGTACGCCATCCATTCAGGCCACCTCCAAGGCATCTGATATTACAACTTTCATGAATAAGAAAGTTAGAAAGATAGGAGTTAAGAACGAGAAAAGTTTATGGTACGAATTTGGGGTACCTGACACCGCCTGCTTTGTTCATAACACAGCGTTCTAGTTTTCTGTTGATCTAGGGAATCCATTGATCAAACTGAATACATTTCACTCTGAAGCGGATGTTACAAACGGCAAGGGGTGAAGCGTGACCCGTGCGTTGATGTGAACGCGGCGATGCTGAGAGGGGCCTGTTGTGGTGCGAAGCGGAACACCTCGCTACATGCGTGGCGCGAACTGGGGGATGAACGGCCGGGCAGCCAGCCGTTCAGCCGACGATACGACGATACTAAGGTGAGATGGTGGGGGCGGGGGGCAACGGGGAGAGACTCTCACTTCTGCCGCCGCCCCATCAGCGACGGGGTCTTGTGCCGCCGAAAAAACGCCATAAATCCGCGAAAGAGGGCATCGTGAAACGGAGCACGTACTTATTCTTTTTCATATGGAATACCTTTTGTGAAATATCTGAAAAAAACCACGCCGAAAATGATTCGAACAATTCTTATTTTCAAAAGGGAATGACTGAGGGAATCTGACTGACTGAGGGAACTTCAAAAGGGAATTCTCAAAGTTTGATACTTAAATGATCATCGTCGTTACGGAGACGTCACTGTGACTACAAAAACGGATGGATGCATTCGAAGACCGGTGAAAAAGCGTTGAAACTCATCGCCGGTGAGGAGACGAAATGCGAATCTCATTTCCTAGACTACCAAAGCTGATATCGTTCGCTCACTTTGCTTTAACTTCTTCCACGCTCTCGTTTTGGGGCAACTCGAAGACGTCACAGGACGTGCTACTGCTTCTAAAAAAACGAAAAAAAAAGTAAGTCATCAAATGTTAGTACATTTAAGATGAATTTGTCTATCTACAGTTGTAAAAGGTCGCGCGTGGTGTAGTGTTAAGAGGCGCTACTGCCACCCGCATGGTCGATCGATCCTCGCCCCGGCCAACCAAACCTTCCATCCCTCCAGGGTCGGGTAAATTGATACCAAGCTTGTCTGGGAAGGTGTAGACACCGACTTGGTAGACACTGACTGGCCCCCTCAAGTCATTTTATAGGACAAATCCGCATTCAGCAAGCGTCTACGATTCTGAATTGGACACGTATGCATGGCGCGTCCTTCGGAGACTGATCAACGCCCACACCTTCACCAATTTAAAAACTAACAGTCGTAAAAGCGCTGGCTTTCTCAAGCAAATACAATTAACAAACGCTGCAGCACAAAGCACGAACTAAATATTTACCTATATAAATACCCGCGTATCTCTATTGTGCTTTGGGAAAGGCTATTATTATTAAATTCATAAGGTGAAACATAATTGAGCCGCTTTATTAGAAGTTTACAAGAGGCTAGTGTCACCAAACTCAGTTCGGGTTCGGACCCCTTTGAAGACCATGAATAGGTCAGAACGTTTTACTCCGTTTAATAACGTTTCATCCGGAAATTTCGATAAGCATAAGAATTACAATAACCACTATCTTCATCAACGCCTGATTTAGGAGCGAGAGAACTTGTTGCGAAAACTTTGCAAGAGAAAGAAAGTTTCATTGCAAATGAAAGCAAAGACAGAGGATATGAGTCGGATAGCGATCCAGAGAAGAACAATTAAATGCAAAATGCTGAAGAGCTCGGAACATGGGGACGGCTTTCTTTTTCCTTTCTATTAGCTGTGGAAGATGGAGTTGAAACGAACATTCCAAGTAAATCTATTTGCTGCTTATTGAAGGAACACTTTTGAAGGGATTTTTCTCCCACTGCTAATGGGAGGAAAGAGATGAATTTGAAGCCGGTGAAAGAATATGGAAATGAAAGTGGACGAAGCGGCTCAGTGTGGCTCGGGCGATTTGGTGGACAACGGACGACGATACGATACTAAACGGAAGGATGAGATGGGTGGGCCGAACTCTCACTGACGGCGGCGGACCGGCGGCGGACCAGTCGGTCGTCGGCCAGCGGTCGCTCTCAGCCGTCTCAGCGCCCTCTCCGCGACCGCCGAGCCGACGCTGTTATTCAAGGTTGACGGCACTCACAAATAGATACGTTCGACGGATTAGACGTCTTCAAGTGACGGCAAAACCCATGTCCGACACCGTCTTACGCACTAAAAATCGACAGCCAGCCGGTGGGATGCGCCTTTCCGTCGGACTCTTCTTTTTTGCGGAGTTTCGCCGCTTGAAATCAGTGTGAAATTTACTCGCGGTCAACTCAGTTCAGGAGATCCTCTCTGGGATGCTTAATCGCAACCCCTTAGTGAAGCATGATTATCGTAAAATTCATTCGATTTAGTTTCATGCTTCTGTGCCGGACGAGGTTAATAGGTGAACCAGATTTTATAGGCCTAACGTTTCTACTTGAACGTCGTCTTCAGAGGCCTAAAAAGTGGTCCAAAACTGAACTGATCCTTGATCTAAACGGCCAAACACCGCACCGTTCCTAGCATTTTGACGAACTCATAAAATCCCCACGAAATTGAGAAATCGAGAGAAATCCGATGACTTACCCCGTGGTCCACCGTGGACACCTTTTTAGGGCTCTGAAGACGACATTCAAGTCAAAACATTAGGCCAATAAAATCTGGCTCAGCTACTAACCTCGTCCGGCACAGAAGCATAAAACAAGTATAACACCATGCCGAGGTTTGAAGAAGAAGAGAACTTGGAGAATTCGATTTAGTGTTTTCGCGATGGTCTTAACACCACGATGACAACGTCTATTTTTTATTGGAGCTCGACTACCTTCGGAAAACGAGATTCGAAAGTGAACTATCCACAGCTGATTCAGAGTATCGCTGTAGATGCCTATAATGGACATTCCATAAACAAATCTCGATATTAGTGAACGCATCTCACAGTCATAAACAATTGAAAAGAATGATGGAGAGTGGAGTGTGCCGAATTTCAGACTCAGCTACGTTAGAATCTTCGAAAAATGACCCGGAGCGTCTGTAACAATGTAGAAGGTACAATTATTTCTAAATTTTACACAGTTCAAATTGGATCTAAAGAGGTAAAAAAGGGAAAATGCAAGTGTTTCAGCGACTGTTCATACTCTGCAGCAGGGCAAAACAACGATTCAACGAAAACCATCCATTTATACACCTAGTGAATTGGCCGAGGGAATCAGAGCTTAGTCGGGATGACCGAGAGGTTAAGAGCTTAGGCTCAAGATCTCGATGATCAGGGTTCAATCCCGTCCCAGGCAGAAACCCTTGCCTAGCTTAAAAGTAGCTGAAAATGATGTCGGTACCAGCATCAGGCCTGGGTGGCAGGTCGGCTGATGGAGGAAAACTGTCACGATCATAAGACGGATCGATGGTCGCATGCAAGGAAGTGGCGCTCAAAAACCTGCGATCGAGGACGATATGACCACCCTACATGGAGCTGCAGACCGAGACAAGATGGCAGTGTGGTAACCTCAAGGAAGCGGGAACAGCACCAAGGAGAAAGAAGACGAGGCGACTATCATGAAAGACGTACCCCGTAACTGATCGGGATAAAAACGTTGTGAAATAAAAATGCCTCGCTAGTGAATTGCCACTTCCTGCTCAAAAAATTCCACGATGGAAGAATGACGCCGTGCAGAGTACATTGAGATAATATCACGACGCGGCTCGAAAACTTTTTAGCGGTCATAGGTGTTTTTCTCCAACGGGTTTTGCTTTTACATGTCTTTTTTGCATGTTTTAGACGGTCGCTAAAAGTTTTTCCTCCATCTTTTAGACTCTGTCTAATCTACCATATCGCGCCTATAATCTATCAAAGTACAACAACAAGTGTGAAGTGATCAAAGCAGAAACCGAAAGCGAAGAAGAGCGTGGCTTCTTGAAGATGCTCAAGAACTGACTGAGAGGAAGGAGGCGCAACGAGTGGTATCATTTTCATTCTTTTCTTTCGTTCCATTCTTTTTCCTTCATCCTCCTCCTTCCGAACACCCATTTTTCGGAAAGCGTTTCCGAGTTATCATTATAGTTTTCCAAGCGGTATTGTTATAAGTGGGTCAGTAAGGTAGCGATTCAATTAACCTCCTTACTTTTGTGTTTGCCCTTCCACGCTTATGTGCCGTCGCAAAAAACTTCCATAAGGTAGGATCTCGTAGCGAATCTATAGCGAACACGGCCAATTCAAGGCGAGTGCAGGTGAAATTTAATGATATTGGAAGCTCAGAGCGAGAAGCACTTCTATGTATGATATATTCAAGGCCCTTCAAACCCCTATAAGATCCTAAATTGTTTCATCGTCATACCTCGACATTGACGTTGTCCCAAATTTCTTTTCCTGGTTTTCGAATTACCGGCGCGCGTGGTGCAGTAGTTAAAGTCGCTACTGGCACCAATTCGGTCGAGTGATTGATCACCGCCCGAGCTGACCAGGCCTTACACCCGACCGAGGTCGGATAAATTAATACCGAGGTTGCCTGGTAAGGTAAAGCTTCTGTCCTGGCATAGTGGCTGATCACCGGTAATCACTGCATAGACTAAATACGTGCTCACCACGCCTCTACGATTCTGAACTGCACTCGAATCCCTAAGGAATTGATCGACGAAGGCACCTTTACCCTCACCTTTTGTACATTGATGTCTGATTCAGTTTACTACAATTGCTCTAGAGCCGTTGTGGACTTTATTCAGACTTGAATTAGCAAAGAGAGAGTGAATTCATCAGGGCTATGGGAGTCGTTGAAAATATGGGGTAAAATGGAACATATCCAATCTCTGGATCCAGCGTTTTAACAATAACGTTTCAGAAATTCAAAAACTTTTTTTCAAACTGTCCCAGGAAAAGGTAGGTAAAGGAAAAGCAAAAACGAAAAGAGCACCTTGAAAAATCGGTCATGCTTCTCGATATACAAAAAATAAATACGAAAAATTGAAAAGCTCGTTTCGTCCCTTAACATGTTGATGTTGTACATAGGTTTGCGATCGGATCACGAAATGATGTAAAATCCCAGGAACGTAAAATTAGTATTTTAAGGACAACGTTCGTTAACGAAATTGCAGAGGAGGCAGTTATAAAAACGCGTGGAGGAGAATTACCAAAGCATTTCGACAAATTGTTGCGGACTCCTGAACAAGAGACTCTCGCTTCCCACGCTGGCGAGGTTTTTATGTGGCAGACGTAAGCATATCCAATAGGAGGTGAAAATAGAAGAATTGTGAACACATGCTGAAAGTACGCCCACGTAGCTCATAATCCGCTTAGATGACGACAGAAATGATGAAAAAACTAGTCAAGCAGAGTTCATAAACAGACTCCAAAAATGGAACGTGAGGAACGAATTCGGATGTGTGAAATAGTTTTGCAATAGGTCGACGAGGAATGTGCAATATTAATGGGTTGCACATACCAGCAGGCAGCATTATTAGGAAAGGTATTTTCTGAAATGTTTACGTTGAGTTCGCCTTAGATTTGCAAATTTTCGGAACATTCTGAATTCACATTCTCAGTGAGGGATGGTTGCTCAGATGTTTCAGAATGGAATTTAATGAGCGACCGCAACAGTTCTCAACAAATCTCGATTTGTTGCAGATGGAAGTCGATGAAATTACTACGTCCACCTAAAAACCACGGAAGGCAGAGCGAAAATCTCAAACAGTACCATGAATAAAATGAGATAAATTGGAGATTTCGCTTGCCGAATATGTAACGGAAGGAGAAATAAACGCTAAAAACGTGATTTTTTTTTTGGAAAAACAAGTAATCTTTAGGCTGCTTCCGTTAAGAATTTAGGAGTTTCTTCAACGGCGTACTAGTTTTAAAAATATTGCTTCGCCATTGGAATGATTTTATTCATTTATTTATTCACCCGAGGGTGCGCTAAAATTTAGTAGACAGTAACATGGATAACTAGAAGTTGTAAAAATGAACGAAAAACACACTAGTCACACAATAGTCGAAACAAGAAAAAAATTGAAATTCTGAGCCTAAACTAGCAAAAGCAGAAGTTTTTCAAAAGACGTTCAAGCAAATCATTCTGAATTCATAGTGTAATACACAGGTGGGTGAAAATACATTAAATTGAACTGCACTTCGTGATTGAAACACAGATGTGTAAAAGGTAAAGTCTGAAAGTTATAGCTTCTAATCCTCTTAGTTTTTGACATTGACGGGGAAAAAGCTCACGACTTTCAGTGGCTTTTCGACAAAAACAAAGCAACTCACACTCGATGATATCGCTGGAAGTAATGAACAGACATGTGCCTCTTACTCAACGATAAAGCTGATAAGCCCTCTTTCAAAGACAGGTCGAAAGATTCGAATCTGATTAGTAAAGAACAGCTCGTTATAGTCATGCCTCCCTCTTTGGTTTTGCTCCATACCCGTTTATTTATTTTTGTGTTCCTCAATTCTGCTTAGTGAGAAAATGTTCAACATGGTAAAAGTGTCATTTTGACGACAACGTTCTGCGCTGAAATCAATCATTTCAGCGGCCTGGGTATCGGATGTCTTATCTGAGCCGAGGAGGTGTCTTTGGGTTTGACGAGAACAAATATTCGACTGCACCTGCGAGACAAACACCTCTCGAATCTGAACGCTGATCGAATATGGACAACCACTGTCTCGCCGCTATAGTGAGGATCGGAATATAATCTACTTCCTTTTGAAAACAATTTTTCTAATATTTTGCACATTTGTATAAGCGAACTGGATGATTTTCTGGGTGATTCACAAAATAAATTACGACCGGATCTAAGACACTGTATTAGCCCGATTCCTGAGAAATATACTAGTCGGACTTCCAGTCAGTATGCAAATCCATCCATATTTCTTTAATAGCATACTTTGGAATACCGGAGAGTGACTCATTCTGAATTATCTTTTCAAGAAATTTTCGAAAATTGACCTCCCATCGGTACCATGCGATGGGTAAGGAGCGGTTCAATGTTCTCTAAAACAATTAATCTAGATTGATTTCCAGCTCGTGATTGTGTGCGTTACCACGAAAACATACTCATTGGAAAAAAATAAAAATAAAAAATAGGCGAAATAGGTAAATAATCAGTGCACAATGCGAAAAATCTCTGTTTTGTAGCTGCACTATGCGCTACTGGGGTTCATTGGAAACGAAGTTAAAGGGAGAAGCAGTATCAAGAGATGACCCAAGAAGATTAAAACAAGATTTAACAAGACAAGAGTGTTCTTAAACGACTCGATTGAAATGCCATCTCAGTTCAGATGAGTTCGACTGTTTATATTGAGGAGGCGGTGCAACTGCATAATAAATAAAAACTGAAATAAAATTCACGTGATACAATATCCAAAAAGAGATCCGCCTCCGTTATGCCTTAAGTAAGATCCAAATTGGGTCAGAGGCTAAAACAGGAAAGCAGAAAGTTACAATATACCATTTTCACTTTGATTTGGACGTTTTTCAAACCAAAATGGACGTTTTTCGAACCACGTCGGACGTTTTCCAAGCCAAAGTGGCTTGAGAAGCGTCCAATTTGGTTTGAAAAACGTCCGACGTGGTTTGAAAAACGTCCAATTTGGTTTGTAAAACGTCCGACGTGGTTTGAAAAACGTCCAAGTCAAAGTGAAAATGGCATATTTGGCTGTATGGGAGTCTATTCTATGGAGGGAGAGGGGTTACAGCGGGTTCTGCAAACACGTTGTAGTCCCGTTTCCCTCCTGAGAATAAGAACGGTCATGATTTATCTCGCTATTATGTCTTATATTTTGTCAGTATAAACAAAAAGTTACTGGCTAGGATTGGTAGCAGCATGACAGACTACCCTAATCAGCATAGCGGACAGCAAAATTTGTTTAACTGGAACTTGTTCGTGTTTAAACATAGATTCTGACGCTCAGAAGAGAAAAAAGAGCTCTTGATCGGTGAACAGCCACCCGTCAAGTAGCCACTGAATACTGCAAACGTGGTAGAGCGATGTTTGAACAAATATTGTTCGCACGAACCGAGAACCCACAAGACAACCTGGAGAAGGTCGTCCGGAGAGGGTAAAGGGAGGGTTACTGGCTCTTCACAGCCTTATCATCGACCTACACCTTTCCTTCTTTCTTTCTTTCCTTTTTTCTTTCTTTCTTTCTTTCTTTATAACAAAATTCTTTATAACAAAAACTAAGGAAACAACGTAAAAATAACACAAAAATGCAGCCATATGAGTTAAGAGGACATCCGTAAGAGGACAATCCGCATTAGTGATATAACATCAGGTATGAATATACAACAAGACAAAAAACAACAAAAACTAACTCAGTTATTTGCTTTGCAGTTCCTGCTCCCGGAAGTCATTTTATAAACACATTTTAGTCCCTTCACGATTCTGAATAGAAGACGATCATCTAGTGCGTCCTCAGAGGATTGATCAAAGCATGTCCACTTCGCCATAACATTTACTTTCTGGGAATTGCGAAGAAAAGCACAAAACTCCCAATCTGATTTGGAACGCTGTCAGCTAGCCCCTAAAGTGGTATTACTCCAACAGCGCTCAAAAAATAGACCCACCTGCTATTCGCAATTTTTAGGGGCAAATTTGAGATAAGACAAAAAACACATCATCACGAATACATCAAAACAACACATCATCCCATCTTCATCTACAAAATGAAAGCTCTAGCTCGTCTCTAGCTAGCTCTAGAGACGAGCTAGAGCTAGTCGCTAGTCTAGCTTCCAATTGTTGTGTGCCTTTGTTGTGACGTACTGTACCGAACGGGCCGCAACAATAAAACGGCGGCACGGCGCTTTTTTGCACCGAAAGGCGCCGTTTTTGGGGTCCACACGTAGTGACCAGAACAAAGTCTATCTCAATTCATTTACACCGTATGCCCAACGGGGGTCCCCGCGTGGTAGCCCTCCTGAAGGGGAGCCTCGTCGAGCGATGAGTCACCAGACGAGGAATCGACGGGATGAGGGATCGAAAATTAAAGGGGTCGAAAAAATCGCTTATTATCGAGTTCCAGGAATATGGAAAATTGGTATATGGAAAGATAGAGCTCGAGCTGCTCAGTTCAACTACATAATTATTTTACGAATGAGTCAATTTCAAGGAAAATATAGAAAAACGGCGACTTTTGCGCAAAAAGGCGCCGCTGGCGCAGTTTTATCGTTGCGGCTCGTCCGGTACTGTATTCCCCTCCAGCTGCTGCTTCTCCAACTCATCACTTGAAACTCTCAGAGGTGACAGTAAGTTCGACTGATCTTACACTTTAGAAAGAGAAAGCTAGAGGAGGGGCAAGCAGCAATTTGGAAAGACTTTTCGTCAATTTCGTACTTCCGTTTCTCAACAAACCATCGTCGTTGTGATGAGCGCGAGTTTTCGGCGGAGCTGGAACTTTTGAAAACGAAAATATTTATTTTTGAACTGTGGTAAAATTAGAGCCGGACGATTTCCCTGAGGGCGCGCCATGCATTCGTTGTCCATTCAGAATCGTAGCAACATGATGAGTGCATGTCTGGTCTACCACTGACTACTAACGCAATCCGCTCTGCAAGTCATGGAGTTCACCTTCCCTAAAATGTGCGATGCCCACTTAGCCGACTGTCAAGGGACGGAAGCGTTAGTTAGGCTGGGTAGGGATCGATCGCTGGACCATTTACGTGGAGGTAAGGCCTCTCATCACCAAGCCCTTTTAGGTCATTGCATGACTTGATGGAGCGTGAATTTGTGATCCGAAAACCCGACAGTTTTGGAACCAAATGGCCACACTGTGATTGTTACAATTCCGTGAAATCTACCTCGATGGATCTACTCAACGAAAATATAGACTAAACGTTTTTGAACTCGTCGTAGATGGAATCCAAAAGTCATTCCGAGTAATACCCAGAAGGAACGATGTAGGTTCGATAAGAGGAAAGGTAAACAAGGAAAATACTAGTACACCTCATTTAGTGCGAAACGGTCGTGCGGACAAGTGAGTTGCGCTGCACTCAGCGTTAGCCCATGGGGAAATCGTTGCTAGGTTTTCTCGTCACAGGAAGGCTTCATTGTCTTTTTAAGGACCTTCTAATCTCTGCTCATCTAGTTATCGATTCTGTTCAAGAACGTTCCTCAAGCATAGATGTTAATAATACGCTTTTTTGTATCCTTATTATAAAACGAATATCGTTGCAGGATCTATGTCTCGAACCCAAACTCTGGCAAGTCAAGCTAATTGAGGTGAGGTTCTTCGAAGAATATCACTCGGTTTGGTGTTAATTTCATTAGAAATTCCAACGAACTCATACTGAACCTTATCTTCTGGCTCTGTTAAGCGTATATATTTGTCATCGTATTTGTGTACATATTTATTACCGAAAGATTGGGGCCCATATACACTAAAAATTCTTGTTTTATTACACTAGCATATGAATAGGATTTGAGGCTCGCTCTACTAGGGTGAACAACCACCACCCATTGTCATTTTGAATGAAATGTAGACTTTGAGACGAAAGGAATCTTATCACTTGTAAGAATTTGAACCATTCTTTTGCATTGCATATTGTTAGCGGTTATTGGTACTCTCCAAAGTATTAGGTTGGCCAAGAAACTAGCAACTGATTGCGCAACCTGCCTCATTCTTATCGATCTGCGCGCAACGACCGATAGTATGTATATATTGAGGTAGTACTATCTGCTCTATGAAACTGACATGCCTCCTTTTGAATTGGGCGCTATGTGGGTTGGGGGGTGCAGGGCGGTGGTCCGCAACTTTACGTCGACTTTAACATGTAATCATGGTTACATCTGCCATTATTTACGATCAACTCGGCCGGTTTTGACATGTTTGACGTGTAAACTCTTCCCAATTGTCCGAACCTTAACATGTTAACCAACATAGAGTCGACGCAATATTACAGACCAGCACGCTGCACCCCCCAACCCACATAGCACCTTGAATTGCTTCTACTTGTAGAGTGAAATGCCGAGAAAATTCGTCCCTGACACAATGCACCTTCGTCACGCCCAGCTTCTCTACTACAATTGTGGGCTGTCAGCGGTCGATGCCTATCGTCAGCTGCAGGCTGTGTATGGTGAAGGTATTGTCTCTTATAGGACTGTAGCAGATCTGTTCGCTCGCTTCAAAAAAAGGAGATTACAACCTCGAAGACTCGGAGAGGTCTGGTCGACCAGTCGAGGTCGACTTGGAAGCACTCCGCGACGTAGTTGAGGCTGATCCAAGAATGACCACCTGCGAAATGTCGGAGACGTTGGGAGTGTCTCATGCCACCATCTTGAATGGATTGACCAAAGTCGGCAAAGTTCAGAAGCTCGGCAGATGGATACCCCACGACCTGTCCAGTGTTGATCGTTCCCGAAGTGTCGAGGCATGTACTTCCGTTCTTTCCCTCCAACGCAGGCGTCCTTTTCTGAGGGACCTAGTTACTGGAGGTGAAAAGTGGGTCCTGTACAACAACACGTGACGGGACAAACGCCCAGACCCGGTCCCGAAGCCCGACCTCCACTCTCGAAAGGTGATGCTCTCTCGCTGGTAGTCCAGGAGGGGGATGGAGTACTGGTAGCTTCTGCCGTCTGGTACCACCATAACCGCAGACATCTACTGTGCATAGCTACGGAAGTTGAAGTCCCATCTCTATCGTACGCGTGGACAGGATGCAATTATTCCGTTCCAGCATGACAACGCCCGACCCCACGTTGCAAAAACGACCCGTTCAGAGCTACTCGAGTACGGGTGGCTGGTAATCCCACACCCTCCCTATTCCCGAAACCTTGCACCTTCCGACTACTGGCTATTCTCCTACCTCCAGCGTCATCTGGAAGGAAAGCAATTCAAGAAGGAAAGTGACCTCAGAGCCGACTTGAAGGTCTTCTTCGCCTCACAGCCCTCTGAGTTCTGGGAGTAGGGTATCGATCTACGTACTCGCTGGCAGGAAGTGATCAATGCAGATGGTGCCTACCTCTGATTGTATACAGGCTTTGCTTGAGAGAAAAAAAATAAATATCTGATTTTCCAAAAATTGCTAGTTACTTATTGACCAACCTAATATTAGGTTTGAATTACTGGACACAGTAACTACATAGGGGTTGCAATCGTAGAAAGAATGTGAAAAATGCCACTTTAAAACACGTGCGCTCTGCAAAAACCAAAAACACTCCGACATAATCGTAGCGAAAAGCATGCACATTTTTCGAAGATTCGGCAAAATCGAGAAATGCCAGGAGCGCTCGGAGTCGGAGTCGGAGTTTTCTTTGAAAGACAGATTTTCCACTTACAGAATGGGTACGTGTTGTGGAAAGCCAAAGGGAAAGAAAAGGAAAGACGATCGACCAATACAAGAGGATAAAACTCAATTTGATGATGTTAAAGGCGAAAATGGGGATTCGAAGGTGAGTTGAAGACGCAATCGTTTGGATTCTTATTGCTTTCAAGGTACTTGGGTGATACTGAGGAACAATGAGACCCTATCAGCAGGGCCAATGCCTGTCAGCTATTGTGGGTAGAGGGTTAAGGCACCAAGTAAACTTGTGGGTGTTTGAACCACTCTATAGAGGCTAGAAAATTGGACTCTATGTGGGTTGAGGTTTACAGAGTGGTGGTCCACAACATCAGGTCGGCTCTAACGTGTTATCATTGTCATATATCTTCCACTGTTAACGATCAACTCGGTCGATTTTAACATATTTGACATGTAGACACTACACAATTGTTTACAACTCCACAATAAAACAGTGATAGCTATGGCAATGATAACATGTTAAACAGCATAGAGTTGACGCAATATTGCAGACTGTTACGTTGCACCTCCCGTCCCCACATAGCACCGAAAATTGTAAAAACGCTAAAACAGCATGGGAGGTTGGTGATCATCGCATTGAGGAACAGGTGCCTGGTTGGACTCACAGTCCTTCTATTTTGCTACATGGATTAGTAGGGCCCGCGTGGTGCAGTGGTAAGAGGTGCAGCTGACACTCGCACGGTCCAGCGATCGATCCTCGTCAGGGCAAAGCAAGCCATTCGTCCCTCCAGATTCGGGTAGATTAGTATCACACTTGTCCGAGAAGATAAAGACATTGACTTGTTACAGCGGCTGGCCGTCACAAATCATTATATAGGCCTAGCAAGCCTTCAGCGTGCCTCGACTATTCTAAATGGAACACGGAGCGATATCGATACCTTTACCTTTGCATTTCTATGATTCTGTAAGATTTGAGCACATTGCAAATTTTTTTTCAGAGTCTCGAGGACAATAAGAAATCGGAGGAAGATAAACCGAAGCAACACCAGGCTTCGGGTGAAGAGGTCGCTGGAAAGGATCAAATATCTGCGAGCGATGACAAGAAAAAACGTATTCCATCGGGTAGTAAGGAATCTCGTGATGGAGAAAAGGCGTCATCGAACGAGATTGTGCCCTCCGATGAGAAAAAGGGGGGCATCAGACGAAGACTCACAAAAAGAAAGAAAATGAAAAGCAAGGGACCAAAACCAGTGGTGAGGGAGGAAAAGGAGAAGAAGAAGGAGAAGAAAAAGCACAATTCAGATTCTGAAATTGACTATTGGTTGACAGAGGAGGAGCGATTAGCTTCGAAAGAGGTGATACAAGGAGGCTCAAAAGAGGTGGTAAAGGGTGGTGGTTCGAAGGAACTGCCTGTCGAGAAACCCGTAGAAGCAGCGCTTCCAGTAGATCCACTGCCATCGGTAAACATCGGAACATGCAGAGAGCTACAACGTTCAACTAGGACTGGCATACCGATTCCGCCAACAATGGGTTCTATGGAGAAACAGAAAGCCGATCAACCAGCAAAACGAGAGAAGCAGCAGAGTTGGGAGAGACTTTTTGGAGCACAGGTAGCGACATGGGTATTTGATTTGACATATAAGTAGCGAAATGATTATGGCAACCGGTTCAGAGAAGAACGAATGGAAACGGAGAAAGGAGACAGTCAGAATGGCAGGTAAGGGCGGAATCGATCATTAATCAAATGTGCAGGTCCTCAATCACATTTGAACCGAGTGCTGATCTTCTCCCTGTATAGGGAGAAAATTAGCTCCCGGTTCAAATGTGATTGAGGCCCTGCACACCTACCACAGATTTGTGACCACCGAACTTTTTGAGAATTGACGTGAAATTCTAGTTTTATTACCGCCTTTTTTTCGGGTGACTATTATGTATACTACATAGAATACGATGTGGTGGTAATATGTTTATCGCACAAATCGACTCTAACGAGGAGTCCCTCTACACGTGTGCCAAGCTTTGGCGACGTAATTTTTACAGGATGTAGGGTCTGTCATGTGTAATACGAAACCGTAGTTAGTTTTTCCGGAACGACCTTCTGGGGTTGGGAAAAAGGCCGGCGAAAATCAGTGAGTAGCAAGTGATAACTCATAGGGCACCGCTCATCAAACACGGCGGGGGGCCATGGAGATGTGTCCAGATGGCCTAGTGGGTTGTGAGTTAGGCTGTTAAGCGAACGGTGGGGTTTTGGGGATCGACCCCAGGCACAAATCCCGTATGTGTTCATTATGAAAAGTGCATGATGATAATGAACATATACGGGATTTTTGCACGTATGTGTTCATTATCATCATGCACTTTTGTGGTCACAAGAGCCAAATTTCATACGAATAATGCGATCACTGCTCATTGCTCATCTACAGCGTTCGTAAGATGCAATGCCAACATTAATATGGGTAGCCATCATGCACCGTAACTTACCCTAAATGGACGCAAATTTAGAAACTAATGTTAGATTCGTGATCAGCGACCCAAATAACCCCCACATACGAAGTTTGGACGAAATTGGGTATTTTGACCCAGGCAACTCACTTACCCACCCTTACCATAGCAACCTTCACTAGTCAGAATTCCGAAGACAACAGTAAAAATCGTGATCAGCAGTTCGGGTGAGACTCCCAGGCTACTTCTAGATTGAAGGTAGTGGATGTTGACGATTTTCTGACAGCTAGACTCTGAATGGTGGCATAATGTTACCAGTAAATCATCGGGGGCTGGACTTTGGGCAACTCTACCGACAGCTGACATGAGGCTCGAGACGTCGTGGTCACCTATTTCGTCCAAGCTCTGCTAAAAACACTACTTGAGGGGCGGGTCACGAATTTAACACTAGTTTCGTGATTTGCAAAAAGTAGTGTATCTAATGGTGGGTTTGGATGTGTATGGGCTGGTGAACACTAGCGATGGTAAGGGTGGGTAAGTGAGTTGCCTGGGTAAAAATACCCAATTTCGTCCAAACTTCGTATGTGGGGGTTATTTGGGTCGCTGATCACGAATCTAACATTAGTTTCTAAATTTGCGTCCATTTAAGGTAAGTTACGGTGCATGATGGCTACCCATATTAATGTAAGCATTGCATCTCACGAACGCTGTAGATGAGCAATGAGCAGTGATCGCATTATTCGTGTGAAATTTGGCACTTGTGACCACAAAAGTGCATGATGACAATGAACACATACGTGCAAAAACAAAACCGATGCCGGGGGTCGATCCCCAAAACCCCATTGTTCGCTTAACAGCCTAACTCACAATCACTAGGCCACCTGGACACATTTCCATAGCCCCCCGCAGTGCTTGATGAGCGGTGCCCTATGAGTCATCACTTGCTACTCACTGATTTTCGCCGGCCTTTTTCCCAACCCCAGAAGGTCGTTCCGGAAAAACTAACTACGGTTTCGTATTACACATGGGAGACCCTACATCCTGTAAAAATTACGTCGCCAAAGCTTGGCACATGTGTAGAGGGACTCCTTGTAAGTGAGATGGGACGTGCAGAGTGATGGTCCACAACATTACGTCTTCTTCAACGTGTTATCATTGTCATATCTTCCATTGTTAACGATCAGCTCGGTCGGTTTTGACGTGTTTAACATGTAAGGTTAACACAATATTCCATACTGCCACAATGAAACAATAATAGAGATGACAATGATAACACGTTCATCAGCAAGAGTCGACGCAATATTGCAGAACATCACCATGCACCCCCAACCGATAGGGCTCGTTTAGTGCTCACGTGACGCGCGACGCGAACCCATTCAAAAGTCGCAAAATCAATAATTCGCGCCGCGGTGCGTCGTACGGACCATATCGTAGACGTCAATCCAACTGCGTCGTGTCATTGCACATAGTAGTTTTAGCTATGAATGATGCTCCCCTGAATGGGTAGCTTCTGTGTTGCTTGATACATATGAAAATGATTTCTTCTCTAGTTTATCTCCAAGAATTACTGAAGACAATATTTAGCATTTCTGCCCATATTAATCGATCCAAACTAGGTGGAACAAGGTACTTTTCTGGCACTTGAGTAATGAACTCTTTGAATCTAAACACAAACAAAAATAAAATTAAATGACGTTGATGCATTATAGGTTTCAATGAGTGGGGAGACTTCCAAATCTCAAGAATGAGAAAAATCTATTATGAGATCGTCTTCTGCGTTTTAAACATAGAACTTCTTGATTGCACCCTATATAAATCTGTAAAGAGCTTGAGGGTCAGGATCCGGGAACTGTAGCTGTATGGTAAAAGGTAAAGGTAAAGGTGCCGGCGTTGTTCAGTCCCCTTGGGACGCGCCGCCGCATTCGTGTTCCATTCAAGTCGTAGAGGCATGGTGAATGCGTATTTGGCCTATACAGTGACCTCCGGGGGCCAGCCGCTATACCAGGTCAGTGTCTTTACCTTCCCAGACAAGTCTGGTACCAATTTACCCGACCCCGGAGGGATGGAAGGCTTGGTGAGCCCGGGCCGGGATCGATCGCTCGACCGTGCGGGTGACAGCAGCGCCTCTTACCACTGTACCACGCGGACCCCTAGCTGTATGGTACATATCATTTATCTTCTCTGAAGGTGTAAGATTCATGAGCCGCCAAATCTGGGGCAGAATCTGTTTTCATGTACCGAGGCTATATGATGGGTTCAAATTGCTCTTATCGTGAAAGTCTTCCTGAGCGACCTCCTTTGTCAGGGATGAGGTGATAAAAGGTCATTGGACCTCATTCCGGCTATTCGCAGCCGCATAGCAGCACCGCGCGTAAATCCGCAGAAGCGGTAATAAAACTAGAATTTCACGTTGATTGTAAAAGTCCTTTCAACATAACTGGTGCAATGCCGAATGCGGCCCACCGGTTCAAGCCACCATTATGGTTGAGTGCTGGAAGTAAAAGCCCTCGGGCTTAAGGAAGGTACTAGGGGTGTGCAAATGTCCGTTGCAGTTGGAGAGGAGAAAAGTCATCTTCGTGGCGTAGTGGATAGCGCACGAGCCCCGGCTGAGAGTGAGACGCGGGTTCAAATCTCTGCCTGAGATGCGAATTTTGCGATGAAACATGCCAACAACCTTCGTTTACAGACACTTTGGTTAGCAACAATTCACGCCGTATGTAAAGCGAAAGGTAAAGGGGGCTCGCGTGGCACAGTGGTAAGAGGCGCTGCTGTCACCTGCGCGGTCGAGCGATCGATCCCGCCCAGGTTAGCTAAGCCTTCCATCCCTCCGGGGTTGGGTCCCAGACTTGTCTGGGAAGGCAAAGACACTGGCATGGTTTAGTGGCTGGCCCCCGCAGGTCATTGTATAGGCCAAATACGCATTCACTATGCCTCTACGACTTGAATGGAACACGAATGCGGCGCGTCCTCAAGGGGATGATCAACGCGGTAAAGGCCTTTACCTTTTACCTTTATCTGAAGCAAAACAAGCTCAAGGATCACTATTATTTCGGCATCACTTCGAAAGGCGTTGCTAGATTTGCCGGGAAGGTGAACGCAGAAGCCAGTGCAGACCTTCGCAAATCATTACGTAGGCCAAAAAATAATTCACCATGGAGCTGCTATTCTGAGTGGAGAACGAATGCATTGACACTCACCATATCACTTTTTCTTTTTACACGATCCCTGTTTAAAAGCTTTATGCTTCATCCAGGAAGAGCGGGAAGAGAAACCATATGGACAGCCAGCACCGTCATCTCCAAAGTCTGTTAGATTCAATTACCAACACGATCCGTACACTAGGTCACAAAGACTCTACTGAGTGTATAGCTAAACATTGTGTTCATTTTTCACCAGTCAATTTGTTGGGTCGAAACGAAGGTTGCTGTCGTTCTCAATGGGAACATTGTACCTACCAATATGAGAACAGTTCATTCCTACAGTCCGTCCCTTTGCCAAGGGAGACTCTACTAAATTTTTCGTTTTTGAGCATGAAATGTTCGCTTTGAAAACGACAGATGCTTTCTCTGTTAGGCATGCGCTTTTCTCTTCGTGAACTCACATACTGAAACTGTTTCAATAATATCACGGATCAAATGTCATCGATTCGATTATTATATTGTCAATCATTGTTATTAATTGTAAAGCGTAATGAACATTGCTGAATAAATGCTCAAGACTATGTTTTTTATAAACGTCTGCGTCCCCTGCGCTGGACCTATCGTCGTTCGTATGAATCTGCTTATCTTGGCTTGTCTTGTCGTCGAGAAGCAAACCATCTCATCTAAAATGTAAACATTTTCAACACATTTCTGCCAATGTGTTGAGGAGCGCAGTCAACGTAATACTAAACTCTAATCGATAGATTAACGTTGAATCGTTTCTTGTGCTGTAGTTGAGCTAGACACAAGGTTGGTATATTATACATATTTATTGGCTGACATTTCGGTGCAATCACCTTGTCCGGAGCCTGAAAGGATCAAGACGATTTGAGAAACAACTCGACCGAATGTCGCATCGAATCTAACAGGAATTCACGATCCATTCTCCAAACTGCTACGTCAAGGGAGAACGGGATAACATACCTCGGCCTGATCCACAGATGGGCAGTAAAACGAGGAAACGACCGGCAGGGGTACCAGGGTTCCCACCATAATGAAAGTAAGGTAGCACATTGCTACACAATGAGTTAATCATAATCAAGTTGAAATAGTGAGCTCGTGAGAAAAACTATACCTGTCTAACTCGACACCACAGATAGTCAGAAGCGGGGAAATTTGCATAGTGCAAACGAAAATTTACTATATTTAATTATTTATTTACTGCGTTGTTTGAGACAATCGTATAAAAGAATAGTGGGATATATCAAATTGAGCAACGAGTGCGACAGATGTATCAGCAATAAGAGGAACAGAAAAAACCGAAGAAAAACGTTAACACGAACACATTTTAAGCCCAAGGAGTTTCATAGGAGCTATTCGTCCAAAAGCTGAAAAGCAATATGGCGACTGAAGGACATCCGATTTGAAAAAGTAAATCTGGAACCGAACAAAGGAAAGAGCAAAAATATTGGGTTTGGAACTGCGATGAGACTATTTAAACTTTCCACAACGAGTTTTTGTTGAAGGAATCTGCACTGCACTGCGCTGCACTGCATAACCCTGCGACTATTCTGAACGCCACGCAAGCGTCTCAACTTCCTAGAGAGTGAAGGGGAAATTTGTTCCGGATTGTGGTTAAGGGCATTCGAGAGTAGAGGTTCCTCAAACACTGGAGCATGAAGTGCTGTTTGTGGCGTAGCAATGCTTCCCAGCGGATCTTTCAATGGTAATGTTTGGGTGGACGTAAATCTATTGGCTCGACTTCGGAGAAAATCATCAGTGATTAGGTCATAGACTACAGCTGTGATCACAGTACAGAAAATTTTGAGAAATTTTGACCAATAGATGAGACGAATGCAAACTTCCAAGAAATTAACGAAAGACGATTCCGACTCTAAAATCAGCTTTCCGTATTTGAGGAATAGAAATTGAACGCAATTTTTTTCGGAGATTTAATTTGTTGGGGTCGGGCAGTATCAAACACATGTTTGACAGCAAAATGTTCTAGGTGAAATTACTGGTCTTCCGAACCCGGATGGGCCAGTTAACGAGACATGGCGACAGGCGGCACAAACCATCCTGCAGTGTGCTAGCGAAATACTTGGTAAAACCAAGGGCGGTCAGAAAGGAGACAAGGCTGCCTGGTTCTGGAATGACGAAGTTCAGAAGGCGGTGAGAGAAAAGAAGAACGCGTTCAAGAAGTGGCAGACGTCTAGATCACCGGAAGATCTTGCCAAATACAGGGAGAATAAAAGACGTGCGAAAGCGGCGGTGTCGCAGGCGAAAAATGCAGAGATGGACAGCCTGTACGAGAAACTGGAACAACCACAGGCTGAAAAATTCGCCATCCGCTTAGCAAAAGCACGACATCGGGCAGGATTGGACGTTAGAGTAGCGAGGGCCGTGAACAGCGCTGAAGGAACCGTGCTAAGAGCGCCAGCACAAGTTAAGGCCAGGTGGGAGGAGTATTTCGAAGGCCTTTTGAATGAAGAGTTTCCCCGAGAAAGGGTCCTTGAAACGGAGCCGGTGGAAGGGCCTATAGAGCTTTGGACGGAGGAAGAGGTGCAGAGTGCTCTGAAGAACATGAAGGTTGGCAAGGCAGTTGGACCAGACGGAGTGCCTGTAGAGATATGGAAGGTGCTAGAAGGGTATGGGATAAGTTGGCTAACGAGATTCCTGAACAAGGTCACAGCTGAGGGTAAGATGCCTGAGGCTTGGAGGGACAGCATCATCGTACCGATCTTCAAGCAGAAGGGCGATGCGATGGAATGCTCGAACTACAGGGGAATCAAATTAATATCCCATACCATGAAGATTTTCGAGAGAATGGTGGATAGCAGGCTTAGAAAAATGGTCTCCATCTCACAGGAGCAATTCGGTTTTATGCCGGGTAGATCTACTGTGGATGCGATCTTCATTGCCAGGCAGGTGATGGAGAAATATCGAGAGAAACGCAAAACCTGCTAAAAGCGTTCTGCCATCGCGAATGTTTTCCTTTGCTCTAGCATACTTTGGCGAAACGGAACACATGTTTGACAGCAAAATGTTCTGGGTGAAATTAAAAAAGCGTTCTGCCGTCGCGAATGTTTTCCTTTACTCTAGCATACTTTGGCGAAACGGAGCTAGTACAAATCTATGCAAATCTACCGAGAAAATCAAAATGTAGTGTAAAATCGGCTGAGAACCCAGTTCTTTCATCCATATCGTATCTAACAAATGACGTCCTTGCCTTTCGATCACGTTGGTCCTTGGGTAGCTTCAAGGTGGGGGGTATTCACACCCAACTGCATTTATAAGGGCAAACCCAGCTCAACGCTGCTCGAGCGCTTTTTGGACTGCAAACGATTTAGTTTGTTTGTGGTTTTATTCATTGCGTTGCTTGGGGAAAAGATACTTCTTTAGATGGTTTAAGGGGTTATCATGATTTTTTGTTACAGAGTGATTTAAATTTGGTTGTGATTTTGTTTATATTTTTCTTTAGAATTTTTTGGGTTGCTGCTGTCGCTTGCATTGCACTTCACCTTTCTTGAAATTTATTTTGAATTCTAATTGAAGTTTGTGAGGCAAATGTATGCGATTAGCTGTATTTTTTCTGTTCTCGTCTTCGTTACCTCTGCGGTAGCACGTTTTGTTGGTTGCCAGCCTGAAACATTAAAAGGACAAAATAAAGGGAACCAAGAATGTATCCACCATATGAACTTCGAACGACGCCTCTGCTTTCTGTCAGCTCTACTCTTCCAAACGTTCTGGTGGAATCTTATGCCAAAAAACTTACCCTAGGCATCTGTCGAACAGACCGACTTCCTGGAAAGAAGGAACATTTTTCTTCATTTCTGAGGGTTCTGGTGGGGTTCAGTGGGGACCATCAAATAATTTCTACATTGAGAGTTTCCGGTGGCACTCGGAACGTGAGGGCTACTTCAGAATTCTAAAGTAGCTGGCAAGTGCATAGTCCTCCAACAATGTACATGATCTCCCCCAAGTTCCAAATATCCCAATTACTCGCTATTCATAAGCAATGAGTTATCCAACATATTGACGTCAGGAGGAAAGTGGCGCTCATAAGCGGTCAAAATCTCACCAAAAGTTAGAGTAAAAAGATTAGCGTCAATCAGTCCTATACAGTTACGCCACGCCTACGTTTTCCGTTCAGTAACGTAGAAACCCATTTGGATTATGCACACAAAGAGTTGCGAAGGACAGCCGCTGTACATTTCGGCGTTCTCACCTACCCTAACTAGTCTGATGTCAATATGTAGATGTTTATAGATTTTGGTTGGCCTGAGCGAAGGTCGATCGCTTGGCCATGCGGCCGCAGCAGCGCCTCTTATCTTTGCAACACTTGCTTCAGGCTTCTCATTGAGGCGTACCATATTAAAAAATAATTTTCGTGCAGTGTGACTTGCACGAATATTCGCAAATTCATGATGACTCATCTCACGGTCCTAGACGCGCCAACAGTAACAATGTAATACAGTAATGCTTTCTCCGCCCACTTGGCCAAAATAATGGGATCGCGGAGCAAAAATCTAGCAGATGCTGTCATGCTTGTAGTCCACTTATTAAATCTACTATCCATATCATTGGTATAATTTAAGTAGAATCGTAAATAATAATATCCAACTCAAACCAATTCTCAAGCTCACCTTGTACTGTAGCCGGCCGCTGAGGAGGAGGAGGTTTCAGAGGTCTGTCATGAACGCCATAAATCTCTCTGGTCATCTGCTCGATATTGTTGAAGTTCTTTTCTCGCCGTGATGGCGATTTGGGCTGCGAAGGCGGCAGTTCATTTTGTTTGAATTTTCCGCCACCATACTCCACCTCTTTCACTGATCTTAGATCGGTTTTCTCGGCATCTTTGCTGTCCATCCACTCGTACTTCGGCTTCTCCTTAGGACTATTCCAATAGTCAACTGCTGGTGATTCTTTGTCGGCTGAATGTTCCTGCGTGGGTGATGTTTTCTTGAGTTTCTTCTTGTATATTTCAGGGATAACTACGTTCGGCACCGTACGGCCCATTGTCTGTCCGTCGTCTTTCTGTCCGTTATGAATTTTCTTTCTGTTGGACTTCGCTCGTCTTGGAAATCTCGTCGGTGGCTCCTCTGCGGTCATTTCCATTCCTGTTGTTGCTGTTGTTGCTGCTGTTGTAGTAGCCATACGATTCCTCCTCGCCCGTCGAGATCTTTGCGACCTTTCACGGACGGATCTATTCGAAGCTTTTCTTCTCGGTTCCCGTCTCGAACGTGATTGTCTTTCACTTGCTTTAGGTGCAAAATTTGTCGCTTCGTCATCTTTCGCGACATTTTCTGGTCCTTTTGTCTGATTATCTTCGCCATACAACCTCTTTTCTATAACTGATCTTGTAAGTTTTTCTGCTTGGTAATCTTCCCTTGACTGTGATCCTTGAGTGATCTTCTCCGGAGTTAGCTTTGGCTTGTCTGCTTCGGCCATTTCTACCACCTTCTTCGGTGTGGCGGGAGAACTCCTGGATGGCTTCATTCTAACTTGGGCATCAGTGCTCTTTCTAGTGGCCCCCTTAGCACGCCTAATTCTGGTAGAATCGTCACTTTTTTTCGCCCTTGGCGTAATACTTTCGCCGCTCAATTTCCGTTCCACTATTGCTGTCTCGCCGCTGCCCGTCTTTGGTTGCTGTTTTTCTCCATTTGCCCTGGTAAGATTTGCGGCTAAGATTCGAGTCTTAGAAATATCGTACAATGTTTGTCTATCTAGGTCAAGACTGGTCCTCTCCCGTGCTAATGTTGCGCTGGACGACGATTCTGTGGCGGATCTCTGAAAAATATTAGTAGCTTTTGGGTAAGTCTAAGCAAAAGCCTAAGCCTAAGCCTCAGGCCCTTGTTACACATTCGCTCGCGGTGAGCGTCAGCGGCTTGCGAGCGGTGATCGCGTGCGCCGCTAACCTCAGACGCTGAGCACGCGACGCACGCACGCATGCGCCCGAAGCATACAGAGCAATGCGCGAGGTGATCGACCCACCCCCAGCGAAAGGGTCAATCGCAGTGCAATGCGCAGCGACTAGAGCGTGGAAGGTACGCGAGCGTGTGCATAACAGCCCGTGAGCGTCACCGTGATAACTCGTACAAACGTGTCTGGCCCCACGGTGTCTGACACTGAATGTACGAGTTACGCTGGGGGGTGAGCGAATGTATAACAAGGGCCTAAGACAATCTAACAGAAAACCGGGACAATCTTTTGTGACAACAGCAAATTTGAGTGCACTTCTCACCAGTGTAATGTAATGATGTTGGGGCTACTGTCATGTAAAGCCGAATATAGTAAATGATATGAAATCGTTCAATAATCCATAAACTTGCATTGAGAGGAGAAAAAGGAAAACGAGGAAAAAATGACACCAGTTGAGGTGTGAGAGTTTCTGAAGGTTGTGGTTCAGTTAGTTACAAACTATGGGTCTCAAAGAGGTCACTGAGCCACTTCTCCATTTTAGCATATCGACTTTTCTTTGAATTTCTGGTCGCTACTCTGAGGACCGTCGCAGATTGTGCCCGAAAAGGTGTATCATTGTTGAAGTGAAAATCTTTTCTAAATGAACTGCGACCTCCGGTCTGTTGTTAAATACTAGCTGCCGTGACACATGCGAATTTCCACCTAAAGACAGAAATAAATTAAGTAGCCTTTGAGCTAGTTCAGTATAGAGTCCGGTTTTTGTTGAACCTTGGCTCAAATTCAATTGATACCTACATCTTCATCTGTATCTTCTTCGTCTCCTTCATCTTCTCCATCTTTTCGCTTCCTTGCTCTTCTGATTAGACGGAATGCGTTCTTCAAAAACATCACCTGCCTGACGATGTGAATATTAGTTCTAAGCTCTTAACGCTTCTTCAGATCTCAACTTCGTTTCAAAGACAACCGTTATCAAACGCTGCGAAACTCACCGCACTCAACCAACACTGACGTTCTGATGTTGAGCGAGACTTACAGTTTTTCATATATGCGCTCCTCTTTTATAGCCAGTTGTTATCAACGATTATCGGAATCGATAGGCTTGTGCTGTAAGCCTACCGAGCGGTCACCGATGGTAGGCGGCATTGCTCAGCAGTGGTTGTTCGAGGCTACAATAGCCCCCTCACGATTCGAGCTGGAGTTCGTTTGTGAACGGTTAAAAGTAAGGTAAAGGTATCGGCGTTGATCAGTTCCCTAAGGATGCGGCGCTGCATTCGTGTTCCATTCAGAATTGAAGAGAGTGAGTGCGCATTTAGCCTATACGATGACTTGCAGGGACCAGCCGCTATACCGAGGCAGTGTTTTACCTTACCAGACAGGTGTGGTGCGAATCCACCCGACCCCGGAGGAATGGAAGACTTGATTAGCCCAAGCCGGAATCAAACTCTCGGCCTTACAGGTGTCAGTAGCGCCCTTTACTACTGCACCATGCCGATCATGCTGCTCATAGTACCATCCACGAACTGGGCCCACTCAAGTCTCCGAAAGGCGACACATACCTCACGAGGAAGGTTGCTCAGCGTGCTCCGAAGATTCACAACGAGACCCATACTTTTTTGTAGAGCATCGAATGACGATTACAACGGTATGGTTTGTTTTTGCTACCTGCAAATGAGTGGCCCGAAAAAGAGCAAGAAATCTTGACCACTAACTAGTGGCGAGAAACTAGTGGCGAAAGCACTTCTAGGTGTTAACTACCGGAGTTCGTATCATGGTGGCTCAGTGGGTAGCATGCAGGACTCTCAATCTGATGGTCGGTAGATCGGTCCCTTTGCTGTCCTTTTCTTTTGCCTTCCTACGCTAGATACCAAAATACGCTCCTTCTTGAATTTTGCCGCAGTTGCACGATAGAATCGCGTTTGGGAGGAGTATGGCCAACAAATTACGCACAAACGACAATGTCTTCTAGTTCATATGTATGTGACCCATATCTACCGTAACCAACCCAAATCGACCCTAAATTCAGAAACAAATGTTCGATTCGTGATCAGCGCCCCGAATAACCCCCGTAGACAAAGTTGGGGCTAAATCGGTGATTTAGACCCAACTACCCAACTTTGTTACCACGGACCCTAGCAAGCTCACGCCAGACACAATGGGAAAAGCCGATGTTAGATTTGTGAACTGCGGATTTGTCAACAGCCCAAGTGATCTATCTTGGTGAAAAATCAAAGAAATTCATTCAAATTGGAGTCTCTGTGTTGATTAGAGTCCAAAAAGTGGAACAATAGGAATAAAGATATTCTCGGTAAGTGGACCTTCGTACAACTACTCAACACTAGTAAGGCTGATTAGGTCAAAATCACCAATTTAGCTCAAACTTTGTCTACGGGGGTTATTCGGGGTGCTGATCACGAATCTGACATTTGTTTTTGAATTTGGGTCGATTCTGGTGGTATCTCTGGTGGTTGCGATCTAGAAACCCATTTGCCATTGGTTAGTTTTCAAGGTTTTTGCCTTTTTTGGGCCACCCATTTGCAGGTAGCAAAAACAAACCATACCGTTGTAATCGCCATTCGATGCTCTACAAAACAATATGGGTCTCGTTGTGAATCTTCGGAGCACGCTGAGCAACCTTCCTAGTCAGGCATTCCTCCTCTTCTCGTCAAAACATCGGCCTCGCCATTAGCTGGTCCGTCGGCTTCTTTCAGGTGGTCCGTCGGCTTCTTTCACACTAAGCATCGCCAAAACTCATATTAGGAACGTGAACAGTTCTCAAAACAGGCAGTCTAGCTGAGGAGGACTATGAAGACCGCTGCGCCAACAGTAGGTGTCAGAGCCTCCATCCATATAATCAGTGAAAGGTATTCAGATGCGGAGTAAACGGAGCTGAAGCAACAGACCGCATCTCGCAGGACTCCCGAAGGGAGCGGATATCGAGGTTGGTTTGCACCATAAGCACTACACTCGTTCCTTTTATTCCTTACATTCGACATTTTGGTTAGTCAACTGGTGGAAAGTCCTCTCAATCATTCTATAGGCAGACGACATAGCGTTGATAGAGAAGAGTTATGAGGTCAGGTTGATTTGCTACAAAAAGCACCAATCAAAAACGGACAAACATAGCAATTGAGAGGAGCACCCGTCTTTACGATCGGAAGACTTCGTCGAATCCGTGACTGAGGTGAATAACTTCTCCATGTCTTCCGACTAGGACCCAACTCGGCAAGCGATTTGAAAAAATAGAGACGTTCCTGGGCCCACATTCATCATTGCTAAACCCCGAGATATAGCCCGTGAACGGTGCGCACCTTTCTCTACGTATCCTAAACTTCCTATGTTAAACGTAATCTCTCATCGACTCCGCCGTCTGGCTCTGGCTGCGCCGCGGTTTCGGAGACCGTTAGCCCGTTCGTGAATTTGGGCCCGGTGCCCGCTCGATCAGGTTATGAATGTGAAGGTGAATGACACAATATTCATTCACCCCTCGTCTGTGGCTGTGTTAAAAGGTGAAAGATAAAAATTCGGCGTTGATCAGTCCCCTAAGGAGGCACCGCCACATTTGTGTTACATTCAGAACCGTAGAGGCATGGTGAATGAGTATTGCTAAACGTAGGCCGTAGTAAATCTCTGTATATCAACCTTGGTGTCCAGCTGGGCCCAAATTCACGAACGGATTAGCGGTCTCCGAAACCGCGGCGCAGCCAGAGCCAGACGGCAGAGTCGATGAGAGATTACGTTTAACATAGGAAGTTTAGGATACGTAGAGAAAGGTGCGCACCGTTCACAGGCTATATTTCGGGGTTTATCGGGGTTTAGCAATGATGAATGTGGGCCCTGATACCAATTACCTTCTTGCACCAATTTACCCGACCACGTAGGGATGGGAGCCTTGGTTAGCCGGGACCAGGATCGACGGCTTGACCGTGCGGGTATCAGTAGCGCCTCTTACCACAGCACCACACGGCTCCCTTAAGTTAGGTGGGTGTATTATAGGTGGAGTTGAAGCAGCTGACCTATGTTGCTTGACCGTTTCATGTTTAATCAATTCGCAACCAGTGTGAGAAGAGCTTACATGGTGATAACAACAAAAAGATAGGGCGGTTGTAACGATGTAAACGGGAGTACATCCAGTTCGCATTCTAACAACATCGTGACTGGTCGACACATGGGTGAGCTGTTTCTCAGAGCAAGTGTAACGTCTTGATCCTGAGAGCCCTGCTAAAGCAGCTTTAACTTAGTTCAATGTCACAGTTCCATGCAGCTGTTCCTCGCACACTGTTGCATCAGGCCTTTTCACCCTAGGCCTAATGGGTCTCAAGGGAGCATGAGTACAGCGGCGCGCCTTTAGGCTTCGTTTCTGATTCCTTTTTCGATTAAGAACGAAGTCATTAGAAGAAAATATATAATTGCTCACTGATTATTCGCTAACTATTGCTAAAGGTAAAGATAAAAGGTAAGGATGTCGGCGTTGATCAGTCTCCGAAGGGGGCGCCGCGCATTCTCGTTCCATTCGTGAAGGACTGGTGCGTATTTGGCCTTCACAGTGACTTTTAGGGGCCAGCTACTATACCAAACCAGTATCTTCAACTTTCCGGACAAATCTGGTACCAATTTGCCCGGCCCCGGGGGATGGAAAACTTGGTTAGCCCGGGCGGGGATCGATCACTACACCGTGCGGGTGTCGTCGCTAGAGACCGTAATCACTGCATCGCGCTGGCCCTAATATTGTTCCATGAAAGAAAGAATTTAGCTACCACTGCTTTTTTATGGTTAGAAACCACCTCTAACGTTTTTCGAGTGCCTCAAGCGACTCTGGGATTACCACCTCGTTAGTATTCACCAATCTATTGAAGGGGTTGATAGAAAGGGCAGCAGGATTGTAGTGGACGTTGAAACTTCTCCTAATTCTAAACGAAAATCAGTGAAGATCAGTGAAACCCCAATGGAGCAGGCCGACCGGTATTGATGGTTCTTCTATTACAGCCGATGATGGCAATCATACAACAACGGTGCCGCCTACGACCACGTCACAGAAACAAGAAGTCCCAGTGAACATCACCTCGAGAACAGCTGGTATTTCGGAGACTCAGTCTGTCTCACCCCCACTTCCTATTCCAGCTCCGATGAAAGTGAATAATTTGACGTCGGCAAAGGTCGAGCAATCTATGCGCCCAGCTTTGACGGAAAAGCCAACTTCTTTCCCACCTGTCGAAAGTACAACGCTTGACGAAAGCATACGTACAACAACAGCAACGTGAGTTAAACAATTCCCGATAATTAATGCAAAAAGTATAATACTTTCCAAAAAAACCGAAGTGAATGACGATCACCTACGTGATCGACTGACGATCACCTACGTGACGATCACCTACGTGTCAATATCGGAAACAAATAAACCGACGGTCGTTTTCGCATCATTTCGATCAGTGGATTTCACAAGATTTACTGTAAATCAAAGGCTATAGAGGATCTTATTAGCATATCTAAAACAAAAAACTTGAAGGACTTATTGAATGTGGACTACGTCGATGCGTCTTTCGTACTTCACGAGTGACGCTGAACAAAAATACGTAACATAGTTATATAAGGCTCGAAGCAAAATTGAAAGCGTTCGTAGTGCATCATGAGAGGATTGATTGCAGCTGAAGCAGGGTAACAAGTGACTAATCTCAGCACTTGTTATTCCGCTTAAGGTATTTCTGGTACTTCTCATGCTGTCGGGAAAATCGAGTGGACTTCATCATGTCGCTTTCGTATGACTATTACGGTAGCAGACGTGCCGCAACGATAAAACGGAAGAATCGACACTTTTCTGCACCAAAACCGCTGTTTTCTTGTGACTTTTTCGAAACTGCTCTATTTTTATTTTATAAGTCTGATGCATTTGGGCTCAGCGGCACTACTCAGCGAACACCAGTACTCGATTTTTTCTTCAGTCGTGGAAATTCAGTGAAACTTCGTCTATGGGGATTATTTGTGGTACAGAACACGGATCTGCTGTCCGTTTTTCACGTGGGCGGCTTCGGACCACCCAACTCGCTACTAGGGTGGTCCAGTCAGGATCGCCGATTTCGCTGAAACTTTGCCTATGAGGTTCTCTGATGTCCTGAAAACGATGGTGGAGTACGTTTTTCAAATGGCGGCTGAATCCGGTAATTATGGATGAGTTCCACCAGGTAAGGTCGGTAGGAACTCACCTTTAACTACCGTATTCAGCAGCCATTTGAAGAACGGGCTTCACCATCGTGTCCAGGACACCAGAAAACCCCCATAGACAAAGCTTCAGCAAAATTGGTGATCCTGACTGGACCACCCAGGTAGTCCACATGGGTGATCCGAGACCACCAGGAGAAAAACGGACCTCAGATCAGTGTTCTAGACTCCTAACTACCCCCATAGGCAAAGTTTCGCAAAGTCGGTGATTGGACCACCCAAGTAGCGATTTGTGTGATCCGAGACCACCCACTACCCTCCAGTACAAAGCTTCAGCGAATTTCGAAGGCTGAAAAAAATCGAGCCCTGGTGTCCGTTAAGTTGAATAGTGCACTTTAACACTAACAGCATTTTAGCGCTAACAGCGTCGCGCCATTGTGTGTGTTTATTGTACCATTGTGCTTTTTATGCACCACATGCCTTGCGCGTGTAATAAAAATATAAATAAATAAATAAAAATCCTCCTTCTGAGTTGACCAGTCATTCTTCAGCGTTAAAGGAGATGAAGACGACAATACCACAATAATCATTGTGATTGCTGTTACTTCATTCCTAGTCATTTGTGGATTTGGTGCTATTTTGTTCTTCATAATGGAACGGAGGAAAACAAAACAAAAGTTAAAACTATATGAGGAGATGCAAAAGGAAGAAAAACGCGAGCGGAGGAAAAGAAAGGCCAGAAGAAAAAAGGTAAACGGGTCATCGCTCAAGTGGCCATCGAGGTCGTTCACATCAAACGACCTTATGTATTTCTAAAAAAAAATTTTCTAAATTCCAGAGGAAGGAAAAGAGAAGGAAGAAGAAGGAGGCGAAAAAGCAACAAAAAGATGGCGTGAGTCAATTTATTTCCTCGTTTGTCTATTGTATTGTGTTTACCACACGTTCAACTCAATCTTTTCAGCTCAAGAAAGCACTCGCGGACTACCTTGCTGGCCAAACCACGGTGACAACATTAGACGACTCGGAACGAAACGTAGAAATGCCTGCTGAAGCTGCGACACCGAAGGGCTCTGCGGACAAAGAAGCACTGAAAGGCTCCCAAGAAAACCAACCGCTGAAAAGCTCTCAGGAAAAAGGAGCACTGAAAAGCTCTCAAGAGAAAGAATCAATCGGCTCAAAAAATTCAGTGGAAAATGCTTCGAATGAGAATATTATAAAGGACACAAGTTCGGAGAAAGCCTCGTTGAAGCAGTCGCTGCCCCAACCCAGAAGGCTCGGGTCGCTGCCAGTCGAACAGGAAAACCAGGAAAAGCAGGAAGATTAAAATGAGTCTGCTGAGAGACATTTCGCACAGTAATTCGCCATTACAGAATGATAGTTACAGTCACACTTTAATCAAAGTAATTACACACTTCTTGTAGAACATTAACCATTGATTCTTCAGACACTGAAAGCAGATGCTTGTTTACTTTGTAGACGGTATGATGTCGCAGTGAGTAAAAATTGAATGTATTGCTAATGTGAGAGAATCAAAGGCGAGGAATTTATTCATGATCTTATCAGTTTATTGGAATAAGCAGAGCTGCTGCACTGAACCGAAAACGACAGAAACGTCGAGAGGAATGTTTTTTAGCTACTGCAAAAACACGATGAACTTTAAAATGAATGATTGATTTATATATTTGGAGATGCTAGGTTATTCGCAAAACGCTGACATCGGACGGGAATTGAACCCGCGTCTTTCTGTTTCTGGCAGACTGCACTAACCACTGAGCTATCGATGTACGTCTCAAGAAAGATGCTAGGAGATTTGCAACGTACATCGGTAGCACAGTGGTTAGTGCAGTCTGCCGGAAACAGAAAGACGCGGGTTCAATTCCCGCCCGATGTCAGTGTTTTGCGAATAACCTAGCATCTCCAAATATATAAGTCAATCAACTGGTTCTCGTCTATAAACGGGTAAACAGAAAGCGGCAAATAGCAGAATAGTTTAAAATGAATATTGCTATAAAAAATGAATATAGATGCAGAAAAAAGGACGCACTTCCAACAAAAATCAAAATGTTCTATCAAGATTTCCCAATGTTTCGGCTACACAATTTGGCAATCCGTCGATCCACCGAAACGCGACAAAAAGTAGAATATAACTGGTAGCCACGGTAGACCAGTGGGTCCTGCTCGCTCGAGGAACACGAAGGGCATCGAATCGGTCGTTCAGAGATTTGACGAAGAAGTCCGACCAGCGCAAAGGTGGGCGACCTGATGTTCTTCTGACGTCCCGTGGAATCCAGTCGGTAACGGCTCTCGTCCAACGGTCGTCACGAAATCGCATTACGTGTCCGGCCCACCTGATCTTCGACAACTTGGGCCATGCGACTGCGTCTCTGATCTTCGACTGTCGACGTAGCTCGGAGCTCCGTATGCCGTCTCTCGCCTGGATGAAGCGAGTTACTCCGAGCATCCTTCTCTCTATACTTCGTTGCGCGACGCAAATCGCATGTTCATCCTGCTTGCGTAACGCCCAGGATTCTGAAGCGTACGTCAACGCAGGAAGAACCGTAGAGTCGAAGAGATGGGCGCGAAGTCGGGCGTTCTTCTTCCTCCTCACTACTTCTTCAACGCTCTTGAACGCGCCCCAAGCCGCTCGTTTCCTCCTGCCCAGCTCTGGACTCAAGTCGTTAGTCATGTTGACTTCCCGACCCAAGTACACATAGCTGGAGCATTCAGAGATGTTCGTTCCGTTGAGCGAAAATGGGGCATCAGAAACGTATCCATTCCTCATGAACATCGTCTTCGTCAAGTTCAGCTGCAAGCCGATCTTCCCACACGCATGATCGAAGTCGGCCAGCATGCGTTCTGCCTGGGTGATAGATGGTGTTATGAGTACGATATCATCCGCAAAACGAAGGTGGTGTAACTGCCGGCCGTCGATCTTCACTCCCATGTCGTCCCATTCTAGTGTTCGCATGATGTTCTCGAGAGAGGCGTTGAACAGCTTCGGTGATATGGAATCACCTTGGCGCACACCCTCTTCACGTTGATGCGAACGTTGTTGTAGAATGGTGTGATCACGTTCGTGAATCCTTTGTAGAGCTCACTGAGGATCTTTACGTACTGAGTGGAGACGCCTTGTTTGCAGAGAGCCTCAATCACCGCTTCCGTTTCGACAGAGTCGAAGGCCTTCTTGAGATCGATGAATGTGAGGCATAACGGCGTCTTGTACTCTCGGGACACCTCAATGAGCCTGATCACGGTGTGGATATGATCGATTGTGCTGAACCCTCTTCGAAACCCGGCTTGCTCGCACGGCTGTCCTTCGTCTATCGTTCGGTCGATCCTATTCAGAATGACCCGTGTGAATAACTTGTAGACTACAGACAGCAGGCAGATAGGGCGATAGTTGCCGATGTCGTGCGGATCTCCCTTCTTATACAGCACCACAGTCCTGCTAGTTTTCCATATTGCTGGTACTTTGCAGTCCGACAGGTATCGTGTGAAGAGCCTGGCCAGGGTGTTGATGAAGGCTGGCGGTAGGTTCTTCAGATGTTCGGGTCGGATCCTGTCGGGACCGGGAGCTGTGCGATTCTTCATCGATGAAATCGCATGACGAATCTCGGAAGGGAGGACCGCATGGATGACGTGTCCATCGTTGCGGATTGGGTATTCGGGAAGATGGACGTGGCTATCGAAGAGATCGGAGTAGATGTCGTGGATGACCTTCTCCATAGCCCTTCTGGAGGACGTGAGGGTTCCATCCGGGCGCAGGAGAGCTGTCATCGTGGTCTTATAGTTGATTAAGCCTCGACGAGCGTTGCGTATGCTCTTGCCCGCTTCAGCCGCATCAACTAGCGCAGCTACTCTTCTCTCCTTAAGGTCTTCCTTTATCGCTTCTCTGCACAACTTTGCGAGTTCGGACGTTCGCAGGTAGTCGCCTTCGGTTCTTGCCACTCCGCGTTGGCAAATCAGCTCGAGAGTTTCGTGGGAAAGGCGTTTCCTGGTATTCTTGGGGCTCTCGGCTTCTTGAGCACAGTCACGTATGTGAGCAATGAGCCTGTTATATTCCTCGTCGATGTTGTCCTCGGCGGAATCTTTCCAGCAGCTAGCCAGCGAGGAGAAGAGGTCCCAGTTCACGAGTGTTCTAGGTCCTCTCTTCTTGAATTTCATGGCTTTCTCTTGCCTCCGTGTGAGACAGAAGCTCGCACGGAGGAGACGGTGGTCGGAACCCGTGAAGAATTTCGGAACAACAGCTCATCGGTTAGGCAAAACCTTCGGTTGACGATAACGTGGTCAATTTCGTTGTGGTGCAGTCCACCTGGAGACTCCCAAGTCCATCGTCTGGAGGCGGGTTTCTGGAAGTGCGAGTTACCATGGATGGTGTTCGTCGACATGATGAACTCAGACAGTCTTTCACCCCGTTCGTTCCACTCCAGACCATGGACGCCGATATGAAGCTCTTCCGACGGCCTTCTAGGCCCGATCTTCGCGTTGAAATCTCCGACGATGACCTTGTAGAAGACATGATCTTCCTTGTAGAGCTTCTCCAACTCCATGTAGAATGCCTCGACTTCTTCGTCATCGTAGTCCGATGTTGGTGCATAGACTACGAAGACCGTGTCAACGCCGGCATTGATCCACGTCGCATCAGCCGTAAACGTCCGATTCGGGTTGTAAGTTGTTCGAACGAATCGATGTTCATGGCCAAGTTCGTGTTGACGGGGACACCGACACCACCAACGCCTCTACTATCGTATGTTCCGAGGAACAGTTCTTCTCCAGTGTCGAACACGGCGTGTAGTGGGCGGTGTCTTCTCGTCTCGGTCAGTTCGATGACGCTGTTGTTGATCTTCCTGGCTTGCATCATCAGGTCTTCGACAGACGCATCCGATGCAAGCGTTCGTGTGTTGTAAGTACAGATCGCCATCCTAGTCCTTCTTCTTTTTGGCAGCCTGTCTAGACCCTGAGATTTTCGCAGCCTCTCTGTACTCGTCCTTCCCAACGCTGCCGTATTGGGGGCTCTTTCGGGGTCAGGGGAATGAGGCCCTTTGTTGTTACTGTCTTCGGCATATGACGGCGTACGGGCAGCTTGCCAGGCTCTGCCGTACGGGCTGGATACGGCGGGTAGCTAGCAAGACTATCCCGCTGGAGCTAAGGGCTTATTTATTAGAGGCGACCCTGAACCGCCTCTCTTATACTTCCATGTCTACCGAGTGCGAGTTTTTAGGCCAGACAGTTAGCCTCCGTGAGGAGGTGTCACCGTGTGGCACAGTAGAATCAGCTTGCTCGACACTGACTCCACCCGCGTCTCACGGCAAGTATAAGGTGGCTTTTGGTCCGCGATTAATCCCCTATCCGCCACCTGGGGTCGCGCCACGTAGCCTCACCACCAACCGGCTGGGGATCCTTCTTGAAGGAGAACCTTCAAAGAAGGAGATACGCGACAGGGACGAATGGAGACGTTACTGGCGCCCGCTCGAGCAAATCGATGATCAACCGGACGACAGGTGATACAGGTGACAGGTGATAACTGGTAGCATGAATGAAATTTCTCCGCCTTCCACTGTTTCTTTGACTGTTTGTCGATCCAACGCAATCGTAAAGGCCAGGAACAATCCGCAGGGGACTAAGGCGGGATAACAAAGTTGTTCTAGATTTCGTCGTCCCACAAAACAGTCTCGCTGGGGCGTTCCTGTCGTTCGTGAGAGGCGGCTATCACCATATGGTTGGCCACGTCGGCCCTCTAGTTATGGGAAGCGGTCGAAAGCTTGGCGGACCTCATCGAACTGGGTATTCCGAATCCCCGCATACCCCGACAATGTAGAACCTAAGGACCTTCTAAACATGATAAACGGCCTCAAGCAGGGAGTCGCCCGTAGGAAAAAAACCGGTTGAGCTGCGTTCAATTCTGTGAGAAATGTAATCGAAAGCGTTGGGGACGACGCCCAACGAGCTAACAAGTGCAATTTCACAGTACTCCCAGCATTGTGCTAAGAATGAAAAATGTGGATTCTAAAGAACGACACCGAGGATCAACTGCGACGAGTTCAAGCAGCGCTAGAAAGGAAAATGGTTGGCATTCCCCTATACTAGCAGCGAATATTCCGATTGCACAACGAGCAGATAAGGGCACTGTCCAGAATCCGGGACATCATCCCTCACGCAGATGAAGCAAAGCACCATATGGGGGCATCTGATGAGACGTTCTGGAGCACGGCTACAGTGCGCTGGAGACCGCTGAGCAAGAAACGACCGGTTGGCCGACTGATGGCAAGACTCACTCGCTCACCACAACAACGTGTGGACTTGCATAATAATTCTCGCCCGATTAAAGTTCGCTCCCACTCGACAACGTTGGCTTAAGATCGGACGAAATGGAAAAAAGCAAGGACACGCGCAAGATTAACCGTTGCTGAGGAACAGGTAGCAAGTAAGTAAGTAGGCATAAATGAATGACTCTGCAAAAAGTAAAGTGAAGGAGGGAGAAAGCCGTGGTGATAGGAGCTCGACGTGCTGTAAGGGCCCCTTCACACTTTACTGTGGCAGTAAACCAATGTAGAGCAGTCAAAGGTGGAGCAGGGGTACTCCCGCAATCGCTCCGCGCTTATGCGGTCGTCCATTGGACTGTCGTTGGTCAAAAAACTATTTAGTGCTTAGTTGACGATATGGGTGGTTTTCGCATGGAAATTAGAAGCCGGATACTGCGCTACTTCGCAGCTGCCGCGCACACCGCCAGTCCCTATGTTTCACCATTACTGCGGCAGCAGCGCAGCAAAGCTTGAATTCGCCTTAAAAATAGTAAAATTGTCCGCCGTCTTCTAAAGACGGCCCGCCGCATTCGTGTCTGAAGGGGTATCAATGCCTCATGCCTTATCACACTGAGTATTGGACAGATCGTGATCTTTCCAATCTAGAATCACTTGGAGATGACAAAAATTGGAATATGAATTCCTTCTGTTGCAGCATGAAGAAGAAACCACTATTTTGACCAGAGATTTTGCAAATTCTACTTAGTAGGCCGAGCGAGAAAATTGAAAAGAACACAACGCCACTTTCTAGAAGTTTTTATTATATAAAAAGATAATTGTGTACATAAGACATGTGCTGCGCTCCGGCTCAAATACGCTGAGATGAAGAATCGAAATACTTGAGCGACGCAGAAAAATAATGAATATGGAACAGATAAACAAATATACTGCTGCGAACATCAACTCGAACTACGGACGCTAATGGAAGTAGAATGATTCAGGTTGTACGTTAAAGGCATTGTTGATATGTAAGCATCCGATACAGCACACACATAAAGCCAATCGATTCAACACTAAAGGTTACTGCGATACTCGAATATTACGAAGTTAGGTGTGATGGCACGAACAAACGATGAGCCATCGCTGAGTCGCCGTCTGAAAAAAGCAAATTTCGCTCTGACTAAGGGCCCCTTCACAGTTTACTGCGGCAGTAAACCAATGTAGAATAGTCAAAAGTGGGGTACGGGTACATTTGGCTCGATCACCCATTTTGAAGATAGGGTGGTCCTCGGCCAAAATTCGAAAAAGCGGAAATGCGCTCATAACCCCTTTTGCTGTTACATTTCATTTCACTGCGGCAGTAAAGTCTGAAGGGGCCCTTTAAAAAAGGTAAAATTGTTCGTCATCTTCTAAGGACGCGCCGCCGCATCGGTTTTCCATTCAAATCGCAGAGGCATGGTGAATGCGTATTTGGCCTATACAATGATTTTAGGCGGCCAGCCGCTATACCAAGTCAATGTCTTCACCCTCCCAGACAAATTTTGTACCAAATTACCCATCACCTGAAGAATGGAAGGTATCTGTGAGCCCATGGAAGGATCGAACACTTGACCGTGCAGTATGACACTAGCGCCTGTGACCATTGGACCAGGTCGCACGTGCTCCGAGAACCCAATGGAAATCACAGGAGGTTGCAGACTTACTGCTAGCAAAGGAATAAGTGATCTAGGGAAGATAGCTGGGCGTCCGGACTTGTTTCACACTATGCTACCATCCTTTATAATTTGAACAACCTGAAGACATTTGCCTCAAGCCAAAAGTCACCATTCCCTTCACTAAACCACGGAACTCAAAGATAATTCCAGAGCTGGGGCAAAGAGGGCATTTTGATCCGTCGGCCTCAATGTTATCCAACTACAGATAGCAAAATGACGACATCGTATATACCAGTATTAGTGAAGCTTCTTCGCCCATTTCAAGTCGTCTTCCCTCGGCTTCATTCCTGTCAGCGCCGTAACGACTGTTTCAGCTTTTCGCCAGAATCCTGCAACAGAACCAGCTCTAATAATTTATAAATCTCCGTGATAACTTTCTCAGAATCAAAGTGAAAAAAAGGAAGTCACCCTCGTTGGTACTTACCTATGTATTCAAGAGGGTAATTCAACCAGCCGGTGGTGATACAGTAATAACATGCGTGAGGAGCGATGTGATGAATCTGAAAACGCTCTGGATTTGAAGTATTCTTTGGCCTATACCAATGATGATCACGGGATCGAGCTATTGTAATGAGATGTTTCTTTAAATTCCGCGTTTTGGGGTGAATTCTTTGTTCACCTATGAGTTCCGCGACTTCCCAGCAAAATGATTTCCTTCAAAGGTTGGCTGCGAAAATGTGTTAATTATCATTACTATGACCCCTGTTGCCTAATTATAAGAACAATCCACTCATCTTTATCAGTTTCATAGAACGCAAAAATTGAAATTCCTCTCAGAACCATAGCGAAATTTTAACCCAGCAGAGTGAAAAACCGGGTTAACGTCTTAATGTGGCTAATGAATCTGCTTTGCGTTTTTGCAGGATGAAAAAGGGATACCCCTGACAGCGGTTACGTAAATTTGATGAAGTAAAGGTAAAGGTAAAGGTAAAGGTATCGGCATTGATCAGTTACCTGACGATAACGCGCCACGCACTCGTGTTTCATTCAGAATCGTAGAAGCATGGTAAATGCATAATTGGCCTATGCAATGACTTACAGGGGCAGCTGCTATACCAACTTTCTGTCTTTACCTTACCAGACAAGTCTGGTACCGATTTACTCGACCCCGGAGGGAAGGAAGGCCTGGCTTGCCCCGGCGGAGATCGACCGCTCGACCCTGCTCCTACCACCTCATCACGCGCGCCTCATCCGCCTCACCATCATCTCCTGACCGTTTAGTCCCGCGCAGTCGCGGGGTCCGCTGCTGGTTCAATTTTAATAATGACTACAAATTGAACAAAATCCAAGAAATTGTAAAAACTAGCCTTATGATGTGATCGTGGCAGGATGATGTGCGCTTTTTGCAGGAGGACAACCCATCTGGATAAATCGAAGTAGGTGTGCGACCATTTGTGAATCTGAAATCGGAAAATAACAGTTCTTCCTGGCAAAGGGTGCTCGGACACAATTCACCTGGTTAGTCATAGCGACATAGATGCCGAGCAGAAGGATGTACCAATGCAGAGCGGCCCACTGTCGCAACTCTTCTTGCTCCATCGTCATCTGTTGGTAGAGCATGTGCGAAAGATTGGGAATGCACAGCATAAAGTTGTCGCCATTCACCTGTATTTCAGGTAAATTGCTCTATGACCTTGAAGAAATCATTTTTCATCGAATAGAAGTGAAGATTTCCTAAGAATTGTCTTATCTCTGAACTAGTACGAACAAGTACCCACCTCAACAAAGTCATGTCGGGTAATCGCCGTTGGATCAACATGATGCTCGCGAAATGATCGGATGAACATCTGAATTTTGCAATCACATTTCGCCATATTGATGCTACGTGTGAGATTTGTATTATCAACTGCTTTAATTGTCCTACTAACCATCGGAGTTTTTTAAGTTCAGTGTTCTTTAGTGTTTGGATATTTGTTTGTCTTGCTAAGCACTTTCTTTTTTAGCGCGCCTATGTGTAGTTAGATGAATAAATAAATGAAAAAATAAATAAATAAATAAATAAATAAATATTGATCAAATCTTAGCACCTCTCAAGAACAAGGGAAAGCTTCACAACGGGACGCGCGGAAAAAATCTGGCTTTGTAGCACAACGATATTCTATTGAAAGGACCACCCCTGAACCATTCCCGCTGTGTGCGTAAAAATAAAGTGAGAATAGTTCCATAGGAACATACTTCAGCAAAGGTTTTTTATTAAAATTTTGCCTGGAAAATGGTAGTTCGAATAGCTGAGCAAACTGAAGTCGTTTTTTTGTGACATCGCGAGTGTACGCCCATCCACGCCAGGACAGATGAAAAACGGTAAAGGGCGAAGCTACCGATTTCGCTGGAATTTCATCTGGGCTCAGATTCATGAAAGGACGAGCGGTCTCCGAAACCCCGTCGGCGATAAACCGGCTCAATACCGTCGAGGTTTCCCAAACCCTGCCTTATCGCGAGGTGTGATAGACCCGCGATAAACCCCGATTAAACCCCGGCGCGCGTTCACGAATCTCGGTTTCCACGCCGTTCGGGTATATCTCAGGATTTATCGGAAGTTCATCAATGATGAATCTGGGCCCTGGATATTTCATGGTTACAACTGTTTCGACGATGATAACCCTTCCCTCATTACCAGGTTTGACTGTAATCGGCTAATTTATTGTGTGAAGGTGAGAAAAGGTAAAGGTGTCGGTGACGATCAGTCCCCTGAGCGCACACGGCCACACTCGTGTCCTATTCAGAATCGTAGAGACTTGGTGAATGTGTATTTAGCCGCTAAAATGACCTGCGTGAGCCGGCCGCTACGTTGTCTTAACCTTCCCAGATAAATCTGGCCCCAATTTACACGACGCCGGAGAAATGGAAGGCTTGGTTAGCCCGGACCGGGATCTTTATTGTATAGAAGCACTATTTACTTGAGAAACAATGGAAGAATCGCAAAAGTTCTTCAGTTGTGCAATTTTCGTCGTACATAGTCATGACCAATTAGTGATGAACGTACCTTTCCAAAATACGTTTCCACACTTCCGAAGGTGTCCGCACCCCAGTGTACAAGCCCTGAGGCAAAGTCGGCCGTCATCACTCCCAACACCGCTGCTACGAGTACTGAGCCTAGAAGCACCTAGAATTACGGTCCAGAAAAATAAAAGTTTCACACAACTTCGAACGCTGTCAAACTTCACCTTCGAGCAATTGCAAGAACGACTTATGTACAATCACTCACCCCATATGGATGAATCCCAGCTCCTCAAGAGATTCAGAAAAACGAGCACGAACAATGTGGACGCAACCACAATGGATACTTGTTCTTGAATGCGTTTCTCTGAAATAAATAATTCATAATTGGCCCAAAATCTATGTAGAAAACCGTATCATAAATTCTAGCCAAATCAATATTATCAGTGCTATATGAATTTGCGGTGCAGCTAGAGAAAAACCTGAGGCCTTTTTCTTCGGAGAAACGGCGTTCCACAGAACTACTTAATGGGAACCATCACTAACAGGTGTTCAAGTATGGAGAATTCGAAGATCATTTACCACTACTTGAAATTTCTTGAGCAATGTAGGTACAACAGATAATGGCCAAACAACGTCAGTGTCAGTAGTTAACTGCGTTTCAGAGGTTCAATTCTTTCAAAATTTATATGTATATAAATAAAATTTTTTCGCGAGCACCACAAGGATGAAGGAGTAAGAAAAATATGGACTAGAAATAATCGAGACAGTGACAGTATACTATTAGGAATCAATAGAACCCACGGCGACAAATAAATTGAGGATGATTTCAGAAGAAAAGCAAGTGAAATTTCGCTATAAAACAAAATAGAAATGTGAAAAAAAGAAGAGAGAAGAGAAGACGATCACGAAGCAACAGAAAGCAGTGAGGAATAATGCAAGAGGAGAGCGGATTCACGGCGAGCTAGAGAAAGCTTCGTAATCAAATGGTAAAAGGCAAAAGGTGAAGATTAAAGGTAAAGTTCCAGGTAAAGTGAATTACATAGTTAAAAGGTAATGGTAAAAGGTAAAGATAAAAGTATCGGCTCCGATCCGTGTCCTATGAACGCACCACGCATTTGTGACCCATTCAGAATCCCAATTTACCCGACCGGGAGGGTTGGAAAGCCTGGGCCCAGATTCATGAACGGACGAGCGGTCTCCGAAACCGCGGCACAGCCAGAACCAGACGGCGGAGTCGATGAAAGATTGCGTTCAACATAGGAAGTTTAGGATAAGTAGGCAAAGGTGCACGCCGTTCGGGCTATATATCGGGGTTTATCGAGGGTTTACCAATGATGAATCTGGGCGTTGGTTGCCCGGACGAGAATCGACCGCTCGACCGAGCAGATGTCAGTAGCACCTCTAACGGCTGCAACACGCAAGGCTTATTCGAAATCATACCAATGCAGACTAATCGTAATGTTTCAGTGAAATTCTTTCCGCACGAGAGAATCTTTATTTCAGCAGAGACGTTTTCGATTTCTTAACTTTGCTTGCGACATAACGGCCACCTGGAGCGATAAAAAGTCCCATTGTTTTTCCAGCGGAGCCACATGTGGCACCGAGCCGAGAGAAAAACAAAGCCTTTATGACAGTTATGGATCACACGGCAGCTTTCATCACATCGGATAAAGTGCAGCAATGGCCGTCAGGTGACTCTTTATCGAGCTCTCCTTCAGCTACTATTGCCACTATTCATCTCATTAGGGCGACACAAAAACTCTAACAGACCATTCATACTTTGCTACAGCAGCAGATGGGGTAATAATGGCAGCTGAATAGAGTGAGACGGATATTGCAACTGATGTATACTGTTGTTGTTAGTGACCTGTTTTTCGTCTAGCATCTTTCACTTAAAGCGTTCATACTCGGCAGCAGACAGCGCAGCAGGGTTGCAGGGCAAAGACGCAGAGAATTCGACGTTGCTACGGGCTTTGCAGGTAGTCACAGTGTTGTCGCCGTGCCTAGCAACCTTCCATAAAGGACATGGATTCTTACCTAACTTGATAGACTTTACCGTAATAAAATCGTCTACAGGGGGCTGGAGAAAGTCAGTCTCGACTGAGCTGCAGCACTGACTTGCTGTCAAGTATGAATGGGCCTTTGAAAACTGCCGAGACTTTGGACACGGGGATTAAAACTAAAGAAAATACTAGAGAATAAAGGAAAATGGTTCACATCAATACGGAGTTAAAAGAAGAGAAAATTTGGAGGCCATAAACAGTAATGTGAAATTACGGCAAGAAAAGAGGCAAATAACTGAGGAACAGCGATCACGACTACTACGATGAAAGGTGCATGAAAAATAACGAATGATTCCGATGACAAAAAACCTCTCGAAAGAGGGCGTTAACGTACGATTTTCTTATGCAAACAGCTGTACCTGCATGCTTCGCGCACGTAACTCAACCACTATACCAATTCCGTGTCTTTACCTTTCCAGACTAGTCTGGTAGGAATGAATTTACCCGTATCCGGAGCGAAAGAAGGCGTGGTTAGCCCGGGCGAGGATCGTTTGCCTAACCGTACGGGCGTCAGTAGCGCCTCCTACCACTGGACTACTCACGCCCTTGAAAAGAAAATGAAATTGCGAAAATTGAAATCAAGAAAAACTCACCTCTGCTGTACATAGAAGCCAGAGCTCTAGCACCAGCATGCTGTGGACCCCACCTGGGAGCCGCAGCACCCATTTCTGAGTTCACGTTCCCGTTGGGATCATCTTCGGGCATGGATGGCAGCTTAGATGGGTCGACATCCTCCTGCAGTGTCGGAGCAGGAGCCGGTGACATGAACCTGAAATATTCAGATAGATGCATTCGCCGAAGCCTAGCGAGAGAAAAATATTTATGATACCTCTGAACTGATACTAAAATAGAAAGCGTTGATGGAAACTAAACAATTAATTAATGATAAAGTATTGATTATGTTTGTTTAGTAAACATGGCAACGAGATATGTCGGGAACTGCTGGGCGGATAAGAACAGTTGTTGTTTGTTGTTTGGTTTTTTTTTGCGCATAGCCAATCACTTATGGTATTTATGTTTCTGTTTGTTCTTAAGTTGTTATTGACTGAAGTAAATAAATTAAATTAAATGTTTGTTTAGTAATAGAAACGATACTAAGGAATCAGCAGCAGCCGAGGAGAGGTGTACGTCTGGTTATTTGGCTTCTAGAACCCCGAACTCGTCTTTTATTTGTTTTCCATTCAACAGTTGACGACCCAGGTCAATATTCCGACCGACATTTCGTGGCAAATAACACTCATTCTATTCATGAAGACGTCAATATGACGGCGAAGAGCAGTGAACATTTCTAGGGCCTCCACTCGGAAGCAAAAAATATTTGACAAAAAAATGAAGTAAAAATGAATAAGTTTTTTAACAACAAATTTGAGTGAACAGTCGATTGAAATGGGAAGAAAACCATGAGAAAAAGAAAAAGAAAGTCGGGACGAAAGTGGAGTATGGAAATAAAAAAGGTCTACTTGAAGCGACTGATAATGAATAAAGAAGAGCCGAGTCCTAATCTGATGATATATACTTCGATTAAACAATTCAAAGAAGTAGAGCAACTCTTATTAACAAGAATGACCCCTGAGGATGCGCCACGAATTCGTCACCCATTCAGAATCGTAGAGGAATGACCACTGTCTATTTTGCCTATACAATGACTTGTGAGAAGCAATCGTTTTTGATGTTATTGCCTTCATCACCGACCGCGAGGGAGTTTTAACCTCTCTTTCTCGTAACATCCGGAACAGACAAAACCTTCATGACAAATCTTGCCGCATTCCTCTAAGCTACGTGGAAAAAGCCGTGATAATCCGCGAAGGATTATGAGGATGTGGGCGTCAGTGCGTCCGCTGAGGTGAATCCCTGGAACCCGATTTCTCATCAGGACGCCTGAAGGTTGGTCTTCAAAGTTGAACCTCCAGGTGAGAATTCCGATCGATTGTCCTCTCTACAGAAAGAGGAATTTTTGATGGAGATTCCCAACGCTATGATATATAGAAGTGCACTGAAATGTTGAATAAAACGGTGATGCAACGGCTAACAAAAAATGAAACTGTCGAAATAAAAGCAACCAGATGGAAAAACAGTGCAAATCTGTCACGTAGTAACCCTCTGATCTTTATCAGACAGAAATTAACGTGAGACAGCCTTAGACCCTTGTTATACATTCGCTCGCGGTGAGCGTCTGCGACTTGCGAGCGGTAATCGCGTGCGCCGCTAAGCTCAGACGCTGAGCACGCGACGCACGCACGCACGCGCCCGAAGCATATAGAGCAATGCGCGAGGTGATTGCCCCACCACCAGCGAAAGGGCCCATCGCAGTGCAATGCGCAGCGACGAGAGCGTGGAAGGTTCGCTAGCGTGTGCATAATAGCCCGTGAGCGTCACCACGCCAGCGTCACCATGATAACTCGTACAAACGTGTCCGGCCCCACAGTGCCTGATACTGAATGGACGAATTACGCTGGGGGATGAGCGAACGTATAATAAGGGCCTTACCGGCTGTGTTACTCCTTCCGATGATTTCCACTAACACGTTCTCTCGCGGTCACCAGCGTGTCGGTTGGTCGATTTTGACCAATGCCTGGAATGGACATAATGCTTGGCTTTTAAAATCCACAGCGGTTCGCAGTCGGGACATCTGTTTTATTTCGGAACTGCGTATTTGGGTACGGCGTTGGGGGAAGATAGCAGGGCAAACTTCAGAAGGCACCTCCCCAGTACTCTGACCGACGAACGGAGGTCAGCATCCAGGAACTGGTCGGTGGTCTCCTTGAGACACCCACAGGCTAGAAACGCAGCTCTTTCTGATGAGTTCTTCCTTGATGTCGTTGTTCAAATTCATGGAGCGTCTCAGATACACAGAAGACGATGTTTCGGCGAGGGTAGATCCGTCGAGTTCAATGTGTCCACCATCGCACCAATTCTTCACGAACTCTGTCTTCTTTCCGTTGAAGCGCAGTCCAATCTTCCTTCCAGCTTTGTCAAACTCTCAAACAATCATCTCTGCTTCATTGCCTCGTTGTTCATTGCAAACCGAATTTTTACGTTTCGGTACGCAAAATGACGTGAACTTTAACAGAAATACAGCAGTCATGGTGGTGTGGCAGATAAAACAAGGCAAGAAGAAACTAGAAAGAGTTGCACTTGTGGTGGAAAAATTATAGGGAAACCATAATAATACGGGGAGATGTTCAAAGAAAAGTGCAAGGACGAGTACTTGCGACAGCTTTAAGAATCAAATTACAGGAACAACAAGAAGCGCAACGGCGCGCATCATTCAGAGAAGCGGAAGGAGAAAACGAGTGCAATTACGAAAGGAACATCACGCCTAGAAGACGAACATGAAAGAATAGATTACCACAGTATTGGTGACTGTGAACCAAAGGGGTGGCGGTTTTGAGCAGTCAGGGAAAGGTGGTCGATGGGACCACATAGGTATCGCTTGATGATATTGAATGTGACGGTCAAAACCGGGCCACACTTTCGTTACAGCATGCATCGGCCAAAAGGTGTCGTCCATAGTTAACAAAACGTCTTCAAATTTTCAAAAGTTCGAGTGATTTCTATGCAAAATGTTTCTTCGTATTTTTCACATACTTTTTGTATAGATACATATACGTTTTAGTTTTTTAACTAGTCACCAGAGTTTTGTCTTTATAGTTTTGTGTTACTTAGTGTTTTTCTATCTGTATGTCCCACTAAACTTTCACAGATAGTGTGCCTAAGTACGCATCGAATAAATAAATATACAAGGAATATTTATATCCAAAATTTTATTTATATCGATAGGACGTAATTGGCCCAGCTGAGATTGCACCTAAATTACCACTCTGATGTGCTCCATTCTTGATATTTTTTAAATGATATGTTAGCAAATTGACAGCAACGGCTACTTAGAAGGAAGTCAGCCCAAAACAAATGATGAAGCCTGGTGTAGTTTTTATAATTGATGTGATTTGACAGATCAGTGCTTTTTGGCTACTTCTGACCTCAAAAAAGCACGGGATTCGTGAAAATTAACTGTTTCAACTAATTTTATAAAAAAGCGTTATATATCAAACTGAGGTCGAAACAGCCGATATTAAACATGTTCGGGTTCAAAGTAAAACGAAAGTGATCGAAGAGAACCAGATTACGGGAGAAACCAACAGACGTCTGTTTCAGACTGTAAAATTTTGAGCTGTCCTTTTTATGATTTCGCTGAGAATTTCCACAATTTCGGGGAGCTCTTCTTGAAACGGACAAAGGTAAAGTAGCCAACTTCCAAGCTAGCCAACGGTCATTCCGTTTTGTTGATATAATCACCAAGTGTGGAGCTTAATTTGGAACACTTAAATATTTTAGGTTCCCACGGCCTTCAGTTGTGGTGGTCCCTTTCAACAGCGCAACCAACTATCGACTTTATTCTGTCGATCGCTCTGATTCGTTGTTTTTGTTTGACACATCCGAGGATCTGAACTCCGGACCAGCCATCTAATACAATAATACAATCCAAGTACAGTACCGGACGCGCCGCAACGATAAAACGGCGGTAGCGGCGCTCCGGAGCGCCGAAATGCGACGTTCCGGTGTCCACGCGTAGTGACCCGGACGGAGCCAACCGCAGTTCATCTGCGCCCCATGGCCAACAGGGGGCCACGCGTGGTAGCTCCTTCGAGCCACCCCGTGGGGCTCCCACTCCTAGCTTGGGACGCTAGGAAAGTACGCGCCGCACATTTGCGGGCGGCGAGGAGAAGGCGGAGCCTAGTCGGAGGAACGGACGCCGCATATTTATATTCGGTAACGAAGGGGCGGAGCCTAGTCGGTGGTGAGTCACCAAGCGAGGGACCGAAGCGGCAACGGGATCCGAAAATCGAGGGGTCAAAAAATTGACTGGAAACAAGTTCCACGAATTTGGGAAAAGTGTATATGGATGGATAGAGCTCAAGCTTCTAAGCTCGAATATATACTTATTTTTGCAAATAAATCAATTTTAAAGAAGTTAATAGAAAACGGCGGGTTTCGGTTCTCCAAGGCGCCGCTGCCGCCGTTTTATCGTTGCGGCACGTCCGGTACTGTACTGTGAAGTAATCGCCAGATAAATGTTAGTGATAGAACATGTTCCACAACCTCGCTTACTGGTTACCGATATTTCAAATAAATGAATAAATGGGGAAGATACAACATTGCCCATATCCCCCGAGTTGCCATCTGAAACGAGTGCCACAACAAATACAACAAAAACATCTGATAAAAAGGAGAATTTTAATGGCAACTTTTATGGAGTTCCTTACGCTCCACCTAGTCAATCTAGGAGCATGTGAGTCCCTCGTTATCACCACCATCTAACCGGTCAAAAGGCGCTGATAAATGACGAGTACTAAAAAATCAGCAGTTGCATCGGAGAACATGACTCTTCTTCCCATGATGAATCAGATGCCGATCTTCCCGCTTAAAAAAGTCGTCAAGAGTATTTAATTATTACAGGAAAGCAGTAAAGGCGATGAAACCGAACTACCCGGCACAATTTCAAGCATAGATAGTGGAATCATAATAAAACGGAAAAGGAAGCGATAATGGAAACAACTGAAATGAGTAAAACCTGTGACTCACATGTTTTCTTCGACCTGTGCTGATTCCTTCTCCGAAACCTCCATCGCGTCGGGAGCGCTCATGAGAACCCTGAAGAAAATACGAAATCGGTTGCAAAATTGTGCGCAACGATGGTGATTAGGAAGACGAGTACGTGAGTGAGTGAATAATTCCACACGAAGACGTCTGAAAACAGCCCTTCGCTGTTCAGTGAAAGATTGAAAAACAAGCGAAAGCACGGCTGACGAAAGATTGATGGTAACTGATGTCTGCTAGGCAACATGAAAGTTGTAGACATGTAACTAATGGGAACCACATGCTGCAGATAGCGGTTGACAGCGTCTCGGCAGAATCCAGCAAACAAAGGACCGCCCGGTAGGACTCCTCTTTAGTTCCTAAGAAGGTCCTGAGGGTAAATATCTGAACTTAATTAAACTTACGTGGCACGGTGGTAAGAGGCGCCACTGACACCTGCACGACCAAGCCTTCCATTCCTCCGGGGTCGGGTAAATTGATACCAGACTTGTCTGAGAAGGTAAAGGCACTGACTTAGTACAGCGGTTGGCCTCCGCAAGTCATTGTGTAGGACAAATAAGCATTCATCAAGCCTCTATGATTCTGAATGAAACACAGGTGCGGCAGCGCATCCTAAGGGGACTGATCAACGCCGACAGCTTTACCTTTATTCTTTCATTGTAACATTTAGGACATGCCGCAGAGCTATAGGCGGCGATTAACACTGTAACCATAAACAACCACATTACGCATGAACAAACAAACTAATACCTAAGCATATGTCGTAACTACCTTTTTTGTTTGTTCTCTATGAGCGTTTCCACCAGTTGTACTTTTTTTCTTTCAAGACGCTAGCAGTTCTCATTGTGATGCGATAGGTTTCCTTTTTTTCTTTTTTTCCATTTTTTTCATTTCCATTGCTATGCACTAGTATGCTATAAATCAAAATCGAACCAAGCTCCCAACAGGTTTGAAAGGACAGGGAGAGAAGCAAAACATCAAAAGGAACAGCAGCAGAGCTCGACACCAAAGAGGTGCGGGACCTGAACCTAATTTTTCCAGGTATGTATGATAGATATTCTGATTTTTTTGAATGGAAGAGCTTGCGATCTTTTGCTCGGTTTGGAATACTCCACAGCCACTCTGACTGAGGCACCTTTCACTTAGGGCTTCGCGCTTACGCAAGTGATCTGACGCAAAAGAAGGAACTTCTGATGATTGACTCCTACCAATAATCTCATTGCACATTCCACGTCCGGCTCTCGATTAATCCTGGCATTGTGGTCAATGTGGAAAGTCTGGTACATGAAGCCAAAAACCAAGATTGATATTACCGTTTATTCGGGCTAACGCTTCGGCTCATTGCCTTGCATCTGAAAAAGGCAGCTTGACAACAGGAGTTGTCGAAGTAGACTATTGCTCACTTTTTTATTCGTTAAACGGAACCTGAAGCAGCCGCCGACCCGCACTGATATACCAACACTTATTCTTTTCGGAACCAGAACACCGCGTGAGAAATTTTACAGTTTATTCGGGCGCCCAAGACTGTTGACGTCCAGAAGTTCTCTCAGAGTAATTGTTCAAAGAAAAAAGAAGGTATTCTAGAAAGCTGGAAATGGGGACCGGGGGAAATGTGGCCTAACTCTATGAAAGCACGATGAAGATGACTCTACTTCGTAGGTTTGTTCTTCGAAACTGTTCTTCATACGCGCACATGGGACATCTAAATTGGAAATTGGCTTCGTTTCTCATGCAGTGTCCTGTAGCTTTTCTACTGCAGCCTGCTGTTGCAAAAGTTGTAAAGTGATGAATGAGCGAAAAGGTTCAACCTTTCCACGCGAGAATTTCTGGAACGTGAGAGTTGCGAAATGATCGCAACATGTGGCTTCCTATTCATCACACTTCACCGATCATTGTGGAACACACTGCGTGCATTATTGCAAAATCAACGAGCGCTAGTGGAAGGCAACCCGCGAGAATGTTAACCTGTCGACTTGATGGACCTGTCATTTGCTCAAGACAAGAACGACTATAAATCACATCAACATGGTACTCAACATTCTGGGTGAGGGACGTTTGTTCGCAATATCGGCTCGACCAAGGGCGCGCGACACTTCCTGAGGATACAATTAACAACGACTCGCTCAGCGACGGTAAGCTGACTACGGTGACTCGACCGTAGTCGGTGGTCCCGATGTCGACCAAATTCGAAGGCGCCTGCCATCGATTTATGAAACACCTCACAAAAGGATTCGAATAAGCACTCACTGGATTCAAAACCATGGAAACCCATACATTTTCTGGATCAGAATTTCACCCTCTATCGATTGAGCTAACAAGGAATGCTCTTTCAGAAACACTAACGGAACGTTTTAATAATTCATGAAAGAGAAACACGAAGCTAATAATTTCATGACAAACAAAAGAGCGGAACTCCGAATTATGAAAAGTTGGAATGAAAAGCGTGAGGTAGCCACCTAAATCAAACCATAGATGGGACGTGTTTATTAACACGTTGACGACAGCGTGGCGCAATGCTGCGCCACGCTCAAGCTGCCGCGTGGGACCGTGTGGCGCAATGCTGCGCCACAGTCTTGTATCATATTTTTCTCGATACTCTTCAGAATTTCGAAGGATGTTTCTGTGCCACTTTTTAGCAGACCTTTGCACATTGTTATAGGAAGCATGGTCCATGAAAATGATTCTTAGCTTCTGATTTACTGGAATTTTTGATTGTGCACTAGTTTTCTTTACAAGTAAAAACAAATAATGTTTATTGCAAGAAACAAATAAATGCAGACAAATACTGGCTACTGAAACAAACACATAAATACAAACAAATATTGATTATTAGAATAAACTAATAATGAACAGTAAACAAATAACACTTTGCTTTTAACTTGGATAGAGAAAAAGGACATTCTGAAAGCTTCCAGTTGTTATTTTTCTATTTTCATTGCAAAAAAAGGAATAGTCACAATCCCCGATATCACAGGACTGTATATGTAGCCTGACTATTCACTTCCATTTTGGAAAAAAATTCGCCGTATGCCTGCATCATGCCACAGCCTCGGCGCGGTAGAAAATCGGTTGGTCCCACGCGCCAGACACGCGAAAAAGGCGCTGTCGTTAACGTGTTAATCAATAGATGTGACCCTTCAGTTGGTGACATCAACGTTCCGGCTAGGGGCCACGAGGTCGAAACAGCACTTCCAGTCACCTCTGCGAAGGTAAAAAAAACAGAATAAAAGGACGGGTAATAGATGGACCCTCTTCTAACCTCAATAGTCTATGGCAATGTACTTATTCAATAATAACTACACCAACAGTCCTCAGAGCTACTATAGCGTCGAATCGCAGAATTCGCAAGGTAGTGATATTATTATTATTGTTATTACTATTATTATTAATGTGAACATCAGTATTATTAACCAAAGCAGCGGTAGGGACATTGAAGTGTATTCCACGACTTATTTGATTGCTTTAATTTAGAATTCCCCTTCAACCCAATTCTCGTTTCTTTTCTTGTAGCACAGTATGTTCCTTGTATAATGTCTCTTTCGCTGGTTTTTCAAAAGGAGGAAGTTGTTTACGATTCAGAAAAAAGTGTAGGCTTACGTAGTCAGCTTACCGTCGCTGCGCGAGTCGTCGTTAATTGTATCTACAGGAACTATCGCGCGCCCTTTGTCGAGCCGACATTGCGAACAAACGACACTCCCCCTAACATTCTCAAAGGTATAATTATACAAAGGTCCGACTGTGTCAACTGGAGGCGTCAAACTTTCCGCTCACCATTTTCGAACATCTAGCCTGGCCCTCAAAGCTACATAGATAGTCCTCTTCTTCAAATGTCTAGTTTGCTTGTGCTTACGTGAAACTGAGCGTTCACATCTCCATAAAGTGAATTATTTCCAATAATAGACAAAAACGTTATGAACCTCTAAATATACCCCAAAACTCCGCTAACAGCAACTTACCCGCGTTGGGGAATAGTCGATTTGTGTTCTGAGGAAGAATGCTGTTTCAGCGTAGGTCAATTAGTTAGATACCTCGACCACCGAGCGAAGTCGGTGAAACGTAAACGACCGTTTCAGTGGCTGATTGGCGTTTTCCGAGAAGTTTTGAAGTTGGATTATCATCATTTGTTTTCAGATAAGCACATACTGTATAATTTGTTTATAACTATATTTTGATATAGATTTCTATTACGCTTCACAGGCCTCGCCCCTGCAGCGAGGCCGTTTCACAGGTGAAACGTAACCCCTGGTGAAATTCGCTGGCCGTTCATGAATCCCTGCCCTGTAGGTGTGTGGTTGATAACTGTTGGCATCCGAAACCTGACCATCAACATGGATGCATCAGGACATTCATCACGAAGTATCCTAATCTGGCCCCACAGTAGAAGAAACATGAAGTGAAGGTTCGGGATTTTTCAAGGTGGGGACTAACTGGAACTTTTTCTTTGTTTAAATTATCGTACCTAACGCCATAGAAATTTTTTAAAAATGTACATCACTATTATATGGATGACGGCAAAAGCAGCAGTATTGGATGACAAGGGCAATGGAAGCACGGGATCATAAAGAGTATAATAACGCAGGTATTAGGCAAAAGCAACTTAGTTTCCTTGATCTTCAGAGAAGAACATGGAAAATCTTCGATGATAGAGAATTTTAGCAGCCGAAAACTGAATTGTAATCGCTTGCAAACCTTTAAGATGCATCTTTGAAAAGTCCCCTGTTTTCGCATGGTGTATGCAGAAACTTCCAACACATTCGCAAATCTCTTAATAAAAGGTAAAAATGTGATGAGTAACTGCAAGAACTATGTCTGGTGGAGTGAAGAATAAAGAAGATCAGACAGCAGGAGACAACAGCCTCTAATCGCTTCGCAATGCATTTCGGAGAGGTCTCTGTTGATAACTGCTGTGGGACGGCTAGTAACGGAAGCTGACATTCAATACAAAAAATCCAATTTTTTTTGAAACGACTACAAAGATATCAAAAATACACGAAGCATTGGAAAAGACTAATTGATGAAAAGTGATGGTCAGAATGACTGCAGCTTCGAAGGTACAAGACATCACTGGGACAAACCCACTAGCAAATGAACGCAGCATGTGGCTTCTCTTGTTTACCAAGAAATAAACCACCAAGGAAGTTCTGCTGTGCTGTGAAAAACAAAACCGAGAATTGGTCTCCCAAGTCTGATTATTATTCACGATACAAATAGAACACTTCCTTAGCACCTACAGCACCCGTGCACATGAACACGATTACTTTGCAAACTGTGGAGGCAAAAACACCTGCAAGATCGAAAACTTCTCGAAATTTCGAAGAAAAAAGAAGTCCGAATGAAGACGCCGTCAATGTGAATCCAGGAGTAGGGGTACGTTTCTCTTATTTACAGACTCCGAGCTAATCACTTCAGCTAAAATTTGGTCTTTCCCTGCAAGTCGTAGCACCCCAAAGACCCACCTCTGTAACATATTCTACTCACCTATTCCCTTGGAAAAACCAACAAACAGACAAAACTTTTTCTTTGTGTTCTTGGAATTGCGCGCACTTCGGTGCATTTCGAATAAATGAAATAAATGAATAAAACTTAGATCCTCACGAAAAATCGTGAGAGGATCGTTGTTTGCACTTCATCTCTTACCCATCTGTTGAAGTTTTGCTTCATTTTGAGTTTAACGAACGTCGACGGCTGGCAGCTTTGAAGAACTGGTCTTCGCTCATAATCATGACGACAAGGGGTGATTTCAACTCGCATAATTGCGGGATTAGTCTGGGTAAACATATGCATTAGATCGTCTAGAGGATGTGCTCGATTGTTGGCCGCTATTGAAAGGTATAGCTCACCGTTGTCATTCAAACTGGATAAGAAAAAACTAAATTTCAAGAAAGAGTGAGCATTTCAGATTCAGTACGGGTCCATTCGTCGAAACGCGTCTACAAAGGTCCGTTCATACTTGGAGTCAAACCGAGCGGTTTGAGCTTAGAGGCTTGTTGAGGTATAATGGGCAGTAAAGTATTCGGAGATGAAGGGAAACGAGCTTCTGATTGAATGCTGCGGAGAGCTATTGAGTTACTTCTTGAGGTAGTTATTGAATGGAGTTATGTAGTTGAGGAATCCAAAACGAAAAAAGAATTGAATTTGAAGTGAACAATTCCAGATGAACACAGAAATTCGATAAAACGATGATGAAGGGAATCGATGGCGCTCTCGAAAGCAAAACATTCTCGAAACAAGGCGACGGACACGAGATTGCTGCGGAATTCATCGGCTATACAACAGCATAAAAATTACTCACCCTTACAGTATTTTTAGGAAATTTGGAAAATTTGATTTTTTTTCGTAAAAACGGGTTGCATCGCGTCATATTGCAATGTTGACGATTTTCGATCAAGCACTTGTTGTGGCTAAGAACAAATTCGTGTGCGCTTAAAAATTGGTTCCTACAGAAGTTTCGCAATTCTTGGATAAAACTCTGAAGTTCGCTTCCTTTAGAACAGCGGTTCCCTGGAATTTCAGTGGTTACCTTATAAGACCGTCGGAAGAGCTGGTTTCTCAAAATCAATGAGTGTTTTGTTTTTTGTTTTTTTCAACGTCGTAAAAACGAAATGTTTATGAAAAGGCGATATTGAGGCAATGCAGACCAGTAGTTCTCAGAAGGTTAAGCACTCTTAGGTGAAATACTTTTGCCGATGGAAATATAAGAAATAAAAGTGTAGTTTGCAGAAATCTAGCTTTTAACCCACAGATCGTGGCACCCTGTATTTGACACGAAACAATACCAGCACATTGACACAGCTGTTACACATCAAGTGTTAATAGCTTTCATTTTAGAACCACCATTTTGCATACATTTCATGGAAGAAAAAGCAACGGAATGAGGAAAACGAGAAACGAAGCGAACTAAACAAGGACCTTCACCCCAAAGCGTTCTCGCGAAGGAATAACAAACATCAAAAAACCTCGAAGAGGCGAGATTAAAAAAGCTATGGCAACGCCCCATGCAGCAGACGAGGAAGAAGGAAACCAATTCGCACAGCAACAACATTGGCAAGGGAATACAAATGACAACTGAGCAATGATGGCAGCTTTTGGAGTGGAGGAAGTAGATCTGTCGTATTCGGATAACTCCGGCTGACAAAAGAGAAAACTCGGCATAAATGCTGGCTATCTTTAAGGCTTCAAATACGTCCCTTTCTCATCAGCTATGGTAACCTAGATGTTTGGTGATTATCATGTAATTTCATTTTATTATTCTTACTTGAGAGGGTTTATTCGGTTGTCCGGTCTGAATGGGTTTGCTTCTGTCTAGCCGTCGACGCAGCAGTACCTCGACGCATGATGGATATATTTTTCAATCGTTGAGGATTACTTTATAAATCCCAGCAGTACCGAGCTGGTCAAGTATGTCCAGAGTAGGGACGCAGAAGACGCAGCGCAGAAAAAAAGTGCTTCCGATTATGCGACGAGTAAGCGGCAGCATTTGAAAATGGTATGGAAATACTTAGCTACAGGTCCAGCGATGATTGAGATTGATGATAGTTGATGGTTAGTTTATTTTATTTCATCTACAAATCAATAAAAATAGCTTTAATACTCATTTTTCATTCACGACCTACGATTCTGTTCATTTATTTCATCTGCCTTAAGAAGGAACGCGCAGCGCAGAAAAAAAGTGCTTCCGATTATGCGATGAGTAAGCGGCAGTATTTAACAATGGTCTGGAAATACTTAGCGACAGGTCCAGTGGTGATTGAGACCGATGATAGTTGACGATTAGTTTGTTTTATATCGTCGCAAAGACGCGCTCGCAACCAAGGACATAGGAGAAGAGGAATGTGCATCCAGATCGGTTCACCGAAACTACAAAAGCGATCTTCAGATGAAACAAACTGAAATTGATTCTAAAGAAGTATAACCAGTTGCGGAAAATACGATTTTTTTGTATCCTACACCGCCAAAACTAAGGAAGCCATCATTCAACGAAGAAAGGAAAGACGGAGAAAACAGCAAAGAAAAGAAACTGCACCATTATGAACCGATTATTCGGCTAAGTAAGAGATCAGAGAAGAGGAAATAAACTGAGTAGTTTGGTGCTTGTTGTGAAAAGTGCTTCAGTAGTAAGCGGCGCTTAGGAACCACATACGGGACCACATGTAAAAGGTAGAAGAAACGAGTTCTATTGAAGAAAAGAATCAGGGGAACAAAGAGGCAGACTCGACATTTATAGTAACACGAGTGAGTGATGAACGGCACCTCAAGAATAGTCCAGTGAGCACGAAAAATTGTTTCGTAGAGCAGAACAAGATCCCAATGAATGTTGCTTTTTGTCGAAATCCAGAAGGACGGCTCACATGAAACAACAAGTGATAAACTAGATATTGTGAAAACAGGCAGGGCAGTCACTGTTAAGCTTAAGCTCTACTAACCGTAAGGCATCAAGTTGCCCGGGCTAAGCAGGATAACTGCTCTACCTGGGTAGGAGAAGTACGGCAATTTAGAGGTGGATACGATGAAAGCCGACGACGGAACAATGAAATGCAGTGGGATCTTCGAGCTGAGTTGGCACCGAATGAAGCTCAAACTTGTGGAGCACGTCCTGACGAGTGGGAACTAATGAGGAACTCGACCACCTTATAACTACACCGGAAGTTCCAGGTTCAAATATGGCTAGGTGGAGAGAAGCAAAAGAGTCACTGCGAGCGCAAGCTTCTGACTTCTAGGTTAGCTTACTTACCTCAACAAAATGGTTTTTTTCTTTCTGACTGATCCAGTACATTGTAACTACTCCGTAATTTCGAATAGTTTCTGGTAGGATAATCTCACACATTTTTGGTTTTCCAGGCTCTGACGAAGGTTACTAGGCCGAAACGTAAGCCAAATAAAACTAAATTCTAAGCAAGCTTGAGCAATATCAACTATAACAATAGGTTAGTTATTTTTCCAGGGAGGACCGTCGTAAGCCATCATTGTCTTTTAAAGTGTTTGCTCAATGTGTACAAAAAAGGAAAGACCTATCCTAGGTGGAAATCTTTAGGCCTTCTTGGAACCAACACGCTCCACGGTCGGACTGACGATGATCGCCTTATACTCCAGCTCCTGAATGAATTCTAATAATGCAAGGTTTACTTTAAGGTGATCTTCGAGGGATTTATGCCCAGTTGTTTGATTCTAAATCAATGGTCCAACTCAGTACTACCACTGTGACCATCAGATCACGCAGAAAAAAGAAATTCAAAGTCTTGGGAAGTATTTACCTTATAACGATCTAGTCGTGTTTTTGGACCTGTTTTAGAAGTTTGGTTGGAACAAAAAAGACATGAATGATGTCTTCATCAGTTGAAATCTCGAACAATTTTTGCTAAGTCTTCCATTTATGCGAACGACATCCTAAAATTTGCATCCAGAGGAGCATTGAAGAGTACTTCAGCGCCTGGCACAAAATGCCACACTTCTTGGTACAATACAATTACACGGCACTTCCGAGATTTTGCCTCTAATTGCGAGACTTTATGGCTTTGATTCATTAACTCTATGATAAAATTCTAATTCTATAATTTCCGAATATCCAATGAATTTATAACAGAAAACGTCGGTTCTAACGATAAGTGCTAATTAAAGAAATGGTAACGTACTCAGCTCTTACCGTCGAACTCTCTCCAATTCACCGGCTCAACTGTTCTGTAGAGCCAAAGATTGCGCTTTCGGCAAGTTCACTTCTCCCGAGACCTTGAGAGCTGCCACGAAAGGAATGAATGCCGATCACCTCTTTCACACTCTGCCTCAATTGTTTTCATGTTGTTTATTGTCGCCCAAGTAGACTTTGTTTATACGTTAATATCGATTGAGGTGCTTCGATTAATGAATGAGGAGTCAGTTGTTGTTGGAGAACCAATGTTTTCCCTTCAAATACCACCATTATTCGCAAGTAGCTCTCCGGAATAGGTGAAAAACGGAATAGCATACGTTTTCGTAAATGCTGCAAGAGTAACAAATTTTTGCAGCTGAAATGCCGAGGAAGAACAGGAGATACTTAATCAATAGTGATGGCTGTTGGGTATCTATGAAACGGATAAAGCTGTAATTGCTTTTAAAAATGCAAATTGATGTAGTAATCCTATGTATTTCTCCAACGTGTTCAACCGTTAGATAAGTCAGCTACTTTGTTGTTGGTGGGTGTTTTCCCGGCGGTGAGTGAGCGACGTAAGCAAGTTATGCTTCGAATAAGGCTAGTGCCCCATTGGCAGTAGCTTGAACGGGTTGGACAGCCCTAGGTGAGAGAAGGAGTTGTGCCAAAACTTCCGTGATCGATGCAGAACACAAACACCATTATTGTGCCGCTCAGTTCCTCCATTTGTCGTGTAACGACGAGTGTTGGGTGATTTACCTGACACAGGAGAATTCGACCGGAAAAGAATTTCCACACGAGCGGAAGATACAAGATCCGTCGTAAGAACCACTGGAAGCATAAAGAGACCTCGTATTCAAAAAAAAATGAAAAAAAATTGAAGGAACGAACGCAACTGGTAAACATGAAGGAATAAGTTTCACAAATCAGCTTTCCTCAAATAAGTAGTAAAGTAACCATTGCGACCTAAGATAGACGTCCGACTTATTAGATCTGGAGGAAAACGATTCGCAGGCTAAGGTCAATGTACTGGTCATTGGAATAGAGGATAACCGTTGGACAACGATAAACGGTGGATTATACCCCGAGGCATTTATCATTCGCGCCCTAGAGGACGAGCACTTGCATTTAGGGTGCTAGAACATTATAGAACTTTCACTTGTTAAACCTGCTTGGATAGGCATGGATAAATCAGTACTAGGCATGATTTCCTATTGTTTCCATGAGCATCATCGACCCTTGACATTTTTTTTCCTCAGATATCAGTCGTACCCAGATGCTACTCACTCCCAAAAAGAAAGAAAAAACAATGAATTTTGTTTTGAATATTAGGAATGTCTCTTTCCCTCTGCTTAGTTGCTAACACGCTGAGCTTTATTTTGTTTTAATTTGATTTCACTTTTTTCTTTCGATCGAATTTCCCTGCTCTACCCTGCTATTTTCCCTGCTATTTACCACTGACCATTTTTAGTACGTCTGTGACAAAGTGTAAAAATAAATAAATACCTAAATAAATAATTTCTGATAACCGTCTTCATCAACGAGCAGGGTGACCATCGCGAGACAAATGTGCAAATGAACGTCGGGTTGGGACTCAGATTTTATGAGTATAAGGTAAAGGTAAAGCATAAAACACTGATAAATCCTCTAAGAATTTGCCACGCATCCGTGATCCATTCAAAGTCGCATATTCCTGGTAAAACCATATTTTGTCCATACAATTACCAGCGGGTACCAGCCGCAAGCAATATAATTATTTAAAATTGCTTCCCACATCGTAGCTCAATGTGTACTGACAGTTACGAGCTCATAAAATAGGCAGTTAATGTAGAACAATGGGTTATTTGCAAAGACCAAAAACAAGAACCGGCTGAAATTCCACTGAGTGAAAAGTTAACAAAAACTTATAATTGAAATTTGTATTGATAGATTGTGATTAGTAAAGGTTGATCCTGAATGAACGAGAAATCAATTCTCTTCCTTAAAGAATACAATGAGGTCCTCATAGCGGGGTTTTCAAAGTTGCTAGTGCCCTGGGATGAACTCTAATAACAATCCAACATAACTGACTCAGAAAGGAATAATGACCGGAAACTTTTTCGCTCCTCCATAAAACGTTTGAGCTGTTCTTAGTGGAACGTTAGTCAAGAAAACAAAGGTTTTGGATTCAAATTGTTGCGAAAATGAGTAGCAAACAAGAACTCAAAACTCAGACCAAAATCTTCGAACCGGCTGAGCAAAACACTGGAATTGTTTCAACTTTGCATAGCACGACGGGAAGAAAAAACGAAACGACGCAGACTCGTAAGATGAGAGCCCGTGGGGAGGAGAAGAGGAGGGGGAAGTGGTGTCTCTGCGTCTGCCTTGGATTACACCTTGAGCATACTTTCAATAGTGGCCGGCAAAACACGGAACAACTCAGAGAGTGAGAGCTGCTGGCTGGAGCTTCCACGAGAGCTTGCGAAACGAGGAAAAACACACAACTGCGGACTTTGTGCAATAGTACAATGTCGGAAGTCGAGCTAAAACTGAGCTGTAACCCGTCGGCCACAAACAGCTGAGCTACGGCAGGTGTGGTATTCGTCGGGAAGGAGCCCCGGGGGCAATTTCGAGAGTCATCAGCGAACACTCTCTGTAATGAGAGTAGGAGCCGCCTCGGCACCAAAACAAGCAACGTGAGAAGCACCGAGATCAGCGGCTTAGGCTTAGTCATGCGAACTTCCAGAGACCCGTTCGAACTGACTGGTGATGAAGAGGGGGTCGGACCACATTCTGTCGCACCTGCAACGAGACAAAGTACAAACTAAAAATCGCCAGTCTGAACTCAAAAATGTGCGAGGTGTCACGCATTCTATGGTGTCCGAGCGACGTGCCGGTTCTTTTCTATTCTTATGATGTCTATGCCGTCACGTACACCTTTACATCGCAAACAGGATGAAAATGCTCTTCATGATCGCACCTGATCAAAAAGTTCAATAAAAACGTGCCGGGGTTCAAAATTGCTACTTCACGGAGCAAAGAACGAATTTCTCATAGAGATACTGTGGGTTGGGTTCTTCTACTTTAATTGCCTCCAATTTGCTCGCTATTTGTGAATCATATTTCTCACGCTGGGTTCCGAATACTATAGAACTCCCATGGGTATCGACGTATGAATATAATTGGTGAATAGTGCATATTGTACATATTCCAATACAGAAAGGGGAAAGTAAATCCGTTACATGAAGAGCTGTCGATGGGCTTCATATTAAGACAGCCCTTCCAATAGCAGAAATCTTGAAAAATGGCAGAGAGACTCCTCATCGTCATAATGTCAGCTCAGTCTGAGAAGACAGAAGGAAAGGAAGGCAGGAGGCAGAAGCTGCGGTACTTCATCCTCGCCTTCAGCTTTTCCAATGTGGTCAAATTTGTCCAATGGCTGCGTGGATTTGGGAAATCAATTTGATTAGGAGTACGATATTATATAATGGAAATGGTGTACGCTGCCAATTCCGTGATTACAATCGAGTTTTGTAATTTATTCGTCGCTGTGCGGACGCGCGTGGTGCAGCTGTAAGAGGCGCTACTGTCACCAACACGATCAAGTGATCTATCCCCACTAACCAAGCCTTCTCTCCTTCCATCGTCAGGTAAAATGGTACCAGACTTGACTGGATTCTAGACCCCGCTAACCACTTTATAGGCCCGAATATCCATGCACCATGCCTCTACTTCAACTTGAATAGAACACAAATGCGTGGCGCGTCCTTATCACGCCCGAGTATTTTGCGTTCAACTACTTTCTTGCGAGACCAAAACACAATAAGTATTTCGTAGGAGTTACACATCAAGGCTTGCAGAATAGAGCATTGAGCGGGTCCAACCAAACAGCCTTTACGCGAAAGAAGGTGGAGGCAACGAAAAAAAAGAAAATGATCCTTCAGTTTCTGAATCCTACTCAGGTATGAGATGCTGTCTGAACAATTGTTCCAGTAGTCTTTTGAAAGTATGCTCCTAATTGATGCCGTTTTTTTAAGACGATTTTGATGGAGTTACTACGTGCATCTTCATGTCAACAAGAACCACCTGTTTACCTCTAAAAAGTGCTTTCTAAAATCTCAAATCCCCCGGCGATTTGCAAGAAACCTCCTTGGATCTGCAACTTTTGCCCGGTTTATGTATTCGTCCGGTAGGTTGAAGCGTAAAGGTATTGGCGTTGATGTGTCCACAGAGGATGCATTGTTGCAGTCGTGTTCCAATCAGAATCGTAGAGGCTTAGTGAATGACTATTCAGTCTACACAATGTCTTGCGGGACCATCCGCTTTACAGAGCCAAAGTCTTTACCTTCTCAGACAAGTCTGGTACCAATTTACCCGATCCCGGAGGAATGGAAGGCTCGATTAGCCTGGGCCGGGATCGATCGCTGGACCGTTCGGGTGTAGTAAGTAACGACTCTTAACACTCTACCACGCGCCCCCTTCTACCAAAATCTGGCACAAATTGATTGATCGGCCTTCTTTGTCACACCTCCAGAATGGAAAAATGGGGAATTCCAACGTGTACCTTAATGTTTACACTTGAATCCTAGAATTTTTTGATCTACCTTTGAAGCTAAGCCTAGTCGTGCGCAAAAGCCATGCTTGTGATTGTCTCAAGAAGTCGCCAGTGAGGCGTATCACAGTGACATGCTGTCAAATTCAGAAAAGCGCTACGAGTGAAGGAGGATCAAAGCTGCCACTCCAGTCATATGATATGTAGTTTTCATGCAATTCTTGAAGTATCATCAACCAGCGATCGATCCCAGCACGAGCTAATCAAGCCTTCCATCTCTCCTGGTATATTGGTACCAGACTTGTCTGGGAAGGTAAAGACTTTGGCTCTGTATAACGGATGGTCCCGCAAGTCGTTGTATCACACAGGATATGAACGTTACATCGAGTAAGAATCGGGCACGGAAACCGGTTCAAGGTGCAAAAGAATCAATCACGTTTTATCGTTAACCTTGATTCACAGGTTGATCGAATACTATTCCAGAAAAAAAACAGAAATAGGTATCCAACTGTAAACATAACCACATGAGGATAGCGGTGATGTCTGTGTGATTCGTAACTGTTTGTTCAATGCTCTGTAAAGATGTTATATATGCCGTTAAAACTCTTACCCTTGTGGGCGATTATTCAAATGAGGGTTGGCCTTCATCAGAAACATCTCGCTTTGTCCGTTTTCGAAAGTCGTTCATGAAAATTTGAGAACAGCTGGATGGCCGAGAATAGAAAATTATGCTTTGTGCTACCTATATTAGGTTATACAATTCTTTAGTGCAATGCTTCAAATGCAATTCTTTTCAGGAACATCTTCACCAGAAACTATGGGCTTCTTTATAGTTTCTACGGGCACCTCTAGGTTTGAATATCGGCACTAACAATAAGGCTTATTGGGACTTAGTTTGAGACCACACCACCTACTTAGTTAAAAGTTATCTTAGTCCATATCCAGCGCAGGAAAGATTTGAAGAATTCCTCAAATACTAGCAAATGTTAGGAGAAAAATGATTTCGTGAGGTGAGTTTCTTAATGCAAATCAACTCTTCACCATTAGTTAGTTGTTGATGGGAAATAAAATTTAGAAAAATAGAGGAATAGAAAATAACGCTTTGTGCTAACTATGTAACAGAGTATTTCAAAAACAGAAGTTGAAAGCCCAGCTCGTCTTTAATGGCGGCTTTTATAAATGTTCCATGGAGAGTCTTCGGAAGGGAGCCAGGAGGTAAACCTAAGAAACAGATCCATATTGAGCGGATCGGAAGACCTTCAAAACATGGATTCGAAATAAGTATTCTCAGAAAAAACTCCACAGCTTTGCATTCTGCTTTAGCAAGCGTGAATGAAGCAGAACCCTTCTCTATTCGTTATCTTGTCTGGGTTCCATATTTTCGATATTTAACAAGAGCAATAGTTCTTGTTAGAGTTTAAGCTCAATGGCATCAAGCTATTGAGAAAAATGTAGCCAACGATAACAATCCATATTGCAAGAAGTTTTGAGCAAAGTCATTTGAACATTGTTCCCATTCACAGTTGCTCGTTGCATTTCTACGATAGAGAAGAAAAAATCTCGTAAGGAGTACAGATAAGATGATAGTTTCGCAGGCAAATCATAAAAATCCGCAGACTGTCCCATTAAACACATGATTGCAGTGATGATATAATACTAACTCCAGAAAATAATGCGTTTTTCGGAAGAATAAGTAATAAGACGGTGTCAGAGATGGAAACGACAACAGAGAATCAGGGATGTTGACAGATTTCAATTAGCTAAGCTCAGCCTTTGTCGGTCAATTCTTCATATATCATTGAACAATCAGTGCCCCATACAGAGTTGAATTAATGAGTTCAGTGCTTCCTCAGCTACAGAGCTCAGGTCAAATTTAAAAAATCCATGTTGTGGAAATTCTAGCTGACCGACTAAGGGTTAGCAAATTCCTCATCAACCGAAAGTCATATGCTCATGTTTACACGTCTTATATATTGGGTTCCTAGTAAAATGATTTCTGTCGAATGTTGAATGCTTGTCGGCAAATGAAGCGAACTTTGCCCTCCTTCAAGAGCGAAATAAGCTGCTTTGCTAATCTAGGAGCACGTCATTTCAGGACCATTCTGGTTTGATGATAAACTTAAAGTGAAGAGCATTATTGAGATTTTTTGAATAGTTTATACAGTGTCACTCGAGAGCGTAAATCAGTTAGTAAAGAAAACGTTGTCGAACGATCAACATCCCGAATGGCGAGAAAGGCAAAGTGTCGCTGTCGAGGCGTCAAAGGTAGTGTGATGGGAAACGGCAGCCACTATCTTATCACCGCCAGTCTCTGCGAACTGGAGAGCGAAGTGGCCGGCTCACCTTCGGGACGAAGGTGGCTTTATCGCCATCGAGCTCTTTGTTTCTTTGTCGGGTGAGCTTTGGCATTTCGCCGATCATTGTTGGAAGAGAAGCAGACGGAGCAGGTCGGAGCCTCCAATTCAAGGACTATGACATGCAAAAATAATTTTCAACCTTGAATTCTTGGGAGGAATTTAGCATCAAACTCGTTTGTTTGAAAAGTTGCTCTAATAACTAGGGGGAGGTCTGTTAGAAAGCGACCCAAGTCACCTGAGCGAACACCTTCTCTAGTCAACAACAATAAGAACCACAGTGAGAGGTTAAAGATAACAAGGGGTAAAACATCTCGGTATAAACGGTTTGTGCGAAGCCGATCTCTATGTGGAGGTATAGCTCACCCGTACAAAGTTAAGTTCAATGTCCTACCGTTACCATAGTCAGGATTCCGAAAATAGCGAACAACTTGCGTTAACAGATGAGAACTGTTGTTTGCAGGGTTTGTTGGGTAACATTCAAAGTGGTCTTTGGCAGGAGAAAAATCCATCACCAGCTGGATATAACGATGTGAATGCACGACATATCTTAAGTAGATTTTACATCAACGTCTCACAACGCCATGTGTTCATGGTGTCTCATGCATCTTTTCTTAAGAGGATATCAATGATTTATTTATTCGAGACGTCGGCCGAGACCACACAGGTGAAAGGTGACCACACAAATTTCATTAAGGTGATACAACATTAATTGCTGAGGGTGAAATAATACATTAAGTACAGGTCAAAAAATTGTCTAGAATTTGTAATGAGCGTAACAATATGTAGGTTGCAGAAACTGCGAAAGTTTCAAAACATCCTGCTTTCAATCCAGATTACGGTTGAATAATACAAGACATCTGTAGGTGAGGTGTCGAAACCAGTAGTTCTGGGCGATTCTGAATTACTCTACCGGCTTCCCTCAAGCTAAATAATCTGACAAGTGATGTCAATGTTCTTTGGAAACGTTCCAGCGCTTCGCTATTTCTCCTCAGATAAGGATTCAGCACATGATTTCATAGGCGAAATTCAGCTTTGTTTGCCTCCAAAGTACATATGCTCACTTTTGAATTAGGTTCAGAGCACTAGAAGTAAGCTCTACTTGAAGCTTATGCGATAATGAATGTCTGCCGAACGCTCAAGAAAACCGGTGAACTTTCCTCAAAAATTCGTCTTATCAGTGGAGTGGCCACAGCTTGCGAGCAAATGTGCTGGAGTTTATTCGTCACAGGTCTCAAGCTACATAATCTAGCAAGCGGGGGTTGAGTACGTCGAGCACACAACAAAATTATTTCTCTTGAAGTCATTTAGCTCAATAAAAACGCCATCAACCCGAAGTTTCCGTAGGAACACTTCTGTCACCCTCTTCCCATTAAGATGCTTTGATGCAGCTTATCTTTTAAATTGGTTCTTGATCGTGAAGCTCATGAAAATGTCTGTTTGAAGTGATAACGCCAACGCAGATAACTTTATCACGCTCTTAATCTGCGTAAAAACATGCGAAAGTATAGGGGGTTTTTACCAATTCCAAACTATCGCCATGCTGAACGTCCTAGAGCTTATTCAGAGCTTTTCGAAGCAAGAATGCTTGCCGTTCAACTTTGCTCGGAATTTCAGAGAGAACATCTTAGTTTCTCATCTGACGGATGTGGTCCGGATTGGGGAATCACAGCAGAATTCGAGCGGTGAAAGGGCAACATAATCTGGAATCTCAGAGAGTCCTTTGCACTTTAGCCCAAGGAAAATGAAACGCCAGCGATCACCTCATGTCAAAAAACACGGCTTAACACTAGACAATTCAATTAGACTTAGCTTCTTGCACGAAGCAAAGACAACTACTTTGGTGAACGCACGAAAGAAGATTAGTAGAACGTAAGAACGATGATCACGTGTTTCTATCGCCCCAGATAGCACTCGGCTTCTGGTGCTTCTGTTCTTTTACAAAAACATCCGTCTTCGTTTTCAGGCCGGGAAGCTGCAATGATACTCCCACAAAGATGATAGGGACATAGCAAGTTGTGAAGAATTTATTGGTCGTCTCAGTAGCATAGTGGTTAATGTACAGCCCCGGATAGATTGAAAAGCGAGTTTGAATCCCGCCTGAGATGCAATTTTTGCGATAAACCTAGAACCATCGTTGCGACATCCTATTCTGAAGAATTCATTCCTATTACACCACTTCGTTTGCATGGTGCAGTGGTAATAGGAGCTTCTGATGCTCTCACGGTCGATCAATCGATCCCCGCCTGGGCAGACAAAGTCTTCCACCACTCCGTGGTGTTACAAATATGTAGCGAACCATGTCTGGGAAGGTTAAGAAACTGACTTAGTGTAGCAGCTGGCCCCCGCAAGTCATTGTATAGGACAAATTCGCATTCACCAAGTCTCTTGGATTCTGAATAGGAGGCGTGGGCGTGGCGCGTCCTTATGAGACTGACCAGCGATGATACATTTGCCTTTACCTATGAATCAGCTGGTCGTTTTCGGTGTTATCGAATGTACGGGTAAAAGTTAACTTTCCACAATATGTTCCGAAAAATTACCTTCTTGATCCTTATCATTCATGCAGTTTTACAAATACAGGTGGTGGGTGCGCTTTTCATAGCTAAAACACATAGTTTATGGTGATCCAATCTTCGACGTGTTTTGGGACCACCTAGACAAGGAACACCAAGGTTAAGATTGACTTGTTTTCAAGAAATAGGTGGGATTGGTTGGCACCGAAGCGGACACCTGTCATTCTATAGTTATGGCCTGATCGAAGCTGATACGTGCCGTTTGCTACCAACTTGTTATCGTGCACTTTTTCCATTCCTCTACTGACAATGAGTGCACCGTTTTACAGAGATGTTTAACATGTTAGTGGTTCACCAACAACTATTGAAGCCTAGAAACAAAATATACCTCTCCATTCCACAGCTTAGCTCTAAAGAGTTGCAATTCCTCAAATTAGTTAAGAAGTTCCCCTAATGGGGAACAGATCTCTCATGAACCCAAATTCATCACCGATGTCCTCGTTATAGATCCGCCAATATTCGGGAATATGTCAGCTTTATTTTACCTCTAATGTGCTCCTATTCTCATTTAAGAATCAAGACCAAGAACTTCTACACCATATTTTAGTAAGAAAAAGAGAAAATAGCAAACAAACCAGTCTATACACTTCCGTATCTGTTTGACCGGCTAAAAAACCGGTCTACGGCTATATTAATATAACAAAACTCGATCATTCTATCCAACTATTGGTGACTTTCCACTTCTCATCCGGTTTATCAGATACAACCAAAGGAGACCGGAGTGATCATGGTAATTTGTTAACGGTGCGTAATATCTAGGATCAAAGAAATTACAGTGCGAGTGTTTACTTAACTTAATTTTTTAAATTTCAGTTTTTGGACACCTAATACAAGCGTAAATCATAGTAGAAACATTTTTATTATCGAATTACTGTGACTTCTTGATCATGGAAGCTGGCTCCGGACCACCTACAACCATTGTCATCACACGCGTAAAACAATCCTGTATCGGTGTAGGTAGAAGTGACAGTGGAATGTATCTGAAATGGAGTACGTATGTAGAAATGCGTGACATCTCATAGTAGTTCAGCTTCATATTCTACGTTATACATAATTATAAGACGTTTTTAAAGAATCCAAAATTTGCCAGAAGGTCATGGATCGATTTCGAACGAAGATGTTAAAACAATAAAAAGTATTAGATTCGTTTTGAAGCAAGTTTGAAGTTTTGAGCAATTTGTATTCAGGACAGATACTGCGTAAAAGATCGCTCTTCCGCCTTTCATCTGAGTTTTTTGTAATTCTGCTCTCCAATTTTTCTGACTTTTTTTGACACGATTCTGACACCTGCAACGTCGAGTGATCGATCCCGGCCCGAGCTGACCAAGCGTTTCATCACTACGGGGCCGGGTAAATTTGTACCAGACTTGTTTGGGAAGGAAAAGACAGATTTGGTATAGTTGCTGGCCCCGCAAAACATTCTATAGGCTAGATACGCATCACCATGTCTCTAGGATTTGAATAGAACAGAATGGGGCGGTGGGTCCATCGGGGAATGAATGCCGACATCTTTACCTTCATTCTTCAACTTTAATTTTCCATTCAATTACTGGACGAATTCGATCTCTGCTCGAGGTAGATACTGAGTGTTAAAAATTGTCGAATCCAAAATTGTCAAAAAATTGTGAAAAAAAAGTTATTCAACTCAGTAATGATTAAAAACTCACAAAAGAATACTGTCCCAGCCCACTTGATATCGGGACCGTGGATAGGCTGCTGTCAGTGCATGAAAGTATGCGTCGCAAACATAGTCTTGCCTGTTGCTGCTTATCATCGCCAGTAAATCTGTTGTTTTTCTTCGCACTTAAAACTACATTTTATCGGAGAAACTGCAACATCGAAGTATATTCGAAGTCTCAAAATAACATTGTATTCTAGTAGAAGAGTATTTAAGGGTAAAAAATTGCTAAGTAAATAAAAATAGATAGTATAATAATCGGCTAATAATTGGTACCAGACTTGTCTGGGAAGATAAAAACACTGACCTGGTATAGCGGCTGGCCCCCGCAGGTCATTGTATAGGCCAAATACGCATTCAATATGCCTCTACTCAGATCCTCGAGAAGTACTTGCGCAGTAGGTTCCGCCCCTTGGGGCGGAGCGTGTTGCAAGGCAGCATATGCTGCGCGACCGCCCCTCGACTGTGATTGGTCACTGAGCCGGTGGGCGGTACCGCAGCACGTCTGCCCAGGTGCTGCTTGGGGGTGCGTTTTTGGCCCATCTTGCAGCACAACTGCCCAGATCCACGCTCCTCCCAGTCTCCGCCCATACTCCACCTCTCGGCGTCTGCCATTGGCCAACCACGCCCTACTGCGCAAGTCTTTCAGAGAACCTGCTGCGCAACGTTTGCGGGGTTGAGACTTGATGCTGGCCTGCCCCTGCCGGAGTGCTGGCCAACAGCCCTCTCACACTCGAGCGGCGCCTTGCGCGGCGTCGTCGGCGGCGGGTAGGGGTAGGACTGGCGCTCCGCCCACCAACTGTCGCTGCCGGCGCTCGCGGGGCGCGCCATCGCGGCCGCCGCCGGCAAGAAATGACCGGCACCATTCCCTGGGCGGCGCCTGCGGCGGCTTCGCCGGCGACGTCGCGGCCCGCGACGCCGCCGCCGAAGTATGAGAAGCCCCTCCGGCGGCGGCGGTGGCGACGTCGCTGACGACGCCGTTGGGTCGGCCGCGCCCTATCTTTCATCATAGCCCCGGCGACGCCGCGCAAGGCGCCGCCCGAGTGTGAGAGGGCTGCAAGTACATATCGAGGATCTGAGTACGACTTGAATGGAACACGACTGCGGCGGCGCGTCCTCAGTGGACTGATCAACGCCGGCACCTTTACCTTTACCTTTTTACCTTTTTAATAATCGGCTAATAAGCTCCCGATTGGGACTTCCACAAGTACAAGGGCCTCTCTCAATCGAAACATCCCTTTTACATCGGCAAAAATTCTAGTATGTAGTTACTTTTGAACAGCGGTAAATTAGCACAATATCCAAGAAGTCAATCAATCAATCGCTAATCAATCAAAACCCAAAGATGACAACAGAGAACTCTATGATGGCGATGAGCACTTATCATTCCCACTTTAAGATGGTAGGAATAACCTTTTTCAGGATATTCGGGATATTGATCCCGCAGTAGTAACTGCAAGCCGGCCAAAGATTGCTCTTTTTAAATAAAAAAACCAATGCCACTTTTTGACCATGGAGGCCAAACATGGCCTAAGGAAACAAATGGTTAATTCGAAATGCTTTTGCCGGTTTCCAGTTTGTAGTAGTATCCTTGCTAGTGTGGCCTTAGGATAAGGCGTGTTACGTTCTGTCGCAATATATGTTTGTCCATGGTCCTCGGTTTTGCAACTAACGATTACCTTTAACTCTATGGTAATATATGGCGTTATTATGATTTTTCATCATCGAATCTGGGCGGCTTTCTTCCCTAAGCATTATTAACTGTGTACCTCCTGCTCCACTATTTTTTTCTATACCAGCAGAATTAATCTATACTAATAGACATCGTCTACTCCACTTGTTGCGCATTAGCTTCCTTTCGCCAATCACTATTTACAGTTACAGCTTCTTCTGGGAAATTCGTATAATGGTGAGGTTAAGAGCTGTAAGGTTGGATGAATTCTTGATTTGAGTTGAGTTGCTGATTGGTTTTTTTAGTTATTTAGGTTATTGGCTTGCTGTTCAGCTTTAAAGTAGGATGAGTTGTAGTTGTTTGATTAGTTGGACTATGTTTTCTTTTGCAGTTCCTTGATGTTAAATGCATATTACATCCAATTTCCGTTTCTTGTTTCCTACACCTACATGTTGTCAATTGCTATTGGATTTGAATAAATGAAATGAAATCAAAAAAAATGAAGCCACAGCCATCTCATAACTTTCGTCGATATAAAATTAACTTTCCTTCACGCAGACTGACTCGTTGATAAATGTGAAAGCACTTACTTTCGCTAAGGAACTGAGGTCCGTACTCGGACTTCACCTCCTCCTTGCAGGCAGAATATACTTCGTCAATTTGTTTCTGAAAAGTCGATTCTTTAATCTAGAACAATTCGGCTTGTATCCCTCAGTAGACATATGTGAGGTTCAAAATTAGTCACATTCATTAGGTGAAAGAATTTGGACGCTAAACGAAAACTTATAAGTAAGCTAAAACTTATAAGCTATAGCCGGAGGGCTGAGATGTTCACAGAAATCGCATGAAGCATTTTGGTGTGATCGTTTAATTTTTACAGGTCAAGTAGTAAATAAAAAGATGTTGTAGATATCAATGCTGCATAGGTCCAATAGTTGCTGAATATAATGAAGGGAAATATGAATTCAAACGACCTTGCAGAAGTGGAGTAAACTTTTACAGACGTTAAATTTACTTCTTCTATTCCGCCGTTTTCATTATTTTTTATTTTACCGCTTCTACATCTACATCTACCTTCTATTTCAGCGTTGTGAGTAATTGAATAGGTTTTTGTCTATCTATATTATATCAAATTTATGTAAGTGAAACAGGGTTAGAGTTACGAACCTCGACATTGGCGGCGCTCGTAAGATGAGTTTTGAAGAAGCCCGGCTCGAGCACGTGTACGGAAACGCCAAACAGACGGAGTTCAGCTCTAGGCGATCCTAATTACGTAGATCTATGAGCCATCATTACCATAGAACTTCAAACATACCTGATGACATCACAGTAGCCCGATGTAGCGAACTTTGACGCCGTGTACGGCCCTATGCCCATTATACCAACACGCGAGCAGACACTTGTCACTACGACAACTCGTCCTCTGAAAACGAAATTCATAGTTAATCCATAAGATGAAATAAAGTTAAAGGGCTCGGCGTTGATCGGTCTCCTAAGGACCGCCGTCCGGAAGTTTGCGTGGTTTGTGTTAGGGTCTACCGATTTATTTCGGCCGGAACTAACAATAAGATCTTTTATCGCCCTACTAGATCGTTCGTATCACCTAAACCATAGTGAAATAATGAGCGCAAAGCAAAAAACTGAAATTTGCGAAAATTAAGATCGAAGAGTTGTACAATGCATTTTCTGCTCACTTTTTCGTTTTTTCTTCTCACTGTCACTTGGACGTCGTGCAAGGGGAAATCGTAGACTTTTTGAATGAAATAGGAAGGAATTCTACAGGGTTCCCCCATTTTTTCGATTTCGCAGCTGTGTTTGAATTTTGTAAACTAAACTTTGACTTCGAATTTTCCTTTTTCTTTTTCTACATCACGAGATTTCCAAAGGACTTTCCCTTATTTAGACACTTGAAAATTCAGTATGCTACCATTATTAACGAAGGAATTTAGACACTCGAAAATAAAGAATGCTTCCATTATAAACTGAAGAACTATACAGTAGTATAGTGTCATTCAGGCTTGAGTCGTGTGTCAAGCATCTCCTATGACAGCAACAAGATAGGGAATCCTCCGCTATATTTAGTAGTGGACCCTGCATGGTGCAGTGGTAAGAGGCGCTGCTGACACCCGCATGGTCGAGCGATCGATCCCGGTTATGGGCTAACGAAGCCTTTCATCCCTCCGGGATCGGTAAATTGATACCAGACTTTTGTGGGAAGGTAAAAACACTGACTTGGTATAGCGGTTGGAAAGTCATTGTATGGGACAAATCATCAGGCCTCTATGATTCTGAATGAAACACAGGTGCGGCAGCGCTTCCTTAGTGGACTGATCAAAGCCGACAGCTTTACCTTTACCTTTATAGCATTATTAACAATTTTTTAACTGCAAACCTTGTTCTTTTTACTAAGGGCTTCATTGCCTGCGTTACTCTGACAACTCCCCATGTGTTAACTTCGGCAACCTCCTTGTAATCATCCACCGTCAAGAAATCGTCGAAGAATGTCCTCCCCAGGACGCCGGCATTGTTTACTACACCATGGAGACCTGCAAAGGTAAACTGTCCAGGAGTGTTGAAGGGATTCTCTATCACATGAACCGTGAAACAGACACCGGAGTGTGCTTCACATCGGAAAGTCAAAAGGTGCGGTTCCAACAGTATGACGAAAATGTCACAAATGTTTGAAAATTTTTGTATCGATTAGTTCTTTCTTGATTACCTCCATATTTCGTAGTTCGTTCTTCCAAATAGTTTTTAGCCTTCAGCACGCTCTCGTCGCTAGTTACATCCAATAGAAAAGCGTCAACTGCAACGCGGAATTTCTTCGAAAGCTCACGGTACTCAGTGATAGTCTGGAACGAAACAGTAATTATAGTAATTATTCAATTTTAAGTAGATTCTACTTTTTTATGACCAGTCATATTTATTTATTTATTTATTTATTGTGGGTGCCATATGGCACGAAATAAAGATAAACAAACAACCAATTAAAATAACACAACCAAACAAACAAGTACAACTAAACGACAAATTTAGAAACATGCCATCTGAAAGTTTCAAATTTATTCACATATAATTAATCCAATCGCCAAATTGTGTGTGTGGTCGTACGGTAGCCATTCGATAAGGTCCACCTAACGCAAAAGCAAAGTAGCCGACGAGACGACTACAAGGAAACAATGATCGAGTTTTCTTTTTCCTAAGCTTCAGCTTTGATGTTTTTCGTTAGCACTCAGCTGATCACCGTTCAAGTGATCATTAACCACTAACATTTTTGAGGCGAACGACTCAAACTCACGTTTTCTGATAGACACCCAGCGAACACCGGCATTCCTCTCTCAGCACATCGAATCGCTAAATCCCGTCCAAATCCTGGGTAAAGAAGTATTAAGTGTACAGGTAAGAAAACAGTTTCACTTCTCAAACTAAGATTTACGGGAGACGGAAATCAGTTGAAGTCATACCAGAGTCACACCCCGTAATAAAAACTGCCTTCTTTTCCAGATCGCCAATCTCGAGACGTTCAATAAGCCAGCGAAAGATCACAAACACCACGAATAGAAGGCAGGCTCCCACGAGAAACATCGTTATATCCATCAAGCTCTGAAAATGGCAAAAACCTCAGCAGCTCGAACTCTCTGCGGCGACAAAATGTTGCAGATCTGTTCATTCACTGATTTCTGATTTTTCGAGATGCTTTACAAGGAAATCCAGAAATTGTTGTCTTTCAGCAAGTGAAGTTAATGATTCCGAGTCCCTCATACAAGCTCAAATGAGAACTAAAAACCCTCACTGAAAAAATTCAACAATATGGTGCGGATTCGGTAAATTAACCGTCACTCTCGACAGGAAGGTGCACTCCTTACTAAACATAAATTTTTAAGAAACTGGATAAAGTTTTCAATATTTGTGTCGCATTACGTACATACGGTTCTGCAGAATAGCGAAAACAACGATTTCTTTTGGACGGCAGAAGCTGGGTGTGTTGTTGCTAGTCAACCGTGTCTGTTATAATCGAGGCGGTAATCACCGACGGAGTGAAATGTCATTAGTTTTCAAGTCGTCGATATAATTAATCTGAATCAACCAACTATACACCCAAGTGCAAACCAATATTGTTAGAAATTCAGCGAATTTAGGAAAGAATAAAAATCGAAAAGAAGGAAAGAAACCAGTCAAGCATCGTAGCCATTGAATATGAACAAATCCACCGAGAACTTTTCGTACCGGTCTAGGTATTTTGATAATCTTCCACGTCCGACTCTCTATTAATCTTGGCATTGTGATGATACTGTTTTGATTCGAATTGTGAAGCTGGCCAAGATAGTACAGGTTTTATTCGGCTGACGTTTCGGCCTACTCGCCTTCGTCGGAGCCTGGAAAGCCAAAAACGTGTGAGATTATCCTACCAAAGACTATTTAACACTACAAGTTCACTTCAATGCATCGTTGAAATCAGATAGGAAGAAACCATTCTACCGAGGTAAGTAGGCTCACCTATAAGACAGGAGAACAGCTCGCGGGAGTCGCCCTCAGACCTTCTGACAGGTCGATGACCCAGAAGATGTGCTGCCGCCCTGACGTGCGGACACTGTAGATCAGAATCCACAGAGGTCGAGGAACGGAGCGAGCTCGCCGGTGATGGCTAGGCATTCATCCTTTCTGTTAATTTTAGGAGTTTTGGCGCGGATCCACATTGCTTCCAAAGTCTTTCGCGCGGATGTTTGTTTCTCCAGCGCTAGCACTCGTGCGGACACCATAATCTCTGCGTTTTTGTGGTCTACCAGACGATGCGTACCGAGAGGCGTAGAGGGGATCGATCTCTTCAGCCCATCGATGTGTTGTCAGGGTTAAGGAACACATCGATGGGCTGAAGAGATCGATCCCCTCTACGCCTCTCGGTACGCATCGTCTGGTAGACCACAAAAACGCAGAGATTATGGTGTCCGCACGAGTGCTAGCGCTGGAGAAACAAACATCCGCGCGAAAGACTTTGGAAGCAATGTGGATCCGCGCCAAAACTCCTAAAATTAACAGAAAGGATGAATGCCTAGCCATTACCGGCGAGCTCGCTCCGTTCCTCGACCTCTGTGGATTCTGATCTACAGTGTCCGCACGTCAGGGCGGCAGCACATCTTCTGGGTCATCGACCTGTCAGAAGGTCTGAGGGCGACTCCCGCGAGCTGTTCTCCTGTCTTATAGGTAAGCCTACTTACCTCGGTAGAATGGTTTCTTCCTATCTGATTTCAACGATGCATTGAAGTGAACTTGTAGTGTGAAATAGTCTTTGGTAGGATAATCTCACACGTTTTTGGCTTTCCAGGCTCCGACGAAGGCGAGTAGGCCGAAACGTCAGCCGAATAAAACCTGTACTATCTTGGCCAGCTTCACAATTCGAATCAAAACAGTATTTTGATAATGTTTAGGGGTATTTCCGTGCGCAGTTTCACAAATCCGTTAACGTATTTCTTGAGAATTATACTTATCGAATTGTTATTTTTCATGATTAATATAATTTGTATGCCTCATTCTACTCATGGATCATCCCCACAAGTGATTTCGGTTCACGTCTTTGACAGGTAATTCTGTAAACAAATAAACGCTCTACATAGATGCAAATAAGAAGCAATATCGCAAAATTCCACAAAAAAAGTTGCTTGAAGAAAGTCACTTCGATTTCCAACATTTTTTCAAGCACGCTCCCAGTTCATCACTACGCCCAGTGTATAGTCGCCCAAGAAGAAAACGCTGGAAGTCGCCCTTTTTTGAGAATAATTCAGCAAGATAAGTACAAAGTTGGAAGCAACCTTGAAAGCAGTGTATAAAAGTGCGATAGACCACGAGAAAAAACAGCTTACAGCTGGTAATGTCCACATTGTATTCCTAAAACATGTCCTAAGAGAGTTGATTGGCTCTGACCACTTTACTTTTTTTTACATAATTTCTAATGCTCTTAGGTGATCCAAACGCTTCACGATTGTTTTGTCCTATTGCTGTACCATTTGTCGCCTTTACTAGCCCTTGGGCCGCTAGGTTATGCTATTTTTATGGAACATTCAATAGGAACAAAAAAGGACAAGTTGTTCAATACGAAATTAACGCCGAGCTGTCCGAACGCCGGTCGGAGACCAGCGATAAGAGAAGAGCTGTGCTTGCTTGAAAGAGGTCCTCAAACAAAGGTTATCATCTTGTTTACTCTGCACAGCTCTTGTCCAATGCAACTGGGTTGACTTCTATGAGAGCTACAACTACAACTATGCGTTTGTAACGCTTTTCTTCACATCAGAGCTTCAGAAACCCAGATGAATCGCGGAATTCTAACAGATTTCTGATAATGGCTTCGTAACGCTTGGGCCATCGACTATGGCTGTTCGCGAGATTCACTAAATAAATTTGGAAATGTATATTGTCTGCTAAGGTAAGGCGCATTTCATTAATTTCATTTGAAAATGGTCGGCCTAGAGGAAATGTATGTGTAGGTTAAAGGGTATTATTGACACATTTAAAGGCGCGCGTGGTGCAGTGGTAAGAGGCGCTACTGACACCCGCACGGTCGAGCAATCGATCCCAGCCCGGGCTAACCAAGCCTTCTATCCCTCCGGGGTCGGGTAAATTGGGACCAGACCTGTCTGGGAAGGTAAAGACACTGACTTGGTATAGCGGCTGGCCCAAGCAAGTCATTGTATAGGCCAAACACGCATTCACTAAGCCTCTACGATTCTGAATTGAACACGAATGCGGTGTGGACACGAATAGTGTACCGACCAACGCCGACACTTTTACCTTTACCTTTACCTTTCATTGATACGCTCAGTAAATGAAGTTTGGTGGTGTTATCATTGAACGTGTTATTCAAAGCGAATTCATGTTTAAGACCACTATCTACCGCTCTCATAAAAAATCGTATAGGCATTCATGGTGACATCTGGACAGAAAACTCTTGTGTTTCGTTAATATATTTGCTTATTATATGAAAGAGAAAGACGTGAAAGAAAGGAAAGAGAAATCACACGTTACGAAATTTGCGAACAATTGACACCATCGAGCACGGGTGTGTTAGTTGTGTGCTCTTTCTTTTAGATTAGCTAAAGTGCGGTCGAAGCGTTGACGATTTCTTCAGCCACTGGAACTTCTGAAGTCTGCTGGTCCACGTGGAGAAGACCTGCTGTGACGTGAGCTGACGCAAACTTCTCTGCATGGACCGAAAAATGATCCCTATCGGCTGTATCCATACATCCACATGCGATTCTGGCTGGTGTTCCATCTCGCCCCCTCCAAAGAAAAAATTGCATGCATACAGGTAAAGCGCTCCTTCCACTTCTTTTCTAATTATTTCCTTTCTCATAGATACCATCGATCGTACTCGAAAGTCTTGTATATGTACGACCGGGATATCATTTTTTCTTCAGTTCGTTCAGCTCTGCAACCTGTTTGAATCCCTTTCTTTTTAAATACAGGAATTCTCAGTATTGTCTTGATAAGGCGCTCAAAGCGATACTAACTTTGGGAAGTCAATTGGTGTTTGTTCTTTTCTTTGCAAATATCTTAAACAATACATATTTGGATTTCGTTTGGCGACGCACGAGATTGATATGAAACTTTTATTCGTCCTACGTTTTTCTTTCATCAAAAATTATATAACGAAGTTACTGCAATGACAGATTCATCGAAAATCGGTTCTGGAGAATATTCTTAACAGCCTTCATTTCGATAGAATGGTGTTTTGCTTCCGTAGGAGACCATCCACTGTGTTTTAGCAGAGTTCTGAGAGTCGACAAGTTAACATAGATTTTGACAAAGCACGTTACCTGCGCATTTACTGGACTGTTTCAGACCACAAACGGGATTATAAAAATCAAGGCTATTTTGGAACATTTCAACTCAATAACGTCTCAGGATTAAGAGATCGTCGTTCCCTTGAAATGAACAGTCTTCATCTTGAGGCTAATGAATGAAGGTCCGATCTGTGAAAATAGATATCGATCGTCAAATAAGTGACTATTTTTCATCCCCGTTTTTTGGTTCTTCTCCCCTTTGTGTCTGGTTTCGTTTTTGTACATGTAAATATGTCATGTCTTTGTCCGTGAAATTGGAATTCCTTCTGGGGCTATAGACAGCGAACAACAAAGCAAAAGATGTTCCAATGAACACTGTTGCACATTGCGCATTTAAGTGAACAAGAGATAGGTGTTGGGTTCGACACCAACCTTGTACAGAATGAGGAGGAAATACGTTCCATAGTCTCATAGTTTACCTTTCGAGTTGTATGCCACAGATTGATTCTAATTTTCAGCACGATCACAGAGTAGAGTAACGAGGAGGGTCGTCGAAGTGATGGTGAGCTCTAGCGATGCAATTCCTATGGGATGTAGGGCTCCTCATCGGATATCCAAGAACATGAAAAAATTTTTCGGAATCGCATTGTGTGGTACTGAAAAAGGCCTGCGAAAACTAGGGAGGGCTACTCATCAAAGCGCTCATCTCGCCCCTGAGATGTGGCTGGAGGCGCAGTGGGCAGGCAGTTGGACTCTCGTTCAGGCGCTCATGGGTTCGGATCCTGTTGGTGTAATTTTGTTTTGCTTCAATCGCATTGATACCAAATCGTGCTCATTTTGCAATTTTGTCATTGAGGTGGAAGAAAATCATGTTTAGAGCAGCTAAAATCCCACTAATTTCAGTAAATGGCGCCGTTAATACGGGTAGCCAATATCCACCGTAACTTACCTTAAACGGACGCAAATTCAGAAACTGATAGTAGATTCGTGATCAGCGCCCTAAATAACCCCCACAGACGAAGTTTGGAGGAAATCGGTTATTTTGACCTTGGCACCTCACTTACGCACCCGTACCATAGCTAACGCTCATCAGTCGGAATTCTAGAAGCAAAAGTAGAAAGAGTAGAATTGGTCAGCAGTTCAAGTGAGACTCCCATGTAATTTCTGGATTGAAGGTAGTGGATGCTGAAGATCTTCTGACAGCAAGAGTCTGAATGGAGGCATAATATCACCAGTAATTCATCAGAGACTGAACCTTGGCAACTCTACTGACACCTCACATGAGGCTCGATACATCATGATGACCCCTTTCGTCCAAACTTTGCTAATGAGACTATTTGAGACGCTGGTCATGAATATAGCACTGGTTTTGGGTTTTGCGACAAGTGAGGGTATCTAATGGTGGGTTTGGTTGTGTGTGGGCTGGTGATCCCTTGCTATGGTAAGGGTGGGTAAGTGAGGTGCCAAAGTCAAAATAACCGATTTCCTCCAAACTTCGTCTCTGGGGGGTATTTGAGGTGCTGATCACGAATCTAACATTAGTTTCTGAATTTGGATCCGTTTAAGGTAAGTTACGGTCTCAAGGGCGAGATGAACGCCTTGATGAGTAGCCCTTCCTCGTCTTTGCAGGCCTTTTTCAGTACCATACAATGCGATTCCGAAAATTTTTTTCATGTTTTTGGATATCCGAGGAGGAGCCCTACATCCCATAGGAATTGCATCGCTAGAGCTCACCATCACCTGAACGACCCTCCTTGTAAGGTAATGTAGGGTGTTATACCCATCGTATGTCCGCTTATAACTGTTTCTCGCTTCTTCCTGATCAGATAATCTAAGTAGGGGTGATAATATATTGCTCGAATCTTAGCAAGTCAATTTAATACAATCTCCGGCCAAGGATGACAAGTCAGTGTCGCTATGGTGTATTGAACTCTCTTTGATTCACTTATCAATTTTCCAGGGGGGGGGGCTTTTAGAAGGTATAGGTTTTCTTCAGCAACTCGCTCCACCTGTACGTTTTCTCGGTATCATATTCTTAGGCAGCTCCTTCCACTTCTCTTTTTACCTGGTAACATATCTTGATGTTAGCGGTTTCTTCACTTCTTTTTTGACACCTACCGTCTTCAAACTCAGGAACAAGCCGAGCTTCACTTAAAGAACTACCCTATCAGCACTGCATCAAAATTTTCGATAACGCAGGGGACAATTTAGGGACCACAGAACCATGAGAAAAAGCGTCAGAAAGAGCTAACCTCCAGGAGGTGGAACAGTGAGGCCCACTAAGCACCTGCAGCTGATAGAAAACGTGGTTGACAACAGTACACTTTGCGACTTTTTAGGGGCTGCGACAAATGCTAGAACGTCACGATCTAAGCGCCATAGGTGGTCTAGCTGTTCAAAGACACAGTTCATAGTCATTCTTGTTCTGCGAAGATGAATTCCTAAAAGGGAAAACGACTTCTGTCAAGTGTGAAACCCATCCATGAAGTTATATATCTGAAGACGCTAGGTTATTCGCAAAACGCTGACATCGGGCGGGAATTCATGAAGTTACTGCTGCTGTAGTCTCATTTCGAGGTCACTACATTTTGTCTTTCAACTATGCTCCCCCACTTGAGATGATTGTTCACTAAAAGGATGACATGGTTCTGCTTTCCATGTCTTATTTTTTATTACTATTTTCCTTCCTGGCGTCGGCACGATTTTTGCTGCTCCAGCGAATTCCATATTGTTTACCAAAGAAAATCACTCCTTATTGACCAGCTTCTCCATTCTCGAGCTACCTGCACGGTTCACACCGCAGGCATTGGTCTGCTTCGCATACTTATACAGGACCTCGAGTCGAATGCGCCACATGTCCAGTAAACGTTCGCCTATAGTTTTTTGCAACTGCTCCACCTGCTCACATCAGAGATCTGTTCGAAATCTTTCAACTCGGGAGTATGGGATTAAACTACGCTCGCTATAACTCCTGGCAATGAGTATTAACGAGTAGGAGGTGTCCTTGCTCTGCAGCCTGACAGTAGGTGAAACTATTAAGAACAACACGGTGAAAATTAAAGCGTTCTTCTAATCAGCAGTATAGATAAGTCACTTATCAAACAACTCAGTTACCGACATAGCAAGTGAGTATGGTCTCCATTTTCAGTTGCTTAGTGGCTCTCCCGAGAAGCGGTTCTCAATACTCTCTGCCATCTTTCCATATCGTTGAGTAAAACTTGGCACCCCGTCCGACGTGAAGCAAGAAGAAAAGAAATGGTACACAGTGACAAGGATTCCGGGGATTCTGGTTGGTCACTCTTGCACAATCTGTTTTGTCAGAACTCTGTGGAAAATAGGAAGCCAGGCTAATTACAGCAGTCAAGTTCTGACAGGAATACTTCTAAAATTTCTAGTTCCAGGCATCCATTCTCCCGACAACCTATCGTCTTCGCCCCGAAAAAGTTCGCCATCGAACTCTTCCCGCATAACCGGTTCACCAAGAGATTTGTCGCCCCTTTTACTTCAGGTACTACTGCTTTAAGACGCCATTATTTCGCAGAAGAAAGAACAGAGCCGCTATCACGGCACGTATACTAATGTCAACTTTTAGCAGTATAGAAAACCCTTTAGTACGGAATTTCAGAAGTCTCAGCTAGGGACGTATGATCGTGTTTCCCGAGCCAGGGATTTTTCTCCGCGCCGGCGCCTCTCATTGTCAGCATGCCGGCGCGGGGAAAAATCCCAGGTCGGGAAACAAGAGCATACGGCCCCTGAAGCTGCCTGAGGCAAGTAGTGTACTAATGTCGACTTTTAGCAGGATAACAAATCGTTCAGTACGGAATTTCAGAAGCCTCAGCTGGAGCTGGCTGAGGCAATTAGGTGCAGAAAGCAGCACGACAAGCTATTCGGTTCGCTGAGCAACAGATAAACACGCGCTGATCAGCGAAACACCCGTCCACATTTAGAATCCCCACTGTGAAATAGAACATGACCATCTCATTTCGAATCAAACTGTCATTGATCGTCAGTCGTGACTCAGAAACGCAAGTCCACAGTAGGAACGAATGATTGTGGTTGGTGCTACCGTAGGGATGTGATAGCATTGTCATATCACTCATCTTCTCTTACCGAGTGCTGCTGGTGTGGACTGACAACTATATACGCTGTTTGCACCCAAGAGCAAAGCGGCAAAGTAATGGTCATACTTTGCGGTGACAGTAAAACCAACGTAGAGAAGTAAGGGCCCTTAGGGCCCTTGCATACCCGGCGACGAGCAGCTTGCGCGTCGAATTCACCATTATAAGTGCACTTGAGCGAAACACGCGACGACGAGTAGTCTCGTCGGTGCCGTGTACTCTACACTCAACACACTGCATTGCACGACGGCACCGCGTTGGACGAGAATGCTCGTCGTCACGTCGTCGCGTATGCAGGGGCCCTTGCAGACCCGACGAAACGACGACGAGCATTCTCGTCCAACGCGGCCGACCGCTCGTTGCAACGCGGTATCGATTAGAGCAATGAGGCCGCCGCAAACGTCGCATTGGACGAGAATGCTCTCGTCACGTGTTTCGCTCAATTTTGTGCTCAACGGCTAATTCGTCGCTCAAATTGCACGTCGTCGGGTCTGTAAGGGCCCCAACAAAAAGTTGGCGTTTTTCCGCAACAGTGGCGCCCTTCGCAGCCGTGCAAAGAGGTGTGGCACGAAAAATGTCACACACATTACTACACAGATCACGTTTACCGTTCGCGATCTCAGTCATACCATATTGCAGCACCACGACTGCAGCGCCGCCACTACTGCGCCTCTGTCGCCCAGGAAAGCACCAATGCCAGTGAGGGGTTGGGTATGCTCCAACTCCAAACTCAGACCTTAACTTTATGGGCGTGGACTTCCACCCACCCCAGTGAGGTTTGTGGTATGCATAGCTTGGTTGCAGCGTTAGGCGGCTGTTATACACGATACACGAGGCGGCCGATCGCCGGCGTTCGGGGAACGCAACTCGCACGGATCGTGCCAGGATCGTGCAAAATGCCGCTGTGAGTGGCAACCTCGGGACGACATGGCTCGACGGCCACACCCCTCCGACCCTGTTATACACCCGTCGGCCGATCGGCAGCTTCAACGGATGGTGGTTTTTGAGCAAGCAACTGCGCAAAAACGCGCTCCAGTGTGACCAGCTGTCGGCAACCGGGAACGAGTGTATGGCTATTGTTATTCCACAACGCTAGCGATCGAGCGTCTGCCGCACTAGCGTTGAGCGAACGGTCCAATCGCTCGTGAGGGGGAGTTGCGAGTGTGTTGCGCAATTGCGTTCGGGCAGCGGCATGACATCCAGTCAGCGGCGGCCGGCGGGACAACTGACACAGACACGTCTGCTACCACGTGTCTGATACTGATTAGTGTCAGTTGCGCAACCGAGCGTTTAGCGAAATTGCTGGCAGAGCAGTGGCCTATGGTGACTGTTATATCGTCGCTCCAATGAGCGACTGCGACAGGACGAGCGTCGAGCGAACGGCCGAAGCGCACCCCCCCCCACTCTCTCGTCGCAACGTGAGGCCATTGTTATGCCAGCAATTTCGCCCAACGCTCGGTTGCGCAACTGGCACTAATCAGTATCAGACACGTGGTAGCACTGTCTGTGTCAGTTGTCCTGCGTCCGCCGCTGCCTGGGTGTCATACCGTTACCCGAGCGCAATTTCGCAACACACTCGCAACTCCCCCTCTCTCGTCGCAGTGCATTGCACTGTGAAGAGCGATTGGGCTGTTCACTCAACGCTCGTGCGGCAGTCGCTCGATCGCTGGCGTTATGGTATAACAATGGCCTTAGGCGACTGTCATACCATCGATTTCACCCAGCTAAGAGGTGAGCGCACTCGGTATCAGACACCGTGGTTGCAGACCTGTGTGTGTCACATACAGATCTGCATCCACCGTGTCTGATACCAAATGCGCTCAACTCGTCGCTGAGCGAAATCGATGGTATGGCCCTTGTTATACCTTCGCTCGTGGTGAGCGTCAGCTGCTTGCGAGCGGTGAGCGCCCAGCCGCTAACCTCAGACGCTGAGTACGCGACGCACGCACGCACGCGCCCGAAGCATACAGAGCAATGCGCGAGGTGATCGCCCCACCCCCAGCGAAAGCAATCGCAGTGCAATGCGTAGCGACGAGAGCGTGGAAGGTTCGCTAGCGTGTGCATAACAGCCCGTGAGCGTCACCACGCCAGCGTCAACGTGATAACTCGTAAAAACGTGTCTGGCCCCACGGTGTCTGATACTGAATGGACGAGTTACGCTGGGGGGTGAGCGAAGGTATAACAAGGGCCTATGACAACCGCCTTATGGCATAACAATGGCCGTAATAATTCTGCCCGGGCAACGGCACGACACCCACTCAGCGAGGCTTCGCCGGCGGCTGGCGGCATAACGCACATACACGTCTGCTACGACGTGTCTGATACTGAATAGCGTCAGTAGCGCAATTCTTCGCTCGAGCGAAAGGGACGGTATGACAGTTGCCTCTGGCGGCTGCTAAGCCATCGCTCTCATGAGCTGCTGCGACAAGACAAGCGTCGAGCGAACGACCGAATTGCTCCCTCCTCGCTCGTCGCAGGGCAATGCACTGCGACGAGAGGGGCAGTGCGCGAGTGTTGCGAAATTTCGCCCGGGCAACGGCACGATACCCAGTCGGCGAGGCTTCGTCGGTGGCTGGCGGGACAACTAAAGCGGTGGGCAGACTAGACGCGGCAACGTCGCTGCGAATTAGCCGCAGTGTTGAGAGAGCGCGCAGGCACGCAGAGCCCTGCCGCGAAGGGGGCGGACCCGCCGCGGGTAGGGCATACTGGCCAGCGCCGAAATTAAACTCCGCCCTCCCACTTGCCGCTCCGCGGCAAATTCGCAGCGAATCTGCCTTGTCTAGTCTGCCCACCCCTTAACACAGACACGTCTGCTACCACGGCGTCTGATACTGAATAGTACCAATTGCGCAACTCTCCGCTGGTGCGAAAGCGACGGCATAAGTACCGCCTATAACAGGGGCCTTAGCAACACAGCAGCAGTAGCATAGCAGGGAATGGTTACAACCATTTCTTGCTGCACCTGCAGAGTTCGAACTAAAGGAGCCGTGGTCTTCAGGTCTCGCTCTGTACTGCTGCGAGGCTCAACGCGAAGGCATTCAAATGATGCAAATCGACCAATTACCACGTTATAGTCGATTTGCGTGTTCGCGCGCGCGTCGGGCCCGATCACTAAGGTCATTGTTGCACAGACGCTCACCCCCCAGCGTCTACCACCGCAGCTCGTACCATTCAGTATCAGACAGCGTGGTGTCGCTCGCCTCGGTTCACTGAAAGCTCACACAGTCACATCAGCCCGCAGAGGACGTGCATTGTTCATCACCGGCATGTAGATCATAACTCTGGAAGCCACATTAGTAGCTACTAGCCTAGGTACACAGATGACTGGCTTTTCTCGGGGGGGGGGGGAAGGGCTAGTGCGGGCTCAAGCACTACTTGACTTTGTATCTTGTTATTGTGATCGCAATCCAACTCATGCAGTAAAGTTGATTGTGAAGAAGGCAAGAACTAGCCTTCCTGGAAAGAAAGGAAGTTCCTAGAATGTTCGACGAATACATTAGATCACTTCACTAGCGAGGAGCGAGTGGTGTCGCAGCCGCCATTCCACCGTCCTTCGTGTCAAACGATTGCTTTCTCTTCTCATTGTACAGCCGGCCCATAGATGCCTAGCTTTCGATGCATACTCCGCATCGTAATGTGAAGGGGCATTTGCCTCAATCAGAACTGCGAAGTCTAATATACATAAGAGGAGCAAGACTACCCATTCTCACAACCCTAACGCCAATTTCTCGATTATGTGGTCCCTGTCAGTGCCTAATCTAACCCTCTCGTTGACGTCTCCGATGACGGACAGATGGATTTCGCTTCGGTCACTTCTTCCAGCTGCCCATGAGACGTATCTAACTACGAACCATCAACTGCTGCGTGTGGTGAGTAGCAGATGATGATGAAGATAGTATTCCGATGTGGCGGATGAAGGCATAGAACGGCTAGACGAGGAGGCAGGATTTCGTGAGAGTCGAGGTGATGGACGACGTACGGGTACACGATAAATCACACGACATGGACATTCCGAGACGGTGTCTTCTCTTTACGCAGAACAGAACACCCGTCGTTGAGTTGACGTATCGGCTTTCCTGCTCTTGGTTTCTCATAGGGCGCTTGGGCTAGGGGAAACTGTCCTAGCATTGTAAGTACAAAGCAAAAAAACTTTCTCCGTGTCGTGCTCGAGATGTGATGTCATTGTCCAGAATCCATGACGTTCATCGCAAACCGGGATTTCTTCGCCTCTCACCGGTTGTCGTACGATCCGGCGTCGAAGACGACAGAGCCCGGCGTGTGGGTTACCTCGGATCTGATCTTTGTCAGCACCCTTCAATCCACATGCGTGGGAATGATTCCCTACGAAACGGAGAGTTTCGCTCACAGCTACTCGTTGACAGCATGGTTGAACCTGCCAGAAGCCCCAGTAGTAGACTTTCCGTTGTACACTGCCGCTTACTCCTCCAACAATTCCATAACGTTGAGGCATCGGATCGTTAAAAGATGGTTTTGTATCAATCATTTGACGTGTATCATTTGTCTTTCTTATCAAACCGAATGTGGTCGCAAAATGCCTCCTGGTCACCATATTAGGGCAGCAACTCGGAGCGTTGCTTCGTCACCTGCGCACTCACTCGTCTTCTCCGACTATTTGAGCTGACTTCTGCAGAGCAAAACCAAAGAATAAATCTTAAGCAGCACGAGTGTATCACTTTCACTTGATACAGCGTATTTAGGAACTAGCATGCATGAATGTAAGAGAAGTGGCCGCCCGACCTGGTGTTGGTCAAATTGGGCGTCCTATCGCAATACGATCTAACTTCTTCGAAATTGATTTATCAAGCTCAAATATGATGGTTGTCCAATATCATGTTGAAGTACATCATCCAGGCAGCCGCAAGCTAGATCGGTAAGGTGTGCCCCGATCGGAGCCTGCAGTCAAACATGTGCTGGTTAAACTTTCAGAGACGAAAATCGCGTGATATTCTGGAAAGTTGTAGCTGACCATCCAACAATTTTCGCCAACAAGTTCGCCGTCGCTTTCGACGGCGCACATCAACTTTACACTCCATATCGTTTGGAATTTCCTGACAAGCGGAATTCAGTACGTTCTCCATCAAGAACCGATTGTTTGCTATTGAATCATCTCGAATGAAACTGTCCATCCTTCTATTTGAAAATTGGAAATTCTCCACAAATGCTGAGCCTTTTCAGATGCGTCTCGAAGCAGATGTGCCGCTCGCCAAAGACTCCCGTGAAAGAACTCCTTGCGCGGTGTCGTTTCAGGTGAAAACTAGAACTTGCAGCAACCACTCCTTCAACTCATCGAACATGCAGAATCTACAAGTTTGAGGGGAAACTACGGAGACTCCCTAGCTAGTTGCTTATCTGAACATACACCTATCAGAATCAAACCCATATATCAGTTGACAAGCAATCTCCAGAAGAAACAAATGAATTCCAGTGCGTCGGGCCGGTGCTCATCGAAATGCGACGCACGAGAACGAACAACCTTGACGAGCGCGTGTTGACTCCTATCCAGATCCTCGATATTGTTTGCCGTCAAAGTCTCACATGTCCATTTATCGAGTACGTCTTCAAATTTCTCAATATATGTCTAACGATAAGTCCCTGTATGCACTACTTTAAATGAATTCATACTTCATCCATGAATGGAATCAAAACTGCACCGTTGCGTACCTGCGAACGCGGCATTGCGTGCATACCTGTGCATTGCGAGTGCATGTGCATGGAAAATAAGCGTATAAGTTTTCAGCAATGCGGCGAACTTCTACTCATGGAAGTCGTCTTGTTATCGCATTCCTATCAATGGGGCATTGGCGCTTGATCTTGAAGGTGGCAAAGAGATGTGGACAGGATTTTTCTCTTCGGCTCATGTAGCAAGTGGATGGAAGCCGCTTCTCAATATCGACGGTAAACATCCAATCCTTAAAGATGCGCGAATCCGTAAGGAAAACGATGAGCACGACACTTTCAGTTGCGCATACTGCTTTCTACAAGGCAAAAATTTCCATGGTCCAGTTCATGTGTGATGTTCTGAACGAGCGCGCTGGTGCCTATCGAAATCCTTCCTCATCCGTTCGAAGCAGCTACGGCACTACCAGTCAACCGGGCCGCAACTATGGTGCTAGCAGGGGTGGAACGGTGACAAGCACGGGTCGTGGAGGTTACCACACTTATCCTCCTCGAACCACCCACTCTACGCCACAGCGTCATGAGGAGCCGTCTGGCATGCTATCGGTATGTTTAACCTCTCCGGTGCAGTGGCATTGGGCGATTGGATTTGAATGTCAAAGGTTCAAAAATACAATGGACTGCTATTTTTTGTTTCAGCCTAGCACCCTCTATAAAGAATTTTCTCTCTCAAATCATGAAATGAAGATTCTTGCTGAAGCGGTGAAAGGTATCAAAATCCGAATATCTCACCGTAAGGGAGCTGTTCGAGTCTACCGCGTCAACAGCCTTCAAATGCCTGCAGACCAACTTACGTAAGAAAATAATTTTATAGGGATTTTGATCATCCATAGACTTGATGTTTGAAAGTTGTTGTAGAAGAACGAGCAGCTAAAGCAATATTGTTTAGGTTCAAGGGTGTCACGGAAGACGGACGTGAAACTATCAAATCGGTTGCTCAGTACTTTGCCGAGAAATATGCTGTGAGAAACTTATGTATACTTATGTATTCAATGAAAATCTTCATTTGAACATTCACTTCTCCTAATTAAGGAAACTTCAAAATTCTAATATTGAAATGATCACAGGAGCTGCGCTTCCCGAAGCTTCCATGCCTTCATGTTGGTCCTCCTACACGCAACATCTTCTTCCCGCTTGAAGTGTGCGAGATGGATACACCACAAAAGTACAACAAGAAGCTCAGTGAGAAGCAAACAAGCTCCATAATCAGGGTAGGTGCGACTGATCAACCGGCAAAACTTTCTTCCTAAAGAAGTGCTGTTTAAGGCTGCCGCTGTTGATGCTTCGCAGAGGGAAGAACGCATCGCTCAGCTGTGCCAACAGGCAGGATTCGATCGTGATCCTTTCTTGAAGGAATTCGGTCTATCGGTGTCTCCTCGCATGTTCGAGACCATGGCGAGGGTCATTCAACCGCCGCAGATCATGTTTGGTGACAACTCTAAGATGGTGGTAAGCTACAGCACAACAATGTCGCACCTACTACGCAAAACAACTTCTCTTCAGGATCCCATTGTTCATCCGAAAGATGGTGCATGGTCAATGGATAACCAGACTCTGTACCTTCCAGCCACCTGCGGTAGTTATTCGATGATCGCCTTGGTGAACCCAAGAGACCAGAACTTGCTGCAAGGCTTCTGTCAAGCACTCTACGCAAAGGTATTTGAGCACAGAGAATTACTTAAACAGACATAGATAAGGTAACACAGGTAACAGCATGTCAATGATTAATTTTCAGTTGGTTAGCCGGGTAACGCGTATACAAACTGCTACTTTCAGGCGACACAAATGGGTATGGACTTCCCCAAGTGGCCAGACCTGGTCAAATACGGCCGTGGGCGAGATGACGTAGTGATGTTATTTGACGAAATCGCGAACGAGTACAAACAAACCAGCACTAGCTGTGACCTCGTGATCGTCGTTCTGCCAGGAAAGAATTCAGACATATACAGTAAGTCAAAGAAAATTTGCAATTTTGAAAAAGCACGTGGATTTGGTGGATTTGCCATTCAGTGACCGTAAAAGAAAGCTCTGACATGATCCATGGGATTATGTCTCAGTGCGTGCTGATGAAAAACGTGCAACGCCCTTCACCTGCAACGTGTTCGAATATAATCCTGAAGGTGGGTTCGTTCACTATTTCACTCATTAGTAAACTATAATATGGTAAACTACATCGAACTTAAGGTGAACATGAAACTTGGAGGAATAAACAGCCGCATCGTGGCCGACAACATCACCCACAAGTACATCATTGACCAGCCAACTCTCGTTGTTGGCATAGACGTCACTCATCCTACGCAGGCAGAAGAACGTATGAATATTCCATCAGTTGCTGCGGTGAGCATTATGGTCCTTAGCAGTTCCGTCACATTTTTGGCAGAAATCTGAAGGTTTTGGGTGGTGTATGATGTGAATAGGTTCAGGACAGGTTTTCAGAACAGATGGGAATTCAAAACCTCAAAATTTTGCCACGGAAGTTGGTAGCAGTGATGGTTAAGCGTAGCGGAAGTAATGTAGAGGAGTAGCTTGTACGCGCAGCTCTGCCGTAAGGCGGTTGTTATGCTATCGCTTTTGCTCACTAAAGAATTGCTCACCTGGTCTTATTCAGCATCAGACACCGTGGTAGCAGACGTGTCTGTGTCAGTTCTTCCACCAGCCGCCGGCGGACAACTGACACAGACACGTCTGCTACCACGGTGTCTGAAACTGAATCGGTACCATTTGCGCGATTCTTCGCAGAGCGAATGCGACGTCATAAAGCCGCCTAAAAGGTAAAGGTAAATGTGCCGGCGCTGATCGGCCCCCGAAGGAAGCGCCGCCGCTTTCGTGTTCAATTGAGAATCAGCTCGGTGAATACGTGTTTGGCCAACACAATGACTTGCCGGAGCCAACCGCAATGCCAAGTCAGTATATTCACCTTCCTGAAAAGTCTGGTACCAAATTACTGAGCCCGGAGGGATGGAAGGCTGGGTTGCCCCGGGCAAGGAACGATCCACCATGCGGGTGTCAGCAGCGCCTCTTACCACCGTAGCACGTGCGCTGAGCTGTGCCGTACAAAGTGATAACGGTGATTCCTTGTTGTTTCTGCAGAGAAGTGACGTGGACGGTGGGGTCGCATCTGAGAGTTCTGCATACCCACATTTCTTCACATGATGGTCCCAAAGCGAATCATTGGTTGGTGGTCCCACCGCGGAAGATGCCGTTTCCCAGAACGACTGAATGGTACAGTATGGTGGAAAAATACCCTCTCCGAATTCTACCCGTCTCTGGCTTTACAGCCTCAACAGCTTGTATATTAAGCAATTAAGTGACGAGAGCTCTAGAGAGACTTCGCAAATTTGAGCGAAAAATACCCTTCTCTCGCGGTTTGCGGATGGTCATGACATACATAATTGCTGAGATTCCAGATCGTGGCAAATATCGACCTACTTCCCCAGTCATATGGTGCAAACGTGAAGGTTCAGCGAAAGTGTCGGGAGTCGGTCGTCTACCTGCTCGATGCAATTCGAGAGCGGCTTGTGTCCTTCTACAGGTCTCAATCGAAAGTCGCATGTTCTCCGATTCTCCGACACTTTTAATCTTTCAGAAACACGAACCAGAAGCCCACTCGAATCATTGTCTACCGTGACGGTGTGTCAGAAGGCCAATTTGCAGAAGTGCTCCGAGAAGAGATTCAGGTGACTGTTATCTGAATGGAGATCAATAACCGTAAGGTCCAAAGGCTATTCAATCCAATAATGACGAAGATGGACACATTCGAAATAATGGCATTGTCAGACAAGATGAAAACTGTTTAAAAAACTGGAACAAACTTCAGGGAATTCGATCCGCTTGCATGATACTGTCTCCTGATTATCGTCCGCCCATCACCTATGTAGTCGTTCAAAAACGTCATCACGCTAGAATGTTCTGCAAGTACAGCACGGATATGGTTGGCAAAGCAAGGAACATCCCGCCGGGAACAACGGTAAGGTCTATTCCCGCGCCGAATGAAACCTGCGTTGACAAAAGTTTTGTGGATTCGTCTCGAGACTGTATCTTCTTTTAGGTCGATACAGGGATCGTTTCACCGGAAGGATTCGATTTCTACCTCTGCTCACATTACGGTGTACAGGGCACATCTCGTCCAGCCAGATACCATGTCCTGTGGGACGACAATGATTTCAGCGCCGATGAGATGCAGGCGATCACCTACGGGTGAGCACGAACCCATCACGAAGGATCACTTAGATCCAAGACAATAGAACGGTAACCTGGTCGATTCCAGCATGTGTCACACCTATGGACGATGCGCGCGCTCGGTGTCGATTCCGGCTCCAGTTTACTACGCTGATCTGGTTGCAACAAGAGCTCGATGTCACATCAAGAGAAAACTGTACGTTCAGCTACAGAAGTGAAACTCAGCAACCATGTCCAAGGAAGGTTCTTTGGGGAAGGGTTCCGTTAGCGCGAGCTGACTGTCCAGCAGCTATGGAATAACAGTGAGCATGAATTCCCTCAAACCCAGAATGAGTGTTCCGCAAATGATTGCAAAGAAATTGAATATTCAACTCAAACTCAGCAGAGCACTGTCAAAAGCAGGACCAGCCATATCTCAATGAATTATTTCAGCCGAAGTGACAGCCAAATGTTCTCGTACATTCACTCCTAGCTTCGCCTCGGGCCTCTTCAATACAATACCACCTCCAGATCTCACTAGGAAAAACGTCGGCGACGTACTCCTACGCTCGTTAGTGCCCAATTACTTCACAGAGAATTATTCGGGAATTTAAAAATATAGTTCGACTCGTCAGCTCGCGCTGAGTACGAAAATGTCTTTAATATTACTCCACCAATAACTTGTATGTAGTTATGGACCATTTTCACAGAAGCATCGGTAACTGCTTTACGACCCCTCGACAGATGACATTGGAGAACAGTTATCGATGCTTCAGTGAAAATGGTCCATAACTAAGATACAAGTTATAGGTAAAGAAATATTAAGAACCTTATCGTACTCAGTGCGAGCAGACGAGTCGAACTATATGTTTGAATTCCCGAATAACCAACTGTGAAATAATTGGAAGCTAACAAGCGTAGGAGCACGTCGTCGACGTTTTACCTATTGAGGTCTGGGGGTCGTATTGTATGTGCACACGGAGTAGGACCCATTCATACTTTGTTGCAAAGCAGCATAACAATAGGCGCCGTAGGAAACGTTTCTCTATTAGCAATGACAATGGGAACTTAGGAAGGCTTTGGAGTTGGAATGAGTCTTAACGTGGTCGTTGAATGCGTCGCAGAGAAACCAACATGCCTAAACTCGAATAGTCCAAGCTTCGGTAGAAGACTCGCCCAGAGGGGGTATTGGTCTGCCGCCGAGCATAAGTGGGATGTGGATCACCCAACCCTTTGCTGATCCCACATAATCTCCGCAGTAAGAAGCTGCTCAACTGAGAGTGTTGTGAACGAAAAGCCGCTACTGGAATACCAGCTGAAATCGTTGAGACCGGTAGAATCACGAGGTGGTTAATGATAACGATAAAAATTCTGAAGTTGGTTCGTTTACGTTTGGTAGGTACTACTCTTCACTCGGAACTCGGTCGGCTGGTGGTGGTTATCCGTACTTGCCTGACTCACCCACCATTTCTCCTCTTCTAACATTGAGTACAAACGTGTGCTACCACAATTACACTTGGAACCAACGGAATCTGCACTACATGCGTCATGAGGTTGGCGCTAACCCTGTGAGTGGTTCCATTCTAAACCAGTTTACCTTAGCAGGAGTTTTCAGTGGTGTTCATGAGTCGGATGGTCTGTCGGAAACGGGCTCTGTTATCTCGTCCCTTTCGTCCTTGATGTCCGTCGGTCGTCCACGAAAAAGGCGCGAATTTGAAGCTGGTAGGCCGAGTTTTCTTTACTAAGAATTTATAATGGCTTTACTGGATTTTGACCAACTCGCTCAGGTGACATCAACGCCAATCAATCCAACTCTGATGCTGCCCTACAGGAGTGCGTGTCGGTAACGGACAAGTTCAAGAGTCGCATGTATTTCATCTGAGCGGCGAACTCTTTTCCAATGTTAATCGTTAGTAATCCGGCGTATCCACTAGTTTGCTTTGTAGTCCGCATTTTATAAAGCGATTCTACGTTGTGGAATGCATAAAATTTGGAGAATTGTGGTGTTCAGCCGAATGGCTCGTGATGGTCAAATATAGTTGACCGATTTATGTCACCCACTACCATCATAATGAGACGTCTCGTCACACTAAACACTTCACACTGTCCGGTAAGTTAGAAAGTAAGGAAACAAATTCCTCAAGCGACATGGCGCTAACAGATGGATGGCGCTAACAGAGACGATAGTAGATGAAAAGGAAAACCGAAAACAAGCAATATAAAAAACGGAAACAGTATCTAAACCAATGTTCATTCACAGACTCCGTAAGCACGAAGTTTGACGGCTCACAGTGGATGGCACGAACTCGCCTTTTGAAGGAAACCAGCTCCGTTCTTGTTGTATAAGAAAATAAACAAATTCACAAGAGAAAATAGCACAACATTAACACCTGAACGATCGACTTGTAATCGCAGACATTTCAATATAAACAAGAACAAAAGGGGAAAGGTAGAGTATACCAAACTGCTCAACTATTAAGGCAGATATAATAGTACAGTAGCAATCATAACAGTTTTTCACATGCAACACGACTATTACTTGACTATCTAACTCGTAATTTCGCAAAATATGGAAGAATTCTCTGGAAAACTAGCAAGAAATTAACCATCTTGTGCCTATGCGGATTTTGTTTTCCTCGCAGATGTCCTTGAATTCTCACTGTGGGTTATACCCAGTACTTTGTCGACTACAGCAGCCAAGTCTCCCAGCTGTTCACGAATAACCTTTTCTTCCCATTCCACATCTCGCATTTTCTTCGCTTGTTCTGCAACTACAATTGACACATTTTTCTTGTAGATGACGTCCCATTTAGTTCACGACTGTAAATCAGATGCGTTACGTCCCATTTAGTTCACGACTGTAAATCAGATGCGTTACGACAACCAGCCTAGACAATCCCTGGCAATGAAATATATTCACTAAGGCCACTGTTATGCCACCGATTTCGATCAGAGATTGATAGTATACTATTCAGTATCAGATAGGTGGTAGCAGACGTGTCTGTGTCAGTTGTCCCGTCGACCGCCGCTGACTGGGGTGCGCATTGTCGATTTGTAGCCAAGTCAGCGCAACCGCGCGGTTTTTGGCCCTTGTTACACGTTCGCTCACCCCCCAGCGTAACTCGTCCATTTAGTATGAGACACCGTGGGGCCAGACACGTTTGTACGAGTTATCATGGTGACGCTGGCGTGGTGACGCTCACGGGCTGTTATGCACACGCTCGCGTACCTTCCACGCTCTAGTCGCTGCGCATTGCACTGCGATTGACACTTTCGCTGGGGGTGGGTCGACTACCTCGCGCATTGCTCTGTATGCTTCGGGCGCGTGCGTGCGTGCGTCGCGTGCTCAGCGTCTGAGGTTAGCGGCGCACGCGATCACCGCTCGCAAGTCGCAGACGCTCAACGCGAGCGAATGTATAACAAGGGCCTTTTGCACGCAGCCTCCCACCATCCTGCCCCTACCACTATTCTCGCTGCTGCCTTTGCCGCTTACTACCCTCTTCGTCTATCTTCGGTCCTCATCCCGCTCTCGTCGTCGGGTAACTCACCCGCCGCTGTGGTCTCTTGGAGAACGAGACTGCTACAACATCGCTGAGGATCTCAGGAGAGGCTTTAAGGGCTTGAAAGAGGTTGACACGACCGGAGCGAAACAGTTCAAAGTATTCAGTGTTGACTTTGAACTGTTACGGATTAAACTCTGGAGGGATCTGCTTGAAAATTCATTCGACTTTTCGTTCACATGATGATCCATGTGAACGATGACTGATGATTCCTTAGTCTTTCACTTGAGCTTTTCAGATCTCAAATCATACCTTTCTTCTCATTCTTTTGAGTTTTTCATGCCTTATCCCATACATTTGCATTTGAATTCTAATATACCTCTACTTACGCCTCTCCACTGATACATTTAAGTTTTAAATACATTTACAGGGTGGCAAAAAATTACGTGCGCGCTGCATTCGACTAATTTCTAACTGTTGCGCAATATCTTTCTGCGTGCTTCTTTCATCTAAAATATTTATTTGATGCTCATTATCGGTTTTTCAAAAGAAAATTTTGATTTCCAATTCATTTCGAAAAACTGTTCAACTCGAAACACGATTTTCTTCGAGGCTTGGTGTTCTTCTATAAGCAGTCTAGGAGATCGTGAACCAATGGAATGGCGAAGTACATGCTCAAACAAAACCCAGAAGATGGTGCAAACGGACTATCAATATATAAGAGTGGCATGGTATCCTTAAGAAGAGGATAGACTAATAAAATGACGTGAAGTTGATAAAAATGGCCGTACAGCCTGAACATTTTTGCAAATCGGTTCGAATGATAGTACAAAAAGGTCACGCTTTGCACGCTTTGAAGCTATCGGCTATTTAGAGCACAAACTCTTATCGATCAAATGTAGGAAGAATCGAAAGAAATTGTGGAAATTTTTCAAGGTGTACCGCAATGAGGTTGACCTCTGCTTCGTTGAGAATTTTTTACTGTCAACGTGGCTTAAAACTTTCAGAACCACCCTCATCTCTTTAACACAGCTCCATTGAAAAACTGCAAGTGAAAACAATCGTCTTAAGAAAGATGAATTATGAGCACTTTTTATGGCGCACGTAATTTTCTGCCACCCTGTTTTCATGTCTCTACACTGACTGAATAATTTTTTGAATAAATCAAGACAAAACGTCCGCTTGTTCAAAAAACACCTTTATAAATACGGGAAACACATAGTAGAAAAATGCTCCGGGCAGATTGTTATTTTTTAATTGCTGTGTTTTTGTTTTTAATATGGAAAAACACCTTTATAAATATGGAAAACACATGGTAAAAGAGCTACCACAGTCGAAAGCGCGGAGAGCAGAACATAGACTCTAGCATACTCTCGGCAGTGGCAGTGTACGAAACCATTAGGGGCAAAGTGGAATGATCTTGGCTTTTTACACAGTAACGGCAAGACCGTTGGTATACTCCCGTCAGCCGTCGCCGACGGGAAAATACGCGGCGACGGACAGCAACGGCGAGCGACGGCGATGGCCGACGGCAGTATACCAAGGACCGGTGAGCGTTTTCGCGCATCGAACCGTGGCAAGAACACGACCACCCAATTTGAGGATATGAGTGATCCTTGGCGGAAATTCGGAAAACCACCTTCAGCATCGTAATCAACATGTGCAATTACCACCCTAGACGAAATTTAACCAACAGTACCTGCATCACCCAGATTGCTTCTTCAAGTAGTATGGGTGGTCTCCAGTCAAAATTCGGAAGACAAATTCAAAAGACAAATACCAAATTCGTGATCCGCAACCCAGAAAGCCCGCAAGGATGTGCTTATTTCTGATTTTATTTGTATGTCTGATCCTTCTATTGTGATTTTTTGGATTTTCCTCCTGTTTTATGACGATGTTTTTAATGTAGTATTATATTGAAACTTTCTTTTCTCGTTTCCAGGTTCTGTTTTTTTCTCTTCAGTTGAAATTTGAAATTGAATACAATTCAAATTTAAATTGAATATAAAACCTAAAATGTGACTGGATTCAATTTTTTAAATGTATTTCTTAATTTTTAAAAACCAAGTTGAGGAGAAAAAAACAGCGAAAGAAAGCTTCAAAATAGCGTAATGTTAGCAAACACTGACCTAAAACAAGAACAAAGACAGAAAAAGATCAAACATACAAAAAATGGGAAACAAACACAAAAAATTATAAAACCCATCAATGGTCGCGCCTGCCCTCGTTGGCCGTAAGGCCTCCGTTATAGGTTCACTCGCACCCTGCGAAACTCGTCCATTCAGCATCAGACAGCGTGGGGCCAGACACGTTTGTACGAGTCGCGTCGACGGGATAGCTCGTACAAACGTGTCTGGCCCCACGCTGTCTGATGCTGAATGGACGAGTTTCGCAGGGTGCGAGCGAACCTATAACGAAGACCTAACGGAGGGCCAGCGAGAGGAGGCGAGGCATGCGGACAACCGCCCCGCCGACTGTCATTCACTGCGATGGAAGGTTAGCTGCTCAGCCCGTCGGCGATGGCCGACGGGAGTGTACTAGGGCCTAATGGTGAACAATTGGGACGCGACAGTGCAGTTGTGGCAGCGCTGCAACGGTAGGGAATTACCGAGGTCATTCTCTACTGTTGCAGAAGGGGACGTGGTCACGTCCGTGGAATGTTCGCATAGCACATCTTGGGCCATATGCTCGTCTCACCCGAGATTGCTGGGGGATGTGGCAAGGGGAGGTGCCAGCCAGTAAGAGCACACGAAACACAGGCCGACTCCAATCATACTAGCTGGCTCCACCCCTTGCCCCATCCCCCAGCAATCTCGGGTGAGACGACCATACGCCCCCTTATCGCATGTCAGCGCAAAGGTCGCATCTGTTACGAGAATACGCTCACCCTCCTGCTGCGACCAGCAAGCTCTACTTCGGTTTTGCTGCCTCAGAATAGTGTGAACAGGCCCTGTATGCGCACGGTGGGCTTTTTATGTTGCCACCGGTAGCGCTTCGACGAGCGGTTCTGATAAGGTATATCCCACAGTTCTCAACGAAAAATGATCACTGTCATTCCGGTGAACAGCCGACTGCGGCAGCATCGTCGGACCATGCTGTGCTGGATCGCTGCCGTGAATAGATCTAACGTGATTGTCGAAATTCGTGCATCGGAATGGTTGTCAAGAAGCTATCAACTCAACCGCGGTAGAGGAACAGTAGTCCCAGCTCACTTCACTCAGTGTCGAGAAGCGACAACTTCGCCTTCACTGTGATGGAGTACACTATCAGCACGGCCGTCAGTAGTGATCAGAACAATGTGTTACAGTAACTTACGGAGTTTTCTATAAGCATCAGTTTTTGCAGCTGTACTCTTAACGAACTTGTGAGCTTTGTCGACGTAACGCAGTCCGACCTCCTGAACAGAGTCGTTGTAACATTCGCAAAAAGGAATTATAAATGTACTTACGGTGAGCATGCTTTGCATACATAGTTCTGCGTAATTCGCCAGCTCGGAGGACATCGAAATACTGGGCACCCCTTCCACGCCCTCCATAAAAACGTCGTTATTTTCGAGCAAAGAGTCGAAACCCTCGTCCATCTAAACTTCGGCAATTACTTATACTCACACGTAAAGACGTACGTAGATAAGTTAGATATGAGTACTGCTCAATTGTCTCATTAAAGGAACATGCTAAGAGGTCGCACTTACAGCAAATATATCGTCACAGAGCTCCTCGTAACGTATACCCATTACTTCAAGAGCATTGCGTTGAGCAACGTCGTCGAAGGAGAAGCTGCAATTACGTGTAAGTTAAAGGAACGCACAGAAATTCTAAAACGACTATAATCGATAACCAATGAAAATGTAATCCGAAAGGCCTGGTGTTGCTTCCCGTATCGTAAAAACCATAATTCGCAGTGGCGAGTTAGGAAATGCGCACAAGCCCCTAACGGCGAATGGATAACAGAGCTTAAGTGAAAAAAAAGAAAATAAGGAAAGATATACAAGGGTACTCACTACTTTTCAGCCGATGAGTCTCTCGCTATGGAATCTTCTAGCCGTCGGCACAGCGCTTTCAACTGTTCTAATGACTGACTACGAATATCACGAAGACGAAGTGCTAAACGGATGGATCACAGGTGAAATGAATGAAGATCCAAGTCAATAAAGTACCTGATGTGATCTGAGTTGCGAGGAGAATTCTAACCTTTTCGCATAACGAGCTGACGCAGTATAACATCCGATATTCTGAAAAAAAAAACACTAGAAAAAAACAACGACGAGAACCAATGAAAGTAAACACACCGTCCCTAATTGGACATTTCGTCTTTTCAGGGAACTTCCATTTATCATCAGTGAGGTGTTCACATAATGAGAATAGTTTCTTAAGCTTTTCGTCGAATATACTGCATCCTTCCTTCTGAAACAAAAATATAAAGAACATGACCATAAAGTGCACGATTCGACAGGTATGGAAAGACCTTTAAGCTTATTCATTTAATTGTTCTATCCGACATCAAAACCGAGAGGAAGGAGTAAAATTCTTGACGCGTGGTCGGACTTAGGAGATTGAAAAAATAAAAAAATGAAAGAAAAAAAACAAAAAAACTACAAAAAAACGACTTCGAAAACAGACAGCAGGGACTAATGACATACTGAAGAACACTGAACATTACAAAAGACTAATGACATAATAAAGGACACCGAACATTACAAAAAAGAACGAGTTCGAAAAACGGACAGCAGGAACTGATGACATAGTAAAGAACACCGAACAATAGCAGGAAATGCTGAGGAAGCAGGCCGAAACCGCGGCGACCCCCGGGAGGCAATAAGGAACACCACCACGTACGAGAAAAAAAGGAAATGCAACTCATTAGCGAGGATAGCCAACTACCCTGCATGAAGATAGGCAGTAGAAAAGCCTCTGATATCAACATAACAAAAGTGGAGAAGAAGCACAAATCGTCATGCGGCTAGGATACCACTGCGAAATGGACTAGTACGTGCTAACAATGAGGCGTAGTGCAGAGCAGGATAGCCCAATTAGGAGGGCACTAATCGTAACAAACATCACAAAGCGCGTGCAAGTAGCGCTCGGTTAAGTCAGCTGCCGAGGTCCGGACAGGGAGAATAGCCACACCCCGCGAACGAGGATTGCATCCAAAAGGAAGAACAAGAGAGGGGGTGGTCCCCATACCAAAGAAGGTCAACCAGGTATAGGCGAGAGTAAAAAAGAGATGAAAAGTAAAAGATAAAGACAAAACAATTGCCCAACAATTGAGAAATAGGTAGCTGGAAGGACACAATAAGGAGCACCAGAGAACATAAGGAAATCAAGGCGGGCACGCGTAGCAGGCACAGCTGGGTAATTCGTGTGAGGTGGAAAGGAACCGGAACAGGACAGAGGGGAACAGTGTAAAAGAGAAGAGTGGGAGCATCTACCAGAAAGAGATAGCAGAAGTTACCATAACACTAAAAATTAATCTCGAAACTAGGATAACTATGATGCGTTTCCAACACTTACACCATCGTTTCCGTTCGGACTTGAGCTCCCACCACTCTCTTGACTATCTGGCACAACCTCATCAGAACCGCTGCAAATTCAACCTTCACTGCAAGCACATGATAGGAACTGGATCGTTCGCAGAAATCGCAAAGTTAATAAAATTCCACACGCTCATCAACACTTGATGATATGCGACTCATCCGAACGTTCGTAATACACATCAAAAGCTCAAGGAGGGAATCAATCAAATTAAATCAAGTGTTAAGCTAAACTTATCTACATTAGGCAGGTGGAAACATTGATGAACGAAGCACGACCTACCGATCTACATTTTGACAAACCTTCCCGTTCTGCCTCTTGGTGGCATCGTTTCGTTCACATTGTGACCTAAATGGATCAGCTAATGATAGCGCCCTAAGAACCGCGAAAAATTTGAAAAACATCTCGAGCAGAAACGTATCTTGCAGCGGATTTTTCGGGAACGTGGTGAATAAAAGATTAATTGCATAAGAAGTACACTACTATTTATTTTTGATGCTTTATAAATCATTCAGTGTTTCTTTCTGTTACTGTTTTGTTACCGTTTGGTCTTACTCGTTGTTAAAATTACTTCCGCCAATTTAATCATTTAGTTTTAAGTGGACACCATGTTAATCGTTAAAATGATCAAAATATTTTACTACGCGGTATAAAATATACACACTAGGAGTGCTAACCATGATGCTTTCAATTCAACAGTGTAGAACAGAAATAACTCACCCTCCTTCTTCAGGCAAAACCGGACAAAGAACAACATTTCCGAGTTTGATACAGAGCTTATTTGTTGCTTGCCCACCCCTGTAAGTGGAAAGACTGCATACTTTTCGGCTACAACAATCGAAAACCTTTTAGGATCGAGACCACAATCTACGAACTTTACAATTACCATTCCGCCATTATACACTAAAATCGTACGACACCCTTCAGAAAAAAGGCATAAATAAATACAAACACGATATCATCGCTCCTCATGATCGACCACATTTTGAAAAAAAATGAAGCCACAAAAACATGAGACTGTCACCTCTTGGTATCTTCCGCAGTAGGCCGTTCTGCCTTATGCTTAGTGCTAGGATCACTGCGTTGTCTCGATCGCTTCTTGGACTTTGCCATTTTCTCTTCGCTTCCTGCAAAATGAGGACGGATCAGTTGAATTTCAAGAGCAATTCAGCATAATTTTAGCAGAGAATAGTGTTATAAAGTGGTTGCCTAGTAAGTCAGTAAATTAAAAAGTAGAGGTGTTTGAAGCAATGCGTTGCGTAACAATAATTATGCGCACATTAGACGTACGAACTATTTCCAACTGATCATCTAAGCTCCAATTTGCGATTCTTCTTCATATTTGTAGAACAAATTTACAAAGAAACAGAGAGGATAACAAGGAATTAAATTCAGACGGCTGGCAACCGCTTCCTTACCTTGCAAATAAGGTAAGTGTGACCAGTCTGCACCGCAACCCAAGGGATCGAAGGTGAAGGGACTTCTAATATACGGTGATTTGAAAGCCCTAGTGAGATACGATCCGAAGGAAGAAACGTAGGCTACAGTTGCGATACGTAGATAGAACCCTGTTCGAGTGTTCTCTTACGAAATGCTGTTGGGGTATTTCACAAGGGCTCGTTTGGTGACCTCTTCGCACACACCTTGTCATCGTAATGCTGTGTCGTTCATTCGTTCTAATGCATGTTTGACATTAGTAAGTTCCCTATGTCATAGATGAACTTTTATCGCTTGTAAAGGTAAGGGTAAAGGAGTTGGTGTTGATCGCAAAAGATCGCACTCTAAAGATCGCATCGTGTTCCAATCAGAATCATAGAGGTACGGAGATGCATATTTGGCTTATACAGTGACTTGCGGGGCAGCCGCTATACAATCCAAGACAAGTCTGGTGCCAATTTACCCGGTCGTGAAGGAACGGAAGGCTTGGTTAGCGCACATCGGGGATCGATCGGTGTTACTATCACCTCTTATCACTGAACCACCTGTTCCTCGCTTGCAGAACGGGGGGGGATTAAAAAGGCCTAAATTTTGGAGTCGGGGAATATGGTGACAAAATAAATGTAGCATTTATCAGCTACACACCGAAGGACGGCAATAGCCGAGAAGGTGTGGATGCAGAGCTGGGGGCACCGCGGCGTCTGCCACTCGAGGTAGCGTTCATACTCCTTGTTACAGTTGGGTTTCAACTATGTGAAAAAATCTATGTAAGCGAGTTGCGCACATACCTTTACCTTTTTTACCCCAGATCAAGCAGCTTACTATCTCAAAACTCATGAGCTTCTGATAGACTCCGACAAACTCTGTGGACATTCCGAAGCCGGAACCTTGAATGCTCCTTTGCCTAACGTATACGTATTAATCTATCGCGCACATTTCCTTCTGTATAACAAATGTATCTGCCATACCTCTCCATCATCCATACCTATACTTACCTATATCTGCCGAAGTAAGCCGAAATTCGAAAAGCAGTCACAGATTCGTGATCAGCACCCCCAAAAAATGAGTAGTATTAGAGAACTTTATACCCCGAACACTGGAGTGCCGAAAGCTGAATGGTTGTTGGTACAAGGTTCTGGCGAAAGTTATGTTCAGACGATGTTCATGGGATATCTACGCATCCACTGAACGCTTTGAGAGAACCATACCAACAAGAGCAGGTAATAGGGAATAGAGAACGGGAGAACATGAATAAAGGGCGCTTAATCGAGAAGAAACGGATTGGAACCATATTGCTACTGCGAGGTATACACCAGAAAAAACTACCTTGCAACACAAATACGCCACAACTTCGTGGTTTTCGTCGCAGGACCAGCGAGTGCGCAGGGAACCACAGTATTGATCGGGGACGCGTGCCCTAATGTATGATCTAGGCATAAAGTAGAACTGCTCCGTTCGGTAGGAATGTTTTTATTCGTTTTAGTCGTTTTCTATCCTTTTGTACCATTCTCCCTTATGTTTCATTTTCCTGTGCGAGCAATCCGAGAAATAATGGTGATACAACTTCGCATTCGAGTTAACATTGGTGGTTGTCTGAGACCTTCGACCCGCTTTGCCTCAAATTTTGTATGAACAGTATTTCATCAACATTTTCTCGTGGGTATTCTAATTCTTATCTTGGAAAGTAATTATTTACAATAACTTTCATCCCAGGAGGCCTTCTCACAAATTACTTCGCTAGCACTTTGCACTTCGTCATTTTATGTTCATCCCTAGTAGTTGTAGGTTAGGGAAAGTTGCTTGTGTGGCTACGCTTTAGTGCCATCCTTCTACAGCATGAGTATTACTTAGACCCCTGTGGTTACGGTAACCCTTCTAGAACCATTCTTCATCATTAACACCATAGGGAGCGATGATTTCTTCGGATGTCGCCTAAGATGTCGCGCGACGACGCGATTTCGCCGAAAATGCAACGCAATCGGCGTCTAAAGAAAGCTTGAGGTAGCTGGAAATGCTGTAAATCGCCCTTTCTACTTTTGTAAGTAACAGAGACCGCCACTTCCAATTTCCTCAACTATCGCCACTTTCCCTCCGTCAAGCATGTTCATTTCGTAATATTTTCACCGCTACATTCGAACCCTCAATGTAAAATTGGTCCTCGAGAATTTCTTCCCTAGCTACACCCCAACACACATAGCGTCCATTTCAGTTTCACAGATTCATTCTGGGCGAAACGAAAAATTGCGAACCGTAAACCTTTTTTTACAGGCGAAAATGGACTCACAGCTGAGCGATTACGAGCGGAATCCATTACCAATGCGGATGGTATGCGAATGAATCTAGTAACGTGGTTAATCTGACTTCTAAATACATATTTTTGAGGGAACTCGAAACACTGGCGTGTTCTTTGGCTTATCAATTAGAAAAACATTTGCGAATTTTTTTTTCAAGGAGATATACAGATGGTTGAGTTGATTGATCCTCGCTCAAATAGCTAAGTCTTCCGTCCCTCCGAAGTCGGATAAATTGGTACCAAACAATACTGTCGCTGATAGGTGTGATAAATGTGTCTTGTGTTTACAATGACTTGTGGGTGTCACTCGCTGTGTAAGTCAGTTTCTTCACATCCCCAGGTAAGTTTCGTGCCGATTTACCTGATCCTAAAGGAACGAAAGACTTGGTTAGCACGTGCGAGGATCGATCGCTCGATAGTGCAGATATCTGCGGCGCTTGTTAGCCATGTGCCACCCGGCTGTATGTAAACAATGGGGCAGGGAGTCAGACCGAGAATCGAGGGCAGCGAGAAAGCATTCCTGTTTTTTGCTATGGCCGCAGCAAGGAATGATTGCAGTCACTGTCAGTAACTTTGCTGAAACAGAAGGCTCCAGCTCTGCCGCTCCGTTCGCGCTGCTGCCGAGTATGAATCGGCCTTATGGGAACTTATTAAACGCACGTTAGAGGTGGCGCCCAGCAATTGTTGTAAACCATCCTGTTTGATGTTTTAATCCACTATTTCGTATGCTTTTGCCCTACAATTCAAGGAAGCTATCAAAAAAGTTTCTCGTAATTTAAGAACGAATGCGCTCTCAGATTTCCAAGCTTGGAGCTTCAGCTGATACATTCAAACAGAATGAGAAAAGCACATGTATCCCAAATGTGCACTAAAATCAGTTGGCTTAATTTGAAGTGTCACCAAGGAAATTGGACGATTTAACATATTTTTAAATGTTATAAAGGGTGATGGAAAATTCGTTCAGGCGGCCTCGCTAGCGATGCAAAAATGGAGAACACCGCCAGTTCCCATACGGATTAATCGAAAAGGACGACATGTTTTGGTGAAAGAAGAGGTGAGAGAAGGATATGAGGTAAGCACATTCCTCTAGATAGATTGTCCAGTGTATTTGACTGTTTATAAGAGCTTTCTTTGGTTCATTGGAAGTCTGTCTTCTAAAGTAGGTGTCTTGGAGTTATAATTTGTCGTGGGACACTAATATTGCCCAGTTTTTTTTTCAATTCGAGCATTTCATCTTGGATATTCCATATTTCATACTGTTTGTAACGTTATTTTACGTTACTTAACCCATTGACGACCGCGCGCTAACTGCGTGTCTAGCGCAGGGGACCGCGCGCACATGCAGTGATGAGAGCGCCTCAGCGGCATTAAGTGTTTTCAAAATGATCATAAAAACAATTTTTCTGTGTATATTGTTGATTTTGAAACTTCCTCATGTAATCATTAGGAGTAGACGATTTTCAGACCCTTTTTTGAGCTCGTTGAAGGGTCGTTCACTTGATGAATATCTTGAAGCTTTGATAAAACGGAAAATATAGAATGGGTGGTAACTGTGCCTAAATGGACACTCCTATTCTCAGTGTCTACCCAAGAGGGAGGACGCGTAGCTCCTCGGTGGGATACACGTCTCACGACACCCAAAAGTGTAGCCCATCGCTGGGCTACATGTCCCCCGCGCGACCCCAAAGTGTGGTGTCCTGAAGGGCTACATGGTCAGTAACATTGCCCACATGGCCCGTGTTATACAGGCCCACGCGGTGCAAGAAATCTATCCCACCTGCGGGACACACAGTCTACTGTGGACCAAAAGGTGTGTCCCGCCGGCGGGACACGCGGTCCACCGCGGACCAAGTGGTGTGTCCCGCCGGCGGGACACACGGTCGTCAATGGGTTAATATTCCAAGCGTTGAGTTCAGTTTCAGAAGCGTGATCGGTTGGTGCTCTAATTTAAGTTTTTACAATCAGGCAAATTTGTTTGGAGGGGACGAGGATGAGAAGCATGTCACAGAAGTTTCATACTTTGCTTCGCAGCAGCGCAGCTCTTCTATGGTTTTTCTTTTTCGTGGGAATATGAACAAAATCTTGATGAAAATATGTGCATCATCGCGAGCAGCGATCGAATGAAGGCATTTTCGAACAGTCTAAAGAAGCTTATCAGATGAGGCGTCCGTTGATGTGGAGAATTACGGGAAATTGTGTTCGAGAAAAGAAGCTATTGCGCGCTGTGATGCATGTTTACACTTAAATAATCCCTGATCTATCCTTCTATAAGATTAGGCAGGCGTTTCCATCACTGGTGGTCTATTCTTCTGGTTTATCAGCTTTCTTGTATGTGAGCGTTCTTTTCACTATTTGTCTATTTTTCCTGCTTGCAGTCAAGCTTTCTTGCTCGTGATCTCACGTTTAACTTTTGTGTTTGTCAGTTTTTCTTTTCCACTCTCTAAAAATATTCTATTTTTCACTCACTTCGGTTGCACTTATCCCATTGAATTGGCTCATTTATGCTTGGTGGCGCGTTGTCGCCTTATCGAATTACTCTCCTACTTTTTGGAGTGTTTTCCGATGTTGCTTGTAAGATGCCACACTTTAGCAGCTGTATAGGAATAACGTCTGAATTTTGTCCAATGAGTGGCATATTTTTTGTGTTTGTGTCGCATAAGAATAAGTGTCTCACCTCGTCGATATCCTTGTGATTTGTTTTGAAAATGTGACCTTTTGACAGTGCACAGCAATCGTATCTCTTCATCAGTTCCGTTCGCTGGGAGGCTTAAGAAGCCCTCACACACACCACTCAAATTCCTCGCTCATAGCTGATGGTTTGTTACGGTGTTCAAGTGCTCCTTAACGTTGGCATAAGTAAAATTTCACGTTGGCTTTTCATCTTCGTGGAGTTTGACACCTTCTCTTTTCTTCGTATTCATCATTTAGCACCCTATCGCAGGAGCTGAATACGTACTACCTCAATGGATTATTGCATCAATGTTACTTTTGGACTGTATGCTCCGCTTGTCATTCAGCTTTTTAAACCTACTCAGGGGTCCTAGTACTGCGAACACCCACTTTATTCGTCTCGCAGCTTTAAGTCCCTGTATATGTCATCATTTCTGGCGTAATTATGAAAACTATTCACAGGCCGCTTTTTCCGCTATGGACAGAATTGTGAAAGAAGAAGTGGTGGACCCTACCTATGAACATGGTTCAGATATCTCTTCGCAACAAGATAGAAGGTTTCCTCGCAGGGAGGTAGGTTGCTTGAAGCATTTTTAACAATTCTTGATCTTCGAGGGAATGTATAAGAAATATGACGATTAGAGACATGTAATAATACATATTGTAGAAATAAGTATACCTTCATCTATTCCATCCATACTAGACAGCACCCATGGAAACTATTCTATGAGCCGCTGCAATCAACGTGGTTGCTAGAATGTTGTTATATCCTGGGATACCGGCACAGAAGTAGTTGAACGATAACCAACCCAAGGGTTTTGTCGAAACTAACACGACTAGACTTCTCGATTCAACGAGTTTAGGACTATCAACAGGCCTTGCTGGACGTATGGAATCGATCGTTACCGAAGTGCTCGGAATACTACCTTGATCCTTCTGATTTCGCGATCCTCAATAGTAGAGCTTCCGCGAGAAAAATAGGGAATTCCGATCTGGACATCAACGAAGGAGTTATGGGTAGTGGAAAGGAAAACAACGGTGCTACAATGTTTGCGACTGTAAAAGAGGAGCCGTTGGATTACAATGATGTCAACCCTACTACTCAATTGAAAGTTGAACCGGTAAGCGATGTTCAGAATCATTATTTCAATTAACCCATGACATACGAAGAAGTTCAAATGGGGTTCACCTTGAGTTCATACTTGTAACTCAATCCTTGGCTGCGATTGTTGTGTTGAAGAATGGTGATATTTTTTTTAAACCGGTAGCACATATTCTAATGAGCATGGTATACACTGGTAAGAGTCGCAACTGTCCCACAGGGGTGAAGTAAACTGGTGCCAGACTTATATACGGAGGTGAATAAATTACCTGGAAGGTTATTTCACCTAAGCTGGTTACGTGGGCCCACGTGATGTAATGATAAGAGGCGCTACTGACACCTGCACGGTCGAGCGATCGATGCCGGCTCGGGCTAACCAAGCTTTCCATCTCTCCGAGGTCGGGAAAGTTGGTACCAGACTTGTTCGGAAAGGTAAAGACAGTGACTTTGTACAGCGGCTGGCCTCCACAAGTCTCTGTGTACGCCAAATACGCATCTATCATGCCTATACGATTCTCCATGGAACTCGAATGCGGCGGCGCGTCAAGTTTCGTATTTTGAACACGTTACCGAGAATAAAAGCAAGATTGAATGTGCTCAGATTGTCATTGATTCCGAAACGAGGAAGGACATTGAAAGATGGATCTATTTGAAGAAGCAGGTTGCAAAGACAAAGGAAAATATCAAATGTGTCGAGGAATTCTTCGAATGGGTAGGTGTTAGATTTTTCTCCTGTTTTACTGATAGTATTCCATATCGATGCTGAAGTGATCCAAACTCTAAAGGCCTATTCAGAGTGCTGCTGCGGACAGCAGCAATGATGAAGGATAGGCCAGCAGCAACGCGGCAGCGCTGCGCAGCAAACCTGCAGCAGGGGGGGCATTTACAGTGCTGCTGCCGCCGCTAGCAGCCAGCAGCAGCACGGAATGGTCTGGGTCATTTTTTTGCTGCCGCAGCAAATGGAGCGGTAGGCCATGCCAGACGGGACGTCATTCGTGCTAGTGGTCTTAGCACGAATCACGTAAAAATAACGTCAGCACACGTCATTTTGCCTGAAGCGTCGTTTTCAGCTGATTTAGTTAACCCTCGGTTTTTTCCACATCGAAGTAGTGCTGCTGTGGCACTGCTGCCGAACCCAGCAGCAAACTGGCAGCAGAGCGGTGGTCCTCGGTGGAAAGGCGCTCCGCCTTCTTTTTGCTCCTGCTGTCAGCAGCAACACTCTGCATGGTTCTTAATTGCTCACCCAAAGTGATAAATTGCATTTATAACGCTGCTTCCAAGTACCCTGCCTTCACGGTTGAAAAGAAGTTTCTGGGGATGTATGCTCGTCAGGGGTGTGCGGAAATTTTTTTCAAAAAAGCGGAAGACGGAAGACGGAACGGAATTGGCCAAAAATGGCCGGAAACCGGAACGCGGAACACGGAAGCCGGAAACAATGCAAAAATCACTAAATTATTGGAAATTAGCCAAAACTGGATCACAAAAAGTTTTCATTTCTGTTTCTAAAGGTACCCATAGAATGCTCGTTTTGTTTCCAGTAGAATGTGTATTATTTTGGTGGAGGTGTTCAACGTTTGCTGATAGCTTCAAAGTAAACGGTGGAAATTCATCTTTATAAACTTCATTATAAGCCGAAGACAAGTACGTAGAGAAAGACAAACTTTTTTTGGCGTGACAGACAAGAATGCTTTCGAAATAGAATCAAAAGCCTAAAACGAGCACATCATGGTGGAGAAACAGCAGTTTTTTTTTCACGATTTGGGGAGAGAGGTTTTTTCTCAGATCGTTTACAATGAAACCAGCAAAAAAAAAACAATCTGTCGCACTCTGGCGAGGTGGGGGGGGGGTGTCGTTAAATACTTCACTGCAAGTTTTCCTAGGAGGGGGGGTGTGTACTTCGCTGCATTGGTTTCATTCTACCAGAATTCGAATGGATCGCATCGACGTCAGCACAATAACTTCAATCCCCATTTTGGTCAGCTTCCACAGTGAAGGTCTACAATTTCTTCTTCCGTTTCCGTGTTCCGCCTAAAAACAAAGCGGAACACGAAACGGAACGGAAGGACCAAAAACGGCCGGAAACCGGAATTCGGAACACGGAAACGGTAGTTCCGCACACCCTGATGCTCGTGTATCCTCAATTCGGGAGTGGGCACGGTTAGGGGAGCAACGGGCGAGTAAGAGCGCAGGCCAAACGGGCCGATTCCAATCATACCCGCCCGTTGCTCGCCTAACCTCGCCCACTCTCGAGTTGAGGAGACACGAGTATATGGGCCCTGGAGCGATTGTTCAATCAGTCAGGTCGGCATTTTGCAGCAGCTGCCTTACAAAATTAGTGTTTTTTGAGATATCGATCGTTGATATCTACAAATCTCTCTTTGGATAAGGGTAGCGGGCTGTGGTCCTCTCTCTCTCTCCCTTGGTTTCTATGTTCTACTCCATGATATAGGTATCTCTTGTGTACCAAGTTGTATAATGTGAATTTTAGGATAAACAATGTCTCAAGCTGCTCGACGACGTCAGCGTGTTGCTTCCTAGTTGCTCCACAGAAGCGAACGAAACAGGGTACATTTCTGAATGTTTCTGCTTCTAAAAATTCCGTTAGAGAGGATAAAAAATTAACCGCGTTTTCATAATTGTATCGCATTTCAGTGTTGCTGGGGGACAGTCTCTCACAGGTGATGCGACGACGACGGTGTAGCGTTGCCACCTTTGACAATGTGTTCACTTCGACAATTTGAACCGTTTTTTGTTTTTCTAAGATATAACATGAGGCTTTGTACGTAGCTGTGTAACCTGCCGAACTCAATCATTTTTGTTCCTCAGTTCGTCTTATTTCTTATTTTTTGATTCTTATTCTATCTTATTTTTTGCAGCTTTCGGTTCCGATTATTTTTCTTCTCATGAAAACTGTTCTGTAGCACCTTATATTTGCCTTCTGAAGGAGTATTGTTTGAAATCATTATATATGATTTCTCGATTTTTCTGAGTTAGTAGATTTTTATATAAAAATGGTAAGTTCTGGCAGTGACCAACGCAACACACAATGGAGTTGGAAGGCATGTTAGACCTATACACGGGCCTGTAGTTAAGCTTTCACTTTTCCAGATGGCTTAGGCGCAATCTACCCAAAAAACGGGGGTGGGGAAGGGTGGGTGTCCTCGATCTGTGTGGGATTGATCACTCGGCTGGACGGTATCGGTGCTTTTTAGCGCTGCACCAATTGCGGTACATATTTGTAAGCTTGCTGAGCTATTGCTGTGGCAGTAATTCAAAAGCTCAAATCAAAAATCAAGCAAGGAGCGTCCACATAATGCATCCATCTATCAGGTGTACGACCTGCGCAGAATCACACATGCGGTTGAATGCTCGCTGATTCTGAGAGCAAGTAGCAGTGCAAGAGCTGTGGTGGTGAGACGAAGTATGTAACAGTGAAGAACGACCAGTCGGATAATGATAAACAGAAGGAATGATCTCTTAATTCAGTACGCTCGGTTTATGTTATAAATCCACCGATTGGACGGCGATGGTCGGAACGGGGAATGGGAAACTGGCACAGATGACGGCAGTCGCAAACACGGAGCAGTTGTCCAACAGGGGCGGGCTCTAGGTTTCATACATCTTTCAGTTAGGTGTTTCTTCTGCAATGTTCTGCAGCTGTTTGACGAAGGAAGTGGCCATTCAGGAATGTTCAAAACCAGAAGTGTTCGAATGTTGTGAAACCCGAAAACGGGAAACTGACAAAAGGGGCGCAAAGCTCCTCGAAAGAACTCGATTTGCTTTGGCTCCGTTGAGTCAGGATTTGAGTAGATCCGCGTTGTTAGTAACTGAGGTTATGAGCAACCACATATGTGTATATAATGTTCGAAATAATGTTGAGTGCCGATTGAGTTAGGGAAATCCTTCGAGCTAATTGTAAGTGACATTTATTGATTATAAAAAACGTCATTGAAATACCGGTCAACCACATATGTGTATATAATGTTCGAAATAATGTTGAGTGCCGATTGAGTTAGGGAAATCCTTCGAGCTAATTGTAAGTGACATTTATTGATTATAAAAAACGTCATTGAAATACCGGTCGAAGCGCTTTCCCCGATGACATCCGTGCTCTCCACGTAGTAGCTTACCGCGAATATATCGTGAAAAGTGCTCACAATAAGCAGCGATGCAAGCCAATTCATAATTTGCGGTGAAATGCTTGACCCCAGCGTAGATTCCATTTGGGACTCTTTGACCGAGTAAAGCTGTCTGCTAAAGTTTTCAAAACTCATCGGAAAAGTAACGCAAACAAAATGTAAGTGCCTCACCGCTAATCTTAGCTACTCTCTTGAGCGCATATGATAATCTCTGACGATAGCGTTTGTAAGAACACAGCATAGTCGTGATGGCAAAGGCCCCATGTAAAGCGATACCAACCATGCTTGAGTTCACAAGAGCTGCAATATTTTCATATAGCTTTTAATGGAGAAAACCACATGAAAAATGAAATTGGCGGAAAGTTCGGCATAGATTCGCCTGTGCTGAATAGTTGTCTGCCTAAACGGTCGCTGGAGACGGGAGCGCATTTTATCTTCAATTAAGGACGAGGGACATTTAGTAGCACCCCATGGACACATTCTATCCATTCAAGGTCAACGCTGTCAAATTGTCAGCATTTCAAAGTACAGCTAAGGTGAAGATACTGCTCTGAACAGTCTCCTAAGGATGCGCCATGTACTCAGTTCCCATTTGGAATCGTATAGGCAATGGTGAATGAGTATTTGGCCTATACAACAATTTGCAAGGGCCAGCTGCTGTACAAGTCAGTGTCTTCGTCTTCTCAATTGGGTCTGGCACCAATCTATTAGGTTGTAAACCTTCCGACTGAATATTTTTCATCACATAGTAAAACTTTTGCTGAAGCTTCTGCATTTCCCTTTCGATAACAGTTCAGTAGGGTAGCTGAAGCTCTTCTGAACTATTTATCGCCCATTCGATTTCCTTTAAATTATGAAGCCTTAAACATAGGGCCTCAACTGCAGCACTTCAACGTGCTTTGACTAGGGCGTTCTGCTGCAGTGCCCAATCCTGGAATTTTACTGTATAATGGAGTGAGATATCTGGGGCGGGATGGCCGAGAGGTTAAGAGCTTAGGCTCAAGATCTCGATGATCAGGGTTCAATCCCGTCCCAGGCAGAAACCCTTGCCTAGCTTAGAAATAGCTGGAAAGGGTGTCGGTACCAGCGTCAGGCCCGTGTGACAGGTCGGCTGATGGAGGAAAACTGTCACGATCACAAGACGGATCGATGGTCGCATGCAAGAAAGCGGCGCTCAAGAACTCGCGATCGAGGATGGTATGGTCAGCCCACAAGGAGCTCAAGACTGAGACGAGATGGCAGTGTGGCACCTCAACAAATGCGGGAGCAGCACCAAGGAAAAAGAAGACGGAGCGACTATCATGAAAGACGTACCCCGTAACTGACCGGGATAAAAACGTTGTGGAATAAAAAATGGAGTGAAGGTAGGAAGGTGTGGCCGAAATGTTACCCACAATATGTCGCCTACATTGTTCAACGCTAGGGTCACTTCGCGTTCGAAATCTCGAAGTTTCGAAAGGAATCTCAACCGGTAAAATAACTTGGCTGTAGTAGATGAGAAGTGAATGGAATACGCTACTCATAGCCGGAGACCCCAGTGACTTGATCCTGGTAAACAAGGAAAACCGACACCAAGTCTGAACTTCAAGGAGGAGATTCTTTGCATTTTTGGAGTTCTTCTATATTTATCGAATAGGAGCTTCTATCTAAAGATGCATTAGTGACTGACGATCTACTCTGTCAGCAATTGGATTGTATGGCTTGCAAACCAAATGGTAAGCAGGGCTGATTACGCTACCCATCCAAACCGGCCAAGGATGTCTTCAAGAAAATCATATGGGAACATTTTTGGGGATTATTGGAGATCGGTACCCCATGCAGCGTAATCTCCAGACATTGCTATTACGGAATACCATTTCTTACCGTTTCATCAGAAACACGCGGAAGAGAAAAATCTGAACAAGTAAGACCATCTCAAAACAGGAGTGTTGAAGTAGTTCGTCAATAAACCGGCAGGGTTCCACGCGTATGGAGCAAAACAATTACCAGCAGGAAGGCGATACATTGTAGTCTAATAATGTGCGATACATATCTCATTTCGGTTCTGCTTCAAAGAAATAAATTTAAAAAATTAAGATGTGGCAGAAGTTCAATTGGAAGGTTTACAACCTAATATTTGGAGGGATGGATGAACTGCATAACCCGGGCGTGGATCGACATCTCGATCGTGCGGATGTCAGAGGCGAGTCTTACCACTACACCACGCGTGCCCCATCAACGCAATTAAGCTAAGATAATTTAAGGAGTACCACCATGCTTGGTAAGAAATAGGGAGGAAAAAAAACAGGGAGGAAAAAATAGGGAGAAAAAAAACTTAAGGAGGAAATAACTTAAGGAGTATCACCATGCTTGGTAAGAAATAGGCTAAGTCAGGTGGATGTATTTAGTCCGCAATTCGGTTCAATGCCGTAACACTTACTTTGCGAGCAGTAAGGAAGAAGTAGGCAAGCAATGAATATTGCACCTGGAACAGCCAGCATTGAAAGATTGCCGCACACCTATAATTCAAAAGTCTTCACTAGCGAATGAAGAATTACAAGTTATCCAATGGCTACGTAATGTGGATTCTCACTTCAGCAATGGTGCTCCGGAGAAAGGCTCGTTGCATCGCCAGTGTTTTTGCTGATAAAATACATTTCTGTCGACTTAATGAGTACATACTGTACAAGGAGAAGTACATACATAGAATAAAAAGATAGAGTGCTGGTAGGAGCACTATCAAGACGAGCAGCAATTTCGCAGAACCGTGTGGAGATTCGAGTATGACTGTTTCGGTGAAATTCAGGGATGGTGGAGCTGAGGGATACTTCTGTAAAGTATATGGTTAAGCGAGAGGCTAACCACCGATTTCTGTACATCTTGTGCCCTTATCGTGCCATTTCTGTTTTGATAATTAGAAGACTTTTGCAGCGGTCATTTGATCCCTTGTCGATGCATAATACACTACTCGGAACAAATCCTCGTCCGAATTCGCAGTCATATATCACAGCAGACCAAAGTAATCGATTGGATCGAGAAAAATAGAAGATGATACTACCGGCAGCTGCAGGGAAGTCAGTCGAATTTTTATCGTCGTACCGATCACCTTCCTTTAGGCCCTTGTTCTACATTCGCTCACACCCAGCGTAACTCGTCCATTCAGTATCAGACACCGTGGGACCAGACACGTTTGTACGAGTTATCACGGTGACGCTGGCGTGGTGACGCTCACGGGCTGTTATGCACACGCTCGCGTACCTTCCACGCTCTAGTCGCTGCGCATTGCACTGCGATTGACCCTTTCGCTGGGGGTGGGTCGATCACCTCGCGCATTGCTCCGTATGCTTCGGGCGCGTGCGTGCGTGCGTCGCGTGCTCAGCGTCTGAGGTTAGCGGCGCACGCGATCACCGCTCGCAAGCCGCTGACGCTCACCGCAAGCGAATGTATAACAAGGGGTTTATTGCTATGCCGTTATTTGTTCTCTCACATTTTGGTAATCAGTCATCCTAGTGATTCTCATTGCTCGCGTGCCTGCCGCCCAAACGCCCATCAAACTATCAAGTTTAGCTCCTATGCCATATGATCCCACGGATCTTCTTCTTTGAAGGTTCTCCTTAAAGAACGACCTCAGCCGGTTGGTGGCGTGATTCCGGTCTCAGCCTTCGTGATTCCGGTCTCCCTAATATTTTTGCGCGTAAAAGCAAGACTCACGAAGAGCGACTACACGATTTCGAGCTTCGTAAAACGGCTCGAGAGCGTAAGAATGGCAAACAAGCTAAAGAGTGGGTAGTGTATAAAAACCAACTGGTTAGAGTTTCCGAAATTCTAATAAGCGGCCGGGAAACGTATAACGGTGCAAGGAGACTGTCAGAAATGATGTGAAATCCAATACTGACTTGATTATAAAGCAAGCACAACTGTTTTTTTTATTAAATGCACGTAGTGTTGTCAACAAATTCTGACTTGATTATAAAGCAAGCACAACTGTTTTTTTTATTAAATGCACGTAGTGTTGTCAACAAATTCAGACGCCTCCAACAGCTTTTAAGTACATTCAAACCCATTTCTATTTTTATTACTGAGACGTGGCTGTCTAAGCGAATCCTCGATTCTGAAATTGTGGATACCCTCCCATATCAAGCCTTTCGCAACGATAGAACAAATAGAAAAGGTGGAGGTGTCTGCATTTTGATAGACAATTGCTTAAATACATCGATGCTCCCAATAGTTGACCATTTAAAAGCTGACGTTCTTTGTGTCGAGACGAATCATTTTACTCAACCTTCAAAGATTAGGTTCATCCTTGTGTACAGGCCTCTGGATTGCTCGGTGCGAGAAGATGAGGAGTTGATTAACTACCTTTTCTATCTTTGCTCAAATTCAACACAAACAATGTTACTAGGAGATTTTAACTTGAATATAGATTGGAAGAGCAATAGTGGTAGGAACTCAAATACCAAGTTGTTTCTCGAATTTTTTCAAATGGCTGGTTTGTCGCAGTTAGTGAAAGAAAATACCAGAAATCAAGCGGTCTTAGACCTCATACGTCATCGCCAATCGTTTTCAACATCCAAAAAATGCCCCCTTTAGGCATGTCGGATCACTGTTCACTTCAGTTCGACGTGCAAATTGAAGAGAATGACCAATTAAAAATTCCGCTCCCAGATTATATCAAAGCAGATTATAAAGCACTGGACAGTTATTTCCCAGGAATCGACTGGTGGGAAGCCTTTGCCGGCTATAACACTATTGCCTACAAGAGACTCTGCAACATAGCCTACCTGTGGTTTCAGAGATTTGTTCCTTACCGATCTATGGGGAACAGTGAGATGAAATATCCGGCTCATATTCTCAACCTTTGGCGACAGAAGCTCAAACTACTCACGAAGTTGAAAACCCCCTCGGACAATGCTCTTTTCAACAAAGTCTGTATAGATCTCGATCATCAACTTCGACGTTTTGAAACAAATCAGGAAAGAAGAAGGCTCTCTAGAAACATTAGAAAAATCTATTTTCAATCATGGATGACTTAGGAAATAGATTCTTTACTGACGATCAAACTACTTCAGCTCTGTATTCACTGCTATTCCCAAACAAGAAGAAAATGTTCTGACTTCCAGCGAGGTGGACACTGACAGACTTTTGCTGCAAGGGCAAGATTTCCATAAACATCCCAATGTTGTTCTGGCACTTCTCCGTAAATTAAAACCATCTACCTCTGCAACTATTGATGGGATCTCACAAATAGTGTACAAGTACTGCGCCAAAAGTCTCAGTGTTCCTCTTGCAATGTTGATGAATATGTCGATATTGTATGGCGAGGTACCGTCGCTTTGGAAAGTGGGGATTGTGACTGCTATTCCCAAAAAAGAAAGTGCAGATACCATCTCCTCGTACCGTCCAGTTACAATCACGCCTGCACCTGGCAAGATCCTTGAAATGATCATTAGGGTTGAAACTTGGGATTACGTGCTCAAGAAAGGCATTATTCCAGCTGAACAACACGGCTTTTCGAAGGTGCCTCTACGACAACCCAACTACTTGGATGTACTTCTGATTGGTTCGCGGGACTAAGCAAATTGGATTCAATTGATGTTATTTATCTGGACCTCACCAAAGCCTTTGATAAGGTCAATCATTCTAAGCTTATACCAAATTGAAGCATCTTGGGTTGAGTGATTGGATGCTGAGGTGGTTAAAATCATATCTCTCAAACAGAGCCATGCATGTTAAGGTAGGAATATCATTCTCGGATAAATTCAACTGTAGTAGTGGAGTCCCCAAGGGGGAGTATTATCTCCACTACTACTCATCCTTTACACTATTGAACTCTCGGCTATTCATAAGACACACAATTCTGTTAAAGTGCAAATGTTCGCAGATGATATAAAAATTTATGGAACACACAACCAGGAATCATCGTCCCTAGTCCATCAATCACTCATAGAGTCCATTCGACGCATGATGGATTGGTCGGTAGAATGTGGCATTCCTATAAACTTGTCAAAAACCCAGGTGCTACACCTAGGAAAAGCTCCAGAGAAAGTGTATGAAATTGATGGAATGGTTCTTCAAACCTTGCCAGAAGTTAGAGATCTGGGTTTGATGGTCGATAAAGAACTGAGTTTTGACGAACATATAGAGATAACTGTCAAGAGAGCCTTCTCGGCATCATTCACGATCTTGAGAAATACGCATTCTATTGACTCATCCCTTCTAATTCGGCTATACAAAGCGTACGTTTTACCTTTATTGGAATATTGTTCGCCTATGTGGAATCCTTTCAAAAAGAATTCGCAGAGGAGATTAGAGAAAAAGCAGAGAGTCTTTCTGAGAATACTCTGTCGAAGATTTCAAGTTTTCATTGCTGATAACAAGATTTCTGAATATGAAGATAGACTCAAACTTTCTGATATGAAATCACTTATTCAGCGTAGAGCAACAGCTGATTTAAGTCTATGCCACAGAATTCTTCGAGGTGAAGTTAGATCAAAACTCAGTAGATTCTGAGTTTTTCTGCCTTCAAATGGGAGGACTACCGCTGTTGCGTTTCGCGATAGGGGCATCAGAATTCGCAAAGTTAGGTCAAAAGGCTGAAAAATCTTTTAGTGCGAGGTCACCTATATGGTGCTGTAAATTACCACGCGATGTTGTTCATGCCGAGAATGTTACCATTTTCAAGAGAAGATTCGAAGAATTTATCATTGCAGAAGTACTGGAGTCTCCTGAGGTTACTTAACAGTCGAGCTCTAAAGGTTGAAGGTACCGGCTCAATTACATTCTTTCCCATCATGGTGGTGTGCTGCGCTTTTGAGGGCGAGGGCACTGGTTTCACCTAGCCTTGTGCTTGGTCGAGCTCACTGTTTGGCTGTGTACGTTCGATGAGTTAGCCACTTTCTGCCATATTATCTGTTCACCTGGTTGATACTGTCCTGTATGCTAGAATTTTTAATGCTTCTACGTTTTTTTTGGTTGAATAGTATTGAATAGTATTGGTGTAGTAATCAGATTGCCGGTGGCTTCTGAAGGTTTTTTACAGTTAATGAGTTTTTTAAATTTACTTTCTTGCTTTTCAGTATACATAGAGCATTCAAGCTAACCATCATTCTGGTTGACTTGATATTTGCTAACTCGTTGTGTTCAATTCCCGTGGAAGGGATGGCGTCGGACTTTGTCCTTGTTATTCATTGAATTACCTAGTACATGTGATAGATGGTCATGACCATACAGATGGAGGGTTCGTAATCATAATATGTTCAGATATTAATTTCCAAATTCATTTATATATTTATGTAGATATATTGATTACAAGACTGTACTCCTTTTTTCTTAACGGTATCAGTGGCTAGACCCTTCTTTCCCGTGTCCAGGTTCTACCTTGCCTCCCTGAGAATTTCGTGACTGTCATTACTATGAGTTGTTCTGGTATGGCGTGGTACAGTTTGACGGCTCTCCAAGGGTCGCAGGCTTAGTGTCCATTACATCATTAGTCCGCCTCGAATATTATCGTCTCAACGTGAAAGCCTTGCACATAGGACTGCACTTCCAGGACATTACGCTTCGTTGATCCTTGCGTATAACTTCCTGGAGGGGCTGTATATCTCACATGCCACTTGAATATTTAAAGACTTCTCTTTCATCAATTCTTTCATAAGGTTTCAAATGTTTCTCGTTAAATTTTGCTTCTCCTAACCCTCCGATGACCTTCTCTGCTCCCGATTGCTCGATTAATTAGAGTTAGTTGCAGGACGAGCCTACGGCGTTCATCTCCGTCCATCGTTGCTGTTTTATGTTGGTGTTTGTTTTTTTGTGGCGATTATTTTTTGGCGCGTCATTGGACGTAGTTAAATAAATAAATAAATAAATAAGTAAATAAATAAATAAATAAATAAATAAATTAATTAATAATAAATAAATAAGTGAATAAATAATTGAATTTCGTTGTATCAAAGCCAGATCAGTTCTTTTGCCGTTCAATCAGATACTGTAGTGTATGAAGTGGCTCATTCGCTTTTCCCTTTTTCTTACTAACAAGACGAAGACAGCCGTGCGTGCAAGCCGGGTTTCGAAGAGGGTTCAGAACAATCGACATCTTCGTTTTGCGGATGATATCGTAGTCACAACTCCATTTATCACCCAGGCAGAATGCATGCTGGCCGACATCGATCGCGCGTTTGGGAAGATCGGCTTGCAGCTGAACTTGACGAAGACGATGTTCAGGAGGAATGGATGCGTTTCTGATGCCCCGTTTTCTCTCAACGGAACGAATATCTCTGAGTGCTCCAGATATATGTACTTGGGTCAGGAAGTTAACATGACCAACGACTTGGGTCCAGAGCTGCGCAGGAATCAAGCGGCGTGGTGCGCATTCGAGAGTGTTGAAGAAGTAGCCAGGAAGACGAAGAACGCCCGACTCCGCGCCCATCTCTTCGACTCTACGGTTCTTCCTGCGTTGACGTGCGCTTCATAATCTTGGGCGTTACGCAAGTACTATGAACATGCGATTTGCGTCGTACAACGAGGTATAGAGAGGATGGTCGGAGTGACTCGCTTCGTCCAGGCGAGAGACGGCATACGGAGCTCCGAGCTGCGTCGACAGTCGAAGATCAGAGACGCAGTCGCATGGGCCAAGTTGTCGAAGATCAGGTGGGGCCGACACGTAATGGAATTTCGTAATGGAACCGTTGAACGAGAGCCGTTACTGACTGGATTCCACGGGACGTCAGAAGAACACCACCCTTGCGCTGGTCGGACTCCTTCGTCAAGTCCCTGAACGTTCGATTCGATACTCTTCGTGTTCCTCGAGCGAGCAGGACCCACTGGTCTACAATGGCACGCCACAGGAACGAATGGAGACGTTACTGGCGCCCGCTCAAGCAAGGCCTTGGCGTGCTCTTCGCAGGCAAAAAGGTCGTGCACAGTCGACGACCAATACGACACGACAATGATAAGAGATAGCGGCCGGTGTCGTATTGGTCGTGTCGCGCTTGTCGTATACGAGAAAGGCGACAAGGCATTTGCGTTGCCGAAGTTGTCGTACACGACGAGCACGACGCCACGTGTGCGGCGTCGTGTCGTACAGGGTTGTGTGGAATTGCGTGCGAGAAACACGCGCTTTTGCACCAATCCTTTTTTTCTTTTTTCCTCGCTAGAAAATAGTATTTGTTAATTTTTACGTTGTTTCACCCTTTTTTCAATCATCTTGAATTACTTGCTTTTATTTGCGTGTGTCAGAGCATTTCGACGTAGTTTTTGCTACTTTCTTGCTGTTTCAAGCTTCCTAATAGGTTTTTGTCTCAGGAAAAAGAACCTAACCTATCTAAGAAGAAAAACCTAAGAAAAAGTATCTAACATCAAAACTATGGCACTATAAACATAGAGACTAACCACCACAACTAAGCTGGAACAAAATTTAACAATAAGAGGAAATTACGTTTGACTAAAGAAAAACAACGACAGGGACGCCTATTCCACACCAAACATCTTCTAGAGAACCTGTTGGAAAAACGGTACACGTCATACGATAAACAACGAGGAAAAACAAGAAAAAACTAGAAAATAGCTTTTAAAAAATTAGCAGGGGTGCGCTCAAAACAGCTGACGGCCCGCCTATCGGTTGTAGCGTACGCAATTTGCGGCCCCCGCAGCACACTTTACGCTCATTCGCGCGCGGGGAACAGTGCGGCGATTTGTCGTGTCGTATTTGTCGTCGACTGTGCACGACCCTAAAATGTGGTAGAACACAATAGACTATGTCTATTCTGTCTCAATATCAAACCATTCCGCAAAACACGGAAAGGTAAATAGCTTTGGCATAGTGGCCACGATCCAGCGTGGTGTGAACAGAAAATCAAAGCATGAGTGTAGTCATTTGGCATAGGAAAGAATGCAATGAAAATGGTGCTCGAAATGTAAGAAAAAAACTGGTAAAATTAGGGAGCCGCACCATTGTAAGACGGACTAAAATTGCACATTACCTCGAAGACTTCTTTTTTCTTCATCTGCTGATCGGGAATCAGAGATAAGGTGAGAAATGGAGAAGATACTGCGACCACCATATGGTGAATACAAAATGCGACAGCTACGTGAAAGCGCTCCGGTTTAAGTCGATGGTAGTGTGGTAGGATAGCATCATAACGAATATAGAAAGCTTCCGCCATTGACAGAGCCTTGACTAAACGAGGTGGGGTTCACAAAAAAATCAGCTGATACGGAGAGATTTGGGTGAGTAACGATTGGTTTGGAATCGGAGACATCGTGGAGAAGTACCTACCTGAATACGACGAAATCATTCGAAATCTAGTAAAAAACATCACAATCGTGGTCAGGCTACAGATCAACTTCTCTAGGGAAAGTGCCAGCAAAATTTGTGATTGTGATAAAACCACTCTAGCTGGCGATTGGGGTGGCCGTCGGCCGAAATTCGTGAAACCAGCATCAGAATCGTTATCAACATGAAGGATATGTATTTCCTTCAGAAGAATATGTGGCCCTGAGCAGACCACCCCTTTTGACAGAAACCCCAGTGGTTCTCGGCTTAAATTCAAAAAACGAAAGTTAGTGTTCGTGATCAGCCGCCCAAATAAACCCTACAGGCGACGTTCTGACGACATAATTTCGACCCAGATGTGGTCCATTGAGTCGGAAGTTTTAACTAGAGCTAAAGTCACTCATAACGGACGATTCACGAATGAGGATGATTCAGCAAACAGTGGTATTAAACAGCCACACCAATAATGTTATAGAAAACTCATACACAGTTGAAGTATGTAGGTGATTGTGACCATCGTGACAGTCGGAACGTGTACCGTTCTCATAATACCAAGCGTGTAGCCACCCATCAACGGTAGATATAATATTGGTATCACAAACAAACTTTGCCAAATATCGCAGATGTAATATCTAACAGTAAGATAGAACATTCTTATTTCCAAATCAGAAGAACAACAAACTGAAACTCACATGCAGACTCTGTAAAGAGAAAACCAATTGGAGGCGATATGCGTTGGATTAATCGCTGTATTAATACAGTATGAAGCGAGAATAAACAGAAATGTGCTGTATGCAAACGACAAATGCATTGCCCAAATATATACAGGAGGATTATCCTCAAATCCATGAAAGATGTCCATGAGAAAACCACAGTTATTTAGGCGCTGAGTCGCTATAGTTCCTGAGCGCTATCACACAAGAAACACGAGGAATATGAATAACTGACCGACACTCTTCGGCGGTAGCAATAGGTATAGCACTGAACAGTAACCTTTGCCGTGCCAGTCGTTTCTGAACAATTTGAAACATGAATGGTAAAATGGGGAAAATTTAATTTTAATAAATGAGAAGATATAAAAATAGTAGTGTCAGAACGGTAGCCCGCTTTAGGCACCTTCAGACCGAGAGGCACTATAGGCGCTTTCATACTCGGTAATTCATAGAACATGATCATAAGATTGGGCATATGACAGAGAAGCAGGAACTGCAGATAGAAGAAATAAAAAGAAGGGCAACGTATAAATGAAAAGCTCTGAGCTAGGCAGACAATTGGCACAATGCAGCGCCAGGTGTAAATGAAAAATTGCATAGCTGGATAGAAAGGGGGTAGAACGCAAGGTTAGAACGGAAACGAGGCTTAGGTATGTATGAAGTAGCCCACTAGGATGCAAAGTGACGGTGCGTGACGAGCGAGAGATAGGCAAGACAACTGACGTCCACTCAGAACATAACAATATTTGCAATTGTTAGTTGTTTACTGTTCTATTAATGTTTTGTTTTCATAACCGCCAATGACTCACTGTCCAGGTTGAGCCATTGTCGTTTTTATTTTGAAGTTGCCTAATGGGTACAAAACACATGTAGGAGGAAACACAATTCAATAAACAACATCCCGGAAATGAATTCTGTATTGAAGAAAAGTTTTTCTACAGCCTGACGAAATTGTGATAAACGGTTCTATTGGCTGACGTTTGGGCGGATTCGCCTTATTTCGCCACGGCGGAGCCTGAACGGGTAGAGACATCAAGTCTCCTACTTGCACCGACGCCCTTTTCTGCAATTCCTAGGCATGAAAAGGTTCCTGCCTGGGAAAGGACGGACCCGTGGTCATCGAAATCATGAACCTGAGCTCCTAGCTTCGCGCTCCCGCCAGCATACCAAAAATCCTTCCACATAAAGTTCCAGCTAAATCAGTTATCCGGACTGGACCAGCCTAGGTGGTTGAGATATTGGCAGTAGAAATGCTACTCCGTCGTAAACGGATACAAGTCTTGTGATCAGCAGCCCAAACAACGTCCATACATAGGTGAGGTCAGGATAAAATTGGGGGAAATTTTTCTCCGTGTTCTGTAGTGCCATCAGTTGAATAGAACGTCGTTTTCAATAACGCCCAATTTGATAATTTGCATGTGTTCCGTACATGATATTGATTTTGCCGCCTGCGAATGTATGTTGACCCTTTAGTATTCGAACATCGTTTTATCTACGAGACACAGCACGGACACGTAAAACAATTTGTAGAGGATCCACTGAAAGTCGACTGAGGTAAGAAAGAGCGCATGAGCATAATTGTTCAGAATGCCACATTCTCGAAGGAATAATAGATTGAACTCCGGATTTGAATCCCGACGACACCTACTAGTTTTACGTGTTGGTTGCTGATTCAGTTTTTATATGTGTATTATCTGGTGCTGCGGCTCTGAGAAAGGTGGTATAATACCGGGAATCTTCAGTGTGTTCGACTAGCACTCATCACAACGAAGAGTATTATTGGATTGAGTCATAAGTAATAGGACTTCTAAAGCACCATGGGTATCCATCAACCAAATTTCCCAACCTTACCGATCGAGTTAAGTCCAGACGACTGAAGTACACCAAGGGTGTCTGACAATACACGAGCGTTTGATGCGGTTCTGTCTCGTTCCGCATTACGTCCAGATCCAACTCCGTCGGGCATACCTATGTTGTTCTTATTCTCGATAGTGTAGCCGCCAATACTGAATTTCGAGAATCATGGGTATACAGGATGCGAACGAGAGCACCTTCTCTATAAACCTAATTGGGGCGCTCAAGCGATTCGTTAGCGTGGCGGCCAGATATGGAGAGCAAAAGCGTGACACTGCGAGCGTGCGATTAAGACGGTGCGAATTCCGAAGTCATCATAACATTTAACCCTTTTACCAAAGTGAACGGACTGCACCGCTTCGTAGCGTTTTCCTTCCGCTATCGATGAGTATGTTACACGTTTCGATCGGCGCCCTCATTGGCGGGAAATTTGCTCTTCAATCCGAACACTTGCGAATTTCCGATTACTTGTGACTCAAGCTAATACGCTCAGTGCTTGCAATTAACATAGTAAAGCAACTAGCAACGTTTTATTCGATAGTCAGCATACCGTTAACACAAAGAGGAATCAATCTCCGTGACAAACAGTAGTCTACATATAATGCGAGTTCCACTGCGAATCCATAGGGTTTGATCTACATATTCCTATTTTCATTTGCGCACGTTAAGCGACCGTAGTCCGGATTGGTTTTACGCTTGCTGCGTAAACATAAACCAGGCTTCGTTAGACCAATAGTTCGAGAACGTTTTCGAACTAAAAAGCTCTTTATTCGAAACTCTACGGGGTTGATTCAGTGAATAGTTGCGCTAAATTGCGATGTGATATTGCATCGATACAGCTTTGCTTCCACAAATTGTAATTGGGAATGATTTGGAACTTCCTAAGGATTCGCTAAAGTTCCTCGCAGTTGCGGGAAGAATTTACGAGGTCAGACAATATAGTATACAATGCTTCGTGAATCAATCCTATTCAACCGTAGGAGAGCACAAGGAGCACTACAAGTAATGCAATGTAATCTTTCTTAACAGTGTGGGTCATTCAAATCAGTCTTCTTATCCAATACCGCACGATATTTTTTATGGGAAATAGATTGTGACACTAACATGAAAACAGAATACAAGACTAAGAAACGATACTAGAAAACTAATCAGTGATGACTCCCAGGTTCTCTCTTCTTTGAACCTCGCCATGTTAGTATTCTGGTGTTAGTATGTTAGTAAGCCTTGTCGAGGTTGTTAAGTGGAATATTTATGAACGGCCTGACGTTTCGACCTTCTCCTCGTCTTCCGGGGCCTAAACATGGCTAGTGGTTTGTGACCCGACCGACTTACTCCGTCAAAGGTCGCACCCACTCAAGCATTTTTGACAATTGCTATGAATATCAAACAAAAATGTATTCGAAAGAAAATAGCCTGACCGATTCCACCGTAAACGAGTAAGTAATTGTCAGATACTCCGGCATTCTATTTACACAGGGTGGCGAATAAATACGTGCGCCGTGAAAAGTGTTATAACTTTATTTTTTTGCCAACGAATATCAAAACGGTAATGATTATATATAGGGATAGGACATAACATTCAATAATTAAGGAAAGTTCTCAAAGTAGCTGCTATGGGCTTTTCTGGTGTTAGTATGTTAGTAAGCCTTGTCGAGGTTGTTAAGTGGAATATTTATGAACGGCCTGACGTTTCGACCTTCTCCTCGTCTTCCGGGGCCTAAACATGGCTAGTGGTTTGTGACCCGACCGACTTACTCCGTCAAAGGTCGCACCCACTCAAGCATTTTTGACAATTGCTATGAATATCAAACAAAAATGGCCTGACCGATTCCACCGTAAACATTCCTCCATTTATGCCAACGAATATCAAAACGGTAATGATTATATATAGGGATAGGACATAACATTCAATAATTAAGGAAAGTTCTCAAAGTAGCTGCTATGGGCTTTGGCATCGGCTCTCATTCCTCCATTTATCGCATGGGTATTGCGCCGCAAGTACCTCTTGTCTATGTTGCTCCATATTTCGGAAAAGGCTCGTCTAAATTTGACAAATTTCTTGTTGTAGACTACCAATATATTCCTCCGAAACATATTCGACGGCGAGCTAAAACGGATTTGAGATCGGGCCATTCGAAGGCCATAAACCTTTCGTCGGAGATGAGCTGATTTCGGTCCAAAGAAGCGCATTTTCATTTTTGCTCTATGAATCGAAGCCCAACTTCGTTGAGGGAACTATTCGGCACGTTTCTGTTTCTCGAGCATTGTGCTTTCCTGTGAAAGTAATACTGACAGAGCTTAGCATGATTTAATATCTTTTTTATCAATAAAATCAAAACAATCCTGCCTAGAGCACCGATACTGTTCTAAATCACGAAGGATTCAGGAAGCGCACTTTTTGTGTTAGCTGTTTGATTGTAATTGCACGCAAGGGTTGTGCTAGTGAGATGGTGACGATTGTGAAATTTTCTAGGCACCTCGTCGATAAAAATTTCAACCTAAGGCAAAAGGTCGCCTCGATGCGGCGCACCCTGGCGCAATCCCGCAATTTTTTGCATTTTTTAATCCGATTTTTCTACTCTTGATAGGTGAGGACTTGTGCCTTCCACATGTGATAACTACAAAGCCCAAGCTCTTCTTCTTCTATCAACCGAACCGATTTGCAAAAAAGGTGGGGCTGGTTGGACATCTTATTCAAGCTAACATCACCATGTCGGTTTGTCCTCTTTTTAATAATCCCATGCCTTAATAGTGTGTTCACCGTCCGCTTCTGTTACCTTCGTGGATTGGGTGGAGTATGTCCTCCCAACATTTACAGCTTGTCAGCCTTCCACGCGTTTCTTTGAGGAACTCCGAGTCTCGAAAGAATCAGCGAGTCCGCCACGCCGCTCTGAGCTTCCTGCGCAGTTACGTTATAGCTTGAATAGTTCCTCGCTACAGTTTGAAGGAGAAATTTCACCCATAATAAGGAACGAATAAGAAGTGTCACATGAGTATTTCGAGAAGAAAAAGTACGCTCAAATGTTTTATACAATTGCCAAAATCAAACCGAATTTCACGCGCACGTATTTATTCGCCACCCTGTACTCATAGCTACAAAGGCGCATCTGATATCAGCTCGCAACACGGCATAAATGCAAGAAGGTCATTGGTTATGGAAAAACCTTCATGTCGGTTGTCCATTCGTGGATTCACCGAACAAATCCAGGATGACTCTAATGCTTTCCTACATGGTATCTCAGTCTCGAATGATAGCACTTTGTATACAACGCCAGAATCGTCTCCATTATGCTTTTCAGCTCTGTGTCTATCATTACACCGCCTCTTATCGGCAAGATGTTCTTTGACAGAGAGTATCTTTGTTGATGAAGATATAGGAGGGTGTGCACAATCGTTTATGACACAACAAATATTGTCGGTACCAAATACACGGGGATGGTGAGCATTTTTGAAGCATCGGATGGCGCTTCGACCCAATTTCAAGAGTCGCCGACCACGGCCATCGATTGCCGTCGCCGGCCGTCACCTCGCATTTTCTCTTCGGCGACCGACGGCGGCGTCCGGGAGTATACCAAGGGCCTTACCTTTCGGCTGCTGTTATGCCATCGCTCTCATGAGCGACTTCGACAGGACGAGCGTCGAGCGATCGGTCGAATCGCTCCCCCCCCCCCTTTCACAATCAGCCGTACATTGCGCTGCGACGAGAGAGCGGGAGTGCGAGAGTGTTACTAAATTTCGCCCGGGCCACGGCACGACAGCCAGTCAGCGAGGCTTCGCCGGCGGCTGGCGGGACAACTGACACAAACACATCTGCTACTAACTCTAACAAGGAGAGCCTTTCTGGATGTGCCAAGCTTTCGTGATGCAACTTTCACAGGATGTAGGGTCCCTTGTAGGTACTCAAAAACCATACTTCATTTTTCCTCTAGGCACCTCTGTGATGGGAAAAATGGCTGCTGAAAAAATGGAAGGCGAGCATATCACATAGGCGGTATCCAACGTAACTTACCCTAAATGAGCGCAAATTCAAAAACTAATGTTAGATTCGTGATCAGCGACCCGAATAACCCCATATGCGATGTATGGTCCGAATCGGCCATTTTGACCCAGGCACCTCACTCACCCACCCTTACCATAGCTAGCGCTCACCGGTCAGAGCTCAGGAAACGAGAATAAAATTCATGATCAACAGTTTAGGTGAGACTTTCCGGCAGTTCCAGGGACGAAGGCAGTGGATGCTGAAGATTTTCTGACAGCTACAGTCTAAGTGGTGGCAAATTATTACCAGTGGTTCATTAGAGACTGAACCTTGGGCAACTCTACCGACACCTGACACGAGGCTCGAGATATCAAGGTCATCCATTGCGCCCAAGCTTCGCATGTGGGGGTTATTTGGGTTGCTGATCACGAATCTGACATTAGTTCTAGAGTATTCATGTGCATTTGCGGTATCTACTGTGATTTAATGACGTGCAGATCCGATCCATAGGAAAGTAACTCATACGAGCCCAGGAATACGTGCTATTTACTAACAAAAAGGCATTATCCCCGTAGAAATTGCATCTAGTGATTATGCAAGCACATAATAACGACAGCCGAATAAGTGCAAAAATCGTCGTCAGATGCGTGGTCGAACTCACAAGCTCCGCATAAGAGGCCGCATCGCTACCACTACGCCAAGTGGGTATGCCCTCGTTGATACGACGGTCTCTAATGAACTCGCGCGGTCTGTGTGATGTACTCGCCTTCCATTTTTTTTGGCAGCCGTGTTTCCCATCACAGAGGTGCCTAGAGGAAAAATGAAGTATGGTTTTCGAGTACCTACAAGGGACCCTACATCCTGTAAAAGTTGCATCACGAAAGCTTGGCACATCCAGAAAGGCTCTCCTTGTAAGGTGTCTGGTACTGAATAGTACCAAATGCGCAACTCTTCGCTGGAGCGAAAGTGACTGCATAATAACCGCCCTACCGTTTCATAACGAAGATTGAGATAATAGTTACGTAGCAATACAGTCATATTAGGATCAAGGAATGAAAACGAAACGAACAGACAAATATCTAAACAAGAAGGCTAACAGAATGCTAAGCTAAGAGATATTAAATCAGTGGTGGGCTGTGATTACCCAGCCAACTCTCGAAGGTATTGGCGTTGAAGCCCCGCGTTCTATAAACGAAGAAATACGACAATTAGGATCTAACAGAATGAAGAACTGCAAGAGTGAAACAAAGGTATTCACCACTTACCGCCACACATTGTTGTGTTGATGAAACCGCTGCTCATGTTCAAAATCCTTTGGCGATATTTCTTATAGACACAAAGGATAGTTATTGTTTCCCAGGTGCCGTGCGTAGCGATCAAAAACATGCTGGTGTTCACGAGATCTATAACGTGTCATTCACTTCAATAGGGCTCGATAGGAGGAGATGCTCCAACCCTACACATTAAGCTCAGACGTAAAAGAAGATTGCGATTGAAGAGATCTTCTCATAGGACAATCTGCTCCTTCTATTCCAGTCAAGTGCGAAGAAGCAAGCCCTATCCCACCCATTATCAGCTCTGTGAATAATCAAATATTTCATTCAATCTCGTCAAATAGTTTCGACACTATTACCACCAGCAAGCGGCAGAAATTTGGAAGGAGAATTTCAGGAACATAGTTACGTGAACATCGAGCAGACCCCTTGTCTGTGAGACAAAATCACCGAGGATCTTGATATAACAGCGGCCTTGCAAGCTTGGCTGGAATGAATCCTGCTATTTCATGGTCGAGCTACATTACTGTGATCGTAGTTCGGTGGTTAAAAAAAACTATACAGGTTATTGCGTCCAAAAGTATTTAGGTAGAGCGGTGGAAGGTCACTAAATGTAAATGCTGAATGTGAACTAATGCAGTTAGGGCAAGGTAGCGTATAGGTGAGCCTAAAGGTACATAGAGCGTTTTTTTCGTGTAGCAATTTCTAGTGATGGAGAAAATATGCGGCACTGTCGAATCTTAGTGATGGGCTTTTGCTGACGGCATCTAACGCCTCAGTATATAGACAGAGATGCAAATCTTCACTATTGAGGAAAAACTGCAGGAATTCCTTACCTTGGCGACAATATGAAGCTAGAAAGCATGCGAAGAATGCAGCAGCTGGTATCACCAGAACCATCACACTGCAGCATACCTATAATAAAATAATAACAGCAGCTATAAACCAAGCATTAAGAAATACAAATAAATAAACGAAAAAAGCGAGAGAATTTTTTTTCTTTTCTCGTTTTCTGCTCCGATTTGCCATATTTTGCCTCTTTAAAATTGATAGTAAGAAAAAATAAAAAGTGATTATTAACACATTGACGACAGTGTGGCGTTATGCCGCGCCACGCTCAAGCGGCCGCGTGGGACCGTGTGGCGTTATGCCACGCCACAGTCAGGTATTGTATTCTTCTCGATACATTTCAGAATTTCGGAGGATGATTTTGTGCCACTTTTTAGCAGACCTTTGCACATTGTTATAGGAAGCGTGGTCCATAAAAATGATTCTTAGCTTCTGATTTACTGGAATTTTAATTGTGCACTAGTTTTCTTTAACAGTAAAAACAAATATTGGTTATTGCAAGGAACAAATAAATGCAAACAAATACTGTCTACTGAATCCTGTAGAAAGCCCAGTACCTGTACCCAAAACCAAGATTGATATTACAGTTTATTCGGGCTAACGCTTCGGAGTCCTCGCCTTCTTCAGAGTCTGGGACAAGTCGAGTTCAACCTGAGAAACTACCCACTCAACACTGCATCAAATTCCCCGAAAAAAAAATGAGTGAAAACTGAATGACCATCGAGCAAACGAAAAGGACCAAAAAAGGCTTACCTCTAACAAGTGAACTAGTGAGATCCACTACACATCCGTAGCTGGTAGGATACACGGGTGACTGAGGGTTCACGCCTAGGGACAACCCGGCTTCTGGGGCATGATCTTGTAGGTTAAAACCACGCATGTCGACGAACGGTACCAGCTCCTGGGCCAACAATCGTCCTTCCTATTGATTCTAGGAGACCTGGCCGCAATCCAAAAGGCTAAAATGGAGACTGCGACGTCACAACAGCTGTTTGCGTGCGCGCACCCTGTGGTCACCCAGAGGGGTTGTCGGATTGGACGTTCGCAAGCCATCAAGATGCTCCTTTGCGGCCTAGATGTTTCCCCAGCATACTCTTGTTCGCATGACAGGCACTTAATGAGATAAACGGTACCGGCAACCGCGCAATCTTCCGGTTTCCAAAAGGACAGATGGTACAACCCGGTGTAGTGCATATGCGGTCATACAAGTGATTACGAACAAGTTCGCTTTCGAGGTTTCTGGATGGTATTTCTACCATTCTTACTAACTCGTGCAGATCAGTCTTTCTGAGACAGAACACATGTCGTTCGTCGACATGCGTGGCTTTGACCTATAAGATCATGCCCCAGAAGGCGGGTTGTCCCTAGGCGTGGTTCTCACTAGTCCATTTGTTAGAGGTTAAGGCCCTTTCAGACGACGCGTCGATAAAGTGACGCGTGACGCGTGTGTGATGAAGGATAGGTAGGTCAGCGTCATCGGTTGATCGGGTTATCACGTGTCATTACGAGTAACTCGTCCGATCGACGTCGCGTTGGCCATGGTGTACTTGCAGAGTTCGCGCGCGGCGAACCGAGCGGCGAAACCCCAGCGCACGACGCTTGACGGATGACGTCTGCCTTGAAAGAGCCTTTAGCCTTTTCTGGTCCTTTTCGTTTGCTCGATGGTCATTCAGTTTTCATTTTTTTCGGGGAATTTGATGCGGTGTTGAGTGGGTAGTTAACCGTTAACCCGAATAAACTGTAATATCAATCTTGGTTTTGGGTTTAAGTCCCGGACTTTCTACAGTGACAACGATGCCAAGATTCATCGAGAGCCGGACGTGAAATGCGCTGACCATTGAACCAATGCCTTCAATTTTATGACTTTCTGGCTACCATTACGTTGGATTTGATAAATGATGCTGTTGTAACGCGGGGAAACACAACGCAATTTATTGTTAGTTTGTCTGGATAAAGAACGGCTACTATCAAGAATTTGTGAATAGTAACGAACTTCAGCGATAGTGCTGCGTAGAATGACGCGTTGCATGGCCGCAGTTTTCGAGGAGAGAGCATATTTCTGTTGATGAAGGTAGTAGAAGCTGTGCGAAACACAATACGTGCTCGTGAGTATTATTACTGTAGATGGTAGGAGAAATATCACGGAGATAAGCATTGTTGAAGCAGCGAATGGTGCCTCTATGAAAATCGTTTCTGGCAGACAAACTGAGGGAGGAGCGGACGGAAATTCCTTAATTAAACAGGATTAACGGCATAACATCGTGTGATGCTGCTTGCTCCACGCATTTTAGAGCCATGGTGCAACAGAACACGCCACAAACCTCCAGCACTTTTTTCTTTGCGGCGGCTTGGTCTGGTACAATATAATACAGAACTAGTGGCGTTAGCATTGTCAGAGTCAGGTGAAGCACACCAAACAATATAAAAACGGGAGTACGATTCGGTTTGAAGGGATAATGACGCGGTAGTATAGCATCAAAACGAATATAGAAAAGAACAGCTATTGACAAAGCCTTGTCTGAAAAGTTCATCGCTAGCGAACAGTCTTGTTCCTTTGCAGCAATAGATAAGGACTGTTGCAGGGGGAACAGTCCAATTCTTTCACTTCTGTATTGAAATCAGCCAGTGTTTTCATAATCATTCTCGCCATAGTCCGCTTCCTAGCACCTCCAGCAGTGATCGCTCTTATCACTTGGTGATTGGATGATAAGCAGCTTAGAACAGTTTTCGACGCTTTGCATCCACAAAAGGAACAAGAAGATGATTTCGTATTGCGTTAGGGTCTGGGTGGAGTTGCTGATTGAATACCGAGTGAACAATAGAATAGCGGTATTAACAGTTGATAAGTCCTCACGCAAGCCTTTTTACAGAATGCAGTTGAGAGAGAAGAACAAGGTAATCGCTTTGCAGAAGGATCCTAATCGTGAGTCGTTAAAGTTAACAGCAGTGGAGTGCAGCTGAAGGTCGAATCGTCCCCTAGTTCCCTACTGCGAGTGGCGATTGTTCCCAAGGAGGTCAAGTAATGAATTGAAAACGGTGGAGAAGCCAAATAAGACCTACAATAATACACCACGTATGCGACTCCAATGGCTACCACCGTTGGGATGCCGAGCAATTTCAGAACTCCATTAGGACATCCTCCCATTAGCGGTAGATAGAGAACGGGTGCTTCTCCAGGACCAATAATCATGTCGCTGATGAAATTCCTGAATAAAATGTGGTTATGTAATTCATAATGAAACTGAAGCAAGTAGTGCTAAAGATATCTTGTTACCTACAAGCAAACCTGATACATTGGAAACCATCTATACAGTGAAGAAGACGTTGAGTTGGAAGCAGTCATAATAACATAAATGGCAAGAATGAAGAGTGGAGTGCTGAACGCAAACATGCAACGCATTGCCGTCAAGTATAGCTTCGGATTATCCACGAAGCCGTCAAATATGTCCATAGCTGAGGGCTCGCGTCTCAAATCGAAACGAGCAAAACTGTTCGAGAATAACGCCACCTGATGCGTGATTAATGCAGGTACGGCCTCTACTTATTCTTTGAATGAGTGACGGCGACGCGAGACGTCCTGCGATACAATAAACAATTCAAGCTCAATAGCGTCAAACTTGGGCATAATCACAACACGACGGCGACACGTGTATCAATAATAGTCTTACAAGAATAAGACAGAATAGTGTTGTTAGGCAAATGGAAACTCCACCTCTCTGTCCACTGTTGTTTTCAACCCGGTATTTCATAATCAGCCAGCCAATTCGGCGAAACTGGGTGATCGTGCGTGGTTCGTTCAACCACAACGTTCAACGCGGTATATCGTTACTATAAAATAAGCGAAACCCACTTGTTTATTTGGATGGATGGATGGATGGATGTCAATTCGTTCTTCAAATGATTGGTGGTGGTGGCAGTTAGTGGCCGCTTTATCCCTGCTTATCACTGGAATCATTCTGGAAATCGCTTTCTATGATAACTCACTCTTACTTCATCTAACGAGCGAGGTCAGTGAGCTTCCCCCAAAGATTCCCATTGAGACCTATACGGTTCGGTAGAGCATCGAGTAACGATTACAACGGTATAGTTTGTTTTTGCTACCTGCAAATGGGTGGCCGAAAAAAGGTAATCGTCACTCGATGCTCAAAAAATTTTGACGACTATCATACACAGAGGACAAAACCTACTAGAACTACCGTTTTCTAGTTTTATTAAAGCTTTTTGCGGGTTACTTTTATGTATACTAGAACATGATGTTGCAACGGTGCTGCTAGGTTCATCGCAGAAATCGCATCTCAGGCGGGAATCGAACCCGCGTCTCAACCTATCCGGGGCTGTGCACATCTGCTAGCACTTATGCATGTGACCCATGCCTACCGTAACCAGCTCAATTCGATCCCAAGTTTAAAAGCTGCTGTCGGATTCGTGATCAACGCCCCGAATAACCCCCGTAGACAAAGTTTGGGCTTAATCGGTGGTTTCGACCCAATCACCCTACTTCGTTACTACGAACCCTAGCAAGCGCACGTCAGACACAATGGGAAAAGCTGATGTTAGATTTGTGAATTGTGGATTTGTCGGCAGCCCAAGTGATCTTTCTTGTTGATTATCAAAACAAACTCATCCAAAATGAAGTCTATGTTCTTTAGAGTCGAGAAGGTGGAACAACAGTAATAAATATATTCTCGGCAACTGGACCTTCACACAATTACTCACTCGACAAGGCTGGTTGGGTCGAAGTCACTGATTTAGCCCAAACTTGGTCTACGGGGGTTATTCGGGACGCTGGTCACGGATCTGACATTGGCATTTGGGATCGGTTTGGGTTGGTTACGGTAGGTATGGTGCACATACATAATTGCTAGTAGATTTTGTCCCTTGTGCGTACTTCATTGGTCATACTCCTCCCAAACGCGATTTTATCCAGCATCTACGACAAAATTGCAAAAGGAGCCTGATTTGGAATCTAAGGTATGAAGGCAAAAGAAAAAACCAGCATAGGGACCGAACCCCCGACAATTAGATTGTGAGCCGAACTTGCTACCCACTGAACCACCATGTTATGACATGTGGAGGTTATGTCCTAGAAGCCCACTCGCCGTTAACTAGTATTACAATCCTATACGTCGAGATTTTTTTGCCTTTTTTGGGCCACACATTTGCAGGTAGCAAAAATAAACTATACCGTTGTAATCGTCACTCGATGCTCTACCGAATCGTATAGGTATCGATGAGAATCTTTGGGGGGGGGGAATCTAAAATTTCATATTTGGCTCAAATAAGTCTAGGTAGGTTACTTTTCATGCCGATCCCGATTCTAGGTGCGACGTGATTTAGGGGAAGAGGGGTGACTAGAGCTAGAGAAAGTGTTCCCGCTCTCAAATTGGTGTAATAGTATGAAGAATTTAAAAACTCACATTTGAATTTGAGAATAATTTCACGTCTTGAAACATTCTATCAAGTAGAGTAAGAACAGCAAACAGCAACAGCAACAACTGGTTTACTTATATGAAAGAAAACACAAGCTGAGAACACTAGATGTAAAGAATTCTCGCAACTTCTCGTCCTATTTCTCAACATGTTTAGGACCATTCCGTGGTGCTGCTGCTGCGGCCTGCTGCTGGCTGTTAGCTGCGGCAGCAGCACTCTGAATGACCCCCCTGCCGCAGGTTTGCTGCGCAGTGCTGTCGCGTTGCTGCTGGCCTGTCCTTCATCATTGCTGCTGCTGTCCGCAGCAGCACTCTGAGTGGGCCTTACAGTGTAGATAGGTGCTAGTTGTCAGGTGTTTTCTACTCATTAACCATTGTTATAGGTTTTCGCTGTGTGGAGTAGCCGTCAATGGTTGTCATCAGTAAATTTCCTTCGTGACTCTCACTAATTGTCTATTCAATTGCATGCTGAGCGGATCTTTAGAGACTGATGGAGCGCATATTTCATGCTCCCTTGAAGAAGTTGTTCTAAAGCCTTTGAAGCGTTGGAAGGAATGATCATAACATTGAGTGAATCCTCAGTCAAATATATGTCAGCTCAGTTCTGAACACTTCAATGCGTGTTCATTTCTAATACCTTGCTGAATGATTTCAGGCCTATCTTTCTTATTCCCACTCCAGCTAAAGTTATGGAGAAACTCATTGAAACTCATTGAGTCAACTCGAACGAGCTGGTGTTATTCCCATTGAGCAGCACGGATTCTGGCGTGTTGCATCAACCGCCACTAATCTTGCTGACACCTTTCATGACCTCACTAGTGCCCTCAACTGTGATAAGTCTGTTGATGGCATTTACATATATTTGTCAAGAGCTTTTGTTTCCCACCTGAGGTTGCTAGAAGAAGTGGAACATCTGGGAGTCCGTTGCGAAATTTTGCGGTGGCTGTGTTCCTTTTTGCATAACAGGCACATGACGTTTAACACGTTGACGACAGTGTGGCGCAATGCTGCGCCACAGTCTTGTATCGTATTTCTCTCGATACATTTCAGAATTGCGAGGGATGTTTTTGTGCCACTTTTTAGCAGACCTTAGCACATTGTTATAAGAAGCATGGTCCATGAATTTGGTGGTTAACCAAGGGATAGTTCTTCGATGCTTTTGTAACTACAATTTGTTGCTACGTACACGCAAGAATATCAACAATATCACAGTAATCATCGTATTTATACAGATATTTGTGGGCGTAGCCACCGAACAATCCCATTGGACTACTTTCGAGACCCAATGGTTACATACATCAGACGGCACCTGAGTGGAGCTACAGATTAGATTCCCAAGTGCTCACTCGCGGTATGCCGCTGGGTCGTGCCTAGGGAGCCGTATCGAGAGACACTTATCTTATTAGGCTGGCAACTAAGTTCGTGGACTCTCACACGCCTTCAACAAAAGCGTTTGTTACCAAAAAAAGAAAAACGTTTCCGAAACGACATATGAACCATCAAACGAACAGGTAGTTTCTCACTCTCAGGTAGATGCCCCATTCCACTGCTTAAGAAATGCTGAGTTTTTGAGGAGAATTATTTTCATAGGTGCATTTTGACCTACACCTCATTACTGAATCATCTTCGCCCCTGAGAATACAGAAAAAATAAGTATTGTTCATGAAGTGCTATATCTGTACTGTAACATGCATGAACAAGAGTCCTCCAGCTTATATCTTCGGATTTTTGGAGCGATCGAAACGCAACATGATGTTTGGCGGTATCTTGATGAGTGGTGACACAACTGTCAGAGAGCTGCTTAAACAGACCACCGCGTATTTCAACCTGAATACAGCCAGGCTAAAGAGAGTAGGGCTCTAGGTGAATACTGAGATTACCACCGATCAAGTCTCGGAAGGTGGCACCTTCGCAGAACCTCCAGACTGAGATCATCAGCTTCTTGTGAGGAGGTGGATTTGAGGATCTGTAGCGGTCTTCATTTTGTTTTGGGTGGCCGGATAGCAAGTCAGCAACTATCATGTAGTGTCCACATCCCATCGCACGTTATCACTTTGTGAACAGGTGATTTATTTTTAAGGCACGCTCGACGTTCAATTGTGGCATCCGACCCACTCATCTCCGCGATGGGTCAAATCGCGAGGCACCTATTGGCCTTGTCGTTTTCGTCGCATATTGATCGCATATGTTCAAAAGCTTACGCTGCATTTTTTTTGTCTAGAAACACTGGGTCACAGAATACCCGGACACTCACCAGCCTTCACCGTGCTTATGCTCTTCCATATCTTGAGTATTGCTCGCAAGTGTGGAATCCTTGTGCTAAAAAGGAAATCATTAAGTTAGAAAAAGTTCAACACGCTTTCACCCGTCTTTTGTGGTTTTGAGGCGTCAAGAAGCACTACTACAGAAAACTCCTCCGTACTCCGAGCATCTCAAATTGTTCCCTCCTCCCACATCGCAACATCGAAGAGTAGTTTTAGACATCACGTTCTGTATCTCTGTCCCCCGGGGCGAATCTAAGTTGAGAGGAAGTAAATTTTGGACTTTCATGCCTTCCTCTGGTAGAACAACTTGGTTCAGCCTCCATTATCCTAAAGTCGCTAAGAGAAAATCCTCGCTTGCCAGTGATAGGCTGACTGCAAAAATTTCGTCGTGGTGAGTTCGATCTTAGAGATGAAGAAAGTCGCGGCATCACTCTGCTGTTGACGACGATGAATTGAAGATGTTGGTAAAAGCCAGCCCAGTACTCGTGGAACTGTTCAACAACTTGTAAAAGAGCTCGGAGTGATCAGAACAAGTGCTTGCGAGCATCTGGAGAAAGTAGGAAAGACGAAGAAATAAGATGAATGGATACCGCACGAGTTGAACGAGCACCAAAAAAATCGTAGATTCGATTTGTCGTCGGCGCTCTTTCTTCGCAATAAGAACGAACATTCTCTCCATCGCATTATAACACGCGACGAGAAATGGATTCTCTACGACAACCGGAGACGAAGTGCTCAATGACTGCACGTTGATGAAGCTCCGAAGCACTTCGCGAAACCGAAGAAGATCACAGTTTGGTGGTGTGCTTCAGGATTGACACATAACAGCTTCCTGCCACGGAGCGAAACAATTACAGCAGAGAAGTACGTCCAGCAAACTGACGAAGGGAACGAGAAATTACGCCCTTGGCTCCGGCATTCCTAAATAAGTGGGGAACACTTCTGCTTTACGACAATGCGAAGCCACATGTCGCACATCTGACGCTTCGGAAATTGAACGAGTTGGGTTTCGAGATTCTTCCTCATCCACCACACATACCGGACTTGTCTCCTAGCGACTATCACTTGTTCAATGGTCAAGATGAGTTCTTGCGTGAGAAATGCTTCACTGACCAAGCGCAAGTGAAAACTGACTTCAACGAATTCATCTTCTCCAGAAGTTCAGAATTTCTCGCTACAGTAATAATTCAGATGGCATCACATCGGCAGAGATGTGTAGATTGCAATGGTTTTTATTTTGAGTAATGAGCACTCCATTGAGCTGAGATATGTTGTTTTGAAGTTTGAGGTTGAAAACATGCATTAATTTCCGGACAACCTAATAATATTTTCAATCGCGGCGCTAGATGGTTACAGTTGATTCTTCATGACGCTCTTGGTGGGCAGCCGTGTTGCTCTCAGAAAGAAGCTGTTCAAGTTATTAATTATTTCTCCTTCATTGACCTCTCTCCCGGTCATTATATGATCCTGACCTATCTCTTGGCATCCATCACTTGATCTTCTTCGGGTATATAAAGGGGGCTCCAGCCATCGTACTCACACTTGTACTCCCTGCCCTACTGATGATCCTCCGGGAGTACAAGGTTTTCTCCTGTATCTCATTATAATCCAATTCGAACTATCTTTCTCTCATAACCACCTTTACTAGTATATGCTGCATAGGGCTTAGAGGTGAAACAGGATATTTCTCACTTATTTTACCTGTCATCTGTACTGTTTCTTGAAAATGTATTCCTTATTACTTTTCCACTGGAGATAGAGCACAGTCATGAGGGTAACCCATACCGTGCGCTTACTCCAGTTACAGCCATACGGCTACCTTAATCAGACGGTCACTCATCCAGACGGATGATTCTTCTCCTTTCTCGTCGTTCTCTCTCTTTCCTATTACAGCCAGACGGCCACATCAACCAGACGGTTATGCATCCAGACGGATGCTTATTCTTCTCTTTTATCCATGAAGCACACTATTTATTAAAAACAATAAACAATAACAACACTTTTTTCTTTCATACGCAGTGAAATTGAAGCGCGATTTCTCCTAGAGGTAGATACTACCTAATATATAGCTAATAAATGGATTGATCACATCATTTCTATATTATTTTGGTATATTATTCCACAAGGGTTGTATACATCTAATTTCCATGGCATTTTCAAGCCTTTTTCCAGTTTTTTTCCTTTCTACTTACTCCTCTTCTTATAGCTAGTCCGATGGGGTTCATAAAAGTGGTATCTGGCAAGGGAGGGTAAGTACCACGCCTCCGGCTTAGCTTTTTTCCAGGGAGCGCCAACCCCTGGGGGCAGCCCCCCCCCAAAACCTTCGGGTAACCTTCCCACTCGTTTTGGATTTGGCCGTCCTTAACGTTTGATTCTGGTCAAAAAACATCCAACACAAAACAAATTCCAACAATTACTTTCAGGTCCAACACTTTTATAAGCAGAAGATCAATGGTGTATACAACCTGCTTATTTTGGCAATAATAATCATTCTAATAAATGCTATCAAATACCGCAAAATTTATTATCAATACATATAAAACTACAGACTCTAGTTGTAGTAGTAAAAGTGTCATTTATTGTATCACTTGTGATCTTTGCAGTAAGCAATATGTTGGTATAACAACCAGAAAATTATAAACCAGAATAAAAGAGCACATATATAATATTAAAAAGCATAATAATGATAAAATACTTTATCAACATTTCGTAAATAGTGATTGCAAGTTTCAATGTTACTGTACTTGATAACCTTGCGGAAAATAAAGATTCCACTATTTTAAGAGATAAAGTGTTATTCTGGATTAAACTCTTAGTCACTGCACACCCTTACGGCTTCAACGATAATATTAAAGGATACGGAAACATTACCGATATCAACAATCCTCTTCTACATAAAAGTAACCACCCTTATAATGCTCTTAAAGTAACTAAACAACGAATAAATAGAGGGGTAAAAAAGAAAAAGACTAAGACTTCCTTTAGTAATGAACAAATCATAGAACAAGTTGGTAATTACATCAGCTCCCTTAGTCATAATAACTACTATGAATTATATAAATTCCTAAAAAACCAAAGTAAAACCTTCGTTAGAATATTGATTAAAATTACGATTAATGACATTAATTCTACAGTCAAAAGTAAAGAACATAAAATATTGCTGTTAAGTTCATTATGTTGCTTCCACTTCAACAATTCTGATACACTAAAAACGACAAATAATCGGAGCTACATAAACATCAAATTTCCATATTACGATAAAATAATTGACAGAATCAAACCCAATAAGGCACTAAATAACCACAATGTTATCAATTTGATTAAAAATAACAGCAACATAGATTTTAAACCTTTTCGAGTTATTTATCAATACTCTACTCCAATAAGTAAAAGAATATTCAATTATAACAAATTTCTGTCAAATTTTAGATATATAGAGACAAATAGAATTCCTTGCCTGTGCGCGAAATATAAGGATTATGTAGATAGGTATCATAATCATATTATCACTGGGAATTTGAATATTTTTAAACAATACACTATTTACGACTTACTCATTAAAGGCACCAAATATCGATGCCTACCTACTAACATTAATATTCGGAAGAAATATGGCAATCTTTATTTGAAGAAACTTGCAAAAAGATTAAAAACCGATATAGATTAAATAGAGATAATTTCAACAAAATAGTTAATTTATATGCTGAAATATTGCTCAATATCAAAAATAAACTTCTTACTTATCGAGTCCAAAATAAACCGCTTCCTAATAAGGCCATAACAGAGTTAAACAAAATACAAGAGGAATTTGTTATAACACCATTAGATAAAGCATCCTCTAACTATGGTATAATATGTAAGCAATTTTATGTACAATCCATAATTAATGAAATTGGCTCTAACAGCGAATTTAATAACGTCTATAAAATAACTGATGAAAATGAAAACTGTATCCTAAATAGACATAAAAACATCCATAATAATCTAAATCTTAGTGAAGAAAGATTTAATGGATCTAAAATACCTCTTCTATATTGTGTCCCTAAACTACATAAAAACCCGATAAAATTCAGATTTATCACTGGAGCTTATAACAGTAGCATTAAAATTCTAGCCTTAGAACTTTCCAAAATACTGGAACATATAAGAAATCATTCCAAGAACTATTGCATGAGTACGAGTAATAATAAGAAAATTATTCAAAGCTATTGGTCAATTAATTCTACAGATATAACTAACAACATCACTTCTATGCATTCTGACAATCTTAAACTATATTCTGCTGATTTCTCTAACATGTTCACCAATATACCTCATAACGTTATAATGCACAACATTATTGAGATACTAAAAAATTGTTTTCGCAATTCAAATAAAAAATACTTAGTTGTAGGCTACAAAAAACGCTTCTATTCAAGTGCTATTTTGGATAAACCTATTTACAAATACTATAGTATACATGATATTATATACATGTTGGAACTCTTGCTTAACAACAGCTATTGTAAATTCGGAGAACAAATTTTCAAGCAAATACAAGGCGTTCCACAAGGTGGTAATGCAAGTCCTATTATAGCTGATCTTACACTTTCATTTATGGAATTTCAATACTCCATTAATATAAAAAATAACTTATTGATAAAACCTTTCAGGTATACAAGGTGGTAATGCAAGTCCTATTATGATATTCAATACTCCATTAATATAAAAAATAACTTATTGATAAAACCTTTCAGGTATATGGATGATATTCTAATTATACACAATCAGAACGAAGATTTCATAGATAACCTTCTAAGTACTACATATAATAAAGTACTAAAAATAGAGAAGACGCATAATAATTGATACAATACCAACTTTCTGGATTTTACAATAAAAATAATTAATAACCAGTTAATTACTAAGTTATATAATAAAACTGATTATTTCAGCTTTAAAGTTATTAGATTTGTGCACGCAGACACATACATTAAAGATTCTGTTAAAATCGCTACTATATATGGGGAAGTATTAAGAATAGCTAGGAAATGTAGCATTTTTTCCGACTTCCTCTGCAATTTAAAATCCTTAGTAACCAATTTAAAATCTATAAACTATAATGATGACATTATATATAAGGCTCTTTCTGCACTTATTAAAATCGTCTTATTAAAAATGAATTCATCACCTATAAATACTATGATTTTCTCTGCAATAAAAATATCTATAGAATTGTTAAGGACATACTAAGTACATTATAATCATTGTTATTTCTCCTTCATTGACCTCTCTCCCGGTCATTATATGATCCTGACCTATCTCTTGGCATCCATCATTTGATCTTCTTCGGGTATATAAAGGGGACTCCAGCCATCGTACTCACACTTGTACTCCCTGTCCTACTGAAGATCCTCCGGAAGTACAAGGTTTTCTCCTGTATCTCATTATAATCCAATTCGAACTATCTTTCTCTCATAACCACCTTTACTAGTATATCCTGTATAGGGCTTAGAGGTGAAACAGGATATTTCTCACTTATTTTACCTGTCATCTGTACTGTTTCTTGAAAATGTATTCCTTATTACATCTCGTCAGTTTACTGAATGCTTAACTTCCTGCTACTTTTCATCTATTTCATTTTCAGCACGGGTTTTTTTGATGCCCATTCGCCCATCACTCCTTCTGTCGTTGCAGTCGGATCCAAAAGCTTTCGGCACCTGTATATGTGCTTAGTCGTTCTGATCAGGAGGAAAGTGGATTTATAGTGTCTGGTGTTAGATTTATCACTATGATAGCTCTTTTTTGACTCTTCTTCCTTCAGTGAAACGTTTGCGGTTTCGGCTCCAAACGAGTAACTCGATGTATCTGTGGTTGGGCACGAATTTGGCTGCACGAAATCTTGAACCAGCTGAAGTGTTATGTCTTCGCTAACTATTTTAACAATCGAGTTCATTATATAGGCAGAGAGCTTCATAAATAGGTGATGCTTATAAGCATGATGGCTCTTTTTTGACTCTTCTTCGCAGTTTCGGCTCCACCAAAGATGCTTATGATGTTGAGAGTTCTGGGTAGTCAAAGTGATTACTTTCTTGCTTTCTGCGACTTTGCTCCGTTCTAACTATTGTTTATTTATATGTTTAGGGTGAGCAAATGTCTAGCTGATGTTGCCTGAAGTTTTCTCGATTACTTTTCGTATTTGTAAACGTTCTTTCAGCATAGCCTGGTGCTTGAGGGCATGGATGGTATTTTGTTTGCTTTCCTTGGTTATTTATGTGCCAGAATTTCGTGATATCTCACTTCTCTCATGCTTCTTTTCTGCTTCTCTGCTCAGCCAAGATCGCCCAAGGTGAGCTTCCATGGCTGTCATTAACTAGACATTTTCTGGGCTTGCTATCTCGCCTAATCCAAAGGTCACAGGTTCCTGTCACCGCTGTTTAGTCCGGTGGGAATGTTTTGTCTTGAAATGAAAAGCCGCTCTCCCAGGACTAATTATCTGGCATGGAGATTCGTTCACTCCACCGTAGGGCAGCTGCTTACAGTAAGTAGATCAAAACCTTATCATTTTTCCTTTTACAATTTTATATCTGCCCGGTTGACTTTTATTAATAGTTTAGCTAATTAAGTTTCTTGCCCTAAGCTGGCTTTCCGTTTGTTGCAGCCGTATGTAAGAACACTTTATTTAGAATTGAATCTGACTCAACATTTCGCGAAGTTTATATAAATGTTGATAACAGTATCACTTATTCTGTGGAAAGAAGTTTATCACTTCATCCATGGACGGTGTTTCACATGGTTAGCGAGATAGTCAGTCGACGTGTTGTAGATATTTATTCCGCAGAATGCAGAAATACCCTCTATTAGCATCTCTGAATGCCTTCGCTACTTGAGCTCAGTCCTACTATTTCAATTAGTTGGACGATGGCAGGTCTCCCCGGTCATGCTTGTTAGACAACGAGCGTGACTTGCTCTATTTGGACATGTTTGATGTTATTGTGTCATTCTCCACTTCATGAACATATTAGGTTCCGGGGACAGGAACTTGTTCGCGGCCAGGGATGTCATAAGTGTGTAATATGTGTTATCGCACACCGTAATATGTGTCAAACACCGCAGTCTGATCCTATATGCTGTCATACACCGTAGTCTGACCCAGATAACGTATAGTCGGGAGTAGGTGACGGTCTTTGGCAACGCCGGCAGAGATATGGTCCGATCCTCGCCTCGGACAACGCCCGCTCAAGGTGAAGCAACACATTCACCACGACAATCTCACCAGTCGGATCTTTCCCTCCTCTATCACATTCATATAAAAAAGGAGAACCATCCGAGCCCGCTTGGCTGGGTCTGACAAGGAGAGCCTTCCTGGATGTGCCAAGCTTTCGTGATGCAACTTTTACAGTATGTAGGGTCCTTTGTAGGTACTCGGAAACCATACTTCATTTTTCCTCTAGGCACCTCTGTGATGGGAAAAACGGCTGCCAAAAAATGGAAGGCGAGCATATCACACAGTCAATATCCACCGTAACTTACCTTAAACGAACGCAGATTCAAAAACTAATGTTAGATTCGTGATCAGCGACCCAAATAACCCCCACCAGCGATGTATGGTCCGAATCGGTTATTTTGACCCAGGCACCTCACTCACACCCTTACCATAGCTAGCGCTCACCAGTCAGAGCTCAAGAAACGAGAATAAAATTCATGAACAGCAGTTTAGGTGGGACTTTCAGGCAGACCCTGGGACGAAGGCAGTGAATGCAGAAGATTTTCTGATAACTAGAGTTTGAATGGTGGCAAATTATTACCAGTGGTTCATTAGAGACTGAACCTTGGGCAACTCTACCGACACCTGGCACGAGGCTCGAGACATCATGGTCACCCATTTCGCCCAAACTTCGCATGTGGGGGTTATTTGGGTCGCTGATCACGAATCTGACATTAGTTTTAGAGTATTCATGTGCATTTGCGGTATCTACGGTGATTTAATGACGTGCAGGTCCGACCCATAGGAAAGTAACTCATACAAGCCCAAGAATACGTGCTATTTACTAACAAAAAAGCATTATCCCCGTAGAAATTGCATCCAGTGATTATGCAAGCACATAATAACGACAGCCGAAAAAGTGCAAAAACAATCGCCGGGTGCGTGACCGAACTCACAAGCTCTGCACAAGACGCCGCATCGCTACCACTGCGCCAAGTCGGCCCATTCTCACGGATACGGCGGTCTCTAATGAGTTCGCGTACCTACAAGGGACCCTACATCCTGTAAAAGCCAAGTGGGCCCATTCTCACGGATACGGCGGTCTCTAATGAGCTCGAGTACCTACAAGGGACCCTACATCCTGTAAAAGTTGCATCACGAAAGCTTGGCACATCCAGAAAGGCTCTCCTTGTGAGCTACGAGACCTCAGCATCATCTTCTCTTTCCTCCTTTATGTAGTTCATGTAATTCTATGTGGTGGGTCTGGATTTGGGTCTCTCGAGAGGGTCTTATGACATTTGTGACATGATACTGATTTTTTACCCTGCAAACATATGACGACCATTCAATATTTGATATGTATATTATATTTATTAATATAAAATTTTATCTAGAGACACAGCGCGGACACGGAAAGCAATGTGTAGAGGATCCACTGAAAATCACTGAGGTAAGAAAGAGAGTATGAGCATAATTGTTAAGAATGCCACATTCTCGTGGAAAAAATGGACTGAACTTCTGATTTCAATCCAGACGACACCTACCAATGTTAGGCGGTGGTTGCTGGATTAGTTTTTTGGTTGCGTGTATTATTTGGAGCTGGTGCTCTGAGGAATGAGGTATAAAACCGACAATCTTGAGGCTGTTCCACTCTAGGCTAACACTCATTACAACGAAGGGAATTATTATATAAAGTCTTAAGCAATAGGACATTTAAAGCGATGGGTATCCATCGACCAAATTTTCTAACCTTACCGATCGAGTTTAGTCCGTGAACCTCAGATGAATGAGGTACAGTAAGGGGTCTGATAATTCACGAGTGTTTAGTGCGGTTCTGTCCTGCTCCACATTACGTCCAGATTCAACTCGTCGGGCGTACCTATGTTGTCCTTGTTCTCGATAGTGTGGTCGCCAATACTGTATTTCGAGAATCATGGGCATATGTATAGGATTCGAACGAAAGCACCTTCCTTATCAACCGAATTGGGGCGCTCAAGCTATTCGTTTTCGTGGCGGCCAGATAGGGAGAGCAAAAGCGTGACACTGCGAACGTGCGATTCAGACGGTGCGAATTCCGAAGTCATCATAACATTTAACCACTTTACCAAAGTGAATGAACTGAACCGCTTCAAAGGACCTCCGTTCCGCTATTGATAGTTATGTTACACGTTTCTACCGGCGCCATCATTGGCGGGAAATTTGGTCTTCCTTCAGAACACTTGCGAATTTCCGACTACTCATGACTCAAGCTCAGTGCTTACAATCTACATAATAAGGCAACTAACAACGTTCCATTCGATAGTCAGCGAACCGTTTACACAAAGAGGAATCAATCTCCGTGACAAACAGTGGTTTATAACGCGAGTTCTACTGCGAATCCATAGGGTTTGCTGTATATGTATAATACCCATTTTCATTTGCGCACGTTAAGCGACCGTAGTCCGAATTCGTTTTAAGTCTGTTGCGTAAGCACAAACAAGGCCCCATTAGTCCAGTAGTTCGAGACCGTTTTCGAACTAAAGAGCTCTTCATTCGATACTCTACTGGGGAGATTCAGTGAATACCTGCGCTAAATTGCGATATGATATTGTATCAATACAGCGTTGCTTCCACAAATTGCAATTGGGAATGATTTGCAACTTTCTAAGGATTCGCACGATATCAGACAATATAGTATACAGTGCTTCGTGAGTCATCCTTATTCAATCGTAGGAGAACACAACGATCATTGGAAGTAATGCAATGTAATCGTTCTCTGACAGTGCGGGTCATTCAATTCATCAGTCTTCTCAACGAATACCGCTGCGATAATTCTCACGAGGAGCAGACAGCAGCACTAACATGGAAACAAAATACTAAACTATGAAACAATACAGCTAATCAGTGATGCTTTATGTCGCCTCCGTCCAACGAACATTCGATGTCGTTTGTGGGCTAGCCTTACTCCCTGCAAAGGAAGATAAAATGACAATGAAAATCAAACAGAACGATGAACGGTAAGTACGAAATGGAAGCGGATATTAGCTGCGACTCACCGAGGCATTTTTCTGTACAAATAAAGCTATTGACGATGCTAAAAATCCTCTGGCGATATTTTGTGTATGAACAAAGGATAAAGATTGTTCCACACGCGCCATGCGTAGAAAGGACAAAAACGCCTGCATTGCAGAAGTCTGCAACGTGATATGGATTTCAACAACGTTACTTTTTATTTTGGTTTGGTACAGCTTCCTCTGTGCAAGATCTTATCTTCGAATCACAATTACGCTCTTTGAAACACGATTGGAGCAGCAGATACTGAGCGTATGAAATTCCGAGTTCGCTGAATCCATGCCGTTTCTCTAACTCGCCAAGAGTACAATGCCTACTCTTAATTCCGCAACACCTCCTCGCATAGAAGATTGCTCAAAAATTACCGTACACTGCACCTAACTCGCAATATGTACATTAGTTCGCGAAAATATTAGGTTGTTAACTAATTGTTTGCCGTTTTCTTCAAGCTTCTGTTGTGCGCCTAGTGGAGAAGCTTCCGAGAACATACAGAAAGCATTCGATAGAGAATCACTTTCTCTATTAAAGAATATATCTGCCATTTACAAACGTTGAAATTTCGATAACTTTTTGACCATTGGAGTCGAAATCAAAAATGAGAAAATTTGACCCCACCGACAGTGAATTTACCCTGCTTCGTTTCGAGACTTCCTTTTCCAGAGAAGAAAAAGCTTCATGCTATGAAGAACCCAAATTTGATGCAATTTCATTCACTAGTTACTAATGTATGAAATTTTTATATGAGGGATTGTCTCAAGATTTCATCATTTTTTGATCACGAAAAAATTCACACAAAAAATCTATGGTTTATTAAAGACTTGAAACTGAGATTCATAGCACAAAAAAATCAAGCTAATCATGCTCTATCAGAATATCACTACTAGACAAGCGGAAGTTTAGTGGTTCCCAAGCAACACTCGTTTGAAAATGCATATGAAAATGAGCTTAAAAATTCAAAAAAAATTTAGAACTTCCAACAAGAGCACATATTAGTGTATCTTCTGTGATAGTTTTTAAAACTGTCAGCTGGAATAAAATTCCATTTGGTTCAAGCGATCTGCACCCAAAATGCAAGGTGACATATCTTTTCGCGAACTAGTGTACACAGTGATGAGATCATAGTCGCCAGCTATTTAAAGTGAGCGATTCCCTTACCTTGGCGACAAAACGGAGTAAGAAAACAAGCGAAAAATGTAGCCGTTGGAAAACTCATTACTGCAATGTTGCAACACACCTGTAATGACATGATAAGAACAGCTGAGAAACGAAAACATCTACGAGACCCAGAGTTTGCGCCTCCTATCCCGTTCCTTCGTAAACTTGGCATTTCGTAATTTCTCGCGGTTTTCACTGTATGACAGGTGCAAAAAACAACTCTGAACTTTAGGTTCGTCAGTTTGAATGACTTCGTGGCTATTGACTAGGTAAAGGGTAGTTTCGATATCAATCTGAATTCCTTCACTCGTGAAACTTCCAATTAAGCCTGAAAACCGAAATATTTTCCCAAGGTAGCTCTTTAGTTAATCATAGAAGGCTTTTCTTTGACGATGCTGGTCACTGATCTATACTGTGATACAACCCATGCAAATCAACAGAAACATTCTTAATGTCCTCTCACGGAGTATGGCCTCTCACGGACTACAAGCTGAGACCAGCTCGAAGCTCAAATATCTCTTTTGAATCACACTCTAAAAGTATAGAAATTTACTCAAGTGTAAAAAATCAGCGACGAACTTCAGCGATAGTGCCATAGAGAATGGCACGTTGCATAGCTAGTGCTTTCGACGACAGAGACACTTTTTGTTTCCGAAGGTAGTAGAGGCTGTGCGAAACCGTGTATGTGCTCGATGACACGATCAGTAGTGGCGGTACCAAATACACTAAGACGATTAGAAGTGAGGCACCAAATGGCGCTTCTATAAAAAGGGCCTCCGGTAGACTAATTGAAGGGGGAGCGGATGGATAGTCCTGCAATAGCTATTGGATTAATAGTAATGAAATTCTTGAATGCCGCTGTGCCGAACGAGTTTAGTAAGGTGGATGAAATTCAGTACATGTAAACCGTTGGGACATTGCTCGCCGCGTCACCGCATGCTATCGCCGCGCGGCAGTTTTCTTCTGTGGCACACAATCACTTTGGAAGTTGTTATTCGCTGTGCTGGATGTTCCAATGAGTGCTTTGACCTCATCGAACGAAAAGAAAGAAGTCTAGTTCAGACTCTCAGAAAAGAGGGTTGTTATTGTTTGAAATTTCATCACAACTTATCTCTTTTTTCCATGAAGAACGAAAACAGCGAAATCTTTATTCGCTTTCAAAATCGCATTCAAAATCTTTAATTGCATCTAGTAGTGCCAAGAATGGGTCTTTGTCGCCAATCTGAAAGAGGAGCATGAATGTTACAGTTCATGCACAAGTGTAACAACGACTTACCTCTGGTCTTCAGATGAATTCTGATAGGTATGATTCCAGGAGATTGCGTGCTGTACCTCTCTTCCTCTTATTGCGCCATTTCTTTGATCTCCACATTGTTTCCATGTTCTGCGTATGTACTGTCGTAGTGGAGTCAACAAAATTTACGCAATGATTCACCGTGCAACACTGGAAATTAGCCGTCTTCAATTCCGACGTCTCGTCTCCCTTCCAGGGATCAGAATGGATTGTACATCCTTCAGCTACACTGTCCTTGATTACGTCTAAAAGAGTTCGGGCGCTCCGATCCTGCACAATTCTTATAGTTAGAAAATATCTTTCAGTTTCCCGGCATATGCCACCGACAATCCATTACCACAATCTGTTCAGGTCGTCCAATTTTTTCTTGCGGTCGTGTGTTGAGCTGCTTTGCAACTACATCTCGAATACGAATGCTCTAGCTTACACTTGTGACGCGGCTTATTTCTAGTTGTTCCTTGCACCATTTGAATGATGCCATTCCATGCGCCTAAAAGTAAGGGAAACGAATGGCAGACACGAAAAGTAGCTGCGAGTTGTGGAACCATGTCCTGCTTGCTACCGCTCTTTTAGTGCGAGTTGCATGTGCACACCTCTAGAGTGGTTTGCGTTCCTCCGCTAATAACAACTACCTTTCTTGACCTAAATGACACTTCGACTACTTCTTTCAGCTTTCTCCTGCAAAAACTTGAAAACATCTTCTTCGGTGTGCGGGAGGGTGAAGACGTTCATTGTAGTATGGAAACGAGCAACACCAAAAAATGAGAGCGCATCATGTCGCAGACGAGCGGCGATAGCACGCGGTGGCGAGGCGAGCAATGTCCCAACGGTTTACAAGTACCTCAAATTCTATTTTGGCCTGATATTTCGAGCCTTTCGTCGTTTTCAGATGCCTAAAAAGTGATTCAAAATTCCTTGACCTTATAGAACTGCCAGAACGCCAGAATCCAGAACGCCTCCGGTCACTCCCGTCATGCACTTCATGCTTGTACCCTCCCAGTGATGTTGTTACGTGACCCCTTCTTTTAGTGGCCAGATATTCACTTACACCTGCCAATAACATGCGACCATTCTCTTGTACTTGTCGTTGCAAGCCTACATTCAATCTCATAAACCACTCCCGATTTCTCGTGATCTCCGTTTTTCCGTAAGGACAAACAAAGCAGTTCCGAAGCGCATTCGGTGTCGTAGAGCCTGTTTCGCATTAACCGCCGCTTGATGTTGTCACTGGGCACGTTAACAAGAATTACATCATTTGGAAGTTGGGCACGAAGCAGTCATCGTTGTTTCGTGGAGGAACATGCATCAGAGATAAATGGAAGACACGGTACGCGGTGAGGGCATCGTTCTTGGGAGGCATTCGTCGTTCTTGTGTGGCATGGTGTATTGTTGTTGCCGTTCTGTGAGGCTATTCTGGAAACTTATATCACGCTCGTCTACACCCGTTCACATTGTTGTAGCTGTTCTAAGCATATCGCGCACATAAGCTCGCTTAATATTATAGCAATGCGACAAGGTGCTTGCGTTTAGGATGTTTTTGGAGCTTCCCTTTCAATACCACACTGACCATGCAGTCGGATACCTTCACCTGCGTGTTAAGATATGGGAGCCAAGCGTTCGGTGGTGTCTCTCGAGTAGGTCTGATGTGCTGTGATTGTTGGTTAAGAATGCGAAAGCACTCATCCATTTTTGTTCGGCACAGTAGCATTCAAGAAGTCTGACATCATGCCGAGGTTTCAAAATGAGAGAACTTGGGAAATACTAATGACGTTGTTTGACGCCTTTTCCATACCTTTTGTTATCATACAACCGAACACTGTCCACAAACCTGTAACACCCTTCTCTTTACCACTGCTTGATCTGGTACGATATTATACAGGACTATTGGCGTCAATATAACTATAGTCAGGTGATGCGCTCCGAAAAGCGCGAAGATGCAAGACCGATTCGGCTTGATGGGATAATGCCTCGGCAGTATAGCATCGTAGCGGATGTAGAAAAGCATAGCTACTGATAGAGCCTTGCCTGGAAATTTCATCACTACTGCGCTATTTCTATCCTCTTTGGACAAGTTTGTGTCAGAGTGTATTACCCTGTGGGGTTGTCGTAGCAACTCATATATGTATAGCATGCGCTTGCATTTATTTTCTCTTTAATCTTCCCAAGTAAAATTTTAAGAAAACCCTTTTAAAAGATAGTTGAGATCTAGAGAAAACCTACAGAAATATATTACATATGACGCTCCAAGAAATATCGTCGATGGAATCCCGAAATATCTCAGAGCTCCTGCAGGATAGCCTCCTAACAACGGGAGATACAGAATCGGTGTTAACCCCGGACCGGCTAGTATGTCACTGATGTAGTATCTGAATGAAACATCATTATATACTGCACTATAGCGAGTAGCACACAAGTATTTTATTATTACTCACAAGCAAACCTGATATAGTGGAAACCATTTGTACAGTGAGGGTTCCGACAGAGAAGCAGTGATAATAACATATACAGCAAAAATAAACAGTGGAGTACTGAATAAAAATGTGAGACGCATAGCAGTTATGTACAACTTCGGACTGTCCACAAAGCCAGCAAAGATATCCATCGGGAGGGATGAGATCACATTTCTCACAAGCTCACATTCACTCGAGAATAGGTCGGTCACGCCAATGTGTGGGACGGGAGTGTTTTTTCCTGGCTGGGAAGGAGTGACAAAAAAGCAAGACTCGAAACGCTCCGCTATGTACAAACAACACAAGACTCATTGCTCTATTGAATACAATAACGATACGAAGGCGTAATGTGTATCCAGAGCAGGAAGTTTCTGTCATAATGGAACTCAGAAGTTTTTCTATCATTTCCTTTCTTTCATATCTTCTTGAAAAAATTAGTCGGAAGCGTTTCAAGAAAGCTGCACTTTGGCACGGACACAGAACAGAGCTGGGTTGTTGCAAAGACGTGGAGAAATGACGCGATCAACGTCTGCCCTGAACTGGATCCTTCTGCAAAATTTCTTCCGTAGCATTTACATTATTTTGAATTTCCTTTCATACGCATGTAGAATGCAATTGCATGCACGCTATAGGAAGCTCTCTGAGCCTTTTGTCACATCCTATGTAGTAGCCAGGAGAGTTGGGGGCACGATGTACATGATGCCAGAAAGTGTTAAGGAAGATGTGCACTTATAAAACATAAAACGATGATCCAACATTCATAGGTTTGGTTTTCGGTAGTCAGGACGAGGGCCAAGCCCGTTGTATGAGAGTCGAAGAAGGGTCGAAATGTGGTATCACCTGAGTAGTGGGTCGTGCTAAGATTTGAACACATGAAAGTTTTATCTATGAAAGCAAGCTCAAGGAAAAAACAGGATAAAATAAAAACAAATAAAAATTAATAGTGTTGATGAATAATAGACAAATAATTGAGAAATAAGAAACAGAAAAATAACGATAGAACAATTATGAATCCTTTGAATAGCCGATTGTTATGTTCATCAAGTAAGTTGAGAAAAGTTCACCCACTGGTCAATTTCGGCCGTTCGAAGCCTTTGTGGCAATGTCGAAAGCAGAAGAGAAGACCGCAGCGGCGCTTCCATAGGGGACTGATGAACGCGGACTACTTTACCTTCACCTCTACATTAACGGACCCCGGAGGGATGAAAGGCTTAACTAACCAAAAGGAGGGTTACTCGCTCGAATGTACACGTCAACTTTTCAGTACTACTACTCTCTACCTGTGCTCAATCAAATTGCAATCCTCCAACTATAGGGTGGTAAGAAAGTCTTGAGCAATTTGATGTCTACTTCTGCTTTGTTTTCTTATTCAGCGCACAATGCATTTCACTTCTTCATTTAATCACCATTGTTAGTCGGAACCTTGATGTCCTTGACAGGCAGGTGAGCCACTTGCAGAACTGAGCAGGCTTGAAGCCAAGGTCGCTGACAGTTCCTGCCAGATCTTCGACTTTCCTCAGCTAAAAAGCAACATGGAAGAGAGATAATTGACAGCGGTAGGAGACAGTATAAGTGTCATTAGATGATCGGAGATTCGTGTGTGAATCACATTTCTTCTAATTCTTACTAGCCTCTTTATCGACATAGTGTCCGGCTACATCATTGCGAGTGTGTGCCGAATGTACTCTCGACCGCTTTCCTCGAACTTCTTCCGCGGGTTTCCGAAGCAGAATTGCAGTAACGACAGCACTCGATACCATCTTGTTGTACTTCATTGCTGTTTTATGCCAGAAGCAGCCCTGGAGAACCTTCTTGACATGTACTTCTGATTACGCTACCGTAAAAGTGCTTCTGCTAAGGGCAGCAAAGCAACACCGCGTGATTTGAAGGGATAAGGTATCCACCTCTCATATTACCTACTTATGAAAATTCAAACCTGTTTTCAAGGAAACTGATAAATGGAGAGTGACCAGAGTTCCCCGGTGGACTACGCGCTGTGGGTGGGACGTTCTGGCTCAGTCCACTCAGCGTTTCTCTGTACCGAGCGAACGGAGCCATCTCTTAACGGCAGTATGCCTGTGTTATAATCTCCTTACGAGGGCACGACTGCTTTTTTTTTCTGGATCCGCTGCGGGAGCTTCAGTAAAGGTGGAATTTTCTACCATTTTATACCGTTTCCAACCAAGGCGTGTCTTCGACGCCGGAGACTCCAGCTTTAAAACGAGATAACAGAGCTCGACGGTTTTGGAGGTTGTGGCTTCTTCTACGAACACAGCGCTGATGTTTTCAATGTGCTATTGTGGAGACGACATCGTATCTGAAGTTAAAGAAGAGGGTTTGGTTATTTATACCACCGTAACGCTGCTTCGTGAATGACTAGCAATTACAACATGTTAAGCAGGGGTGTGCGGAAATTTTTTTCGAAAAACCGGAAGGCGGAAACGGCCAAAAACGGCCGGAAACCGGAATGCGGAACACGGAAGCCGGAAATAGTGCAAAAATCACTATATTATTGGAATTTAGCCAAAACTGGGCCACAGAAAGTTTTCATTTCTGTTTCTAAGGGCTCGTTCAGACGACGCGCGTCGAAAATGCAAAATCGAAGCGCAATCAATAATTAACGCCCTTGATCGAATTTGCACTTTTGCATTAGTGGCGCAGTCCGGTCGCTCGGGTTTTTTAGAATTCTGCCATTCCTTATTAGAGGGAATTCTGACGAAATTCACTTTTTTCGTTTAATTTCTTTCCTATGTGATTATATGCCTAATTTTTTTTGCCTACATGAGGCGCAACCGGACTGCGCCACTAACGCAAAGGAGCAAATTCGATCAATGACGTTATTTATCGATTGCGCTTCGATTTCGCATTTTCGACGCGCGTCGTCTGAACGAGCCCTAAAGGTACCCATAGAGTGCTCGTTTTGTCTCCACTAGAAAGTGTGTATTATTTTGGTGAAGGTATTCAACGTTTGGTGATAGTTTCAAGGTAAACGGTAAAGTCTTCTTCTTCTTCTCCTTAGCGTTAATCCCGCGCCGTCGCAGGGTCCGCTGTTCTTGTCAACAGTCGCCATCTAACTCTATCCCGGGCGTCTTCTGATGTTGCGTTGACCTCTTTGAGGTCGCTTCTGATGACGTCCCTCCATCTCTTCTTGGGCGCTCCTCTTGGACGCTTGCCGGGTGCCTCGAACTCCAATGCTCTTCTTATTGGGTGGTCCTCCGGTCTCCTGAGAATGTGCCCATACCACCTGAGTCTTTGCTCCCGCATTTTCAGCTGCACAGGGGCTACTCCTAGGACCGATCTTACGTCCTCGTTTCGTACCCTATCCATCCGTGTCCACCCACATGCCCACCTGAGCATCCTCATTTCGGCTGAGTGTACTTGTCTTTCATGTGCCTTATTTGTGGGCCAGCACTCGCTGCCGTAGAGCAGTGCTGGTCTGACAACGGCCCGGTACAGCTTTCCTTTGAGGACCCTCGAGCATCTCCTGTCACAGAGGATTCCAGTTGCTTCTCTCCACTTCATCCACGCTGCGTTTATCCTTCCCCTCACTGCCTCATCTACTGCTCCGTCTTTTGATAGTTCGCTTCCGAGGTATCGGAATTGGTCCACCCTCTCGATAGTTTCCCCATAGCAGTCCAGTATCGGCTCCGAGCCATCCTCTGAGCTGATGAACTTGGTCTTCTTCACGTTCAGCCTGAGGCCGTTTTTGGCCAGTGTCTCCTGCCACTGTTGAACCTTATCCTGTAGTTCCTCTCTGCTATCTGCTGTTAGAGCTATGTCGTCAGCGTACAGGATGGTTCTGAGTGGGTCTTCCGTCAGATGCCGGACCATACTGTCGAGGGTGAGGAGGAAGAGGAAGGGGCTCAGTGCTGATCCTTGGTGTACACCTACCGTGATGTTCACTTTCTTTGTGTGACCGTGTGGGCTGCGAATTGTTGCTCTGGACCTGGCGTACATATCCTTTATCATTTGAACCAAGCGCTCGGGCACATTTCGTTGCCGCAGTGACCACCATAGTAGCGTTCGGGGTAACCTGTCATAAGCCTTCTCGAGGTCCAGGAAGGCCAGGTAGATCGGTCGGCGCTTTTCGCGGTATTTCTCCATCACCTGCCTCGCTATGAAGATGGCATCCGTAGTTGATCTCCCCGGCATGAAGCCGAACTGCTGCTGTGGGATTTCGACCATATCTCTCAATCTGCTGTCTATCAGCCGTTCGTAGACCTTCATGGTGTGAGATATCAGCTTGATTCCTCTGTAGTTTGAGCATTCTGTGGCGTCTCCCTTCTGCTTGAAGATGGGTACGATGATGCTGTCTCTCCAACTTTCAGGCATCTTACCTTCTGCTGTGACCTTGTTGAGGAACCTTGTCAGCCATCCAATTCCGTATTCCCCGAGCGCTTTCCATGCCTCCACCGGCACTCCGTCCGGTCCCACTGCCTTTCCTAGCTTCATCTTCCTTATAACCGTCTGGACCTCCTCCTCTGACCACAGTTGTACTGGGCCTTCCACTGGCGCTGCTTCAGGGAGATGTTCTCTTGGGAATTCTTCATTTAGGAGTCCTTTGAAGTACTCCTCCCACCTGGACTTGACGTCTGCTGGCCTCCTTAGCAAGCATCCTTTATCATTTTTCACAGTCTTCACCACTCTTACGTCCAAGCTTGCCCGATGTCGCGCCTTAGCCAGGCGGAAGGCGAATTTCTCTGCCTGTGGTTCCTCCAGTTTTTCGTAGAGGACGTCCATCTCAGCGTTCTTGGCTTTAGCCACGGCTGCCTTCGCAAGCCTCTTGTACTTCTTGTAGATGGTGAGGTCTTCTGATGATCTGGACTTTTGCCATGTCTTGTATGCCCTTTTCTTCTCTCTTACCACCTTCTGTACCTCGTCGTTCCAGAACCAGGTAGCTTTGTCTCCTTTTGGCCCTCCACGCGTCTCTCCTAGGGTTTCCTTAGCACACTGCAGGATCGTTCGTACCGCCTGTTGCCATGTATCATTGACTGCTCCATTCGGATCAGGTAGGCCTGCAGCCATCACTCTACTCCTGAGTTCATTTCGCTCAGGGCCTCGCAATTTCCACCATCGGATTCTGGGTTCCGTCTTCACCTTTTGCTTCGGAGGGAGGGTGATGCTTAGGTCTGCTACCAGCGGCTTGTGCTGAGTCGTGACATCTTCGCCTGGGAGAACCTTAACGTCCTTGACCGTTTTAAGGGCCTGCCTATGTACTAGGATATGGTCGATTTCCGTTCTTCGACCTCCACTGCTGTAGGTCACCTTCTGGCTTTCCCTCTTTGCGAAGAATGTGCCACAGATAGCCAAGTCGTGGGCGACTGCCAGGTCAATTATTCGCTCACCATCTTCATTTTTACACCCAATTCCTCTCCCTCCATGCACCCTTTCCAACCCTCGTCTGTCAGTCCCCACATGACCATTCAGATCACCCGCTACGGTAAGAAAGTCACCTTCAGGGACAGATCTGATGACGTCATCAAGGGTCATGTAGAACTCGTCTTTCTCCTCCTCGGAGCATCCAGTTTGTGGTGCGTATACCGATATTATGGTCCAGCATCCGTCCTTCATGTCTAATCGAACAGTTATTATCCTATCGTTGATCCTTCGTACAGCGGACACTGAGTCTTTGAGAGCTTCTGAGACCGCGATTCCTACTCCGTTCCTCTTCCCATCGTTGCCCTTGTAGAAGAGCTTGACACCTTCCCCAATTTCCTTGGCCTTTTCTCCCTTCCACCGCGTCTCCTGCAGGCACAGGATTTGGATATTCTTCCTCTTCATGAGATCAGCCACTTCTCTTGACTTCCCTGTTAGCGTACCCACATTGAGCGTCCCTATTCGAACTAGCTTCTTTAACCGAGGTCGTTCGTCCCTCGGTAGCCCTCGCATACTGACCACAGGACTCGGGCGGGGGTCCTGCGCGTCACTTCCGGGTGACGTCCTAGCATTATCTCTGATTTCTTGTGCGACTTTGATCATGGTTTTGTGACGGGTTTTGACCATCAGCCGGCCTGTCAACCTGGGCCTGACGCTGGTACCGTTGCCATTTCTGCAATTTTTGCAAGGCATGGCTTTTTGCCTGAGCCCGGATTCGAACCTGGGACGTTCCGCGCGAGAGACTACATTGTTAGCCACTCGGCTATCCGGGCTCTTCAAGGTAAACGGTAAAGTAAACGGTGGAAATTTATCATCATAAACATCATTATAAGCCAGTAGCTAGACAAGTACGTAGAGAAAGACATACTTTTTTGGCATGATAGACAAGAATGCTTTCAAAATGGAATTAAAAGCCTAAAACGAGCATATTATGGTGGAGAAACAGCAGTTTTTGCATGATTTTGGGGAGAGAGGCTTTTTTCAGATCATTTACAATGAAACCAGAAGAAGAAAACGATCTATCACACTCCGAAGATGTGGCAGGTACCGGCAAATACTTCATTGCAGGTTTTCTTAACAGGGGAGGGGGGAGTGTGCTTCGCTGCATTGGTTTCATTCTACCAGAATTCGAATCGCATCGGCTTCAGCACAATAACTTTAGTCTTTTGGTTTTCGTTAGCTGGCACAGTGGAGGTCTTCGATTTCTTCCGCTTCCGTGTTCCGCCCAAAAACAGAGCGGAACACGAAACGGAACGGAAGGGCCAAAAACGGCCGGAAACCGGAATTTGGAACACGGAAACGGAAGTTCCGCACACCCCTGATGTTAAGCTATGGATACACATTAGAAGTTGGAAGTTCTGAGTGGCCATCTAACCCTTATGAGTCGTCGCAAGCTTCAACGAGCTAGGGTGAAGTTGCAACTGAATATTTTCACGCCAAAAACCAGCTCTCGATTTCATGAACCCGTTTGTAGTTGCAACCTCAGCTCTCAAAATATAAAACACTAGCTATCAGACGAAATTAAAACACTAGGCGAATTTCAGCAATAGTGCTGTGACGGACGGCACGCTTCTACGAAAAGGTTTGTAGCCCATTGAGCGAAGCAGAAGCGGATGGATGTTTAATAAAATTGAACTAACACAGTATTGGATGAATCACGTACCTTTTGCAACTCAGCGAAACTGAGCACTCTCTACAGACCTCTAACACATTTTTCTTCACAGCTGCTCAATCTGGTACGAGATTGTGGAGAATTATCGGTGTAAGCATTGCCACAATGAAGTGGGGCATAGTGCATAGTGTGGTAACCGAAGAGCGATGCGGCTTGAAGGGAGAAAGACCGGTATGGCATCCCAGCAAATGTAGAAGAGAATAGAGATCGAGAAAGCTTCGCCTGAAGTCCTCTTTGCAAAGGAACAATAAGGTTCGGGTGCACAAAATAGTTATCGCAATAGCGGAGTTTTGCGGTAATGAAAAATATCCTCTCCGTTTCACATGGACATTAGTTTGGGTAACATTAGACTCCTTTGTCGTGATTCTTACGATTTAGAGAACGCACCAGTGGTCAAGGCCTGGGTGACGTCGCGACCGCCGCCGTTCGCACATGCGCCGGACGGACAGGACGCGTCCGTTTCGTATTCAGTCTACTCGTCATGTCAATGCACCAGCCGCTCGATATCTACTCTGGTGTGCCAGTTATTCCATCGTCGTCCCGACAGAGGAAGATCGTCAATGTCAGGATATGCAGGACACCGCACAATCGTAGGTGGCACGTGGGTACAGCGCATGGGTGCAACGCAACATGCTATGCTGATGGTTCGTGTGCAGGACTTTCATGTCTTCGCTTTCTTTGGTTAGACGTACAGTGGCATGTCTTTGTATGTTCGCTTCGGCAATTCCTATTCAGTAGGTGTTGTTTTCGGTTCTTTTCTATTACAGATCTGACATTTAAGGGGCCAGGGAGTGGAGTCTTCCAATGTGCGACCGGTATCGAGTCGGGGTGTCGCTGCGTGCTACGCAAAGAGCAACGCCATGACTCTGGCAACAAACCCTAGACAAACTGATGCATAACCCTCAAGCTTGTAGATAGCTCATGGATCCCGACACACCGACTAATATGTTCAATCCTCTAAGCATGGGGGAAGAAGCCGTCCACTTCCTGCAAGGAAATCAAGTGTTTCCACAAAGGAAGACGTGTACGGTGGGACACGAAATGAAACTATTGAAGTAACTTGAGCACGCCGAGCAAGTTGGAATTGTACCAAGAGAGCAGGTCCCACTGGCAAATGCTTCACAAGCGTCACGGAATGAAAGTGGTTCTGGACGTGCTAAATGTCGCTTGTAAAAGCTATTCGTTTTTTTGTACTTATGTATAGTTGGCCACTCCAGTTGACGTTCGTCAAATAGTGTGATAACCAGCTAGCCACTATCCGCAAAACACGCATTGAATGTATGTTCTGCATAATGGAAGCGACGACACGAAAGTTTCGTCGTTGAGCACAGCAGAGAATTGGAGGACAAGGTTTCATCGTCGAAGTAGGTGAAACCTTGTTCTAAAAACGATAAAGTCGTGCGTGACGGATACTATCTCAGCAGTGAGTGTTCCACGGCATTCCTATCGCGAAACTAAACAGTGTTTTGTTGCATTGGTGGAAAATAGCCAATTGAAGGTGACTGATTAGCGGATACCCTATTGAAAGCGATTCAAGACAACGTAGCTGATGGCTCGACAGTTTACACGAATTGCTGTTGAGGGCACCAAACAAATGAGTTGGAGCAGGCGGATTTTCATCACCGTTTCAATTTTGTTCAGCTGACCATGTGTGGGAGAGTGTCGTTTGTTCGTAACGTCGGCTCGAACAAGGGAGGGCGACAGTTCCTGTGTACAATTAGCGACGACTCGCTCAGCGACGCACCTACCACAGTAGCCGCGGCGGCGACTCCTCCTCGCTTCACGGCAACGACTAATCGGCGACGGATGAGCTGTCTACGAACACCGAGCGTCTACGGTGGTCCCGAGGTCGACGAAATTCGGAGCCGCTTGCTCTCAATTAATGAAACACCTCACAAACAGATTCGAATAACCACTCACTGGATTCGAAACCATGGGAATCCATACATTTCCTAAATCAGAATTCTACTATCTATCGAATGGGAGAGGGACGTTTCGCACGAAACCTAATTGCCAACTCATGCCGCGCCCAAGGTGACAGTACCTGCGGACCATTGGCGAGTTCACCGCGTGCCTCTGCACTCTGGCCCTCGCCGCACGCGATCTTGTCCACGGCCGAACTCCTCGTTAGGCCCTTATTATACCTTCGCTCGTGGTGAGCGTCACCTGCTTGCGAGCGGTGAGCGCCCAGCCGTTAACCCCAGTCGCTGAGCACGCGACGCACGCATGCACGCGCCTGAAGCATACAGAGCAATGCGCGAGGTGATCGACCGACCCCCAGCGAAAGGGTCAATCGCAGTGCAATGCGCAGCGACGAGAGCGTGGAAGGTTCGCGAGCGTCTGCATAACAGCCCAAGAGCGTCACCACGCCAGCGTCAACGTGATAACTCGTACAAACGTGTCTGGCCCCACGGTGTCTGATACTGAATGAACGAGTTACGCTGGGGAGTGAGCGAAGGTATAACAAGGGCTTTAGAGCGATGGTGACCCGACGGCGAGGTGAGTTGTCAGATCGACCTGATCGGGAGCGAGAGCTATGGCTTGCCGATGCAGAGGATGGGTAAGGCACTGTAAGGAGTTGAACGTGCACAACACCTACACATGCCCATATCAGAATTTTGAGCTATATTCAATGGGTCCAATCGCATTTGGGAAAAATTGTCGATAACACAACTTTGTGCCGAAATTGCACATGAGGTTCATTTAGAATATTTATTTTTATCAAGTAATTGAAATCGAATGGAGAAATAATGGCGATATCCATTTCATATTGGACGCCCTGTGCCTCGACATCTTGATACAAAATTCTTCAGAAACGTTTTCTATGAATTTGATGTTTCCCCGTTATTTTCCGTTGCAGCGTGCAATTTGCTTTCAGGTCAGGAACTTTTAAGCGTTTGATAGGAGTGGCCAAATAGGGGTCGCGGTGTTTTTCATGTAATTATGGCGCAGAATTCTGTTCTCAACAGTTATCCCTAAATGCGATTGAGCCCATTGAATAGAGCTTGAAATTCTGATACAGGCATGTGTAAGTGTTGTGCATCTTCGACGCCTTACAGTGCTTGTGCGCCCTCTGTATCGGCGAGCGATAGCTCTCGCTGCCGATTTGGTCGATCTGGGCCTAAATTTATGACGGGTACCGGCACAATATACCTGAGAATAAACCCTGGTCGGCGCAATTATTCGCATTCATGAACGCGCCGCGGAGTTTATTTGGGGGACATCGCGGGTCTATTCCACTCCGCGGCGCGGTCATGAATGCGAATAATCGCGCCGCCCGGGGTTTATTCTCTAGTATATTGGGCCGATACCTGTCATGAATTTAGGCCCTGGTGACTCCTCTCGTTCGTCGGGTCACCATCGCCATAATGAGCAGCTCGGCCGTGGCCAAGATCGCGTGCGGCGATGGGTTTCGTGCGAAACGTCCTTCCCCCCTATCGAATGAGCTAGAAAGGAACGCTCTTTCAGTAACACCAATGGAAATTAGTATTTCGAAAGGGTAATTTTGAGGGAAAAAATGAAATTTGCAACATTTTTGTGAATATTTACATTCGAAAAGAGAAGCAAGATGAGGGCTCGTCGTTTTCGTTTCAATGAATAGTACTCTTTTTAAGAAGGACTTGTGATTTAGAATTAGAAAAGGTGGATGTGGTTTAGAATTAGTTTAGGAATCATAGCCGTTAAGGTTACTGAAAGAGTGTTCTAGCTTGGCTCATTCGATAGAGTGAAATTCTGAAGCGACGTGGAGTCACCGTCCACGCGGCCACCGCGGTCGGTGCGTCGCTGGGCGAGTCGCCAATAATTGTATCCACAGGTACTGACGCCCGCCCGTGGTCGAGCCGACATTGCGAACAAACGTCCCTCACCCACCATGGATCTGCACGCCCAACCAATCGAACGACTCTGTGGCACATTCAAGAAGCAAAATGAGAGAAGCCGAGGTACGCATCGAAGTCAACTGGAGTCCCACACCACTGAGTTCATGTAGAGATGAAGGATAACAGCCCTCTCACACTCGGGCGGCGCCTTGCGCGGCGTCGCCGGGGCTATGATGAAAGATAGGGCGCGGCCGGCCCAACGGCGTCGTCAGCGACGTCGTCACCGCCGCCGCCGGAGGGGGGTTCTCATACTTCGGCGGCAGCGTCGCGGGCCGCGACGTCGCCGGCGAAGTTTCGTTTCAATGAATCGTTTCAAGGTACACCGTATTTATGACGAATGAAATTTGATATTCTTCAATTGTAGCTTGGGAAGAGTTATCCATTCGGAGCGCTCGTAGAAGCGATCACGGACTTCGCCGATGAATAAGTGATGCGCGTAGCTGATCGTATTTTGCTGTTGTTGTTGTTGACCGTTACGATTTGGGGCTATCTTGTACGACTTTTGACGGCTTGTTATTTCGTGCATTAGTAAAATAAACAAGATCACAACGATGCCAGATCACGTAATACTATTGCTGAGTTTATACCATCCTTAGGCCTTGAATTTCTGCTCGTCATTTCTTTCTTTCGTACAGAAACATTGCGGAAGATCAGTTGGAGGCAGTTCGGCTAAGCTGCACATTGACAGGCTAGTTACAAGGAGCGGAGTTGAGTGCTGAGGCATCAATGCCTGCCCTGAACTGAACCTTTCTTCGGAATTTCTTTTAAAACATGTAAACATGTAGGCTACAAAATATGTGTTTCTGATGGTCTATTGTGTTGTAACAAGCCGCAGACACGATGTGAGCCGTTTCTTCTTTCGAATACTAGAGGTGAAGTGTTTCGTTGTCACTATGCAAGTATGAATATACTTCATAGAGTCGTCCGCAATCGATGCTGACCATCTTGTAAGCAATCTTTTAGTGAATGTTTGCATCACATTCTGAAAAATATTATGGCTGTTGTTGATATGTTATGTTATCCACGCACAGAATGTAACTTCCTCCCCAAGGCTACGTTGAAACTCTTGGAGATTTAGTAAAGTCGAGAGAGTTCCGAAGCACGGCACCGTGTAACACAATGTAAATGATTTTTATCTCATTGTAAATACGTCGGTCACTATTTACTTATATCTATTGATTTTACAACGGAGATTTAGCTTCCGTAGGAGTGTTCTCTTGAAGTTAAACTCATTGCCAAACTCTCTACGTTCCATCAGTCCGTTACAATTTTAATGCTCAGACCTAAGTCGATCTGTGTACAACAAACAATTTGCTGCGCTCTTTATAACAGGGAAGCACACTTTTACATATGCATTGAAAGAACACATGTAAACTGCAATTAATCAAGTGTGCTTCAGTTAGTCTCCGCCCAGCCAACCTTCGACGATAATCGCGAATTCGCTTCATTTCCTAAAAGCCGAAACGGTAACGAAGATAAAACAAAACAAATGGGGTAAGGCTAGTTTCTTCCCACCTCGGCATGTTGTTCTGCCCGTCATATTGCTGAGCATGCTGAATATCCTTTGGCGATATTTTTTGTAAGCAAAAAGGATAGTAATTGTTCCCCATGAGCCGTGCATAGAGAGCACATACATGCTTGTGTTGACGAGATCTGGGACGTGTCATTTGCTTCAATAATACTCGAAGAGAGCAAGTAGAGCACTCCTTACTTTGATATGTTTTCTTAGCCGTAGAAGACAACATTGCTTTCGAAAGTACTTTTGTATGAACGAATTCGCCTAAGATAGCGTGATAGGTTACGCTGCTTCAGTTTTAAACCAATTTCCGAACAAATCTGCGACGTCAGCACCACTGATGTGATTTACGTGCCCACTACTCCTACTTCTTCCATGATGTACTTCTTCCTTCCAGAGAAACTTGTTATTCCCCAACTTCTTTCCACCTCGTTCGCTCGTTGCCGATGCCTTTAGAGCGATAGTTGTTAGCGCGGTTGTTGTTGCGTGAGGAAGTGAGCTTCACCATCGTAGCAGTGACGACCGATCAGGAACATTATGATGTTGAAGAAAGCAGCTCACACGTGCCGATTTCAAGCTTCCTTCATTACGTCTCATCGCATGTCTACCGACGAGGTGCTTTGCTTCATCAGCATGAAGGATGACGTTCGGGGCTTTGGAAACTTCCTTTGTTGCTAGTCGCAATGCGATCCGTAGTTCTGCTGTAGAGAGGAAAATGGTTTGCAATCGCATCAGATAAGATCTTTTCGACAATGCAGTGGAAGAATGGAGAACTGATGAGTGGGCTCGAGTTAACTGCGTCGTGATTTCATTGGTAATAGGAAAATTCTATCGGGGCGCGGTGAGCAACTTAAACACATTTTTCATTTCCAAAAACCATTTGCACTTCAAAATAGAGGAAGCGCGCGACCTATCGCTTATATTCACACTTCACAACTAACAAATGACTCGAAGCTGAGAACCTCACCTTGGTAACAATACGAAGCTAGAAAACATGAAAAGAATGCAGTAGCTGGAATAACCATAAGAATGAGGCTGCAACATACCTGCAAGAGGATAAAAACATTGACCAACAATTCCTTATACAAGACTAAGGTTTAAGACTCTTGGTATGCTCCCGTCGGCCGTCGCCGACGGGGCTGGGCAACTGACACTAACTGAATGGCAGTCGGCGGGTCAGTTGTCCGCATGCCACGCCTCTCGTCAGCGACGGCCACCGCTGAGATTCGCTCGACGGGCATGGACCACTGATGGGTTTTATTATTTTTTGTGTTTGTTGCTATTTTGAAGCTTTCTTTTGCTGTTTCTTTTTCTCCTCGACTTGGTTTTTTAAAAATAAGAAATAAATAATAAATTGAATCCAGTCCAATTTAAATTTTTACATTCAATTTAAATTACATTAATTATATTAAATTTTTATATTGAATTTCAAATTTTATCTGCAGAGAAAAAGGAAACAGAATTTCGAAACAAGAAAAGAAATTTTCAAAATAACACCATATTAGCGGACATCATCATAAAACGGGGGAAAGCCCGAAAAATCACAATCACAAGATGAGAATTACAAATTAAATCAAAAGTAAGCCTAGCCTTGCGGGCTGTCTAGGGTGCGGATCACGAATTTGGCATCAATCTTCTGCATTTTGACTGGAGACCATCCGTACTACTTGAAGCAGCAATCTGGGTGATGCAGGTACTACCACCGATTTGGTTGAAATTTCTTCTCTGGTGGTAATTGTACATGCTGATACCGATTTCAGAGGCGGTTTTTCGAATTTCGGCCAAGGATCACCCATAACCTCGAATTGGGTTTTCGGGTCCTGACAACGGTTCGATGCTCGAAAACGCGTCCCATCGTGAAGGATTGCCGGTCGTCGACGGCCATCGCCGGTCCTTGGTATGCTCCCGTCGGCCATCGCCGTCGCTGGCCGTCGCCGCGCATTTTTCCGTTGGCAACGGCCAGCGGGTGTTCTGTTTGAAATCCCGTGTTTTCTTCAAGTATCAGGAGTATAGTTAAGTATAAAAGGTCAAATGCAGCGACTAACTTCAGCGATAGTGCTGAATAGAATGGCCCGTTGTATAGCCAGTGTCTTCACCGATAGAGAGTATTTTTGCTGATGAAGATAGTAGAGGCAGTATGAAACTGTGTACGTGCTCGTCGTTATAATAAATACTGATGGCATGAAAAACACTACAATAATAAACATTGTTTTAGCACCATAGGGCACTTCTATAACAATGGTTTCTGGTTGATTGAGTGAACTAGGAGCGGTTGGATATTCCTAAAATAAATATCACTACTATGAAAATCACTGCTGATTGCTTTGTGAGACAGCATTACACAAAAACACACTGGAAACAAACCTCCAGCAGTTTTTTCTTTGCGAATGTTTGGTCTGGTACAATGGAGTGCATGACAAATGGGGTGAGCACTAGGAATATCAGGTGATAGAGAGCGAACACTGTGAAAGCCCAGGAGCGTTTCGGCTTGAAAGGATAGTCATTCGGTAGTATAGCATCATACCGAATGTAGAAGAGAATAGCGATCGAAAGAGCCTTGTCTGAAATTTCCTTCGCCAACGAACAAAAATTTCAACATGCAATCTTGATATCGGAACTAAAGGGTTGTGGAAAAACTTCGCTTTTGTACTAATGCGAGTCACTGAATATTTCAAGCACATATAGTGGCGGTCCAACATTTATGTCACCTTGCATTTTCGGATAAAAATTGCTCAGACAGGGAGAAGTCATGATCCTATGGTCAGTTTTGGAATGTTAATTATGAAAAATACATGGATGGCTAACATAATAATAATAATGCTAATATATGGCTATTCATGAATAATCCGATTCCAAATAGTGGTTCTCCACACGCTGTAAAGAGTAAGGCATGATCTTCAATTCGTTACGGAATTTTGTAAGGGTGTGTAGTCACTGTGAACGTTTCAGGAAGAGTGCATCCCCAATGAACAAGGGCTGAGAAGAAAGAGGATCCTATCAATGTCATTAGTGTGGTAGTCCACTGAGGCATTGTATGTTGTATAAAAAGGAGAGAGTAGCACCTACACCAGCAGCTTGAATATGTCAATCCAACAAGTACGGGGGTTGGAATGCCTACAGTCCGTGCAAAACCTGCAGGATAGCCTGCTAACAGTGGTAGATATATAATTGGTGTTACTCCAGGACCAACAAACATGTCAGTGGTGTAGTACCTGAATGGAATGCCAGGATGCAGTGTTACACGAGGAAACTCAAAGGCGTGACTCATCCATTCTACAGCTCATTACTCACAAGCAAACCTGATACATTGGAAACCATCTGAATAGTGAAGAAGAAGTTGGGTGGGAAGCCGTGATTATAATATAAACAGCAAGAATAAACAGCGGAGTACTGTACACAAACGTCAAACGCATTGCTGTCAAGTAAAGCTTGGGATTATCCACGAAGCCAGCAAATATATCCATTGAAGGGGATGGTGAAAGCTTAAGTTGATTATGTAACTGAGCAGTAATAGTTCAACGACTAATCAACCACTGAAAGTAATGCAGTGAGTGAGATAACTGCACCTCTTCTGGTGTCTATTTGAACGAGGGACAAAAGACAGCGACTCGACAGCTTCCGTTTCACCGTATAATAAACAATGCGTGCACAATAACTTCAATCTCAGATACAAATGGCGCAATGTGTATGCAGAGTTGCAGCTCTTACCCATAAGAGAACTTCAATTCTATCTGACACTTCTTTTACTATCATGTTTGTAAATGAGCAGCTGATCAAACGAGACTGCTGGCTGCCCAAATCCACGGTGATCTGCGACTATGATAAGATAGAGAAAAGAAGTGCGAACAGTTAGCACAGAATTTTTCACGACGTTTACACTTAATATCGATAGTTTGACCAATTTTAATGATAGTTATTTAGCTATATCAAATGCTACAGCATTGAATAACTTGCCTCACATATCAGCGACAGCCAACATCACTGACAGAGCAGGTTAGTAGACATTAGCTTTATTTTTACTCCATAAATATAATTAGTATAGACATCTGTTGCAAAGCTACCAATGAAGGAGAGTCTTTGGACATTATCTATTTTGATTTTTCAAAAGCTTTCGACAAGGTGTGTCACGAGAAACTTATTAGCAAGCTACAGTCTGTAGGGATTGATGGAAACATTTTGAGGTGGCTGGCACCCTATTTGCAAGACCGCACTTTTGCCGTTAAGGTTGGCAGATCCTACTTTTTTCGTTCCTCAGGGAGGAGTCTTGTCGCCCTTGCTCTTTATTCTGTATACCAGTGAACTTTTGGAATTGCTAAACAAGTCACCTTTAGTCAAAGTACAAGCTTATGCAGACGACATAAAGATTTAGGCCTATGGTATACTCCGGCAACGGGCCCGTCGCAGCGGAGCTAAAAATGCATGGCTCGCCTCTATACAGCATTGCAGCTGGGATTTTTGTATGCTGCTGTGTGCGGGGACTCGGATAGTTTACCACAAGAGCAAAAAAGATGGTGCAGATCCTCTCAGGACAGTACTGTGGCTTTTGTCGCAGCGAGCTGCGACGCCTGTCGCAGCTAGCTGCGACGGTCGCAGCGCACTGCGCTGCGACCAGCCGGCGCCAGCTGCGACAGGTCGGGCACCACTGCTCCGAGTCCCCGCACATAGCAGCATACAAAAATTCCAGCTGCAGTGCTGCATAGAGGCGAGCCATGCATTTTTAGCTCCGCTGCGACGGGCCCGTTGCCGGAGTATACCATAAGCCTTACGGATCTTATTCAGCCAGTAACTGCTCAGAGGTGAGAGGAGAGCTAGAAAAAGCCATTGAAAAGCTAGTTACTTGGGCGGCAGAGTGCAAGATTCCCATAAATCTGAAAAAATGTCAAATGATGCATTTAGGTAGCCTCTCTTGTCCTGAATATAAGATATGTGGCGCTCCTATATTGAGTTGTAGTACTGTAAAGGACTTAGGTGTTTTTTTCGAACCTACACTCGATTTCAAATCGCATATAGAGTCCATCGTACGAAAAGCTTATTTTGTTATCGTAGTACCAGTGGCGTTCCTCAGGGAGGAGTCTTGTCGCCCTTGCTCTTTATTCTGTATACCAGTGAACTTTTGGAATTGCTAAACAAGTCACCTTTAGTCAAAGTACAAGCTTATGCAGACGACATAAAGATTTACGGATCTTATTCAGCCAGTAACTGCTCAGAGGTGAGAGGAGAGCTAGAAAAAGCCATTGAAAAGCTAGTTACTTGGGCGGCAGAGTGGAAGATTCCCATAAATCTGAAAAAATGTCAAATGATGCATTTAGGTAGCCTCTCTTGTCCTGAATATAAGATATGTGGCGCTCCTATATTGAGTTGTAGTACTGTAAAGGACTTAGGTGTTTTTTTCGAACCTACACTCGATTTCAAATCGCATATAGAGTCCATCGTACGAAAAGCTTATTCAGCAATGTTTTTGGTGCTTCGTAATATTAAATGCTCGGATTCAGTACTCCTACTTCGCTTGTACAGATCATTTGTTTTGCCGCATGTAGAGTATTGTTCGCAACTGTGGAGCCCCAGTACGAAGAAGTTGGTCCGCAAAATAGAGAAGGTCCAGAAGTTGTTCACAAGGTTACTGTGGTTTCGCTGCACCAATCCCACCAGTCTTTTGCTTTCGAGTGATAAGGAAGGAATTGAACCTTTCGGCTAGCAAGCATTGGAGGTTTCGACCAATCAGTCCTAGGCAGAACTACTTTGGCATTTGTGTTGGCAAAATCCGACGTTATGCTAGAGATAAGTTATTTAATATTGTATTCTGCCGGGCCTCTAGGTGGTTCCGTCTCTTACCGCTGGACATTTTTGAAGCTCGCTACTTTCAGACGCAGGTTGGTGAAACTCGCCTTTCAGGGCGACTTAAATATTGAGTTGAACTGTTTCTAACTCATCCATTTCTAGGTACAGGCTCGGTTAGATTGTGAGGCTCCGTTTTTGGCAGTGGCTCCTCTTAGTCGTTGTCGTTGTTTGGTTGCATTCATATTTGGAGAACAGGCACTTTACAGTAAAGGTAATCCGAGCTGAACCTGATTGGTGATGAATCACTACGGAGGACGGAACTAGGTGATTAACTACTGAGTTTGCGGCCTGATCCGAGTTATACCTCACTCGTTTGGAGATGACATTGTACTATGTGCTTAGTATGCTTCGGTTTTGTTATTTGTTATTATTTTTGATTTCTTTTTTTTCTTTTGGAGTGATCTGGAACCCCTTTTCTCTCGGGATAGTTTCACTAATTGTAGTGAATTCTTTGTTTCGTTCTAAGTTGGATAGCGTGTTTTGCGTACTAGCTACTATTGTTGTGTGTTGTCCTATTCGGAAAATGTCATTGCTGGAGGCAGGTCTCAGAATCATTACGACACTGTTGCCGATCTTATGGGCTTTACACACTTCGAAGTTATTAATACACATCGAGTCGTGTCTTAGTTGTTCTTTCTTTTATATTGACGGTTTAAATTTGGACGTATTGTTTAGTACGCTTATTTCTTACCAGATTACATTCTCATTAGTCCACAGGCCTTCTTACTAATGCACCAACTCGCCCTTTGACACCATTGGCTCATGTTCGTCTTGGATTGAGGATGGGCGTATTTCTTACCCACGGTAACTGCAGAGTTCACAGGCTTCATGTCACTTCAGTACAGTCCGCTTAGATTGCTAGTCTACCCCTTCGATGTTCAGCCCACTCAGGACCCTCCAGGGCATGAAGCTTCGTTGTTCTCTACCGTGGTAGTGCTATTGGGATAGGCTGTGTAACGTTCTACTTCCGCCAATATTCTATTATTTCGCTTGCAGTTATATTTGTTTCTTTTTTCCCTCTTTAGTTTCTCTTTATTTGACTCTTATCTAGTGTTAATTTCCAAACTGAATGTCAAGCCCTGCACTGCTCAGGTAGTGTCAACTGAACTGCAGTGTCGTCACTGATAATGAGGACCTGTCGCCTTCCACCGATTCACTTTGGACCTCACTTGTAATGGCACGCCTGATGGCGTATTCAACAAATAAATAAATAAATCTGTATGCAAACACAAACAATCAAAGATCATGAGCTAATTCTTCGAAGTTATCTAAAATAGCAACAGGAGCAAGCCCTTGATTCATAGCTCGCACTGAATTTGTGCGCATATTTTGACTAGAATCTATAACGAAGCCCGCGTGGTACAGTGGTAAGAAGCGCTGCCGCACGGTCGAGCGATCGATCCCAGTCCGAGATAACCAAGCCTTCCATTCCCCCGAGGTAGGGTAAATTAGTACCAGACCTTGTCTGGGAAGGTGAAGACACTGACTTGATATAGCGGCTGGCCCCTCAAGTCCTTGTTAAGGCCAAACACGCATTAACCACGCCTCTACGATCTGAATAGAAAACGGCGCGTCGTTAGGGGACTGATCAACGACGACACCTTTACCTTCACCTTTTCATAAAGTAAATTGAGATAGCAGCCACGTAACAATACAGTCATATTCGGATCAAAAACGAAAACGAAACGAACAAACAAAGAGCTAAACAAGGAAGGCTAACGGAATGTAAACCAAAGGATTTTCAATCAGTGGTGGGCTGTGTTTGTCCAGCCAACTTTCGATGGTGTTGGCGTTGAAGCGTCGCGTTCTATAAAGAAAAGAAAATGACAACTAAGATCTAATGGGATAAGGAACTACAAGAGCGAATCGAAGGTACTTGTCACTTACCGCCGCACTTTGTTGTAATGATGAAACCACTGAGCATGCTCAAAATCCTTTGGCGATATTTTTTATAGACACAAAGGATAGTTATTGTTCCCCAGGTGCCGTGCATAGCAAGAAAAAATATGCTGGTGTTCACGAGATCTATAACGTGTCATTCCCTTCAATAGAGCGCGATAGGAGATCATGCTCCAACCCTACACATGAGACTATGAGACGTAAAGTACGATAGCGTTTGGAGAGTTCTGCTCATATCACATAGAGCAATCTACTCTTTCTAGTTCAGTCAAATTTAAAGAAGGGCTGTTTCAAGCTCTATTTCACTTACTATCAGCTCTCTGATTAACCAAGTATTTCATTTTGCTTCGTCAAATCGTTTCGACGCTTTCATCAGCAGCACAGCAACCAGCAGAAATTCGAAAGAAGACCTTCAGGAATATGAATAAACGAACACTGAACGAAGCCCTCGTCAGTGAGACAAGATCACTGAGCACGCGAGAACCTTGATCTAACAGCGGCCTTGTAAGCTGGTACGATGATTTTCTGCTTTTATGTTTCATTCATTTCACTTGATCAAGCAATACAGGGTGTCTCAAAAAAATGTACCTCCTGTTTGAAATGCCATAACTTTGGCGAAAGTTAACCAATCGAAACGATTCATAGCTTGAACGAAAGGTAAGAAAAATAAAAATTTTCCGGTGTGTGCTTGGTGAAGATTGTGCCATGAACTCGACCTTGGCCGCGGATTTCGGACCTGATTGATAGTGCATGGGTTATTGAGATAGCAGTCACGTAACAATACAGTCATACTATGCTAGCGCTACATTGGTCGTAAACAGGCATCGCTGCTATGAGTTACTCCTGAGGTAGTAAACATATCTACTTGCCGCAGCTTTTGGTTAAGCATGGAACAACATCAATATAAGTCAATAATTGTAACCACTGTTTGAAAAGCTAAAACTCTTTCATGATGCTGTTTTCTTATGATGCAATCATAAGAAAACAATTTAGAGGGATGTAAAATGTATGAACCATGAAGATTGCGCCATGCACCTACCCCAATCGTCGGATTTTAGACCTGATTGAAAGTTCACGGATAACATGTTTGCTCCACTTTGGTCGCCAAGAGGTGATATCGCTGTTACGCGTTTCTCCTGATGCAGTAGTCATAAAAACATCAAGACATATCAAGTTTAACATGCACTCTGAGATGCACTTAAACAATACGACAATGTTTTTTTTATTCAGATCAAAGTGAACACTCAGTGAGTGATAATGATGCGAATCTGTCTCTAACCAAAAGCTGAGTGGTTTTGTTCGCTGCCCCAAGGGTAACGCAATGATATGACCTGTTTGCGACCAAAGTAGAACAAGCATGTTATCCGTGAGCTTTCAATTACTTCTAGAATCCGACGATTCGGACGGATGCATGGCGCGATCTTCATGATTCTTATAATTCACATTCCTCTTAATTCCTTTCTTATGATTGCGTCACTGCTGAAAAGAGTTTTAGCGTCTCAAACAGTGGTTACAGTTATTGACCGATGTTGATGTTGTTCCATGCTTAACCAAAAGCTGCGGCAAGTAGATATGTTCACTACCTCAGGAGTAACTCATAGCAGCGATATGACCTGTTTACGACCAGAATAGAGCAAGCATATAACCAATGCACTATCAATCAGGTACAAAATCCGAGGCCTCGGTCGAGTGCATGGCGCAATCTTCACCAAACCTATAATAGAGAATTTTCTTTTTCCTTAGCTTTCAAGCTATAAGTCGTTCCGATTGGTTCACTTTCGCCAAAGTTATGACATTTCAAACAGGAGGTACATTTTTTGAGACACCCTGTATTACTGTGATTCTGGTTAGCTGTTTTGAATATACCATGAAGCCTATTGCTTGAAATGTATTGAGGTAGAGCGGCGGGAACTCGCTGAATGTAAACTATCTTTGACCAGTGAACTAATATGGTTAACGGGGTAAAGTGGACCTGCATGTAGAGCGGTTTTTTGTGTAGCAATTTCTAGTGATGGGAAACATCTGCGGCGCTGACAAATCTTCAGAACTTCCTCACCTTGGTGACAGTATGAAGCTAAAAGGCATGAGAAAAATGCAGCAGCAGGTATCACCAAGACCATAAGACTGCAACACACCTGTAATGAGATAATAACAGCAGCTGTAAATTAAATATTAACAAAACACAAAAAGGTTTGCGAAAAAACGTGAAATTGTTTTCCTTTTTTGCGCAGATTTGCTTTTTTTCCTCTTTACCCCTCCGTTCTGAAATTGTAAGAGGTAAAAGTAAAAGTGAAAGAAAATGAAAAATTACTATTAAAACGATGCCTTGCCCACTGAACAAATGCCTTTAATTTCATGAATGACTTTCTAGCTACCACTAGATTTGATAAATGATGCTGCTGTAACGCGGGGAAACGCAACGCAACTTACTTTGTATGGATGAAGAGTGGCTGCTATCAAGAATTTTTGATTAGTGACGAACCTCAGCGATAGTGCCGCGTAGAATGGCGCGTTGTATAGACACTGTTTTCGAAGAGAGAGCATATTTCTGTTGATGAAGGTAGTAGAAGCTGTGCGAAACACAGTACGTACTCGTGAATATTATTACTGTTGATGGTAGGAAAAATACCACAGAGATAAGCATAGTTGAAGCACCGAATGGAGCCTCCAAGAAAATAGTTTCTGGCAGACAAACTGAAGGAGGAGCAGACGGAAATTCCTCAAATGAACATAGGTTTAACGGCACAACATCGTTTGAGCCACAGAACAACAGAACACTGAACAAACCTCCAACACTTTCTTCTTTGCGGCGGCTTGGTCTGGTACAACATAATACAGAACTAGTGGCGTTAACACTGTCAGAATCATGTGAAGCACACCGAACAATATGAAAACGGAGGTACGATTCGGTTTGAAAGGATAATGACGCGGTAGTATAGCATCGAAACGAATATAAAAAAGAACAGCTATCGACGAAGCCTTGTCTGAAAATTTCATCGCTAGCGAAAAGTCTAGTCTTCTTTGCAGCAACAGACAAGGACTGTTTGAGGGGGAACAGTCAAATTTCTTTCTCTTCCGTATTGAAATCAGTATCAGTTGAATTCTCATCATCTCAGTATTCGAATTCTTTATTAGCGACACCTGAGGTTGGTACACAGACTTTCAATGCGGCTAGCGTTTCGGCGTTGTCGTGGGGTGAGATCTTGGGTGACCGCTCTTGGGTGGCCACACTCCCCTTTCCGGTTGATATTAGGGTCCTTAGCTGATCTTCAGAACGCTTCGAGTGTTCTGCGTGTTACGATATCGTGCTCGCGGGCCAAAATGGACACCACTACTTCCAGTTGTGCACGCTCATGAGGTCATGTCCGTGTGCTATAAAAACGGTGTGGATATCGTGATCCTCCTCAAGCCGCCCAACTGCTCTTCAATCCTGCTACATAACGGTCTGCTTGTCTCACCTACATACTCCTCCTTGCACATCTGAAACGTTATTAGGTACACAACCCCTGATGTCATGCAGTCTCCTTCTTTACCGAACGGACAGACTGCATACGAAGGAGTAGAGCACACTTGGTCATGAAGGTGATTTCTAACTAATTGCTTCCTGAGGTTAGCAAGAGGAACTTCAGCAATCCTCACTACATCCTAGAGACCTGCATTGTGGACACACTTACGTATATCAGTTAATAGTGGTATTAACAGTTGGTCAAGCCCTCAAGCAAGTCTTTTTGCTAAATGTAGTTGAGCAAGAAGAGCAAAGTAATCGCTTTGCAGACTGATTCCAACCGTGACTCATTAAGGTTAAGAGCAGTGGAGTGCAGCTGAAGGTCGTGTTGTGAGCTAATTTCTACTGTGAATGGGCCACGGCGGTTGTTCCCAAGGAGGTAATGAATTGAAAACGGTGGAAAAGCCAAATAAGACCTACAATAATAAACCACGTATGCGACTCCAATAACTACCACCGTTGGGATACCGAGCGATTTCACAACTCCGTTAGGAAATCCGCCCATTAGCGGTAGATATATGATGGGTGCTCCTCCAGGACCCATAATCATGTCACTGATGTAATTCCTAAATAGAATGTGGATATGTAATTTATGATAGAACTGAAGCAAATAGTTTTACCCACAAGCAAACCTGATACATTGGAAACCATCTATACAGTGAAGAAGAAGTTGAGTGGGAAGCTGTCATAATAACATAAATAGCAAGGATAAAGAGTGGAGTGCTATACGCAAACATGCAACGCATTGCCGTCAAGTATAGCTTCGGATTGTCCACGAAGCCGTCAAATATGTCCATAGCTGAGGGCTCGCGTCTCAAATCGAAACGAGCAAAACTGTTTGAGAATGACGCCACCTGATGCGTGATTAATGCTGGTACGGCCTCTACTTATTCTTTGAATGAGTGACGGAACGAATACAATAAACAATACAAGCTCAATCTGCGTCAAACTTGGACACAATCTCACCACGACGGCGTCATATGTATCCAGAATAGCCTTAGTCAAGAGGAAACTCCAGCTCTCTATCGAATGGTGTGTTAACACGGTATTTCATAATTAACAAACGAATTCTACGGAACTGTCTGGTCGTGCGTGGTGCGCTGAAGCACACGGTATATTTACTTGTATGAAAGAAAACACTAGATGAAACACTAGATGTAAAGAATTCCCGTAATTTCTCCTATTTCGTAAAATGTTGACAGTGTAGATAGGTTCTACATAGCTGCTCTGGGTTTTCTCCTCATTAGCCATTGTTACAGCTTTTCGCTGTGTGTAGTAGTCATCAATGGCTGTAGTCATCAATGGCTCAACTACATGCTGAGCAGGTTATTAGAGACTGTTGGAGCGCATATTTCCAGTTTTCTTTTATTCTGAGTAGCTATTCTGAAGTCTTTGAAGCGTTGGAAGGGATGATCATAACACTGAGTGAGTCTTCAGTCAAATATTTATGGGCTCAATTCTGAACACATCTGTGCATCAATTTGCAGGTTCGAATGAACAACCGAAATGAGTGCCATTCCATAACGAATGACCTTATTGCATTTATGCCGCGTTGCGAGCCGATACCAGATACACCTGTGTAGCTATGAGTATAAATAGAATTCCGGCGCATCTGACAACTACTTGTTTATATTAATCACGGCGAGCGAAGAGCTCTAGCGGGCGAATCGGTGTGGTTACTCTCTTACGTTTTTGTTACTTTTTCGTTTGCTAATCACAGCAACTTGCAAAAAATGCTAGAGTGGGTGCGGCCTTTGGTGGGTTCAGTAACTACTAATCATGTTTAGGTCTCTGATGACGTCTCGGCGTCAAGAAATGATTCCACCTAGCAACCTCAGCAAGCTATATTAACACACCAACACCAGAACATTTTATGAATGTTCATTTCTCTTGTCCGCGACTGAACGCAGAAATACGGCAGCCCATGTGGGCAAAGAAACATCCTTTCCACACAGCAGTTGAACTGATATACGATATTACTGGAAACAACGTTGAGGGAGCAACCTGCGATCGTCTAATAGTTAGTGCCGAGATATGATGAAGTAAAACCTCAAGGAGGGAAGGACAGCAGTCTTAATAAACATCTGAAGGGGTGAGAGCCAACGCAACGGTCACGGATACCTAATGAACTACAATAGCAGTACGAACGACGAACATCTGTAGGGATTCCAGCACCTCATCATTGGACGGTACAAGCAGAAGATCATCCACCTGTTCGCCACGCACACCTTCATCGAAGTGCTATTGAGCAAGACTAATAGAAGCTGTAATCGTGGTCTATATTTTCTGCTCGACATTAGACTTTGATGTCCCAGAAACCTATGAAGACCAGTATTGGGTTGTCGGGAATGTTCTCTTACAAAATTTTCAAAAAATTCGTAAAATTCTGCGAGACGCGTTATGACCTACCCATGACTACTGATCACTAGACCAAACGTTCTAGAGTATTCTGAGCACAGAACATTTCCTATGTATCGCTGGTGCTGGGTACGCGACTCCATTGAAACCGGCGCTATGGCTCCAGTTGACAAGCGTGTTCTGCGACCGGTTCTGTACTATGTGTTAGTATGAATACGAGGACGGACAAAAATTTCTGTGGACGTCTATGTTTGCTTCTGATGGGATCTGAAGGTAAACAAATTTATTTACTATTTAATTTTGAAGCGCGGATTCTCGCGCACAGCATATACAGTAGTTCGCGAAAATATATGTCACCTTGCATTTTTGGGTGCAGATCGCTGAAACCGAAAGGAATTTGATTCCAGTTACCAGTTCTAATAACTCTTATTGAAAATACACTAATATGTGCTCTTGTTAGAAATTCTTGAATTTTTTAGGAATTTTCAAACTCACTTTCATATGCATTTTGAAACGAATATATCTTAGGAACCACTGAGGTACTGCATGTTTAGTGATGATATTCCGACAGAGCATGATTAGCTTATTCTCACAGGTTATAAATTTTAGCTTCACGTCATTGAAAATTCATAGATTTTTCTGTGTGACTTTTTTATGGTCAAAAAATGGTGAAATCTTGAGACAGTCTTCTATATAAAATTCTATATTTTGGTAACTGTTAAATGAAATTGCATCAAACTTGGGTTTGTGATAGCGCAAGATATTCGCTTCCTAACACATGTTAAGGTTTTCGGAAAAGCCTCCCATTCACAGAGAAAATAGCTCTTAAAATTGCATTTACATAAAAGGCCGTCTTGAAAATACCCGGAGGGCATTTGGCTCCAGATTTCTCCAGTGCATAGTAGACTTGTTGCTTATCAGGTCCTCAACAGGTAGCATAATAATTCCCACTCTTCTGCAGAAAATCGTCTTCTAGTTAGAAATGTTGTATGCACCACTATTCCCGCCACCGTACAGTATGCGGGTCAGTGCGGTAGTTTCAATCGGTCTAACTAGAAGACGATTTTCTGCATAAGAGTGGGAATTATCTTACTACCTGTTAAGGACCTAATGAGCAACAAGTCTACTATGCACTAGAGAAATCTGGAGCCGAGTGCCCTCCGGGTATTTTCAAAACGGCCTTTTATGTAAATGCAATTTCAAGAGCTATTTTCTCTGTGAATGGAAGGCTTTTTCAAAAACTTTAATATGTGTTAGAAAGAGAATATCTTGCGCTATCACAAACCCAAGTTTGATGCAATTTCATATAATAACTACTAACATATAGAACTCTATATAAAAGACTGTCTCAAGATTCCGCCATTTTTTGACCATAAAAAATTCACGCAGAAAAATCTATGAATTTTTAATGACGTGAAACTAAAATTTATAGCCTGTGAGAATAACCTAATCATGCTCCATCGGAATTCCATCACTAAACATGCAGTACCTCAGTGGTTCCTAAGATATATTCGTTTCAAAATGCATATAAAAATGAGTTTAAAAATTCTAAAAAAAAATCTAGAATTCCCAGCAAGGTCACATATTAGTGTATTTTCAATAAGAGTTATTAGAACTGTCAACTGGAATCAAATTCCTTTCGGTTTCAGCGATCTGCACCCAAAAATGCAAGGTGACATATCTTTTCGCGAACTACTGTATAACTAAACGAAAGCGCCAGAGAAAATAGAAATTAGATAAAATCAAGATACAACAGCATCATAGAAAATAGTGCACTAAACTGAGCTACTAAAGCACAGAGAAAAATAAATAAGAGTACATCCTAGACACTAACAACGAATGAAGACAAAAGTAAGTGTTCCTTGATTTGCTGGTCGACAAAATTTTTAAATTTACCAAGAGACATCTGAAGTACGTTGTCCCTCAACAGAACGCGGAACCTTCGAATTGTTCTATTAGAGATGAAATGTGATCTAATTTGGCTTTTCACAACTGTATTCTCACAACTGTCTCAAATCTCAAAACGGCAAACAAATCTGAGCTCTCAAGGAAGCTGCCGGCGAACTGGATTCCTGGTTACCGTGTTTCGGAAACAGACTTGTCGTCTATGGCGAAAAAAAGCACGGAGAGATCCACTGTCACCAGTGAGATACCCAGAAACCCATCTCTATTACATAGCTACTCTCAATTTTATTTGGCTGTAAGTAAAGTTGCTTAGATAAGTGTGTCAAGTCCCTGAAGTGTCGGAAACGAGTTTTGTTTTTGACGACCGAAAAACACAACGACGTCAGGCCGGTTCGGTCATTCAGACTGACCGCGCCTGTTTGCTCACAAAACAAACATTTCTTCCGATAACGACCAGCTCAGTCGCACCGCAGAAAATTTCACTTTGCATGATCCCATTACTTCCTTTTACCTTGCATTTTTGTGTATACCCGTTACGGATGCATACTTTAGCGTCACTCTTCCCATTTGTAGTCAGAGTGAGGTTTAGAGTAAGAAATAGTTTATTGTCCAACATCGGGAGGCGGCATTACAGCAAGCAAAGTGTAGCTGAGGAAAATGGGTTTATGTTTTGATGCAGTAAATTAATCTGCTGACAGCTAAGAAAATATATTTGTACATTCGATTGCCAAGCAGAATGGAAAAATTATGCCTTCGTTTGCATTGTTGCTTCAAAGGAAACGTGGCGAATTGATGAGTGTTCGCTTCAACCATACATAGTTGGAACTCCATGTCTCCATTTTATAGGAGTTTTCGAGCAATTTAGAGCTAATGCACATGAAATGTAACCATATCTCTTTACGAAAGAGCAATTTTGTTCAGCTGGTGATTGCTCTTTGAAAGATTAAAATGAATCCAGTCATCTTCCACGTCCGACTCTCTATTATAATAATCTTGGCATTGTGACGATACCGTTTCGATTCGAATTGTGAAGCTGGCCAAGATAGTACAGGTGTTATTCGGCTGACGTTTCGGCCTACTCGCCTTCGTCGGGGCCTTTAAAGCCAGAAACGTGTGAGATTATCCCACCAAAGACTATTTCACACTACAAGTTCACTTCAGTGCATCGTTGTAATCAGAAAGGAAGAAACCATTCTACCGAGGTAAGTAGGCTCACCTATAAGACAGGAGAACAGCTCGCGGGAGTCGCCCTCAGACCTTCTGACAGGTCGATGACCCAGATGATGTGCTGCCGCCCTGACGTGCGGACGCTGTAGATCAGAATCCACAGAGGTCGAGGAACAGAGCGAGCTCGCCGGTAATGGCTAGGCATCCATCCTTTCTGTTAATTTTAGGAGTTTTTGCGCGGATCCACATTGCCTCCAAAGTCTCTCGCGCGGATGTTTGTTTCTCCAGCGCTAGCACTCGTACGGACACCATAATCTCCATGAATCCATTTAGTTTTATTTAGTGTATGTCATCCGTGTTCAGGTCTCCACTTGCTTCAGTTCTCTAGATACCCTTCTTGAAATAAATGTGTTAATTTCAAAATTCTTAGTACGTTTTTGACTATCGAGAAGATCGCAGCCGCTATCGCTTCCTCTTTGATTGCTTCTTGTGAACTTGCCGATGTATCAATTAATTGGCCAAGTACAGCAAGGATTTTCAACGAGAATGCCTAGGAAAATAAATTGTCTGCAAAAACCTGAATATAGCAAACCTTCCCATGTGCAGCCCAATAACGACCGTGACATTTACACAGCTGATGCTTCAAAATGACGAAAACGGTTTTCTCCTATTTATTATTTCTATCGCCTTTTTGAGAAAGCTTCCCTTCAGGTTGCTTTGGTATTAAAGCTATCCTAAATTGATTCAAAACCAAATTCAGCCTACGATTTCTGATTTATGACCCGCACAAATCGACTTTGAATCCAAATAATCTCTCACTGCTCTTCATTATCAGGTTTCGACACTCACCCTGCGTGGTAGGGGATCTTGATTTGAGGTGTTATTGTCAGCTTAATGCTTGCCTTTTTTGCCAATGTTTCGTTTCGTTTGTTTCGTTTTTTTGCTTGAATTTTGGTATTCTATGCGGATAGGCTCCCAATATCAATCCTTTTCGGTTGTATGATCCCTACTACTGACGTTATTGTGCTTCTGTTAGCCTGTTCGATGTTTTTCTTTTTGCTCTTGGAACTGTGCGCACTTCGGTGCATTTCAAATAAAGTAAAGTAAATATTGCAAAACGAAGATCTAGCGAAATGGTAGCCGTGGTACACCTTCCACTCATTAATGAACCTCAGGCTCTGCCAGCCATACAACTTTTTCTCTTATTGCTACCTGTGATCGCATTCAGAGGCAATCCGGTTATTGTAGCGCGAAAGAGTCGCTTCCTGTCCTACTGGACGCTCCTCGCTCGGCGTTCTGCTTGATTGGCACTTCATCAGAGCAACAGCACCTTGCTCCGAAACAATGCTAACATGGACTACATTGCCAGTAGTTGCTTCCATTGCTTTGCTAGCCGACTTCGGCGGAAAGATCGAACAGGCGAGCTCCATTGAACGCGTAGGCCTCCCTAACCAACACAAAAAAGTTCGTCAGGGATTTTCGCAAACATAAAGACGCTCAGCTGACGATTGATAGCCAAGAACATTTCACGTTGAGCCTAATTTTGCAATTTTCCTGCGTTTTGGGACTGTTATTCCGCAAAGCCCACAACTACCAATGGCGCTTCTTGAATCGCTGAGAAAGTACTTTTCTCTTGGTTCAGACCGAAATTTTCTACGACAAATTCTATGCTATACTACGCCAGTGTGTTTACCTTCCCAGAGAAGTCTGGTACCATTTTACCCGAGCCCAGAGGAGTGGAAGGCTCGGGTAGCCCGGGCGGGATTCAATCGCTCCACCATGCGGGCACCGGTAGCATCTCATACCACTGCTCTACGCAGGCCTCTGAACGTTAGCACATCAAAAATGGGAAATGTGGAAATGGGAATATACCTAGAGCAGATGGGAGATGTCTCATTGCGGCTAGCGAAATAAGAAAGTTTCCATATGACAGAACACTGAGAACAACAGCTGTAATTATTCCATTGCTCTCCATGTTTGTTTCCCAATCCGTCCGTAGATAGAAACACTCCGCGTTTCCATTTAAAGCTTGTTTTTGTATTCATGAATCTGTTTTCGTTGTCGCTCTTTGTCCTTCTATTTTTGGCACAGAGAAGGGAACTCACCGCACTACCACTGGAGCGCAAAACCTCTCTGCAATGTATCTTATCCATACTATTAGGTTGTCCAATAAGTTCTTGCGATTTTATGTTTTGACCCGGCGTTCCTGGTTGAGACGTATTATCGTTTAGCAGTAGGGTATATAAAAGGTCAAAGGTTAGCTTATGCGTACACAACATTTTCGCTTTATATCAGCCGGTTGTTTACAACTATATGAGTCATCAAAGATTTATCTTCGTCACCGCCTTCTTCACGGATTCCAAGCTTGTCGCTTTGACTCTCATAGCTCTCGCCGTTTTGACTGGTTGGACTCACTCACTACAGGAGAGGAAAAGTGGGTGTTGTATGTCACATACAACCAGACATGCATGGGTTCAAGCAGAGGAGAAGCCACCAGCAATTCCCAAAGGTGGGCCGAAACCGAGGAAGAAGATGCTGAGCGTTTTCTGGGACGTTCGCGGGATTGTGTACTGGGAGCTCTGTCCTTCTGGTAGTACCGTCAACAGCGAAGTGTATTGCAACCAACTGCAAAAACTCAGCGACGCTGTCCGTGTTACTCGTCCAGAAATCGACAAAATATATTTTCTCCATGATAATGCTAGACCGCACACTTCCACGTTGACCCGCCAAAAGCTGCAGATGCTGGGGTGGGAAGTGATTCCCCACCCACCCTACTCACCAGACCTTGCCCCTACTGACTACCATCTGTTCCGCTCGCTAGCTCACTTTCTGGAAGGAAAACGATACGATGATCGAGCTGCACTCGAAATCGACCTTCGCCACTTCTTCGAATCAAAACCTCCGGAGTTCTACCGCAACGGTATCCATTCCCTACCGAATCGATGGAGGACAGTCATTGACAAAGATGGGCGGTACTTCGATGGGTAAGGTTGATTCAGTCAAAATTTGTGAAACTTTGAAAATTGTTATGGAAATCGCAAGAACTTATTGGACAACCTAATACTTACTCCTTTTCGTAGAAAAGGCAAATTGGTGCAACTAATTGTTCTATCAGTATACATATTTCTATCCTTTACACAACGCTTTCCTTCTGACCTTGGATATATTTCCTTGCAGATTTGGTTCTCTGTTGATGTATTCTCACCTTCCTTGTAAGGACGTTGTCCAACCTTCAAACATTTTGGATAGCCCCATTGATTCGTTCCTAAAGTCAGGCACTCCAGCGGAGCCTGCGTCAAAAACAGACCTATAATTTATCTACTCACTGATTTATCTTCTTATTTACCACTTAGGCCATTGGTGTGTTTGTTTGTTCAAATTCAGAACAGCACTTTTTAGATCAGAAGAGTTGCTCAGTTTTCAAAACCGAATTTCGCCACATGTTTCTCCCAGTTTTTCAAAGCTTCACCATATATGTAAATCTATTGTGGATAGCACCCAGTGCCACAAATGCTTTTTGTTCGCGTTCGCTGAACAAATTGAGCGCTCCTTGTCGTTAACGTGCTGAGTGGTTGCTCGTCTCTAGGAGTCAGCTCAAAAGTACATAAGAAGCTCATGACATCACCGCCACGGCCTGCCCGAATCAATGTTCGAGAGACCCCCACGGCCGAGCAGCCCCACTCTTTTCACCCTTTCGGTGCCCTAAATTATCTACTTGTTCACAATTTTTCAAAAAAAATAGCCAATCCTCTATCGGTTCCTTCTCATTCATCCGTGTTTTCAGACTGGTGCTTTTGTTTTTGCCAAATAGTCGTTTAGCTTCATTCTATGGACGACCGTCTGGCACGCATTCGTGTCACACCATATTTTATGTGGTCTTCAAGCGTATGCGAAGAAATTTCAGTGTTGCTAAATAAACAGATTTTTTTTTGAAAGCGCCTCAAGGAGAAATACCTTTGAATCTTCAGATTAACAGAATTAAATCCCTACCATTCGCGAATTTTGTTTGATATGCATGAATCTAGCTACTAAAAATAGGTCTGTAGACAAAATTACTAATACTGCAGGCTTAGATCAATTTAATGTCCGTTCTATAGGGAAATTCCCTTAATCTCTTTCATTTTTTTTGAAACTAAAACTACAACACATGAATTTCCATCAGCTCCATGCTTAGAAGTGCTCCAAAGTAGCACCAATGTCGTCGAGATTAAAAGCGCACTTGTTGCGAAGACTTTTTGAACGCTGTAAACTAAGAGTGCATTTCCCCGATGGCGGTCTTCTAAGGCTTGATTTGTGGAAAGGTCACATGGCAAGTCTAAATTTGAATCTCCATTTAGAGTGATTGAGGTTTTTGAAGATCTTTTTCCACCACGAAACCTTAGGAAGAATGCGATTCTTGAGTGACAACGAATTTCAACCACATTGCGACGTCCACAATAACCATTCTTTACATTATAGTTCAATTTTCATAAATCCTGCTAATATACGCAACTCTCAATGTATAATGTTTCCTGTATAATATTTTCAAAAGTTTACAGCAACAATCGATGATTTGTGAACCGCAAGAAAATGTTGAAATCAGCTTTTTAAAAACTTTTCATTAATGACCGAGCTGAAAATCCAATGCTAAGCAACCCTTGGCAGAGGTCAACAGTCCGAAGCAAAGAACGAAGGTAAGAATTGTAATGTGTCCGTCCCGAATGGTAGGGCAGGGATTTTAAATTTTGCTCTTCAGGAAGGAGTTTTCCATTTTCTCTGCTCGACCCCTTTAGCAAAGAAGTTAGACTGCTGGATTGGTATGTCCCGGAGCAGTTGTTTCTCCAGTTTCGAGGATTATTTCCTCCCTGTTCCCTACCAACGGTGCCCACCTCTTGCTCTCCATGACGTCTTCAGTGTGGCTGCCACCTCATTGTTGTTATTTTTGACTTCATTCCAGAGAATTTCTAGGATTTAGACTTTCCGCGAAAGCTTCGATTTCTATTGCTCCTAACAGGAGCTATCCTCAGACTACCCTTCGAGCCCTAGCGCTTCGTGTAAAGTCACAGAAGGACAACGGCGCGTCAAGCGGCAGGCCCGGTTAGCTCAGTCGGTAGAGCACCAGACTCTTAATTTGGCTGCCGCGGGTTCGAGCCCCGCATCGGGCTTCAAGTTTTGCAATTTTCATTGCCACGTTCGCATGAAACTATTACTACCATAGATTCAGCGCCGAACGTAGCCTTTTGCTAAACATGGTAAACTTCAAATTTCCTCTGTATTTTATACAGTGCGTTTCAAAAGTATGTATCCACCTTATATTCGGCAATTTCACGCTTCGCGTTCGTTTTCACGAACCGGCGTTTGTTGCATTAGATTCCTCGTGGTCAAAAATATCTGGGTTGCTCTTCACAGTAAAAATAATCATCTCCAGCAAAAACAGACCGTTTTTGAATTTTTTTGTTTGTTTCAAAATATGTATCCACTTGCAGAAAAAACAATTTTTATCTAATTTTTAATAGTCGATTGGACCACCATTTTCTCTTATGACATCGAACACTCTATTACCCATGCTACCAACAAAGCTTCGGATCACCTCGTCCCTGACGTCGTCCCAAGCGGCCACCACTGCCCTCTTCAGCTCTTCACCGCTACTGAACTGCTTGTTGTCCGCGTAGATCTGCCGGACAACAATCCTCCACATGTTCTCCATATGGTTACAGTCAGGAGAACAAACTGGCCAGGCCATTGTCCGGATGCGGTTGCGCTGGAGCCAATCAGTAGTCGATCTAGGCACATGCACCGTAGCGTTATCTTGCTGCAGAATATGTGTCTGCCTCCTTCTTCCTCCCAAGAAGGGAAGTAGGCTAGACTCCACCACACAGTGGTACTCCAGGCGGTCCATTCGTCAAGACGGAAGCCTGAACTTTAGCTTTCCGCTGCTGCAGAAGCCGCCCCACATCATTGACGAGCCGCCTCCAAAGTTTCGTCGAGCGAACACCGTGGGAGGTGGTCACAGGCCTCTCCAGTACTGCCGGAAGCTATCAGGACTATCTGGGTTGATCTTCTTTTCATCATTGAAGATCGCCTTACACTGGCACTCCGCCAAAACTTGCGATGTTAATGTGGCGAGTATGTCGGTACCACATCTCACTGTGTCACCATTTTCTTTCGCGCACAATCCGATCTCGCCCGCTTATAGAAGTCCATGTGGCGAGCTGTCTCTTGCATGGTCCGTCAGCAGATGTGGTCGTTCATCCGCATTGAGCGGTAGATCGTCGTTTGCGAAGCAGCTGGACCCGTACTGAAACGAATTTTGTTGACACCCCATGTCGAGTTCGACACCATGCGACCAATTCTCCGATGATCCTGACTCGAAAACAGTCGTGGACGCTCAAGTGAAGGTGCTGGTAGATAGCCGAAGATAACAGGCCACGAATCCATGCGAACGGCCGAGTTGGAGAGCAATGTCGCGATTTGACAAGCCCGTGCCCTTGAGGGCTCGGATCTGAGCTTGTTCCTCCAATGACAACGCGGTTCCATGAATGTGCATCGTGGTTATTTTGTAGTGTTCGACAAGAGCACTATTAATATTCCTAGTTTTCCGCCAAAACGAAGCATATCGTTTGAGGGGGAAAGTAAAAGCGCGCGGAGTCTCAAAGTGGATACATATTTTGAAACAAACACAAAAATTCAAGAACGGTCTGTTTTTGCTGGAGACGATTATTTTTGCTGGGAAGAGTTGCCCCGATATTTTCGACAACGAGGAATCTAATGCAACAAACGCCGGTTCGTGAAAACGAACGCGAAGCTTGAAATTGCTGAATATAATGTGGATACATACTTTTGAAACGCACTGTACTAGTTAAGTGATTTCCAACGAATACTGGAATTTCTAGACTCTTCGTCATCTACTGTTTATTTGCTCAGATTTGGTAAGAATTCTATACGAAGCAGCTTCATGCCGAGTAAACAAGAATACGATTTCGTCTTTTGTTATCGTCACAAAGGAAGTTAGCATATGCCGCATTACAATGTAGAGTAATAAGTCTTATTGTAAACAAAGCTGCGAAAGATTTGAAAGTTAGGGACGTGCCTCATGAGAAATCAACATCTATGATTGACTGGTGTCGTTTTTGGATATCTTAGCTAATATATGATTGTTTGAAAGCTTAATAGTCAGTGACAACGCGAAAAAGTCCTCACCTTCTTCAAAGAAGGAAAGGGCAATGTTCATAGTTTGTCCGCTGCTGAGCCGTATACCCTCGGTTTAGCAATCTCTTCGTCTCTTCGAGATCGGATAAACCGGTGCCAAGGAACTGGTGATAGGTAACTGGTGTGTTGTGTGATTGGATGAAGACATATCCCGTCTACCTTCTGCCCTCATTTCCTTGTATAGGCCAAATAAGCTTACGGTTGGCTTATTTTAGTCTTTTCTTTCGAAAATCGTCCATGGCTCCAATACCTCGCTGTCGTCAAACGTGAGACGTCTCGTTAAACTAAACATTCGTCTCTTCGAGATCGGATAAACCGTGCCAAGGAACTCGAAGGTAACTGGTGTGTTGTGTGATTGGATGAAGATCGAAATATCAAATTTGCGTTATGAACTTATCATCCTCAATGGTCGCTTTACATTCGCGAGCGAATTAGGAAAATCAAATTTCCCATCGGAACTTATCATCCTCAATGGTCGCTTTACGATGGTAGGAAAACCCTTCCCATCGGAGTTCCTACATGGTTGCCTAACTTTCCAGATCGGACGGGATGGTGGGGCGTGCTTTCAACGTGGTATGGCCGTAAGCGAGGGTATTGGTCTCCAATGGAGTGATTTTTCGGTGGTCGATTCATTCGCGGTGAACGGCGACCATCTATTAGGTTGGTAATAGAGCTCCCGTCGTTTTTTACAAACGACTGTTGTAAGTTGAGTACATTATATAGGTTATATATTAGGTTGGTAATAAAGCTCCCGTCGTTTTTTACAAACGACTGTTGTAAGTTGAGTTCGAAAGCTTTTGCAAAATGTGACAAAGCATTCGAAAGAGCTTCATTTGTTCTTCCGAGCAGTATATTTGGAATTTGTGATAACTTTAGATGTCATTGTTTTTTTGGCTAGTAAAGTGAAAAACGAAGAAGTGAAAAAAATAACCTGACCGACAGCGATTTTCTCTGCCCAGTTTCGAAGGCCTAAATAATACGTGATACACCGTTCGAAGGATGGTTTTCTTCATTAGATACTGTACTATTTATTTTTACTTGTTTCGAAAACTTCAGAGTCTCAAACCATCGAAGTTCGACGTTTGGAGAGCCAGAGTGATTTCCGATGGTGCTCCTGGTTTTCTTGTGAACGCTCAAGCACAGTTTTCTGAAGGAAATTCTGAATCCAGTTTTATCACATTATATGTTTGTATTCAAACAATGCCTGATTTTAAAAAATTTTCGCGAGAAAAGTGTCTTCGAATGATCTGATAGTGCCATCTGAAGTCGCGAGGTCGGGTGTTCGTTCGCGTAGGTGTCATTCACCCAGGGACCTCTGCAGCTGAGCAATAGGGTGATTGGTGGTCGACACCACCGGCGAGGTTGGTTTGCTGCCTTGCTTGCCGTCCCTGTTGGTTTTCAGGACGTTTGTCAGTTTAAATGGTGTTTGGGCAGGTAGGTTACGAAAGTCTTCGAGTTTCTAGGCTCTTAGGAAGGTTAGCCAACGCCGAAACGTTAGCCGCATAAGAAGTTTGTTTAACAACCTCAGGTGTCGCTTATAGAATTCGAATATATACAGCCATCAACCGCAAAAAATGCAGTACTGAAACAATGTAAAATATCAGTTGGACATATACCTCATCAGTTCCACCCTTTTTTCTGCCTAGCTGAGGTGAATTCGTAATTATTCGTCATTCATAATTCGTCATATGTGTCGGAAATTACCATACAACAACTAATAACGCAGTAGATTACCTTGAAACGTAATTTATGTAACAAGCCCACACGAACAAGGAAGAAGGCCACAAACAAAAAAGTGAGAAAGGCGGCAGATGAAGTCTCGGCCTCAAGAAAGTGGGAAATTGGGTTTTCTTTCCGAGTGGAATCATTAGTGTGAGTAAGTACAGTAATTTTGGTTAGCGACTGGCTTTTGCGCTTACTAATACTGCGTACAGGTTCGTCACAATAGCAACAAGTGTAGTTTTTCTGCTCTTTACGCACGAACGCTGTTCATACGAGCAATTGAATCGTAGCTACGAGGATACGTCCGCTCTGGCTGCATTGTTCAATTCTTGTATTGTATGCTATATTACACATGTTAATGTACTTATTTACTTATTTATCTATTTATTTATGTTATATGTTACTAGACTTTCATCGGCCTATCGGCCGCCAAACGTCTGTTCGCCAGCTTCGTCAAGTAAATAAATAGTAAGTACATAAATCTATACTGCTTGCCGAGTCAAGCCACACTTCGATCAATTGGAATTTCGACGGTGTTCCAAGTTTTGACGCACTTTCAACATCTTCATCGAGTTTTCACTTACTTTCCTAACTTATCCCACATTCACTCACTCATACCCGCTCCTTTAGGTCAATCCATCTCAAGTGAAATAAGACTGACCCCGACAAACAAAATAGGGTAGACGAAGTGTAAGTGCGTTATCATAAAATGTGATTTTCAAAATGATCTCAGTGATAAGCAGTGGTAATGCCACCACCAACCGCCACTACCACCAACCGCCACTACCACCAATCGTTTGAAAAATGAATTGACATTCATCCATCCACACATCCATCCTTCCAAACATCCATCCATCCAAATAAACAATTGGGTTTCGCTTATTATATAGTGAGGATACCTGTATGATACCGTTACGCTGTTTGTCTGAAGAACGCGACTGGGAGGGATTGAGCTGTCAAGAGACCGCAACCATGAACGTTTCTCTAGTAATGGCGAAAGCTTCTCTTCACGAGGAACTCGTACGAACACGACTCCACTATCCCTGTGATAAATTACTCTCTTGGCGTTTGAAGCGATTTTATCCAAACTTTGCTTGCTCAATCGAATCCTGGCTGATTATCGGCTGATAACAGCAGCCGCGGCCAATGATTAATGATGTGGCGCTGCAAACACCCGCGCTTGACCACAACAACTTTCAGCTCTGTGCCTCTCCACCCGTTAGTAACGAAGCTTTTTCCTCAAAACATTTGAGTCGTACTAGTTCTTTTTCTCTACAATCGTGGACTTTCGGTGTCGTTCACCCTGTGGTTCTTCACCTCAGCTGCTTCTTTTTCTCTATCAGCAGAAGGCTGATGGCAGAAAACTGATTAGTGAGCACTCACTGGAATTCACAAGCTGATAGGATCAGACCGAAATCGACAATTTATTCGCCGAACGTGGTGTTTGTCAAGGGAAATATAATTACTATTCTCTATCACGATTACGCAAGAGTTTCAACGATTCACCAATGCCTTTCGGCAGACAAATCAAGGTCGGCGAACGCAATGATCGCCCTCTCGATTATTCTCGGTAGGGTTAGCTTAGCCGCACCTGGAATAGTCCTCTATTGGCAGCTGTTCGTTAGAGGTTTCCTTTTTTCAGAGTTGCTATCATTTGTTGTTTTTTGTGCAGTTTTTGTGTCCTCCACGGTTGTTATTACATGTTTCTGTGGAATTAGTTGCATTTATTTCCTCATTTATCAGTTTACTAATTTATTCATTTGACTATTTTGTTTTTCAAACTATTTTTATTTCTTTGGTTATTTTCTTGTTTATCTTTTATTTAGATGGGTTATTTACTATCTATAAGTTGCAAATACTCTGTAAACTCTCTGCGCTCAAAAAGTGATGTTGTTGTTGCAATTTTCTTGTACCTTTTACCTTATACAGTGTGAATTAATAAATAATTCTTCAAATTTACAACCTATGTATGTATAAATACATATGTATGGCAGGAATGTATGAATTACAGCTTCTCTAACAAGGTGCACAACTTTCCCCACTCCCCTGCGCGATAGCAAGATTACAAGTTTTGATCGTATTGCCTAGCATATTTCTACGATAGATCAGTGGTTATGGATGCATGCGGTGCAGCGGCAAGAAGCGCTGCTGACACCCGCCCGGCGATGGATCCTCTCCTGGCCCAACCAAGCTCGGAGTCGGTGAATAGGTGCTAGCCTCTTCCGGGAACCTAAAAACACTGGCTTGGTATAGCAGCTGGCCCCCGCAAGTCATTGTATAGGCCAAATACGCATTCCCCAAGCCTCTACGATTCTCAGTGGAACCCGAGCGCGGCAGCGCGTCCTTCGGGGACCGATCAACCGCGACACCTTTACCTTTACCCTTCAAATCGTCGGTTTTAAGCTTGCTCTCGATGTACGTTGTACTCCTGAACATTTCTTTTTGGCTTTGGTCTACAACCAGATTAAATAAATTGTTTAATTAATAAGCATATAAATAATTATTGCAATTAGAATCATAACGTAAAGGTGCCCTACCACTCGCCATATCCATGAAAGAGGATTTGAAGGCGTTTTTATTATGACGCCGAAACAAGTTTTCGCCGAGCGCTAGAGCGACCTTCGTGACGTGTTTGGCGAATTTTCGCACAGTAACACTGCCCATAACTACACCAGGACGACCAGCTATCGAATCGCGGTTGGCATTGGTTTTTCCGTTCGACGCCGCTTTTTATGACACCACTTGTCCCCGTACTTTCCTCTCTATTCCACCTGAATGACGGTTTATGTAGCTTATTGTCCTTCGAGCTTCTTGATCTTTGGGATGGTTCCTTGTATGCACGCGGCTAGTCGGGAAAGAAAGGTGATGCTGGAAAGGATAGCTTTGGTTTGAAACCCAAAACTTTGAACCTCCAGCACACTTCCTTATACGGATCACCCCTCTGACTCTTGCCTTCTCTAATTTCTTATTTCAGTGCTCCTACAGTAATTCCTTCGCCGCTGTACAGTACCTGACGTGCCGCAACGCCAGCGGCGCCTTCTTCCGCAGAAACCGCCGCTTTTCTGTATTTTCCTTTAAATTAATTCATTCGTAAAAATAACTGTGTAGTTGAACTGAGCAGCTCGAGCTCTATATATTTTCACACACACAAAATTTTCAATATTCGAAACTAGTTAACAAGCGATTTTTTCGACCCCTCGATCTTCGGTCCCTTGTCCCTGCGATTCATCGTCTGGTGACTCATTGCTCAACGAGGCTCCACCTTCAGCCAGGCTTCCACGCGGAGACCCTCGTTGGGTATGCGGTGTAAATGAATTGAGATAGACCTTTTTCGGGTCACCACGTGTCTTGGGCGCAAAAAAGCGCCGCTGCCGCCGCTCTACCGTTGCGGCACGTCCGGTACTGTGTATCATTTTTCTATTTCAATTTCATAGATTTACCTATTTTATTATATCTCGTGGTCGGCTTTCATTACAGCTCGTTTAGCATGAGTTAGATTGCCTGACTTCCTCCACTACTCTACGGTCTCTCGTTTTCTTGGTTCTATTTCATCACCTTTGACTTAATTGTTGGTGCACCAAATTGGTGCCGTTGAAATAAATGAATGGGTGAATAAATAAATAAATAATAAGGAAAGAAAGAAATAGATAGATAAATAAATAGATAAATAAATAAATAAGTAATTTTTGGGACCACAACGGCAGTATCGAAGAGCTGTTCCCCGTCAATCTAATCTAATTAACTGTCAAGTTGCAGTTCACTTCTGTTGAGAAAACTCAACGGTAGAGAATTGGTAATCTTTTGGTGACACAATTCGAAAGGCAGGAAAATTGGCGATTTGCAAGAAAAACTCCAACAGATCGATCGGTGTGCTGATTATGGTGCTGATTACGGACAGCTTTTTCAAAAGTTCGTTCAATATCGAGGCCCATTAAGATGAGGTTTACAAAGCTGTTGCCTCCGAGCTATTGAATTCAAAACTGCAAGACTTGTATTCTGAGCAAAACAAGGGGTTTCGGATAATGATGTGTTAACACCGCGAGCACTCTACGATTCACCTTTTCTGAAGATCAGGGAATTGTATAGTTCGGCTTTGATTCACTTAGGCTAGAAATAGGCACAAAAGATCCAAGCTTGATCACCCGTATATTGATTAATCGCGGTTAGCGGAATAGTTAGGAATACCGGTGGGTTAATAGCAGGCATAAAGTTTATGGGTTTGGGCCAGATTAACGAGTGCTCAAAAACTTTGAAAACGAGGTTTGGTCTCACTAGCCGTGTCGTGGAAACTCGTTATCATCTGAAATCGAAGTGCAGTGGCGTGGTGATGATTTACCCATCTTTTCTCTCTTGTTCTCCGCGCTATTCCGGACACTTATTCGATTCTCTTCGTATTTTGATATTCTATATATAACATCAGAGTTAGGAAGTGTAAAGGAAATGTGACAAAATTCATGAAAAAGTCAGCTTAAATGGTGAATAATGCAAATGAAGGTGTTAACTAGGACGTGGGAGAGGCCTGCAGTCGTATTAACATAATGAACTTTCCCAACTTCCCTAGTGCTCCTCCTTCATTATTCAGCAATTAAGTTTATTTGCAGTGGTGTTCTTCAACACCTTCCCTCTATCTCTTAAGATTATCTAGAGGAATTTCGCTTATATATTATTTTGTCTTCCCCAAACCCGTCGTCATTTTGTCCTCCTTTTCAATGTTGTCGATTAATGTTTGATTTGGACCTGTGTCGTTATTCTACTTTTTTCAATAACTTTGTTTGATTGTGAGCACTTCCTGTACGGTATAGAAATTAATCAAATTAAACTGAATCAATGAGGCTCTAAGATGAGAACTTGTGGATCTTTAATTGGTTTCATTAGGCCACTACTGCAGCGCTCACTCATAACCTTCTTTCATTACACCCTGCTTTCTGAACGCCGCTTTACAGCAATTTGTCAGTGGACTTTAGCGGCTTCCGAAAAAGGCTTCTACCTCGGAAAACAAGCTTCTTTGCTTAAAATGTCTCATCGATTGCACATTTTTTACGTTTGCAGCAGCAAACAGTACTGGTTTTTCTCGTTGTCACCGACTAGCACGGCACTGTTCCCGTCGTCACACCACTTACCCTACATAGCTCAGTTCTGCTTCTCCTGTCGATAATATGCAATTAGGCTCTGTCTATATGTGTCTGGGCTCGTTGACTATCTCATGTTTTTTGCATTTCCCCTCTCATCCCATTCCGCTTCTCGATCGTCATCCAGATAAGGCTTACACAATCTCCATATTCATTGAAAGGATTGGAGATCAATACTTTTATTTCGCCACCCAACCAGATTTTTCTTGAACTCGTCGGGATTCCAAGTCAACCATGGGGTTCTTCTTGAAGGGGTGCCGTACGATTACTCAGAGAAACTTGAATTTCTAAATAATTCAACGGTAAAGCACAGCATAGATAAGCCCAGGAAGCATTAACGAAGAGTAACATCTTAATGGAGGCGAATGTCGAGCTCGATTCTCAATAAACCTTTTTCTCCTTCGACGTCTTTCTTCAGAAAATCTTTGAAGTAAGTTCGTTTAACCAATGAAAGATTTGAAATAGAGTCGGACTTCACTTAACGAGTCTATGGAACGATGTTTGAGTTGGTAAAGAGATGCAAAAGCTTGGCCAGCTTCACAACTCGAATTAAAACAGTATCGTCACAATGCCAAGATTAATAGATAGTCGGAAGTGGAAGAAAAAGCAATCTTTCCTCTCACATCTCGAACTCACACTTTTCGACTACAAATCGATCTGTTTCACAGCTTACTCACCCATCCCTGAGGTTCAACTTCTCCATGACAGTAATGGAAGAGTAGAGAACACGTTTTTTCGAGGGAAACTGAGTCATCGTAGTTGTCCTTGGCACCAATTTATGGTCGAAAATGAAAGGTTTCTGGTATCCACAGGCCAATAAACCCGCTTGTTCCAGCGATCAAGCCACCGAAGTAGGCAAGATATCCCAGCCCAAATCCTGAATAAGCTCTGCCAGGCGTAGATGAATGGCGCTCAGCGACTACGTTGGGGTCACGTGGGTTTATTTGAGGGTCAGTAGCGAATTTTTCGATCATGCTCTGGCCCCGGGGTTCCACTGCTTCTCAGTTCTTTTTTCCTGACTCTTTGCTGGTAAATAGACAAATCTGATAGTCCTCATAGCCGCCAAGTCTGTGTTGAAGCTGCTTCTCCTTCAGACCCTATTCCCCATACCTTCTTCCATGTTTTCTTCCTCTACCTTTTTTACCTGAACCGCGTGGTATGGGGTGCTGCTGACACTCTCACGCTGGAGCGATTACTCTTCTTCTAGACTAATCCTTCCTTCCCTAAAGAGTCGAGTAATTTCATGCCAGACCGGATGGTGAAATTGTCGATGCACTCTTTTGCTATACGCTGACCTCTGAAAGTCAGTGTAATGTTCAAATACGCATTTACCATGATTCCACCATCTGAAGGAAGCACCAATTTCATTGATCGAATTTGCTCCTTTGGTTGGTGGCGCAGTCCGGTAGTGCGGCGTCTAAGCAAAAAAATTATGCATATAATCACATAAGGAAGAAACTAAACGAAAAAAGCGAATTTCGTCAAAATGTCCTTTAACAAGGAATAGCAGCCTTCTAAAAAATCCGAACGACCAGGAAGTTTGCCTATATGAGGCGCCACCGGACTCCGCCACAAATGTAAAGGAGCAAATTCGATTAAGGACGTTAATTGTTGATTGCGCTTCAATTTTGCATTTTCGCTGCGCGGCGTCTAAACGAGCCCTTACCCGTAGTGCCAACTATACCTTTACCGTCACCTTTATCCGTTTACCTATATCTTCGGCATTTTCCCAATTTTTCCTTGCTCTTCATTTTACCACTCTGCGTCATTCGTTCGAGTTAATGTCAAGTGTGAATCATACGGGCTACTCGAGCAGAGAACGAATCAGCTGCGAAGATGCGCGGATTTGAGCGATGCGCGTCAACCGGCAAACGCTGTTACGTAACTTCGCGCGTCATCAGACTCTAGCGGACAATGTTTGTCAGAAGGAGACCAAAATTTTCGTTCATGTTTTGTTTTGTAGCAAAACGTAAATTTCTCCCTGGAACACGGTACATATTTCATCCCTTTTCCAGAGATTTTTCCACGCAAAATTTGACTCATATCGCTTATCATAGTTGAGTCGCAGGGATAATCGAATTTTATGGTCGCAGTCTAGAATGACACCGATCATTTTACTAGCCTGTGGAACCTTGATATTTCACATACGTCATTATTATTTCTATTTACTATTCTGTTTAATCAAATGCCAACAACGCCTGTTGAACTCTCTATGTCGACAGACTTCAATGGCTTCTCCAACCGATTTCCTTCGCGCTTACTTCTGGCTCTTCTCCATAACTCATTAACACCCTTGTAACCTTTTTGTTTATTAGCCGTGTGTTGCCCATGAAAAGTGTCGGCAGTATAGGACAAATAAAACATTCCGTTTTTGCAGCAACGGCTCGTTTTTAGCAAAAACCTAGCGTTGCCTTCGGCTTCCCTCTCTAATCCAGAAGTCATTCGGACGTTAACATTTTACCTTAAAATCGCCTATCGATGACTACCAATGCTTATTGTTAGAAATTTGGCATACCCTCAGGGTCTTTTCATTGCCTGCAGTTGGTGTCACAAAGTCTTTCGCAAATTGGTTTTACATTTTCCGCTACTCTTTATCGTGAACAGCAAGTCCGTCTTCGAAATATCTGGGGTAGACCTATTGAAAAGAATTCCTATTCAATCTTGGCTAATCTGGTGCCTACATTATACTATAACAAGCTCAATGAGGCAGCAATGGCAAAAGGTGAAAGGTAAAAGGTAAAGATGTCGGCGTTAATTAGTCCCGCAAGGACGCGTTACCGCATTCGCGTTCCATTCAAATCGTAGAACATGGTGAATGCGTATTTGACCTATACAAGGACATGCCGGGCAAGCCGGTATACCGGGCCAGTGTCCCTACCTCACCAGACAAGTCGGTACCAATTTACCAGAGCCGGAATCGATCGCTCGACTGTGCATGTGGTAGCAGCGGCTCTAACAACTGCACCACTCGAGGCCCAGTGACAAAAAAACATTCAAAATCTGAATATCGTACAGGTTTACAAACAACTTGTACATTGGCGACCCATTTTTCTGCAAAAAAAAGAAAACCAGTTTGGTTGACAATGGTATGCGAGACCGCCTAACTGTACAGTTGAAAACCGGTTAACGTTTGTTTGGGTTGCTCTGCAAAAGATCGTTGTCGAGCACGTCCTCCAACATTAGTCACAATCAGGTTCTCATTCTTGCAGCATGTCTCAAGGAGCAGCTGCACTTCTACCCTTTAAAGTTCCTATAATGCTAAGTTATTCATAAAACTACAACAGAATTTTCTTCAAGCTCTCCTCCTGATTTCACTCAGCTCTTTACTCTCATACGAATTTTTCCATGCCTTAGAAACTGTGAGGTTTCAGGACTTTCAATCACTATACTCTTTCTTCGTATCGCTCTGTTACCCACTTGACGTCTGCAATTGAACTACTTAGTAAATCAGACCTTGATCGCGCTGCGACGCGACAAGCTTTGGGGTGCCTATAGTGTCGTTATCGCGTCAAATTGATGCGGGGGGTGTTGAGGTCGTGAAGCCACGTCATCCACTTCACCGGCAATTTGTTGTACATTTCGCAGCGCCAATCGCTTCCGTAAAATCGTTTTTTATAATGTGCAGGGCTCAGGAGAACTCTTTTGGTTCCTTCCTTTGTTTCTATTGCACTCAGGAACTACTGCCAACTATTATATATCGCTTGCGGAATATTATATGTACGAAAGCCGGAACGGCACCTACTAAAAGAGGTCCACTCTGAGCGATTTGGAACATAATTGCTAGTCAAATGATCACTTTATTCCGTTTCTTAGTATCTTTTCAGATTAATAACAGAACGAGTGGCTTTTCAGAACAAGCGGCGCATAGGGCAGTGATGAGAGGGGCCACTTCCAGGAACACGGTAAAGGGTTTGATCCTCGTCTACGTTGAACCAGTGCTTCCATCCCTCGTAAACAGGTACTAGACTTGTCTAGGTAGGTGAGGGCACTTGTCGGTACAGTGGCTGGCCCCACAAGTCATAAACCATGTACCCATCATTCCGCAACCATTTTGAACGAAGAATGTCTGGAAAATGTTATTAACAGGGCTGATCAACGACTAAAATTTTTTACCTTTCGCCTCTTCCTCCTACGCGTAATGTTGTTCTGTGATTGAAGATGAGTTCTCTAAACATCAAAAGCATAGGGAAGAAAATGCTCGAGGATTCTGACCCAATATTCATGAAAAATCAAGTGAATAAATACCTACATTCATTGTCAGAAGGGAGTGAGGAATGTGGCTCGAGCCCTCGCAAAATTTTTGAAGTGCTTTGCTTTTTAAAAATCCACTGCTTCAGTCACGCGACGAGCTTTTCGTGACCACGTAAGGGTGCTTTGCGTGCATTGAATACGCCATTAGCAGCAGCCTGTTGTCGCACATACCTATTTTTTACATTCGTAAAGCTACCTGATGCCTCCGGCTGAAGACGCACCTCCCATTCTGGAGTCAGAAGTCGCTTACGCCATCAGAAGGATGAAGCCAGGTACTGCCCCTGGACCCGACGGTATCTCTGCCGATCTACTTCGGGCCGGTGGCAGCGCCCTTTGCTCACTCCTCACCAAGCACTTCAATCACTACCTCCGTCTAGGTAGGATTCCGAACGTATGGAAGGAATCGAGGACAGTTTTAATCTTCAAAAAAGGCCAGCGGGAAGACATCGGCAACTACCGACCCATCAGCCTTCTCTCGGTTGTCTACAAGATCTTCACCAGGATACTGCTTAACCGGATGGAGCGGATCTTGGACGATAATCAGCCCGTAGAGCAAGCAGGGTTCCGCAAGAATTTCTCCTGCATGGACCAAATTCAGACTGTCGCACAGCTCATCGAGAGGAGCCGCGAATACCACATTCCACTTGTCCTTGTCTTCGTGGATTATCGGAAAGCGTTCGACTCGGTGGAAATCAACGCCGTTCTGAACGCCCTTGTGCATGCTGGTGTTCCATCGCCCTACGTGCAACTTCTTGACGAATGCTTCTCGAATACGTCAACTATCATCCAGTTGTTCGATCGGAAGCTTACAATTCCCATCGAGAAAGGAGTACGGCAGGGAGACACGATCTCCCCGAAACTACAGGGTGGCAAAAAATTACGTGCGCGTCGTATTCTACTAATTTCTAACTATTGTACAATGTCTTTTTGCATACATTTTTCTTATAAAATATTTGTTAGATGTCTATTATCAGGTTTTCGGAGGAAATTTTCGATTTCCAATTGATGCCGAAAAACTGTGCAAGTCGAAACGCGATCACCCAATAAGCGGCAGATGGGATGAAGAGCTTGGCATTTTATTCGAGACTCGGCATTTCGCTAAGAACCGTTCAGGAGATTGCAAGGTATTGGATTGAGGAAGAGCATCTTCAAACCAAACTCAGAAGTGGATAGAAGTGGAACGTGAACAAACAGGAGTAGCACAGAATTATTAAGAAGGGGACTGACCGACAAAATGAAGTGATGTTGAAAAAGGTGGCCGTGCAGTTCTATTTTTCTTGCAAATCAGATAAAATGGTAACGGAACAAAGGCTCAAGGTTGATGTTATCGAAGGTTCGAAACATAGGCTCTCCTCCTGCAATCGGAAGAAAATATAACAGAAATTGCGGCAAATCGTCCAGGTGCGCCGCAACGAGGGCGCTCTCAGCTCTGACGAGGAAATTTTTGCCGCTAAAGTAGCTACATCACCTCCATCTTTTCAATGTAGCTCTATTAAATACTTATAAACAAAACACTACCTAGGTAGTCCGGTGTCCTAGAAACTCAATGGTTAGAAGCGCTCTTGGCGCTTGAGACATGACTTTTTTGCTTTTTATCGATATAAAGGATAAAAGTAAAGATCAAGTCTGCCAAGAAGGGATCCTCATGGAAGCTGTAAAGCCGCTGAAGAACTTTAAAGCAGCAGTATTCCAATTTCACCTTTCAGTGGCGGAACATGTAGCCAAAACAGCGGTGCACCGTCGTGAGACCGAAATCAGCTCCTTTTTGACTACGAGTTTCTAGTCCATGAATACTCCTGATCTGAACCCATTGGACAAGCCCGTTTGAGGAGTTACAGAGGGAGAACTCAGAAGTCAAAACCAAAAAAGTCGGTCAGATTTCGTAGAAAACTGATCGAAATTTGGAACAATATAGACGTCTACTACCTGCGGCGCACCGTCGATTTGGTGGAGTAATGAAATAGCGGCTATATAGAAAATGACAGCTGCTACTTTAGAAGCTTTTTGCAATTATGAAACGTTATGTCCTCTTCTCAAATATAAATAACGTTACCTGAATAGTTGTCAAAAGAGAGGCAAATTATAAACACTTTTTATGGCGCACGTAATTTTTTGCCACCCTGTATTCACGGCGGCACTTCAGGATGCCATGAAGAACTTGGATTGGGACGCCAAAGGCTACCCTGTAGATGGTAAACGGATCAGCAATCTTCGCTTCGCTGACGATATAGTTCTCATCTCTAACAGCACAGCAGAAGCCGAAGAAATGCTGAGCGAGCTCGATATGGCAGGTAGGAAGATTGGATTGGACATGAACATGTCCAAAACGCAATTTATGGTCAACCAGTGGTGTGACACGGGACTCGTGAAATTAAACGGAGTCGCTTTGCAACGAGTCGACTCCTACGTCTATCTGGGACGAGAGCTGAACATGGAGAACGACCTGGCCCCTGAAATTGCCCGCAGGAGACGCGCAGCATGGGCAGCCTTCAGTTCGATCCGCGAAGTCACCGATCAGGTCAAAGATGCCGGCCTTAGGGCCTCGATATTCAACGCCTCTGTACTGCCAGCGATGTGCTACGCGACCGAAACCTGGCCTGATAACAAAGCCGTCGCCAAAGCCATGCAAACCACGCATCGTGCTCTGGAGAGATGCTTCATGAAGACGAGCCTTCGCCAACAATGGAAACAAGGCATACGAAGCTCAGCGCTAAAGGCTTGTTTACAGTCGTGCTGCCAGCAGCAGCAGCAAAATGGGGGCGGGGCGTGGGCCCAAAATTCTGCTGAGGAAGTTGTCGTGGTGGGACCGAATGAATATGGCTGCCGGCGAATGAATATGGCTGCCTGCGCCCCACTCAAAATGGCGCGCCAATCGTACGGTATTATTCGCGATGGGACCCCTGCTGCTGCTGTCGATACTTGAAACACCCCCCTGCTGTCGGTCTGCTGCCGGACGCTGCAACTGCGTTAAACCCCCTATCCTCCACTTCTGCTGCTGCTGCCGGCAGCAAGACTGTAAACAGGCCTTAAGGGAGAAATCGCAGCTAGCTGATCCCCTACAGTACATGAAGAAGTCAAAATATCGTTGGGCTGGACACCTGCTTCGACGGAAGGACGATAGATGGAGCCTCCGTGTCACAGAATGGCTCCCAAGAGACCATAAGAGACCACTGGGACGACCGCCAACAAGATGGGCAGACTCATTTGCAAAGTCTTTCAGAAAACGGAGTCTCCCTCACTGGATGCAAGTCGCCAGAGATCGAGCGGTCTGGAAGAGTTGTGGTCCCCGCTGAGAAGATCTCCAGCTGAAGAAAGGACCATCAAAGTATCAAAGTATCAAAGTAAGTAAAGCTACCTGTTTATCAACCTGCAGTTGATTTCCAGTTTGCATAACACCATTAGTCCATCTTTTGCTCAGTTAAGAATTCCGAAGTTGCCGAACACAGAGACTACAGTACCGAACGTGATGCAACGTTAAAACGGCGGTGGCGGCGCTCTTTTGCGCTGAAAGGTACCGCTTCGGGATTCGGACAGAGCCTAGCTCGATTCATTTACGCCGCATCCGAGCCAGCGGGGGTCCCAGCGTGGTAGCCCGACCGAAGGCGGAGTGTCGTTGAGTGTTAGGTCATCAGACGGGGAATCGAGGGGGCAAGGGATCGAAAATCGAGTGAACAAAAAAATGGCGCAAAAAGTCTCACGAATATGGAAAATTTGTGTATGAAAAGATAGAGCTCGAGCTGCTGAGGTCAGAAGCGTACCTATTCATACAATTTTAGAGAAAATATAGAAAAACGGCTGTTTCTGCGCAAGAAAGCGCCGCAGGCGCTGTTTTATCGTCGCGGCACGTCCGGTACTGTACGTTATACCCCCTAGAGGATACAAAAAACCATGCATTCATAGATGCGAAAACATTACAATTTCGTGGTACAACTGAACAAAAGCGCATGGGATTTGAAAATCAAAGAAGTCCCTCGTAGAACCTGAGTATCACAGCGCCTTTTCTGATCACCAACCAGAATGTGGGATAAACAAAAAAGTTTTTTGACTGTTTGACTCTACGAGGTTTGTTATTTGATAAAACACAAATGGCTGGAGTCACAAGGACGTGATCGTATTCAATCAGACCCTCTGTTTGTTAGGCTCTGAACCTGCGGACCCTACACGACTTCTATTTGCGCCTTTCTCTTTCTCATCAAGCCCGCAGGGCGTAATCGATTGTGGCGAAAACGAAAGTCTTCAATTCTAGAAAATTGAGAACATTTATCACATTGAAACCATATCGTGGGTGGTCGCTGACGGAGGAAAAGACAATCGTTCGAGATCCATTCGACCATTCTTCTTGCATAATGGTCTATTTATTTCCAGACTTGACTTTCCTGACTTCACAGAGCATGTTTCTCATGCCACAGGTCTTAATATTAATCTTTTTTTCCTGATGCACACATAAATTGGCAGTAGCTAGTAACGAAGCCTTGCGCATTGTTAAGAGCTTTAATTTCAGACATAAGCCGATAAGTTGTCAAGTTCAATTTAGTTTTGAATTTTGAATCAATACTGGTGGAACAGTAACGTACAGGTTCCGGTCACCTAACATCGAGCAAAGTAATATTATTTGTGAAAGGACTTGAACTGGATGGGCTCCGCGTTCACTGGGAACTGAAAGTAGTTGAGCCTCAGACTTCTATAAGCTTTTTTCTTCAAGCCTCATTGATTAGGCCAACATCTTTTCTCGTCTAGCAAACATTTCCTTTCTACTGCCCCTTCATTGGCTCAACGTCGCGCCTCTTTCGATTTTTCTCTGGTGGAGACACCTAATTTCCTATAAGAATTGTTGCCCTTAGCGCGAAGAATTTAGAGCACGAGAGGTATTCTGTGAGTTTCCTTTAAAAGAGAGCTGCAGTTCTCCCACGCTTACATTTTTTCGAGAACTCATTCGTTGCTGCAGAAGACCACCGAAAGGCTCTGAGTGAAGGCAATTCATCATTAATGGCTGATGGACGTGTGTACTTTCGCGTGGCAGTCGCTCATTTTCACCCACTCGTCGCACTAAGGACACTTGCAGGAATCTGCGAGCAGTTTTTCTAAAAAGCGTCATCCGATAAAGCGCAGAAGGACGAGCCATGAATGCCCTAGACCGCTTGGATGGATAGGCCTCTTTGTTGTCCTTTGTTGCTCCAACTAATATTAGTATGCGCTGTTACTGTAAAAGTTTAGTTTAATTGCCGCATTTTTGCCAGACTTGTTCTACGAAGTGCCCTAGAAGGAGATGTTGTAATGATTGTGCTAAAATCACTGCAAAAACCGAAAATTCCAGGCCTGGACTGTTTGGAATCAAAAGTGTGGCTATCTATACAAATTCAGTTGTTGTTTGATTCCCAGTGTACGTCGAATGAAAGCTTGGGAAAATTCTATATTTGAAAAGATCGCAGCTGTTACTGTATCTGTACGAGTTGCTCGCTACTCGATAGTTGTGATCGGTGACGACAGGATCATCGCAAAAACCGCGGCTCAGGCGCGATTCGAACCCGTGTCGTGGACTAATCTTTTTCACGGGGATGTCAGACCACCAAGCCGACGCGTCTCCTCCCCAACGGCCAATTTCATTATTTTGCCTCATTGGAGAGGCTGTGCTTTAGGAGTCCTGACAGAATCCTGGATCAGAAAGCAGCAGCTCAAGGAGAATCCCTCATAGACCCCTTTGCGGATGCGTTTGAGCGTGGGTTCGTGGGACGAAAAATGAGAAGTGATTCAATACCTCCCAAACATGCGCGAGAAATGGAGATCGAAAATTGAAAATGAGAAACAGAAAATTCATTTCCACTTTTTGCTACTCTAAAAACTGAAATGAAATTTCAACATTTCCCCGCTGCACTGCTCTTCCTGTTCGCTCACTGAGCATTTCTTCTGAAACGCTTTTTGCCATCGAAATGTCACTAAGTTGTTCAAATGAATGATAAATATCAAAATATATTTCTTACTATTTTTTTATTATTATTAACATTATTTTTTTCGCCAAGTGAAGCCATCTCAGAGGAAAACCTACCCTATTGATACTCCATTACTTTACGGGTGTTGCCGTTTTCTCTAGACCCATAATAGTCTCTGTTAACCTCTACTCCTAAATCACCTGTCCGCAGAAAACACTCAAAGAAGCGGAGAGGAGAAGGACCAGAACAGCCTTTTTGGACACGAGAGTATTTTCGTTCCTCGATATTCTACTGAATTGTCGTTTTTCGTGGTAGTCAATGTCACTATACGTATAGCATTAATCTCCTCTGTCATCTAGTAAGCACAATAGACTTGCTCACCTGAACTGCTGCTGCACTTGCATGTCGGGTTGGAAAAAAACGTACTTTTGTTTGATACGATTGAAACCGGTTTCTGTAGGAATAAAAGACAATAGGAGTTTTTTCACTACTCGAAAGCTGCGCACTCGCCACTAGAATTACTGGTTGCAAAGAGAGAACCATTGAGTGTCTACAGAAATTGCGAAAGCTGTCGATATCTTCTCGCCCTTTGAACATTTTCTGTGAAAATAGCTGCTGAACAGTCGCAGCCTGCGTAAACATTCATATTTTAAGGTGTATGTAATGAAGTGCAGGTAACGAGCCAAGGAAGCTCCACGGAATAGAAACTAGGAATAGCAACTATTCCTTCTCCTCCTTTGCTCTTCCATTTCTTTCTTCTTATTTCTAACACTTCGTTGAATCCCTAAGCGTCACCATTCTCATAGTTGGTTTGAAACCCCCAAACTCTGTCTATTTTTGTAACGAGCTGCACAAAGTTCCTGGTTCTTTTGAATAAAATATATTAGAATGAAACAAATCAAAACACTAAACTTGCGAATTAGAGATATCTAACAAAGAACAAATGTTGAAAAATTGCATCAAAGAGTTCTGTCAGCATTCAATCGTATCGAACCTCGTGTTGACCTCTGTCAAGCGAGATTGATCAGAAATCGTGATTGAAATTCCATGATCAATTTTTGTTTTTCAAACTAAAATCATGTCCAGGAGTCAATTACAGTGCTCAGATTTGCAATCTGCATTCTCCCACTGCATGTGACATGTTCCGATGCTTGCAACATTTTCAGTGCTTTTAGATGCGCAAAAGGCCGTTTCTGTTTCAAATTGCATGAGATCTGGGTCACAATTCTTGCAGAAAAAAATTCGGACATCTAACGTCCGTTGTCCAATTTCTTTGTTGAGGCCTTCTGGACGGGTACTGATCCCACAAAACATTCTCGAATCTGGATTATTTCCGAGCTTGCAGACTACCTGCTCAATCGAAGTTGTATCTCATCCATCTGAAGAAATCCTCGAAATCAACTCATCTTCTGTACATCGATTCCTCTGAATCAACCCTTTGGTTCTTCTATCTCTTCGGAATATCTCACAATGAAGTAAAAGAAAGGGAAGAAATTCTTCTCCAATCAACCTCTGGCGCGATTATTTATTGTTAACCATTCTATCTTTGGTTCTCGCGTGGTGTCGTGGTAAGAGGCGTCACTCACACTCACACGATCGAGCGATCGATCCCTGCCGAGCTAGCAGTACTTAGTAACGGCGGTCTATGTCAAAATGTAAAAGATACTTACCATTTGTTTAAGGAGACTCAAAAGAGAACGGAGGAAGTGGAGTGTCTCATCGCCTTTCTCATATGAAAACTCATAGATTGTAGAAATTTTCAGTTCTTGCTATCTTGTTCTCCTGAGAGCTAATCTGTAATTCATGAGTGTCGCACTCTAGTCGAACACAACAAAATTAGTGGACTTTTGTGCTGCAGAAGTGCAGAAGCTGTAAACTTCGTTAGCGCTTTGGCATTTATGGCATTATTTTACCTTAAGATGGTACTTTGATCATTTTTCCCTCAGAATGACTTTGTATTCAATGTCCAGGTTGCTAACAATGCTGTTGTTCCACATAAGCAAGGCATTTGATGCCGGAACACGTCGGATCTCGTCAGCCGGCTGTTTTCCGGTGCTCCGCGGTGGATGTCGCCTGAGCACGGAGCTTTTTAATCTTCGGAATTGCGCACCAACGGATGCAAGGTTTCCAAATAAGATATCGCATTCCAGAAATTCGATAGCAACGTGTTGTTGACCAGGTTTTTCAATTCTGGATTAGATGTTCTGCTCGAATGTTTGTCTCTCGATATGAGTATGATTTTCACATGATAATGATCACACAAATTTCAACGAAAGCAGGCAACATAGCTAGAACGCTGTCAAGTTTTCGCTAAATTACAACCACAAAGGAACCACAGTTTTCTGCAGAATTATGAAATTTTCCATGACCAACTACCGTTGAACTTTGGCTTGTTGAATATTGTAACATGCACCAAAGTACCAGATTAATCTAGATGGAGCATCTTTATTACGGCTAACGTTTCGGCAAACCCGCCTTCCTCACAGCCTCAAACTTGAGTAATTGAATCTGAAAACTTGGATAAGTTGAGGGTGATGGAGTGACTGATTGATCAGTCCCTTGAGAATTTGTGCTCCATGCGGAATCGTAAATTCATGGTGAGTGCGAATTTGGCCTATACCATAACTTGTCGAAACCAACCGACAAACAAAGTCAGTGTTTCCACCTTTCCAGGCGAGTCTGATACCCATTTACCCGAACCTGTAGGGATGGATGGCTTAGTTAGTCCGGACTGGAATCGGTCGCTTGACCGCGCGGGTGCCAGTAGCGCCTCTAACACTGTTGCACGACCGTCTCCGGAAACGTTCGCATAATATAAAATTATAATCTATTTTTGGGTGTTCAATTGGCCAAGTATGAGCGTCTAACAAAGTTTTCAGATTACCCAAGTTCGAGGCTGTGAGGAAGGCGGGTTTGCCGGATCGTTTGCCGTAATAAACATGCAGCATCTGTGTAGGCTAATCGGTTTAGGGCATGTTACAATATTCAATAAGTTCAAAGGCAGTTGGTCAGGGTATATTTCATGATTCAGAAGAAAATATTCGTTTTTCAGAAGGCGGAAATAGAAAATGTTGTTTTTTTTTGCCAAAACGTTGCCCTTAGTAAGCTTGCACCATTTTTGCTTATCGATTTCAGACTACAGGATGCTCCAGCATATAGAGCATGTAGAAATAATATATAGACATTGAAATCGACATTGTTGTCGTTGTGAAAATAGGCGAAGTCTCGTGATTTTCGCTATCTTACGAGGTTGTTTTGTCTAACGGTGTACTTGTTGCTTGTTTTTCACCCTAGGTAGCTGAGCTGTAATCAGCCGAAGTCTAGTGGGACACCTCGGTTCGCCTGAATATGGCAGTGAACGGCTTAATCGGTTGTTATCGTTGAAACTCTCCACTCGACAACGACAAAGCAACGACGGTTTCTGACTCCTGGCTTGTTGGTCGTCGTGATTTTCTCCGAGTGCTTATCGTCGTCGGCGAAGAGGAGAGATGTTGTTGTTCGTTCTCATCTGAAGCTGAAACTTGAAGGGGAGGGGCGGGGGTGGAGACGCGCTTGTGTCCCCCCCCTTAACTCTCACTTTTCCCCACGAGGACCGATGACCAAGCGTACGGAAAAGCACCGACGACAACTGATAAGAGCTGTTTGGTCACGTGCCGTCGCCTCCGTCGGACCCCGTCATCCGCCGCCCAGTCGACGAACTTGAATCAGAACCGACCGTCAGACAGTCCAAACCCATACCCATACCTAGCAGCTGTCTACTGTCTACCCCTCAAAATCCCGCTTTCGCTGAACTCGAATGTCGCGCTTGGCCGGCTGCAACTGCATGCTCGCCACGTTCCTCCAATCTTTCCACATCGAGTGAGTTTCAGTTTTTCTTTGGAAATGTTCTAGTAATATCTTTATCTGAGTATTAATAATATATTAATAATATATAATACTTGTAGTGATAACACAACATCATGTTCATCAGTTCTGCAGTTGCAAGCACTTCTTTTCCTTTGTCATTGGCTATTTCAATCATGAATAGTCCAGGTCAAACAACTTTTACTAAAGAGATTTGTGTGCCCTTTGCCTCTCCTCTCCCAAACAGGATAATGACGATCATTTCGGTTGGACCGAATATCTAAAATTTTTGTTAACAGTTATTTACTTTTCACTGAGAAAGTGCGTAATGGAGCCTGAAAATTCGTAAGGAATGAATACTGATCGGTGCCTTGAGGATGCGGCGCGTACTCGTACGTGGCGCATCCTCAGGGTAGTTTAGATTCTATTTCAATATCTTTCAATGAATAAATAGATTGAAAAATTGAATAAATTTCAATATTTTTCGCATACGTTTCAGTGTCATTCATCTGCCCTTTCATTTTCGTCTTTAAAATCAAAGGTTAGGAAGAAGGAAACTAAGGATCAGAACAGTATCTATATAGCTGGGTCCAATTACAATTTCAGATTTTTGCTTATCAAAAATTATTCAGAACATTCGGGAACGTTTTGCGATAATCAGTTGAACTTGAACTCCTCATGTGAAATGCACTAAGTGGACGGCGCAGCACTCTCAGTTCTCTTGCCCTTTTCGCATTCGTTAGTTTTCCGAGTAGAATTGCACAGAGTTCCAGCGTTCTGGACCGATGTAGCTGCAGGAAATTCAGAGGAAGTAAGTCTATTGGCTTTTTCGAGTGCATGATTTTTGACCTCAAAATCTGTGTAAGACAAATTTGTAGCCTACAAGAATTTCTATTCAACGCCAACGAACAAGAAAACCTTATTAATTTCAATCCCTTATGCTTTATAACAAGCACAAATTTCACGACTCTTTTTCCTTTCGTTCTTCTTTCGACAAAATTATAATCCAGCAGTCGAATGAATCAAATAATAATCCAACAAAATAATAATAATATAAGTGACAATAATAGTAAAGATAAAATAATAGTAGAATCCATCTCGATATCCTTCTATTTATTTATTTTAGCGCCAACAAATAAAAGCAACACTTCTAGTGCAGAATTTCGAGGAATTGAGAGCACTGTCCATTGTTCGAGGCCCTCGAAGAAAATTTGATTCTTATCCGACACTTTTTATTCTTTTTTTCTCATATTATACATGTACTGGACAGGCGGTCTGAGTTAGACCTGTTATTGTCTAAGCCACTCAATCTCTTCCACCCCTGCATGGCATCAAATACCGGCGCATTCAAGCATCTTATCCACTCTGCCTGATTGGCTCGTCGTAGCCTGAGGTAACAAAATTGTTATCTCAATAACATCGGTGAAGCGATTCTCAGTTTCCTCCTGTTGCATTCTGGCGGTCGGCTTACTATCTGTTCAGTCAATTTATACTTTGTATTTTATATCTATAAATTTACTTCACGTGGCATAGTCTCTTATTCCACAAATATTTTATAGTTCACCACTTATTATCTGACGAAATGATTGATACCAGAGTGAGTGCTCTTCGTGGAGAATTGGAATATTTAGATTTTTTACAAAATTTTGAAAATTCTTTCTGAAAAAAAGTGATTAATGCTCTAGTCAATTTCACCTACATATTCCGTTTATGTATTCAGTCACCAATCATTATAATACGTTCAGTATACAATTTGTTTATAATTAGAAAACAAGAGTGTTCGGCAAAAAACTAATGGCGATCGTGAGAATACAATTTCTTGCTAACAACCATGGCCGCGCTCGGCTACCACATGGAGCGATTTTTATCGGAGCATTGGAGTTCTCCAACTCCTAGACGGTTAATTTAGGGTTAATATAACTGAATGATACATGTGAATGTCATTTATTATGTAACTGTGAGAGAAATTGTACCAGAGTCTGTCATTACCAACAATTACCCAGCAGTCGCACAAATTGCAAGCTCCGTGAGGCCTGTGTGGACCGTGGGGTCTAGAGGTTTCCATGAATACAATCACCAAGTGATTAGTGGTAATAGCTGAACTAGGTAACATTTCTTAGTACACTTTCGCTCACAACTTCATAATAAAAAGGGACGTAATTTCATATTCAATAACGAAGTTCCGGAGACCTTTAGTAGTTAGGTGAACAGCGCTTCATTGATCCATCGAGGGCAGTAAAATGTAGTTTTACAAAAATGTTTTTATTTATACTAGACAAATAGTTAGAACAGGATCCTGTGGAAAAATTAGGTAAAGGGTAAAGTAAAGGTGTCGTTAATCAGCCCTTCAAAGAGGCGCCACTCATTCGCCTTTTATTGAGGATCATAGGGGCATGGTGAATGCGCATTTGGCTTATACAATGACTTACGGAAGCCAGCCTCTACAATTAGTGCCTTTACCTTCCCAGACAAGTCTGTTACCAATTCACCAGACTCTGGAGGGACGGAAAGCTTGATTAGTTCGCGCGGGAACAAACGCTCAACCATGCGGGCGAAAGTAGCGCCTCTTACCTCTGTTGGGCTCACTCTCGCCCGTATAAACCATCCTATTTGAAGAAAATGTAGAGGATACTTTTCCGTCCCGAACCGCTCAAACTTGACTTGATTGTAGTCGCGAAATCTCTCTAATGGTGGGCTCTCGAGGTTTCGCTGCTAAAAGGTAGCCAAGCATAGAACAATCGTCTTGGGGTACTTGTGTGTTCACTTTGACCATAAATCTCCGATTTTTGTTGTTCTGTTCACCTGAGTGGAAAGCTGTATTTGCGTAATTGAATTGTCGGCTACGTGTCGAAGGCGGAAGTAATAACATAAACAGCCTGACACGTTGGGGTGAGGGAAAGTGAGCAGAACAACCAAATAATCTCCAAATGAGAAGCCATGTGGAAGTTTCTTCAACGTTGTTCGTGAACCGATTCGTTTCCCCCAGAGTTTTTGAGATGCATTAAGCTGTCCGAACAAAGGCGCATTTTTCAGATAGGTTCAATGACCCAGAGCAGTCTGATACCGATAAATTGGTACCAGACTTGACCGGAAAGGAAACTTCACTGTCATATCCAGCGGCTGGACTTCGCAAGTCGTTGAAGTGGTTACGTTCGTATTCACTATGCCTCTGCGATTCTGAATGGAAGACGAGTGCGTGGCGCGTTCTTAGGGAACTGATCAACGTCGATCTCTTTACTTTACCATACTTTAAAGCAGCAAGGAGGTTTCCCACCACGGGCGACAGAGGAGATATTTTCAAAGCCGCCTTAACTGTTGGTGACGTCTCTTATATTGCTTTCTCTGCTCTTAATCGAATTTCCCAGTCAGTTCCAGATCACTTGTATCAGTCAGTTTGGTGGAATTATCGTGGACAACTCATTGCTTTAATAATCTCCCACCTATTACGCGTCGATTTTGACATTGAAAAATGGGTGACACACAACTGGTCGCTCGACCCAGTTGCAACCCGTTCGGCTTCTTACGCCACCTCACCTGTCCTTCTTTTCTTCCGCGCACTTCTCATTGTGGTGAACTTTTCCCTAATTTCTTTGAAACAACACTTTCGATGACTTTTTTATGTAAATTATTGTCTCAAAAAAGGGTGACTTGAGTTTCTTGAAATAGCACCATTGACTGAAGAAAATTCCTTCTTTAGAAACTAGAACTATGTTTACCAGTGCTGCATCAAAAAATGGAATTTCATTTATTTATTTATTTATTAGAATACGTCAAAAAGACGTGCACCGAAAGCTAACAACCACAGAGCATGAAAAAAATGTCCAAAGTGAGCAAGTCATACTAGCTGTAAAAACAAAGTGTAACGCGGAAAACAGCCATCGCCATATAGGACTGAGCTCAAACTGCGACGATAATCGGGGGTGCTAATGGAGAGCAAGGAATGTATTAAATTATTTAAGAAAAAATTTAACAGGGCAAAAAATATAAAGCAACATTGAAAACTGTTAGGTCTGTCATGTGTGCAGCTGCCCTACGGTAGGCGTAAACGAACGTTATTCTCGGGAAATTTCTTAAAAACAAAGGTAACGTCTCTTTTACAGTAACAAACGTCTGTGGATCATGATCACCGGTAAATTGAAGAGTTTTGTATCAACGAATGATAGTAAATTTAGTTACAGGTGTAGGACCATATTGGAACTGTTAGTTCCATCAGTTCTGCTCGTACCATCTCCTGAAAGCCCAGGGAAGGTTGCTAAACCCTTTGCTATTAGTCACCGACTATTAAGGAACTGATGAGCTTTCATGACTTCCTCTGACAAGAAGCTGTGAAGGTCTTCGACGGTAAAATGAGTTAGAGGAACTTTTCAGGTTTTTGTTGTGAACGCACGACACATCTAACATCCCTCGTTCCCACGGGAATTCCCACAATGTAATTACTGCCGTCGGTCAACATGTGTGGTTAGAAATGTGCACATTCGACGATTACATCCGTTTCCCGCAAATGAAATGGATTATTTTGAGTTGGAAGGGTGGCGCTTGGATTACTGACCTATAAAACTACTGAAGACCTTACAACCAGGGCCCACATTCATCATTGGTAAACCCCGATAAACTCCAAGATATAGCCTGTGAATGGCGCGCACCCTTCTCTACTTATCCTAAACCTCTCATGTTAAACGCAATCTCTCATCGACTCTGCCGTCTGGCTCTGGCTGCGCCGCGGTTTCGGAGACCGCTGGTCCGTTCATGAATTTGGGCCCAGCTTTCATAATGACAGGGGGACACCGCCAATACATGAGCCGTCTTTGCTTGATGATGGGAAGAAGAATATGAAGGGAATCAGCGTAGGGTAACGGTTTACCGGTCCACTGTGGTTGAGCCTCGCTTCCCTCTCATACATAGCAATTTTCTAAAGGGTTTTCGATTCTGGCAAGGGAATGGATATTGAAAATGAGGGCTTACTTTTCCTTTAAAATATGAAGGTCGAAACTGTTCATACCACAAAATTACAACTCATTTCACGAAAGAATATCAATGTACATTTGCAGTCGCTTTAAATTTCACGGGTGAGTGATTCACGAAAACGGCGGACCATTGAGGAATCTGCTTGAAATTAACGAGACTGAATTGTTCATCTCTCGAAGAAACTACTTGTCTCATTTATATTCTACCGCTCTTAAAACTTTTTCATCGATCTGGATCTAAATGAACAAAAAGTCGACAGACAAGAGCTGTATAGAGTGAGTCCTGTCACTACCACTGAATCATCTGATTAGATTTCATCAAACATTATCGTTATGACTCCTAGCTTTCTAACCGTTTCAGCTGTTCTGCTTTTAAAATTGCCGCACCTTTGTGCGGTATAGTAAATGAATGAACATTCAAATTTCTACTCGAATATGAACCGTTCTCGTTTTGTTTGCTTGCCAAGATGCAGTAGCTGAGGTGCAAACACCACATACTTCTGAAATATTTTCGACTCCCGCACTTCCGATGGCAAAGCACTTCTCGGCTCGACTCACTTCAATGCTTGAAATTCATTGTGCTTGGTCAAGCACAAAATGGTTCTCTGGGGGAGTTCGAAGTCATGACCTCTTCGAACTTGAGTGCACTTTACCTCCGTCTCTCAGAACCCATCCTCTGGTGGATAAACCGTGGGTAATCCATGAATGTCTTTAACATAAAACAGGTGACCCCATCCAGTTTGTAAAAAAAGTGAGCAACATCACCTTTCCCGTTTCCTCTTTCGTGTTTTCCCAAACATCCATTTTCTAACGCAGGACGGTTCGATTAACAGCGGCTCACTTGTAAGCTTCGTCGCTGCGTGCTCCACCGCCACAATGCGCTCCAGCGCCGAATGTGCTCTTCGCCTTTGTTTTTCATTGAGATCTGCTGTGAATTTCTCTGCTTTCGAGATTACGATGGGATTAGGTGGCCTTAATATAAGCCCGCGGTTTTACCGGGAACTTTGACCTTGTTCCGGGCGTGGTATGTTTTTGCATCACAAACGTCACGCTATAAAACCTCACGAGATCACGGTTGTTTTTCTCGCTTTGGCATTCCGGCCGCATTCCATCTGGCTGACTAGTCGTCTTGCTTCTCATATCGAGGCTTTTGATGTCTTTTTCGCTTAGTTAGAAATTCCGCGAAAAAACTTCTATTCTTAACTCGTTCGAGACTCCTTTGTTTATTACGCAAAAATATTCGTTTTATAAATGTAATTCGAATCGAAAACCAGAACTCTCCAGTCGTTCTTCTTGAAACTTCTACGGTTGCTCAACGTTTTAGCCAAAATTCTTGGTATCAATTGATCCTTTCTTTCAGAATGGGTTCTTGCCTGTGCAAAGAGAAGACTCGTTCCAATAATGAAAACACGAGGTGAAATCTGTTCCACTGTTTTATTTTTTCTGGTGAAAATCTCAATCTTTAATCGGAATTTCCAGCAGTCGGAACCCTCGAGGATGCCGACGAAATGATGAGAGGAACAGATCACCGCAGTCTTTCGATCAGGATGTTGATTTTGAGACTGGTGAGGTTTTTACTTGCTATTCATCGTTGACTAGATCATTCATCTATTCAAGTGATGTCGTAATGCTAATAGTATATTTTTCTTTTGATATGTTTACAATCTATTGATCAATAAATTTTCTAGCCTTTATTAACAGTCTAGTCAGGGCGTGGCGCAGTGGGTAAAGGTGTTATTTCCACCCGCGCGGTCGAGCTATCGAACCCCGCCTGGGCTAAGCAGACCCTCCATCCCTCTAAAGCTGAAGACACTGACTTGTACAGCGGCTGGCCCTCTTAAAATCACTGTCTAGGCCAAGTACGCATTCGTCGTGCCTGTACGATTCTGATTGAAAGACTAATACATGGCGCGTACTCAGGTATCTGATCGACTCTTACACCTTCAGCTATCATTTCAACCATCTAATTTGTGATTGTGGGTGTAATAGTCGCCAATATGACATCGGATTCGTCATATCCACTAAAACCAAGCGTTGCAGATGTTGGTTTATCGCTTGATGTCGTCTAGATATTCTTTGGCGGAAAGTAGGTTACAGAGAGAAGAATGAAAGGGGAACATAGAATTGAAGACAAGTTGGAGAGACGAAAGAAGCTGTGCCAAATACTTATTGTTTAGGCGGGTGTGTCTCATTTTTAATGACAATCGTGTTAGTATGCATATATGCTACCATGTATGCATATATGACACATGCAAACTAACTCTTTCTAATGCAACCAATGCAATTTTATTCATTCTGTTCTCTCTCATATTTGTATACAAATGTTTTCACCGTACATTCTACCACTGAGTCTTGTCGTATGCTCTTTGTGGGAGTCGTTGACCTTCGAATTCCAGCGGCAATTTTTCCGAGCGATACTATCGTTCTCGTCAAATTGATAGTTAGCCGCCACAATAGTCACAGAAACCGGCCTCAGCGGTCGTCTTCTTTTAGAAGTCACGTCGCGTAGTTGCAAACACACATCGTTTTTCGCAAGGAGTAAACAATGCAGGGGAACATTCAGTGTGAAGAATGGGTGTTACATGTTTGAGTTTGCAAAATTTTGCAGTCCGTAATTTCTACTGGAATGGCGGAAGTAAGCATCCAAGACTACATTAAACAACTTTTGAGTTTCTGCCACCGGGACCATTCCGTTTATTACATTCCGGTGATTGTTAGAAACTTCTCCCACTCAATGATGCACTATTCCTTGTACGGGTTATATACGGTGCTGATCACGAATCCGGTGCCTTTTCTCTCTCGATTGCGGTCGGTACCACCCAAATTGTTAACTAATGTCGTGGTCGGATCATCGATTCGGGTTGAAAATTTTTCGGAGGGTTATGTTTGTATGTTGATCATGGTTCCGATGTTCGCAGCCTGCACTTCAACCGATCTTGGCAGCTGCAAGTTGGTACAAAGACATTAGAATGGTGGAGTACCTACCCGAATCCTTCAAAATCTGACGATATTTCTGAAAAGAGCATCGAAATCGTGATCATCAACCCAAATAATCATCTTATAAGAGCAGTTTTGGACAAGAATGGGTGTGAAAAATTTTCTTCGACCACTAAAGTGCAATATGTAGAATGGTGCCCATACGTCATACACACCATTGCCCACGGAATTCCATTTTTATTTCTTTTTTTACAAATTTTCCGCACGTTGCAGTTCATCTGTTAGGCTATTAGATGAGTCAGAAGGTGTACTTTTGATTCCGAACCGGTTTTCGCTCCATACCTGCTATTTTTAGAAGGGTCGTCTCAACTTGGTCGACGCATGTCCATGACGAACTACGTCGGGAACGATGTGAAGGATTTAATCAGACAAACACTGAAAGTCATTCGATCTCTTGTAAACAAGTAAGTGATAATAGTACACATTTGATTCGTGACTGTAATCGGGAACTTGAAGATAGATTATCGTTTTGTTGACCTTTGGGTGCTTTTTATTGGCATCTGACTGGTGTGTTTCTCCTGTTTACGCGCTGGTCATGTGGAGATTGGTTATCAGTACGATAACACCGGTACTGCTCGGTTCACGGGTAAACGGACAGTTGTTTGGCTCGATGCACAGGTTTGATGCAAAAAACGGAGGTCTCAGTTATTGTGATTTAGATTCATTTGTTAGTAGAATCCAAAAATCAATGGCTGGGAATCATCAGGCCACTTTACCTTTATCTTTATTATATCTCTCATTCGTGCTTAACCATATTGTTACCATGATGAGAGGGGAATATTCTGATAATCGAAAGAAACAAGTTTCATATTGCCATCTTGATAGCTACATAACATTATGATTTAGTAATCTGTTCTTTTGGCCCTTTTTGATAGGTAATTTTTGGCATTTGATCGACCGATTCAGACGTTGTACATAATACAAAAACTATTTCGTGGAGGACATATTCGCAATTTGGAAAAGCTCACCTGCCTCTGCACCCCTCCATCTACACCCTATACGAGACAATAGCCGCGCTGCTTCGTTGCCGACTTAGAATTAAGTTTAATGTTTAAGCCGACGGGGTCTTCTAGAACTTGTCTTATTTCAGCGAACAAGATCCTCCAGCTTCACTATTAAAGCTGAACATGATCGCTGAAAGAGAAAAAGGCTGGTTGCTAGTGGTGGAATCGCTCATCGAAACGGTATACATTTCCCAGCCGTTGCTGATGGTACCGTTGTCTTGATTGAAATTTTGCAGGTTCCTGATGACGATTCTCTGGGACCGGCCGTGATCACCTTGTTCCTTGACGAATGTCCATTACCCTCGAAGGTGCAAATGCCAATTTCATTCATGTTCTTTCTGATGGATAGATTTGTTCAACTATATATAAGAGGCATTTGACTTCCATAAATTTCAAACATCCTATGTAAACTAGCGAAGAGATCATCAATGATTTCGCGAGAAAAAAAATTGGTTTGAATTATGGGAGAACCGATGGAGATTTTGTAATTTTCGTGGGGAACTCTCCATAAATCTCATCCGTGAAGGATAATTTCAAGAAAAATGATAAAAAATGACTTCAGGACACAGTTCACCGTCTCTTGTGTTCACTACGCCTCGACCTGGCCTCTTCATCATCTACAACACGAAAGCGAAGTTGGCACCGGAACACGTGTATCGTCTTAGGTACGCTGCTGATTCTGTCGTTCTGATTACTTATATATCATATTGTTCCTTTTGAGTAGTCGCTGTAGTGCTTTTTGTGTTTCTTTCATTTTACTATTTTGAAGTGCTCTATTTTCACTTGTTACGATTATATGACCATTTTGATCTCATTTCATTTCATTTATTCAAATCCAATGGCAGTTGACAAAGAGATAATCATTTTATACGACTTTTAAAGGTTCGCTAGCAGAGAAACTTGCTGGAAGCAGCAGCGTAGCTATGTGTAATCCTACCACTCTGAACTATCTTATCTCAAGAATTGTACGTTGTTTTCTTTCTTTTTTCGTTTAGTTTATTAATAGTTTTTAAACTGGAATATTTAGCTTCCGCCGTTCACCCAAGCTCGTGTCGTATTGTTTGCCTTACTAGCCCTCGAAAAGTTCGCACAAACCAGTGAAAATCAGTTTTTGATATCGCGTACGTTGGAGGAATCTGCCACACATCCCCTCAAGGTACGTTTTTGTTCCTCCTTCTCATCGCTTTTGCTTCGTTTTGCGTTACATTTACTTGGTCTGCTCACTGGTTCGAGATTTACCAACGGGTACAAACGATCTGTGGAATGTCATTTATCATTTTTTTATTTTTTGTAGCAACTAGAAGAATGGAGACATTGTACATCGAACGCGATGAAGCGCCAAGTTGGTTTCTGTGCTACATGGGCTCTTGACAATATTTGTGAGTCATATTTGTAAACACTGTTACTATTGATTTTGGGACCCACATTTCTTTGTTTATCACGCTATTTTGTTGTTTTATTTGTTGTTCAAGTCGATATTTATGCTAGTGTGGCTTTTTTAGTCATAACACCAAATCGTATATATGCCTACGAGACGACTAATGTCTCGAATATTAACGCAATGTTGAACCACGAAGATGTTAGTGAGTATCTGAAGATTGGACCAGATGGATTGGAGGTGAGAGAAAATGTTACTTGTTCATATTAGAACACATATTTCAATGATTTCGAAGTACTGAAAACAAACATGAGGCCTTGGGGGATTTCGTTGAGTCGCTCTCATCTTATTTTTATTGACGTGCTAAAACTACAAAGCTGCAAATAGCTCGAAAAACTCTTCGATCTTTGGTTGCGGAACCATACGAATTTTTTTGTTTTGTGTTTAACGGCCACCAAAAGTTGACATTCAGCCCTCTGAATTGCATCCGTTTGTTTATTTTCAATCCTTGGACATGACGTATTGCTATTTCGTTTTATCTTCATGATGTTTCAGTTTTTTTTCAATGCAATTTTCAGGCTCGTTGTGATGTGTCATCGTTCGAATCAGTGCGATGCACGTTTGCTGTACAGGATGGGGTGTGGTTCTACGAGGCGACCGTATTCACACCGGGTGTAATGCAGATAGGATTCGCAACCAAGAGAAGCCGATTCTTGAACCATGTAGGTTTGGACGATGATTTCATGAATTTATGAAGATAAATATAAGTTGTTTTATAGTATGCAAGCACAAATTGGAACGATTTAGAAGCCATATGCTTTCTCATATTTTTTCGAATAGATTTCGCTTCATTCATCCCTTGGACATGACGTATTGCTATTTCGTTTTATCTTCATGCTCATCGTTCGAATCAGTGCGATGCACGTTTGCTGTACAGGATGGGGTGTGGTTCTACGAGGCGACCGTATTATTGGACGATGATTCCATGAATTTATGAAGATAAATATAAGTTGTTTTATAGTATGCAAGCACAAATTGGAACGATTTAGAAGACAGTGAGAGATTGATGAATTGTTCCATATGCTTTCCCATATTTTTTCGAATAGATTTCGCTTCATTCCTGCTCTTTATTACTTTTTGTTCCAGGAAGGGTATGGTATTGGCGATGACGAATCGTCTGTAGCATACGATGGTTGTCGTCAGCTACTCTGGCACAATGCCAATTCAAGTCGGCACGAACATGAGCCGTGGTCTCCAGGTACGTGCCTTCATTTTTTGCTCTATTACTACCTTTGTTGATTTATTTAACCCATGGAGGGGTTCTTCGGTCTCTCGTTACGAATACTTCAACTTCTGGCGGCAGTAACCCTTCATGTAGCAGTTTGCTGCAGTAAAAGAATGTTGCCGTTTCGATAAATTCCTTGTTTGGTATAGTAACTTTTACTAATGTTGCGAACATGAGCTCGTGGTTCTCCATGTTTCACATCGTCACTTTATCTCAAGTTGTTTGCCGGCTTTGGATTCTTCGAATAACTGCGATACTTCAGGCGACGTTGTCGGGTGTCTTCTGAACATTCCTTTGGGTACCGTAATGTTCTACTTGAATGGTCGCCCTCTTCAACGGCCACATTTAGAATTCCTACGTGAGTTTAATTGGTGTCAAGTTGGAATTGGTTTTTGTAATCCTCGAATTTTATTTAGGAAATCGACCGGCGGGCGATGGAGTGTTTGCTGCTGCATCGTTCATGTCCTTTCAGCAGTGCCGATTCAACTTTGGTGCTGAACCATTCAAGTATCCTCCTGAAATTGCGTTTAGGTAGACCTCTTGTACCTACATCTGCGACAATGCTGAACCTATGTTTTCTTTTTTTCTCAAAATTCTCAGTTGTTTTTTCAGTACCTTCAATGACGGTGGAGCCACACTTACCACAGAACAAAAAACAATTCTGCCTCGGTATTTCCTATTTTTATCCCTTTATTTTCTTTCCTCGGCAATATTTCATCTTTTGTGTGTTTCAGAAGGCGTCGATTGGAACTTCTGCAGAAGGAGCCGATTCCAGAGGACTATTGCACGATTTGCTACGCTAACCCCGGCGACACTTTACTGGAACCTTGCATGCATGGGTAAGTATTATAGTTCCAATTACTACCTGAGGTAAAAGGTTAAGGTGCCGGGGTTGACCAGCACCGAAGGACGCGCCGCCGCATACGTGTTCAACTCAGACTCGTAAAGGCATAGTGAACGCGTGTTTGGCCTATACAATGACTTGCGGGGGCCAGCCGCTATACCAAGTCAGTGCATTTCCCTTCCCAGACAAGTACGGCACCAATTTACCCCACTCCGGAGGGATGGAACGCCTGGTTGGCGCGGGTAGGGATTGATCGCACGACCGTACGGATGTCAATAGCGCCTCTTGCCACTGCAGCACGCGAGGCCACTACCTGAGGTAAAGCTTTCGTACCTTAAGCTGAACCAATCCCATGTTCCTGATTTTTTCATGAATTTTTTCATCGATTCCCAATATTGGTAACGACGATTTCGATTTTTTTTCCAGTTTCGAGATTATTTCAGTTGTTACCTTCCTATAAAGGTAAATTACGATATTCCTGGGCGGGCAATATCGGCACTAGTTTGTCATTGTTGCCGAGCGTAGTGTAGTGGTGATTGGCACCACCTCCTTTCGCACGTTCACGCGATCGATCCTCACTCTTGGTACAGATGCAGGCCCTCGAATGTCGATGTGTTGGCCAAATACGCATCCACCATTCAACCACGATTCTGAATGGAAAACGAGGGCATGACACATACTAGAAGAACTGGCCAACGCCGATCACTTTACATTTACTGTCACAGATTTAAGTAGAGTTTCAGGCTTTTCTTCTGAGTTACATCCCAGTCTTTTATTTCAGAGGTATTTGTAATACATGCTCCCTTCAAATGGATCACTGTCCATTATGTCGCCAGCCAATAGAGAGTCGCTCACCAGTAAGCGATGCACCTTCCGCGACCATTCGTAAGGTGTCCGGCAGCATTCTTATGAGTAATTCCGCTCGACGAGAGTCCGGTGGACCAAATCAATTTTCTGTGGCTCAACGAATCACCACCGAACTGTAATCGTCGTTTTCGGGAATTCGTCTAACATGTGAACTAACCAGCGTTTGTTTCGAAAATGTACAAATTGTACAACGTGTTGTACTAATACTTACTTCGATTGCTTTCACAGCTCTAGAATCCTTTACGATTCTTCTCGTTTTGTCTTCTGTTCATTCTCACGTTGCCTTGAGAAGTCCACACACCCGTTATTACTGGTACTCAGATGTTTGTTAGGGATCGTCACTTGTTCATATATGGAATATTTGCAACTGAAATACGCACAAAGTACGGGTTAGCGCGGGCTACTGTAGACTGTACCCACGTGTATTTTTATGAGTAATAAATGCTGTTGTACAGCAGTTCACTGAGGATCACTCCGCGTCTAGGTCTCTGACACCTCACCGATTTTACATATCCTAGTCCTTCCCATGTTTGCTTTCGATTCTTTGCTCTCATGTTGATATTTTTTGATGATGTTATTACAGATTATGAATACTGTATACATTTGTTGCACTTTCCTACAAGGTATTTCTTTTGAAAATCTGTGAGATAAACGTTTAATTGTCGTATTTCTCGTTGACTAGTAGTGCCTGGTTTTTGCCTCGTCTTACCTGGGTCCATCGGAATCGCTGGACTGAGTATGAAGGAACGTCAAGAGAGAAACATGCTCGACTTTATAGTTCACTTCCCTCTACCAGAAATTTTGAATGGCGAGTTTCTTACCGTAAGACTGTTTTGTAGCCCTTTATGACATTTGGAGTTCCCTTCAAAGCCTCTGTTCGTGCATTATACACTAAATAAATAGGAGTTGCTGCACCATTTCGCAGTATAGTAACTATGGTTCTGCTAGTGCATGGGTTTTTCATGAGTTTGCACTATTTCGCCACAATCGCTCGGAATATCAAAGTTTATACCCTCGAAATCCCGCTAAAGTGTGAAGAATTAAGTACCGTAGTACCATAGTATCAGACATAATACATTCGTCCTGTCCCCTGGACAAAGTTAGCTCGATGTTGAAGTTCTCTAACCCCCTCTCTTACGCTTCTGACCATAATGCTGAATAGTAACGAACCTTGTGCGCTTGACCAAAGAAAGTAGAGAGAAGTCTTTGGACAAGTGTTCTGGGTCGAAATGTCTGGTCGAAGTAGTATTCGGTTACCACAGGCTAATCTAACTTGCCTCTCGCGGCAAACTTACCGGTAGAACCCGGGGAATGCAATATTCCGCGGAACTGTAGTAAGAATCGCTAAATTAAACAGGTTAGCATGCGTTTTGTCAACGGTGAATCTAGGCATGGTTTAAGCTTAAGATAGATCCATTGAGCCGGCCCCAAAGAATCGTCAATGGTGTGGGCTATTCCAAGTCCGACTATCATTAAACCTCGGCATAACGTTGTTATAATCTCAACGGTCTGGGTTAGAAACCCAGTTATCATGGATGCCTGAAAAGGATGCCTCCTCGCTAGAAGATCACCTCCCTCCACGGCGCATGAAACTGTGAAGCCTTGTTTATACTCGATAGCAAAACTGCATTTGTTCGAATTTTTTTTCGAAATCCCGATTTCTTTGAGCGCGGGTTTCTAGTTCCTCAGGGCACTGTCCACAATGACTGTCTATAATAATTCAACTCACGACATCCGTCAGTGTTGCTGCCGAGTATGGATGAGTCTCTGGATGCCATCGTTATCATGCTCTTGTGAGATGTTGCCCATTGAAGAAGTAGTTACACGGTTTCCTCTGTGCACAGTATGACACTAATAGGGAACATGTAGTTGGAACATTTTACAACAACTACTCTTTAGTACAAAAAAAACAGAAACAATTTTGCAAATCGGTGAACAGTGTCGTTGAGCGTTATTACTGCTATTGAAAGTATTGTTACTTCAGCATGCCTCGAACGTTTGAGGAAGAATGCGCATTCATCGAACGAGTATCAGAGTGCAAATTCAAAATCAAGAAAGGATTTGTACCCAATATGAACGTAAGTTCATCAAGGCCTTCATTCCCTAACTCTTAGATTTCATTAATGTCAGCATCCATTGTTTTAGGTAGAATGTCGATTCTACGTCAACAAAAAGCTTGAACAGCAAATGTTCGAAGAGTTGAGGTTGTCAATCGGACGAGTTATGTAAACCAAGTTTTCGGCATGCAGCTTTCTGAAGTAGTTAATGAGGAATATATTTATGGTTCGTACGCGATCCATTTTAGGAGTTGGAGGATTCCTACCGGCTGTTCGTCAGTTGGGAAATGTTGCCGCTCTACCTGGTATTGTAGGACATTCGATAGGGCTTCCTGATATTCATTCTGGATATGGTTTTTCCATAGGAAACATCGCTGCTTTTGATTGCTCTAATAAGGACTCAGTGATTTCGCCGGGTTAGTTCGACAGCTAGATAGCTATTTCGTTCTTCTACTTGCATTGTTTAATCCTAGGTCATCATACCTGTCCTTCCAACATACTAAAAGTAGTGGTTTCAGGTGGCGTAGGCTTTGATATCAATTGTGGCGTCCGGCTTATTAGGACAAATCTTTTCGAGAGGGATGTGCAACCCGTGAAGGTACGTTCTTTTCCGTTTCAACTCGAGTCATTTTCAATAAATCTGCTTAATATTTGCGTCTCTTATATGCTCTCATGCGCAGCATTGATGGTTTTCACCTCCGTTTTATTCTTCTTCTTACTCGCACCCTCTTTCTAGGAGCAATTGGCCCAAGCTTTATTTGACTACATTCCTGTCGGTGTGGGATCACGTGGAGCTATACCTATGTCAGCGTCGGATCTCGTTGAGTGAGTGGATCTGACGGACTATTTCGTACATGTGCTGTTTAATTATACTTTTTTCTCTTGATAATAATCTATGTTTGCTGACAGAGCTAGGGCGGTTTAAATCTTTCCTCGGAATCTGTAAATCGGAATTTGGATCCAGAAAATTTTTCTTCGACGCATTACCCCTTAATCTGCCTTTTGCTCTAATTTGTTGTGCCAGTACCCAGGATGGACTTGCCTTGGTCTATCACTAAAGACGAGAAAGGCATGATTGGTTTTTCAGTTGTCTGGAAATGGGTATGGACTGGACGTTGCGCGAAGGATATTCTTGGGCTGAAGATAAGGAACATTGTGAGGAGTACGGTCGTATGCTGCAGGCCGATGCCACGAAAGTCTCCACTAGGGCGAAGAAACGAGGACTACCGCAGGTATGTTTTGCATCGTATACTGCAAAAATTCAGATCCGGCGCTGGAAATAACTCTATTCAACTTGATCGCAGTAGAATGGGATTTAGGTTAAGGTATGCGTGATAAGCATCCGTAAGGTTTAGATGATCCGAATATTTTTGTTTCATCGTGACATTCTGGTTTTGTTACCACATCTTTGCGGGTTGCTAATAAGTGTACCGCAGTATGATATTATAATGGTGCTGCTAGGTTCATCGAGAAAATCGTGGCTCAGTCGGGATTCGAACCCCTCTGTCGGGCACGCGTGTAAGACCACTACACTACTGAGACGGCAGTTCTCCTGCCAACTGTGCCGGTCATTTCCGCTCCCCTGACGCCGGTTCGAATCCCGCCTGTGCCGCAATTTTTGCAATGAGCATATCACCACCACCACATCTTCATATTTTGATCTGAATCCAGAATAAGCATGCTTTATCGCTGGGTGTTATATGGAACCATTTCGCGACCAAATTTCCGAATTTGAGCAGTTGTGTATAGTTCTTGATCGATTCCTTCCCCAACACTGAACCATTTGTTTTAGTTCCTAATTTCATTATTTCGACTGTTTTATTTACTCGTCATTCGTCTGTTTTCAAGTCGTTGGATAGTCGTGGTTCAAAACTGCGTCTTGTCCTGCGTGACGTAACTTGATAGCTGAAGAGGCGTTCTTTCCAGCTAGGAACCTTAGGCGCCGGAAATCATTACGCTGAAGTGCAGGTTGTAGACGAGATTTTCGACAAACATGCCGCCTCCAAGATGGGTATTGGAGAGCTAGGTAAGAGTATACCTTTACCTATCAGCTTTTGCTTCCCATAACTCGTTTGTTGAAGGACAAGTAGTGGTGATGCTGCATTGCGGCAGCCGTGGTCTTGGTCACCAAGTAGCCACTGACGCTTTGGTGGAGATGGAGAAAGCGATGGCTCGGGATGGAATTGTTGTGAACGATCGCCAGCTCGCATGTGCTCGTTTGAACTCTACTGAAGGTAACAGTATATGGGTATCTAAACCCAAGGCGAGAAACAGTATATAGTGTAACTTTTAGGTCAAGATTATCTGAAAGGAATGGCAGCCGCCGCCAATTTCGCGTGGGTGAATCGGTCGTGCATGACGTTTTGTGTTCGACAAGCCTTTGCGAATGTTTTCACCATGCAACCCGATGATTTGGACATGCAGGTGATCTTTACTTTGGAATATGAGTAGCGTAGAGTTGAATGCATTTTTGCTTGTGACAATTTTCTCTATTTAGATGATTTATGATGTTTCTCATAATGTGGCTAAGATGGAAGAGCACCTCGTCGATGGACGTCCTACGCAGCTTTGTGTGCATCGCAAAGGAGCGACTCGAGCTTTCCCACCTCATCATCCTCTTATACCTATAGATTATCAGTTGACGGGTAGGATTATATTCATGAATCATATATTTGCTCAAGAAATGCTAAAGAGACCTGAGTACAACTACCAACAACAGGACAACCAGTGCTAATTGGTGGTAGTATGGGCACGTGTAGTTACGTACTTACCGGAACCGAACGAGGAATGGTTGAAGCTTACGGTACAACATGTCATGGAGCAGTGAGTTCTCATTCAGTTCATAATTCATTTGAAACATCGAAACAGTTTGAAAATTCCAGGGCAGGGCTTTGTCACGATCGAAATCTCGTCAAAAAATCCCATGGACCGACGTCATTGAAAATCTGAAGCAGAAGGGAATTTCCATCCGATTGGCTTCCCCAAAGCTTATTATGGAAGAGGTAAATTGAAGTGGAGATTCTGCTAGACTTCTAGATGTTTCATGAACGGTATACCCTGGATAGATTCCGATGTATACCTCAAATATCTCGAAAATCTGGCTCGCGAACGCTCTACGGGTTTTACTAAGGGTTGTTTTGGAGTTTATACGCCGGCACTAAAGAATTCGAGAACCTCAAACTCTCGCTGGGCCAATGAGCTGCGTTATATCCCGTTAACCCTGAGTAAACCCTGAATATAGTCCGCTATGCGCATCGACGAACCATCGTTTGCCCGCCGTTTGGGGTAAGGCTTATCTCGGGTATGCAGTTCATGAATACAGGCTATGGGCTCCGGCCTCTATTTCTTGAGTCATATGAAGAAGAACGGTGAGCTCTTCCAACAACTATAATGACTTTTTTTCAAATTCTGAGCTTAATGAGTCGTTTTGAGAAAAGAAACACCTAAGTTAAAAGAATCTCCGTGTTGCAGGCTCCAGAGTCCTATAAGGATGTTACGGATGTTGTAAATACTTGTGACATGGCTGGAATCAGTAAAAAAGCCGTGAAACTGCGACCGATTGCTGTCATCAAGGGATAAACTACCGGTGAACTGTCGTTATTTACTACCGGTAAACCAGTGCGTGTCGAGTCCTGCTTCTCCGTTTTCTTGTCGTTTGTTGAAATTGTAGTCACAGGAAGTTACCTGCTTTTCAATGTCATTTTTCCTTGATAACATTCATAATTTAATATGTATTTTCACAATTCCGCAATAATAAATTTGAAGTTTATTTCTGTGCTGACTTATCATACTCCTCTCGTAAATATATGAGCAATTCTTCAAGACCCGTACCAGCTTTGGCAGAAACGAAAAACGTGGGATAGTCGGGGAATAACCTTCTTGTGTTTTCGTTGTTCTCCTGAAAGGAAACATTTCAGGAGAATTCAATGGAGTTGGTCAAATCAAAAGTCCAAATGAGCAAAAACAGAGTTATGTACAAACCGAGGGCATGAGATCAATTTTGTTGAATACAATAGCAGTTGGTCGATCGGATAGCCCGTTCCGATACTCCTCCAATTCGGCTCTCAGCAATTCGAACTGTTCTCGCAGATCACCCAATGTGATGTCGAGCACATAGAAGAGACACCTGGAATTATGCTGAATAATTTTTACGTCGTTTTGGATTGCCCTCTTACCTGCATCTTTCGATATGTTTCAGAAATGAAACACCAAGTCCTCTGTCTTCATGCGCACCTTCTATGAGTCCAGGAATGTCGGCCACTGTAATGAAAATAATAGACTAGAACACTAAAAAACCCAAAAGTGCCAAAAATCAGATGAAGTGTGCAAAAACTGCGAAAAAGACCTGGGATTTGTTCGAAGTCGTCGTAGTGCACTATTCCTATGTGTGGTTTCAGGGTTGTGAACGGGTATGAAGCTACCTTCGGTTTCGCCCTTGATATAGCCCGGAGCAGAGATCTTAAATCTGGGATTTGCATAATGAAATTCGCTGCTGGGTAACTAACTTTTCAGCTGTATAGATCTTACCTAAAGTTCATCGGTAATATGAAACAAAGAAAAATTATGTTTCATATGTGAAATAGAAGTTTAATTAGTAATGTAGGAAGCACATTAGCTTTAAGATATGGAAATTTTTCTTGGACATTTCACCAGGGAGTATCACAATTACTGTAAAGTACGACTGAATCGACTTCCTATCCTAGACTCCGTTCCTATCTACATCCCTACAACAATGTAGTGATTTCGCTGAAATTTCGGCAACCATGTGAACTCACACCTGTATCCAGAGCAGTCAGTTTATGAATCATCTTCCGCCATCTCTGTGTAGAATTTTCGCTGATAATGTAATGTCAGTTGAATTTTTCGCGTTGCGAAAGGGAAACTTAATTACCCTACCTTCTCACTAAGGAATAATTTATTTTGGAAAACAGTACAGCCAAACCTTCCACGACCAGGAAGAAAAGCTGGTACCGCCTTCCCTTTTGCGAGAAAACTTTTACGTTTCCTCAGATTCTCACAATAGTATAGTCTGATCTACCACACGTTTTTGGATACAGGACGATAAGGTGGCTAAGAGGGCCAGTTCATATGGGCTATGAAACTGTGTGAACAAGTCTTATGAAACTGATATATTAGAATCTGAAATATTCTCTCATGAAAACCGAGCATAACAAAGCTAGGAAATGTATGCATTATCTTGAACTCACGATTTCCCAGCGTTCGGAAAACCAACGAGACCCGCGGTGGCGATTACCCTCATTTCGACATCGTACAAAACCTGAAAAAAAAAACAACGAATAGAGGAAGCAGCCCCTACTGAGCGATGGGAAGCTGAAAGCATCAATCACAAGTCAGTTTTTCTACTGACCGGGATGACAGATTTCACCCACCTCTTCGCCCTTGCCACCTATCTCTGCTTTGAACGGCTTTCGCACCTCGTTTGACACGTAAAACTGATTGCCATGGCCACCTGCTCCACCTCGAGCACCGACAAAAACCTTGACGGATGTGTTACACATAGCATGAACGGCATTTGCAACAATTAAACTCGAACCTCGCCTTCGTTCTCCAACTCGAATACTACTCTGCCGTCGTTCTTGAAAACTGTACCAACAGGCACTTGAATCTGAAACGCTCTGGTGTGACTTCGAAAACTGAAGAGCAAGCGATCGCTCACCTCGAGATGTTGGGCCGACTTTCCATGACACGATTTCGATCCACCGAATTCACCTCTTTCAGCTTTTTCTACTGACCGCAGATGTGAAAGGTCTCTTGCATGTTGACTAGCTGCAAAAATGACAGTCATTTCAGAAGTTGAAAGTGAAAATTGATAGAGAATCACTATTCATGCGAGAGTCAGTTCGGCAGGAAATTGTAAATGAAAAAGAGATCGGTTTACCTTTGAACAGCACATGACCGCCGTTTCCACCATCGCCTCCATCCGGTCCTCCAAATGGGTTCCTATACCCTCTGAAAATTTGAACCGTCTGCTCCTCGCAACAAATAGAATGAACAAAAGGAAAAATCTGGAAAAGAAGAGTCTCAGCATCAACTAAACCTTCAATCTGATATTAGATAGGGAGAAGCGGTATGTTGGCCTGACCGACAGACAGAGGTTCTACCATGCCTAAGGAAGGTCAGATCGGCTGCTGGCGGAAATCCTACTTTCGCCTTGTCGAATAAACTAGTGATAACGCCGGCAACGTTTCACCCAATTGTACGACGAAGGCAGGAACAACAACCCGTATAGGTGAGGCTAAAGGCGTCGGCCTAGATCAGTCCCCTAAGGACGTCGCATTCGCGTTCCATTCAGAATCGTAGAGACATGGTGAATGCCCTACTAAGCTGGTATCTGGAGTTCAGAAATTTCCCTCATGAACTTGCAGTGTTGGCGGCCACTGCCCTCTGAGCTCGCTATCCACGTCTTCTTCCCCCTAAGAATTCAAGATCGCACTGAATTTCATTTGATTAGTTGCTAAACTGTTGTATGATAGCAACTGTTCCCGTTGTGCATGCATTATCCGATGTTTTTTTCGCAATGTTTTTTGTCATCTATTGTGGTGTATTGTGTTCCTCCGAAATAAATCATAAATGCGTATTTTTGGAGCCAGCCGACATACCAGGTCAGTGTCTTTATTAGGTTGTCCGGAAAGTTTTTAGACTAATGATACATTGAGATGTCTCGTTACTAAATTAAGTAGTCTCATACACAGTGAATTTTGAAGGATGTGTAGGAGCTGCGAGAGCACGTACAGTTAGGTTAGGCTGATCATCACAGGTGACGAGTATCTACTGTTTTTTGTCGGTAGATGGTCGTCCAGTACGAGGAGTTTCTTGAGCGATTCGTCACCATTCCCAAACTTCCGATAAGAATTGAAGCATGTTGCACGAGAGGGGGGTTGGTCCTCCATTGTTTCCTGGAGGAACCGGTGGGCTTCATTGGCAGATCAACCGGAGCAGTACTAAAGAAGTAGAGCACACCGGTAAAGCATCTTCTTGTAGTTCATCGGGAACGCACCACGGAGAATTGGAAATCGCACATTTCACCTGCCATTGTGGGATCATTTATAGAGTTTATGAAACGCAAACATCCAAAGTTACGCTCACCCATGTTCTCATCTGGCAATGATATATGCTTTTAAATCGGACCACTGAAAAAGTCTAAAAACTTTCCGGACAACCAATACCTTTCCAGACAAGTCTGGTAACAATTCACTCGACTCTGAAAAGACAGAAGGTTTGATTAGCCCGTGCTAGGATCGATCGCTCGACCGTGCGGGTGTCAGCAACTTTTCTTGTCAATTAAACACGCGCGCCCTCAACAAAAGCATCCAGTATAGACGAAGAAATCTCGCGTTGCACAAGACAAACAACATCTTCCAATGCTAGACCTCCACCTCTTCTCAGAACTGCCGCTCCAATGAGAATTCATGTAAATGAGTTGCGAAAATACAAGAGCTGAGTATATCCGACTGACACTCATTGCACCAGAGACAATTTTTGTTTCATACCATCTCAATCGTCTGGTCTCGCTGTCCTTACCGGCTCAACCAATGAGCTCGATACGGTAAGAAGAAAGAGAGAAAGAAAAACGTGCTCATGGTTAACATAATCTCCTCAGGGAACCAAAAGTCGTGTACAAAACCGCAAGATTTTCCGAAGACGCGTATGTTGCAGTAATTTGCCACGCCGATGAAACCCATATAAAGAAAAAAATCGAAGAAGCGGAACGTCCCGCGGGAGATTCAGAAGTGGCAAAACAATTGGAAGGGTGTAGAGTTCTGATGGAAATGCATTGTTGTTTAACGGAGCAAGCTTAACTGTAGTAAAAAGGTACGGTATGCAACTACACCCTGGGGCCGTATGCTCCTCTGTTCCGAGCGCTTCGGAGTGGGCGGGGCTAAGGAGGAACGGGCGAGTAAGAGCCGAATCGGCCCGTGCCGTGGTGCTCTGATTTGCCAGTTCCTCCCGAGCCCCGCCCACTCCCGAGCGCTCGGGAGAGACGAGCATACGGCCCCTGAATGACAACAGCACCGTAATTTGTGAACTACATATGCCCAATACGGAAACAACGTTAAGGGTTTTACCTGAAATACGAAACCATTCCGTCACCTCCATCTCCAGCAATACATCGCACCCTTCGATAGTCGACAAATGTGCCAGCCTAGATGAAGACTAATAAATAGATAAACATCTGGGAAAGCATTGAAGGTGATCTTAGGAAGACCGAATTGGCCAGCGTTTCCACGTTCGTTATCCATAGTGTAGGAATGTTTAAGACCACGGGCCAAATTTCACGATTTTCAGTTTTCGCTCAACTTCGCCAATTACATTTCATCATTTTGAAAGAGTGATTGTGTCTTGTTTCTCTTCTGATTCATGGTTTTCCAATTTAGGCTACGAGAAAATCGTCCTAAAACACCAAATACGCTTACCTTTCCTACAAAGTTGAATGATCAAAACACTGATCATCAGCCAGTTGCCGTCAGACTCTCCGAATCGACACCGTATTGAAAGTACTGCTTTATGTAGGCAGATAGCTACTTTACCTTTTGATATCGGATTTTTGCTCAAAGCATACCTCACTGGCATAAAATATATCCAATACTGCGTTCATAACCTAAGCAAGAGTTGAAATGAGGTATAGTTCCGTATGTTTGCTGCTCTCAGAGGAATAGAGCTCTATCTGCCCGCCCTACTGCAGTATCTATTACAGAGAGATACCTTTCGTCAATTTACGAAGATTCACGGAAATGATTAATGACTTTTCTATGACTGATGAGCACCTGGTCCAATTAGAAGCATCCACACGCTCCCATCGTTCAACAAGAAGCCGTAAAAAAGTTCTGTAACTTTTTGCGTCCTATTTTTGAGAAGCCTTTACTCAGTTTAAAGTGAACAGTTTCACTCAAAATAAGCACTGTTCAACTAGATTCGTCTTCCCTCCGAATACCCTGTGAACCAGCCAACATCCTTCTTAACAAGAAGCACTTACTCTTTCAGTATACTCCTTTATGGTCGCCTTAAGCTTACACTCTTCAAGATAAATTCCTCATGTTGTTCCACCTAATAGGCCATAAATTTTGAGAAGTTACCAAGAATGTACTCGGACAAGAAGAGGAACTACCATCTCACACTAAAAGAGCATTTTGTCGGGTATTTTCCCAGTCACTGAAAATTCAAGTGACCACCACCATCACGAAAATAAGAGGACTGACAGAAACTCTTTTAAAAGCTAAAATTTGGTGAGGAACTTGTGGGCGGGCTATCTTGTGTTCATGCAAATACTGAAACACCGTCTTAGTGATGGCATTTTAAATACATACAAATGGATTGTGAGAATGAAATAAAATGATGTTTCACAGAAGTTGCTCAAGTTGAAATAAAATAATAATGAAAACTTGATGCACATTCTTACCTCTCCCGCCGCTCTCGCCTTTTGAGGAAGCACAGGCTTCTTTGAGAGCCCTGCGATCGAGGAGAACTTGGCACACGCTTTACGCAATATAAATCGAGGTTGAAGCATTCTGTGTAACTCAAATGGGTAAAAATAGGCCAAATAAGTACCCACGGTAGCAGGACTAACCAGAAGAATAAATACATAGATGGGAAGCCACACCCTGTATGACGAATTCCAAGATTTTAAAAGACCTCGAATGAAAATTTTATTTTTAAAAAATAAAACAGCTCATTTTGGTATTTCGCGCTTTATACTCATCTATTTGACCAAACCCAACGGGAAGATAGCGCATTTGACGCATAAAAAAAGATCAATCTAATTGATGACAATCGGTAGCTCAATGTGTTAACACAACTAGCAATTTATGGAACAGAAGATCATTATACCGCCAATAAAAATAAAATCACACGCGAATATGAGTTAGGTGGGATAAAATATCATAATCTTCAGAAAAAAAAAACAAAACAACATTTGAGTATGCACCAAACCAGTAGTTGAGAAGACAAAAAAGCACTACAACAAATGTCGTGTGATGCTGTGTCGAACGAGGTCAGAAGGTAGACAAGATCTATTATAGCTTAACGCTGCTAACCTCGTTCGGTACAGCAGCACACAATAATTGTGACATCATGCCGAGGTTATAAGAACAGAGAACTTAGAGAATACTGCAACAAGTTTCTCACACACTATGAGGAAACGATGAGCGAGGCAGTTCCAATGAATAGCACGAGCAATCATCAACCAATTAACGACTGATGCCGAAGTGTATGAAAATCGATAAAGATATTCTGGCATTTTATACAAGACAAAGTAACTGTTGAGGCTTCATATCAAGTTTTTACGTCGGTTAATTTTTAACATCATCTAATTCATGCTGCTTTAGAAAATAGGAGTGAAAATGGAACACGGATAGGCATTTGTACAACAAGTACAAACGTACTTCATCACAGACGTTGGCGCCTAGAGAAGCGCAGAAGTAGCACCGGAACAATAACAGCGGCTAAAGCTATGTGACATTATAGATGGCAGTCCTAACGAATCGTAATAGACGAGGTCATTTACCGGCCAAATTTCATTTGTTGCACCTAGCCGCGTGACAAGACGTAGAGGGCCAGTAAGCTGCCCTGCTCATGGGAACTAAAAAAAAGAAACAACAATGAATAAAATAAAAACACAATGAAATGCAAAAACGATAAAATATAATGGATGACCAAACCTGAAGCAGCAGAAAGCAACGGATAGGCAAACACTCGAAAAATCCATTCACATTATTCACGTTCATCTAATTGGCCACTTAATTTTGAAATTTTATAATGAGCAAGTGTAGCATTGCGTTATATTGCATTTTTTTGATTACGGTCCATTGAATGTTTTGTGGCAAGCGAAATAAATAAAATAAAACGAGATCTCTCCGTAGTTGCAAAAAATTATACACAAATACCATAGAACTACATACTAACAACAAGTTACTGAGAAATAGCGGTTCGAATGAGTCGAACCCCTTCCTTGAAGACGTAATTTTTTCGCATTAAAATTCGCAATCCCTATCAAAAATTAAAAAGCACCTGTAATGAGCACACAAAACTTACCAGACGTTAGGATGGCAGTCTGGCTTCCAATTCTCTTTCAAGTGTGAGCCGTAACATTCGACATTGGTCATCGGTAAAGCCATGTTTTCTTCCGAGCTCTTTCGCCAGTCGTGCTGCATTGTCGTTCTTAAAATAGAACGATGAAAAACATTTCCACACTCTGTACATGAAATAAAGTCACTGACACTCATAACAGCGATGTCCACAGTGTCGCCGCTGTTCTTCTTCAAATTTAACAGAAATACGGGTTTCGACGGCGTAGACGATCGCATCGACTCTCTACCTGAATGATATACGTGATTTTCGCAAACTGGAAGGCTTTAGCGAGAAGAAATTTGGCTCACCAGAGCGCAGGAAATTGGGAACTTCTTCCGGTTGAGATTGTATGCGATTGCGCACCTAAACCAGTTACGGCAATGTAAAACAAATCTTGTTGACTATGCAAGGCGAAGCGCATTACATTATGTAAATCTTTCAATCGTTTACATCCGTACGCTTACAAAATCTTGGTTGCAGACTAACTACATCGTTCGCTAACTTGATAGAGTCCGAAAAACTAGCTCAGTGAATAATAAATTGATCCCGTAGGCGAGCCACATGAAAACCCAGAATTTTGACCCGATCACCACATAGGCTAACATGCGATCCTGAAAACCATTTCTAAGCAAGGCAAACAGTTGCGAAATACCTTCAGAGGTGGTGCATCATTCATCTAGAATAGGTAGACAAGCGATGAAGATAGGAACTAAAGAAGGAAAACATTTGTGCTGCTTCTATACTATGTTGGCTCCCTCTTGGATTATCATATTCCCAACAGGACTGCAAATGAGCGACTGGAACCACGAATGCCCCATCTACCGTTCAATGGAATGAGATTTCACGAACTGCATCTTCCATCATCTCATCATCCATCGTCATCTTTCATCTTCAGCAATGAACTAGCACCCAACCATTCACGACTGGATTTGTAAATATTTCCTCGATAAGCAACGTAAAAACCTATATGTAAAGTTTAGCGTACCATTCATTATTGACTGAAAATGTGGAAAAATAGTGAAAAACACCACTAGCATAGAAGGACTGACCTTTTCTCTAAGTGTTGACTCCTCCAGCTCGCTTACTATGGCTGGACAGGGATTTTTCTATAAATACGGAAGACATGATGAGAGACGCGTTCATGATAGGAAATTGCAGTGACTACTTACCCTGTCGGAAATGTCTTTTTCTTTTGTCGGCGGCGTGTCGTCCTTTCCCCGAAGATGTGGCGGAACATAAAGCTTGCACTCGTTCGGGGCGACTTTTCTTCTACGTGCTGAAGATACCAGTTTTACATGAATACCCATTACAGTCCAACAAAAACGCAACAAACGACCGGCGCTTACCTTCGCGACATCTTCGCTGTGCTTCCACCTTTCTCTCCTCCATCACTTTGTGATATTCATCTCTGAAAAGAGAAAAACTACAAACAAAAAATGGAAAAGACTGAAGCCAAGCACGAATACCTGTCGATCTGATTCTTCACGATCGACTTGATGAAACCGTGGCTCATGTCGAGACCACGAAACCGATCCACGTCGTGGCTATCCATCGGTGATCCTATGAAAAACAAACGGCCAATAGGAATACAGATAGCCGCGAAGGCGAAAAAAAAACCGGCGAAAGACGAAAAGCTTGTGATCGGCGATCTGGTCGTGATATTGGCTGCGTGTGGTGGGAATGCGACCGATTCGAGGAGAATCACGCCGACTGGTTCGACGAAGGGGGTGGGTTGGGTGAAGAAACCAAAGAAAAATATATTCCTGAGCTCGTGTTTTCCACGAAAATCTATGCAAATTGATGCGCAAGCATGGCTTTTGATTATTATTTGGGCACTATTCCACTTGTTGGACACCAGTCATAAAAAATTTCTCCTTCGTCAGATTCCGCCCAAATCCGGTACTGAGGGGTAATCTGGGGCCCTGATCACGAATCTGGTGTTCATTTTTCACCATGCTTGTCAGAGACCACCCATGTCGAAAACTTAGGTGTCCAATTAAGATCACTGATTTCGCTGAAACTTTGCGAAGGGGATTATTTGGGGTCCTGAACACGATGGTGCAGTCCGATTTTCGCCTGGTGATAGGAGACCACCCATATCAAAAACTTGGTTGGTCCAGTTAGGATCACCGATTCTGCTGAAACTTTGCCTATGGGGGTTCTCTGGTGTCCTGAACGCGATGGTGAAGTCTGTTTTCCAAATGTCCGCCGAATAATGTAGTTATAGGTGAGTACCTACCGACCCTACCTGGTGAGGCTCACCTATAACTACCGTATTCGGCCACCATCTGGAAAACGGACTGCACCATCGTGTTGAGGATCCCAAATAACCCCCCCCTATGCAAAGTTTCAGCGAAATCGGTGATCCTAACTGGACCACCCAAGTAGCGTCGTGGGTAGTCCCCAACTGCCATGGTGACAAATGGACACCAGATTCGTGATCAGCGTCCCAGATTAACCCCCGTTACCAAATTTGGGCGAAATCTGACGAAGGAAAGTTTTTTTATGACTGGTGTTCAACAAGTGGAATAGTGCCATTATTTGAAAGTGCTCATTTTAAAACATTTGACCATTTTGAGCATTCTAGTGAGCACACAAAATAAACACTTCTACCGGCTGTATCCCCAACCCAAATACCATCGGCGAAGACTTAGCTCCGTTTCGTGACAGAACCTTTTTACTAAAATCAAATTGCGTCGAAATGGTCAACCAGGTCTAACAGAACAATATGGAAAAGGCACCGCTATGCCTTCTTTGTCCACAGCCGACCTCTTTGCGTGATTAGACCCGGGTATGGCTCTATTCATTTTATCAATTTAGGACGTTGATCAGAGCGACTCGTGGAGTGTACACACGAAAGTTCTCCTCATAGTGCCATCGTTCTTTCCATCTTCACTTTGGCCTCAATGTTCGGCCCACTGAACACCATCGTGCACACGAAGACATGGTTGATCATAGGGGTACGGTTTACCAGCAAGAGTAGGTCACATAAACACGCCCCTTATTACTGTAATGCGTTATGCTGCGTAGTGACTGCTATGATTGGTCATTGGGATACGGTATACCGCACTGAGTAGATCACAAGACCACGCCCATTATTACTATAATGCGTCGGACTGACTAAAGGCCGCTGTGATCGGTCACATGGGAATGTTACGGTATCCAGAGTAGATCACAAGACCACGCCCATTATTACTGTAATTGGCTAGTGATCATTCGTACGAACTACATCTAGTAATTCTGAATACATAAAATGTTGAAACGCGGATGCCACGACAAAACGAACAGGACGATCTCCTGCTTATCACCACTGGCAATCACTAGAATCAGAAAAAAAGAATCTTCGCGATATGAAATATGAGTATGAGTAGTATAATGGATGAGGTGTATGTATTAGGGTGACCCAAAAGCTCGTGTGCATTCCGGATTCTTACTTCCTCTATTTGTACTCGAGAAAAACAGTTAAATAATCAGTTAAAGTATCACGATAACATGGAATTCAGTGCCAGCGATCCACTAAAGAATCTTGCTTAACCATGCTATCCTTACTGGTTATTTTTATGTTTTCTCGATGCGACGAATAAAGGAAGTCAGAAACTGAAATGCACTTTTGGGTTACCCTAATATATAATAATAATATAGAAAAACGCTATGCGACTCCCATTAACACAGGAAATTGTCTTCATCGCCTCTTATTTTGCACTGAATTTCGCGATTTTTCTGGACGTGTGCATTTTCGATCGCGGGCACTAACAATGCACGGAATATTTTGTAGCCGAATATCCAAGGTCATGAACCGGTCATAAATACCGAGGTGATCACGAGAATCGTAATATTCATGTTTAAATAAGAGACACTATGAGTTTGCTTCAATACGGTCAGTGCTAAAGTATAGCCTATTGGATAGAACATCAAGTTCTCATCCGATCGAACGTTCTCACGCCTTGTATGAAGGTTCAAAAACTTTAAGCACTGAGACAAAAACACGATACAATGAAGCACAACAGAAGAGGTCTTCGCTTACCCAATACATGTAGTAAAGGGGGCGGAAAGAGCTGTAATTCTTCTTTTGCAGAAAGGATGATTCACTCGAGTTAAGAGTTAGATTACGAAACGAGGTTTTTCGTGCAGTGACGGTAAAAGTGGCAGTTGCCCTTGAGCTGAACGAGTTGTTCGAACGACGATCGAGTACTTTGGATCATAATCGTCGACGATAGATGCATTCCAGGAGGCAATTAGACCGACTTGCTTCTTTCAATGTAAAACAATAGCAAAATTGGCGCTATATCTTCCTTATCCTCTGTTTCCTAGAACAACAAAAAGTGAAAAACGATTTTTTGTTCGCACTGTTGTTCTCGAACCTGAAAACATTGACTAAACTAGAACTAGTTGTTATTGTTAGATGACATGTATCGCGGCGAGTTCCAGTACCTTTCCTCTATTCAGTAATATCGTTCACTTTAACCGGTAGTGCCTTCCAGAGCATGTAGTCAGTTTAACTTTGGATTTAGATGTGATATTCCTACTCTATTGGTTCTGAAGTGACAATTAGAAGTGAATTGCTTCAAAACGGGTTGGAATGGTGACCTCAAAGGAGGCAAAAGTTGAAGGTAAATGTGTCGGCGCTGATCAGTTCTCTATGGACGCACCACCGCACTCGTGTTCCATTCAGAATCGTTGAAGCGTAATTAATGCGTATTTGGTCTGTACAATGAAATGCGGTTACCAACCGCTATACCAGGTCAACGTCTCTAACTTATCTGGACAAATCTAGTACCAATTTACCCGATCTCGTGGGTATAGAAGACGTGGTTAGCCCAAGGTGGTAGATCGTATCTCCAACATTGAAAGAAAAATTTCAATGACCTTGGAGCTAGGCAGATATTCTGCACAAGAATCGTGGTGGAACACCTATCAGAAAGCATATTTCTGCAGCGGAAGCAAAATTTCATCTTAAGCCGGAAAGGAAAAAAAAAGTTAAATTATCATCAATCTCAATAGCAGAAGCCCAGCACTTTGCTTAGTGAACGGTCAAGAATCAATAAAGAACTCTTTTAAAAACAGCGGGACTGCTTTTGCTAAGCATAGTGTAATAATATCGCGGAACAGAAAGTATCAGAATCAGAGTGTCGGAACAGATCATGCCCTATATGAAATTAGCGCCCTTCTTAAGTTTGTGTTCCGTTGATTTGATTACCGAAAAAGAGATCCATGTGATCTTGTAGGGTTTGAAACAACGACAACAAAGAAAGGATATGTTTCCGCCAGAAGGACACTTGTTCGTATCAAGTAGAAAACCATTTCCGCCACAGTTCCGGAATGAAACAAGCTCAGATGTGACCCCAGCAGACGGACGGATAGGTTTGGGATGAACTAGAGATTAGTAGCAGGACTGGGAGTTGGTATGAAATCGTTCAGCTGGTTCGATTGAAAGGTTACTAAAAATTCTATCATGAACTATGTCCTACTGTGTAGGCTAGATACCCGAGAGTTGCCTGTCTATATCCCATATCAATTTCATTTCTTAAATCGGAGCGGTTGGTGATAGCTTTATCACTGTTAATCAGTGGGATCGCTTTGAATATCACATTCTGCGATACAGTTCATTTAATAGTCATTCAGCGATCTATCGGTTGACTCAAACTGAGTGAAAATTTCTTCACTATTCCACTCATTCCACTCCACTGGAGGGAGAATTTTTTAACCAATCTGTCCTGAACTTCGTCTCAGGGGTTATTTGGAGTGCAGGTCACGCAAATAGAGGAGTGGTTTCTTCACAGGACCTTTAAATCAGTGTTATCTTCAGATCCCTTCGGCTAGTGAAGTTGGAAAGTGTGGTTCGCATCGAAATTCTGCTTATTGCTTTTAATTTGATGTGGTTGCGTACGATTTGGGAATGACAAGAATGCAGCAAAGTTGAACGTTTACGAAAAAATGCTGAAAGAAGGAAAAAGTGCACAGAGAACGGAAAATCGTTTCCAATGACTTGCAGTGATGGAAAAACCAAGTTCCTTGAACAAATCACCGAAATTCTCCGATACAAAGACGAACTATGATGGGCAGTACATCAACGTCCAAAACAACCCGTTTTGATAAAAAGTGAACGTTGTCGAGATATGACGTCGATATTGATGCTGCACAACAGAAAGCCGCTATTCATAGCTTCCGTAACGGCCAACGATTTGCTCCATCACGCTGGTCAAATTCCAGCTTAACTCTACAAGTTCAAGCTACCCCGAAATTCAAAAGAATAGGGATAAAAAAGTCTACATACAACCCATAACTGTTGTCTATTCGATAAGAAATATTTTCAAATCGTCATGGACCGTAGGCTGGGCGAATTTTCAAGTGTTTGTCCATTGGATTTCGCCAAAAGAATGGAAAAGGAAAGGTCTCACTGCAAAGGAAAACAATTAGGTAGATAAATTTGTTGAGTCCAAAGCTTTCGATTGTGTAATCGTTTCCTATCTTCGATAATGTTGCAAGGGTTGCATATCTTCCTGGTTCAAAGACCATTCATGGTTACGAAAAGGTTTTTGTGAGGATCCCATATCAGCAGCCCCGGTTTGTGATAGAAATGTCAAGGCCCATTCATAATCGGCAACGAAGACTTTCACGGGACGCAGTAGTATGGCCCGAGGGTGAAAGTTTTGGACCGAGAAATTCCTGGAATGCAATCTTGAGCAAGAGGTAGGAACACCCGTCCAGATGCAGTTCTGCTTCGCTGCTAAGTATAATCCAACGAATTGCCCCGTTACGCTGGTCAAACTTCAGCTTGGTTGCCCAAGTTCAAGCTACTCCGAAGTCCAGAAGACTAGGGATAGAAAATTGGTCCTATAAAAGTACGTATTCAATTGTATATTCAAATTTTCATGGACCGCAGGCTGGGCGAATTTCCAAGTGTTCGCCCGTTAGATTTTGCCAACAGAATTGAAGAACAAAGGTCTCACTGCACTTAAGGCGTGCAAACTAACAATCGTATGGAAACTTTCAAATGCTTTTCTATGGAAACGAGATAACTATCAAATACTGAGATAATATTTTTCCATTTTCGAGTGCCAGCTAGAAAAAGCTGCAGTTTGGTTGAAGTTCAATGTCTAAAGAGCTCCTGAAATTCAGTGGGTAACAGGTTATGTTACTTTGCTGAATAAAGAAAAAAGTCTTAGGAAGAGCAAAGAGAGTAGCAATAATCTTATGGAAGAATGAATTTTAGCGGATGAAGCACAATGGCATGTTCTGCGTGCAATTAATCATCTTAAGAACAATGATAAAGGAACTGGAGGGTGGGCGGCTTAGGGAAGACTGGCCGCCGTGAACTAGAACGAGCCGGTGTTAAACATCGGCCGTGCCAAACGTAGTGACTCATTGGGAGCTAAGACGAACGACACAATCGCCGCTATGAACACCACCGACGACAAGAACCTCTGAACTTGAACACTGACGGAATGCGGAGCGACCGGCATAGACGCCATATGGCACCGGGCGAAGCCGTCAATAAGCGCTCGGAAAAAAACCGGTTTTAGACAGACTGCCGACTTCTCGAAATCATTGTGTCCAAACCCATGCCCACGTCAGGGAACGAGTTGTTGTTGCGGATTAGACGCGGATTGTGACAGCGTCAATGGGGAAGTGGCGAGATTTTCCGAGAATTGTCTTACGTCACCAGACAGAACAATCTAGGTATTAGTGAAGAACACTCTTCTACAAATTTGAACGTAGAAACTCAGATTTTTATGCGAGCGCTCCTCGCATTTGAAAAAAATATCAAAGCAAGCACGACAACCTAGCATGTTGACGGAGAATCTTCCTGCTGATTTAGTCCTCTCTTTCGTCAATGAATTGTGGTCTGCACGTTATTCTGGATATCTCTGAGAATTTTGTCTCCATTATATAACTATTATTTTATCCAGTTTTTGAGCTTCGGTGAAGAGACAAATTGTGTTGCCTCCAGTTCTGTTAAAATTTCATTGTGCCTGCTATTTTTGTGCTTCTTCTGTTACTGATGTAATTGCCAATTTGCTAGATTTTACATATTGTCTATTGTGAATCGTTTCTTCGTGTCCCCACGTAGTTTTTGGCTAAATAAATAGATAAATAAATAGATAAATAAATAAATAAATAAATAAATAAATAAATAAATAAATAAATAAATAAATAAATAAATAAATAAATAAATAAATAAAAGCTGGCAAACAGGAGTGGCTCATAATCTTGAGATGCAGTAAAAAGGCAGCTATAGTGGTACTTATGAAATTCATTCTACCGAAAGTACACCCCGGTGCAAAATTATAGGTTCACCCCGCGATTTATCCATAAGTGATCCAAAAACCTGTTGCAGGTATCTAGTAACATTACTGTCATATTCCTCACCATCGATAACCTAAATATAAAATTCTGGGCGGGATGTCTTGCCATTGTAAGATACTACAAACTTTTATTGAAAAATCAGTGATAATGACCGGTGCAAAATTATAGGTTCACTTCATTAAAAAACTGTCTGTTTTCAAAAATATGAACATTTAAGTTAAGTTTAGCTTTGTTACATTACCTTTGTTATAAACAACATCAAACATTCTATGTGTCATACTTCGAATAAGATTATGAAAAACAGTTTGCTCGAGCATCAACAATGGCGTTCTTCAGATCAGAAACCGAGGTGTAAGTGGTGCCGTTCTTGCAAACACTGTAAACAAGAATGCCCCACCAATTTTCCAACTGGTTCAGATCTGGAAAACAACTGGGCCACGCTAAAAGTCGGATTCTGATGGAATCGAATCAACTCGTAGTTGACCTCGACTCGTGTATGGCAGCATTATCTTGCTGGAAGATAAAATTGTGCCTACGAAATCTTCTCAAAAAAGGGAGAAGGCGTTCTTTCAGCACATTCTGATAATCTGCGCTGCCTATATTACATGAGATAAACTTCAAAGCTACAAGTCCATATCCGGAAAATGCAGCCCAGACCATAACACTTCCACCGCCAAAGTTGCATATGGAGAAAACTTGTTTCTCCTTTCTTGGATCTCTCCAGTAGTGCTCGTAGCCGTCGGGCCCATCGAGGTTCCACTTTTCTCATCGGAAAATATCATCTGAAAACTAGAGATGCTTTTCTACGCCCACGAAAAATTCAACTGCATTCTGGTCCCACCATCGTCCAATTTGTGCTCATGTGTTCTCGGGCGAATTTCCATCCGGCAGCCTTGTGGATGTTCGTGAGATGGGGACAACGTTTCATTACTTGATGAACGATATGTGGGCTGCGATTCAGGCATCTCAGTACCGTCCACTTCGACACCGGGAGGTCCAGCTGACGTCGCAGGTCCATCGCGGACATGGTGCTGTTAGAAGCACTCCGGATCAAAAGGCTCTCATCTCATCTAGACAGCTTTCCTTTAGGGCCAGCTTCTTTCTTTCTCTTGTTGGTGTCTGGGCCCTTCAGATAATGATTGATGCCGTTCAACCTTGCAACCTTGCAAGTTGAGCTGCTATCTTCCTGTTTGAAAGGCCTGCCGCGTGGAGAGCATCAATTTGAACTTGATTGTGTGGAGAAAGCTTTGTGCCTCTTCCCATCACGATTTTATACAACTTATGCTTGCATTTACATTTTGACCTATTTATGTTAAGATTTGGGCGAGGAAACCCCAGCGTAAAACGAAAATTTTTCAAGTGAACCTATAATTTTGCACCGGTCATTATCTCTGATTTTTCAACAGAAAACTGTAGTATCTTACTGTGACAAGGCATCCCGCCCAGAATTGTTATATCTAGGTTTTTGATGGTGAGGAATATGACAGTAATGTTACTAGATCCCCACAACAGGTTCTTTGATCACTTATGGACAAATCGCGGGGTGAACCTATAATTTTGCACCGGGGTGTAGTTTCCCTGCGACAGAATCACGATATTTTAGTCAAAGGTGAACTGAAAAGGTTTTTTGAAAAAAAAACGCTCAAACTCTCTTGAAAAACAAGCAGACTCAAACCAAGCGAAAGGGCAGGGAGGCACACATAGTTTAACAGAAAAATACATCTTTATTTCCAACTTTACTGCTCTCTTTTTCTGCTTAGTGTAAGCCTTCGATGTTTAATAGTTATCTTTGAGACTCATCAAAGGTGAGAAAGAAGTCAATAGGTGGAAAGGAGGCAAGAAACAAATGATAGCTTTTGCAATGGACCAGCACTTAGTTCTAGTCTCCGAAGAGATGGCTCGCCTGTAATACGAACAACGGGGAAGAAAAGAGCTGCTTAATTTGGTCTAAACTGAAATCGTTCATGATGCTGATCAGGTGTGACAGTGACCCTTAGAGTGGCCTAAATTTGTCATTGTTCCGAGCAAAGAAAATTCCCGGTATGAGCGTCTACAACGAACACTCGTCAAACATAATTGAGATAGATAGATGAGAGAGTTTAGACATAGATGAGAGTTTAGAAATAGCTCATCAGCGGCATGATGCAGCGGTGATCGGGACAATCTTATGTACTTTCAGCCTGAGGTTTCGAACACTCCGCCGCCTTTAGAGAGTTTGACGTACACCCTAAAGTAGCACTACACAAGGAAGATAGGTATTATTAGGTGAAAAGCTTGCTCCCGTTCTAAAGTGTACATCATTTCTGCTACCAACCTTGTCTGGTAGATCAGCTGGAAACAAAGAAATAACATCAGCCCTTCTCTTGGATTCTTCAAACGCTTTGCTGAAGATGATCTTCTGCAGTATTAGCATACATTGAAGTTCTACCTTCCGTACTTTTGAAATTTATCAGAGGTGTTGTCCGACATCTGTCTTCTACCATTGTCCAGCAAATTGAATTGAATTGATTAGAATGAGCTTGGAGAAATGGAGTAGTCGTTGATCCCTGTCGTGAAGGAGCTAAAGCGCTTCGGTGAAGGATGCGTCGAATTCCCATCGTTCTTTGTTAAGCCGTATGCGAATAGAAAATGACCACAGCGTAAGAACACCGGAGACACACATTTTTGTGCTATTCTTCGTCAACGCTTGATCGTGGAGGAATTGTCCAAGTTCTCTCTTTTCTGAAACCTCCGCGTGGACTTACACTTGCTTATGGTGCTATGGCAGACGAGATTAGTGGGTGGATCTAACGCTTGTTACGATTTCGAACCACTTTTCTGGTCTCTGAAGACGAAGAAAATGTCGAAACTTCAGGACAAAATAAACATTTGATCCACCTGCGGGCTTCATCCGGCATAGCAGCCTAAAGCAAGGGTAAATGATTTGTGCTGAATTGGGATCAATCTCCTGGCTGACATTATCGTGAGATAGCCATATTGCGAGATGAGGTGGCACGAAAAATCTACTCAAGCGAAGCTACGTAAGGATGTCATCTAGCAGTACTCCACGGCAGCGTTTCATCGCTAATTTTCATCAGAGTATCTGAAATAATAAGGGCCCGCGATGGTATAGTGGTAAGAGGCGCTGCTGATATCCGCACGGTCGAGTCCTGGCAATCCAAGCCTTCCATCTCTCCGGGGTCGGGTTAATTGGTCCCTGACTTACCTGGGAAGGTAAAGACACTGACCTGGTATAGCGGCTGGCCCCCGCAGGTCATTGTATAGGCCAAATACACATTCACTATGCCTCCACGACTGGAATGGGTCACGAATGCGGCGGCACGTCCTTAGGGGACTGTCAAAGCCGGCACCTTTACCTTTTACCTTACCTGAAATAATACAAACCATGGAAATGATAATAAGGAAGGGATGGAAAAATCCACACCAGTTGAACGTAAGGAGTTGTTGAGGGTAACGTGTCCCTAGCAAAGGGCCACGTTAGCAAAGGGACCGATCGCTCGACCGTCAGATCACAAGCGCTACATGCTAACCACTGGATCACCGTAGTACGTTGTATGTTATCTTCACCTTTATCATTACGACCTAGAAGCCCCTTCACCACTGGTTAGTGGTCAAGATTTTTTTGTTTCTGGCCCACCCATTCGTATTTAGCAAAAACAAGCTACACCGTTATAATCATCATTCGAAGCTCTACAGAACCATATAGACCTCGATTGGAATCTTTGGGGGAAGTTCACTGACCTCCCTCGTCAGTAAAGTGTTAATATCAATCGTATTTGTGCTGCAAAAACCAGATTGCTTCTATTGACTACGACTATGACAAGATTTATCGAGAGCCGGACGTGGACTGCAATCTGCAAGAGCTCTGTGTATACTTTTACTGCCACAGTATTAGCATTCAATCTACAAGATATGGTTCAGTTCTTTGAAACGCAGCCGTGGCTTTGGTGAACGCTTTATGTTGGAAGCGAAGAAATGACCGTACAATGACAAATAGAGAAAGCATGTGACGTTCACAGTTATTAAGAGAAACAGATCATTTCTTCTTCATTCAGCTTCCACATCGCACCGTATAACCTCTTCCAATCGAGCGTCTCTGTATTGCCGATCGACGGGCCACTGGCCGGAAAATGAAGAAATTCACAGCAAACTGAAATTTCAAAAGAAATGTCAGGCAAGGACCAGAGATTCTGGAAGAAGTGTAGCACAGCTGTAGCACAGAAGTCAGGATCTTCTTGAAATAGCATGTCCTAACTGAAAGGGCTGCGCAGAGCCTTCCGGACTCCAGCTGATACTGCTGTAAGGACCCTTCTTTTTCAGCAACCCTCCGTGGTTTTGATTTTGAACCCAGACCCGACATCAAATCCTAAAACATAGCTTTTCATTTAGCACGATTAGAATAGGTTTTCCGAAAACGGTCGTCAAACTAAAGCGAACCTATAATCAGCAAGATAGGGAGCATCGCTGAGTGAGAAATTCCGGAAAGTTTAGAATTCTTCTGTTCTAATAACTCTATAAAACCCACATTCTTATCATTCTTCTTCACTCTAAGCACACAACCGTCGTTCAACATGTTCTGATAGTTGGGAGCAGAGAAAATTGTGACCAATCGTCCGCCGGCAAATATTCGGTGCCCTCCGCGAACCATCTGAAGAATGTTTCGTATGAAAAGATCTGTAGAAGGTTTCTGTGTTTTTGTAGCGTTAATAAATCTCATTATCACTCACATCACCGGTGATTTGATGAGCCCTCACAATAAGATCTATCCCGTGTTTCTGACAGAACTGCTCCACCACGGTTTCATCGAATGAAAAGGAAATTCCTCGACACGATAACGACCACCCAGGCTGAAAATATTGCGAATAGTAAAGTAAATCGTGGGCAAATGTTGAAAAACTTTGCGAAAGCGAACGATCAGAGCTGAAATCACCACCCGTATCTATGAATTGCCGCTATAGTCAGTTCATTGGTGCACGGTATTGATGAATGAGCCCTTATCTATGGAGTATGATGACTGTTGAAGGGCGAGTAGTATACCTGATGAGTGTCCGGATCAGACCACACAATGTCACACATCGTGCCGTACGGTGGTATTATAGACGGACGTGCTACCTGGAAGTAAAGAATGAAATAAAATAGAAGGCAAAAAGTAAAGGGTAGCAGCAGTTTCAGAGTAATTGCTGCAGGTATAAGGTAAGGCGTCGGAGTTGATCAGTCCTCTGAGTACGCTCATAGGCATTCGTGTTCCATACAAAATGTGGAATTGTGGTGAATGCGTATTAGGTCTATACAATGACTAAAGAGGTCAGCCGCTACAACAGACTAGTCTTGTGCCAATTTACCCGATCCCAGAGGCACGGAAGGCTTGGTTGGCCCGAGCGCGGATCGATCGCTCGACGGTGAGAGTGTCAGTAGGGCCACTTACTACTAACACGAGCGCACTTCATTATAAATTACTTCTGTAATATTATAGTGACTTGGCACGATGTTCAGGAACAGGTGCATCCTTCGAAATATGAAATAAAAAGCATTCTAACCCCGATAGGGTTGATAATAAATTATCGAGAAGACGTCCACCAACGGGCCCGTGGTGGAGCGGATAGAGCCAGAAAGAAACCAGTAGAAAAGGAGGACCGAAGATAGGCGAAGGGCTTTTTATATTTACCACTGTTTCCTTACCTCATCTACTGTAAAGTGTCACCTATTTGAAGCTAAACGCTGTGGAAAACTTCCATTGATTCTGCTGGGAAATTACTAGACGATCAAAAGGGTGTAATACATGGCTACTACAGTACAATACGAGAAATGGCTCGTCATGAATGCCCACAGTTGTTGCCATTACCTCTACCAAACTTTTCCTCATATTAGCAAGAATGTGTGCACTTCTGTTCATTTTAAATGAAAAATAAATAAGTCTCCAGACTTGTTCGATATCGTCCAAGCTCTCGATGAAAGGCGACAGTCCTCCGTGCATACACAACACTCTGCCTCCAATCATCGCACAGAGCGGAAGGTGATTGAAGGCGTTGATCAGCGCAAGGTAGACCTAAACTTGTCGCAGTGACAGTTTACTTATTTATTTATTTATTTATTTATTTCACATCAACCAAAATGCAGGCACTGAAATACGTAGGCAAAGAATTGAGTTGATGTGTTTAGCAAAACTAAACAGAACGTAAGGTAGAGCTATGCTACGCCACTGGAGAAAATGCCCATATCTAGATTGATGTGCGGCATAAGTTACTCGAGGAACACGAAGAGCATCGAATCGATCGTTCAGGGATTTGACGAAGAAGGCCGACCAGCGTGAAGATGGTCGACCTGGTGCTCTTCTGACGTCCCGTTGGATCCCGTCAGTAAGGGCTCTCGTCCAACGGTCGTTACGAAATCGCATTACGTGTCCGCCCCACCTGATCTTCGACAACTTGGCCCTTGCGACTGCGTCTCTGTTCTTCGACTGTCGACATATCTCGGAGCTATATGCCGTCTCTCGCCTGGATGGAGCCAGCCACTCCGAGCATCCTTCTCTCTATACTTCGTTGCGCGACGCAAATCGCATGTTCATCCTGCTTGCGTAACACTCAGGATTCTGAAGCGTACGTCAACGCAGGAAGAACCGTAGAGTCGAAGAGATGAGCGCGGAGTCGGGTGTTCTTCGTCTTCCTCACTGCTTCTTCAATACTCCTGAATGCGCCCCAAGCCGCTCGTTTTCTCCTGCCCAGCTCTGGACTCAAGTCGTTGGTCATGTTAACTTCCTGACCCAAGTGCACATAGTTGGAGTAGAAGTGCTACATGTACAGAGTGGACGACACTATCATCTGCATCTGAACAAGCTTCATCTGTGCAGAACACCCAAACGGGCTGCCTCTAACTATGGGTACGCGAGAGAGGAATGTAAGTAGTGATGTAGACAAAAAATTAAAATGGTCGGCGTTGTTCAGTCCCGAAGAAGCACCATGCCCTCGGCCCCGACAATGCCTTACGAGGGTGTGCCGCTCCGCAAGTCAATATCTGCAACATCCTTGGCAAGTCTGGTAGCTATTTACCCAACATCAAAGGTGCGGACCAGCTTGCTCAGCCAGAGCGAGGATTGAAAGAGCAGCACCTCTCACCTGCTTCCACTAGAGGACATATTTTGAGAACAACTCAGCTGCTGGAAAGTTGTTGCCATTGTGGCACAAATCCTTCTACATATTACCTTTCCTCTCGTATCGCCCTCCTTTTCGGACCTTCTTCACTTAGTAGCCCGCGGAACTAGACTTCGGACCACTACAGGTAGGATCTGTGACGTGCGAATCATTTCCTGATCAAGCTCACCCATTCTCCATGTTTGCCGTACTTCTGAAGGCATTCGTCATAGAAGCCGTACGTGCTGGTCGTGTTCAGATCTTCATGATTTCCTCGCAACAGAAACACTCGATCAGGATATCGCATTTGGAAGGCGAACAGCAAGATGGCTAACTCCAATCCCTAGAAAACTGACATGACTTTTGCATCGGCAGCTGGTGCCTGTGAAGTGGGTAAGCCTTTACCTGCGTGCCTCTGTCGACGTAGTCACCGAGGAACACATAGGTGTTCTTAGCTGGGCTGCCACACCGTTCGATTATCTTTCGCAAGTCCACAAGTTGGCCGTGCAGATCGCCTACGACTGTCACCGGTAGAATGTCGCTGAAAAAGAACAAATGGCAGTTAAAATCTCAGGTGCTATTCGGGTTGGAGATGTAGCTAATTGTAAGATTAAACATTTAAGGCCACATTCTTCCACAGAAAGCTACTCAAACTGGTGCCCCTCTATGGATAATAAGCAAAGAACATTCTAAAATAGTTTCATAGCTCTACCCTGAGTCAGTGCTTAGGCTCGAACTTTTTTTCTGAATGCTCCACCCCAAGTCACAGTCAGTCACATAGCACCGAATTTCATTTCTCAGAGCATTAGATGACCATTCGATGCGCTGAATTCTTAGATTTTTGGTGAGCTTTATCATTTAAGCTACTTGGTTTCAGCTTGAGTGATACCGATTTAATTTTTTGCGCAAATGAAAAATCACCTAGACAACTTGATGAGTCCTTTATGTCTCATGAACGAGTCAGCAGCCGCCCTTGATATGTCTCGAATTTCTTCTATCGACAAATGAACATCAACTTCAGGGGCGTTTCCGGGTATTCTGTAAACAATTCTTCAGCATCTGAAGGGCGATATAGTCTAGAATTGTGGGTTGTTGTCTCTAGATCACGGTTCACCCGCTCTACATTCTGCCCGAACGAAGTGTTCTATGTTATCCCGCTAAGTGTACTGAGCCCCTTAGTCAGTCTGCCATTGCCTGTACTAATACCACGGCCTTACCCGTATGATCAACTCGATTTGAAAAAATACCCTTAAAATGCGAAGACATCATTTTAAATGATCCGATGTTATCACCCACTCTCACTTCATCTCCTTTGTGACTCAGAGACGGCAGCGGCAGTGGAACAGTGAAGCGGAGGAAGCGGTTCGCATCGAGACCACCACACAACAGAGTCTAGGTGTACAACTGGTTGCCCTTTGACAAGTGATTTTGGCATCATTCCACGACGATTCCACTGGAACGGCCCCGTCAAGTTTGGAAGGAACGATTATCACTGACATTTTGGGGAACAGCCGCTTTTGGTAGCCCCGCTAGTTTCGGCAGTGAGGTATAAACGACTCCACCATTTCTGCAGTGAAAATCGCTCTTGCTGGTCTATCTTAAACAATGGCTCTTCACTGTCACTACCGACTCCGTCTTAGCATCTAGGAGAAATGCCTCGGAAACGACCAGATTCATGAACGGAAATCGGGGTACGTTACGAGCCAGGCGAAATAAACCCGAAATATCTCACTAATAAACTCCACCGTCCGTTCATGAATGTGAGCATGCGAGCAATGCAGTGCTGATTCATGAGGGGATACTTAGATACTTAGATGGCCCGGCTTCACTGGACGTGCGGGCCCCAACACGACTTCCATTCGCGTCGTTGTCTCGCGATCGTCATCCAGCTTGTTGGTCGGAGGCGACTGTGACGAAGGCGAGAGTCAGCCGTTCTGGAATACAGCATAGTCTTAATACGTTCGACGAACACATCAGACCATCTGGCAGGTGGTCTACCACGAGGTCGCGTGCAATCGCGCGGCAGCCATTCCACCGTTCTTCTTGTCCAACGGTCGTCGCCTCTTCTCATTATATGACCGGCCCATCGATGCTTGGCTTTCGATGTGTAGTCCGCAGGGTCTCGCAGACGGGACATCTGCCTTAGATCGGAGCTGCGAAGTCCGCCTCGGTGTTGAGATAGCCGGATGAACTTCAGAAGACACCTTTCCAACGCTCTGTGTGTGACTTGCAGGGACTTCGCCGTGGCTGACGTATCAGGCCACGTGTCAGCCGCGTAGCACAGAGCAGTGGAACTATTTAAGACGTTGTACCCCGCGTGTGTAGCTGACTCTGACTCCGCGTCTCCTCCGCCGCGCACTCTGACTGACTCTGTGTCTCTTTCTGCCGCGCACTCTACTTATGACGCACACTATTTCACTTCTCTCTGGCTTGTTGCTGATTTGGCCGGTAAAAGGTAAACGTAGGACTTCGTTCGGGCGATGGGAGCTCCATCGAGTTCGATGGGCCCCCCATCATACCAGGAGTTCTTGATGAACTGTGCCTTCTTCCGATTGATGCGCAGTCCAATCTTCCTTCCAGCTTCGTCTAGCTCTCGGAGCATCGCCTCTGCTTCAGTTGTACTTTTCGCGAAGATGACGATGTTGTCCGCAAAACGAAGGTTCGAGAGGAATTTTCCGTCCACACGTATGCCCTTTTCGTCCCAGTCCAGCGACTTCATCACCCACTGCAATGCGGCAGCAAACAACTTGGGCGAAATAGTATCGCCTTGCCTGACGCCCTTCTCGATGGGGATGTTGATTGGACGTCGGAAAAGCTGTACTGTCGTAGAACAGTGGCGGTAGCAGTCGGCCAGCGTTCTTATGTAGGACGAGTCCACTCCTTGATCGACTAACGCAGACAGGATAGCATTCGTTTCGACGCTGTCGAAGGCCTTTTCGTAGTCGACGAAGGTTGAGATGAGGGGCAGATGGTACTCCCGACAGACCTCGATGACCATCGCGACACTTTGGATGTGGTCGACGCAGCTGAATCCCTAACGGAACCCAGCTTGCTCAGGCCGTTGTGCTTCATCCAATGTTCGAGATATCCGCGTCAGGATGATCTTCGTGAAAAGCTTGTAGAGCACGCTCAACAAGTTAATCGGGCGATAGTTGCGAAGATCACCCCTGTCACCTTTCTTGTGCAAGATGACGGTGCGCGAATTCCTTCACTGATCCTGGATTCGTTCCTTCCAAAGGTAGGATGTCATGTGTGCCGCAAGAAGGGAGTGCAGAGTATGGTTTCCTGCACGGAGAAGATCGGCAGAGATCTTGTCTGGCCCTGGAGGCGTGCCGCTCTTCATACTCCTAATCGCTACTCGTACCTCAGATGGTAGAATCATTATAACATTCGCGTTCAATTCGGAGGCATGGTGAATGCATATTTCACTTATACAGTGACTTGCGAGACTAGCGCGATAATACAGCACGCCAAACGGATGCCAGTGATAAATCTGTGGTTGCTCACTGAAAAACAGTGGCGTGTAATGAGTTATTACCATCACATTTAGATAATCTTCCGACATTCGAGATCCATTCGCGTCGTGATGTTTTGCGAATCATCGACATATCCCTTACATCTGCTGAATGCCTTCGGCAATCCTCGTAAGAGCAGAAAAACACAGTATCACAGTAGTGCTCGAAGCAACAATCACCTACAGGCTCACATAGTAAAGGTAAGCGATAAAATCGCGTTGGATACATAAAGAGGTCGGAGTTATCATTCCACTGCGGATGCACCACATTCGCGTTCAATTCAGAGGCATGGTGAATGCATATTTCACTTATACAATGACTTGCGAGACTAACGCAATAGTACAGCACGCCAAGCGGATTGCCATTGTGCTCAGCGAGCAAAGACACAGATTCTGACTCTGCGATTCTGACTCTCTGGCCGCCGCGCATTTTACTCAAGACGCAGACTATATCGCTTCTCTCTGCCTCCCTGCCCATGTGGCGACGAAATAGTGTGCATTGTGAGTAGATCAGGCTAGGCGAGGAGCTCCGGGGTGATGGCAATCCGTTCGGCGTGCTGTAAAAACGTTCTACTCAACCCTATACCAAGTCAGTGTCTTTACCTTCCCAGACAAGCCTGGCACCAATATACCCATCTCAGGAGGGATCCACTCCAGTGTAGCCGTCATGGAGTGATGCCAAAATCACTTTTCGAAGGGCAGCCAGTGGTACACCTATAACCTGTGCGCGCTCATTCTCGGAGTGCATTATACATCGCCACTGCCGGTGTATGATGGTCTCGCAGCGAATCCCGCCCTCCGTTCCACTGTTTCACTGGCGCTGTCGTCTCTGTTTAAGTCATATGCTGGAGAAATCTTGAACTGTGAGATGAAATGAGAGTGTGTGATAACATCGGATAGCTGAAAACGATGTGAAAACAGCCAATGCCAGACTGACCAAGGGCTCAGTACTCTTAGCGGGGTAACTTAAACGAGTTCGTTCGGGCAGGATGTAGAGCGGGTGAACCGTGATCTAGAGACAGAACACCACAATTCTGGACTATATCACCCTTTTATACTCACGAAGGCTTCGTGTAATCCGCTGTCATGATTCGCATGATGACATTTTCCATATATTTGTCGATGTCCCCTCCAAACGGATCGTCGTGATTGCATTCGCTGCTTTCCGCTGATGAGTTCTGAAAGGCATTCTTGAATTCGAAAAAGTCATGTGGCTTGCAAAACCAACCTCACGATGAGACATTTTCGATGTTGAAATGATTCCGTGTAAATGGACCGAAAAACGCTAGCAAAATGAACCTCACCGTAAGTCCGTACTATATATAAGCAAAATCCAAGAGTTGCCTGTCAGGATGGACGTCAATTAAACTTCAAATGAGAGCGGTTCTTGGTGGACCTATCACTGTCATTACTGAAAACATTTACCCATTTACCGGCCGTTAAGCGTCCTATTGGTCGATGAACGGCTGGTGAATGGGCGAACACTGCCACTGAAAAACAGTGATAAAGCCCGGATGAAATTGAGGGATAAATTTCTTTCCAATTAATCTCTTTCAAGCTTCGCCTCTCCAGAGGTTATTTGGGGTGCTGACCACGAGTTTGATGTCCGTTTTCCGATTTTTTTTTGACTGTGCAGCTCGTTACCGTCGGTTAGGGTGGCCACGTCACCTATTCAGATTTGACTCAAACTTCGCTTGCACGCGATCACTATTGTGATGGTTCCGAAAAGGTACTAAAAAGAAAGCTAAGAGAACGATGTGCCAGGAACAACAACCTATGTACAAAAGGATTTGTGTTACCATGACGAAAACTTTATGGCAGCTCGAATAAAACTGCTGCTCTCAATTAGATTTCACCTGGAGTGGTTCAGTGGTGGGAGGTGTAACTTGGGCTCGCAAGGTCAACGGGTCGATCCTTGTCCGGGTCTATTCCTTCCGAGTAAGGCGAACTCTGGCAGTAGGTGACAGATTTCTCCCAGAAGTCGAAGACTCTGACTTGGTATAGCGGAAGGCCTGCAAGTCATTTTATAGGCCAAATACGCATTCACCAAGCCTCTACGATTCCGAATGGAACACGCATGTGGCGGTGCATACCTAGAGGACTGATCAACGGAGGCAGCTCTAAATCTCTAAATTCTAACGGAGGCAGCTCTAAATTATACCTTCCCCTTTATTTCGAAGAGTAGGCTTTCCATAGCTCATGAGATGAGGCACGTCTTTGGATTTTATCGAATGGCTTCGAGGTGGTGATATCAGTTGGCAAAGATAGACGTGTTCACTAGATTCACTGTTATCGCACTTCCATTTAATCTAACTTTGGCTTGGATGCTGGTCTTTATGATTGGAAAATACAGAACACTAATTAACCTGACAATTTTGTTGCAACAAGACGCACGGATTCCAAAAAAAATCTCACTTTTCAACGTTCTCTGCCCATTTTTAATTATGTTCATGCCACTGATGTACTTATGATATTTCATTTACTTTACATATCTTTGTAGTATTTGACTTTTTGACGATTCTTCCACTAATTTCTACCAATATTTTTCATTCAGCTGTGTTGTCCCGTCATTTTCCATGTTTGTTACTTAGGAGTAATATAAGGCATAATTTTTGATACAAAATTTGTAGCCATATAAAATAAATTGAGTTCGCAATCAAGCAACATAATAAAGGAAAGAAGAAGATTGCATTTTACGATGTCTCGAGATTCTTTTTAGTTTGGCGTTGTGTTTCGCCTACGGCACGTTCCATTTCACTGTAATAAAATAATGAATCAAACTGAAAGTGATGGATCACTAAAAAAGCTCGTCCGCAATGAGTTAACTCTTTTTTGTCTACTGATGTGTAAAGCAAATGAGAGTACAGACCGTAGAGATAAATTGCACCTAATCTCGCACGGAACTGTGATCGCCTATGATATGCGGTACAATAGAGTTGAGAGACTTTAGTTCACTTGTGGACGAAATTTGAAAGATAGCTCATTAGATTAGGTCTATCTATCGTTGTTCTTACTATGCCTTCTTGTTTTATACCCAACCAAGAGGAAGAAAAACAACGTGAAAGCTGAAAAAAATCAAAGGGGCACAGGGGTTATGAACGGTTGTGTATGGATCCACACACGCAACTTTGGATTGTGCCTCTTGTGAGTTGCCTTATATTCTTATTCGAAATTGTTCAATAAGGTTTTGGAACAAAACGGACTGTTTTGAAATACAGGGTGGCAAAAAATTACGTGCGCGTGATATTCAACTAATTTCTAACTATTGTACAATGTCTTTTTGCACATTGTACATTTTTCTTATAAAATATTTGATAGATGTCTGTTATCAGGTTTTCGAAGGAAATTTTTGATTTCCAATTGATGCCGAAAAACTGTGCTAGTCGAAACGCGATCGCCCAGTAAGCGGTAGATGGGTTGAATAGCTCGGCATTTTATTCGAGGCTCGGCATTTCGCTAAGAACCGTTCAGGAGATTGCAAAGTATTGGATTGAGGAAGAGCATCCTCAAACCAAATTCAGAAGTGGATAGAAGTGGACTGTGAACAAACAGGAGTAGCACAAAATTATTAAGAAGAGGACCGACCGACAAAATGAAGTGATGTTGAAAAAGGTAGCCGTGCAGTTCTATTTTTCTTGCAAATCAGATAAAGTGATAACGAAAAAAAGCTCAATGTTTGATGTTATCGAAGGTTTGGAACACAGGCTCTCCTCCTGCAGTCGGAAGAAAATATAAAAGAAATTGCGGGAATTCGTCCAGGTGCGCCGCAGCGAGGGCGCCCTCAGCTCTGCCGAGAGAATTTTTGCCGTTAAAGTAGCTACATCACCTCCATCTTTTCAATGTAGCTCTATTGAATACTTATAAACAAAAAACTACCAAGGTAGTCCTGTGTCCTAGAAACTCAATGGTTAGAAGCGCTCTTGGTGCTTTGGACATGACTTTTTTGCTTTTTATCGATAGAAAGGATAAAAGTAATGCGCAAGTCTGCCAAAAAGGGATCCTCATGGAAGCAGTAGTGCCGCTGAAGCACTTTAAAGCAGTAGCATTCCAATTCCACCTTTCAGTGGCGGATCATGTAGCCAAAACAGCGGTGCACCGTCGTGAGACCGAAATCAGCTCCTTTTTGACTACGAGTTTCTAGTCCATAAACACTCCTGATCCAAACCCATTGGACAAGCCCGTCTGAGGAGTTACAGAGGGAGAACTCAGAAGTCAAAACCAAAAAAGTCGGTCAGATTTCGAAGAAAACTGATCGAAATTTGAAACAATATAGACGTCTACTACCTGCGGCGCACCATCGATTCGGTGGAGTAATGAAATAGCGGTTATATAGAAAATGAGAGCTGCTACTTTGGAAGCTTTTTGCAATTATGAAACGTTATGTCCTCTTCTTAAACATAAATAATGTACCTGAATAATTGTCAAATGAGAGACAATTCATAGACACTTTTTATGACGCACGTAATTTTTTGCCACCCTGTATATTTTTCAAAATCTAGAATGTTACGATAGTAATGAATATGCGTCCAGCTCAACAGGTACAATGCCAAATCCGACTTACCGACTCACGCCGCTAGTACGGATGAGTGCTGAAAGTAAAAACATTCTGGCTTAAGAACGGTGCTAGGGGAGCATAAACGACCGGTGCAGTTGAGGAGCAGACTAGTCTTCTCAGTAGTGTAGTGGTTAACACATGAGACCCAGATAGGAGCGAGACATGGGTTCGAATCCTGCGTGAGCCGCGATTTTTGTGATGAGTATCGGACGTGCCGCAACCATAAAGTGGCGGCAGCGGAGCTTTCATGCGCTGAAACCATCCCTCCCGTATATTTTCTTTCAAGTCATTTTATTCGTAAAGATAAGTTTATTTTTGAACTCAGCAGCTCGGGCTCTACCTTTTCCATATTCTTTTTCCATATTTCATATAGAAATCTTCCATATTCGTGAAACTCGTTAACAAGCGATTTTCTGACGGCTTTAATTTTCGGTCCCTTGCCGCTTCGATTCCTCGACTGGTGACTGACGGGGCTCCGCCTTCGGCCGGGCTACCGCGCGAGGACCCCGCTAGGCATGCGTCGTGAATGAAGTGAAGTAGACTCCGCCGGGTCACCACGCGTGGATCCAAAAACGACGCCTTTCGGCACAAAAGCGCCGCTACAGCCGCTTTATTGTTGCGGCACGTCCGGTACTGTGGCACCATCATTACAACATCTACTTCTAGTGTACTTAATAGTAAGCCGCAGAACTAGAATGTCATGAAGTATTCCTTTTCTTCGATCCGCATCTTCTGCAGTTAACCTAACATCGTCAGAACAACGCGTTCGCTACGCCACGATACTGCCGAGTATAAGCGGCCTGACATCAGCTACCAGCAAGTGGATTCGTATTTGTTTTTCCCCAGCAACGAAGAATCTCTGCAAAGGCAAGATGTGTAGCGGTGCTTTGGGAGCGGGCCACACCTGCCATATTGACGTCTTTTTTGACGAGAGAGATGATCCAGGTGTGGCAGTTTGAGGCCGATCGGCTCCGGTGCCGCCGCCTCGGTGGGCGATGGAAACGTGCTGGTGCTGAAGAACAGCTGGAAGTACGTGGCATAGCTGATTGCGGAATCCATTCGAGGCATCCGCCGAAAAACCACAGGAAACCCCCGTCGTCTTGCCTCAGTGCACTCGACCGCGTATCAGGTGGCCGCTCTGCTCGGCCCCAGCCCCCAGGTTTACCCCTGAGCCCCCGTCGCCTCGGGTGCGTATCGATTGATCGCCACGACACCTGTTTGAAGTGAGTTCCGCCCATTAGAGCCGAGGTGATTAGTGATCCTCGAAGCGCGACGCTCATAAAGCTTATCTATGATCATCAACTGAATCTCACCGCACACATCGTCCGCGAATAGATCATCAGCATTTGAATTTCGTCGTCGATTTTTCACCACAGCTAGATTGAATATGAAGTGAGTTTCTATTCGAAAAGCCGTTTATTCATTTTTCGTTTTCGACCACTGATGAGTTCGCCAAATTCAGGGAGAATATGCAAAAGATTTGGCAGTGGATTCGGGATCGAAAGACGAATACGATTCGGAAATGGCGTAGCTCATTGGTACGCCGATCCGAGTCCGATGATTTGCAGAAGAACGGAAAAAGAGTCGGTAAGTCTTCGAGAGAAAAATCGTTCTGTTTGACATTTGTCATCTGTACTTTCGTTAGATTTTTTTTGTAGCGCTTCCTTTTATTTTTCGCCGCAAAAGTCAATATTTATCATGTCAAACAGTCATTTTTCGTCGAAATCGCGAGGGCGCTAAATGATATTCCCTGATCACGGGGCTGATAATTTTGTAATTGAATTATTTAAACTGCTCTTCAATTATGTACGCTCCAGAAAGCATTGGTTCACTGTGGCTCTAGGGATAATTTGAGAACCGGCTAAGAAAAATTCTGGTAAGGAAAACAGCGATTGTATTTAGAGTACCAGTTTGGTATTGTGACAACCAATTCTTGGGCTCGCGTTTCTTAAAACATCTTCACATTTATATCGAGTTGGAAATATCCTTTCAAGATAAGAAGTAGTAAGCGTAAGATGAACCACTCTACCTTTATATTTACATGTTTCTCGGGTCCTAGTGCGTGGATCGATTTTTTTATACATAAATCTGGGTGCTCTACCCTGATCCTTTGATATCTTACCATCTTTAGTAAGTGTACTTCAATATTGTCGATGCAAGTGAAATAGCTTATGTAGCAATTGAAACAATCTGTATGAATCTTTGTTGCTTTTCCACTTAAAATGTACACTTTTCCTTATTTTTCATTTCTTTTCTTCTTTTTCGTTTCATTTCGTTTCTCTTAGCACTCCACCGTACAGTGTTCCTGACAACTCCGGATAATAGTAGAACATGAAGCAACTCGTCAAGTTTATGTGATTCTCAAAATTTCAACATGGCCTTTTGAGTCTGAGTTCCACTTTTGTGTTGGGCTATGCAAGGGCTATAATTCCCTGCAGAATCTTGGTAGGCACGACTTTTCTCAGTGCTCTAAATTCTCATCGAAGTTCAACTTCAATCGGTGAGCTAAATAATTATTTCACTCAAAGTTTTTCCTGGTGATGAACCCATTCTCATTGAATTATTCACATTCTGTGATATTTTTTTTTGCTCCCCATCATCAACTTTTCTTTACTCTACACACTTCCTCCCTTATCCAGCATGAAAGTCTTTTCGATTTTTTTTGAGTTTTTTGAAAGTTACCGATAAGAGAAGGCTAGGGTAGAAGGGTCGTTCATTGGAAAAAAAAACGGAAAAAATTGAAGGGGTTCTTCCTTAGCGGGATAAATCTTTTAGAGAGATCGGGTCCGCCTGAAGAGCTCTTCATTCTAGTTCGGTCCAATCATTCTCCATGTCAACCCATTTTGTCTCGGCTCGTAAGAAGGAAATGCGGAAGAATTGGATCTGATTCATTGTTTTGGTTGCACTTTAGTTTCTCGAAACCTCATTCCTCAATCCTCATTCAAAGTCCGAGGGACCAATTCTGCGGGTGGAAGGAATGTCCTAATCGAAAAGGGACTCTTCCAAAAGATGCATCCATAGAAGTTCATGTTGTAATGTCGTTGTAGCTTTATAGTCTTTCGTATGAAGTTTTCATTGCAAGTTCGTCGGGAATTCTTCCTTAATAACGAAGACCATCTGATAAACGATGTTGCAATCCGGCAAAGTTATTGTATGCCGCTCAATCCGGATCATTCTCAGATTTTCTCGCTAGTGCCAGGACTGATTTTGCTGTTTCTAGGAAGCAATATGCTCTTCTGAATAGTTTTTTAGTTAGGGGATACAGTTAGCCCTGAACTGAGATATGACGTTTTAAAAAAAGATCCAAAAAAAGACAGCGTTTCTTGACAACCTAGTAGGTATTGTAATGACTGTGTAGTTTTCATAGTTCTTTCAGTTTTTCTCATGATTGTCACATCAATTTATCATCAGCTGAATTTTTCCTCGATAATGAAGTCCGTCCCAAGGACGATGTTGAAATCTGGCACAGTTATTAGGTACATGCGGCTCGATGCTTCTCGCGAAATTTTCACCGCTTGACAGCCGCTGGTCTTCTTTTGCGGTTGGATATATTGAAAAGAAGAACACAGCCTGTGTAACATGTGTAACTCGACGACAATATGTTCTTTGGATCGTTCTATTCAGAAAAAACACCGAACAACAGTGCTTGACTGAGTTGCCGGCGAGGATCATGCACCGACTGTCATCCATATGCCGCATTTATCACGATTTTTCTTATGCACTAGCAAAGTGCTAATCGATGAATGAATCGCCCTCGGAGTGATGTTTCAGGGTTTTTGGCAAAAAACTCGAACTTTACATAAATTGGACAAGTATTTTGCGGAAAAACAGCTGAAGTTACTCCCAACGTAATGATGTGATGATGGATTAGACGTCTAGTTCGTGGTCGCTACAACCCGCGAGTGGAATTTGCATGATATTCACTCGGGTTTTGTTCGGCCACTGTCCCGTCAAACCTGAACAGCTGACTGTAGCCGGAAGTTGGGTTTTTGTTAATGTCTGGCGTTAAATGTGCACAGGATTGGGTAAAAGTTTAGAAGTGTGGAATGAAACCGACATTTTGTTATTAATCATTTATTCGAAATGCATCAAAGTGCGCACAATCCAGAAAACGAAAACACTGATAGAAGGTTCGACATTAGGTGTAGTGATGAGGGAATGAGACAAAATCGAAAAGATAGAGAAAAGATAGATAGAATAATGCAACCCAATCGAAAGTGGCAAGAATTCTGTTCAGAGAAAAATAAAAATAAAAAACCTCAAGACCATCTCAAATAATTCACGCCATGCCATTGTTAAAACAGCGCATATCCGTCTATCAGTGAGTCAGTAGGATTCCATCCATTAGGAACAGGAAAGCACGTCCAAACTTCGTGACTGGTATAGTGTTTGGTAACCAAGAGTATAGCTCGAAGGGCGCCCGAACCTCGATTTATCAACGTACGGCGAATATCATTCCGGCTTTATTCAGGGCACGCTGTACTATTTTTAATTTCCACTTATCTAGCTCCACGCCGCGCCAATAAGGCGTGTTGCACTCCTATAAACCCCGTATGAATCCTGATGAAACCTCAGAACGCCTTGATGAATCACAGTTTGCGGCATACGAATTCTGTAGCGCGTAACCGATAGGAGTTTTAATTTGAACTCAGGAGGACGACTATATGAGTGAATGAACAAAGCGCTCGAAAGCTAGTGGTACAATAGAATTTCAAGCGCTCTGGCTTCTTATATGAAACATTTTTCCTTCTTATTCTCTCTATGTTCTTGCACTATAGAGGCGCGCGCGGCGCAGTGGTAAAAGGCGCTACTGACACTCGCACGGTTTATCGATTCTCGCCCGAGCCAACCAAGCTTTCCTCTCTTCGGGGTCGGTAAATTGGTACCACAATTTTCTAGGGAAGTAAAAACACTGACTTAGTAGATATAGCGGCTGGGACCCTCAAGTCATTGTATATGTCGAATAGGCATTCTTCATGTCTCTACGATTCTGAATTGAACACGAATGCCGTGGCGCGCCCTTCGGGGATTGATCAGTGCTGACACCTTTACATTTACCTTTTACCTTCCACTGAATTGATTTTTAGGAAAAAGCTTCTGCAAATCTTTTACGACTGTGCTGCTAATTGTATCATTGATTCAAGGAGAGGCGAAAAGGATGGAAGGCTATTTCACTAGAAAACCAGTAAAAAAGGGCAAGGTTGTCGAGAGGACTCTGAGCGCATTCGTCGTCCATTCAGAATCGCCTTGGACTGAGCGTATCTGGCCTGTACATACAGTGGCTTCCAGGACCGAGCCGTAGTAGAAATCAGTGCCTTCATCTCCCAGAGAACTACGGTAGCAGTTTACAGTACCTCTTGGCTTGACCTCGTGAAGTACGGTCAAGAATATTTAACATTGTAATATTGACTGGTTAATTTACCGACGTCTAGTGGAGATATGACAATGTGTGGAATTTTGTGTATTACAGTTGAACTTTGTTGAACACCTGTCAGACGTCGCAGTCTGGCGCGGAAACTCTCGACCAGAATCTGAGGCGCCACCTCACTAAAAAACATCACTTTTTCTGAAGTTCGTAAGTCTTCGCTTTTTATAAGGCGTTCAGTGAGAAAAGAAAAAATAAGGTCCAAAAAGTTGATTCTCATCCTGAACGAGTCCGCTTTCCTAACGTAGATTCACTGTCAGCGACTGGTAGTCATTCCCGTCCAGCAATCGTCCGTGTGGTGGGGCCCATGCCAACGAACCTAATGTCGAGAAATAATTAAAAATAAAATAAAAATTACTAAAAATCCTCTGGAAACTTCAGCATCTTGAATTCGATGTTTGTCGGAAACCATCGAGAATGATAAGAATAACTTTGCGATGCAGATTTCATCAGTCTTCACTATTATACTTTTCTCGGTTGTGCTTCTCACACTGCTGGTGTCAGTTGTGCTCTATTTTTAGTAAGTTGTTCATACGAAAATGCAGCAGTGCAGTAGAGAACGAGTGTAATTCCAACCACTAAGACCACTGCTGAAAGGAGAGTTCTCTGAGGAGGTTCGTGCTATGATTTGTAGAATTTCTAACACCATCGACAGAACTACTAAGTGCTCGCGTGCAACAGTTACCACAAAAAGTGAGATCGGGTTATGATCTATTTTTAGAGGTTCTAAAACACCTTCTCAATATTCATGCACCAGATATTTATAGCATAAGGACAAACTTCCCGGTCATGGGGCGCGTTTTTTCGCTCTAAAAATATAAATAAATATGCCGCTTTATGAATATTTGTCCAGAATGCCTGTGAAGTACCTAAAATGCTGTCACCTAGTTGAGTAATCTAGTTAATTAACTACATAGTTTTCGCTTTTCTCAAAAAAGCAAAGGTACACATCCAGTGTCTCAAAATGCCGAATCAATTATTGAATGTTATGTTCTACTCCTATATATAATCTTTTTCCTTATTTGCAGTGTCTCAAAATGCCGAATCTTCTCTTTTTCCTTATTTGAAAATATAAAACATCGTTTCACTCCTTTCCTGGTGCATAACTCGACAATGTCCTTTCCCGTGCCACAGTTGTAATACATGATCCTGCCGTGGGTAATTTCTTCGAATGCGTACTAATCGCTTCATCACCACCCGAAGGATGCCAGTGGAGCGTCCTACCGATATTTCGCCCATGTATCGAAAAGTTTTAATTTTCCTGCCAGACTTCAGGGAATATGGGAGCGGTTGTTAATAACATCTGTGATGACTCAAAAACAGCTGTTTCCTACGACACAGCTGAAGTCTGCACGTATTAGCGCTAGAGGCTAAATGCCGTCTGATTACTGATAGATAGATACAGGCGCCGGGGACCAGCTCAGTTGGCGATGAAATGCCTCGGGTATGTGTAGGTTCAGCACCACAAACCCCCTGATAAGATTTGAACTAACAATAAGGTTCAAATCCCGTCCCGAGTCGTTTTTCCGATGACCTATCTATCAGCAAACAAAGCAATATTTGCTTTTATCGTACATAGCAGTCCCAGAAACCTGGTTAAAACGACTAAAACGGAATTTAAATTTACCAATAGCTTTTGTAAATGGGAAGCGTCCGTTCTTTTACTCATATGGGTGCTCTCCATTTTTAGTTTATCAAATTCTTCACCAACATATCTGACACAAGCGGAAAAATACGTATGCTTCCAAACCGTGCTTCATCAAAGCTTTCTGAAGTTCGTTCAGAGTTCATTGAGGATTTATGCGGGTCTAGAATATCGAATAAACCTGAAATGAACTCCGCTTTGCGTTGATGAATCAGGGTTTAGCTCCGGAGAGGTATGTCAGTCAGCCATGTTCCTTGCGAGCACCTGTATGTACGCCTTCCGCTAGGTAATAAATGTACTGTTACAACTGTTAGTTCTGAGGCTTTTCTGCAGCCGCCGGCAGTTGCTCGCGGCGAACGCAGTTTTCACTGAGCGACAAGAGTTGGTGAATGGAAAAAAGAGCGGCGCTGAAAAATGAGCAGCTCGACCGCAGCACGTCGAGAAGACATGGCGCAACTCTGGTGACGAAACGCAACACGTCGTTCCCTCGGGCGTTTTTTATGCGTTCTGTTTGTTCGCGAGAACTTCTCCAAGCGATGCACTTGGGATTAATTCGCATTGTCAGGTACAGGTACCTGCAGCACTCACACTTTTCGACATTGGAAAACGCTGGAAGAAATTTTGAGCATCCAAAAGAGTTTACGTTTTGGGCTTATCAGCTGAAACGATTCCACTGCTTACTCTTGGTTCAATCCATTCCTTCAAATCCACGAATGATGGAAAAACAAAATTCCTGTCCTCGAAATCGGCCCACGTGTGCTCCCAGCTCAACCGAGACAGATCGCAAATATTTTCTACTCACACACTTAAAAGTGCAACAGCCGATTTCTTATCGATAGAGCGATATCAGCAGATGAAGAAGGTACAGCCTGAAGATACATATGTAGGCTTTGAGAGGACTATAAGATTCGACAATATTCCGAACACTGTCCTCAGTAGGTATTTTACACAAAAACAAATTGAGAGTTGCTAGTTTCATATTGCTTGGCTCTGAAGTGTTAAATAAGTCCAAAACCCATCTTTTCATTCCATCTATACATATTTACCTACAGTAGTGTAGAAGTAGAAATTGGGTAGTGGCCACGCTGACCAGCAGCAACTTCGAAATTAATCTTGCTGAGTTATAAAAAATGGAAAAATTGGAAATAGCAGAATAAATTTTGTTGGAAAGTGTTTTACATACGACACCCTGAGAGGCCTATTGTTAAGGTCCATTCATACTTTGCAGCAGAGCAGCAGAGTAACTACTTGGAATAGAACAGAACTAATGGGAAGGGTTCAACACTAGACAGAGTAAATCGAAGTTTTTCATATTTCGGTGCGTTCTATACAGGATATCGCAGCTAATATGGACAAGCGCGACTCTAAGTTTTAAAAAAAATTCACAAAATTGAAATCGGGAGTGCTTCTGCACACTTGTAGAGGGGTATGTCGCGGCTACACATACTCAATGTATCCTCCGTCAGCAGTAATGATCGCCTTCACCTGAACCTCTCGTCGCATGATCCTTCAATAGAGCACGGTCCAAATTTGTGAATGCTGCTTCAATGGCGGTTCGGAGAGATGTAACGTTCGGGTGCTTCGTCTTGTAACCCTTGCAACTACGCTCCAACCGTAGTAGTCCATGATGTTCGAATCCGGGCTAATTATTCACCTTCTTTGATCCTACGGCTTCCGCATTTATGTGCAGCATTTAGACCAATTATAACTATACACTAGATGCTTTGTTCCTTCTTTAAGCAACTTAGGACCTCTGGCGGAATTACGGTGGGGCGAGAAATTTGAATTGAAATTCGTGCAGAATTACCTCCCGCACCTTGTAGGTCCCATAGATCCCATCGGGACTGTGAACATTGCCGGAGAAGGATTTCTCAAAGAAAGCACAGTTTCAACTGGAGGTACAACTGCTGCGTGTTGCCTGGTATGGATGGGTCGTTTGGAATCTGAAATACGCTTGAACAAAATGCGAAGAGCGTTTCAGCGGAGAAGACTCGATCGGCTCTGTCCGAGAACGGCGGCGGTGATTTGAGCGATCGTCGCGGTGCTTCTCGGAGTGGTGCTCATACATACTACGACGAAAGCGACGAGGCGGCAGCACACCTCAGGGCTCAAGCCAAACTTCAGCTCATCGCTTCCACTCTGGCCGAGTTGAGAGCAGAGCAAGGTTAGCTAGCCAACCCGTTACCCAGTAGCGAGACAAGAGCTGTTTGTTAGCCAGAAGAAAGTGGTGAAACATCAATGACTACATTGTCTACGTGTGCACTCAACTGCAAAACAATTGATGCATTTAATTGATGAGAGAAACATATATTTTGTACAGCGTCATTGTGTAGTAATGAGAACCGATTGCCATCAAAAAAATATGGGAAGGACAAGTGCTTGGGAACAAATACGAAGGGGCAAAGCTAACTTCAGTAGAAGGATAGAAAAATAAAAGGGTAAAGTGGTAGGCGTTGATCTATCCCCTATAGACGCGCCACGCATTCGTGTTCCATTCAGAACCGTGGAGACATGATGAATGTATATTTGACCTATATAATGGCTTACGGGGACAGTCGCCGCTTAAGAAATTGTCTTAACTCTCCCAGTCAAGTGTGTTACCAGTTTGTCCGATGCCGGAGGAACAGCAAGCCTAATTAGCCCGGACGTCTAACCGATTGCTCGGGGTTCGGGTAGAAGTAGCACTTCTTATCATTGTACCACGTCCCTCCGCTATATTGGCTAGGTGTCTTGATTTCTCCAAGAAAACAAGAAAAATTTCAAAAAACAATTGGCAAAATACTACCCTACTTGTGTTCTAATATATGGTCTTCGTCGGCGATGTGCATGTCATGCCCTTCATGAGTGGCGGCGCTCCGCCTACTATATGTCCCTAGCAGTCCTCCAAAAAGGCTATTTTCTCAAATGCACTGTTTTGAGTGCAAAGTGTAAAAACAGAACTCAAACAAAGCTTGAAACAACGTCACTGCTTCGTTTGAATCCACTGCCTTGTTCGATTGGTTCTCAGTCTCTATTTTTGGTTCACATATTTTCCACAACAAAAAAGAATATATTCATGTAAAAGACAAGATTCATCCCTCCCTTTCTGATTACGTCAGTAGTTTCTAGATCTAACGACAGGCTCACGACCGTGTAGAATCTCAGTAAAATTTGTAACGAGAAGCAGTTTTTTGTGGATGTGTTGTTCGTAGTGTGAAGAACAAAATATCAGCTCATGAAGGGAATTTGGCTGTCACCAGGCTTTTTACTTATTTTCGTTAGGCGGAAAGAGATTCCGCTTTATGCTTATCCATGGGATTTCAGGTCACAGCGTCTCCGACATCAACCTACCGTCTACGTCGAAGGAGCGCGAGCAACGCGACTATGAACAGTTCTTCGACGAACCTCGTACGAAGAACTACCTCGATGTGAGTCCTTCGATGATTATACGTAGCTCGTAGAGTTTTGCGTGCTCGACTGATGATCGACGTGTTTTTTCGTCGTCCTTTGCTATCCTTTTCGCACCCTATTCTTTCAGACTCACACTTTACACTTTGTGCTCGTCATTGCTTATGGTATCGAGTATCCGCTCACGTTTCTTTCGGCCGCTTTCTGCGAGCTCTGTTCCGCTCTTTGCAAAGCAAGGGACTTGAACCACACCGTTAATGTTGTGGAATTGCACCGTATTCATCCATACACTTAGTACTGCTCAGCCGTAGCAATTTATCTTCCTTGCCTTGTTTTCTTTTCGGCACCGCGAATAGGCGTCGCCAAAGGTATCAGATCAAAAGGAGGAGAAGAACTACTATTGAGAGTGATGACAGTCGATGTTGAGCTCCAGTTTCCTCTTTTTCTGCTGATAAACTCTATCCCTTTTCCCTACTGTAAAAGGGAGTATAGGGTACAGCAAATGCAGGGGTAAGAGGCGCTAAGGGGGCATGTTCGAGGCCAATAATGCTCACCAGTCAGGCATTCTGCATGGAAAATGGATGGGCGGCGGGTCCTTAGGGTGACGATCAACTCGCTCAAGCTATTTTTCACCTTCATAGAACTTAACATGTATACATATACACGGTCGTCAAAATTGAGAGGAATTTGGAAGCAATACTACCTTCAAGTAAATTTATCCTCGATTTGCTTCGTTGCTTCAGCAGTGTTGCATCACAGTGTTTCGACAACTGCTCGAGAACTTAGTTCGTAGTTCATAGTCTTTATGAATAGCGATATTATTATTATTGAAGTGAAACTCTAGTTTCATTATCGTTTTGTACGGGGTACTATTATATATATTAGAATATGATGTTGTAATGGTGGTGCTAGTTTCATCGCAAAAATTGCATCTCAGGTGGGATTCGAACCCGCGTCTCAACCTATCCGGAGCTGTGCACTAACCACTATGCTACTGAGACGACCATTCGCTAATCCCTAGCACCCTCCTTAAGCCCGAAGGTTGTTTACCTCCAGCGGTCACCCGTAATAACGGGTTTAGCCGGTGAGCCGGATTGCACCAGTTGAGCTGAAAGCATTTTCAAAATTAACGTAAAATTCTAGTTTTATTACCGCTTTTTGCGGGTCACTAGTATGTATACACAAGAATATGATGTTGTAAGCATAGCATAGTGGTTAATGCACAGCCCCGGATAGGTTGAGGCGCGGGTTCGAATCCCGCCTGAGATGCGACTTTTGCAATGAACCTAGCGCCACCATTACAACATCATATTATTATATTATTATTTATTATTAGTTAGAAACCTCGCATTTTCAAGGCTTCAATTCTTTTCATGAAGAGAGGCCGATTTGGCATCAATAATTCCACAGAAATCTGATGATCAAACTACTGCTGGGGTAGAATTTTCACGAATCTTTTTCGTGGTAATACGCTCAATGGGTGGCTTATGAACATATGTCACAGGTGTCGGGGATGGAGGAAAGCGCACGAGGTACGCAGGAGTTGTTGATCTTTCGACGATCATTCATCGCACGACGAGATTTGTAGCCGACGTTTTCGTCACCCATTCACTCTACCTGGGTCTTGGCGGGAGCTACGGCCACAGCTCGCTTCCGTCACATTACAACCCAGACGGGTGCGTCGACATGAAAAGCAGCGCCCATCAACGTGAAAATGCAGTTAACATGCACATCGCGTTCGAGAATGACGAGTTTATTTCCCCGAAATCTGACTGTATGGACATCCCGCCATATTGATGAGAAAGGCTGAACCACTAAGTGGGCGGAGTTGTAAGGGATGCTCACCTATCAATATTAGTGTTGGGTGGTGCGTAGGGCTCTGCGTACGTACACCACATAGGCCTATGGTATACTCCGACAACGGGCCCGTCACAGCGGAGCTAAAAATGCATGGCTCCTCTCTATATAGCACTGCAGCCGGGTTTTTTCTATGCTGCTGTGTGCGGGGATTCGGATAGTTTCCCGCAAGGGCAAAACGGATGGTGCAGATCCTCTCAGAACGGTACTGGGGGGGGGAGCGTCGCAGCCAGCTGCGATGGTCGGGCAGCACTGCTCCGAATCCCAGCACACAGCAGCATACAAAAAACCCAGCTGCAGTGCTGCATAGAGGGAAGCCATGCATTTTTAGCTCCGCTGCGACGGGCCCGTTGCCGAACTATACTATAGGCCATAGATAACGGTACACCGCTGGCTCGCGGATATAAACAACCAGCTCGCAAGTTCTGGAGGAACCTCGGAAGTTATTTGGTGTGCTGGAGATCTTTCCTCCATCCGAGGAACGTAGTAATCCCGGCACATTGTTAGCAGATTGGTGTAGCCTGTTCGTCTACTCGACGCTGGCTCTTCCTGCTTTGATCACCCCCCTAAGAACGCCTCAGCGAATTCTTTTTTCATTCAGAATCACAGCTATACTGTTGCAATTTCCCTCAAAAGAAGACTCATCAACACTTGCATCCTACCAGCGGTGAGACATGGGCGTGGACTAAAGATATGGTCACCATTTCCAGTCGTCTCTGCGGCATTTAGAACACGCTATATTCGGGGTTCGCCTTGCAGCCAGAATAAAAGCTAAAGTGATAAGAAGAAGATGTGGCCTGAAAGACTAAATAATATCCGCACTGAGATGAAAATGGAAGCGCTCCCACAAACTATCATTGAACATGTGCACCTCCTGGGCTCGAAGAAGTGGTTGGTGTCTGGAAAAGGAAGCAAGAAAGGACAGAGGATACGAAGTCTAGACGATATTTCTTACTACCGATGGCGAAAAGTAAAGGATATGATTGAATGAGAATGGATGGTGAATGTGACTAAGGGCCCTTACAGACCCGACGACAAAAAATTGAGCGACGAATTCGCAGTCTTCACCGCGGCGGCGACCGCGGTAATCGATTAGAGCAATGCGGCCGCTGCAAACGTCGCGTTGGACGAGAATGCTCGTCGTCGTGTGTTTCGCTCAATTTCATTTATAACGGCTAATTCGTCGCTCATATTGCACGTCGTCGGGTCTGTAAGGGCTTTATGGAATATGCTGCCCTCTTCCTATGAAAGACTCGAATTTCATTATGTCGTTGCGATGTAGGAGTGTAAAGACTAACAGTGGCGTACTGAACACTGATTTGCCCTCCCCCTTTGAACTGAGAGATCAGCTGCAGTTCACCTCAGTGTACCCACCTCCCCGGACAAGTACGGTACCAGTTCACCAGTTTCGGTGGCAGGAAAGAGCCACCTGGAAGGTAGACTACACTAGGTAAACGACTAAATGCTTTCAGACCGAATCTTGCCATAGTTACGGATGAGGGTAAAGGTGGGGTCGCCGAGAAAAGCACGTTGAGTATCAGGCTAACATTACATAACACAGAATGGACCTGAGACACAAGTTCAAATCCCGCGTCTACGTCATAGTTTACCCGAGTTTTGCGAGTGATCCATGCGCTTGTCACTTCGAGGTGAGTACGAGAGCTACGAGACTACGAGGGGAGATCTCACATGTGTTGCCAGCGAGCACCTGAAGTGTACACTGCGTCTGATAATCGTCTCGAACGCCATTCATCTCCGTTACGACAGGCGAGCGGCGATGAAATACAGCAGCCATCAATGTCGCCACCTTGATGACTGCTATTGTAGTCAGAAAGCTCTTCATGGAAACGAGTAGCTCTTAATAAAGAAGCAAATAAAGGAAACATAGTAATGTGTTAGCTCGTTTCGATCCATTCGAGCAAGCGGAAGGGAACATAAAGCCTTTCCCGGGTCTCATCAGCAAAGAAAGAGAAAGCATATAGGGAAAGAAATTAAACTAACCCGGTTTCGGTATAGAGTCCACTGAATATACATCAAATCGTAAGTCAGTTGAGTGACTGGAACGATTCGTCGTAGAAAAAGCAAAAAGCAGCCAAACGCCAGGTAAGAGTGAACGCAGCATCCAAGAGGAAAGAAGTAGAATACTATGCTTGTTTTGTCTCAAGTCCCAGTTTTGACTCAAGAAGCACTCCCCCAATCCCGCGCTCCTCAGCAAGGACGTTCGGGCAACCTGAATCATGAACAGTACAATGGAATATAAATACCTTACTAATGGAAATTGAAAGACACGCTAGAACATGCTCTTGCCAATCGCTGTATATCCATAAATAGAAGTGTGATCAACTACATACAAGTGAATATGCTCGAACAGTACATCATGTGAATCGTGTGAGTTCTAGGAAGAATCGCAATTCATGGCATATTCTCGACAGCCTCAGATTTGAGCCGTTTTGTGCGAAAAATCTAAAGTTCGAATTCCAACCGAATGCCGCTACGATCATCGCGAAAATTGCAACTTGGACGGGAATCAAACAGCTTTGAAGGCCTATCTGGAGCGCGGTAGTGTTTGATTTCCACACCTGGGCTCTTTCATATATCATATTCGACCTAGCTGATGCTGTCTCAAACTTTCGTTTGTTCGATTTTCATTCTTCATGAATTAGGGACCAAATATCTCGAATGCTCTATAAGGAGTAGATTCGTGTAATTTTGTCTCGTAAGTTCAAACTTGGACGGAAAGCTGCGCATGCTCACGAAAATATTGTGAAATTAAATAAATAACGAGAACTCACCAATGACCAAAAACTTACCACGTTATGTAGCATCCATTAATTTCCAAATTTTCTCGAGTAATCCATGCGGATGCAGGTGGAAAGAGCTGCTGTATATTCAGATAAATAGGGGAGAGCAGAGAAAGAGGACTACAAGCTTGATAGCGTGTTGGGAATATTCATGGTTCTTTCGAATGTTGTCTATTTATTTATTTATTTATCTATTTATTTATTTATTTATTCATTCATTCATTTACGTGTGCTACAAGTGAAACAAACGAGAGTAGATCTCAACAATCGTTCTGCGCTGAATTACAATTAAAAACTGAAATAAAGTAAAATGATAGTAACTTATGCTGCATCTCAATTCTCAGGAGGAGAGGGATCCACACAATAATGTACGATTAAAGCAGGGAAAGCCTTCCTGATCCCATTAGAATATAGTCGGTTAGTATCACTGTTGAGTTCGGTTCTGATAGGTGTTACTAATTGTAAGATAACTTCGGTTCGACAGGAGCTAAGGCCAAGCTAGCTTAGTGCAACAAAAAGGATGGAAGACACCAAAACGTCCGGGGTAGAACCGTGTGTAGTCAGGCGGTCTTTGTCCCTATCAGTTTCCACTATAGTTGCTGCCCTAAGTGCCCAGTAGCGAATTGGAAGCAAATAACTCAACTACTAGCGAGTAAAACCTCGGAGACGGAAGTTGAGGTGCCTCCCTAGCAGGTACACAGGGTAAGGACGGAAAAAGAAAATAGATTAGTAAGCAGTGCTCCAGATGAATGTCAGGGATGTTGGATGTTTTCTCGATTTTCTTCGCAAGCTTTCTTCATCAGCATGATCGGAAGAATGCGTCCAATGCAAAGTAAACAGCACTGTGTTGCACTACAAACAACTGAGCCCGAAAGATCTCCTTGAGCTTCGCATTTCTCACGACAATGTCCCGCAGAACGATCTGCTGACAGGCTTTGAAATCCCAGTGAAATATGAACGCCGGACGGAGGTTTTCTCAAAGGGACTGTCTATCATCGTTTTCCGACTGAAGTAATGAGAATAATGAGACGACGATGGCGGGGTTTGTGGGATGTCGTTATTCTAGGCGAGCAACGCTTCGCATTTTTGAAGAGGGTTTTTGTAGTTACCTGGCCTATATTTCATTACTTAACAACACTCAATATTTCACAGGTGTTTACTGTCTACACCACCTGTGTTTCCACTAATGTGAAATGAGTAGCGGCAAGTGGTCGCTTCCCTTTTTCAGGGTGGGGCGGATTTCTGTTTCTGGAACGCATTCAGGAATTATCAAGTTACCGCCCGGATCGGTTTACTTATGAATTCGGCTCCTCTGTGTTGAAAAGACCACAAGAAGTTTTGAACGACTACAATTAATTTTAGTATCTATTCAATCATTCATTCTGACCCTTAACCATACGGTACTTCTCGAAGCTTACAAGTGGATGCTTGCAGCCCCGTTTTGTGAGAATTACACTACTTGTCGAGAACCTACAGTGGCGGCAATATATTTACAGACGCCTGCCCTCTGCATGGTTTTTTGGCCATAACTTTGGAACCAGAGGAGCACGAGAAGCACTGAGCATACATTTAGAATCCTCGAAAAATTCTCTACAAAAAGGACTAAATTGCATTCAACGTCTTTCTGAAATTGTAGAAAAAAATCGAGTGGAAATAAATTGCTCATGAGATAGTAAATGGTAAACACATTCTCAAAATCACAACAAACTACAATCCATCCTCAAAACATATTTATTATAAAACAACAAGTCAATATTTAGTAGGATAGCCCTTGCTCTTGATCAAAGCCAACCGGTTCCGCATTGAGTCGACCAACTTCATACATCGCTCTACAGGAATAGCACTCCACGTTTCATTGATGATTGCTTCCAATTCGTCAAGATTCCATGGGTTCAAGCGCTTCAAAACTATATCCCCGTCATTCAGGAGATGTTCGGTAGGATTCAGAATGAAAGCGCTTGATGCCACAGTATCTTCACGAGTTGGAAGCGATCATCAAGGAAACGTGGAGTGCTATTCCTGTGGAGCGATGTGTAAAGTTCGTCGACTCAATGTGAAACCGAACTGTTTCGCTTTGATCAAGAGCAAGAGCTATCTTATTGAATATTGACTTGTTCTCTTAGAATAAACATGTTTTGATGATGTATTGTAGTTTATTGTGATTTTGAGAATATGTTTACCATTTACTGTCTCATATCCAATTTATTTCCACTCGATTTTTTTCTACAATTTCAAAGAGACGTTGAATGCAGTTTAGTGTGTTTTGTAGAGAATTTTTCGAGGATCCTAAATGTATGCTCAGTACTTCTAGTGCTCCTCTGGTTCCAAAGCTATGGCCAAAAAACCACGTAGAGGGCAGGCGTCTGTAAATATATTGCCGCCACTGTATGTGTATGCAAAAGCGAGCTAAAAACTCAGTGCGAATAACTTCCTTCTGAAGCGTTGCATAAATTAATACATATGAATAGGATAGACATCATTAGAAGCGTTACACAAACCAAGCTGGTATGCAAATGAACCAAGCACCAAAACAGTATGAAAATTGAAGTGTTACTCACGGCGCTTTGATTAATTGTGTGCCCATATCTAATGAATCTATTACCGATCAGATAAACTCAGCTTCAAAAAAAGCTTTGATGAAAATCAGAAAAACGAGAACTTCCGTGGAGCCATTAGAGCCTACTGCTGCTCAAATTCGCAGCTCTATTTATCCTGTCAGTTTGTACTTGCCTAATGACACTTTTCGCAGCAGCAATCGTATTACAAAAAATCCTTAACGAGTTTCACATTGCGCTTCCCATTTCGCTTTCCTTCCTATTGCCTCTATTAGTCACTAGAAAGCCTTCTATATGGTGAGTACTTTTGAGACCATAAATATTTTCTCTCCTGTAAAACCTGAAGTCTTGAAAAATTCAGACTAATAATTGGGCATGTACTAAAAACGTACACTAATTTCATTTTCCTTATCTTTTTCTTCATCAACTAGTTACCAAAAGAAATCATAAAATGTTAGAATTTTCTTAGCTCCAAATGTAATCCTCTGTAAATAACCACGCAAATCGCTTTCAGTAATCAATTGTGTACTTTACTCTTCAATACTTCATGGTGGGGAAAGTTGGTGGTTTACAAGTTCATATTTTTCCTGGAGACAAGCTGTTTGTCTATTTCGACGATATTCTTCCGTCAGGCTTGAGAAATGGGAGAATATTAGCAAAATCTAATTTATCGGTTAGCTAAAAAGACTTCATTTTCCTCAGGCTTGCTCAGATTGGTTTAACAAAACCTGCTCATGTAGAATTCACTGTATGTGTAATGGCTAACATAAAGTGGCCATCACTAATAAGACCCCTCTGGGTTGCGTCACGCATACGTATTCCATTCACTATCCTAGAGGCATGGTGAATGCGTATTTGGCCTACACAATAATCAGCGGGCCCAAGCTACTCATTTGCAAGCGCTACACCAAACCAGCGTCTTCAACTTTCCAAACGAGTGCTACCATATACCTAACCCGGAAGGGCCGGATGACTTGTTTAGCGAGGATCGATCTTTCGATCATGCGAGTAGAAGTAGCCGCTCTCACCTTTGTATCACCCACGCCCCTATTTATCGCGAGTGAACAACAAATTCGACACAAGGCTGAGCCTCATCGCTCTGTCTGAAATTTCTTGTTGAGAACAGGGCAAGTAGCAGAGATCGACAGAAGACATCACTCTTCCTGCTTCTATCTTTGAGGAGCTCCTCTGGCTTATAAAAAACTCCTTCTTACCGTTTCTGTTTTCTTAAAGCCGCTGATCACTATCGACGGGTTGATGCTTGTTCAGAGAATGTTTAAACTTCGGAACCGACAGATTTCCGCCGACCATCAACTAATGTAACAATTAGTTGTAGCTCCAGGTACGAGGAACTAAATTGTTTCTGACAGAGCGTACGTGCAAATGAGAAGCGGCGTTGATGGCAATCATAATACAATTATTACGAGATAGAGACCATCGAACGACTCCAATTTACAGATATCCATTGCTTTCTGCAGCTGACGTAAAGTCTGCAAGCAACAGGAGCCATTTTCTGACCGTCAGATTATATTTGATCACTTATAGTCAATGCACATGCAGTAGCGGCCAAAAAGACATGTCATCTTGCATTTTTGTGAATTAATACCCCAAATGAAAAGGAAGCTCAATCCATTCACAAGTTTTGAAAGTTTCACTCAAAGCCACATTGATTTTTGATCTTCTAGCGAATTTTTGAATTCTTAAGATTTTCTTGCAGTAATTTTCATATGCAACCCGCTAAAAGTATTTAACTTCATGCTTCCCCCCTCTCCATGACCTCATTTCTACAACATTATTGTATGTTTCTCATCATTGGCCGCTTGTTACTCCTAGTTAGCTCCTTCTTCGATAGAGTAGTGGGGCATGAGGTCCGACCTGATTAACTCTGTTCTCCACGTAACTGAATGACTCAGGCAAGCTTTCGTCCTACACGAAGGCCAATTGCCAGAGAAGTATGTGCTTCGCATTTCCCTTCCTATAACTCTCTTCGTACTAATTCTGTTCGTTGAAAGCTTAGCTCTTGAATAACACTAGTATATCGAAATGAATGCTTCGTGAATGCTAAGTGACGAGCAGAACCCTGCGGACAATCGCTGAAGATGCCAGCTAAACTTTCCGACGACATGATTTGGTGAAATCATACTTAAAAGTTCGATTACCTTCCTTTCCTTGCGTCCTCCACAATCTCTGCTCTCGTTTCTTCGCTATTCGTTCCTTTTTCTTCAAGAGAAACCTGATCGGTTACGTCGGGCTCCTTTGTCGAACCTGGACTGCGTCGCGGCTGCTGAAAGGGGATCATTACCACCACCGTTGCGCATCTTTTTACGTCAAAGTTTTACATTTCTGTGTGGATTGTCGTTCTCACTTCACAAAAACTTCCGAATTCCTTCTATCTTTGAAGATGACGTCAGTGGGTAAATATTAGGTTGTCGATAAAGTTTCTTTGGAATCCACTTTTGGGAAGGAAGTTCGCGAAAAGATATGTCATCATGCATTTTTGGGTGCAGACCGCTGAAACCAAAAGGAATTTCATTCCATTTGACAGTTTTAATAACTTTTATTGAAAATACAATAACATGTGCCCGTGTTGGAAACTCTAGATTTCTTTTAAAATTTCAAACTCATTTTCACATGCATTCTCAAACGAATGTATCTTAGGAACCACTGAGCTTCTGCTTGTCTGGTGGTGATATTTTGATAGAGCATGATTGGCTCGTTCTTATAGGCTATGAATTTTACTTTCAATTCTTTAATAAATCATAGAACCATGTATTTCATCAAGTTATCGGAAGTCACTGTGACCTTATACAGGATTCCATTTTTTGAAAGGAAATATTATGTTGTAGGCCCTCCGATTGCATATTTTTCGTGGCGTAGTCAAAATTCTGCATAATTCTGCATTTTCTCTCGATATCATTCTTGCAGGGTTCCTGAAGCTCTTATAAACTATACTTCGCCCACTTGATTTCGCTACAATTCCTATAAAGTATAAAACAAGAACAGTTCGATGTATATCTCAATTCCATTCTCTTTCAACAAAATACATTTGGAAAATTAAGTCGTAGCAAATGCTTAATCGGAGGATCCACAACATAATATTAGGGTGTGCCGAAAGTTTTGAGAAAATTCGAGTATTTCAATCTACAGCTACAGATGGGAACTGTTGCGAATAGATCTCCCTCGTTTCCTTGGTTGTTATTTACACTTGAATATAACTGTCGGATTTTCTAAAAACTTTTGGCACATCCTAATAGAATGCTCAAGAGTGAAATGGAATCTTGGAAACAAAGTAAAACAAAATATACGCTCAACTTTCGGCGTGCGTCTACGTTATTCTCAAGAATAGTGACTCCAGCAGAATTTCAATCCACTTATCAGCTGTTTCGAGGGCAGCGTCAACCATAAGCGCTACACCGTTGAGCAGCACTCTCTCCTACCCTGTCGAAATTAGTTTCACTCAATCCTTTCGTCGTTATCAAGCCAGTTGGTTTGTTATCAGCATGTAACCAATACAACGCATACTTTACATAACTAAAGGTAAAGATAAAGGTGCCGACGTTGATCAGTCCGCTCTTACCAATGCAGGCCATCACTTTACATGATTGCAATCTCAAAAATGCTATAATAAAACTGGCGTTATGGAGTCTCTAATGACATCTTAATTGGATGTAGAAGTGAGATTATATAAGACGTATACATGAGCCTTGCATTCAAAACATTTTTGGTCTCATCTGTTTTAAACATTGAGTTGTTCGCTAGACGGTTGGGTCTTTACATTTTTGCAGCGGTAGGGGAGGCGGGCTTAGTAGTCCTCGACCATATTCGGCCATTTTCAGACAAAGTCAATGTTTGCCGAATCTGCACCATTAAGGGGCTTAGACGAGCATAAAATGAGAATACCCAACCAGCTCGGGCAGGGACTCCTCAGTAAAAGGGGATGCCAATTCGACAGCGGAATCCTAAGTAGCTCAGTCCAATTCGCTAACTGCTATTAGGTTGGAAAGTTATGGACTGCCATTTGACTGAAAAAGAAAGTTTATTACAAAAAGCCTTGAATCTGCTCCTCAGTCTAAGAGACATTCTCCGTTAGTGCCTATAGGATAGATACATGTCAAAATATGCAGCGGAACCTGGTGGTTTCATTGTTGTAGTGCTTGCCCTTCGCCCACTAATTATGACCAGTAGGATCTCTGATATGTGGTCTATGCGACCACTGCTCCATAGAGGGCAACGTGTCACGCGTGCGCTCATTTGTCTTTAGAGCTGCTCGCTGGCTTGTGCCACACCTCCGGCGACTGCTTTGCGACGGCCAAGCGATTAATTCCTGAACTTCGGACTTTCCTCGACATCTCATTCAATACCAACAGAGCAATTGTAATCTGTCCTCTGCAACTGCGCCTGCATTCTAGCCATTACTAGTAGGAGCGGAAAGTGTCACTGCAAAACGTTTCTTCAGCTGAAACATTCGCATTCTCTAAGTTATCCCTTTTCGTTTCTCGAATTGACGTTAAAATCGTTTTGCGGTGCTGCTCTGAACGAGTTTAGTAGCTGGATCAAAATTTGGATCTCGCAGCCTTTGACGGCGATGAACAAACGGCAGATTAACAAATTTTGGTCCACCTACTAATCTAAATATTTCGGCACAGCAGCAGAAAACAAGTACCATATGCTTCTGTAGGGTAACTATGCCCAGAATTTGACTAAGATCATGACAAACATAGAAAATTACCTGCTTTATGCACTATGTCAGTATTTGTACTTGTTAGCTTATGTTGCTTTATTTAGTTTATTCCAACTCCATATCCCGTAGTGCAGTGGTAGGAGGCGCTACTGACAAGCGTACGGTCGAGCAATCGACCCCGGTCCGGGCCCAGGGCTAATCAAGCCTTCCATCTCTCCGAGATCGGGTGAATTGGTAGCAGACTTGTCTGCGAAGGTAAAGACATTGATGTGGTATAGCGGCTGGCCTGAGTAAGTCATTTTATAGGCCAAATACGCATTCACCAAGCCTCCACGATTCTGAATTGAACGCGAATGCGGCGGCGCGCCCTTAGCGGACGGTTCGACGCCGGCACCTTAACCTTTACCTCTACCTTATTCGAACTCTACAAAGAGAACGCTGAGAAGTATCAATAACTGAGAATTTTATGGCTGTAAAGCAGCACATGCTAGAATAGCCTACGTGCCGTAATATATCAGGTTTCCTTCGATAACTATGGGTATGGAACAGCCGATGCTCGGCTGTTCTAGGCGTTTGGATGGGCAACAGCTCGACAATCATGCTACAACAATCTACTAAGGATTTGTTGCAGTTTCTTCGATTCTGTTTCTCTGCAGGATCGGGGAAACCGCGGTATCCTTGGTGTAATACGCTTCACGTCCGACTTTTAATGAATCTCGACATGGGCGTTCTCAGACATTCCGTTTCTGAGAGTATCCATCGTGTCTCATTGCCCTCGGGAAGCTTTAATCCTCAGTGTATTGGCGACATAAGGGCTGGCTTTTACGAAATCCGTCACACTCCACTATGGATGAATACTGGACTTTTTGCTGTTTGAAAAAGAATCAAAACTGCTTTTCTGGTGCACGAGAAAGGCTAGAGATTATCGATTTTGTGTTTGGAGGCGTTCACTCAAAAACAATTTTATGGTCCTCTGAAATGGCTTTGTGCTGCTCAAAATAGCCAAAGAAACTTCGTCCTTCAATCGACCGCGAGAGTTTCGCCTGAGGTCACTCCTTACTGGGTATCGATCCAAAGTCGCAAAAAGCAGCCAAGAACTACTAATATTTTTCCTACATGAAAATCAAATATAGTTGATCTTCCATTAGCCCAATTCGATGCTTTCTTCTCTTCATTGGCCCTTTTCGCAGCTTTTCTGTTACTTCTTTGTCCCCGCGTAATGGCGGCCAAAGACGGATAAGACTCGACTTCAAGTTCAAAAGAGGAGAGAAGGTGAGAATATGTTTATTTGAACTCGAAGAGTGTTGCCCAGCTTGAACCCAACAAATCAATGGATTTCTTCTCAAGCTACGGTCGATTGTTCCACGTTTGAAATGCATTCCCATTCTTCAGTTTGTGATCATAGTATGTAGATCAAGGAATGATATGTTATTAGTTAATAAGACAACTGTAGCCCTGATAATGAATGAGATGTGACTATTTTTGACAACGCTCCGCAGAAGGAGCAGAAATTACATAGCTTGGGGGATTAGATGTGCTGAAGTAGCTAATCTATGATTAGCAGCTGTCGACTAACAAGATTTGCTGTCTGGTTAGTTTTCTCGAAATCTGAGAAGTGGTTTTATTCTACTGCTACAACAAATTCAGGTACGAGGTTAGTAAGCTCCTCGTTGATAAAGACTCATGTTTCGAAGAAGTCAAGAGAAGTCCGAATAAATATGCCTTATATAAAGGATAAATTGAGAACAACTACATATGCAAAGCGCACAATCCATCCTAACAAATAAATTGCTACAGTTGAAAATGAGGATCAGCCTTTGGCTATATCATCACCTTCAATAGATAATGCTTACACCGATTCCTACCATTGTTTTCCTAAAATGTCATGAAATATTTTAGTTTTTTAGTCCGAAGATGTTCTGAGTCGCCAAAGAATCTATTCCATCCAAAGCCGATAGTAATGTGAACTAGAAATCTCCTTGAGTGATTTGGGCTCTCATAAGCGTTTTGAGATCCTTCGGTAGGCGTAAGCAACGCATCTGAGAAACTTGAACTGCACTTTTAAAGATCGCCAAGTATTCGGGAGCGGAGAGTCAAGAAAGTGTTGCTCACAATTCCTTGGGTTTACCCCTCTCACAATCAGGCTATGAATCATTTTTTACCCCACTCACAATCAGTTGATGAATCAGCAATACAACTTCTATTAAGACGAATTCCATAGTCACGAAAGAACTCTTCTTTCTTCATCTTAACTTTGCGTTTTTAATATTTTCTAATGTTTCACTAATATTACTTTAATAATTAGCTCAACATTTTTAATCATTGTCGAATTCCCGCAAATCTCAGTCGCGACATTGGGTGCTATGATGCGCCCTCTGCGTCTCTGCCATACATATACTATATATGTCATTGATGCTCTTCATGACAATAAGTGGTCCATAAAACTGTCGCCACCCTCTACATCTCTCTATCATTTAATCCGTTACTTTTTCAGCAAGAGTATCGGCGAGTATTACTTGAACAGTTTACATAAATTTTGAAGCCTTTTCTTCTCCTCTTCAAAAGCCCTAACGTTTTTTCGTCCGTACGACAGATGACCTATGCGATTTAGCGCTCCGATTCTCCAGGGAAGCGAAGAAGTCCGACATCGGTCTCAGTGAAATATCGAGAATTTCGACCCGTTCTATCCACGAAAAACTTGTTGTCCACTAGAGAAAACTTCCACCTCTATGATTAAACGGCACTTGACATTTTCGCCATTGAACTTAGATTTTTTTTATTTTTATTTTTATTATTTTTCAAGTTTCTTCGCCCTAATACTTCGTCCCATGCTAGACTATGAACATCAGGTTTCTCCTTAGCTCCTTTTTTCTTTAGACATCTACTGCTTTATTTCGAAACCATCTATTTTTGCCTACACATTTGGTTATCAGGGCCCTACCTATCTTCAAGCTACATAGACTAGGATAAATATTTTGCTTTCATTTTCTCAACTGGTTGTATCCGTCCTTTTTATCATAATTCATCCGCTTGCCCGTATGTCACCTATTGTGAACATTCATTTCAAATCAGAATTTCCAATTTCGGACAGTCAATGTTAGTGCGTTCCTTTCACTTATGCTTTTCTTTTCTACTGTGAGCGTTTGAACCCCTCCCACGGAAGGACTTATGTTATCAAAATTATTAATCGGGTTGAGACTAATCCTGGTAGTGAGCAATTCGTACTCGAAAATGCAAGGTGACAAATCTCTGTGACCGCTTATGTAGCTTCAAGAAATCTTTCAAGCGGACAGGTCGACTTTCATGCCCATTGCCGCATGCATTTTATGTCGTGATTCTGCATCTTATCACGAATCATTTCCCTTAAATAATGCTGGCCCACCCATTGATCAGTCCCCTGAGGACGCGCCGCCGCATTCGTGTTGCATACAGAATCGTATAGGCATGGAGCAGCCGTCATACCAGGTCAGTGTCTCTACCCAGCCAGACAGGACAGGACAGGAGAATAATTGATGTCTAGTACTCTCACCGAGTGCATTCTGTCCTATATGAGACAATCTGTACAGTGTGTCGAATCGGAAGAAACTGCTTCTTAGCAACCTTTGGAGATTTGGACATGCTTGGTCAAGGTGAATATCTCCGTCATATGATAAGGGCTCGTAGATACGTTACCATTTTTCACTCAAGCGTGGTATCTTTTTCACCCACATATTCTGCCGGCGACTGGATTCGCTCCGTTCCTATTCTCTCTGAAGGACTTATCATAACCCTCAATCATTCGTCTCCCATGATGGATGATTCTTTCTGAGAATTGTCAATTTCAGCTTCGACGGCAGTCTTTTCGCGATAGGTCCGATTCGTATACGTTTCCTGTCATTCCTCCTGACCTCGACGACGGTTGGACTGGGCGGTAAGTGTTGGAAAGGACTATTGCATCTATTCAACCACAATTTGCGGAAAATATTACGCGCGGATGAACAAACGCCTGGATTTTGGTTCCTTTGAGGAGAAGCTTTCGGCACCGCTGTGTTGAATAAATTTCAATAAGCCCTGACTGTGAGCGACACGTGCTGGTGAAGATTTTTTCCTCAGGAATTAAACACTAAGTGCAGTCGCCCAAAGCCCTCTCAAGCAGCGCACAGGGTAAAGCTAGGGCAAAACAAAAGTGATATGCTAAGCGATGGTACTTGTAAGCTGTGCTCCTAAGGTTGGTTGGCGGCGGGGTCATGAGCATGTCTGCTTTGTCCAGTGAAAATATGGATATGATATATTGGTCTAGATAAGATCACCTAACTTCCATATCTTCAAAAAACATTTCCAAACAACACCAACGAAATTTTGCGACCTAGTTGTCCCCTCCCCACGTCAAAGAGTAATACGGTAGATTTTTACGAAATCTTGGCTATAAGCTCCAATCGCGTAGTGCTCTCGTTCCAGTTCGGCTGATTCCAGAACATCACCCCGACCGACTCCTCAGCCGACACCAACCACACGACGGAGTCCGCGGCAAATTCGATTTCAAATTCCTGAGGTGAGTGTGAAGGTTCTTTTCAAGAGTGGTAACGGGTAACTCTTGAATACCATATCCATTGATGGATGTGCCTGAATGTTTGCGTCATCGAAGCGAAATGCCCTGGAAGAGGACTGCTACGCTCTGCCCTATGGTTAACCAGAACTGAGCAGAAACGGAATGTAGTGAGCGATCGACCGAGATTATTATACTTTATTCTTCGGCTCACGTTTCGGCGATGTAGTTTTCGTTAGAGCGCAGAAGGTCGAAGGTGTACTTACCGGGAACCAGAACTGAGCTGCTTCGCAGTCGAGTATGAGACTTTCTTGTTATTCTCATAACGATTATATCGTTTCATTTAGCTATCTTTTAGCCGATCCTCTCGCACTGCTCTTCATTTCCTACCAGAACACAGTTTTTGTAAAGTTCTTCCTCCGATTGAGCAGCATAGACTAGTTCTATACGACTTCGTAACTTCGTCGAAATCTCAATTAGAGAAGTGGGAAAGTTACTGGTACGAGCGACAAAATATACGAGAAAATATGGAATATATGTATGTTCAAAGGCGGAAGGGCGTGGAAGAGCGGTATTGAATATTGTGCAATTCCCAAAGGTGCTATATTTTAAAGGCGAAAGCATTGAGCTGAGACATTTATCACTCTGTATTAAGACACGAGCTGTTTGTTTTCCTGTTGACCACGTGGACGTGTTGCGCCGCGCGCGCTGCGTCACACCGCCAAAATATCCGCCCTCGTCCTGAACACGGCTCTGGTTATCAGCAATAATAAGGTGATAAAATAAGTAAAATATTAATAATATGAAGGGGTCGGCCAATGTAGCTTCAGAAAAATCTTCTAGCCGGACAGGTCGATTTTCATGTCCACTGCCGTATGCATTTTTTTATATCGCGTATATGTAACCTATCGCAAATCGTTTCTTATCGCAAGTCAAATAATGCCATCCACAACTGAATAGATCTTGAAGGTAAAGGTAAAGGTGCTCGGTGTTGATCAGTCCCCTAAGCACGCGTCGCTGCCTTGGTGTTCCATTTAGACTCACAGAAACATGGTGAATGCGTATTTGACCTATGAGGAAACTTGCGGGGGTTAGGCGCTGTACCAATTCCTCGCTTTCACCTTCCCAAACATGTTTCGTACCAGTTCACCCGACCCCAGAGGGATGGAAGCATTGGTTATCCTAGGTGCAGGGCACTCAACCGAGCGGGTGCCAGCAGCGCCTATTACGACTGTAGCGCCTTTCTAATCTACTTTTATTATCGAAATTTCCATGTCAGTCTTGTTTAGAAAGGTCGCGCGTGGCGCTGAGGTAAGAGACGCTACCCGCACTTTCACAGTCAAACAATCGATCCTTGAGACACTAACTTGAACAGCATATGGCTCATGGTACAGGCCAAATACGCATTCACCATGCCAGTCACCGCGATTCTTTATGGAAGAAGAATGCACGGCGCGACCTAATGGACTGTTTGACACCGACACTTATACATATATACCTTTATCCCTGTAAAGGTAGTAGAATGAAGTAATGTTATAATAATTTGAATAAAAAAATCCGAAGCTTGCAAAAATCTATGCTAACAGGAATTTGAACCCGCTTTTTCACAGTCAGTCCAGCGAGGCCGCTGCATTCGTGTTCTGCTCAGAACCGTGGAGGCCTAGTGAATTCGTATTTGGCCTATACAGTACCTTGTGGGGGTCAACCGTTGAACGTGATCTGTCTCTACCTTTTCGAAAAAGTCCTCGGGGGATGGAAAGCTTAGTTAACGCGGCCCGGAATCGACCGAACGACCGTGCGAGTGACAGAAGCGGCTCTTTCCACTGTACCACGCGCGCCCAGCTGTAAAGTGATGTATTCCGATTCCTCGATTTGAGTTTGGAAACTTCACTTCATTAAAGATTCCTTAATTTTTGAGGGATTCAGTTGCTGGAAGCCGATGGCTTTTGATGAGATTGCCAAGATAAATTAATAAGCAATTCAGACGAACTAGGCGGATTTACCCAGTCCATTATTAAATGCGAATGAAGTGATTGGAATGAGGTATGATTCAGAAGAATTGTGGTTATTTAGCTGCCAAAGGGTGACCATAAGGAAAAATAGGAGAAGTGGAAGAATTGGGTTCCTACTTCTTCTCGCTCTTTATTCCTCTCAAAATCCACTCACTGCAGTGAGCTGTTCGCGACTCGGCGTTATTTGTCACCATACCTGGGCCTTTACACCTATTCAATATACATTCATATTCCAATGTTTTTTATTTGAAGCTCGAAGTGTTGTTTTGAGCGAGAGCTTTCAAAATATTGTGAAGAACGTCCTCCTTTGTGTAGGTGTATACGAACGTCGTTGTTGTTTTTAGGAATTTTAGCCGTTTTTGCTAGTTTCCATGTCAACTTCAGGCATGCAGCTGAATGATAGAATACCATATTTCCTGCCTTTAATTTTTCATCTGGACACTTCGTGAAGGCAATGTTCAAAATTTGAGAGACCTCTGTGACACGATCGACGAAATTGGTTTCTATTCATGGCTAAAACAGGTTTTCTTTAGCTAAGATGAATCTGCGACAGTCAAAAAGGGCATTCTTTCATCATTCAATATTTTCTTAGACAAAGGTTTCCATGGGTCCCCTTTCCCTTCCTCTGCTCGGCAACCTGTGCAGCCGTTATGAATGAATACCTGATTACCTTAGTAACTGAATGAGGGGTGTACGGGCGATATGGACTGATAACCATGACACACCGATGGCTACCGTCAAAATATTAGGCCCTCGTCCGGACGAGTTTCCTCGTGCATTCGTGCCCCGTTGTCATATGCAGAGGCTGTTTTTGTTGTGTTGTTGATGCACGACAGCATAAACAGCGCGTTGCGGCGACGATTAAATCGCCTGTTCGTCGGCCCGCCCACTTGCCAACATCCGTCGCAGCTGGATCAGGAACACCCTGGAAGGCTTTCCCACCTATTCGAAATGTCTCCTGTTGACTTGCTCTCATTTAGGTTCAGCTATAACGCTTCGTGGACATTTCACATATTGTAACATATCTTTATCAATTCATCTTGATGAAGGTAAAGGTGAAAGGTTCAGTCCTCTCGAAACGCGCCGATTCGTATTCCATCCTGAATCGTGGAGGCACGGTGGATGCATTTTTGGCCTATACAATGACTTGCGGAAGCCACCCACTATACCAAGCCAGTGTCTTTACCTTCCCAGAGAAGTCTGCTACCAATTTAACCTTCCTCGGAGGGACGGAAGGCTTAATTAAACTGCGTGGCGATTGATCGTTCGACTGTGAAGGTGTCAATAGCGCTTCTTCACCAGTACCATTCCCGCCCAATCAATTTATATTATACAAGCTGCAACTAGCTTCTGGCTTAGGGTGTGTCAGGTGCAATTGTGAGAGGCGCTATTCTACTTTCATGGTCGAGCGATTGGTCCTCGCTTCCACCAGTCAACCATTCCATCTCCCAGGAATCGGCTAAATTGCACTAGATCGGTCTGAAAAAGAGAAGTTACGGTCTTGTCCAGCAGCTAACCTCTACAAGTCTTTGTATGGGCGAAATCTACCGTCTACGATTGTTAAGACGTTTGCGTCTTTCCTCTTTCTCCGGAACCTGTATGATACCAAGAAGGTGTTCCATCAATCTGGTCCTGATGTTGACGTTCTTGACCTGGATTTTCTAGGAACTGCGATACTTAATAGGTTTTAGGAGATTCACCAGTGCTCTCAGCTTTCGACTCCTTAGTCTTTGGTGAGAAAATTGGAACATTTAGGTTGGAAACAGATCCACCTGTCATTATCATGTAACCAACACCAAATTGGCATGCGCGGCTCACCCTCGTTTTTCGGGACCTAACCCAATGAGTTACTACTACGCAACTATAAGAAATTTTCAGAATAATGCGACCATGCATTATGGCTAAGACCATAAACTCACAATATTTATTATATTATATTAGGGCATATTTGGCAGTAATACGCCACTGACCCATGCTAAAGGACGCCTAGAACCTAGAATTTGTCTTTTTTCACACAACTATTGTATTAGGTCATATCATAAGTCCTTGCCGTTTTTTTCATCATCCTTCTGTAAGTTTAGTTGGAAAGCTCTGATAAAGAGCTGTACACCGTTCGATAGAGAATTGTTTGCAGTTTTGGAATATATATTTTGTTTTGATAAATACTTAAAATGTGGCTAATTTTTCACCAGTGAAATGGGAAATGAAATTTCGCAAAAATAGCCCTTTGCGGCATGGAATTTTCTCTAGAAAAAAGCGAAACTTTTTGCAACTATTTGCATACCATTTGAAAGAGAAAAACCTCTTCTACAAAGCGTTGTATCGCGTTTCTTCATCGCATTTTGTTTTTGTTAAATTTAAGGTCCTTAAGTCGAGTGACCCAAAAGTCGTTATTTATTTTGGACTCAACGCTAGCTCTTTGTGTGAAAGTTTTTGCAATTCTTTCTATATGTCTCAGGTAAGAATTTCTTGCTCTATCAGAAAATGTGTTAAGTTTTTCACGACGCTGAATTTTAAGCAAAATTTAGTATTAACGACTACCCCTTGGACGCAGCATCATTATTCTTTTTGTTGGGGTAGTTTTGATAAACAGCATATACCATTTGAATGAGGAAGACTTGCACTATAATATAGCATATCAGACTTTCCCACACATATCGAATACCATACGTTTTTAGCTTGTTGAATGTGGCGATAAACGAGCCCTCCCGACGGTCCGAGGCAGAGGATCTCGGCCACGCGACCGCCGCGCGTTGAGCGCAACCGCCGCGCCGTTACGCAGCTCAATCGCGCGGCGGTCACGTTGACCGAGCTGCTCGGCATCGGACCGCCGGGAGGGCTCGTTTATCGCCACTTTCAACGAGCTAAAAAGGTATGCAATTCGATATGTATAAAAACTGCTAATGTGTTGCCTCATAGTGAAAGTCTTCCTCTATAAAGTGGTGTATGTCATTTGGCAAAACTCTCTCAACAAAAAGACTAGTGATGCTGCGTCCAAGTGGTAGTCGTCGTTGCTAAATTTTGTTTAAAATTCAGCGACGCGAAAAACCAAACACATCTTCTGATAGAGCAAGAAATTCAGGCATAAGACATATAGAAAGAGTTGCAAAAACTTTCACACAAAGAGCTAGCGTTGAGTCCAAAAATAATTAACGACTTTTGGGTCACTCGACTTGAGGGCCTTAAAGTTGTCAGAAACCAAAAGCAATAAAAAACTTAATATAATGTTTCGTAGAAGAGGATTTGCTCTTCCAAATGGTGTGCAAATAGTTGCAAAAAGTTTCGTTTTTTCTAGAGAAAATTCCATGCCGCAAAGGGCTATTTTTGCGAAACTTCATTTCATATTTCACTGGTGAAAAATTAGCCACATTCTAAGTATTCATTAAAACAAAATATATATTCTAAAACTACAAACAATTCTCTATCGAACGGTATACAGCTCTTTATCAGAGCTTTCCAACTAAACTTACAGAAGGGTGATGAAGAAAACGGCAAGGACTTATGAAATGACCTAATACCTCGTCCTTTATCTTTACGACCTTCGGACAGCAAACGCGAAAGTTTCCACTTCTAAAAATTACGCACAATTCAAGTCCAACTGCACTAGGGGGTGAATACAAATTAAGCTCTCCATAAGCATTACTTGTAGCAGATAACTAGAAGAATAGCGACTAGCACAAAGCTATCACGGATTAGGGTACAATCCCAGTAACTCGTGTTCGTTTATGCGTTGAGCTGCACTGTCTTCATGCCAAAATATACGCTACCTTCGATCCGTTCTTCTACATATATACATATTCTATATTCTTCTATATGTATTTCCCATAGAACATTCGAATGTGAAGTAAGAAAAAAGTGGAAGCTATGATGAGTCATTGTTAAAAGTAAGTGGATGAGCAGGTAAAGGACGCGTTAAGGCAACGGCACCAATTAGCAATGCCTGGATGTTACTCACACTGACTCACAAATGCAAGAAAATCCTACTCAACTGTAAATGTCTGAGCAGCAGGTGAATTAGACCTTTCTAGGCATAATAAAGAGATAGAAATAAATGGGTCTCAGGCAAGGGGTTGACCTGTAAGGTGGCACCTTCCGGGATAATTGATAGCTCTCAGTTTTTCAATCGGTTTCGCGTAGCCAGCCAGACTAGAGGTTACCTGACAGGTCGGGTGACTGAATTGGTTTGCTTCCTATTCGTGTTCTCTCTTCTCTTTCTTCTTTCCTATTCGATTCAGATGAAGGAAAGGGAAGTTTTCTGACATGAATATCAAATTCAAAGTGGCGCTGATCAAGGACCGCCATGCATTCGTGTTCGATACGGAATCATTGAGGCCTGACGAACTCAAATTTGGACTATACAATAATTTTCGAAGTCAATTGCTGTTTGAGTCAGTGTCTTCACCTTTCCAGGCGAAGTATGGTACAAATGAACCCAATTCCGGAGAGATGGAAGTCTCGGTAACCCAGAGCGATTATCAATCCCTCGACCTTGCGAGTGTGCAGCGCCTCTTTCCTCTACGCCGCGCGCACCCTTATTTGACTACCACAGTAAATTACAGTACCACAATAAATTAAATTATTGGAAAATTGAATAACAACTGCCATTTTTTGCTGTAATTGGAGCTATTGCGCATGGCAATAATGTAGTAGTCTGCCTAAGATATACTACGATGAGGCTATATATAGCCGAGAAGCTTGTTGACAAACATTTCGAACGAGTGCGGCACATACTAACCACGTTCCCGCAACCAAGACAATTCCAAAGATCGGGGTCTGGACACCATTTCGTTTCGAAACGGTTAAACAAGGAAGCAAAACGGCAAATCTTTTCGAGGAATTTCTCGTCTTCTCGCTTTGAGTTTTCGTCAGCAGTATACCAGTTTTCCGCGAATGGAACGTAGCTACTCTTTCTACGTAAGTAGTAGGAAAATCAATGAAAATGTGAAAATGTGTAAAAATATGGTCACTTCGAAAGTATAATCATTTCATTCCGAAAATGTTAATGACCGCGATCAATTCTATTCAAATAACGCACATACGAAGACATTTACTATTCTTTCCATGGAGAGGACACCGTTTACCTTCTTACTTGACCCTTCTGTTCTTCGAGAATCCTCTATTCCTTTCAATGGAGAAATAAATGTCCCACTTCGTAGACACCTAACGAAGTAATACTCCATATCCTACTTCTTATGAATCCTCGATCGAATGATTCCTTTTTTCTTTTTGACGACCCTAGGTGGTGGCTGCAAAAAGGTAGTTTCTCTTCGATGAAGCCAAGGCGGACAGGTTCTGTCATTCTCGGTTTACCACTTAATTGCATTTTGTTCTCCTTTTCCTGTTTTTTTTTGAGGTTCTTCAATACTATAGGCTCTTCGCGGCATGCTTTTCAAATTATTCGTCCGAATCACGTTCTCGAGAAAACGCCTCCAGGTACGGGGTGTTCCGCTGATCACTAATGTTTCTAGCAATTTCTTATTTGTCAATACTTTTTTTTGCAACAAGTCAGAGTTTGAGATTTTGCAGCCGTAGAAAAAAATTGACATTCGTCTTTATCTCCCACTCGTCAGAATTAAAGTCAGCTGACCGTTTGTTGCGAACATGTTGATGTCTACATTTTTTCGATGAACACATGAGATCTGTCATAGGATTAAGAGTGCACTTTTTTAAGAGCAAGCGATTGAGTACATTAATGAAATTGATTGATTCTAAGCACTAGTGCATTAATAAAATTGATGAATTCCAATTAATCACAGTGATAAATCTGAGCTTGAGAGAGGACAAAGCGGCTTAAAGCACCCGTTAAGTGTGTGGCATGTTCCTCTAGCTTACCGAATAATCAATGACCTTCTTGAATATCTCTGTGCACAAGTCGATGGGTGCATGTGTTACAGGGATAAGGAGCGGTACTGACACCCGCACCGTCGAGTGATCGATACCCACCAGGGCAAGCCGACGTTTCCATCACTCCGGGGTCGGGTAAACTGATACCAGACTTGTCTGGAAAGGTAAAGAGACTGATTTGGTATAGCGGCGAGCCCCGCAAGTCTTTGTATAGGCCGAATACGTAGTCACCATGCCCGTATGATTCTAAAAACGAATACGGCGGCGCGCCCTTAAGGGACTGATCAACGCCGACACCTTTACCTTTATTTATTTATTTATTTTATTTATTTATGTACGTGATTTTAAGACTCACGTAAGAGAAAAAAGCTTTACCTTTATTGTAGGTGTCGACTATTATTATACTCGATTATTTATTGTACCTTTATTTATTTATTGTACCTTTATTTATTTATTGTACCTAGCGAGCTAGTTCGGTGGTATCCTTGATATCGTCGCCCTAACTTTACCCTTCTAGTCAGAGTTGGTTAGTAAGTCTATAATAACTATTGTATACACAGCAGGAAACAGGAAAAAACTGTAAATAATATGGGAAAGTGAACATAGCAACCTATCTAGATAATGAGAAGAAATAAATCTATGCGCTCACTTCGTTTCAATCCTTAGACGAAGTTACACTGGATGAAAACTTCATCAACCCTGGGACTAATCACTAAGGCCGCTTGAACGCAGAATGAATTGTGCAGCTCGAACCGTGAATAACGCAATTGAATTCAAATATTTTAACTGTTCTATGCTTCTGTGCCGGACGAGGTTAGTATGGTGAACCAGATCTTTATTGGCAGGATAACATTAGGATGCAGACGCTTGAACCGAGCTTGGATAACATTAGGACAATCTGCGGGATTAGACAGGAAGGCCAATAAAGATCTGGTTCACCATACTAACCTCGTCCGGCACAGAAGCATAGAACAGTTATAACATCATGCCGAGGTTTCAAGAAGAGAGAACTTGGAGAATTCAAATATTTTAATTAATGGAAGGTGAAAGACAGCGCAACTAAGTTCTCGGTCCTGCTACGGTTTTTCAATATTTACAACGTCCGCCGAAGGGTATGTCGAATAGAAGTGGTAAAAGCATCTCGATGCTCTGAGTCGTTCCACACACTGCGAGATTCCTGTCTGGCAAGCTGCTGTGCACTTGAAGCACGTGCTTCCCTTAAGTAGTTTCCACGTTTTCGTAAATATTTATGCCTAGAGGGGAATTTCTCGCCGACGAAGTTGGTAAACAGCCTAAGATGCTTTTTCCACTCGTCGCCTATTCAGTCTGGCTGGCTAAGTCATTACAGCCTCGGGAGGTTGTTCAGCTACTCATAAACGGACCGCTATTATACGACTTCAACTCTTCAGTGATCCAGGAACGAAAAAACACCTTTATAGCCTATGCTGTTCTGCGAGTTCTAGTTCATAGATTCTAAAACCTAGAGCAGCTGGAGCGTAGGCGTGTGACAATTTTTTAAGAAACACAGATCATCAGTTGTTCGGTGATTTGAGAATCATTATACACTTTTGACATGCTATTCAATTCTAGATTTTAAGAAACGTTCTGCTTTGGGAATCACACGGAAAACATTCGACGTGAGTTTCCTGTGAGAAATTCTAAGCTCCTTTCTTCAAATTCAGCACCTTTACGCTCCAGTAGCCTTGGAAAAGGCTCCTTTCAGAGGAATGTAAAGGTGCTTAACTTGAAAGACCACTCGAGTGCACATGATATGTTCTCATTAAGGTCATGAATCGAATTTTCAAAACAATTAATTTGAATGTGATTCCTTTTGTGTTGAGCAAAAACTATGTACAAAAACGTAAGGCGCCATATTTTTTTGGTCGTCACCTGTTTTCCTGTTGTTGTTTTCCTTTTTGTTTTCCTTTCCTTTTTTGAACGCTCTCGTGTTTTCCAGCGATGTTGAAGCATAAATTGGAATTCCTCCTGTTTTAGGATGTTTTTCTCTAAAAAAAAAACGAAGGAACGTAGAAATAAGTACCTTCAGGCCACACTTGAAAGCCTTTTCTCCTTCGTTTGACCCTCTCGTTTGCCCTACATTTTGTTGAATCGTAGAACTCTTCCTCAGAAAATTCATCGTTTGTGGAAAGCATTCATCCGAACCATTAGCTTAGCAAATCACCTAGGGTCTCTGAGGGACTCCTGTCAACCACGTTCACTTGCAGAAGAACAAAATGACTTCTAGAATTTGATTACTGAACAAGTCTTCTGCAAGGTTTACTGGAAGGACGGTTTTTGGAAGGTAGCTGCTCTGAACTAATCCACGAATAGGGCGGTTTGAAAGGTCTTTGAGAGTCCGTTCAAACTGCCTATCCGAGGTTTCTCAAGATGCATCCATGTTCAGAGATGTTCTAGGATTCTAGGGAAGATCTTCATTTATCCTTTCTCACTTCATAGCCACCAACGTGAAAACCAGACTCCATTCGTTACATTTACCGCCTCGAATATTCCCCACGGATCTACGACTAAAACTGATCGAACCACATTTTGTTCCCGTATATTTAGAAACTCAAACAGTTGATAGAGGAGCGTCGCCGAAGTTCTGCTGCGGTATCAGTCAAACTCCAAGTACAAGTTTAGCTCGTCATCCATACCCATCGATCATCAGCTTGCAGGCAGCTCTGTACCCCTTGCAACTCGCTCTCTTTCCAAGAGATTCTTCGTCGTCTATGCGGTTTTTCACTTCTATCTCTAGATGCAGTTGATTTCAATATTATCATTTTCCACGAGAAAAGCTAACTGGTAATTCCAAAAGACGTTTCCAAAACAAGTTTGTAAAAGTTTATAAATGAAGTTTCCAAAAAAGGTTCAAAAAAATTTGATTCCACCGACATGAAAGTGTTTTGCTGTTTGAGAACACTCGCCATAAGCTCGTCTCTTGACTGTATTAGGTTGTCCAATAAGTTCTATCGATTTTCGTAGCAATATTGTGAAGCCAGCGAATACCGTAAATCTTGAATTCGCTATTTGAAGCTTCGCTTATCGAACACTATCATGATTTTTTCCACTTAGGACCTCCGCTGTCCAGTTGTCATTCCAACTTTGGTGCAACTGCGAATACGCGGAAGAGCGGAGCGGTGTCTAGGTGGAGCAAGAATCCTAGCTAGCCGAAGATGTCCGAAGGGAAGAAAGTTGCGGAAAATATCTCAACACCTCCGTATTGCTCATTGTGGAACGCTTTATATATCAGAAATCTTGTAGATGCCCAATTGCAAGGGGAGTTTGTTACCCTGTGTTAGTTAGAGTGGAATGCATTCCTTGGATAAGTGAAGCATCGAAGAGCCCATTTCTCCTTCCATATATTTAAGCTCTTATTTGAAAAAGTACAGGAAGAAAAGAGCCATCTGTCTGTTACTACGCTCTAAGATAAATCTCTGATTTTCTGCCGCCTTTTCGGACGTTCTTCGCTGCCGGGGCCATTCGGCATTCCATAAAGTCCATTATCTTCTCAGGCTTTGGCAGCTGAGTATAGGTCGTTTCGAGTTAATAACGATGACAAAAAATAAGAGCGACGGCGTCAGTCACTTCAAGCGGAACGCATTTAGGCATCACGTGCCCAAGCTGAAAAACTTTTCACTCTGACTTACTTCCTCTCACCGCCTATAGAGAGTAAATAAGCTCTTTCGTCCCCAAGTGTAACTATCAATAAAGCTCGGAATGAAATGATCACTATACACAAGAAAATTTATGGTCATGGATCCTTTGTGATTGCTCTAGGCTGTGGAGAACGTAAATGGCACCAAAAAGCTGTTGAAATTTTGAGGCTTGTTATTCAGTCACCTCTTCGAATTTATTGAGTTGACGCTGTCATTGGCTCTACGTTTGATAGAATTGTCAACGATTCTTGATCAAGCGCACTTTCAACTCACAGCAAAGGCGTTGCTCTCTAAGTTGAAAATAGGCTCTCTTTCACTATGTACACTATTTATTCACGTTTTTTTTGTACAAGATAAGATCTCGCATTTCTAAATCTTCTTTTTCTGGTAGAACACCAATGGGAAGGTTTACCCGCCCGCCGTCAGTCGGATCGCTAGTTTCCAGAAAACGCTATTGATTATTGTTTTTAAAGTTTTCGTATGCTGCGGTGCCGAACGAGGTTAGTAGAAAGATCAAAGTTTATTGATGGCCTAACGTTTTGACCTGTTCGTCGTCGTCAGGGGCCCCGTGATCCACCGGCAGAGTGGTGCCGATCTGGTTTTGATATTCATTTTCTTTCTTGACGCCTTGGAATCTTCCAAACTCGTTGCCACACCCGCTCTGGCCTGCTATTCCTACACTTTGCTCGAGATTTGCAAGTGCATCATATCTGTCAAAAGTGTCAAAAGTGCACTCGATCCACGAATACCACAGTTTAATAAGAAGAGGAGGACCAGCAAGCACTGAACCTTCTGCTCTCCACCTGGTCGCCTTCCGTGCTAGCTGTCAGCTATCTTTCGTAAGTTTCATCTACTTTCTCCCTCAAGTGGAAGGCAGGCAAATTTCCATTTCTTCCGCATACATGTATGGCCGCATTCGACGCGCGTGGTGCAGTGGTAAAAGGGACTACTGAGACCTACACTGTAGAGTGATCGGTACCTGCACGTGCTAATTAGGCCTTCCGTCGGGTGAATTAGCACCAGACTTGTCTGGAAAGATCAAAACATTTGTTCGGTGTAGTGGTTGGCCCCGCAAGTCATTGTATAGGTCAAATACGCATTCACCATGCCTCTACGATTCTGAGTAAAAGTCGAATGCGTGGCGCGTCCATATGGGACTAATCAACACCGGCACCTTTATCTTTAACCTTTACCGTGCTCTCTAGAAGGAAGGCTCAGATTTCGCAAGAATCCTAAAAGCGGCAGCGGGGACATTTGGTGTAAACGCGCCGGCAACTCCTTCTTTTCCTCTTTCTTCTTCACCTCCACTTCTTTCTCTTTCTCCTTTTCTTTGTCGTCTCTTAATGCTTTTCTTTCTCCTTCACCTCCTCCTCCTTCTGATTAGAAACCCTTGAATATATTCAGTGTAGTTTACGTGATGTTTATTTCCTGAGGGCCATCTTCTCACTGAAATCAAACTTTGAGGCTAAACGGTCCCTAAAAACCTCTTACCAACTTCGTCCCTAATGTACTTCCGGTTTCCTAGCTGCTCTTGAGCTCTAAGGTAATCTGCTATCGAGCGCTGGCTATTGCCAGGGTTTTTTATATAAAGGGTTTTTCGTTGAAGTTACTATTTTACCGAAGCTGAAGCGCTATTTTTCTCAAAATTCCGCGGTACTTTTTCAGAAATGCCTTCGAAATGCTGCCATCGTCCAAAATGTGCAATTGCAATGTTTTCTTACGAAAGACTCTCTCCATCTGTTTCTTTATAGTTGCTCATACGCTTCTTACACTTTCCAGAACAGCGTACAAGATAGACTTCAAAGTCGCACTGGCAATTTCAATTTTTCCCTACTTCCGGTTTTCTCATCGATGTCCATTAGATTTCTTTACAATTAACTCAACTTCCACCACTCATGTACGCGCCTGTGCCGCGTACAACTATCCAATGTCATTGTCATGGTGAATTCCTGACGTTTACCGTCATTATTCGCAGCTATTCGTCACTCGCCGATCACAAAAATCTTCACGGCAGCTGTTGTCAGAATCTATTAAAGTGGACATTAAAATTTAAAAACTTTGTCATTCGTTTTTTTCCCTGCTTACTCACAGATATAGCAGAAATTCGTTTTCTTTCAATTCGTTTTCAATAATTTACTTGCACTCAACACGGGAGTAGCACGCTATTTTCTTGCTATTTTCGAACTAAGTTTTGGCTCCAAACTTCGCCTTGTTACGACAGCCTTCACCCACTTGTGTGGCTGATCCTCACAAGTCACTGTAAATGCCAAACATCGAGTTTTCTAACCTTGCCGGTGGACTTCAATCCGCGAACCACAGACGATTTAGGAACACCAAGGGTGTCTTATAATTCACGAGTGGTTGGTATGGATCTGCCTCCACCTTGCTCCTTAGTACGTCCAGATCCGGCTACGTCGGCAGTCCTGATTTTACTCGTTTTCGAGAATCAAAAGTACATATAAACCTCCTTTTAGCTGTTTTATGTTTCTGTGCCGGACGAGGTGAGTATATGTTTAGGATCAGGTCGTTTAGGTCAAGGGTTAGTTCGGTTTCGGACCACTTTGTAGGTAAAACAGTTATAACATCATGCCGAGGTTTCAAGAAGAGAGAACTTAGAGAATCCTCCTCTTAGCTTTCAAAGGATTGGCTAGCGATTGTGACCAAATAGGAAAGGGAAAAGTGGGACGTAGTTGGCTAAATGAAGCCAAATAGCCAAGATGTTACAAGTTTACCCCGGCTGACGTTTCGGCGACTCCGCCATCTTCAGAGCCTGGGCCCAGATTCATGAACGCACGAGCGATTTCCGAAACAGCGGCGCAGCCAGGACCAGACAGCAGAGTTGATGAGAGATTGCGTTCAACATAAGAAGTTTAGGATAATCAGAGAAAGGTGCGCGCCGTTCACAGGCTATATCTCGGGGTTTAGCAGGGTTTACCAATGATGAATGTGTGCCCTGGAAGAGAAAAGAGTATTTTGAGAGATCACTCGTTCAGGATCAAATTCATGTTTCAAGGGTGAATCAGAAGGCACTAGGAGATTCGTTGGCAAAAAAGAAAGTTATAGCACTGTTTGCGGCGCACGTGTTTATTCGCCACCCGGCATTTGCAGGTTTGCAGATACGAAAATGGATCGTAACATTGTTAGTAACCCATGACTATTCACTCCTGGGTTGTTGACTGTTGTATAACGCTCTGGATCCTCCCTGTAACTGCATTATGGTGTGCCGGCCAAGACGGTGGTTTCCCAGTAGCTTTGAACTTTTCTAAGGAACAGTTGTTTCCTTTTTTCTACACCTTAAGCAACAACGATATACGACGGCACGCGCTGCATTCTTTGTTTAAGCAATGAAGGGCTCCTTTGATTTCGATAAAGAGCTGCGTAGCTCGGAACTCACTCGCATCTCCTTTGCTCCACTCTGCACGTTCCCTTCCATGAAGCACTCCTCCTTCCTCTCCCTCTCCTTTTTATCAATTTCGATTCTACCGTACAGAAGTTTAGGAAGTCATCGAATGTTTTCTACGGTTTTCTCCATAATTCTATGGGATGCTACAAGAAAACTGAAAACATTTGCCAAGCTTTGGATCTGCTAAGAACAATACCTCCCAAATTGGAGTAACTGGAATTGAACACAAGCAAATGTTTTTCGACGTTTCCAAGCTCAAAATAAAAAATATGCTTTTCCCAGCTGCGATTTTACTGTTTACAACTCTCTTTGAAGTGTTTTTCTCCAGAAGTTTGTCAACGTAGCTCGCACTCTTTTCCTAGGAAATGTATAGAAACGGTGTTGTAGTGGTGCTAGGTTTATCGCAAATTCGCATCTCAGGCGGGATTCGAACCCGCATACCGCGCCTGACCGGGGTTCGTGCGGTAACCACTACGCTACTGAGACGCTTCCCAAGCACATTTTTTGAGCACGAGAGCTTTTATTCCCAGGACTCATCCGTAATGACGGCTTCAGCCGGCGAGCTAGATTCGACATTGCACCAGTCAAGCTGAAAGCATTTTACAGTTAACGTGAAAGTCTAGTTTTATTACCGCTTTTTGCGGATTACTATTACATATATTTATTTATTACTATGCTATATACTAGAATATGATGTTGTAATGGTGGTGCTGAGTTCGTCGCAAATGTATAGAAACGCAAATAAAGGCATAAGCTACAATCTGGTGGCTTTTCCACCTAAGCTATGCAACGGGTGCGCATGGTAGAGTGGTAAAGTACAGCAAATCCAGCCCCTCAGCCGTGCGATCGATGCCTGCCCAAGCTGACCATGCCCTCCTTCCCTAGAGGTGTCGGATACTTTGGTGGCAGACCTATCTGGAAAGGTGAGGACAGTAACTTAACCTACATAGGGATGGACCCCGCAAGTCATTGATTGGGCGAACTACCCATTGCACCTACTATTCTGGTTGTTCTGAAAAGGCTCGGGGAAAAAATAATATATTTAAACTAATTTCTGTCATTCGACTTATATCTCTAGAAGCTTCCTTGCAAACTGAAAGGGAGTTAATACTCCAAAGATGTTTGATCAATTCTCGTGTACCTAAAGTCTATGATGTCAAAGAAATACTTTGCAGGCAATCCATCACAACTTCGCTTCAATTTATTGCTAGCAGAAAACGAAAAGAATCGGATTATAAATCATTCGAACATTGTTGAACAGGAGCGTATCCGGTTACGAAAATAGTTGATCATCGTTGTGTGTTGTTGATATTCACGACAGCTGAGCCACTTCTTCACCATTATGATACGTACGGCTGATCAGAGATCGGCAAAACAACCCCTCTAAAATCTGGCAGGGGTAAATTCGCCCACAGATAAGTCTGGTCAGTAAGTCACGGTCATATTCCATTTGAGTTTTTCGACAAATTTGCTTTTCCTGAATTTCTCGTATTATTGTTGTTTTTTTCATACATTGTCACTCAAGAGCTCTTGAGATACTGCGAAGATCTCGGCGCTCCCTGCAAGTCTGCAACAATGTTTAATGCTGCTTCTCCTAAGAAGAATTGGTTCTTGAGCTCATTAGATATAGTTACACTGAAACCTATCCCCTTCAGCAACATTTCTTTTTGCTCGAAACTGCAGAAGGAGTTATCACCGGACTTTTGAAGCCTGGATGACGTGTAGATGATTAACGCTGCTACCCTTCTACTGTCTGGTGAATAATTTACTTGCACATGCATATATGGATTCCGGGAAAGTGCTCCTGCTCGTCCACTGAGCGTTCTCTTGAGAATTAGTCAGCTGCAGTGTCTATGTTCGGTGTTGGGTTTAGAGGTGCCCGTAACTGCAGTTTTTTACTCTGGGTGACATGCTCCTTTCGGCATCTATCGAGGGAAAAATCGCCTAAGGGCAAATTCCACTGTAGCGTTCCCTCTGAATTGAAATGCACAAATCCATGTTAACAGATGCACTCGGTCAGCTATTTGCCTGCTCCTCTAGCAGTGATGTTCAAGAGGTGTGAAACTCTTCGAATTCACCCGCACGTTATACGCCAAATATTATTGTTATATACGCCATATATTATTATTTCTGTATTTTCTTGTTTCTGTTCTTTCTTTTTCTGTATTATTATATTATAATTATTATATAATATTATACCTTTCTTCTTTCAAACTAAACCCTAGCAAGCTCTATTGCCCAGAGAGAACGCTGACACCGTTCGTACCTTTCGTTCATTCGTAACTTTTAATGTTGTCCGTCTTTAATTTTAATCTCAAAACAAACGTTCAGCCTGTGGACGAGTTACATATTGCAGCGCAGAGATGCTGATTTTGAATGGAATTTGTAATAACTTTTTTCTTTTATATGATCGGTATTGCTTTTCTGCCACTGACGGTCTCTTTGTATTTGCTGAAATTTCGTTGGACGAAAAGAACATAATAAACTTGAGTTAACACCACATGTCAATATCTTCAGCTCATCCTTTCTAGGTTCCGTTTTTTCCTATCTCGGTTGCTAGCGGTCACCCATAGTTCGCGCCATATGATCCGATTTCTTTCAATATAACATATTCCCAACGAATCACTGCTATTGGTCAGTGTGGTCAAGGCACACAAAATTGCGAATTTTCTGGCGTCATATGAAGCACAGACTAACATTTAAATGAGAGTGCGAACGCAGAGACGGGGATCTAATAGCTCACGGGACCCAGAAAATATTTTTAAAAAATGAAAAATGGGAAATTGCACTTAGTGAACAGGCGTCAGGCGGACGATTGTAAACCATCTTCCTATCGCCTTAGCTATTACTCTTCGCCGCCAGCTTTGAATCTCAGAAGGGCCTCAGAGAAGTCTAGAATGCCTTCTTTTACTTACATCTGAACGTGTTATTCTTTCCCGTTATATTTTTATAGTTGAACAGCTGCACCTGGATTTTCACCCATTTCAGATACAAGTTTCGTTGGAGTCAACGGGATCATCACAGATATTGAACAACAGCGAGCCGCCGACAGAAATCGAGTGGAGCTCGACGCGGATATACGGAATGAGCACGGTGGCGCAGAAACAGATGGTGCAGTCTAGCTTGTCTGAGACGCATACGGTATGTACAGTAACCTTGCAATTTTTCGGTTAAGCGAGGTCAAAATATTGTTCAGTCCTCTAAGGACTTGCCGCGCATTCGTCTTTCATTCAGAATCGAAGGTAAAGGTAAAGGTAAAGCTGTCGGCGTTGATCGGTCCCCGCTGCCGCACTTGTATTCCATTCAGAATCATAGCTGCTTGATGAGTGCCTATTTGTCCTATACAATGACTAGCGGGGCCAGCCGCTATACTAACTTGGTGTCTTTGCCTTCCCAGACAAGTCTGGTACTAATTTACCCGACCCTGAAGGGATGGAAGGCTTGGTTAGCCCGGGCCGGGATCGCTCGCTCGACCGTGCGGATGACAGCAGCGCCTCTTACCACTGTACCATGTGGGCCCTCAGAACACTCGAAGCATCCATCCCTCAGGGCGAGTAAAGTGGTACTAAGCGAGCCGCCGACAGCATCGAAGAGTCGTGGCAAATGCGCACTCTTCTTGTACGCTAGCTTGCCATGGCGAGGTGCTTAACGACTTTGCTCCTCAACTTTCCCAGACAAGCTCAATTCCAATTCACTCGCCCGGAGGGGTGGATGGTTTGTCGGCTCTGGAGGATCTCCGACCACTCAACCTTGGGAATAAAAGTCGTACCTCTTACAACTTCATTACCCGCGTCGATTAATAAGTTCCGGAATAAAAAATTCAAAAAAACACAAACATAATAAAGCTTACGAATAATAGTGATTGAATGAGAGAAAATCTCAGCATTCCCTCACCGAATCCTGAATGCCCACTGTTGTTGCGAAGAGAAATAGCCATTATCGCTCCATGGGAAACTTCTCTATGTAGAAAGCTTCAGTTTACTTTCATTCTGTTACCGAAGAGTATTGATTTCAAGTAAAATTTCATGCTTCTAGTTCAAGCGACTGAACTTACGACGAGTTATAGTCGTCCGCGAATCAGACCAATGTCATTGGAAAAAAGACGGAAGTTTTTGCACACTTTCCTTCCGCGAAATACTTCTATTAGCGTCATTTATCTTCGTGATGAATCCATCTGCAGCTTTTTGCAGCGGCCACATGACATACGGAAATTTATAGTGAGAGTTGTCCGTTCAACCTTCACTGCTATATGTCTTGCTCAATTTCTTTGATTTTGAAGTGTTTACACAACTTACCTGCACTCCACAGACAAAGAAGAGAGGCGCTATTTTTGCTAACACGGACGAGCGATCGATCCTCCCCCTGTTCACCGAAGCTTCTATCTCTCCGGGGTCGGGTAATGTGGCACCAGACCTGTCTGGTAAGACGAAGGCACTGATTTGAATAGTGCTCGCCCCAGTTGACCACTGAGTAAGCCATATTCGTACATTCCATGCCTATTCGATTCTGGGTACATGGAGAGTGCACGGCGCGTCCTGACAGGGCTTATCAACACCTACCCCTTACCCTTTGCCTTTTCCTCTGTTCTTTTTTCCAACCGCCTCTAAGTTCTGCTGTTATGTTGTATTCTGCAGTGAAGCAACACGAACAGCAACAAAAACAGTCAGGCGAGGTGCTTTTCTCTTATAACTAGTTCTGAACCTCTGAACCTCGTCAAGATGGCGAAGCAGGAGAGCAGCATTTCCGGCTTTTCCTCAAATTGCCCCTATTTCCCAAATTACAGGCTACGTCAGTCATAGGCTCTCCACCCACGATTCACTCCAATCCTACGAGGACCCTCATAACTCCTTTTCTGATTTTAGTTTTCCTCTATTATTTCCATTTTCCGGGTGCTGAGGAGAGCACACCGGAATTCCTTGGAACTTTTCACCATAATCCGGTTGTCTTAGAAGCTTTGCTAAATTCTAACTTGTACTAGTAATGACATTCCGAAACGTAAAATAACACTATGTTTATCACTGTTGGAACTCAGGTTAACTGATTTCATCACATGTCGAAAATTGGCAAGGAAGAGTCCCCTAAATAATATCCTAGAAGACAAAGAAAACCGGTAGTCAAACCAATTGATGTGAATGCAGAACCTATTTCAGCGTTGCGAAAGAAAGCTGGAGGTTTCATATGAGCTAGATACATTGTAATTTGAGTTGAAAAATGTTGATTTTCCTTCGCAATCATTCAAAGGGAACTTTCTCAGGCAGCGATATTTTTATTTTACTTGCCATACACTTAACGTGTGCCTACAATATCAACGAACTGAAATATAAGTTAAAAGAAAAGTGAGGTATTTGTATAAGAACAAGAAAATACAAACTAAAACAAAAAATAATGCTATTACTGATATTGCTGTAGGGTATAACGCTTACTAATGTCATCTTCACTATCGTACGGGCCCATAGTGCTGATTCATCAAAGTACTATCAAAGTACTAACAAGATTTATTAAAGTACTGCTTATTCATCAAAGTACTTGTAAGTATTTTCTTCTTCTTTATTACATGAATGGATTATGCGATAATACACTAAAAACCAATGAACGCGAGTAAGATGCCACAAAGGGAACTACATAAGTTAGTGATTAGCATAAAACGAACGTCTAACGGTGAATGTTAACGTTATGGGAGACAAAGATAAGAGTCTAGCAGTCTAGAGGAGTCCTTGGATTTAACCGAAATGCTTATTTCCTTTTCAATTTTTGATGCTCTAATCCAGCGCGGTTTGCGAAAAAAATGAAACCTACATATACCCTCTTTTAGCTAAAGGTTACCGACGTTTGTAAGTGAAAACACCAAAATTATGCAGGATGAGCATGCATTTCTCATGGACGGTTTTATGGAGCATAATCAAGTCGGATTTCCTTCTTCTCAACTTCAAAGACTTTGATCTGACTTTGCAGCCGGTTTCGTCGCTGGATGACCAGGACGACATGAGCACGTCGTCTCGAAGGAACTCGTCCAGTGAACGTGCCAGACAGAATCTACTCGCTCAACGACGACAAAGCCAGATTCAAGTGAGGAGACGCTCTCAGGCGGTAACGTGCTCGTGCTTTCCCGTGTGAAATCCTTAGTTCCTAGGGCTCGTTTAGACGCCGCGCGGTGAAAGCGTAGAATCGAAGCGCAATCAACAATTGACGTTATTGATCGAATTTGCTCTTTGCATTAGTGGCGCAGTCCGGTGGCGCCACGTCTAAGCAAAAAAATTAGGCATATAATCATATAGGGAAGACATTAGACATTAGGAATAGCAGCCTTCTGAAAAACCCGAACGACCAGTAAGTTTGCCTATATGAAGCGCCACCGGACTGTGCCACTAATACAAAGGAGCAAAGTCGATCAAGGACGTTAGTCATTTATTGTGCTTCAATTTTGCATTTTCGAGGCGCGGCGTCTAAACGAGCCCTTAAAAGTTCATCTAAAAAATCGGCACTGATGTATACAGTAGTTTTTTTTTTAGTTTTTATGCCTACTGAGGTTGTTAGGTGAAATTTTATTGAACGGCCTGACGTTTATGTTGATCATCATCTTTAGAGGCCTGGTCTTTAGTTCTTTCACAATCAACTAATTCTGAACAATGATGGCCTCTAAGCTTTAATAGTGTTTATCAAAGATTGTTAGCCCTTTTTGTACGATGTTTTCTCAAAACCTAAATACGTGACTGACAAAACCCCACACTTGCAAGAAATCGCTTAATTTATTCCTTCTGCCTTAGCAGTTCGGTAGGTCGAAGGATTTATTAGACGGACTAACGTCACGAGGTGCTTGTCGTCATCAGAGGCCCCTCATCCGCCGCTAGAGCACCAATTTCTTTGGTTAGTAGGTTAGTAATCACTAGTTAATTAGCAATCAGTAGCAGAAGAATTGAAATAAACGATTGCCTACATCATGCTGTGGTTCAAAGAAGAGACAGGTTGGGAATCATTTCACACTAGTAACCTTTAACTGTCCCGTTGACCGTGCAAGATATTTTGAGCTCTATTTTAAGGTGATAAACATCGCACTTTCGTCGAGCGAGTGGTATAGGATACCTCGGAGTATGTAGTAAGAACAAGCTTCTCCTAATTACCCATCGGTGGCTCCCTTTCGCGACTATCTGCATCCCATCAGGGTATCAGATGCCTCGATCTTCGTGAATCAGAAATCGCTATACGATTAAAGCGAGTTTTTCAACTTCAAAATATCCGAAACCGCTGTTTCATTACATCACAGCCTCGGTTCTCAAAAGTGTCTTGCGATTCGATACGACTATTATCCGGGTCGTCTAGCGAATCTCTAACCAGACCTCTCAAAAACGACCCTTTCTAGACAATAGACCCTTTTTGATATGTTTCACCTAGCAACCTCAAACCGCATTAGAATCAAAGTTCCCCGCAGTTTCCCTGTCGCACGATCGGTTCTTCCGAGCACCTGGTCCAAACCGTAAAACACGTTGGCAGAGGCGTCAACAAATGCTGGTCCGGATTTTTGATGTGAGCGCCGTTTGGTTGCGAAAACAACGGTGTAAACCGAATTCTTTTCACTTCCTAATTTCCTTTATTTGGCCATGTTTCCGTTGTTTCTATTCGTCAGACCGCCTCCGAATCTGATTCTGTTCACATGTTTATCTACACGACTCATATTTTTTCCCCCAAAGAAAGTGGTGACTTAGTGAGAGCTTAGTGTAAGCCCTGATATAAGCCAAGTAAACGTCGAAGTATCTTGTTGAGCTTTTCCGGGTCACTTTATTTTAAAATTCTGAAGTGCAAAATGAATTGGATTGTTCTTTTGCATGCAGTGCTGCATTACAACGCATTGTTTTCTGGCATTCTTATCCTTTCCTAGTATTTGCGTGCTTCCAGATGGTCTATTTGCTTTTCTGTATGGAGTACTCCCTTTCTTGTCATTACTTTTTGTCGTTTATTTGACACATTCAGTTAGTATTTTTCAAGCGGAAGCTTCCCGTGGTCCACTCCTGAAATATGGTGCTTAGCTTTGCAGTTGCCAGTTGAAATAAAATAAGAAACATAAAATAAGAAAAACAAGAAAAAGAACAAAATGACGATCTTCGCACATTCCGTTGCATTGAAACTCCCGGAATCGCTCCATAGAACTAACACCGGTTGCCTAAAAACCCTAAAATATAGGAACGCAAGGGCAACTTCGAGAAACGTGAAAATTTATACTTGTATCCCGTACCCTTTTTTTAAACACTTTAGACTTAACACGGAACCATTCTGTTGATTACCGCTTTTTTTGTTTTTGCGGGTTGTAGACGAGAACTAGTTGAATGACTTATTTAATTGAGGTGCTAGGTTGTTCGCAAAACACTGACATCGGAAGGGAATCCCGTCCGATGTCAGTGCTTTGCGAATAACCTAGCATCTCCAAATATATAAGTTATTGTGACTTAGTTAGCTTTTTGATTTTGTCCCAACTGGGAATAGCAATAAAAGTTCGTGGCTGTTACACACGATAGCTGCTTCAGTGAGCCGCACTTTCCTGAGCTGCTTGTTAGCCTTATTTTTCCCTTTTTTACCTCCATCAGCATTACTCTGCCTAGGGTTCCTACTTTTGTAGTATAGTGGATGTTTCAGTTAGTGCAAGAAATGTCGGGTCGACGAGCGTCGACGACGCTGATTCCGCTCACCTGCGCTCAGATCCATCTGGTTCGGGCCCTCTGGCGCCAGATCTACACCAGCAAGGGACCGACGGTGGTCGGTGGCAGCATCTATCATCGATTGTGCTTCAAATGTCCACAAGTGGGTCAATCTCCTGCACAACATTTAATCGATAAGATAGTTGTACTACATCGAACTGATAGGCATCTGATTTATGTCAAATTTGAGAGCCAATTCAACCTCGAACACCTCCTTTAACACGTGCGTTCTGTAATGTTAAAATCGTCACACTTTCCAAAAAAACTCTCATTCGAAATTGCTTGTTTTCAACCTCACTTTCTCAATAAATACGAAATTTGGTTAAATATTACAACCTCGCCAGGTCGAATATGAGACGACTTTTTTGAACTCTTTCCGTTTTAAGGTTATGATGTTCATTTCTAGTTCTAATTCCAGGTCAAAGAACAGATGCGAAGGGTGCCGCTACCACCAAAGTTCCAAAATCACGACTGCTTCGTCAAAGCGCACTGTAAAGCCATAGGAGAGTTAATAGACCAGGTGCGTAGCTGGATCACGTGTGATCACCAATTTCCCAAATTAATCCCTTATAGGTTATCGATAACCTCGACAATTTGGATAACATGGCCAATGAGCTAATTCGAATTGGTAAAGTTCACGCGAAATTATTACAGGGAGAACTCACCGGTGAGTAGTCCATTGCATTCAATGTTCGTTGATAAACATCAGTAATCTGCCGTCGCTTCAGCAGATTGGGCTCCGAAATTATAGATTTTGTAATGGTGGCACAATGTTCATCGCAAAAATCGCGTCACAGGCGGGCTTCGAACCCGCGTCTCGCGCCCTACCGGGGCTCGTGCGCGTAGAGTGTGACGCAGGAGCTCCGTTAAGGGTCCCTTCAGACTCTACTTTGGCAATAAACGAGATATTTAGAACTTTGTTGACGATATGGATGGTTTTCGCACACAAACTCGAAAACGGATGTCAGATTCGTGATCAGCGCCCTCGATAATCTAGTCATAGGACGGATCTTTCCGTCTTAGTCCCTTGGTCCAGTATCAGATTACAGAATGATTAATAAGTTTATTACAGCAAAGAATATGGCACACAAGGCTATCGAATATCTGGCGCATAAGTGATCCTTAGGAGTGATTGAGTAGGGGAAGTGGACCGGACCCTCAGAGGTGACGACGGGGGGTCGGCAGATGTGGTCCTCGAAGAGTCCCTCGATCGTCCTCGCGGTCCGAGTCGGCGTTCCACTCTTCTGTCCTCGTGTCCGTCCGACCGGCACCTTAAATACCCGACATCAGCTGGGCGATGGAATGAATCATGCTTACTGTAGCTAGTTGCGTGTTCGCAGGTACTGTAAAAAAGGGGGAAAATGACCTACTGGCATATACCGTATGCACCTTACCGTACTCTCGCGACCAATCACGGTCCAGCTCTTACACCTCCCCCCATTCACAAAAAGTCCGTCCTCGGACTTGGAATCCATCCACGGCTGAAATAGAGTTGGCAATGAGCAAAATCAAGGGAAGGGATATTTACCATGTGCGGTGGCGTCACTCGAAGAGGTCCGGCAGAGTGGCTGCCGAGATGCAGGTGAGATGACTGCTTGCCCATCGGAGGAGGGATGCCCATTGAGGGATGCGTTGGAGCGAGGAGCGCTGACCTAAAATAAATTGGCCGTGGCGGCACCGCGTCAGGGCGACGTTGAGGCGGCTTGGTTCGTCGAGGAAATCGGCCGTTCCCTCGGCGAAATCCGTCCTCGAAACCGTGATCCTTGTTCTCCAGCCGGCTAAGGCAGTCGGCGACCACGTTAGAGGAGCCTTTGAGGTATTCGATTACTACGTGATAACTTTGTAATTCGACCACCCAGCGCGCCAAGTTATCGTGGGTCTTGCGATGACGCAACAGGAATGTCAGAGGCTTATGGTCTGATTGGATTCGGGTAAGATTACCGTAAATTGTAGTGCGAAAGTATCTTAGGGCACTAATCATAGCGAAGAGTTCAATATGAGTTGGGCTCCACTTCCGCTGGGATTCAGATAGGGTCTTACTGAAGTAACCTACTGCGGCTAGGGTCTTGCCGTCCTCCTGGTACTGCATTAAGGCAGCTCCGACCGCTACTTTACTACCATCAGTGTGAAGTATAAAGTCACGATCTTGGGGAAAAGCGAGACAAGGTCGAGATATCAGAGCGTTTTTCAAGGTCTGGAAAGACTCTTCTTGTTCAGAGGCCCAAAGAAAAGTGGCATTACCTTTACAAAGATCGTATAAAGGAGAAGCAATGGTGGCAAAGTGCCTAATAAATTTTCGGAAAAAATTGGCCATACCTAAGAATCCTTTGACTTCCTTGGTGTTGTTCGGGCGAGGGAGCTCCTTGATCGCGCGGATGTTCCGTTCAGCCGGCTTGTAGGCGTTGCGGGAGATTTCGTGACCTAAAAAAGTGATTCTTGATCGTGCTACTTCGGTGAGCTTTTTACCAGAAGCCTTGATGTTGAAAATTCGAAATCGCTCAAAAACCTTTCGTAAGGCCTCCAGGTGGGATTCAAAGTCAGCGCTAAAGATGATTATGTCGTCGAGGTAGGCGAGACATTTGTCCTCGAGGCCGGCTAAGATCTTGGCCATAGCCCGTGAGAAGTAGGCTCCCGCATTCCGTAAGCCAAAAGGAAGGTAGACAAACTGGTAGACGCCACGGTGTGTCGCCCATCCACACTTAGCCTGAGCGTCAGGTGAAAGCAGAAGCTGCATGTAACCGGACGCAAGATCGAGGGTGGTGTAGAACTGGTTCCCTGCCACCTTTACTAGCAGATCCTCAATGCGAGGTAGAGGGTAGTGGTCAGGTATGGTGATATCATTGAGAGGTCTAAAGTCCAAGCAGACCCGTAATGATCCGTCCCTCTTTTTGACTAGGTCCGTGTTATGTACCCATGGTGTGTCGCTTTCCACGATACGTCCCGCTCTAAGAAGTTTATTGATATGTTCGTCTAGTTCCTTCTGAAACCTGGCGGGAATACGGGTTGGGCGATACCGCGTGGGTGGAATCTCTGTGGTGGTCTTAATAGAGATCGGACTCATTTCGTAAGATCCTAGATCGTAAGACGAGGTGGATATCCTATCACTGAACTCGTGGAGAAGTTCTTCGAGTTGAGCGCGTTGTTGAGGATCCACCTCAGCATGAGAGAGATCGACATGATAGGGAATATCTCTTGTTTCGGGGCGATGAGCCCATTGGCTTACCTGAGCTGTCGCAATCACCGTGCTGTCAAAACCATGCTGGTGATTCCGACAGAGTGCCACCCTCGCTTTCCACGAGAGGGCGAGCCGAAGTGAGGCGCTGGTCCCTATAGACTACTAATTCGGCCGGCGTGGGGTTCGATACCAAGAGGCGAGCGCGATCCTTTGTGAAAACAGCTGGTGACACTAGCGCGGCGCCCTCGTGGAGTACATTAGCGGCGGACATGACCATGTTGACCAGTACGGGGGCCTGGTCCACATAGCATGGCACTACAGTCTCCGCTTGCGGGTGGAGTACTGTAGTTTCCGCAGCGTGGACGGGGAACTCCCTGAGAGGGGCGGAGTCTTCGATGGGAATCGAATAAGTGAGAATTTGAAGTTGATCCGCCCCCATGTGGAAGACGCGGTTACGATAGTCCACCGACCAAGGAGGAAGGCGCCTGAGGACGTCGTTACCGAGAATCAGGTTGTACGAGTCGGCCCGTAGTGGAGAACATGGGGTCTCAGTAAAGTGTACGATTTGTCGGAGTTCCTCGTTGCCAATGGTTAACGCTACGGTAGCACATCCTACAAACCGTACCGGAATCCCTGCCATACCTACAGCCGACGGCACCAAGTTGGGTTCTAGTTTGGTGATATCCAAGAGAGACACAAGGGACTGGCTGGCTACCGTAATACCGGCACCCGTGTCAACTAGGGCTAGCATCCGAATTTCGTTAACTCGGATGGGAATTTGAGTCACGAAAAAGGCAGATGAGTTTTGCAACGAGAGAACTTCGACCGGAACAGTGGAGGCCCTGGGTGGCCAGGAGCCGTGGGGATCCAGCTCGACTCTATTCAGCTCAAAGCTCCTTGGGGACCGCGGTTCCGGTGTCGGAGGCGGGGCTGGGGTTGTCGCCGGGGCAGTGTTGACGGTAAGAATCGGGGCCGCTGGGGACCGAGAAGTGGGCGGGTCCCGAGATCGCCGAAGGAGAGGAAGCAAACCGGGATAACCAAAGCTCAGATAAGCGAGGAGCAGAGTTTTGAGGAGGGACAAGGAGACGAAAATACAGCAAACGAAGATCCAAATATCATAAAGCGAAGGAAGGGTTAAAGGAGGTCCAAATGGAGAAAATGGTACCTGGCTTTCCGGAGATGTAGTCGACGAGTCCAAGGGCTGTAGTTTGTTGACGTGTTCCAGCAAGAGCTCCTGGTCCCTTGTGGTCCACAGGTCCTGGAGCTGGCGCTCGGCTAGCACTTCACTGAAATTTGTCAAAATGAGATTATGAAAAATGGTCAGCTGAGATGGGGAAGTCAAGGACTCCAAACGCGGAAGGGAAACGACGGGTTGCACGTTATGAGCGGGAAGGCTCGAAAACTCTCCGTTGAGAGGAGAAAAACGGCGGAGCGTCCCATTGTAGGAGAGAAGGACCCAGGTAACTTTACTACAGTCTACTGGGGTGGCCTGAGAGACGACGACCCCTGAAGATGGATCGAGGAAGGCGTGCCAATCCGATCCATTCGGGAGGTGAACCGTGATGCGGGGAAAATCAAAACAGGAAGAATTGAACGGACGAAGATGGAAGGAACGTTGGGGCAGAGGCATGCAACGGCGAATCTGAACGAATCCGTTACCCAGGTGGGTAGCAGTTATATCCGGGCGTCCTAGCAGGGCACGTAACGCTAAAGTCGGGTGAGTGCGGAGGGCGGCCTGGAGAGCAACTGCCAAGACGTTAGTGCGCTCGCAGAGAGCCTGGACGGCGTGCTGGAAAAGCGAGGACACAGTTTCCTGTACCGTTCCTTCGACGGCTAAGAGTTGGGCTGCCAGCTGGTTAGAGCTGACCAGACCCGCGTCTGCTGGTCTCGGCATCTGACGGGCTCACTTAATTGCGTAACCCTGATCCGTAATGAGAAGGTCCCTTGCGCAATCCATTACCGTATCGCTATGGGAGGTCCAGGAAAGGGCGAACTCCTTGGATTTACTGATCCAAACGTTATCCATAACCAATCTCATCATTGTACCCAGCGGGACGTAGCGGCACTCGGCTTCCGGATCTGGGGACCAAATAAGGGCGGAGCCATCCGAGAGCGAACAGGCACCCTCCCGGTACTTACACCCGTGGAGGTCACCCGCTGGAGATTGGGGGGTTTCCTCATCGTATCGAGCATGAATTACCGTAGCGATCAGAACACAGTTAAATACCTGGACCTCATGCTCCCTACAACATCCGAACGGCGCTGAAGGGAATTGGAAAGAAAGCGGATTAGTAGAGCGCCAACTGTTCCCGAGTTTAGTGAGCTCCCCATGAATACACCGCTTATGGCGGGCCATTACCGTACATTCCTCGATCGAGACGGGAAGATGACGCTCAGAGTGATACTGACGGCGGGCGCCGAAGAAATTCACGGAGAAACGAACCGTCTGGCGAACAATAGTACAGAAAAATGCAGAAGAGGAATAACTTTTGGTATTTGGCCGAAAAACTTGGAGAGACAACGGCTTGATAGGTGTCGTGTTATGAGGCAAGAGCCTAGAGCAGTTATACGATTGAGGCACAAAAAGAACATGTTCAGGATTGGAAGAAGGGCAAAACCAAGCGTCCGCCGAAGCGGCCGAACCAGTCGAAAAACATAAAGTCAAACATGCGATAAAAAGTAAATGAACCTTCGGAAGTGTCGAATCAGACGAGGAATAGGAGCGCGAGGGCTCGAATACAGAACGGGCGAGCTCGTCATTCCGCTGGAGCAGAGCCGCCACGCGAGCATTCGCGTGGTCGAGTTGGGCCTTGGTGCCCTCCGCTGTTACCTCCAGCTGGGCGATCCGCTGCTGCGCGTCCTGGAGCGCCTCGTTACCTGCAACAGAGCTCGGCGGGACCCCGCACGCCATCAAGGGAGCGTTGTCCTGACGAACGTAAGCACGAGAATGAGAGCTAGAAGGCTGATGAGAAGGCCTACCTGGGTTAGAACGTCGTGCTGGTGCATATGCCGGCGAAGGGCACTGGTTGTGATGATGACCTCGGCCACCGCAGTTATAGCAGGGCGACGGCCGAGGGATCTCGCGGCGTTGTCGCCGAGGCTCCTGTCGGGCTGAGAACGGTCGACGGTGGTTTCCAGCCTGAAAACGAGAGGAGTCAAAATTTCTACGTTCTGCCGGGCCCCTGACTGGCGCCCGGGTCGGCTGCGTCCTCTGGTCCAGAGCGTGGATGTTTCGGCATCCTGTCCCGTCGTAGCCGCTCGAACCAGGTTCAGCACCTTGTTTGCAAAGGCCGAACAAGACTCGCCCGGTTCCTGCCTACAAGCAGATAGTTTCTGGCGGGCCACATACCTTTGCTGGGGGCTCTCAAAGAAGGAGCGCAGGTGCGAGGACACCGCCGCGAAGTCCTTACGATGCTCCGCGGAAAGTTCCTCCACCTTCTCCCGAGCCACGCCGTCGAGGTGGCCAATAAGGAAGTTTGCCTTCTGCTCAGCCGTCAGCGGTACGGGCCGCATCCGGATAACGTCCTCAAGCCGACGTAACCAGATCGAGAACTGGGTTCCGTCGTCTGCCGCACCTGAAAATGGCGGGACCTTTGCGGTGTGGGCATCTGAGCCCAACATCGCCACAGTAGGGATGGAGTCAAGGCGCGAACCTACCGCGGAGAACGACTCGTTCAGCCGCTGGCTAAGAGGAGAGTTACCTTCGTTAATCTTCTGGGCCAAGGCGGAAGTCTGGAAGAATGTCTCGTTCCAGACCTGCGTTATGGCAGACGAGGCGGCGTTCGCCAGGAGCTTGGCGTCCTTCCCATGCACCACATCGGAATCTGAAAGGTTGGCGAGAGTGAGCGACAACGATTCGGCGAGACCTTCAAGAGGTTTATTGTCAATTGGCGGGGCAGGAGCCCGAGAAGTAGCGGCACAAATAGAGGAAACCGGAGGTTTATTGTCAGCTTGTGGGGCAGGAGCCCGAGGAGAATCGACATGAGATAAAGGAGAGGAAGGTTCATTCTCAATTTGTGGGGCACGAGCCCGAGAAGAAGACTGTCGCGAAGGCGACGACGAAGCTCCAGACCGAGTCTTCGGCATGGGGTTGAGATGGCTAATGAGTCTACTGGGCCCTATTTATGCAGATGCGCAAAGAGGGGTGTGGTCTGGGGACTGTGAGGGGCGGAGCTTCGCCTGTCTTCACGAGCTCGCGAACACCGAGAAAAAAGGCCACAAGGAAGGGCAGCTGCACCATCCTCCGGAGTCAGTGCCGTGAAGTCAGGAAGCGTGTGCCGGAAAAACACGGCATGACCATCTGCGCGAGAAAAACTCCAGCGCAGCTGGTTGACCTTACAGAAAAGACAGAAGAGCATTCACTTTTAGACTAGAGAGGAGGAAAAACAGCCCAGCTGAGACTGGGTACGGTAGGAGACTCAGTCGCATGAGCTCGAAGAGCGGAACCTCAAAAACAGGGAAATACAAAACAGTCGAGCCGAGAAGAGGAGCGACGGAGTCGAAAAGACGAAAAGACGACAGGGAGAGGTTCAGCGCCCTGTCGGATACGCACCGGTGCGTTTTCGGACGTCGGAGACGTGGTCGCTCGTGGGATCCCATCCAAGGAAGCTGCAACTGAAACCAAAGAGCTCGAAAATTTAGGAGGCGCGCCTGAAGGAGAAAGGCCGAATACCGGCTCTGCAGCTTCTCGTGTTACATCAGATATGGAGCGTACCGTAATCGGAGTTAGTATACATTCATTCCCGGGAAGATAGACTATGTTTATGTTAGTCACAGAGCGAAGAGATGTTAAAAGCCGCCTATAAAGCAAGAAAGGGACAAAGGTCCAAGCGGGAGAAAGAGCGAATGACAGGAGAGAAGGCACAAAGAGGCACAATCATCTAGTTGATGAACGAGAAGAAAGAGCTCGAACTCTGACGGCTGCTAACGAAATGCCGCGGAAGAAGAGCCGAAGAAGGAAACTAGCGGAGCACGTCAAGCGGGCTCTACTAATAATTTGTAGAACTTGGATTTTTATTTTATGATTTTAGTTATTTTTGGGTAGAACGAAAAGGTAAAAGCGACAGGATCTAAAGGAGAGGAGCAAAATAAATTCCAATGCATGCATGCGCAAATACCAGCTGGGGACAGAGGCGATCGGACCGACCGAAGACGACATGCAGGGACTAACCGAGCCTCTTGAAGAAAGAGATGGCCAGTCTCAATTGTCTTGTTGAGGCTCAAGAGAGCAGAAAGAAATTATAGAACAAAATGGAAAGGATGACGAGGATAATACAAGAACCACCTACCGTATCCTCCGTAGTCGGAACTCGCTGCTACCAGTCATAGGACGGATCTTTCCGTCTTAGTCCCTTGGTCCAGTATCAGATTACAGAATGATTAATAAGTTTATTACAGCAAAGAATATGGCACACAAGGCTATCGAATATCTGGCGCATAAGTGATCCTTAGGAGTGATTGAGTAGGGGAAGTGGACCGGGCCCTCAGAGGTGACGACGGCGGGTCGGCAGATGTGGTCCTCGAAGAGTCCCTCGATCGTCCTCGCGGTCCGAGTCGGCGTTCCACTCTTCTGTCCTCGTGTCCGTCCGACCGGCACCTTAAATACCCGACATCAGCTGGGCGATGGAATGAATCATGCTTACTGTAGCTAGTTGCGTGTTCGCAGAATACTGTAAAAAAGGGGGAAAATGACCTACTGGCATATACCGTATGCACCTTACCGTACTCTCGCGACCAATCACGGTCCAGCTCTTACAATCTCACGAAACGAACTCTCAGCGAAAAATAATTAGATGGAGGTCAGATCCGAATTTGGAATGACATACTGCGCTGTCTGCGGCACGTGCTGCGGGTCCCTATCCCTAACCATTACTGCCTTGCTGTAGCAGTAAAGTGTGAACGGTCCTTAGGACGCGAGGAGTGGGTACGAATGCCGCCTGCGAACACAACTATTACAACATTATATTCTAGAATGCATAATAATAACCCGCAAGAAGCGGTTATAAATTTAGGATTTAACGAAATAATAGATTTTTCAGAGGAAACATGAAATCACGAATAATCACACATCGTTTCAGGTAAATTGTGGAATGTGGTGGCGGAGACGTTCATCGACTGCACTCTCGAGTGGGGTGATCGACGATGTCGGTCAGAGACCGTCCGAAAGGCCTGGGCTCTGATCGTCGCGTTCGTTATCGAGAAAATCAAACTGGGTCACCACGAGCAGGTAATTTTGTCGTTTTTGCAAAAACTAGTGAAAAGAGGAAAAAAGAATGAAAGAGAAAAACTTCAACAAATTTTCAAATGCTCAATTTCAGCGTAAACACATGTTGACCACTCGCCAGTCGATGCCAGCGATTGACGTATCATTCCAGTCGATGAAGATCTGATAGCAACTTCGAGATGGATCAAATCGTCACGTCCATCACCAAAACACATTCTGTACATAGATCTTAAGCCTAAAGGCTCAGCTTTGTCACGTATTTGTTTCTCTCGAATATTCTCCACAGCAATATCATCACGCGGGTCGCCCTATCCGGATGAACAGGAGCCATTCGGCGCTCCGACTTTACCCACCTACCCCCAGTTGTGCTAGAGCACCTCATCCATCCAATCAATAATTCTTCATACACATAGGTATGTAGCCTTGAATCAATCGTTTTCGGATCTCGTGCAGATCAAACCGCCCATTCTAAATAATTGACCAGACTGAGACGCCTGTACATGAGCTTCTTAAACAGTCCTTGAGTCAATTCCCGTCCACTGCATAATTGTATTGCGCAATAAATATATTATTTTAGTGTTTTAGTGTAATCGGGGGCGGGATGGCCGAGAGGTTAAGGGCTTGGGCTCAAGATCACGATGATCAGAGTTCAATCCCGCCGCAGGTAGAAATCCTTGCCTAGCTTGGTAATAGCTGAAAAGGGTGTCGGTACCAGCGTCAGGCCTGTGTGACAGGTCGGCTGATGGAGGAAAACTGTCACGATCACAAGACGGATCGATGGTCGCATGCAAGGAAGGGGCGCTCAAGAACCTGCGATCGAGGACGATATGGTCACCCCACAAGGAGCTCCAGACTGAGGCAAGGTGGCAGTGTGGCACCTCAACAAATGCGGGAGCAGCACCAAGGAGAAAGAAGACAAAGCGACTATCATGAAAGACCCCGTAACTGATCGGGATAAAAACGTCGTGCAAAAAAAGTGTTTTCGTGTAATCCAGCCTTTTGATAAAGTGCAAAATGCCAGAAGACTCTATACATTAAATTTTGTAGTGACATCTCTTCTCTGAAATTTTGGCAATTTTTGTTTTTTAATATTTTAACAAGGAGCTCTCTTCCTTCAACCTTTAAATGCCTCCCTCTGGAATGAAGACATAGTTCCCTATACCCATTTATGATCGGTAAACACCATAAGGTAAAAGGTAAATTCACGCGCCGCCGCATCCGTGCTGCATTCAGAAGCGTAGAGGCATAGTGAATGCGTATTTGGTTTTCAATGATTGACGGGGGCTAGCCACTATACCAGACCAGTGCCTTTACTTTCCCAGATGAGTCTATTATCAATTTATCCGACCCCGGAGTGATGAAAGGCTTTGTTAACCAGGCCGGAGATCGATCACTCCCCCAAGCGTGTTTGTCAGCAGCGCCTTTTACTGCACTGCACCACACTCGCCTTAAGACCATACTGCCTCCAAAGGTACTCCTATTACCCTCGCTGACCTAATAGGTCATCGGATACCCAGCAGTGATAAGGGTACGTTGGCCGATCCTGTGAGCCAGCCGTTACGTGAGAAGTCGAACCCCCTATTCGCTTATAAATGTCTGTATGTCTGAGGCGATAATATATGCTGCGTTAAGTTGAGTATTAAGCATTAAGTTAGTCGCGGTTGACAGACTTTGACCGGGTGTTTCGATCAGAAGCTTCATCAGTTTTTCGAGTCAGCATGATACATTTTATTCTGACTCAAATCAAAAATCTAATCGCGATGAATAACAAACCACTTCAATAGTCGAACGTTACTAACGAAAACATATTATTATTATTTTCACCAATATTATCAATAGCACACAGAGAACATGGCATCACAAGAAGGTAACGACAGAACTGAGTTTATTATAATAGATTGAAGAACATCAACTATACTGCATAGAGTTTGAGCAGTCTATTTACTATCTCGCGAAGAACGATCACAGAATGAGAGACCTGACCAGACGAGTGTGTACTGTACAGTGAGACAAATGTGTGCAGGACAATTGCAGTCCTTGAAAAGTTCTCTAGTCCTTGAAGAACCAATCAGGCGGTTGGACGAAGAATACACCACCGTCGGTAGCACAGTAGGTGGGGCAGACCTGAGCAATACCCATTAAGTAGCAAAAATAAACTTGAAGGAAGATGCCATAAAGCTATTCTTGAAAAAAATCATTTTTTCCGGCTCATCTTCAGAGGCCCAGTTTATTTTACATTTTTGAAAAAAACTGTTCGATGTTCTTGACCTTTTGCAGTCTCGAGAAATATTTTCAGTAGTGGAGAGTTAGAAACACCTACTCCTTTCTCGCCGTCTTCACCCGACTCTCCCATAGCTCCGATTGGTCCCGGTTCACCTTTTCCACCGGGGAATCCATCCTTTCCTTTCTTTCCCTTCGATCCTGCCGGGCCTACTGGTCCGTCGATTCCGGGCATTCCCACAGGTCCTGAAAGATGGCCGATTTGTAGATCGCCAACTCTTGTGAAATCAAAAATCAAATTCAATCCTGTGAAACCATTAAAAAATGCGACAAAATTACCCGGTGGTCCAGGTGGTCCTTCATCTCCACCCTCTCCGGGCGGCCCAGGGATGAATGGTTGCGGCACCGCGTCCTCTCCTGGATCTCCCACCTCGCCGTCCAAACCGGGAATACCACGAGGACCCGTCTAAATCAAAGCCTTTGTATAAAAATACTCATAGCCTGTAGTTACCGGTCTTCTTTTGAAAATTATTAGTTAACGTCAGGCTTCGTTTACATCTATGTCGTGCTTCTATCTCTTCAATAACACCTACATAGTGAAATAAATTTAAAAAATCAAATGACTCGAATTAAAAGCACGCAAGTTTTTGAATTAGTTTTGAATTCCCAACTTCTTTACATCGAAAATTCATTGAGCTACAGTGATATTTAGGGTAAACTGAACTAGCTGACCCGTATCGAATCAAAAGTTTGAAAGCCATCCCACCAAAAGAGTGACCACCATGCAAGAAACTTCACATACCTCGCCTTTGGGTCCCAACAATCCGTCCAAACCTCGTTTTCCAGGAGCTCCCGGAATTCCTGGCAAACCACGATCTCCGGGTGGTCCCTAAAAGCAATGCACAAATTTCTGGAAGTTCCTTTGAACAAGGTTCCTCTCGTCTAAAGAACAGCGACAATAGGCATGGATCATTGACCCTTACTTAGACAAGTCACAGGAGCATGATCGCATCTTTCACTAACCGTTTCTCCAGGTCGTCCCTGTGGACCACTAGGGCACGGGTCCGGGCACACTTTCTTGTAATCAATTGGCGGTTCGCATGGCAAGCGAGCAGGAAGTCCTGGTGCTCCTGGAGCACCGGCAGGTCCGGGCATGCCATCTCGTCCCGGCAGGCCGGGTGGTCCTGGTGGATACTCGCATCTAAAAATCGGCTGTGGAACAGACTTAGGCGTGAATTTGGCGATTTTTCCCTGGAACGACTCCGTTCTTTGCAGGTTCACTCTTTCTGAATAATCGTTGTTAATGAATTGAAATGGACTCCATTAAAACGGAATTTCGCTACATCATCTGCCAGTTTTCGAGGGTTTCCTGCTAGAGGACAGAGACATTGAAAAAACATTCACTCTGTGGGGCAAGGAAATGTCGAGAGGTCGTGTTGTGTCGTTATTTTTCCATCCTGCGCTCTTCGCTTCCACGTCACATTTTACGCGTTTCCTGGACGCGCAGTGTGACACTTCAGAGTTTCATCGAAGATAATCGGCGAACCGAACTTCTTAGCAGACCGACGACCATCCGTCATCTGATCTGACAGTTACGCATCGCATATGGACCATTCCAGAGTCCTTAGGGTGAGTCATAAGCAGGGGTGTGCGGAACTTCCGTTTCCGTGTTCCGAATTCCGGTTTCCGGCCGTTTTTGCCCTTCCGTTCCATTTCGCGTTCCGCTTTGTTTTTGAACGGAACACGGAAACGGGAGGAGAAATCGAAATCCTCCACTGTGCAAGCTAACATAATGGAGACTGAAGTGATTGTGCTGACGTCAATGCGATCCATTCGAATTCTGGTAGAATGAAACCAATGCAGCGAAGAATTAGGTTGTAAACCTTCCAATTGAACTTTTGCCACGTCTTAATTTTTCGGATTTATTTCTTTGAAACAGAACCCAATTGAGATATGTATGGTACACTATTATACTACAATGTGTCGCCTTCCTGCTGGTAATTGTTTTACTCGATTGGCGTGGAACCCTGCCGGTTTATTGACGAACAACTTCAACACTCCCGTTTTGAGATGGCCTTGCTTGTTGAGATTTTTTTCTTCCGCGTGTTTGTGATGAAACGGTAGGAAATGGTATTGTTTAATAGCAATGTTTGAGGATTACGCTGCATGGGGTATCGAGGTCTAACAATCCTCCAAAAAAAAAATTTCCCATATGATTTTTTAAAGGCGTCCTTGGCCGTGTTGGATGGGTAACGTAATCAGCCCTTTTTACACTTTGGATTGCAAGTCATACAATCCCGTTGCCGAGAGAATAGACTGTCGGTCACTAATGCATCTTAAGGTAGAAGCTCCTATTCTATAAATTTAGAAGAACTCCAAAAAACGTGAAGAATCTTCTCCTTGAGGTGCAGTTCAGAATTAGTGTCGGTTCTCCTTGTTTACCAGGAACAAGCCATTGGGGTCTGCGGCTATGACTAGCGTATTTCATTCACTTCTCAACTACAACAGCCAAGTTATTTCACCGTTTGAGATTCCTTTCGAAACTTAAAAATGACCCTAGCGTTGAGCTATGTAGGCGACATACTGTGGGTAACATTTCGGCCAGCTTTCGTACCTTTCCCAATACATTAGAACGCTTTGCAGCTATTGTGTATGAGCACTGGAACTCTTCTATAAAGTAGTTAGTGGTGCTTGATGGTCCGACTTCTGAGGCTTCCTTTAGCCCATCCAAATCAGTGCTAGGTGCCCTTGCCGGAGCGGTTTATTCTCCAACCCATTATAGTCTTCCTTGACATCCTGGAACCAGCCTGTTCTGGAGGATTATACAGGGCACCTTACTCTATTATACAGCAAAGTTTCGGGATTGGGCACTACAGCAGATCGTCCATGTCAACGCCCAAAGTCATGCAGTTGGGGCCCTGTGTTTAAGGCTTCATAACTTAAAGGAATTCTAACGAAATCGAATGGACGATAAATTGTTCAGAAGAGCTTTAGCTACGCTAACTGAAATGTTATCGAAAGAGAAATGCAGAAGTTCCAGCAGAAGTTATACAAGGCGACGAAAAAATATTCAATCGGGAGGTTTACAACCTAATACATCCCCCCTCCTAAGAAAACTTGCAATGAAGTATTTGTCGGCACCTGCCACATCGTCCGAGTTCTTCTACTGGGTAAACCATTTAAGAAAAAGCCGCTCTCCTAAGAATCTTGCAAAAGCTGCTGTTTCTCCAGCATGCCATACTCGTTTTAGGCTTTTAATTCTATTTTGAAGGCATTCTTGTTTATCACGCCAAAAAAGTCTGTCTTTCTCTACGCACATGTCTTCGGCTTATAATGAAGTTTATAAAGATGAGTGTCCACCGTTTACTTTGAAGCTATCACCAAACGTCGAAAACCTTCACCAAAATAGTAGACACGTGCTGATGAAAACAAAACGAGCAATCTGTGGGTACCTTTGTAAACAGAAATGAAAACTTTTTGTGGTAGGGTTGGCTAAATTTCGATAATTTGGTGATTTTCGCACTATTTCTGGATTCCGTGTTCTGCATTCCGGTTAGGAAGAAAACAGTACATACAAACGGTTTCCGGGGCTCATATTGGTAAGGTTGGTAAGGTTGGTATCTATTACAATGGCTCCGGAATTCGTTCCTTCTCAACCGCACATTGGTAGCACCGTGCTTTTCCTCTTCTTATGTAGCCACAACGCGAACCAATCCTTTGAACGCTCAGAGCAGGTTTGTAGGGAACATGCTCCTGTTCGAAGCACCGTCTACTCTTGGTTCTCGATATTCAGTATAGGCGACTACACCATTGAGAACACAGACAAGCCCGGACGGCCGACAGATTTGGATTGGTATAGACAGAACAATACCAAGCCACTCGTGAATTATCAGACATTCCGTTGCGTCCGAGCCGCGTTCTTAAAGGCCTGTTTACAGTCTTGCTGCCGGCAGCAGCAGCAGAAGTGGAGGATAGGGGGTTTAACGCAGTTGCAGCGTCCGGCAGCAGACCGACAGCAGGGGGGTGTTTCAAGTATCGACAGCAGCAGCAGGGGTCCCATCGCGAATAATACCGTACGATTGGCGCGCCATTTTGAGTGGGGCGCAGGCAGCAATATTCATTCGCCGGCAGCCATATTCATTCGGTCCCACCACGACAACTTCCTCAGCAGAATTTTGGGCCCACGCCCCGCCCCCATTTTGCTGCTGCTGCTGGCAGCACGACTGTAAACAAGCCTTAAAGGCCCATTTAAGGCCTCTGCAGAGTGTTGCTGCTGGCAGCAGCAGCAATGATGAAGGATAGTCCAGCAGCAACGCAGCAGCGCTGCGCAGCAAACCCACAGCAGGGGGGGGCTATTCAGAGTGCTGCTGCTGCAGCTGGCAGCCAGCAGCAGCCAGCAACAGCAGCAGCACGGAATGGTTTCGATCATTTTTTGCTGCCGCAGCAAATCGATCGGTACGCCACGCCAGACGGGACGTCATTCGTGCTAGAGGTCCTATCACGAATCACCAGAAAATGACGCCAGCACACGTCATCTTGCTGCTTTTCCTATTTCAGCAGCAAACCGCCAGCAGAGCGGTGGTCCTAGGTGGAAAGGCGCTCCGCCCCCTTTTTGCTGCTGCTGTCGGCAGAAACACTCTGCAGAGGCCTTTAGAGTGTTGCTGCGGACAGCAGCAGCAATGATGAAGGATAGGCCAGCAGCAACGCGGCAGCGCGGCGCAGCAAACCCGCAGCAAAGTGGGTCATTCAGAGTGCTGCTGCCGCAGCTAGCAGCCAGCAGCAGCACGGAATGGCCTCGGTCATTTTTTGCTGCCGCACCAAATCGAGCGGTTGCAACGCCAGACGGGACGTCATTCGAGTTAGAGGTCCTAGCACGAATCACCTGAAAATGATGTCAGCACACGTCATTTTGCCTAATAATTGGCAAACATCCAAGAAGTGCTGCTGTGGCGTTGCTGCCGAACTCAGCAGCAAACCGGCAGCAGAGCGGTGGTCCTCGGTGGAAAGGCGCCCCGCCCCCTTTTTGCTGCTGCTGTCAGCAGCAACACTCTGCATGGGCCTTTAGTGCTCCTCAATCATTTGTGGTACGTGGACTAACTAGTAAGATCGAACGGCAGAGTTAGAAGCCCGGCTGAAGAATACCCTTGTGCTTTAAATGACCGATCACTTTTGAGTCAACCTGATATTTTCCAGCAATACCTACCGAACACCTACATTAACCTATGAACTCCATACCCCATCATACTCTCACTGTTGAGCTTATGCATTGATTATTTGGTTATTGTTCTTTAATTTATCATGCCTCCCAGTATTCTATAATAGATAGAATCCTTTCGTACTAAGCGTCAAGGTCGACCTCAGAGATAATTTACCAATTTAAATGAAGTGGCCAATGAATTTTTCCCTGCTAAAACCGCGCAGCGTCTAACACCATCGACTATACCTGGTGACGTCTGGACACTGAGGTAGCCGGCTCAGTGCTGGTACCATTGGGTTAGCAGCAGGATTGATATGGTTTTGCGTAGTTATCGCGTAACCTCAATTCCCACTAGGGCCTATGAAGATGAGCCGAAACGATCAGGACGCCAGAGATACCAACTTCAGAAGGCATAACGAACAGAGCGATCTTTAAGGGACCTTAGACTGCCTTCTAACATACTCACCGTGGCAGTGATCAAATGAGATAGGTACAGGTATGGGCTTGACAGCTTCTTCTCTGAAGGGCTGGCTATAGCGCTAATTCTAATACTATTCTCTCTCTCATCCAGTCTATTCCCTAGAATCTACAATTTCCTCTAACCGGGAATGTCGTTTGGTGTCTGAGATGTTCAATGAAAGCTAACTCAGAGCCACATCGCCGCTCTGCTTTTTCTGATCGTTCAAAACCAAAAAAACGAGTTCGGTTCGATTTCAAAGTCAACCCCACCGCCATGGACGTTACGTTAGGAGGCGCAGTATTCGAAGAATGGGAACAATGTAATCTTGATGATGTCGTAAACCTTCAAACCTAAACCAAGCATTAGACAAAAAGATCATCGCCACACAAATGGGTTTCCGACAGGAAGTCATTAACGGTCCTCACATTAACAATAAATTCCGTTCCTCATAAATGAGGCGCACCTATTGGGTCATAAAATGGCTCGCAGTTACTACCAGACTGAGAGAAAATATGTCGTAAGTCTTTTCAGAGCACCATACCATTGTGAAGAACTTCAATTGTTGGTATTTGTTCACAGAAAGTATAGGGTAAAGGGTAAAGGTGCCGGCGTTGATCACTCCCCGAAGGACGCGCCGCGCATTCACGTTCCATCCAGAATCGTAGATGCGTAGTGAAAACGCACTTGGCCTGGCACAATGGCTTGCAGCTGTACCAAGTCAATGTCTTTACCTTACTAGACAAATCTGGTTATAATTAATCAGACCGCAGAGACATGGAAGATTTGGTTAGCCAGGTTGGGAAAGGATCGATCACTCGAACGTGCAAATGTGATTAGCGCCTCTTTCCTGGGCTGCCTGAGGTGAAATTCAGCTCGCTAAAATTGGATGTTGCAATGGTAGTGCTGATATGATAAACCTAGCACCATCATTGCAACATCCAATTCCAATTATATATAAAAGTAACCCGCAGAAAAGCGGTAGTAAAACTGAAATTTTAGCTCGCTAATTTACTGTGAAAATTCTTATTTTCTCGCGAGGGTTTGCTTTGGCGTGTTGAAGTTAGATTTTGGCCCAAAACTTTCACTCTGCGAGAAGGTACTTTCTAACCCTACTTTTTCTTTCCAACTTTCTTTTTCTTTTTTCTTTACTTTCTTTCTTCTTTGCTTTCTAGCCTAGGCAAAATTTCAACCACCTTTCTAGGGCGAAATTCCGACCGAACTTCCGCAGCAGCTAAAAGCTCACTAGAAATTAACAATCATGATTCCCTTTCGGAAAAGATCTCCAAGTATTTGAAACACATTTTGAAGCAAAAGCCAATATGTAGCATGCTCAGCATCCTGCATCCATCTCTCTTCCGCGAAACATATTGAACTTTCTACTTCACTTTCTAAATATTGTAAACTTTTCAAGATTCAAACAAGCGCTCGCTGTTACTGTGTCAAGTAAAGGTGTCCTTTCCCTCGGAGAAATTTTCTTTTTTAGATAAATTTGTTCGCTGAATACGGGCAACATCCTCTTTACGATAAGCGCAGAAAATCAAATTTAGCTTCAGCTTATCTACAACTCAAGTCCAATCACATTCGCGCATCATCATGCTATCGACAGAAAAACCCGAGGGAAACTGTCAGCTGAACAACTGATTGCAGCAGCTACAATCCCCACGATATGAAACTGTTTCGATTTCAGACAGTTCATGGCTCATCTATTGTCTCGTTGTTCTCGCAATAAATCATTTTTCAAGGCGATATCTCAGCGAATTGAAACAGACAGGCATGCTCCCACTTCTATAGCAGATGAGAGATTTTCGAAGTTTTCGAGAGATATTCGGATCTAACAAATCTGAGAATATGAATCGAAAGGCACCTGAAAGTGAAAAGAAATTCAAGCGAACAGGTTCGAATGAGGACTAGAGAGCAAGTGGGGGTAGATATGTCAAGAAGGTGCAGATGAAGAAAAGATGGAAAACAAGACGTATATCAGAGATAAAAAGGAGGAATACAACTAAAAGGTGAAAACTCAATAATTGAGCAATTGGAGATCATGTTAAAGTGTTCGTTTAGAATTTGTACAAATAATTAAAAAAGGGGCATGTAGAAAGCAGGAGCTAGCTCTCTTCAGTTTCAATCCATCATCAAATGTGATGGGGTCACTCTTTTTAGGACTTAAAAGAGTTGGATCTTCTCGCAACTTAAGAGTGTCACGGGAGGAAGCCGACTAATAATCTACATATAATAAATAAGAGCAGTAGTAAGAGGCGCTATGACCCAGCATGGTCGAGCGATCGATCCTTTCCTAATACTAACGAAGCCCTCCATCTCTCCAGGGTTTTGTAAATCGGTAGAAGACTTGGCTGGGAAAGTAAAAACACTGATCTGGAGCCGCAGCTGGCCCGCTCGAATAGCTATGTCACCCAGAAACGTTTTCACCTTTTTTCTACCATTCTGTCGTGACAGGAAGACGAATACTTGGAGCATTCCTTGAGGAATTGATCAGAAACAATACTAGAGCAACTTCCAAATCTCGTGCGAAAGATGACAATTTTGGGTTGAATCTCCACAAAGCTCACTTGCAAACTTTCTCGTCTTCCGTCTCGTAGTCCTCGTAGTCGTTGGCGCTCCTTCTTCTCCTTCCAGTGGAGTTTACGCGTTGAATTCCAAACCTCATTAACAACGAGGAAAGTTCTGATGAAGAAGCCTGAAACTGGGCAAAGTATATAGGAAGTAAAACCAATCTAGCGGGTGTAAACTTACCCCACAGTAAATCGCGTCACTCTTCAGCGAGTCAATGTTCATTTCGGCGAACTCACTGATCATCGGAAGTACGGTGACGAGGAACACGGCCGAGAGCAGAGTGGCCGTAAGAGAGACGGCTATAACTCCTTTGTAAGCGGACTCCCTTGTGGAGTCCAGGACTCGTTTCGTCATCGGACACGACAGTTTCCAGCGCTTGGCTTTCTAGCTAAGATTTCAGCCAACTAAGTGATCGTTACACAATAGATATTCGATCGATGAATCGATGTAAGGGTGATCAGAGAAAAAGTCGAGTAGGAGAATCCGGGTGACGGTGAGTGTTATCAAATCGGCGAAATAAGACACCCAAGTGGCGCGCCGTTTGGGGCTGACCTACTATTGCGAGAAAGGCGCAGATGTTCTTCGTTCACGTCCCAATTCTCAGGTTATCTCCGATATGGAGCGAAAGCCGTCAAACACTCAGTGATTCCACACACCCTGCACTCCAACTCTCGAATCAGCGCCCTCTCTCTCGCATTAGCACCATATAAGAATGGTCGCGACCGTCCTGTTTGACGGGTAACTATGCGCTGGAATCTGCGACAAGAAAACAAATATTCGCCGTTTTTTTTTAATTTGCCTCCTCGGGCTGAATACTATGATTGACAACTCTACAACGTCAGATTTTCAGAGCTCTTATAGAGTTTGACAGCTTACTGAAGAGTGATAAGATGTCGCTGGGTTGTGGGTCCAAGCCCCTTCCACGGATTCTTCAGTAACGGTGCAGTACGGTGAAACAGAGTGTAATCTCCACACATTGTAATCGATACTCTGGGATTTTGATTTTATTTTTTATTATTGTTCTAGGACATTTTTTAAGCTTTCGCTATTGCTGGTTGTTGTTGAAATGATTTTCTGCACTACAGGGTGTCTCAAAAAAATGTACCTCCTGTTTGAAATGCCATAACTTTGGAGAAAGTGAACCAGTCGAAACGAGTCATAGCTTGAATAAAAGCTAAGAAAAAAGTGAATTATCTGGTATGTATTTGGTGAGGATTGCGCCATGTACTCGACCGAGTTATCGGATTTTGTACCTGATTGATAGTACATGGGTTATATGCTTGCTCTATTTTGGTCGTAAACAGGTGATATTGCTGTTATAAGTTACTCCTGAGGCAATGAACATATCTACTTGCCGCAGCTTTTGGTTAAGCATGGAGCAACATCAATATCGATCAATAATTGTTACCACTGTTTGAGAAGCTAAAACTCTTGCAACCGTTCTGCAATCATAAGAAAAGAATTTAGAGGGATGTAAAATGTATGAACCATAGAGATTGCGCCACGCACCTGCCCGAAACGTCGGATTCTAGACCTGATTGAAAGTACACGGGTAACATGCTTGTTCTACTTTTGTAGCAAACAGGTCATATCATTGCGTTACACTTGGGGCAGCGGGCAAAACAACTCAGCTTTCGGTTAGAGACGGATTAGCATCACGATCAATCACTGAGTGTTCATTTTGATCTTAATAAAAAACATTGTAGTATTGTGCAAAAGCATCTCAAAGTGCATGTTAAACTTGTTATATTTTGATGTTTTTATGTTCACTGCATCAAGAGAAACGCGTACCAGCGATGTCACCTGCTGGCGACCAAAGTAGAACAAGCACGCTATCCGTGAACTTTCAGTCAGGTTTAGAATCCGACGATTCGGAGAGATGCACGGCGCAATCTTCATGGATCATACGTTTTACATCCGTCTAAATTCTTTTCTTATGATTGCATCACTCTTGGAAGAGTTTTTGTTTCTCAAACAATGGTTACAATTATTGATCGATATTGATGTTGCTCCATGATTAACCAAAAGCTGCGGCAAGTAGATATGTTCAATGCCTCAGGAGTAACTGATAACAGCAATATCACCTGTTTACGACCAAAATAGAGCAAGCATATAACCCATGCACTATCAATCAGGTGCAAAATCTGAGGCCTCGGTCGAGTACATGGCGCTATCGTCACCAAATACATACCGGAAAATTGACTTTTTTCTTAGCTTTTATTCAAGCTATGACTCGTTCCGATTGGTTCACTTTCTCCAAAGTTATGGCATTTCAAACAGGAGGTACATTTTTTTGGTACACCCTGTATATAGCGTCATGAGCTTGACTTGGATTTTGTTGTTCTTATACATTTGCACGTGGGTCCAAGCCCGCGTCTTCAATGAATAAGTAAATAAATATTATAAATATGAGCAAGAGGCTGAACTTTAGTTGCATTATTGAGTTGGTGGTTCAGTGAGTTTAGCACTGAGACCAGAGATGAAGTGTGAGGACAGTGAGGATATAAACACCATTTTTGTGCAAGATTATAAGCGAAAAAAGTAAAAAGTGGGCGACCGAGACACACCCAGATTAAAAGAGAGGGGGGAGGGTGAAGTAACGTGCGAGGTCGTCGTATAGACGACAAGACCCTTGGCCGCCTCGGCATTCATCTCTAATAAGATTTTCTTGTCCTTCTAAACCGAAAACAAGGCCAACAAAACCGTGACCTGTAACCTGGAGAAGTACGGCTAAGTGAGGCCAGATTGATCTGGAGGTCTACCGGTCCACCTCGGTTTCACCGAAAAATCACGATCCCACTCATTGTAGTTTTTTTTTATCAACTAACAATCGAATTAGGCGATGAGGCCTTTGAGAGGATAGAAGTGCTTCCTGAGTGTTTCCGGTTGAGATTCAGATGTTTTCACAGTAATTCGGCTAAGCACATAGCCAAAGAACCTGCTATCGATGGAGAAAGAGACCTGCTTCTGTCTACGCACCCGAAATCAACAACCTCGATTTCAGTTGTTCTTCTTGAACTTCTTCAAGAATGCAGAACCATTCTCATCCACGTCCATCTTTTCTTCTTCATCTACAGTGAAAGATGGCTATCTTACCGGAATGTGAATGTGGACAACTGTGTCCACATTCACCATCGATACACTTGCTTGTATCTAAAAAGTCTCTAATTGGCGCTAACCCATCTTCATCTCTCATCTTCAGCGTATACGTCGCGTTTATTTCGCCCGAAGAGTAATATATCTCTATCTGTCAACAGGATATTTAGTACCTCGCAGCAGTCCGAGTCCGATCATGAATATAATAGTTTCCTCGCCCCGGTTATTGAAGTCTTAACGGCCCATGGAGAACAATAACCATATAACAACTTTCTCGATTAGCGTTGAAAAATTAACCAAACAATCGACAGACAGTAGTTTTATTTTTCGACTTAGCGCAAGTAAATCATCAACCGCTGATAATGGGCAAGGGTAAAGTGATCCGCGCTGATAAGCCCCCTGAGAACACGCCAGTTCAGTCGAGTTCCATTCATATCGCAGAGACAAGATGAATGCATTGACCGGTAGAATCACTTACGGAGCTTTGGGGCTAGAGTTGGAGCGTGGAAATTGGGTTTGAAGGGCCACTCAATTCTTGAACATTTCTATTGGGTGATTGTATCACTTCATCCCGTTCCAGACATCGGGGTCGACACGGTGATTTGGGCTAATCATTTATCTTTCCTTATAAAGAGCCACTTAATTCTCGAAAATTCCTATTGGAGTCGCTGTATCACTACATCTCGTTCCAGACGTCAGAGTAGATACGGTTATCTGGGCTAATCATTTATCGTTCCTTCAGAGGCTCTAGCACACCTTGTAGTAAGGCAGCGCAGTAATGGTGAAGGATGAGGACATTGCGGCAAGGCGACATCTCAGCTGCCTCAGGAAATGATTCCAATCATTGCAGTTCAAAATGCGATGAAACAAAATACAACAAAGAATTTTCTAGGTAGAACTACGTAAAACAACGTGAATTGCCTTAAATACTAAAAACGTTACTAATGCCACTTTCTCTGATAACTTGTTGTTTTTTTCGCATCTTAACAGCATTTTGTTCAACTAACACATTTTTCTAATTCAATAGCACATCCATGATTAAGGATGTGGCTATGGGGCTCTGGATGAAGCGGTGAGATTGGGAGGGTCAAAATGTCAATCTCATCGCTTCAACCAAAGCCCCATAGCTCCGTCAAATTAACGATAAATAAATTAATTAATTAAACGGAAACGCGGCACAATATCACAGAAACAAATTAGTTCCGAAGCATAACAACACGTCAGAGCAACAAATCGGAATGCAAGGTAATGGACTGCGATTCCGTGACCTTGCAGTTTCAATGAGGGGAAAAACGATTTCAGTCACTGTACACTGTCTCTTACTAGTCGTCATCTTCAGGAAGGTCAACTTTCCGTCGCTTCAACACGAACGTTTCACTGTCATGTGCAGGCGTTTTCTTCGACAAAATCTTAGGAGGTGTGAAATTATGGAGATCATCAGCAGCGTCGCATTTCGTAGAAATTTTTGGTGGCTCGAAATCGTCGAAGCTTCCAGGCAACGGTCGCGTGTCGATCGCGAAATCTTCACCATCTTCGAAAATCTGGAAAGAGGTCCGGGTCTAATCACTGAGGAGAGACAATGTTACGAAAACTCAAGCAGTAGTGCATTAAATTGCGATAACAATACCTCAAACGTTTCTAGCGTTTTGCCTAGACAGATAAAAAGTGGAAAGATCGAATCTTCTCGGACGCCTTCAATCAAACATTAAGCTTTGTATCTTCCTCGTGGTTTCCCAATATCAAACCAGACACGCTATTAACTTGGAAGTTAGCAAACAAACTTTTTCTTATGAAGGCAAATTCTGAATTATTAAATAAGAATCCTGCTAAGAATCAAACAACGGTCTATCCGACTAAACTACAGGAAAATGCTCAATATGAAAACTCACGTCATCGTCGATCACGATCTCACTGTTGTCAGCACAACTGTCCTCTTTCAGATAGTGTGCCATGTCTACACTAGTCGGCTCCATATCAACCAACATCTTATTCAAATCAGAAATACCCAGCCATGAGCAGAATTCCGCTGATTGTGGATTCCTGCAAAATATATTGGGTAATTCTAGGATCACTAGATGGGTAAGATGCAACATACCTGTAGTAGGCGGAGGATGGCGCCAATCGCGCTTTAGGAGTGTCCTCTTTTAGTGGTGGAGCCGTTTGCCGGAAATTCTCAGGAATCGTTAGATCGCCTAGCGCAGCTACCGCGGCCAATTCGCTTTCAGTGGGTCGAAAATCCCATCGTTCTTCGCAGTGTGGAGTAGGTAAATAAGTATTCTAAAGAAACAAACACTGAAATGTAAGTGAAATGTTTAGAAATAGAACATCGCAATGGAATGTGCAAGCAAATAGTCTTACACTGTAGCCAAAAAAAAAAACTAAAAAAAGCCAAGGCACGCAACAAAGCAAAATTCTTACCGATCGAGATGTGCTCGTAAAAGCATCCGTATTTCTTAAAACGGCTAGCCATTCCGGATCGTATGACAACTTCATCTCAGCATCAGGCGCAATGTCCAATTCCAGTGCCTGCAAAGGCAGATTTTTGTTTTTTTTTCGCTTTCAATTTTGGCCAACATGGACTTTTGACCGACTTAAACCACTTCTTTTTCGAACCTTCCTTCTTACTGAAGAGACCCGGGGAGGTTCTACTGTTACTTTTTTGGCTCATCTAAGAGTAGGACGAAACGAGCTATTGCCTTTTTTCGATGTTTTTTAGTATTCATGAAAAATATCTTTGATGGTGCTGATCAGTTCCCAGGAACTCGCCACGAATCCGCCTTCCACTTAAAGTCGTAGAGGAGATCGTATAGGAACGGAGGCTCATAGTCATGGTGAATACGTATTTGGCCTAGAGAGTAGTTCGTGGAGGTCAACTTCTGAACAATTCAGTGGTTTCACCTCCACAGACACGTCTGGTACCAGCTCACCCGACTCAGGAACAATGGAAGGCTTTGGTGAGCCCCGGCCAGGATCGATCGCTTTCACAATTGGAGTGGCACCTCGGAAGTAAGCAACTAGCAGCCTATTGGAGGGCACCCCTATGCAATACGCAGTGGTTGCCAGTAAGGTATTAGGGCAATCTTTTTCAAATCGAAGCACTTTGGCAATCAATCAATTTTTCGCAGAAAAAGCACACTTTGAACACCTGTGATAGAAAAACCGGCAGCCTTATAGTGATATGGCGATGAAGGAAAAGTATTTGCAGTTCAGAATTGAAAATAAAAACGTTCATTACCTGGATGAAATGCCTCCGAGGGATCGGCTTATCAAGGGCAAGAAATCGTGTCGGCGCAGATCGTGCGGCACCATCCTTCGACACGTGAGGCACTAAGGCAGCAAAGCCAACGTGCAGATGAGCTGCCAACCAATACCTGGGACGGATATCCTTAAAACAGTGATGTCAATATAGCTTTCAGAGAATTGAAAGAGAAAAGAGAATTGAACAGGCAAAAGCTTACATATAACAATTGCATTGTCGAAGGATTTCCTAATTTTCCACTCTGTATGTCGTCATGAAAGAACGGCTTCACTCTCAGTAATTGATCTTTGTTCCCGTATTCAACTATTCCGGCAGGCCAATCATGCGTTATCATAATATCGATCGGGTTCTGCAAAACCAGAGAAAAATCACATAATACAGTTACAACGAGAAAAAAAGCACGCACACTTGTATAGTCATCATCTGCCGGTCTCAGCTGCTTCATTCTCCAGACGTCAATATTCCGAACGTGATAGGAGGAAATAACATCGGATTGAATGGTATACGGTGGACGTTCATAGTGACCTAAACCAAGGTTATAGGTTTAAAAAATGAGGAAAACGGCTAAATGAGAAGACGGCAGATAGCACACCTCGATTGAATTCTTTCCCGTTGAATATGCCCGACAAACCACCAATGCGAAGGCCGGCGAACCTAAATGTCTATAACTCAAATTCAGGAGATTTAGGTGAGATGTGCTTCAAAAGCAATGGATGTGAAGATAAACGCAGAAATAACAATAAAAATACCTTATAACATTGGCGAACCCCATGTAGTAGATCTTGGGTGCTACCCAACCACCATTAGGTAGTTCAGATAAATATCCAGAAGCCTCATGATTACCTCCGACAAAGACGGTTAGTATAGGTGCTTCCTGAGAAAGAATAGGAAATCAAAAGACGGAAACCGTGAGGTAGCGAGGAAACAACCTTCCACAAAGGAAAAACGTACCTTCCCTCCGGAATAATATTTGTAAAAAGTTTGTAACGATCGATATTTCGCACTGACATGCATATGGTGAAGGTCCCCGTAGTTTCGAACGGACTATAATCAGGATGATTTGATGTTTCAGCCGTGCGACTTTTTAAAGAATTAACACGATCATGGAATAGGTTTCAAAACGTACCTGGTAATCTCCGCAACAAACCAATAGATCAAATTTGTATCCTTTAGCTTTCTCGATCTCTGCCAAGACAGCATATATCTTGTCCATCTCGCCATGAGCGCAACCAGCAATCGCGAGTCTGAGTTTTCTGGAGGACTCATTCGGTTGAATAACTTTCTGATCACCAGTATCTACACGTATTCGATTAATGAAGCCATTAGATGTAAAGAAACTTAATTCTTTTTCAACAGCTTTGCTATACTCACCCAGTTGAACTTCTGTGCTGGAACCTTCGTTCCGATCACCATCCAGAGGATTCGCCTCCTTGAATTCAAAGGTGATATCAGACGAGGATCGTGGCTCATTCATTTCGTCTACAAAATATTTCTCACAATCTTTATAATCAGTACAGAACCAGTAAACGATCTTGAATACAGCAAAAACCCAGCAATTTAAAATACCTCGGAACAACTTTTAAATTTTGATGTTACATGATTGATCCGTTCGACAAAAGTAAAAAATCAAACATTATCCATCTTTCCTCCAAGGAAATGAATTAATGGACGAAGGAGAGGAAAACAGAAATTACCTTTGGATTTGCTGCTTACACCGGCTTCCACAACATCATTGTGGACTTCTATTGTAGACTGCGGTACTTCGGTTTCATCCTTCATATTGACCTTACAAAAATATATTAAGCAAATTTAAGCGGTGGCCGTAGTTTTCACAGTAATGTGTGAAGCCGAAAGATAGGGTATGGAATCAAACCATGCAACAAAGGCAAGTGAGAAGAACGACTATTTTATGCTAAAAGAAGAACAGTATATACAATAGATCCCAAAAACCACTAGGAATTATTTTTTCCAATAGTCGACTTTCTCCATCTCCACAAGAGGTAGAAGCTGGTCAGCGAAGTCGCGCAACTGCTTGGCAGCCTAAATTCGGAAGTACAGGATCAACAATTATAATTTTTATCATGATAATCTGACGGGTATCCAGTGTACATGGTGAATATGACTGAAAAAATAGCAAAAAGACAAAAGAAAGCCTCATTAGCGCAACAATAAAAGACCCTGACGAAATCATATACACTTACCGCTGTATATTCCGCAGAATCCGGCAGGCACACACTCATCTCAACAAGGTATGAGTCCGAAAATCGTTTCAGATTACTTTGGTCATAATATCCAGCCTATAATAAAAGAAATAAACAATACGTAACAGCTACTTTCAGTGAGTAGAAGACAGCAAACGAATGGTGGAAAGAGAATTTTTTAAAAGGGATAAAACGTCCTAACCTTCTCGGTTTTCTGTATCTGACTTATAACGACCTTCATTTTGCCGTTCGTCCACACCGTACCCTTTGCAATGAACTCATAATCCATTCGCAGCCCTGGAAGACAGAACTCCAGAGTTTCCACTTTTTCGTCAACACTTAGACGTTCTCTACATACCGAGTGTTTTAACAAAGTCCATCATCAAATGAGAGTACGCATTGGAGTCAATGACTTTTCTGACTATAACCGGGCACTTTTGATCAGGTTCTGGTCCTAAAATAAGATATAGGTGTTGTTTTTACGAACACAAAAAGAGATATGCAACCAACCTCCAATATAACGAAACTGCCACTGGTGACTCTGGTAGGAGTCTACATTGAAACGGCGCCGCAACCTTGAAAACGGTAACTGACAGCAGAACGGTAACTGTGGGAGATAGTTAAACGGGCAAATGGTTACCTAATCGTAACATCTGGGTCGGTCCCTGTGCGAAGACTGAACGAGAGATCATGTTCACTGAATTCTGTCGATCCAGGGTCACAAAGGCCCGTTAGGCGTCGTTCCAAATCCTAAACAAGTAGGCTATTAGAAACTAAAAAACGAAGAAAAAATCGTCCCTTGAAATTTAACATTTCATATGGAACCTCTAACTTTCTTTCCTTGACTTTTTTTCGAGAACGCAAATGAATCGAATATCAACAATAGACTATTCAACGCAACAGCTCACCGGTAGATTATCAGCGAAGACACTTCCGTACAAAATGAGCTCCTGACACTGGTACGGCATAGAAGTGAGCATTGTCTTGGACGGCTAAATCAAGTAAGATAGAACTGTTTTGAACTTGAAATAAAAAAATGATTGAGAATCAGCAATTAACTCTTCTATTCATAACTAGACAATCTATAACTATATAAGACCAGAAAAAGCCAAAGCCAGTTCCATTTCTTGAACTTCGACTAACTTTTATCTACGAGTAAACAACGGTGACCAATTTGGGATCTCCGATTTGGTCAGAAGATCATCTAAGGGAAATGAAAGATGTCAATCACGACTCGCTCTCTTAATCTCTGCTGAATACCATCCATGTCATCAGCCGGCCAAAATTAGTGTCATTTTCGAGAACAGACCCATATTTCCAGATCAGAGCAAGAAATAGCTGCTACAGCTATATTATTGAAAATCTCAATCAATTTCGAATTCTACAAACACTAGATTGAAACACGAGAAAAGGAGTTTAACAACATGAAAAAAGCAGAAAATCTTTTCAATAAAATAGTCCAAAAATATTGCCAACCTGTGCTGCATCAAGATCTTCATCGGCTTTGTCCGTCTCGTTTCCCCGAGGCCTCATCATCTTCGCTAGATGACGAGAACTGCGAACTAACGAAGGTCCTTCTCTAATTCGAATCGTCTGCGTACAACTGCTCCTATAAGTTTTGTATCAGATTGCCGTGGTCCATCGTTCTGCTGCTCTGCACTCTCATGCTTCACTATGCACTTTTCGCACGCAGTGCTAATGTCTGCTGCACTCCTGAATCTCCGTGCTCTACATGATACCCTAACAACCTCTGCTCTCTTTTGTGGCAATGCTTTCTCGTGCTGTAGCAGCTCAAGCGAACGAGACGCAGAGAACACTCTCGCCGTCTAGCCAAAGGGGCTCGCGCGTGACGGAACTTTCCGTGGACGAAATTTCTATTTAACATTGGAGCGCGTCTGCTCGCAAGTTCTAAGCCATGTGTCACAGATTTTTGCCCTTATCGTTGTTGCGTGTCACGACTTTTCTCATGGACAACAGTGCGTTTTAGTGTCTAGAAGGCATTAAATCTTGAGGCAATTTCACCCGGACTTTAGCCGTAGAGTTATTTCTGGTACTTTTTTTTTACTTTGGAGGTTCGGAGTTGTCACTCGAGTGGCACACACGAGCAGTCCACATTAACAGAATTTTGGCAACAAGGTAGTGCGTCTCCATCAGTAGGGGTTATTTGCAGTACCGCTGACGTCTCTGACTTCGGTTCTTTGAATTTGTATCAATTCGACCAGATTATTTTGCGCAGGTAAGTGATAACTGTAGTCTGCTAGTTGTAGTGGCTTCATCTATCTGCAGCTGCTGAAGTTGACCGTAATTCCGAACGCGGACGTCAGCTTTGTAATCAGCATTTTGAATAACCCTGCGGATGAAGTTCGTGAAATTCGGGTGAAATTTTACCAGGTCTTAAAGTGGATTACTGGTCTCTCAACGTGTACGCCGTCACTTTTCTCTTCTTATGTCAGTTTGCCCGCGAAGTGTCATAGAAAATCAATTGTTCAAATCTTGAATAGGTTTTCTTCCATGTAATAGCTAATTATCCTTCGTAGTGCTCCGAAGAGCTTTGCGCGAAGGAACTGTTCCACATTGCCTCATACATAATCTTGTTCTACTCCTTCTCTTCTTCCATTCCAGCGCTCAAGCAATCGGTCTATTTTGCTTGTTAAATTCAAAAATGTCGATGATGTTGCCCTTCTCATATTGCTCGACAATATGATTGTTTTCGTCGCTTAATGATAAGCATAATATTTCTGATCGTCGTGATTACATGCTGCTCGACCGCCACGGCTCATCTCTTTAGACGATGAAAAAACCACGACGTCGTCGCTACGAATCTGAGCTCGACTACACAAGAGATGCCGAAGAAAACTCGAGGATCCTATTGCGGGAGAAATACGACATGCTCAAATGGGTGGACATTGTGGACATCCGAACACCGAATCTTTTGATTCCCACGCAAATAGCAAACTACGTTGAATCGCTGCCGTTTTGCAAGATCACAGTCACAGCGTGGGTTGCTTCGCTTCTTTGTTTTGCTTTCAAAGGCGCTAGTGTACTTACTTTCAATGATTTTGTGTTTTGTGCAGTCGTTTTGCCCCATAATTCTAGTAAAATACTGTAAATAGTGAATAGTTTCGAGGTAAGGACGCTACTTCCACCTGCATGGTCCTATTCTCATCGTGGCTGACCAAGTCCTCTATTCATCTAGGGTCTGGGAGAGGGGGGACCAAACCTGTCTGAGAAGATGAGGACACTGATTTGTGCAGTAGGTGGCTCTCACAATTCATTTTATAGGTTAATGAAGGGTTCAACATGCCTCTACAATTCTGGATGAAAGCTGGAGCGGGGTGCTTTTTGAAATTAATATGACCGACCGCCTTGCCTTTTACCCTTCATCGTTTTCTAATAAATAGACGACGCAATAGGAAGAAATAGAGGATGGCTGAGACTTATGTTTCTGTGGCAAAATCACGGGTAAAAAAATAGCTTCTTCACCTACAGGTGCGTGATAGAATTCAACCGGATTTTGGAATCAAATCCAAAAGTTCCGGGTTCTGCCCTGCGTTGTTTCCTTAACCTACTAGCACGTGTGTGAGTTTTATGTAATACCGTTAATGGAACTAATTATTTTCTCACTTTTAATGACTGCTTCGAGTTATGTGTATGCTGCGGCACGCGGTGGCTTCTGCCGACGTGTTGAATAAATGAATAAATAATAATATTACTGTAGATAACACTTGTGTGTTCAAAAATAATGGTGTTGAATTGGGCTCTTCGCACACGGTAAGGTTGGTTGGAACACCTTTGTTCACCAATTTCAGTTCTGCTGATCGCGTTGCTCTCATGCATCACAATCGCCAGCTGGACGTGTATATCATAGACGGACAGGACCTTATCCTGGAGTCGAGTATAAACGGTGCGGCCCTCACGGATATTGTACATTCTCTCGTTTCAAAAATAGTTTTTTTTCAGTTCTTGAAGATCAGTTCGCACAATACTGTCTGCTCGAGTATTCAGCATCCGGCTCTTTACTCCTGGCCACTAGGAGTAGTGCACAAATTGATGTGTTTGACTATCAAGGCGGTTACTGTTACGATATACCGTTGGTTCGTGGGAATGGACACCTTTTTTTTGGTCTCAGATTTTCTTCCATTTACACTGCTTCTTCAGGAATCTCCCGAGAATAATCTCGATTTGGTTTGTGCTGTTTCGGCAATCAGAACAATCATGAACACTTCGTCAGATGACAAGTACCTTGATATTTTATACGCACTGCAGTATAATGGAACAATGTCGGTGTACAAGATTGGGTGGGTATCTTCAATCAATACACTTTTTAGCTAAATTGTTTCAAATGATCTATTCATAACAATGGACCAACATTTTAGACGCCTCACGAGGTATCAGAAATTGTGGTCCGTTTCTCTTGATATCGGATTGGCTGGTACATTTTGTGTGCTGCCACAGTACAACTTATTGTTAGTTGCTTCCCATTATCGACCGACTTATGAAAGCAACCTTCCTGGAGGGTTGTGCTCATTTCGTTTAACAGACGGAGATCCTTTCGTCGAACCAATTCGAATCGCCAATGATCAAGGTAAGATTTTGTCCAATATTTCTAGAAATATGAACACCTCTTATCAGCGATCGTTTCAGCTGGGTGGCTTTCTCGCCTTCCGTTCAGTTCCGCTAGTTTCGCGTACATAGTATCAATGTCGCTGAACGAATCAGCTTCTAAAATGGTCGCAGTGTCAACGAACGGTGACTTCTACTTGTTTGATGTAAGTTTTAGCTAAAAATTGGAAGAACATGTTGTTCTATTTTGTATTTCAACTATAAATGCATACATATGAAAATGAATTTGTAGATTCCCAATCTACGGCCGGTGTTTACAGTAAAGTACATAACCGGTCCTCGACCTGTCCAGGCTGTGTTCATCGAAGAAGAGGTAGTCTTATTGTGTTTGTTATTTTGACTATTTGCTACTATTTTTCTCATTATTTTCAGGAAGTTGGTGTTCTGTTCCACTCCGGTGACCTCGTGAGAAGTTCTGTAGCCGATCTCCAGGATGCCGTCTATTCCGTTAAGTGTGCCGATAGATATACGACCCGCACAACTCTAGTTGCCCCAGCTCACAGGGAATTGTTTATCCTGGCAGCAGATGTAGGTTTCGCTTTTATTCACTTTCTTGTGTTTTCTTTTTTCTTTCCTTACGTTTTATTTTCTTCTCTCTTTTTTTGTTGTTGTAAATTTTGGAATCGTGTTGCTTGGTGATTTCCCAAACGAGTGTGGAGCGGTACGAATTTGTATAACGATGGGGTGGTGTTTGTGCGAAAAAATTACAGGAAAAAACGATAAGTAGAGGCAGATGACTCGAACTTAATAGTAGTAAGAGTCGAGTTTCATTTTCATCGAAATCTGATTCCGTGTTCAGGGTGGAACTGAGACACTTCGTGAAGTCGCTTTACAAAGAACGTCTCTCGCTTGCCGTTTATGGATCTACACACTGTGGAGCTCTTTTAAAAATGTAAGTTGGTGATTCACATTCAAGCAATGAACATTAGTATGCATTTTCAGCTGGTAGGTATTGCAGTCGGAGACGCGGCTGCTCCGTTAGAAAAGGCAACTCACTCCGAGTCGCTGAACTTTGCCCTTCTACATGCTCCCACACGGACGCTACAGGAGTTGTTCGAGAGAACGGTGAGTTGTTTTGCTATTTTTTTTACATGTAAGTCCTTCAGTTTCTATACATAAGTATTACAGTTGAACGAAGGCGACTATACACGTGCAAAGATTCTGGCGCAGAGCTATGACACTATTGACGTGGATTTGGTGTTGAAGAGGGAGTGGCGAGATATCTGTCATAACAAGACAGTTACGGTTGATAGTGTGGATCAAATTCTGGTGAGTTTGAAAAGTTGACGTCAACTTAATAAATGTGAGTAACAATGAAAGTAACTAATATGATAATCTCCGTGTAGCAACTTTTTTTTATTTTCACAATTTTCGGACATACATCCGTGCTACAATAACACGATGTTTTCAAATTTCGAGCAATGAGCGCTTTTCTCTCGGGCACTGTTTAGTTTTTCGGAATTCTGGGAGACAAGCGGAAAGATGGTACTACTTTTTCAAGTGGTTGAAAATTGTTATTTTCGCTATGTTTCATTTTCAAATATATGAGCCGTGGACACTTTTTTACATTTGCGGCGAATCTTGTAAATCTGAATTTAATTTTTTTTATTTTTTCTCTCTGTTTTGTTCCGTGCTCTACTCAGGGATCACCACATTTTCGCTTTCTCTTGAAATTCGCTACCTTGATCTTCGTTCCATTTTGCCTTTTCGTCTTCTCTATTTCCTTTTTGAACGCTATTTATTATTGCTTATCAGAGCTTAGTGACGAACAGCTTTCACTAGTGAATGAGTATTATATGATTATATCTTTCCATCGTATGAAATATTTTTTTGAGTTAACTCTGCTTTGTTTTGTCGGAAAATATAAAGACCCATTCCAGAGACGGATCGGTGACGACGATTGGGTTATTGAGACTTGTGCAACTAGTGACGTTGTGTCTCTGCCAGTTCAAAAAGCACTTCTTGATCTCGGTTCGTTACCCATTCAATGTACTTTAGAGGTTGATCTATCCTCGTTTGTTGTTCTCTGTATCGCTTGACGTCACTTTTTAGGGACTTCATTTCCAAATGCGTCCTTCAAGCAACAAATCCGTCTTCATCATAACGCGCGTCTGTTGAATGTCTGCGGTGATGTTACCGAATACATCGAGACCCGAGGCATGTCTTGCGTCGAAGCAGCATTCCGGTTCGCTGAGGTATTTTTTGAATTTTCATCGTTTTTTGGGTTCCTCTCCCTTATTTCGACTTGCAAATTCAGAGTTTTGCAAAACAAATGAAACAGTGACGAAAAACGACGTTTAATTGTATCGTTTGTTTCATGTTTTCTTTTAAGAGATTGAACTTCGTTTCACTGGATCGACTTATTGAGCAAAACTACTCGTTGCTTGTTCCATTTGTTCTTGATATTCTGTCGCACATTCCTCCAAGCGTCCCGCCAAGCAGATTTGAACATCTCATCCCTACAAGAAATGGACGGACGATTCAGCTCGAAAAGGTGGGCTTTCATTTTTCGTTCTATGTTTCAAACTGCTCACTATAGATGTATTCGATGCGATTTTCGCCACTCTATTTTTGAACACATCTTTTTTGGCAATAGTTTGTCTCTCTGTTGCAAATCCGTACTTGAGAGAATTCTTTTTTGAAACTCTCGACTGACAATGACCGTCAACAGGTTTTGAATGCTCATCTCGATGCGTTGCTTCTACTTGCAAATGAGAATGAAGAAACAATGGAAGCAGTACGCCTTTGCAACGTTGGAACGAGAGAAGTGTATGTTTTCCAACTCGTTCCCAAGGCTCTGTCTGTCGAGTGCTCACATCAGACGTTAAAACTGTAAGGTAATGGTAGAAACAACTAGGTCCATTACGTCTCATTTTCTGTTTGGTACTTACCTATTAATGTCTTATTCCTTTTGGGTTGGTTCGTATTGCACGTAGAGCTTATTCCTTTCCGTGGATTTTCTGTAATCGATTCTGACTTTTGTGCGAGGTGGAGCAATTGATCCTTTCCTGGAACAACAGAATCTCTCATCCTCCTGGAATCGATAAAGTTGTTACCAAATTTGTCTGAGAAGGAAGAAACACTGACTTATTATAGCGGCTTCCACCCGCAAAGGTGAAGTTGTAGGGACTAGAATATCAAGTCACAGTTTTTACCTTCCCAGACAAGTCTGGAACCAATTTATTTTTCTGTGCTTTTCCTCGTAAGGCGGAAGGCTCAATTAATCCGGGCTGAGATCGATCGCTCGACTGTGCGGGTGTCACTAGCGCGTCTTACCACTGCACCACGCGGGCCCCTGTCTCAGAATAGTCTGAAGATATCGTTCAGTACCATTTGTTGTTGTTTGATAAACAAGATATTTTGATAGTGGTGATGTAGTCCCGCTCATGAACTTGGCTGCACTTCTTGTTGCCCCGCTAAATTATTGCGTTAGTTATGTTGTGCGTTGGCGAAGATAGTTCACCGCGCTTAGCAACAGGTCTTAAAGATCGTAAAGGGCTCCCGATAATCTCCATGAATATTTAGTGCCGTAGTATTAAGATGAGTAAAACCGGAATGTCCACAAATTTCAAGGGAGACTTCTGTGGAATCCTATGCGGACTGGGTAACGAAGCGTACGGATCTCATGGACTCGGAAGCGGGTCTACCGGAACATTGTGTTTCGTTACTGGAGATCTCGGTACAGCGTGGTTATGAGGTTCGTTCTTGTCTTTGAGTTGATGGTATGGTGCTGAAATCCACATAGATCATTGGATTATTCAATTCTAGGAGCTGATACCCGTTCTGGAGAGTTTCAAGAACTACAACTTCTTCGTTAGCACTTGCTCTCTAGTAGGCGAGTCATTCCAACGATTCCACGAAGCTCCTTTCTCTCACTACATCTCTTTTCTACGAAAGGTGATGAACTCTGGAAATTTATTTGATATGATGGTGCTGATTTGTAACTGTATATTTTTAGCTGCCCGTTGATGAGATAGTTCGTCACATCTTAGAGATTCTTTCGCTCTTTGAATGGAAAACTAAAGGAAGTCCCACGCCAGTTGAAGACTTCAAGAGCGCTGTCTCGTCGTTTCTACTGGCCACCTGCGAGTCCAGCGTTGACGTGCTCAAGGCTGTTCAAAAACGACGAAATGAGCTACTGGATAAGGATACGGTAAGATTGACTGGAGTCACTAATCTATGCCCTGTACCTTGACATTTTTCTTATGTTTTTCAAATGTTTAGGTGATCAAATGCCTCTGTAATTTGGAGCTGACTGGGGACAGCCTCTTACGAGCTGTTCTCACGGTTGGCTCATGTCCCGAATTGGTTAGCGCACTCGGTCTGTTTCATTCCAGAGGGGTTAAGCCAACCTTCAAGCAGCTGTGGGATAGCACGACTGATAGGTTTGCACATTAATATACTTGTTTTTGAAGTTTTTAGTTTTCATTTTATATTTCGTTTTAGTGATGCCGCTAGAAGATTGCTTATTCGAACTGCACGTTGTGGTCAGGCGTCAACTGTAGAAGAGTGGAAAGCGCTTTTGGATGAAGTTCTGGAGCTCACTTTGAGGTGACAGTTTTATTTTTCTTTTCATAGTTACTACTTTACTTGGTAACTCTCGCAGTTGGATCGCTCTTGGTTTTGTCCCGCCTCGAAAAATTTCATTCCACCAGAAGTTTACTTGCTATTCAAATCATCGATCCGACGAAATAAACATTTTAAAAGAAACAGTATCGTTTAGTGTTTACGCGGACGTTATCAAGCCAGAGGAATCTATGGATATTGTGATACGAGAAATGCTGTCGGATCCGAACATCCCTCACGAGAGGAGTGTGCTGCAACTGTTCCTAACGCTTGACAAGAATTCGTCCAAGGAAAACAATCACAATCGACTCAGTCTGGAGAAAAGTGCTGAGGTCAGTGTTCTCGTAAAACTCAGCCTTTAAAAAAATCAGTACTCATTGATTTATTCACTGCAGTCACCGACGTGCCAGCTCATGTGTTACAGGTTAGTAAAGCACTGAATACTTCGCACCACGTAACATAAAACTGAACATTAAAATCCCATGGTTGGCAACGCAACTGTGGAATTCCCCTCATAAGGCCTAATGAAAATCGTAGACTGTATAGGAGGTTATTGAACACTACGGAGCGATTGAAAATATGATATACAGGGTGTCTCAAAAAAATGTACCTCCTGTTTGAAATGTCATAACTTTGGCGAAAGTTAACCAATCGGAATGACTCGTGGCTTGAATGAAAGCTGAGAAAAAAGAAAATCTTCTGGTGTAGGTTTGGTGAAGAATGCGCCATGCACTCGACCAAGGCCTCGGATTTGGTACCTGATTGAAAGTGCATGGGTTATGTGCTTGATCTACTTTGGTCGTAAACAGGTATATTGTTATTATCAGTTACTACTAAGGTAACGAACATATCTACTTGTCGCAGCTTTTGGTTAATCATGGAATGACATCAATATCGATCAATAATTGTAGCCACTGTTTGAGACGCTAAAACTCTTCCAACAGTGATGCAATCATGAGAAGAGAATTAAGAGGAATTCAAAATGTATGAATCATGAAGATTGCGCCATGCATCCGTCCGAATCGTCGGATTTTAGAAGTGATTGAAAGCTCACGGATAACATGCTTGTTCTACTTTGGTCGCAAACGGGTCATATCATTGCGTTACACTTGGTGCAGCGAACAAAACAACTCAGCTTTCGATTAGAGACGGATTAGCATCATTATCAATCACTGAGTGTTCACTTTGATCTGAATAAAAAAACATTCTCGTATTGCGCACGTGCATCTCAAAGTGCATGTAAAACTTGTTACGTCTTGATGTTTTTATGTTGACTGCATCACGAGAAACGCGTAACAGCGATATCACCTCTTGGCGACCAAGGTGGAGCAAATATGTTATCCGTGAACTTTCAATCACTTCTAAAATCCGACGATTCGTACAGATGCATGGCGCAATCTTCATGATTCATACATTTTGTATTCCTCTTAATTCTCTTCTCATGATTGCATCACGGTTGGAAGAGTTTTAGCTTCTCAAACAGTGGTTACAGTTATTGACCGATATTGATGTTGTTTCATGCTTAACCAAAAGCTGCGTCAAGTAGATATGTTTACTACCTCAGGAGTAACTCATAGCAGCGATGTGACCTGTTTACGACCAAAATAGAGTAAGCATATAACCCATGCACTATCAATCAGGCACAAAATCCAAGGCCTCGGTCGAGTGCATGGTGCAATCTTCACCAAACCTACACCGGAAAATTTTCTTTTTCCTTAGCTTTCATTCAAGCTATGAACCGTTTCGATTGGTTCATTTTCGCCAAAGTTATGGCATTTCAAACAGGAGATACATTTTTTTGAGACACCCTGTACGAGTCACATTGCTACGAGTACTAGACACAACGTCCAGGCATTAATAGTGGATTTACGTCAAACTTGATGAAATATAGTCAATTATATGCAAGAAGTAAGCCTAAAATGTCGAGTGGCAGGTCATGTATGTTGATTCATTTGATCTTCTGTGTTTTGTTTTCAGTTGCTGATCGGAAAGAGTGAGGAACTCATGCAAGAAGCATCTGCACCGAGCGACCCGATCCTGAGAGAATCTCGAAGTCTTGCTGAAGCGGCTCGGGAAATCGCTCCAAAGATGGCAGCCCAACAGATCAAACTCCTCGACATTGTAGATCTGTCGTGCGAACTTGGATCTACAGCGCTGCCTGTTGCTATCAAGTGGGAAGGAATCTTTGTGTAACTGTTTTCAAAAACTCCATTGATCAAATTCAGATTTGCGGAGCCGTACCCATTTCTAGAAGAGATAGTGAAACTCGACGGAAATTACAAGCAGGTTGGTTTATAGAATCACTGTGTCTTTTCTTGCAGATTTAGGTTTTTCAGAGTCCTTTTCAACTGGATTTTGACGATTTACCTCTTTGGCGGCTCAGGGAAGCACTAGTAGTAAAGGCTAATGCTTTCGTGTAAATCTAAATTCTCGACCAGCAAGGCTTTAAGGGCAGGAAGAGAGGACCTGGAGAGTTTTTTTTGTTTTAGTAGCACGTTTTTATTCCAGTAACAGTCATGAGGGGGTGCAGTGGTAAGGGGTGTTACTGTCAACTGCATATTTGAACGATCGGCACTTGCCCATGCTAACCAATCCCTTCGTTCATCCCAGGTTGGGTAGGTTGGTACCAGACTTCTCCGAAGGCGAAAACGCCGACTTTAATACTGGCTGACTTCCACAAGTCACTATATGGAATCGTTATGTTCCACGATTGTGAACGGAATACGGATGCGTGGCGCGTCTCAGCGGCATTGATAAACGCCGATAATTTCTATTAATGATAACTGATTTAAGGGTAAGAAGTGCGCAAAACTAGCCGTTCTGCTCGGCGTGGACACTCCAGTCGCCACCGCTTTATCGCTGTGTGCCTTGTCTGCTCTTGTTGCGCACGATGAGCGTTATCTCGGCAAGTACATCCATGAAGTCATTTCCAAGGTGTCTATTATCTATTTATTTTTGCACTTTCGCTTTTTTCTGTTTTTATTTCTATGCAATGATTAAGGGTCGAGATTTGCCTGTTCTTCATGAGCTCTGTGTCAGAATTATGGAGTCGCCGTTTGTGCCAGCGGTGGGCGTTTTCAAAAATATGCAGCTTCGTTGAAAATTATCTACGTTGTTCAGAATTCGAATTGGTTAAGCAGAGACCGATATTTTCGAAAGACTCGTCTGTGATGTTTTTTGTTTCGGTCTAATCATATGAATTCGTTTTCGAACAACTTCTGGACGGATGAAATAGTGGAAATGTGCATTAGCTGTTTGCATGTGATAGTGGCTACCATTTTAGTCAAAGAGAAGTCGAACTAGCGAAATGCTTTTTCGAATATGTATAACCAGAGTGGTATAGCTGTAGGTTTTATGTCTATGTAGAAGGTGCTATTAACCTGTCAGAAGGAGGATTTTGTGTATGGAATTCGCTGAAGTTTCTTCTTTTTCGTTCAACTTTTCGGTACATGACCGTGGCCAGAGCAGTTCTTTTCGTTCAAAGTACCCATCAATCTTCCACGATGTGGGTAACAAGGTCTGCCTATTTGCACATTTCCCAAATTTCTTGCGTAATTTGTCCCGCTCACAGTTTGATCATATCCTTAGCTGGCCATGTAACCCCATATACTTGACTACTTTTTACTTTTTTCGCCGCTATCGGTACCTGATCAACAGTTATTTCGATATAAGAACAATCCATCGAAAAGACATGATTTCTTCCTCGTCTAGGTGATGGACGAAATCTACGCATGTGCACTGCTGAACTCTCCTGTCGACAAACTTATGGAGACCCTTGATCTCATCCAGAATCACAGATCCGCCAGAAAACGACGTGATCACGAAGAAGTGGAGATTAACGACAAGTTAATTATCGATGCTATTTATGCCAGGGCAAGTTTTTTTTCGGTTTGTTTTCTTCTCAGAGCTGTTACTCATTTACCATATTTCACCGTGCAGCAGTTGTAAGCGAAAATGGATGAGGCGAGCGATCCAACATCCCGTTAATTATTCAGTATTGGTGGGGCGCGCGGTTCAGTGGTAAGAGGCGCTACTAACAAACGCACAGTCGATCGATCGATCCCGGCGCCATGTCTGGCTAGCCATGTCTTTCATCCCTCCGGGGTCGGGTAAATTGGTACCATACTTGTCTGGCAAGGCGAAGACACTGACTTGGTATAGAGGCCGGGCTCGCAAGTCTTTGTATAGGGCAAATACGCATTCACCGAACCTCTACGATTATGAATTGAACGCGAATGCGGCTTCTTCGGGATCGATGAACGCCGGCATCTTTACCCTTTAACTTTCACTTTTATGTGCATTACATTCCCGACATGAATACTTATTTTCGTTGGTGATATGCTCTCCAAACCCGACGGATTTGAAAAGGTGTTTATTGAAAGCTGCGTTAAGTGATGAATGACTGGAAATTCAATCTTGCTAAGCATGTTGTTTCTCGTGAAAATTTTCTTCTGTTAGTTCAGTTCAGCACCATCGTCTGATGATCAGCCGCGTTACCTTTCTTCTTCTGTATGAGACTCGCTAGCATCAAATCGTGAAGGGTGGCGCGGTCAACAAGTTCATTTCTTCGCATGTTTTCCAGTCTTCTTTCGAGTATTACGCGCTGCCGGTTGACATCCTTTTTCATAAAAATCGCTCCAAGAATCATAACTAAACATAGGATTACATGAAACATAAGAATGTCCATCAACCTGGAGTTGGGCGAGTGCGAGCGAAATGAAATGAGGAGTGAGGTTTGGACTGATGATATTGTTTAGAATGATAAGTTCATGATATCATTAATGCAGTTGGTGATTGCTTCACGAATCGCAGTTGGAAAGAATGTTCAAACATTCCTCGAGTTTTCGCGTCGCTCAATTTGTTGTTGTCTATTTGTCATTGAAAAGTACGTTCGCTTTTCAGAAATCTGAGGGTAATTTTGTGACGAACACTCCTGTTCAATTCTTTTTCTTCTCATATCTCCTTTTCTAGTACTTAGTGGTTTTATATTCAGAGCAGAACATGGCAGTATGTCTCTCCCGCTGACAAAGAGTCTCGGACTATTCTGCGCGAATGCTCCGATCTTCGTACGAATGAGGTAAGCTCATCGCCGAAACTGTCGTTTCAATCACTAATTTGGTCATTTATTTGCTTCGTGTGAAACGCGCCATGGTAGTGAAGTATAACAGGACAAAAGAAGATAAAACTAACCAATAAAATAATTAACGAAAACGAATGGTTTAACTGAATAGGATGAATCAAGGAAGAACTGCACACAACAGCACAACGGTAAACGGCTTGTGTTAAGAACATTACTTTCTCATATAGGGGCGCGCGTGGTGCAGTGGTAAGAGGTGCTATTGTCATTCGAACGGTCGTGCGATCGATCCTCTCCTGGGCTAACCAAGCTTTCCATCTCTTCAGAGTCGGGTATACAGGTACCAGACTTCTTAGTGAAGGTAAAGACACTGACTCCATACAGCGGCGGGCCCCCGCAAGTCACAGTATAGGCCAAATACGCATTCATCATGCCTCTACGATTCTGAACGAACCATGAATGCGTCGGCGCGTCCTTAGGGGACTGATCAATGCCGTCAACTTTACCTCTACCTTTACCTTTTACCTACTCATATGGTTTGTATAACACTAGATAGCTTTACTTCTTCAACCGCAAATGAATGCTAAAATCGTCTTTTAGATGGCGGCATTGCTAACCAACGTAAGTGCTCCAGTAGCGCTATGCACCGCACTAACGGAAGAGGATTGTGGAGTATGGACGAAAAATGACTTCTTGCTCAAGTACGAGCAGGTAAAACTGAAACTCCCCAGACCGTTTCCTTTCTTTAATTGTTGTCTAGAGATCAATATATCTAATGATTTAGGCACTTCGTTGCTTGGAACCACAATTGAATGAGAATCTTGTGGAACAAGTCCCACCGTCTGTGTTGATTTCTCAAGTCACGATGGAAGATGGAAATGTGACAGCTTTGGAAAGATTGTCGCATTACGGTAAGCGTTACGAATATTGTTCGAGGAAGATATCTAGCGTTCATTCTAAAAAGGACGCGCCTAGTGCAATGGCAAGAGGCGCCGCTTCAATCCGCGCAGTCGAGCCATCGATCCTTGCCCAAGCTAATCAACTCCTCCGTCCCTCCGAAGTCGGATAGTTTAATAGCAAACTTCTTCGGGAAGGCGAAGACATTGACTTATACAGCGACTGACCGCCACAAATCGCTCTATAGGCCAATCATCGTGCTTTACGATCTTTAACGGAAAACCAGTGCGTGGCGCGTCCTCAGAGGACTGATGAAGGTCTACTTTTTGCCCCACCTTTGTTATTTAATATTTAAATTAAAACCTGCTGATGCAAGAATTCGGATCAATGTGTAGGTGTTCTTGTGTGAAATTATAAATCAGTGTACTCGTACAAGGCAGGGAAATGTAGGTAAGGGTAAGGTGGTTGACACTGATCGCTCTCCTAAGCACGCGCCACGTATTCTTCTCCATTAGGAATCGCATAAACCTAGCGAGTGCGTATTTGCCTACACTATGACTTGCGGTAGCTGCCATTTAAGCCGGTGTATTTACCTTCCAAGGCAATTCTGGTATCAATTTAACCGACCCCATAACGTTATAAGGCGTGGCTACCCCTGGCAGAGGGATCGATCGTTCGACTGAGCTGGGGGTAGTTGCGCGCTTTACCATTGCACCACGCGCGCATCATAAAGAACAGCAGTTAGGGCAGCAATATAATGAAAGATGTGGAGAAACTTCCTCCAGCTGTCAATTGAATATATTGCAAATTTTTCTTCAACTATCTGCTTTTGAGGTTGTGACCGTGAACGATTCATTGAGGATCCTGAGTATCGGAAGGAAACAATCATTGGACTGGCGATGTAGGGATTGCATTTGATTCAGTTGGTTCAAAAGTTTTCTTCTAAAAAATAACTTGTCTATATTTAAGGACGGAAGACGACGTGATGTATGCGGATGCGCTACAACTTGCTCAAGATTTTAAAATGAATGATTGGCCTGTGCACTTTTCCTCATTGGAGAACGCTTTAACATCGTAAGTGCTGTTGACTAACAGTTCTCTTATCAATGTTTTTCATAGAATTTGCTATTTTTTCATTTTTCAGGTTAAGTGTTCAAGAGGCAAAAACGATTTTGAAGTCTCGAGGACATCTGGCTCGACTGCGTTCTGATCTGGATAGGTTGCACAGCCAGTTGAGGACGTTGGTTGGTCCGCTGATGACGAGCAACGAGCAGTTCGTCGCCTACTGTACTCTTTTTGCCGATGGTCAGCCTGAGCGGGCAGCTTTGCCGGTTATAAAGCGAATTTTGGAGAAAAAACGAGGTGCGCTGCGTGATTCTCTGAGCTACCGCTCCTTCCTATTCTTCTCAATTGGTCCAATTGGTCATTTTCAGACACGAAGGCCGTACGTCTATTCAAAGACAAGGACTATTTGAAGAACATCATCATTTCTATGCCGGATCGCGTCATTCTGTCGTTGGTAGAAGGACTCCTTTCCATTCCGGTAATCGTCGATTGAATTCATATAGTTCTAGATTTTGGTAATATTTTTAAACCTTTTCAGGTAGGAAGTGAAGCTTGCGAATCAGCCGCTCGTGTTCTTCTTGACGGCACCGATATACGACCGGCTGCAAATCCAGCGGTGATTTTTGCCCTTCTCGGAAACGACGAGACGAACTTCATAGATCTTGTGGCTAACAAACCGGTAATTTTCACTGGTAAAATTTGATTTTTGTTGTTGGGTAATGACGACCGCGAATTTTAAACAGTTTCTGCAATGATTACGGAACATTTGGAGAAGTTCTCGGGATGACATGCGTCTCGGAGACACTGGCGAGAGAATAACAAACCGAGGCGCGAAGTCTCGTGGTTTTAGCGAGGATTAGCTCAGTTGCGAGCGGCGTCGCTGTCGAGTATGAACAGTCCTTGATAGGAGTGGATTCGATTTGATGCTTCAGAGCTATTAACTTATCAGTGTGAATTACAGCATATGAGAGAGAGTCAGTGACGTATAGTGCTCCGAAGGCTCACACTTGATTAGGTTAGCAAAATCAAGAAAATAACGAAAAGGGTTTCTAGTAGTTCACCGGTGCTGCGTTCTACGAATTCTTCCCTTTTTTAAACGTTCTCCTCAAGGTGAGCTCTGTTTCAGGTTTCGGATGAAATAGAGTATTTGGAACGGGCGGTGTTAATATTGGAAGCTACGCCGAACGTCAACGTTAGGCTACTTGAAGTAGTCAGGTGAGTGTCGATCAATAGGAGACTTTTGGATTTTCAGAATTTTCAAAAATATGATATTTGCTTGGGTATCTCATGCGCCTAGCTTTTTCCACATAGGGTTGAATACGTTCTTTTTGTTCTGAAATGAGCTTTTGTTCTAGTAGCTAAATGTCTAATTTTTCTCATTATTTTCTTTTTTACTCTGCTGGCTCGCCTTTATTCTGCTCTGGAGGTAAATAAATAAAATAAAGAGACGATAGTAGCTTGTAATGTTTATCATGATATGTTATGCTTGATTGTAGAGTTAAGCAGGTGATTGACAATTTAAACCGTCAGACGATTTCGTTTTGTCCTGTTGCTTCACGAACGTCGGTATCGATCGAAACAATTTTGCTCTCACCCTCCGAAATGCTTAAATTAATTTAGTGAACCACTAAATTTCAAATGTTAGCTTTGGTATGCTTTCAGAGAGAGGCTCTCAACGCTGCAAACACCGATTGAAAAAGAGACTAGCTCTTCACCAGATCCTTATGGAGCCAATACTATGCTCTTTCACCGAAGAAGAAGACTCAGCTAATCTTATTGATATTCTGCGCTTTCTTGCTTTTCAATGTAATTTGTTTATGCTTAGAAATGTGATGCCTTACCATGTGCTTTTTTGGACTTAGATCGTTCTTTGTTGATTTTGGTGCAGTCATTTTGTGATATGTATAATAACTACTGTCTGAAATCGGGTTGTTGTTGTTTTTCTATGTGAAATAGATTTTCTTATGGTAATATGTTAATGATGTAATCGTCTTTGACAATAGAATACTTTGAACCACTCCGTTGCGGTGAAGATTGGAAGGATCTATATGAGGAAATATCACCTGAAGTTGAATCTTTCACGACAAGTTCCCTTTGCCAATTTTCTTGTGATGACAGCGGTTTCCCTCCAACATGTGCCAAATCTATTGTTTCGCAGCAACTTTCAGGACGTAATGAATAAAAGGAAAAGTGAGGAATACGGTCTGTTAGACGGAGAGAAATCGAAGAAGTCACAAAGGAATGACAGCAGCAGTAGCAGCACAAGCGGTGAATGGCTGTGCGCCAGCACTAGGGTGCCACTTTCTGGTGAAAGTGGGTTTTCAGCATTTCTTCTAAATATGGAAAGTTTGAAAATTCCTTCTGCCACGACATGGATGCAGGCAAAATCGGATAGCAGCTGTTCTGACCGCGTCAGTAGAAGAAGTAAAGTGGTTCGCTTCGATCAGTTCTCTAAGCCCCTTTATACTCTAGTGCGGCAGTAAACCAAAGCAGAGCAGTGAAAAGGGGGTGTGCGTATTTCAATGGAAGTAGCAGCATGCTTTTGGACGGTTATGGGTGGTTTTCGCAGGGAAATTTGAAAACTGATGTGAGATTCGTTCTCGGCGCCACTGATAACCTAAGCAAGCAAAATTTCAGCGAAAAATAGTCTAAGTGAGGTCAGATCCGTCTCTATGTTTCGTCATTACGTCGGCAGCAACGCAGTAAAGTCTGAAGGGGCCTTAAGGAGGCGCACTCGTCTATATTCGGAATCATACAGACATAGTTCATGCGTATTTGGCCTATGCTATGGTGTGCGTGGCCAGCCAGCTAACAGACCAGTGTCTCTGAGTACCTTCCCACTCGAATCTGAAGGCAAGTCCAGAGAAAAGGAATGTAAACCTGACCTTCGGCGATGGCCGATCGCTGGACCGAGCTGGTGGAAGTAAAGCCTCTTATCACTGCACTACGCTCGTCTTTAAGGATCAACGTCAACCCCTTCACCTTTACCTTTCTATTCCGCAAAAATATCTCGCCGTTTTCAATATCTGTGGAATCTTGGGGGTGTACCAGGGCTGGTATAGTGGTAAGAGGCGCTGCTCTCACCCGCACGGTCGAGCGATCGATCTCGGCCCGGGCTAACCAAGCCTTCCATCCCTTCGGGGTCGGATAAATTGGTTCCGGACTTGTCTGGGAAGGTAAAGACACTGACCTGGTATAGCGGCTGTCCCCCGCAGGTCATTGCATAGGCCAAATACGCATTCATTATGCCTCTACGACTTAAATGGAACACGAATGCGGTGGCGTCTCCTCAGGGGACTGATCGACGCCGGCACCTTTACCTTTACTTTTTACCAGAGCTAGTAGTGTCAACACCTGCAGTATCGTACGTGTCGCAGCGATAAAACAGGGGCAGCGGCGCTATTCTGCGCCGAAAGGGGCCGTTTTTGGGGTCCACGCGGGGTGGACCGGTCGGACTCTGCCTCAATTCATTTATAGCGCATGCCCAACGAGAGTCCCCGCGTGGTAGCCCTAGTGGATGGAGCCTCGTAGAGCGATGAGTCACCAGCTGAGGAATCGAACGGGAGAAAAAACGAAAATTGAGGAGTCAAAAAATCACTTGTTAACAGGTTCCAGGAATATGAACATTCGTTAATGAAAAGGTAGAGCTCGAGCTGCTGAGATCAAACACGTGCTGATTTTTGCGAACAAATCAGCTCCAAAGAAAATATAGAAAAACAGCGGATTATGAGCTAGAAAGCGTCGCTGTGTCGTTTTATCGTTGCGGCATGTCCGGTACTGTAATTCCTGCCTCTTCTTGCAAGTAGACACCAAAAGACATCCTTACATATGTCTGACTTTTTCGTTGTTCTATTAGATTGGTAGGACAGATGGTACAGGTTGGATGCTTCCAGGCTTAAGCTTCAATCCAGCTAAGAAGCCGCGAACGAGCACATCGGCGCCTACGCGAAGACGAGGGATCAATGTGGAATTCGTTCGTACGTCATATTTATTAAAAACGTCTTTATCTTTATCTTTAAGTCAGTGCTAAACAAAAACACAACAGCAAGTTAGCAGTAACTATTGAAACTGACCGAAAAAAAATGAACAAGGAAGGAATGACTGCGGGTGGTCAAAAGTAAGTAAATTTTAGTTGAAGGGAATTAGCGTCCACTGACCAAATCACGAACCTCTCGCATCTGCGGAAATTTAATGACGGAGAAGATGTGGAGAGATCACTAACGCCACTGTTTGAAGGAACTGTTGCCAAAATTACTTCACTTACTTTTTTTCTCTTTGTTTTACCCTCGTATGCCTTTGTTGTTTCAGCAGCACCAGAGAAATCTGCAATTCCTCCGTGTACGTCGTCATGGCTGCCATTTGCCATCACTGCCGCAGATTCTTTTCTTATATCAAGCGAACGGGAATCGGGCGAAGAGAGGCTATTCAGCCTCTCTCCATCCATTTCGAGGGGAACGAACCGGGCTTTCCGAGGTAGGGAAGATCCTCGTCATCGTCGCTCTAGCTTTATTCTTATTCTAAACTGGAATGAGAAGATCATCAGGAATATGATCAGACCCCAAATCATCCCGGATATCAGAAATACGCAACCGTTTCTAACCGCGAGAGAGAAATCGGTTGGAAGCAAATAAGTTTTCTATTGATGGTGCTAGGATCATCGCAAAAATCACGGCTCATGCGGGATTCGAACCCACGTGGGCGCTTTAGGGGCACCATGATCTTACGATTAGACCACTACACGGACGGGAGCGCCCGAGACACTCGTTCGATTCCCAACTGAGCCACGATTTTTGCTATGGTCCTAGCATCTTCATTACATTATTTGCTTCCAGTTCTTTTAGCAGCAGAGACGTGGTAATAAAGCTAGATTTTTATGATATAAGCTTTATTCTTGGATTAGAATTACTCCAGCAAATTTTAATCCTTTTGCCTAATTTGTAGTTTCCTTGACTTCTAAAAGTTCAGAGTCACAATTGCGACGAAGATCTCTACAATCCTCTATCTCCTCCAGAGTATCACCTCGCTGCCGCAAGGCATCAACGGCTCTCGACCCTGAGAACATCAAATGTGAGTTCTCGGACATTTTTCTGTAGCGTCTTGAAGCCTTTTTGAAATGTTCCTGCTGAAAAGTACCGTCCGATAAGTGAGGAAACGTTCAGTTTCCTTATTTTAATTCCAACTTCTTTCTCACAAATGCCACGGCTTTCGGCGACCCCTAAACCTTTTTTCTGACCCTAATCTATTCACTCCGCGGAAGCGTAGTAGTGACACCGGGTAGTTTTGGTGACAGATGGCCTTGTTTTCGATCTGACATGACAGTTGCTCGCCTTCTTCCTCATGAGATTTCTCAGGCGAGTCATTTCTAGGAAATCTGAATTGAAAATTGATCTTCAGGGCCGTCATTCCCGAACGCTCGTCGGAAAAGCGCCGTGTTGCGGGTTTCAACGTCTGAGTCACCTTTGAAAAGTGGTTTGTTTGATTACTCATTCAAAGGAAATAGAATGGCAATGGTGGGAGGGCAGAGGTGGTGGAGTGAGAAAAAGAAGCTTTGAAAATGAGAGGCAGCTTATGAAATCATTGAAATTGCCCCAGCAGTTGAACCGTAAATGATAACAGGATGAGGCCGCCGTGGTTTAGTTGGAAAGAGGGAAAAACAAGAGAAATGGAACGAAATCGAGGAAAGTTTCCCGCTACTATCCTGTGATTGTTTTGAATAACAAACAACTAATTAGCAGTGAAAAGCAGAGGAATCGGCTTTGATCAACCCCTAAGGATCCGCCATATATACGTCTTCCGTTCGGAATAGTGGAGGCATGGTGAATCTCTATTCGGTGTATACAATTACATGCAGTCGCTTTACCAAGTCAGGGTGTTTAAATTTCCAGACAAGTCTGGTATCAAGTAACCCGACCGGGGAGGGATGGAAGGCGTGGATAGCTCGGCGGGGATCAATCGCTCGACCGTGCGTTTGTCAGTAGCGCCTCTTACCACTGCATCATGCGCCCAACTAAGTAAATAAATAAGTGAACTAAAGTCAGATTCAGACTGCGTTCCGAGAGCTTACGAGCAAACACCGTCGTCACAGTGTATATCTTCTCTCGATTCAGTAGTAGAAGACTCTCAGTCGTCGTCCCTCTTCATCAGAGCGAGGTCCGTGATTCCAGTGACGCTTTGCAATTTTGCTATTGAGTCATTACTGATAATATTTTGCTCTCATATGTGCTGAACGTTTTTGTTGTGAATTGCTCACCGCTTTGTGATTAGTAATCTCTTCTAAGTCGATAATGTCGAAAGTTCACATTTCTAATGACTTTGCAGAAGTCTTGAAGACGGGAGATGCGGCGTTGAGAAGAAATTCCGAGCGGAAACAGCAGGTAATGACAAAAGTGTTTGTCTCTCTTTGACCTTCAACTTCCGAGCTCATACCTTTTTTTCATGAAGGATTCTATTAATAGAAATAAGGACCATTAGAATCGACACACATTCGTTGAACTACGGCAAACGGTCATTTTCGATTCTACCGCACAGAATAGTGACCTCAGGAATTTCAACGAACAGAGTTGGACTTTGTATTACTAGAACTCCTGGCCCATCAATTCAATAGAAGCGTTTTTTGCCTTAGGGCCCATTCATGCTCGGTAGAAAGAGTGCTGCGAACCTGCGGATTTTGCTCTGAAATCATTCCGGGCTCAGACATCTTTGTCCACTGGCGACCAGTTTAAAATGAGTGTAGGATCATATCTGCCCCTAAAGCTATTATTTTATTATTTGCTATTTTTTATTTTTTTGTCAAAATTCCATCTATTACACTTATCGCATGCTGCGTCCTCTGTTCTCAGCCCGTACTTGGCCCAAGTGTGAATGAGTTTCCCAAACCGACAGTATTCGGGTGTATTATAGAATACCCGTTCCGTTGGAATCGTTCTGGTTCTTATAATCATGAAAGTGTTTGCCATTCAGGGAGCTGGCCTCTTGCTTCATCTGATGCTGACGCTATAACCGAGAGGTCGAGGAAATCTCACATTACCGCTGATTTCGATGCTCAGATGGTTTTGGACTCTTCACCAGACGGCTTATCCAAGACTAGCACTCCACTTAAGCGAGCCATTTCAAAGGAAACAGCGTCCACTTTGTCCAGCGACGTAGTGGCTGCAACACAGGTACTTTGGAGGAAATATTTTTCTCATACAAAGTGCACTCCGGTATTGAACGCGTGATACAATTGTAAGAGACTGACACCTGCACAGTCGCGCGATCGGTCTTCGCCCGGGCCGACCAAGCGTTCCATCCCTTCGGGGTCGGGTAAATTGGTACCAGATTTGTCTGCCAAGGGGAAGACATTGGCTTGGTATAGCGGCTGACTTCTGCAAGCCGTACATGCCATGTACGTACTCACAATACCTGAATAGAACCCGAATGCGTCGGCACGTCCTTAGCGGACCGATCAGTACCCAGTTATGCTTACCTTTTTACTATGTTGCGTTTTTGGTCATTTCTACGCTCCTCTCGTAATAACTCAACTGAAAAAGTTTACTTCCAGCTTCGATCGATGATCCTCCAATTTGATCTCTGAAAAAACCTGATCAACGCTTCGTTCAGGAAGTTGTGCACGAATCGGACGAGGAGGATCAACTGAAATCGGAGAGGTTTTTCGTGGACGAGAACAGCCGTGTGCAGTCGTGCTTTCCGTCGACAGAGAAACAATACCCCAATCTTCAGTCAGATGACGATTCCGGTTCATCGGATGAAGAGGAGGAGTTTTCCCATAGAATGGTGGCCAAAATGAATCTCTCTGGAGCTGCAGGTAGATTCATTCAACCCTTCCCAATAATCGCTATTTATTGCATGATATGATGCTTCTTCCTTGCGAATTTATGCGTGGAAGATTCAGTGGATATTTGAGAAGGCTCAATTGAGCTTTCCACGGAAAGGCTTAGCCTTATATCTCGTCTACGTATCCACTTTTCGGAACTACTTCCATTGAGTTTTGAAAATTTACTACCGGCTTCCTCCGCCCCTTATAAATTGTTTAAAGATTTTCTCATCATCTTTATAATCCCAGCTGCCTTCATTGTCTGATTGGTAACTATTCGCCTGTAATTTGACGCATCGGTGGAAACGGTGGAGAATTAAACCGGATAGGTAACCGCGGTTAGAATTCGATCCCAAAGTATTGAAGCGGTAAGGTATTCGTTTTGCCCACGATAATGGTTGATAAGTGCAACATCTTCAGGACCCTCCAAGTTTTTAGCCCCTTTCAGCAGCCGCTCCTTTGAAGGCGTCGTTTCACTTCCATTATTCAAAGTGTTATCAGCGCTTGACGATGAGTAGTCTTTGCTCATTTCAGGCGATTTTGCGAATTATCTTCTCACACGGCAATCGGAACGTTTCATCGCGAAAAGAGATCGGAGTTTGCCAACGGTTACCTACGAGGTTACGGAGGCGATTAGGTAAGCAGAACCCCTACCGACCCTTTTCAGGAGTGCTTTAGTTCCTTAAAAACCATGTATTTCTGATTTTGTTTGCTATTCATTTATTTATTTATGTGTTCATTTGGGTAGTTATTTATTTACTCATTTATTTACAAACCTGTGCACACTAATGCCGATTAGAAACAGCAGAGCATGCAGTGGAAAGGTGACACAACACTGAAATTTTGCAAAAACCAGAGAATAATGGTGAATGTCAATTCAAACTGGTCCTGAAAGAATTCTTTTCCCCATTTTCAAAATTTCCTTTGCCAAACGTAGGTATAGCAGATTTTCAAAATTAAGGAGTTTATTGGTTTTTGAACAAGGACTGTAATGTTCTACATAGTATCCAACTGCAGAAATTGGATTCCTATCACGCATAGTAAAATTCAGCCAATTTTATTGTACAATTTATCTTAAATGCCTTGTTTTTGACGGAGCACTTCGATACCTTCTAAAACCTCACATGATGTCGCGTTTTCGTCTTTCAGGTGAATTTTTGTAGTTAGGGCGGGCTAGGCTAGGTAATTAATATGCTATCAGATCCCCAAAAACCTAAAGAAAAAACGAAAACATTCGTACCGGACACCACTGATTTAACCTGCATTCAGAGGTGAAGATAGAGATAGCCAGTATTTCTCAAATTTGCTTTTCAGTTTTTTTGCTGATGAATTCGAGCATAGTTCATCTCCACTTTACTAGTGATTTCAGTGATCGGGGAATGTCGATCTGTTGGCTATCTCCGAAGGCGTTGATGTATTCTCCACAGTTCGCCCGAGAGCCAGCCACTGTCACCCTGGCACTTCCTGTCCAGACTATTCCCAACTGTGAAGATCCAGTGACTCCGATAATTCTGAACCCGACGATCGTCTCCTACACGCAGCGAGTCGTGGAAGAAAGTTCACAAAATAATGAGGCATAGGATGCGACTTGTCATTTGTTGTTTTTTTCGCCTATCGTGGTTTTGCATGCGGAGATTATTAATAAGCTCGCTAGGACATTTTTCAGTTTTGGGTTGTTTTTATGAATCTCGCGTTTTGTTCTTTCACGTTTGAGGTGCTTTGTGTTTCTTCCTTAGTAGGTTGAAAGTGTTGAGCCCAAAGACGTGACATTTCAGGCTCATATCAATAAAGACAAATACATGAATATCAGCGAAATATGTGACCGAATTCAGTCCAGGTGCTGGTCTAACTGATCCCTCCTGAAATTTTAATGCGTCTTGCAGCATACCATGAGTGATCCACCAAATTGTTGACAGCTTCAAGATCCTAGACAATCTTTTCGATCAGCAGTGTTGGGGATATTCATTTGCTTATTTATTTGTTATCATAATGACGTGATGGCGCTGGAACCATACCGATGATAAAGGAAGGAGTGATAAAATGATCGGCGCTAGCAAGATCTACGATGTGCAATGGACTTCTTTTTTCCCACCATTCAGAGTCCTAGAGGCATGGTAAAAGCCTTATCGGCCTGCACAATGACTTGTGGGGGCCACTGAAGAAGTCGTCTTTATCTTCTCAGACAGGTCTTATGCTAAGTTACCCTACCCCGGAGGGATGGAAAGCATGGTTAGCCTAGGAGAAGATCTACTTCTCGCCCAGGTCCATGGAAGTAGCGATCTTCGGAAACTGTCCGAAGATCGCTACATTTATTCCAGTACAAAAGACGCTTTGCAAACGACAAAAAGCTTTGAAGCCAATGAAGCTATTGATGTTATGATTTCCTAGTAAGTTTTTAAAGTTGTGTTTTCTGAGCTACTAAGATGGCGCCGATGAAAACGCTAATTTCAGCGGTTTCCACCACAAACCCGCTTTGCAGCTATTAGAATGTTCTTCGACAATCATCTGAGAAGAGAGTTGGCCGGGTGCGGCCGCAAAATTGTCGGCGGGTCGGCAAAAACCCGTCGACACCTGCGGGACGTCTTGCGATGTTATCGGACCTATTTATGACTCAGGCCCAGAAGAGAATTAGGACACGCTTGAGTCCGCCATAAACAACATAAAGTTGGAGTCAAAATAATATTGAAAACACTTCACTCTTTTCAGTTATCGATGTGGCAGAGTCGAATTTCGAGGGAAGCTCGTTGATGCAGAAGCACTTTCGTGACGTTTCGTAAATGCTTCGTCTGAGAATGCTAAAATAGTGTTTCGGAATGACTTCATTGTAATGCAGTGTCTTATTTGATCACTATGACGGAGTTCAAAGAACTAGATACTTAGGTGAAACTACGTGAAATATTTCAACGAAATTTTTCTTTTCATGATTGATTGATTCTAAAGAATTGAAGTTTCGTTCGATATAAGAGCTCCGTACCGTACCTCATCTTTTCTGAAACGTCAAGCCTATAGATTTAGGACAGTAATTCGACACCATGATTGAACAGATACTAATAGCCTTACAATTACCTGAATAGTAAAATTCTACAACTCCAAAAATACAGACGCAAGCGGACGTGGTTGGGCCCTTCTCAAGCTCAGCTATCGTAACTCAGGTCACCGTAGAACTCTTCTGATGGTTGTAAAATGAATCACATTTTTCATAATCTACATAATTACCCGAAATATTTTAATGACGTTCAATTTCAACATCACTGTTCGCTCTTTGCAAAAACACAACATTTATTTGTCTTTTCATCTTTGCTTTTTACAATTTGGACGAAAGTCGGACTTTTCTCGCAACTGCTTCCAATCAACTTTTTCCATCAACAGGTGCTGCTTGGGCTGAAACCAGCCCATTATGCCCACGCGAAATGTTGCTAAGAAGTTGCTCAAATTCTCTGAAAACCCCGAAGGCGGTGAGATGTGTACGAACTGGTTTGACAGGTATCTGAACGTTCGTCACGGTGGACGTTTGGACGCCTTAGTGATTTTGAATGGACTGCGATATTACTCGCAACCTAGATCGCACCTATAGCGAAACTTCAATCTGCAAGATCAGTATGTTGATTTTTTATGATTACGTTTTTTCGGAAAAGCCCAATACAACACAATAGATGACAAGAAACATTGTGAAAAAAACCATCCGATAATACGATCCGCAGCGGGAACAACTGCTAGCATTAAACAGTTTAGCAACTAATCAAATAGGATTCTAGGCGATCTTAAATTCTTAAGATGGGGGAAGTAGTGATCAGATGGCCATTCATTTGTACCGTACCTTGCTCAGCAAATTCGAAAGGGTATATTCACAGTTTGCAATTGTCTTGTTATAGTCTATGAAGGAGCGCTCTAAAAATCAAATAGTTATAGTGGTATGGTTTAGTGATCACCAATACGCCAAGATTCATTGATACCTGAGCTTGAAAAAAGGTAAAGAGTTAGGACAGCATGAGAAAGGTAAAGGTAAAGACACCGGCGCTGATCAGTTCCGCCATGCATTTGCTCTCCAGTCAGAATTGTAGAGGCATAGACGACGTGTTCTTGGCCCAAAGAGTTGCGGTGACAACCACTCCTCAGTTCAGTGTTTCCACCTTACCAGATGAGTAAGGTACCTATTTGCCGACCATGGAGGGAGAGATGGCTTGGTTAACCCAAGCGAGGATGGATCGCTCGACCGTGCTGCTTTCAGTAGTAAGCTAAGCGTTGTAAACAATTGCCTTTTTCACGAAGGTGGTCCTATAAGCTACGACCATCAAAGTGGCAGTTTAACGCGGCATCATTCCAAGTCTTTAACATATTTTTGGCAATAATATTTTGTGCGAAATTGATAGATGAGCAATAGAGACGAATATGAAGTAAGACTGGTAGTAAGACCGGCTGGTTCGTTGAGCCTCTAGAAGCTCACATTGTCGTTATTTTATTCTGAATGAAAATCGGATTATCTCTCAGAGAACAAGCATGGCTGGCGTTCGAAATCTGTTCGCCTCCTCGCCAATCTGAGATAACGGCAACGAGGCCAATAGTTTTTGGATAGGGCGAAAAGGATTGAACGGTTGAAAACTATGATTGGCGAGGTGAGCCAAAAAGGTGAGCTGAAGTTTTACAAGGTTTGCGATTCGTTATGGGATCAACTATCCATATTCTAGCCATTTTTTACCTTCGTTATTCGACTTTGCAATTGCCGCCGCGCTCACCAGATCAGGCTACCGGTCGATTATCAAGAGAGAGTTGTTTAAATTTGCTAAAAGATCTGTCAATCGCGGGAGCTCTCGAATGTCAGCGAGCCGTCGCAAATGTTTTTTGATGAAACAGCAGCAGCAGACAGACATTTTTCGTCAGCACCATTCCTTGTCAAGGATGAAAATCAGAGCTGCTGTTGTCGCTTAAATTCAATTCTTATTGGCTTTCAGTGTGGGCGACATTAGCTTTTCCAACTGCGACAGAAACTGTGGAGCTTCACTTGCGAAAGGCCAGATTTGTAACGTATTTTCTGTTGGATGCTAGAATGAACTTAGCTAAGATGATGATAATCTTAAGTGGCCTTTCTTGTGACTGAAGCCCTCCGGTGGTGCATCGCATTTAACGCTCGATTTGAAAGGAATTGTTTCAATTTGGGGACAAACATTGTGAAAGGTACTACTGCAGCTTGTTGAACCCTCAGGACGATTTAGATATCCATATAGTTGCAACAGAGGAGCGGAAGCGGTTGCGATAAGTATTTCTTCACACTTTCTTCTCTTGTAATCATCGTTCCTCTAAGGAAAAGGAGCGTTCTTTTATTTCTTCCCCATTTTTGCAGATGTTTACCAACCCTTATAGCAAGGCTACTGTGACACCAATCTCTCCAAGGGATTTCGAGGTTGGATTAGGAATACACTGCTCTCACGGCCACGGAAAATTATTCATCGCCGTTACGGGCGAAAACCAAGCAAAACACCGAGTTTCTCACAAAAAGTGGAAACGTCAGGTATTATGGATGTCACGCACCTTTTGATGAACGCAAATCTATCGAAATTGGAAAGACAGTCTGCCATGGACTGCATTTCTTATTTTCTAATTTACTCGCTCATAAATCCATCAAAATATACACACTAAACATTGCACTGAATCCATGGGCAATTATTATATGCTGCCGACAACTTCGAAAAGAGAGTGTTGAGTTCTCGGCTTCTTTAAACAACAAGTCGTGCAATTTTTGAAAATTGTACGGGAATAGCCTTATTTTAGCGGGGGTTATTTATTGACTTATTCGTTTATTTCATACGCACAAAGGTAGTGCGTCATAACTTAGGCTTGAAGAGGCTGGTGAAAGACAGCTGAATTTCCCCCTTTTCATCCTATTCCACTCGCGTAGCACAGCGCTATGATCTTCCATGACGCTTTTCTATTTAATTACGTTTTATTACTTGAGACAGTGCTCGGCGCCTATTGTTTTGTCTTGAAAACATTATTCAGCTTGTCATTAATTAATAACGAAAAGCTAAATTTTGGTTTCGGTTCATCCATGACACAACCGACGTCACGAACTAGAGAGATTTTGATAGGAATGCAGCAAAAAATCCAAACATATGTTCCGATGGAGATCTTGCTAGACGCCTTGTTGATTCTTAAGCGAAAAGTCTCCGTATTGGAAAGCCTTTAGCTAAAGATAAAGGATTTCGGAAGGACAAAAAAATGAAATGCATTATTACAATGACCAGATTCGCGAAAAAAAAAACAAACCTGTTGGTGATGCTTGACCTCATAACCTGATAGTGAGGCCTCAGGCGATCTGGGCTATCCCTTCAGTTTGGAAAAGAATGGAAGCGTTCCTCGTTCAATATATCCATCAAATCACATCAACAAATGGCCGGCAATCAGAGAAGCTGCAAAAAGTGATACTGCGGTTTTGAAAAAAAGCAAAAAACTACCGATGAGTGAAAAAATGTGGCATCTAACGTATCCCTTTCGGACGAACCCGGTGAATCTAAGTGGTTCAGAGAGTAATAGTTTTCGTGGGTCGAATATTTATTTACCTCTGTGTGGAAACAAAATTTGGAATAATTAACACAAAATTTACCGAACGAGCAAATGTCCAATTGCAGGTTGCAACTTGACGCTGTTCGAGTAGGTTAAGAGACAGTGATACTTGGGTAGAATAGGTCTTCTATGTTTAGGTCCAACATGATCCCACCCAGAATATAAGAGAAGCTTTTTCACTGATTGTTGCTCATGAATCCGCCAAGACTGGGTTTCCTTGGCCCCTACTTTGTGTATGCTTTTTACATCAACTCATGTTTTATTGAATGGCTTGTGATTGTTTTGATTGGCGCAGCCCGGAATGTACTCCGCTGATGAGCATGCTATTTTGGCGGCACTTTCTTTACAGCACCGTGAATTACGTGTTGTTTAAATGGGACCCGTTTATCAGGCGCCCGATCTAAACAATAAACAAGCCCTGTGGACAGCATTTTTCTCTGAGAACAAAGTGAAAAGGAGACAAGAAAATTGGGTGTTTAGACAGCTAAAAAATGTTACGAGTTTAAATTTGAAAAAGTTTCGAAATCTAGTTTTCCAGTGTTCTAGAAAACAACAATCCAGTTTCAGAACAGTACGCTTGAGAATCTGAACATTGTGTACGGTAAGGAAAGCACAATTCTTAAAAGGCTTTTTCGATCGCCAAGCGGTGGGCTGAATGTATGCATAGACTTTTTTCTTTTAACAATGCTTCATAAGGTTGCAAGTGTTTTCTGTAAATTTCGCTTCTTCTAACCCCCCGATGACCTTCTCGGCTCCCGAGTGTTGGGTTTATTAGAGTCAGTTGCAGAACGAGCCCAGGGCGTTTATTTCTTTCCATCGGAAAATCTCCGAATTGATAAGATATTTTTCTTGAATCTCATCTGTGTAAGGTTCTCTGTTAGGTTGCTAAGCTCTTTGTATTGGAGTTTGGTTTTCTATAGTGATGTTTCTGTTTGTTTTTGTTTTTTGGCGCGTCCTTGAACGCAGTTAAACAAATAAACATATGTAGTACTCAGGATAGACCAGCTTCTTAACATTTAACCTCAATTGTTGGTTTCTGATCACACGAGTTTCAAGAATGAGAAATATAAATTTTCTAACACAGCTCTCCCAGATTTTTAGAGAACTAGACGGTTGAGCTCAGCCTGGAAGAAATTCACCCAGATTCAGCTGCTGAAAATCCCTGCCACTCCCGTTGAAGGGTCTTCGCTCGATGAAAGAATTCGTCAAGAACACCATCTGGCGACCAAACCGTTTTATGAACGCTTCAGCGGTTTTGCAGGAGATGATAGGAACATTTAGGTGTTTCAACTCGAACAATGTTCCGATAGCGATCGCGATCTTCAACACCGCCTTTTATGTGTGACGCGGTGTGGTCTGTGGCATAGGAGATAAGCACCCTCGAAAAATATGCAGTTATTGTAAATGAAACCCATTCACCAAAAGATGGGGAAGTCTCGTCCACATACCGATATCATAAAGGTAAAAAAGGTAAAAGGTAAAGGTAAAGGGTATACCATGAAGTCGGATAGTAAAGTCAAAAGTTGGTCAGTCAAACAATGTAGTTCGCTCCGGTAAGGCGAGATTCTCTCCTCATTTCTCTTCCCATTAATTGATAACTAAATAGGTGTGACTCGCTGAATATTGTAGAGTCATCCTTAGATTTGAAACTGTTCTACACCTCCTATAAAAGCTACGGCGCTGGAAGGTCTCGGCTCATTGAATGGCCTCATCATTGTTGGTTTACCCTCAATCGTCTATCAGCGCATAGCTCGCTAGATTTCGTGGCATACATTCAAACTTGCTCATACGTTCATCATAAAAAAACTGATATTGAGCACAAATTTCGCTTTTAGCCAAAGGTGAATCGCTAATGCCATACTGAATAAGTTATGGATTGGACTTTATGTATCATTGATTCTATGGTTGTTTGGATTTGTATATTAGGTGGATTCATATGTTCGTGCCGCAAAAAGACAATGAAATTCGAAGTTGTCCCAAATTTATATTATACCCCTCGGAAGTGCAAATGATTCTCTTTCGAGTGCTGTGTAACACTTTGCAAAAGCTTTCGAACTCAACTTACAACAGTCGCTTGAAAAAACGACTCGAACTTATGAACCAACCTAATAATAACTACCTGCAGGTCAAACTTAAAACTGTTTGATTCTACTTTTATTTTTTATTCATTGCTCGAAATGTTTCTTAGCATTGGATCCAATGAAAGAAGATCCATGGTCTCGTGCCGTTTTCTTCCCGCATTCATGCATTAATCCATTCTTGCAGAGAAGCAATGAAGCATGTCCGTTCTGAATCTCTTGAGTGGAACTCTTTGGTTGGCCCACTGAGGATGCGCCATGTATTCGTCTCTCCCTTAGAATCTTAGAGAAATGATGAATTTGTATTTGGCCTACACAATGGTTTGCGTCCCAGTTCCAACCGGTCTACCAATTCACTGTCCATACCTTACCAGGCAGATCAGCTACGGATTCACTAACTCACGGATGAATGGAAGACTAGGTTGGGCCGGATGGGGGTCGATCACTCGGTCGTGAAAATGTCAATAGCGCCTCTTTCCATTGCGACGTCGTCTTCAGGAGCAAAAAACTCAGAACTATTGACTTCTGAGTAAATAAAACCAATAGATGCATAAATAAATGACTAAAACTCTGTCAGTACATGGCCAGTAACGGCCACCAACAGATTGTTTAGGTCTGAGATGGTCAGCCGGAGCGGAGAGCAGGCCAGTCGACGACGATTCCCACGCCTCATCACCCGTTTGTGCAACCGTCGAGTAGGCGTGGCTTGTAGTTCGAGGCCACGCCCACTCGGCGCTGTTTCCCGCTGTCGGCTGTCGCTTAAATGTTGCGTGCACATTTCACAGCTTCATCGCCTACGCTTTGACCCATCCCACCGGTGATCGACGATCAGTACAGACGACCTTCTCCCACATTTGGCCGGGATGAGCCTAAAAGCAGCGATTCTTGTGGTCCTGGTCGGGACTACGGCTTCTTTGAGGTTAATTTTTGTTTTTTGATGTTTTAATCTTGTTTTTTGCTCTCTATGGAAGATAATGAGCATAAAAACTATGGCAGATTCAGTAAATAACTGCGGGTTCATTTAGGTTTTTTTGTTTTTTTACTACTTTAATTTACTTTTTGCTTTCTATACGAGAAAAAAGTAAAAAGAAATCGCAGATTTTGAAATAGCAGGCTGCGGCTTCACTGAGGTTAATTTTTGTTTTTTACCACCTGTCTTTTGTTTTTCAATTTTGCATTTTGCCCTGTTTGGCATAATAAAGGCAAGGGGTGTAAAGATATTAAAACAGCAAGGAAACGCTGGTCTTTATAAAATAATTAGTTATTTGATCCTCATAGCTTACAACTTTTTTTGCTCTGAAGCTTTTATTTCAATATGATTGATCATAGTTTCAGTATAACAAGCAGCGCGAGTAGATATTCTTCTCTATAAATAATTTTCCTAGCGATCATTTTCTACAGCTCACGCACATTTGTTTTCTTGTCGTGAATTTTCCACATTTTCATTGTGTATTCCATTTGTTCTACTGGTTCCGTTCATGATGGGCGCTGATTCAGGAAAATGGAACTTGTTTTGACAGGATTTGTAAATGGTTTCTGTTTCGGGAGAATTTTCAGCTATTTTGAATTCCTAAATATTCGGGAATGCTCCAACAAATGATCGCTAAACTTCCACATCTTCACGTTAATATCCGGTTTCATCTATGAAGGAGATGAAGAAGGAAATGAAGAAAAAAGAATGCTCTGGTTTTGAGAAAGAAAAAAATAACAACAACACCTGGATCAATACAAATACAATCGAGTTCACATCTGAATTAGCTACAAGTCATTTCTCGAAGCAATTTCGACAATCCAACAATCGAGGCAAAGCGTTAAGGGCCTCGGTTTGATATCATTTCTCCTTGCCTTCAGGGAACTTGTGTGAACGAATTAGCGTTTTTTCCTCGCCCCACGCTTCTTTTTCATGTCAAGAATATATTCTTAATTTTTTCATTTCCATCTTTTCATCGTTTCATTTTTTATTTGCTCTCTGTTTCACCTACGTAATGTCCCGCATATTGCCTATTCGAGTGGTCGTTCAGCTTTTTGCTAGGTTTTGTTGCACGAAAGGATTCCTCAAAACCGCAGATTCCACCTAACGAATGCTTCCTCATTTCGTCTAAAAAGTCTCCAAGAGATTCCTCATTGAACAAGAATTCGACAACTTTACTGATTCCCTGAAAGAGGGGTGGAATCGCAGTTTCGCCAATGTGAATGTTGCGAGTCATTGAGCAACAGTCTGTGGCTGATTAAACACCCCCGGCACTTTGTTCAGTTGGCTCCCTATATAGTCTCACTGATTATTTGAACAATCACCGCTTGTGAAAGAGTCGACTGCTGTGGTGATCTGGAGTGTTCGTAGTCAGGAAACAAGAAAAAGATGTTTAGCAAGAATTTCTAAAAAAATGGCGTGTCGGTTGCAACTTTATGCATTTATTTATTTATTTATTTATTCGAGACGTCGGCAGAAGCCACTCGTTTGATACATATACTATGCACCTCGCCTTAATCACTAAACGTAAAGTCAGTGAAAATTGTAACATTGCTATATGAGTTAATTATTCGATTTGGTTTCGATTCTAATGTAAGCCCATGAATGATCTTGAGTTGACGCTTAGTTTTTCAAGACCAGACCAGGAGCACATTCCCAGCAACTCCCTATCGTGTCTAATATTGCTTTGCCCGTGAAGTCGAATCATTTCCTCAAACTTTTTCTTTTCGTTCGACTTTCCTCTTCATGCCCTTCTTTTGGATCATATTGCATTAGGGGCTGAATCCTGAAGTGAATAAGGGTGGGTCTACAGAGACAGCGGAATTGAGGCCATATACGTAGATTGAATTTCCAGCCATTCAAATGCCTTGAAACGCGTTCCGTTCCCATTTTTGGCCTCTATTGCTTCAGCTGGGGTCCCTTTCCGCATATTCTTCTTAGCTTTAATCGAATATTCTAGCACGCTACATTCTCTTAAAAAAACAACCTCTTTCGAGAAGATTTCTTATGCTTTCCTATTCTTTACGTTTTTGTCGCTCCACCTTTTTCTTACTTTACTCGTTCCTTTTTCTTTTTTTCATTATTTTTGTGCTTTAGAAGGTCGGGAACCTTTTCTCAACATCATTCGGTAGCTTCGGAGACATTTTCAAATTTTTAAAGGTCGATTATCCGAAATGTGTTTTTGAATTCTGATCTGTTCCGAGTGCCTTTCATTGTTTACTACAAATGATGCCGATTCTGTGACGCTTTCGGCAGTTTTGGTCAACACTAAGTTGTTTTCTAGTGGGGCGTGAAGGGTTTTCTCGGCAAGAATGCAAATGGGCAGAGACAAACAGCTGCACAGACACTTAGGCAACGGCATGATCGTGTAAATGTTTCCCCTTTTCACATGAAGACCGGCTGGCTAGGTCTGGAGCTCCATTTTAGAGTCAACAATTTTGAAACTTAAGCATATTATTTCTGTTTTATTGAAAGAATTTTCCGGAAAACTGAATTTCCTTGCAAACGAATCTGAATATCTTTAACTTCGAATTCTTTTTCTTGAATTTCTGAGTGTATAGCGAGGTTCCGCCCCTGTGAGCGAGTCCGTTTCCTCTACGGCTTGTTGCGGCTATAGTTTAGTCAGCTGTTTTTCGGATCGCAGCGATAAGCGAGGATTGATCTCATCGATCAGTCGTTGGAGGATTCCGAAAATCAGACTGCAGATATATAACAGTTATAACATATAACAGTTTCTCCGAAAATCAGACTGCAGATATATAACAGTGAGGGAAATCTGGGCTCGTAGTGTTTGAGTACATTTTCTTCGATAATTAGCTAAAATTTTATTCGGAAGATTGGTGCTAATTGCTGCCAATTTTTTGTTGAATAGACAACTAAAACTCTGCTACATGTTTCATCTTCTATTTGATTGACTCGCATGAATCAATTGTTGATCTTTATTCTTCTTGATCTGTTTTTATATAATTTTTCATTTATAATTTCGCTATTCGAGATGAGCAAACGACTCCTTTGCGAATTGTCCAAAGTTTCTCAAAAAACACTTTTGCTCATCCATATATTTTTGTGAAAAAATGTAAGTGATTCATATTTTTGAGAAAAAATTTGGTTTTTCTCCAACGAAAGATTGACAATAACAGGAACAAAACATGAAAATGCAATGAATGAATGAACGAAAAGATGGAGAATCCTCAGTTAGTGTATTTATAGAGAAGAGCTCATTTTGATACAAAGACGATGGACAATCTGGCTCTTCCAAATTGTCTTCCTGCTATTTCATACCATTTTTTTCCTACTATTCTTTACCAGTTCTTAGATATACATCCGTTTCCATCAAACTCCGTCTTCTCTTCTAAGTAACGCGGATTCCTCTCCAATCGTCCAGAAGCTCATCGGAGTAAGATCGGTTCTCTTATATATGCAATTTTTTCTCTTATCCAGTTTTTCCCCAGGTGATGAACCCTTCCCAAGCGGTTCAGGTCCTCGATGAGAAACTTAACCGCGTTGTTGCTGAACTTGCGGTTGTCGCGCTGGAAACTTATCAGCCTATCAGCGCGTTCTTGGCCACATTGAACACCTAGACAGACGTCGTAGAGTGATAAGCCCGTCTCTTGCTGATTTGCAAAAATCTAAAAGAAACACTCGTCAAACGCATTCAAGGAAGGGACGATTAGCACGTCCGTAAGGTGACGGGAGATGTCAGTTCCAACGGTAGTACTGCAAAAATGCCGTTGATGATAAGGATCGGTTTGTCACAATCCAGGAATCGTCTTTTTCTTAAGAGTGCAAAGGTCCCATTTGTGAACCCTAAGTGAAAAATCAATGAGAGATCATTGAACAGAGGGATGAGAAACAAATGAATGAAGGGATCTATACTTGAGATGATTTTGTCAGTTTTTTTTTGTTAATTTGTTTAGCTTCCCTTGTCTTCGAACAGAAATCTTTTTACTTTAGGTTTCGGTTCCGTTTTCGTTACTAATTTAATTTTGATGATACTTTTTTCTTCATTGTAAAACCACTCCACCTAATGTCACTACTTCTACCAGTGTTTCCCTATTAAAGACACATCTCCTCTAAGAAGATCGAACAACGAGCGAACGACAGACAAAGTATTCAAAGGGGAAAGCCTTACAATGAAATGTTCTCATGAGGCTCAAGAGAAATTATGGGGATCCACGATTCATCTCTTTTTCTTGTTCGATTTCTACCTCGATTTCCAAGCTTTCGAGTTTTGCTAATCCCAAAAAATGGTGTTTCTCGGCTAGATATTGTCGGTTCTCGGTCTATCTACGCGATCTGCGAAGTTTTTTCTTGGTTTCCTTCTTTTTCCGACAGTTCCTTCTATGATGTGTTCTCGTTGACTTCGAAACGGACTGACCTGTCAGAAAATTTTCTGAAAATTCTCCAACGTGAGCTCTGAAAATATTTAATATTTTCACGTATTATGGAGAGAATACTTCTATATATCAAATTCTTACGTATTTAAAGTGAGTTATATTTGAACAGTTGAAAAGCTAATCGATAAGAAATTTATTCGTTTGTTAGAAAGTCGAACAGCTCCCTGATTCTACATTAATTTTTTAGTTGTTTAACCGCGGGGCGAAGCCACGCGGTTACAATATAATACGTCGGGATAGGCGTTGTAACATAAACTTTTTCTGCCACTTTTTCTGCCGCCGGTTCTTCCTGGATTTTCAATGATTACAGATGCCAGTGCTCATCGTCGGCCGGCGGCATTCAATGCTACGAAGGATGGTGTGAAGTGCACGATTTTAACGGGAAGGTTAGTCTTCACTGATTTAGAAGTTAACCCGGATGAAACAAGTATTCTTTTCTTTTCTTCTTTCTCTTTTCTATTCTTGCTTTTTGTTCGTGTCGGATCGTTTCTTCTAAATCAGACGGGTCCTTGAAAATGTTCTCTTTTTGCTTCCTTTTTTCTTCGATATAGTTTAATTGAAAGGTACCGTTTAGGCAAATGAAAGTTGAGCTGTTCAAGCAGTCTCGTTTGAATACTCTACAAGGATTTACTCTATAGAAGATGTACCTTTATATGATGTTGACCTGTCATCACCTCCTCATTCGAACCGACATGTGAAAGCTGATACTTCTAATTTCAGATGTGAAATTGAATCAGATGCATGTTGAAGGATTTATCAGGGTTACGGTAACCATTCAACTTCATCCTCAAGCCCAAGCGGGAAACGATTACTCATTCTTCCCATCAAAGTCGAATCGTCCGAGTCAAAAGAATGACCTACGTACGAAGACCTGAGCAGATTCCAGGTTTCTTATTCCATTTTCTCCAATCATCGATGATCAGAGGACCTGAACTCTATTCAATGAGCTACCGTCATTTTTAGATGGGTCGGCCCTTGTCATTGCAAAGTCGAAGGAAATGATATGAGCCATAACTCTGAGATCTGTATGAATCCACTGATTCTATTTGAAGATTTTTGATTTTGATTTTCGTAAATTCTCGGAACAACCACAGCAGAAACTGTAACCTCTGCTATAACCACTTCTTCTTTTACGGGAACACATCTTTTCATGCTGTGTGGACGAAATTGTTCTCAAACCGCGATCTAAGCAGCACTACAAGGCTCTGGCTATTCTCCGGGAGTCGGTCGGGTGATGTTTGTGCGGTGCGAGTCCTTTGAGATTCCATCGCAGCAAGTGTACTGAGAACGGGCTCATCGACGCTGCTGTAGTGCTTACAAAGCGTGGGAGACGACGATTCTTCTTCAGCTTCCATTGATGGCGGCGCTGAGTCGTTCGGAATGGTATGCAGCGGGCATAGTATATTATACTATACGTACCGAAACCTTTTTCTTGCCGAGCGGACCGTGCGTCCTTTTGATGGCGAAAAACCCGACCGAATGGTCTCCCTTCTCGCGGCCCGGATTCGAAGGAACTTTTGCCAAATCAGATTTTTCGCCTTACACTTGGGGAACTTTTCAGAACCGTAAAACGGAGCAGAAATTTTGCACAGGTGTGAATCATTCCCTTCCGGCAGACTCATCATTCTCTTCGTCATGATGTTGTCCGACCGAAGACTATTGCGTGGTGAACAATCGCTGGTCAGAGCGCCTCAATTTTCCATTGTGAACAACCGTTCGCTATGGATCAGTGTTGACGTCTATTGGAAAAAAATCAAACTTCGATCAGAGCCACAAGGAGTGGAGATGTACTGGTTTTGTGATAGAAGTATAATAGTTATGGGTAAGCTACGATGACCTTACTGCCTCAAAACTCAGATGTAGTTACAAATTCTCACCAGCGTGTTATCAACCATTAGGACTGATTATTATCAGTAATTATTTGTAAAGGTAAAGGTGTCGGCATTGATCAGTCCCCTGAGGACGCGCCGCTGCATTCGTACCCAATTCAGAATCGAAGAGACATGGTCCGGAGGGGTGGAAGGCTTGGTTAACCCAGGCCGGGATCGATCGCTCGACCGTGCGGGTGTCAGTAGCACCTTTGCTACAGCACTATGCGAGACTAATTATTCGTAAATTGAGAAAATCAGCTTTAGCTTCTTCGGAAAGATCAGATACATAAACGGCGCAACAATTGTAAACTCAAGAACGGACCAAACGTGTCTTTTTGCTTCATAGAACCCTTTTGAGGCTCTAGCTAACTAACCTAACTCCGACAAATAAAACGTAAATTGCTATGTAGGAAAGTCATGTAGTAAATGCAAAAAATCGTCGGAAGTGGGGTTTTGTTTTAATTTCTCATCTTATGCTTTCAGCACAGCCCATTGAAGTTTCACGAATCTTTCCACCGTTTCGTCAAAGTCAATCACCATACCACTGCTAATCCTACAGTCTTTCTTCGCATGGCTCACCTTTTTTTGATCTCCTTGTCATGTGAGAATTCAAGCGTCCTTCTTATCTGAGCGACGACCTTTGACGGCGATTGATCGCCATGAACGATCGCCATTCAAGATCTTTTCGATTTAACCTATATGACAGAAGTAGTCTTTGTTACTTTTCTCACCTCGTTTCGACTGCGAAAGTCGGACGGAGCCTCGGCGTCTTGCGGACGAAACGAGTTCCACGTTACACTAACAAAATCTTCAGTGAGATTCAGTGGGTAGCATGCAGAGGTTCGTGAACGATTGAGGAAAAACGGATGATTATAAGGCGAACTTTGCTATTTATTACGCCAAATTTAGGTGATCACAGCAAAATTTCGGAAAAAAAATTCAAAGTCTGTATTTCCGCCTCAAGCTTAATTCCGAGATTGGTAAGATTTTTATTGATACAGACCAATATTTCGACAAATATCGTCCTCTTTGTAGCGTTGAAACATCGAAAAATTCGGAAACCATATGAGCAAGAGCCCTTCTAGCGTGACCATCTCCGCATTCAGAAGACGATAAAATTAAAAGCTCAAAAAATAGAATAAAAATGTAGACAGTGATCATATTCGGAAGACTTAGCAAGGTTTTCTCTTGTTTTTTTTCTGAGTATCCAGCTGACAGTGAGGTTTTCAGGTAGCCGCCTGTGCCTTGGCTCGAGTGGGCAGCCGACAATCCTTGGCCTGCGTCCGAGTGAAACCGTCCAGCGGAAATGACACCTGCAAGGTCGATTTGAAGAATGATCAGCAAGTAGTGAGTCCAGAATGATTGCCCTCCATTTTCTTGTTTTGCTTTGATATTTGCTTTTTATAAATTCCAAACTTTCCTTCTACATTTTTGCCATTCCTTCAAGTATTCGCGCTAAGGAGCAATTCCCCAAATGGCCAAGAACTCCAATAGATTTATTTATCTAATTCAAAGCACGAAATATTCGCGCAGGACATAACAGTACGCGAAAACGATGTAAAAATGAATCGAAGAACGAATAAGAACATCACACACACTGACAACAACTCAAAAAGAACTACATTCAGTATTCCTTAATTCGCTAGTCGACAAAATGTTTGAATTTACCAAGAGACATCTGAAGAACGTTGTCCCTCGCGAAAACTTCGAATTGTTCTATTGGAGAAGAAATGTGATCTAATTTGGGTTGTCATAACTGTATCATTTGGTCTAATACAACCCCACCTCGTTCTGGGTGAAGAAACCAACGAACAGAATCTCGAATTGTCCAAATTGACTCTGCCTGTCAGTATTTTAAACATCATTACCAGATCAAATTTCAGTCTTCTACGTCTTGAAGATGGTAATCCTAGCTTACCAGCCCTAGTGGCATCATTGGGGATCGTGGAATAATCCATTCCATAACATCTTAGGAATAACTTACGGATGAAATTATTTTGAATTCTCTCTGGGAAAAGTATATCTTTTTGTTTTCAGGGACTAAAAACGGTACATAGTTCCGCTCTCATTGTCAGCTCCAGATATAGAAGTCCATTCACTAAATGATTACTTCACTTTAGAAAGCCCCTTTCCATTAAAAAAAGCGATGGAGAACCTCTGTAATATTCTGTACTTTCTATCGAATTCAGCGGTCTATGAATCAGAAGTTGTTCTAATAAGACTTCCGACATGTTTTGATCACCCAAGAACACGAATGGGATAAAACTATACCAAATTCAACTCTTTAACTGTACCATTCTTACTGTTATTCCTGTTCTCTCGTTACTACCTTCGATCTCTGAATTCCTGAAATGTGGAGTCGTTTCTCCGCTACGCTCGAGACGACGTTCTTATTTGTTGTTTCCGCGGAAAAGTCGGCGGTCTTTTTTTGAGCCATCAAAGGAAAAGAGTCTAAACGCGAAGAATAATCGCTAGAAGGTTTTTCCAACTTCATTGGAATTCAGGAGATTTGAAATTCAGAGCACATGCCTTTTTGGCATTCGAAGTTTATCATACTAGAATATATTTTCATATTATATATCATATTTTCATATTATTATATTATCATATTAGAAAATATTATCATATTTTTTGTTTTACAAGCGAATCACCCTCAATAGCGCGACGTATTGTTTGTAGGTGGTCACTGAATGTTACCAGCATTAAGCCCACAGAGGATCCAGGTTTTTTGTTGAATGGGTGATACGGTGTTTTTGGTTCCGGTTGTACCACCATACGGGTGTTGCAGATTGGTTTTATGGTCCATTATAACGATTCCGGTTTGATGCATTCATCTCTATGCAGGCCTTGTGACATAACCTATCATCAATCGCTTGTAGATGGAAAAGCTGCTTTTCACGTTGGTTGGCCTGGCGATTTGGGGTGACGTTCAATACTTCTTACTTGCACGACCCAAGCCCAAGTAATCGCAAGATGATGAGAATTTTTTATTTCACTGCAGCACAACAACATCGCCAGAGCGGCTCGTCGCTGTTAACATTCCTCAGAATATGGAATCTGAGGGGAATGAGCTTGCCCATATGTTAGAGAACGAAGCACTAAAAAATTTGCCGAGCTGTAGTAGTTTGTTTTGGTTGATTTGTTACACGAGCATACTCATGAGTAGAAATAAAACAACAATCCGAAGAAACCAATTAGATCACAATATGATCCTCCAACAACCAGAACGAGAGCTAAAACGAATAAATGACAAGGAGAGGAATCATTCATAGGAAAAACAAGAAACGTTCAAGGTGAAAGCAATTAAGGCATTTCGATCCTATGGGCTCAAGCGAGTGCAGGAAAGAAGATATTTACATAAGACACGATTTTTTGCGGCCTTAGGGGCTGAATATCAGCGACGTGGATATCAGTGGAGCCATCCATGCTTCTTTTGGACCAGTTCTTCATAGAATGTTTCTTGACGCTTCCTTCGTTGAAATGTTTTACAATCGTATCACCGATCCATCATTTCTAGTACTATAGGAGAAACTCCGTCGCCGTTTGAAAAGATGCCAGCCGCCGTGAGCACGAAGGGAAGAGAGAAGCCGCAGATGATGAATTCCACGCAGCCCGCTCCGCCGCTTTGTTACCAACCCGAACAGCTCGCTTCGACTCACTGTACAATCGGGTAATCCTACAATAGAGAATCGCGATTCAAATTGTACTATCAGACGGGTTTTTTGAAGACGAAGACCGATTTCTTGCTATAGAGCGTCACTTCTTTCTCTGGTGCAGTTCAGAGCTGTAGATCCGACTTTTATATTTTATCGCTTTCGGATTTGTATTTCACTCATTGAAAATTGTAACATAGGCAGATATAAGCTGGAACGCCAGAGAGCGAGATAAACATAATGAGTTGGAACGGAGCCAGAAAACGAACAGCAACGCCGATAGTCTCTTAGTCTTGATCTGTTCAATAATAGTAAAAAAGCTGTGGGTAAAAGCTGAAAGAAGAGATGGCGCAAACTCTTATTTGAAGGGTAATTTTAGTTTTTGTGAAGATTAATGAGATCGACAAGTGCCGCAGCTGCCGTCGATCATCGCCGAAGGCCTGCGGAGCTATCGGCCACCCACGAGAGGTTAATTGCATACGTCGGTCAGTTGGTCTCGTATTGTTTCATACAGCAGACCAGGAAACCCATTTCAATAGGTAGAATATTTATGGGTGATCTGCCAAGGTGTGGGTAACTTTGAAGGCAAAGATATAAACTGAGATCCCCTCGTTAGGTTGCCCAAAGTAGTCTGATTTACCAGCACAGTTGAGGAGACGTGCGGTATGATTACCCAAGCTTGTGGTGATGTAAACAAGACCCAGGGGAAACAGTGGTCAGAGAACTATTGGAAAACCTCTGTAGTGAAAACAACGATAATAACATTATCTATTATATTCTGTGGTTTTACTGAGCTCAGCACCATACTGACTGTTAATCTTGAATACAGTGTAGTTGTCGTGTCCTAACGCTGTAAGACACTGTGGATGAAACACTATGTACCATGAAATTATCGACTTATCAAGATCGTTGAAGTCGATACAGGTGTTTAATGTGATCGGTGCTCCTTTCGGAGTATGTTTAATGGATTGGAGAGGGTATGCGGTCCATGAATCTTGGCCCAAGTCCAACTAATGGTGTCTGAGTTTCGACGAACCTCTCTGACACACTCCGGTGAAATCGCAGAGCCGAGCCGAAGAAAAGACCTCAGAACCGGTGCTTCCTTGAGTGTAGAATATCTGATTTGTGGTTTCATTTCACACCTTTTCGGCTGATTACTCTAGTGTCCGACACTTCAAATCCTCTTGTGGTCAACACCGCCGCTTCTTTCCAACCAGCCACTCATCCAATCCGTCCGCAGCGGTGTCCGAGCGCTCATTAGTCGGTCGGAAAGCGCGGACGGAACGCATGAGCTAAAAACGCAAGCAATGCTGCGGCTCGTCACGAGCGACCCGTTTGATATCTGACTCAAAAGCCATTAGCAGCCCGAGCAGCAAGAGCCTGTGTTTGATCGCCGGCCAGAATTGCAACAGCCGCGCGCGCTTGACCACCGTCTTTCTCTCGAGCGCCCGATGCTTCAAGTGCAAAACTGAGCATTTCGTGCCCTGGGGACAAGCAAAATAAGAACATATTCAGAGTATTAAAGAGCATCCATATGATAACAAATTTCTACTTTATATCAGATGGAGGGTATCGAAAAATACGCGTGGTACACTGGTAAGAGGCGCTACTGGCACCAGAACGGTCCAGCGATCGATCCCTGCCCGGACTAACCAACCCTTCCATCGTTTAGGGGTTGTGTAAATTGATACCGGACTTGTCCGGGAAAGTGGACGATCCTGACTGCGTTGCGACTGGCCGATAAGTCATTGTACAGGCCGAATCTGCATTCACCATTCCTCTATCTATGGTACAATTCTGGATGGAAGTCAGCGCAGATACCTTTATCTTTACCTTTACCCTTATGATTAGGTGAGGGGTATCATAATATACATGGCTCAACCAAACTCTGAGCAAGTGTTAGGGGCACTATACCTACTTTTTCCGGAATTCCGGTTGGTTTTATTTCGCTTTTATATAATTACATAATTACATTTTATATAATTATTAGGACCTTTATTACCATCCTACAATCAGATGAAGTCATATTACGACCTGCCCTCTATGATTTCCGGATCTCAAGCTTGGGCCCAACAAGAAGTCGAACTCAACAGTCACACCAGTGCCATACTTATCCCCAGAGAAATTTTTCTTTCTATTTTGAGTCGAGCGAGTGCCATTTGCAGCCTATCTAGGCGAAGATAAAGCCGCCGGGCTGCACTTGGCATTCCTTCATACTATGATGATGTGATATCAGATGGTGCCTTCCCACGGGTGCAAGGCCATTACTGCGTTGCAAATTCGATAATTTGAGAAATCTTGGGGAATTCAGAGCTCTTTCAAGAATCATCCCCAAATAGGCGATTTTGTGTGGACTTGAAATTAACGTCGTAATATTCTATCATAACAGTTAATTTTGGGTTTAGCAACTCGTAAAGAACGTTCGGGGTAAAAGTAGTAGAAAACGAAGTCGGCAGAATTGGTATTGTACATGAGAAGATCTGGTTTTGATAGAGATATTCAGCCTTCATGACAACGTTTTTTTTTTACAACTCACGGCGCTACCTAACAATTTTCTCGCCGTCGCCGCTATAAGTTTTGTAGTGCAGAACCTGCGTCCGAAAACTAATTCAAGGGCATTGAATACATAAAAAATCGCATTAGCCTATGCGGTCCGGAGCATAAACGACCGCCGGACCTGCATTGATTCACGAAAACTCGAAGCCAGGTTTCGTTTGACAATGACCGGTAGAGTGGGATGCGAAACGTTCAGAATATAGGATCTCCCAAGTTGTCCCTTCTTGAAACCTCGGCATGATCGTTGACTTCTTGAATGCTGCTGGGCCGAACGAGGCTAATAAGATGGATCAATTTTTATCTTGGCCTAAATAAAATTTGATCCACCTCACTAACCTCGGTTCGGTACAGCAGTATTCAAGAATTCTAGAAATCCAAGATTGGATTTAGTTGAAAGTGAGCAATTTGGGATTTGAGCATATACTAATATTCGCTCGTGCTTCATCAGATCATTTCCTTCAATACTTTCTACTTACACTTTTTCTTTTCACGACAGTCTACGTGGGGGAGGATGGTTAAGTGTTCTTCGAGGAAAAAATTAAGTGAAAATATGAGTTGTTACAAGTTGAGGTCGGTTTAGTACACATGGTCTGATTTCACACAGATTTTCTTCTTTATGTCGATGTTTTTCAATCCTCACAGCGTCAGTAGAGACTTTCTCTCCATATGAAATTTTCAGGATTTCCCTTGCGGCTTGAATTTAATTTTTCTATAAATAACAATTTCAATTGATCGATACTTCCCAATCATATGGTATTTGCCCTTCGCGGGGTGGTCCCCAGAAGCCCTTTTTGAAGTGGATAAAAATATAAAATATCCAGAACCCCAAAAGAATCTACCAGGGCCTTCCTAGCGAAGTGATAAACGCCGACCCCCTTTCAACTGCACCTTCGTTACCCATGTCTTCTCAGTGTAGGTACACCAAAGACATTCGGAACCTCTCATACGGTGGTTTTTAGCTTGTCCGAGATGCGCTGGTCTTGTCTATGGACGGGCAGCAATAGGAAAAGGCAGAAAAACAGCCAATATGTAAAAGTGAACACAGCAACCACATAGATGAAGAAGAATATATTTTTTTGTCCCAACCATAAGAGGAGCATATAATTAGGAAATACTTCAAAAATTTCAAACTCCTCACCATGGAGGGTTAGGTTATCACTGTTGTTTCACCAACGATTAGGTAGCTGGAATCTACATATTCCGGGTGTTCTCACCTTTAACAACAGATGGGCTATTCTCTTCGGTTTGTCTCCAAATCGCCGTTTTTCTGTCGTTTCCCACCAATGACTCAGGCAAGCACAGCGCTAAGGCATTTCCGATGCACGTCAGGGCCATTTACTGCCTTTTTTGGTCAGTGCTTCATGAGTGGTGTGAGTCAGACACACCACTCATGAAGTCGTGCTCCATGCGAACTGCATCTGCATCTGAAGGGATGTCTTACGGAATGCGGAATATGTGGTAGAATAGAATCTTCATGGCTCTAGCATAGCATGGGGTGCGCGTGGTACACTGGTAAGAGCCGCTATTCATATCCGCACGGTCGAGTGATTTATCCTCGCCCTTGTTCTCCGAGCCTGGTACCAAACATGTCTGGAAAGGTAAAGACACTGACTCGGTTTAGCAGTTGGCCCCCTCAAGTCATTGTTCAGGCCAAATACGAATTCGCCATGACTCTAACTAGTAAGAATGGAGTTCGATTACTGACCAACGCCGACACCTTTACCTTTGCTTTACGTATACATATACAGCATATATAAAAGTCGTTTGGTATCGAAGCGTTACTCTGCAGAGCCATAACTATTCCTTAGCTCTAGTATACATAACAGTAACCCGAAAAAAGCGGTAATAAAACTAGGATTTCACGTTATTCCTCAACTGTTTCAGCTTGTAGATGAACCATACTCAACTACTTATTCATATTTGTTCACATTTATATTACTATTTGTCATATTTTTCTTCGAGCGAACGTCTACGGGAAACATTGGTAGCAATTTCATGTGTAGGCCCTGCTCTATCCGCAACATAGAGACAGAGAATTCGCAGTCTCCGAGCTCTGGAGACCTCTGGAAGTGTTGACTTGAAAATGTTAAAAACTTGAGACGTTGAAAGTGAAACTTTCACCTAACAACCATTAAAAACAGAAAGGAAATTACTTTCTAAAAATCATGAATTTAAAGGTCCGCTGTTGGTGTCGCAACCAGGACTACTGCAATACGGACCTTGCCGATCGAATCGACGAGGACAAGGAGCAGATACCGAACATTTTCCCGTCGGAACAGGTGCCGCTTCTTTCGCGCTTCTTTTCTCTCTTTCTCTCTTTCCTTCTGTCTTCAAAAGCCGATGAGCGTAGGCGAGGTAGACATGAAGTGACTGGCATTCGTGAAATCGACAGCTGCGTTCGAAATAAAATGTTTGTTTAAACGAGTAATGTAACCATCACCAAAAATGGTAGGGTGATATCAATTTATATTTTAGAAGGTCGAACCCACCACCGAGTCGCCAGAATCCTATAAGGAGGAGTTCGTTATAGAGAAGAGCTACGACATGAAGGATGAGTGCGTTCTCTCTTATATGCTCCTTTTTTCCTTTTTAATTTTTCTCCTCTCTTTTTGTCTCTTTTTGGGGTTATTTAAACGTTAATATCACTCCTACTGTGCGGAGTTCATCCGTGTTTTTTCCATCTTACCAGGCTTTCACAGAGGCTAACTTCATTCTCATCACGGCTTTGGAGTGCAATTAGAGTAATATTTTTCATATCGCCGATTTGCGGTTAACTCTAAGTTCCAGTTGCTTCGAAAGAACCTTTTGAACAATACCGCTCATAGTTTGTGTCTCGGCAGCACTCCGATCACGTTTGAATGTTTGTAGACTTTCTCCTTCACAGTAGGTTATCCGAGACAATTTGTTTAACTCGTGTGCTTATAATAGGTTGAGAAATTTATTTATTTATTTATTTATTTATTTAATACGTTAAAAGACGTGCTGAAAAAAGGGAAAACAAGCAGAACATCATAAGCGAGTACAGCTAAGAACTAAACAGAACATAGCACTAAATCAGTTATACCATCAGAAAGATACCATCAGAAAATATATCAATTAGAAATATTGATTTGTCTCGATATATCTAACTGTGAGCCAAATCCTTTGGATTAGCACTATCAACTTTGCTACATTACAAATTCATCCTCTCCTTTCTCCTCTCTCCTTCAGTTCCAAATTCGTCTCCTTTTTCCTGAAAATCAAGTCGGGTCGTTTGCTTGTCTCTTCTCAGACCGTCGTTTTTTCGTTTTTTTTGGAGACGTTGAAAGCACACGATCACCTTCCAGGCCTTTTGAGGCACCGTGCCATTCCTTTGGACAGGAACGGCGGCGGCCAATTCCGTAGAGCGTCGGGGGTGGTTCGAGTTTCTCGTTCCAATTTGAGGGGGCAGCATATCAGATTTCGACGTCGCCACGAGATTTCACTGCGGTAATTGCAGCGGACCTCGATTTGGCCATAGCTGCCGATAATTTCATAGTGCGGACTACACCCTAAGGGAAGGAAGGGGATGGTGTTTGATGGTAGGCTTATCCCACTGACAGTCATTTCCCTCTTGTTCAATAGTTTCGGCACGGTAAACGGTAAATCCTGTTCAGAGTTGCAAATGGTTTCTGCCTTCTTTGATAAGTTTACGTGATCATTACCGGTTAGTATTTATTACTTGCTGAATCTATTTTTAATATATACAGTAGCGGTCAAAAAGATATGTCACTTTTCATTTTCATTCAAAAATAGCTCAAATCGAAAAGAACCTGACACCAATTGATAGTTCTGACAACTCTATTTGAAAATATGTCAAAAAATACCGCTTTTACGAATTCTGTGTTTTTTAAAATATTTTATAGTGATTTTCATATGCTATTTTGAACAAGAATATCTCAAAAATCACTGAGTTTAGGATCAATCTGGGACGATATTCTGATAGAGCATGTTCTAGTTATCATAATGTGCTACAAACATTTGATTCAAAATAATATAGTTTTTTTTTCAAAATAATATATAAAATATAGTTTTTTTTTCGAGCAAACGCTTTGGTGGTCAAAAACCGGTCAAATTTAATATAAATATAATAATTGGGAAAGGGTAGGGTCATAGTTAGCTTAGTGCTTCATTCTTTATTCATAGTTATCCAGTCAACAGAACTCAAACAGAAGAAACACTCGTATAACATAGGGCTATTGGACTTGGGAAATGATAACAATAGAAAAGATGAATTATCAGATAAACTAAAAGGGTGACTCATAATAGGTTACTCACTTCGTGAGGTTACACTTGAAAAAATCTACAAAATTTTTAAAAAAATGAGCTTAGCTTGGCGCGACAGTTATGGTCAGCTTTTTCTTCTCCAATGAAATTTGTGTACTGGATTTTCTTCTCTCAAACATCACGTATCTTCTGGTTCAAACATCACGTATCTTCTGGTTACTCGTTCCGTTTCTCAGCAAATGGCCTCCTCCATCTGCCACCGCTCGTTAACACGATCCGTCAAACTCTGATCTCTTGCAGTTTGAGAAATGGGGTCGAAAGAACATCGTCTAGAGGCCCACATTGGAGTAACCGAGCAAGCTGGTAAGAGGAATTCTCGGCCTTATCAAAAAGCAAAGTGATCGGCGTTGACCAGTCACCTGCGGACGCGCCACGCATCCGTCTTACATACACTAGGGAATGCGTATTTGGCTTATACACTGACTAGGCCCCCGTGCACGCCAAAATATTCAGCTTCTCATACAAGTCTGGTACCAAATCTCTGGAAAGATGGAGAGCTCTGTTAGCCTGTGTGAGGTCCGATAGTCGCCTTTGCCTTTCTAGTTTTCACAAAGACTTTCTACGTTCTTTCGACTTCCTTCCTCTTTCACAGTTACCGCCTCTCAGATCAACCACGTTCCGCTCCTGTCCCCAGAACTGTTCATTACGCTGTCCGGAGACGGAATGCCTCGGTGAGAATTGTCGATGTGGACCGCAGCTGGGGGTGTCAATAGGGCGGCGATGTTTGTCTTGTAATGGGAAGATGCCGTCGTAAGCCCCTTTGTAGTGGTCTGCATAAAGGGAAGCGGGCCAGCGACGTCGTTCAGGCCACTCACCACCTTCAAATGTCGGGGACTAGGCGATTAAGAACTAACCTGTTACTTCGCCTTCTCAAGGATTCGTTTATCTGTGTTTTTAAGATGTTGAGTCCTTATAAAAACCAAGGTAAAGACATTACAGCGGCTAGCTGAGGCCACTGGTGTGATACAACCACTCGCATTAATCACAAAAAGTAAAATTACGTTAGGTAAAAGGTGAAGGGGGCAGCATTGATCAGTTTTCTAAGGACGCGCTGCCGCAAGTGTGTTCCATTCAAATCGTTGAGGTTTAGCTAATACGTATTCTGGTCTTTATAAGGACTTGCTGATGCTAGCCGCTGTAATGTCTTTACCTTCCCAGGCGAGTCTGTTACAAATTTATCCAACCCCGGAGAAGGGCAAGGCGTCGGCGGGGGATCGATCGCTCGATCGTGCGGATTTCACTAGGATCTCTTACAATTGTACCACGCGCGCCCCAAAAAAACGTTACGTGCATTAAGAATGTTACATAAAATCCATAGTTTAAAATCATGTAATTTCATAATTTCCAAACTTTCTTCAACGGAATAGTTCCAAATTCCATGGCATTATGGAGCAGTTGCTCCGTACCCTTCCTAAGTGTTTGAAATGGAATAAACTCGCTTAGCGAGTGAACTCTAGTTGTTTTCGTCCATTTCTCCCCATACGTACATTACCATAATTTTTCTCATGAAAGACTACCGAAGGAATTCATGGCTTTTGCCACAGGAGTGGGACAAAGGTCCAACCGTCCACGATGCCAATCGAGAAGATGAGCGCCTTTTTTGTAGCTCCCAACTCAGGTCCTACCTGAGATTGGCATTCCGTTCTGTGGCTGGTCTCCTTTCCTTTTGAACCCCTGCTGCCGATCCCTTCAAATTCCTTTTGATAAGCAGATTTAGGTTTGTAAAATCCCCGTTTTTCCTTGGCTTGGAAATTTGGAAAATGGGTCGATGATCTTTCTTGGAGACAAGGCTGAGTTGCTGAAGTGGTCCCAGATCGCCTCGATCGTTTTCAGCCTCCATGATGGGGATTCTGCCGAAACGTCAGTAAAATTTTGTAAAACTTGTGCCGATTTTAAGTAAGCAACAAAAATAAGAGCAGTTTGCGATAGGATCATTTTGAGAAGAGATGTTTTCGCGTAACCTTTGAGTACCAGTTGTTTTTTCTTCGGATTGCTCTTCAGCTTTCACCGCTACTCACCCCGTTCTTGTTTACCTCTCATAGCCGTTGAGTTCACCTGTTGACGCTCTCGTCGTAATCCTTTGCATGTCTCGCATGTCTGATCATCAGTCTCAACCAAAACATCTTCTTGATCAAGCCGTAGGAGAAGTGCAAAGTCCATCCAGGGAGCTCGATTAGAGTCAGACCTGTTTTTGAGTTAGCTGAACTTTAGATTTGCTAGTCCTACTTAAACGTGTGGGCGCGTGTGGTACAGTGTTAAGAGGCGCTATTGACACCCGCACGGTTGAGCTATCGATCTCCGCCCGGGCTAACCAAACCTTCCATAGCTCCAAGTCGAGTAAATTGGTACCAACTTGTATGGGAAGATAAGGACACTGGCTTGGTATAGCGGCAGACCTTGCAAGCCATTGTACAGGCCAAATACACAATCACCATGCCATTACGATTTTGAATGGAACAAGAATACACGGCGCGTCCTGAGAGGTCCAATCAATCAGGTCTGACCCCCTTAACCTTCATCTTATCTCACTCTTTCTTGAATGCGAATAGTCAACTTTCACAATGAAAACATAAACTTTGCATCACCTAGAATATATAAGCAAACAAGTAAATAAACCTTCCTGAGAAATTCTTTTGGTGGTTGAGCTGTAGGGTAGGATGTATAGTGTCCGTTCAACTGATCAGAAACCCGAGGAATAGCTGCACCTCTACAGTTATACGGTTACTCAGATTCAATAAATTTCCAACAAAATAAAGTGAAAAAAGAGTAATGAAAGATAGACGTCTATTCACTTCTTTTGAGCCAAACTGCGGAACACTGCTGCTCTTTGAGTTTTTATTGAGTTTTTGGACGACTCGATGTGGTTGCGAGCTAGCAACAAACTTCACATAGGTCCGAGGTGGGGGTTTGAATCCAGTTTGGTTCGCGATTTTTGAGGTGAACCTTATATCAACCGCATGGCAAAACAACATCTGGTCTACTATAGGTAGCGTTAAGCACCATTCGTAAGGACTTCCCCTGCTTGGTGGCCATACCTATTCCGTCGCAGCTATTTCATTTTTTATTTGGAGATGCTAGGTTATTCGCAAAACGCTGACATCGGACGGAAATTTTCATTATATTTCATTTTATCTTCCTTATTAACAAGTGAACCAATTTTCAAGCTATTTTCCTGCATCTCCATGGCTCAGTCCTATCAAGACCGCGCAGGTCGCTTTGATGTGCAATCGCATCCCCATGTTTGCCCTCCTTCGTAGGTTGTTTTGGCGGCGTGTTTGCTCGATTTATGATGTTTGTTGTTTCGAAATTTTGTTAGTCGAGGGCTTAGCGGCATCGGTGCTCGACATAAGATCGGGGGAATTTTCATTTTCGCCGAAAGGCGCCGTCGTCGAAATTTTTGAGGCAAGGTTCAGCGTTAATAAAAGGGCGCATCTGTTGAATAGATCGAGAAGAATGTGACTCAATGACAACCAAAGGTCGGAATCGACAGAATGCTTTTGCTGTTAACTGATAAAGTCAGCGTTAATCATCATTTGTTTTCGTAAGAAGTGAAATAGTTGATGACAAGCGCATGAAGTATTCTTAGAATGAAGTCAACTCATTTGAAGTGACTCAGAGTTTGGCATTTCTCTACTCGAACAGGGCTCGACCTCCTCCTTCGCTATCGTGAGGGACAAAGCAGAATTGAGTGCATCCCTAGAATAAGTAAAATGTGGGACATTTCTTGCAGAAATAACCCACATATCTAGTAGTAAGGCGAACAGAAGTTACATAAATGCGAACGTAATGCTTTCATTTCTTGTTTGTTTACGAAAATCGTCACTGAACCGAAAAGCGTGGGTGAACAAATAGTTTCCACAAACCAAAAACCGCGGTACGTCCAAATAATTAGGCAGATGTCCTTGCAATTCTGAGGAGAAGAGGAGTGCGCGGCGTGTCTCGAAAGGATTGACCCCTGACCTTTTTACAATTGTTTCTTTCTTATCTTTTTCTTTCTTTTTCCTTATAGTCCGCTAACGTAGATATAGTTGAGTAAATAATATGTCAAAAACCGTGGTACGGTAATATGTGAAGTAAGGTTAGCGTCCGTTTTGTAAGTTTTCTGAATTTTTGAGCCTTTTAGCCCAGAAAACCCTAGCTAAAACTACACTTGAAGGAACACCTCTTTAATGTGATTCTGTGAACAAATTATTCAGAGTCCCTGCAGCGCTCTTGTTATGCTTAACCATGGTTAAATAACAAAAACAGCAGGAAAAGAAAACCGAAGGAGATCAAGAAAAAGCGAGAATTTCCTAATGGCTGTCATCGCTGAGAAATTGATATTTGCTCCCTACCTTACCTAGTCTCTTCCCGCATATGCTTAGGCTGCGTTCAGAATAGTATTTACCGTCTCTTTTCCAGGATATAAAGAAGACGAAGACACAGCGACATTAAGCTAACAGAGGCCACCGTCAATTGTGGACGCATATTACTTGTAATTGAATGTATTCATAATTAGGCACTTTGGGGAGCCTGAACGGGGTGAAGCTTCTGGCATACGATCTGTTTTCACTGAAGGCAGGACTTTTGAAGGCCAACATCGGTTTTTTCGATTACCCATCCAGTTTCTATCTTTTATTTAACGATTATATGAAATGCATTCAGTAGACTACCTGCTATTCTACCAAACCCAGCGTAGAGTTGCTATTCATCAGTTTCACTCCTCTAATTTCTCTGTATGTATGGTTCTTTGCTTCTCAAGTTGTAAGTGCCTTCAAATAAACGGATGAACGACTACAGTTTTTTAGTCCGTCCGTGTGCTCTTCATGTGTTTGCGTTAGCTCAGTTTGAACTGTCTCTTCAGTCAATTACTAACCAAATTCTTGAATTTGGTAATCTTCAGGGATTGGACTTCAAGGAACACAACTGATTGGATGAAGGTGGCGTAGGTGCCTGAGTTGTAACGGCAGGAATCGTGACCTTTTTCTGACCGTTATCCGAAATTAAATTTGTAATTTTTTAACATTCTTCGATATTTCGCTAAATGTGTTTCTTGTGTAAATTCGAAGTACAGTAGGATCTACCGATTAGATGTGAGATTCGAATTCCGACTGACTATGAGTCATGAATCTCACTTAACTTTTACTTGCACGCAAGGTATAGTGGTTAGAGGCGCTACTGACACCCGCATGGTAGTATGATCGATCCTTGCCTGGACTTACCAAGCCTTTCCATCCCTACGGGACCGGGTAAATCGGTTCCAGACTTGTTTGGGAGGGTAAAAACGCTGACTTGCTATAGCGGCTGGCCCCGCAAGCCATTCTATAGGCCAAATAGGCATTCATCATACCGCTACGATTTGAATGGGACACCAATACATAGCGTATCCTTAGCGCGTCCTTTATATTTCCCTTTCGACTTCTTCTACGGGAGAATTCGAAGTAGAATACGTCAGTACCTCAAAGTTTCCATGTTCCTGTGCGATAATCGCTGCAGCTCTGACCTTCCCGCAGTCGCTACGATATTGGCTGGCACAACGGCCCGGACTGCTATTAGGCACGGGGTGGGGAATCTGACGTAAGGATGCGCGATTCATTTGCACTTGGTGTCCGTCGTGTTTGCTCAAAATTCGCTCCCGACCGTCCATTATGCTCACCTGTGCAAGCTGAAGGTTTCGATTCACAGCGGCGCATGGAGGAATGTGAGGGACCACTAGCCATTAGACACCACAATTCAACTAGTGACTCTGGGTTGGGCTATCATCTGTACTTCGCTGCCGAGAGCAGAGATGGAGCTTTTCCATTCGCTCAGTCAGTAGCGCCCTGTCTGGTATAGGTTGAACCGGTTTTGTTGTGTTTTTTAGTTTCACTCGGATTTGTTCAGATCACTTCAACATAGAAATTCTAAAAAGGATCCAGGCCCTGAACACAGCTTTCTTGGAATCTATGCAGTACTTTCAGCCTCAGACGCGCATAGTGCTGTGGTAGGAGGTGCTACTGATACATGCAAGGTCGAGCGATCGATCCTCAAACGCGCTTGTCACCCATCGCCCCCTCTGAGATCGCGTAAATTAGTACCAGAGGGTAAAAACACTGCCTCGGTATTGCCTGTATATTGTATAGGCCAAATACGCATTCACAATGCCTCTACGATTCTGGAGTCAAGACGAATGCGGTATAGCTATCCTTGAAACTGTTATGAAGACCTTAGGGGACCGATTAACGGCGACAGCTTTCCATTTACCTCTTAGCTTCATCCAGTTATTTCAGCCTAAATTTATCATCACGCTCAGGGATTTGGATCAAAGAGTTTGCGTAACTTTCGTTGTGGTTCAACTTAAGTTTTCTTTGCAGTTCGAGCAGAATGACTCGGTTTTTCAAACTGTTCGAAAATCTGTGAACCCCAAGAAAAGCCTCAGAATGGGAAGATTATCAAGTTCCAACCGGTTCCAATGTATACATATGTCAGCTATCACTTGATTTTGTTTAAATTTCACTGCTGAACGTCATCCCGTGGCTGACAGATCTCGGACTTTCTCACTCCGCAACTTCTTCATCTCACCGGCTACAGTAATCCTTTGTAGACTCAGCAGTTGGCTTGCAGTGTCTGAGTAAACGAAATGACTCGGAGTGCTATCTTTTCACCGTCACAAGAAGAACTACAATTGCTTCGAGTGCATCGCCAGTGCCCTTCCAGCAGTTCTTTGACGGTTGCTCCAAGAAACGTCAGCGAAAAAATCAACAATAGTGGAAAGCCTGGTTTGTCAGAACTTCTCAGAAACGCAAGGGTATCTTAAAATTGAACCTTATCTCGCAAAAGATAAGGGAGACTACGGCGTCCACGAACGCGGAAAGCTGACGTCTTGATCAGACTTCTGTAAATCGTGCCAATCTGAGGGGACAATTGCTTCTCATTTAATCCCTGTGGAACTTGAGCTAAAAGTCAGCTAAAAGACAAATTTTACCATTTCCGTTTTCGGAATTTCTATCGGAAATATTGCCCAGAAAAAGGGCTTTGTCTCTCTTCCTTTGAAGCTCATCTTCCTTCTCTCAACAGCTGTTTCTGGTAAAGTTGTTACGAGGCAAAACTGGAATTTCCGTTCCTTCCGTTTCCTGATCTTTCTGTTTGCGTTGTAGCCACTGAAAATAGTTTGCGTGTGAAAATGTCGCTCTACTAAAAGAGTATACATGACGGTGATGGCAAAGAACAGCAACCGAACTACAGAATAACTTCTTTTTGGAGCAGGTTCCGATGATACGTAATTCCATCTGTCACTAACTTTTTCGGGAAGGCCTACTAAGTGTTAGGTATTTATTGAACAAGTTGGATGCTCTTTTGGCACGGACAGAATACTCTACTCTACTACTGTTCAGAGCGAGAGCTACGTTTCTTAAAGTCTCAACCGTTCTTCAGTTCATTTTTCTGTTAGTCCTTCTGCTTGTTCGTCATTCTACATATATTACTTCATCAAAATTCATGTCTTTGCTACTTCATCCGAGTGGCTTGCTGCGACCATCATACAATTGGTTATCATATTTCTTCCTCTCAAGAATGTTGGATTGGTCGTACATTCGACGAGTCATTTGCTACTCGTATGAATTTAAACACTCCGGAAACAATTATCCTATCGTTTTTGTTATATGACGAAGTGTATTGATCATTTAATTATTGCTAAACCATATAAAGGCGTGCTAGGAGTATAACAATAAAATGTGGTTAGTGAAGGAAAGAAACAATGGTGGATGAGTTAGTATTACAAACTAGATAATAGTAAAGTTGGAACCACCACCATTAGTTACGGCAGACAATCATGCAGATCATATCCACCAACATGGAGTACTGTAGATGTCATGAGCGGTTGGATGCAGTTTCTATTGCATATTGGAAATTGGGGTCCACAGATAGGGATGGCATCATCAAGCCAATAGAAATTCTCAATGTCAGCAGCTTCCAGGCCCATGAGTTACTCAAGCTGATTTCGAGGATGAGCTTGATTTCCGGAAAGAAACTGAGTTGGTCGAACCTTCCCAGAGCACGCACAGCAGCGATTAGTTGCTTCTCCATATCGAATTCCATCAGTATTGTTCCAGAGAATATCTGGCTCCGGACGATGGAAATGAAGACGACGGTAGCGAACCGTGGCGACCTGCTCCACCGGCGGCAATGCCAACGACAACCACAATCAGAACGTGAGCTCACTCTGCTAATAATGCTAAAATCATAGCTCTATTAACATTTTCTGTTTTTTTGTTTTTGTCGTTTGTCTTTTGAGTTTATTGCTTGCAGAACAACAACGACAACTCTTCCACCGTGGCGAAGAGAATTCCCTGCTGGCCATCCGGAACAACGGCCTCAACCGCCCCCTGTGCCACCTTTGCCACCTCAGCCAGATCCATACCATCTACGCCAACAGCTCGAAGACGAGCATCGTCGACGGATCCAAGAGCAGTACCAAAGGCAGCGGGAGCATATGGCGTTTCTCGATAGCCAGAGGAAGCGAATCGGTAGGGGAATTTTCGTTTGAATTATTAGAGTGGAAGGATAATCTAGAAGGTCAGATGACCGCTGTTGACTTGTTATTATTTATTTGGGGTAATGCTATGCAAGCCATTTCCAGAAACAACAACCACAACCACAACCACGACCACAACAACCACAACAGCCACCACGAAACCCCTGGTGGCGACACCGAGATACCCCGTTCAGGCTGATTCAGCTAGGAGGTACGTGTTGAGAGTTCAGCTAGCTACTAATCTTCCTTGGAAAAAGGTAGCCCATCTGGGCCCAGATTCATCATTGGTAAACCACCGATAAACCCCGAGATATGGCCCAAACGGCGCCCACCTTTGTCTACTTATCCTAAACGTCCTATGTTAAACGCAATCTCTCATCGACTCTGCCGTCTGGTTCTGGCTGCGCCTCGGACCGCTCGTCCGTTAATGAATCTGAGCCCTGGTTAGTTGATGAGTAAAGAGAAAGAAGTACTAGATTGGCATGACGGGAAGATGGGTGAAAGACAACATTGGATGGATAGTATATGCAGTTAGGCTAGAAATCTGAAAAGCAGATGTAAATCGAAAACACAAGCTTTGGTATAGATAAGGAAGAAGAGAAATTACTCCTTCTCAGGAAAAATGCAAAACCAAATGTAGGACAAGAGCGAAAAGAGGTGTAGGAGGAGAACGACTCAATTCGATATAGAACGGCGTAAGAGGCGGACAAAAGGGCAACGCTAAAAAATGATAATCATGATGGATCTGTAGTCAGAAAAGCCGGACACTTTAGGAAGAATTTAGAAGGATAACTATAACCGGAAAAAGGGGCGGGATAGCCGAGAGGTTAAGAGCTTAGGCTCAAGATCTCGATGATCAGGGTTCAATCCCGTCCCAGGCAGAAACCCTTGCCTAGCTTGGAAATAGCTGAAAAGGGTGTCGGTACCAGCGTCAGGCCCGTGTGACAGGTCGGCTGATGGAGGAAAACTGTCACGATCACGAGACGGATCGATGGTCGCATGCAAGGAAGTGGCGCTCAAGAACCTGCGATCGAGGACGATATGGCCACCCCACAAGGAACTCAAGACTGAGAAAAAGATGGCAGTGTGGCACCTCAACAAATGCGGGAGCAGCACCAAAGCAGAAAGAAGACGGAGCGACTATCATGAAAGACGTACCCCGTAACTGATCGGGATAAAAACGTTGTGGAATAAAAAAAAACTATAACCGGAAAGCTGGATGAACTAAGTCACCGAAAGTTCCGAACTCAGTTGATTCTTGTCTCATCCTTCTTTATACCGGGTTTACAATGGGAAGAAGAGACGCTTTCCTTCGAATTCTCTCTTTCTTTAGGCTCGGCATTTGCTTACACGTTTGTCGTGCTGCCTCACAGAACTTTTTATTTACGAAATAAAAAGCGATCTGCTTTTTATTCTTGTTTGGGAAGCAACGTAATATATATGAAACTTCGTTTAGCTCCTGACGATAGCTAACGAGACGTTTTCCAGGCCAGATGGACGTCCTTTCGTGCCGATTCCGGACCTTAAAACATCAGAACAGCAGCGACATGAGGAGATGTTGCGAAGAGAACAGCAGATGATTGTGGAACGAGCCAGAGCTCAAGCCGAAGCTCTAGCAGCGGCTCGAGCAGAAGCCGAGGCTCGTGCCGAAGCTGAAGCTCGAGCTCAAGCCGAGGATCGTTCCCGTATGGTGAAGCAAAATGTCTCCAGACCGAGAGCTTGGCTACAGGTATTTGTCAAGCCCATTTCTCCTGTGGAGCATTAGTTGAAAGGTATTGACCCCACCTGAGTTCTTCCCTGCACGATGATTCGAACTTAAATGTCTACATCTTGTAACTATTTCTAAGTTCATCGAAGAGCCGACGGCTGTCTGAGTTGCCCAAGAATCATTGCACGTTCCTTGCATGCACTCTGGTCCTTTATCTAGGCTACGTTCGGTCGTGCCCAACGGAAAAACGACGACAATCGACCAACACCGCCGGTGATCTCCATTCGACATTATCGGCCATTCGATCTCAACAGGGCCGTCGTCGGTAGTAACCAGGTTTGCCAATCGGTTCTTGCACGAATTTGTGATGTCATCCAGGTGATTCCCTATCTGTGCTGCCCATTCTGTGTGAACAACAATGAGTAAGCATTTGCATGTAGTCCTATCAACTGCAAATCGTTGCGCGGAATAGATATGTTGTTACCTCCGCGGCCCATTGCACGGCATGATTTCTATTTTTGGTTTAGGAGACCAAAGTGGTCGACTTCGAAATCTGGTTGAGTAGATACCTTGTTAATTTCGACAAGAAGACTGCTAAGAAGGAAAAAGACTCTCATTACGTGGATAGTTTTTTGTATCTCAATGCTGCTCTCACTTATCTCCATTCGCGCAAATGAATTGGACCGCATTTGGCACCATTCTATCTTTAGAGAAACTTGGTGATCTGCGTATTTGGAGGCAATTTTTCCAGTAGAATTTTGGATATTTTGCTCACTGATTTTATCCTTGATACAAGCTTAGACAAAGGTTATGCATAAAAAACAAAGTCTGCAACTAGATCCGAACCAAGTTTTTTGACATTTTCTGGAATGTAGTTGCCTTCGCGACCACTAAAATAGCGGCAATCTGGTGCATCGACCAGGGGACAAATTGATGACCAGTATGCTCGAATTATACCCCAAATCCACCCGGAACGACATGCAAACCTTACTTCAGCAACGTGAGCTGAGAGTTGATTCAGGGTTTATTAGGGATCTAACATACACCCCGGTGCAAAATTATAGGTTCACCCCGCGATTTGTCCATAAGTGCCTCAAATCGAAAGGAGTCTGGTACGATTCGGTAGTCCTAACGACTCTATTCAAAAATATGTCGGAACATACCATTTTTGCAAATTTTGTGTTTTTTAAAAATATTTTATAGTGATTTTCATATGCTATTTTAAAGGAAAATATTTCAAATATCGCTGAGCGAAGGATCAATCTGAGACGATATTCTGATAGAGCATAGTCTAGTTATTATAATGTGTTACAAACATTTGATTCACATCGCGATTAAAATATAGATTTTTGTGAGCAAACATTTTGGTGGTCAAAAAGTGGTCAAATTTTAGAACAATGTTTCAAACAAAATTCTATATCTTCTTAACTTTTTATCAAAATTGCACCAAATTGGAAAACCCTATAGAAAATGATTTTATTTTTAAGATGGTTGTTTTTGTTACGAGTATGGTTTCCTAGTTTGTGAGAAAATGTTTTTTAAAGTGGAGATTGCGTAAACTGTTATATCCAAAAAAGTTCGAGAGTAATCGACTCCATTTTCTCATGGTTCATAGTACATTTATGGTTCTTTCAATGCTACGCGTATGCTGAAATAATTCGAAGTTCTTCATAAAAATATATCGCTTTGACTAACACACGCCGCATGCGCCGTCACCACCAGTACAGTAGATGGTGGCGGGCAGAGGCGCGCACAGCGTCTGTTAGTCAAAGCGATATATTTTTATGAAGAACTTTGATTTATTCTGGCATACGTACAGTATCAAGAGTACCCTAAATGTACTATGAACCGTGAGAAAATGAAGTCGATTCCTCTTGAACTTTTTTGAATATAACAGTTTACGCAATCTCAATTATAAAAGAAATTTTCTCACAAACTAAGAGAAGAGCTTAGAAACAAAAATGAGACTTTTAAAGAGAAAAGCGTTTTCTATCACGTACTCAGATTTGGTGTAAATTCGTTGCGCAGTTAGAAAGATATAGAATTTTGTTTGAAACATTGTTCTAAAATTTGACCACTTTTTGACCACCAAAATGTTTGCTCACAAAAATCTATATTTTAATCGCGATGTGAATCAAATGTTTGTAACACATTATAATAACTAGACTATGCTCTATCAGAATATCGTCTCAGATTGATCCTTCGCTCAGCGATATTTGAAATATTTTCCTTTAAAATAGCATATGAAAATCACTATAAAATATTTTTAAAAAACACAAAATTTGCAAAAATGGTATGTTCCGACATATTTTTGAATAGAGTCGTTAGGACTACCGAATCGTACCAGACTCCTTTCGATTTGAGGCACTTATGGACAAATCGCGGGGTGAACCTATAATTTTGCACCGGGGTGTACTTCACCGCATCGGCGAGTATTCGGGGAATTTGAATGGGCGCTAACCATGATTCATTAACATTTCCGTCTGGGGTTTATTCACGGGTTGTTGAGGCCTTACTCGTCTTGACTAGTTTGAGAACTCCCAACTCTAGCCAGTTCAGGGGGGCGGACCTTTAGCTACCGAACACGCTCTAACAAATCCAGCCGTGCGTTGATGAATGGTTCGCACCATATTTCGGGTTTTATGTCGTTAGTGAATCCGGACCCTGGGTAATTCGAACTCCTCAGGCGATATGTCCCTATCACGTAACGAAGAGAAACAAAGTTCACGCTCACAGAATAATCATTAGAAGAATTTCATTGCATAGCCCTAGTTAAGATCGCTAAGGCATAGTAAATGGTATTTTGATTGGAATTAGACAGAATGTTTCTGGAAATTAGATTTAACACATTTTACTATTTTTACTATTTTCTTAATTTTTGACCTTTGAATACCTTCCACACAGCTAGGATATCGAGAAAAGAATAGACAAAGTTAGAAATTTTATGATTTTGATAACATTAGTTGCTCGAATACTAGGGAGAATTAATCGCAATCGAATCGAAAATGGTTGCTTCAAGTTTCTTTTCCCAAACAAATTCGGTTCAGGTTGTACCATCTGAGCAATCGACGGAGGAGAACACCACATTGCTGCCGACCACCACGACTACTCGTCGAACAACAACAACCACTAGAAGAACCTCAACGGCGACATCTCCCACTACAACCACCACCACCACCTCGACGACTGACACTCCCACTACCATCAAGTCGTCAACATCGACGAGGAGAAGTTCGTCCACCAGAACGACAACGGCCAGACGGACCACCATCAAACGGCGGAAGTCGATGACCACCACGGCTGACCCTCCGGCATCTTCCTCATCTTCACGCCACAAATCAATGGCTGCCTCACCGACCTCAACCCCTCTGCCAGCGTTGCAACCGGGCGATCTAAGTCCATTCGAGTTTAGACGATCAAAATCGAGCATAGGTCACTTATCGATCACTGCCCTTCTATTACATCTGATTTTTGTGCTGATTCTGAGCTAGTTTTCACTTGACCTAACTTGGGGCTTTAACGTCGCTACGCAAGCTTTCACAGCTGTTATTCTATTCCTTTAAGTGCTCTACTGCTCACCGCTACGGGTCTTCTATTTCTGATTGCAATAGTCATTCATTCTATACATCATTCGTCAAGCATATCAATTTGTGTTCACTCTGTTCAGATTCTAATAAAGTGCAACTAATCGTGTCTGGAATATTATCATTGTATGATAGGCTCTATTGAAATATATTTATTGGAAAAAAAGAATGACAAATGACGTCACAATTTTCACAAATAGTACAATACATTAGAATACAGAAATGGAGGCGTTTCTGAGTTTTTCTCGAATTCGATACTTCTGGATCTTTGTGTGTATCCGAGGGAAGTCGTGAACGAACGCAAAGAGATCTGGTACCGGAAACTGAAACAAGGAGATTTGAGATTTTACGTTTTAATTTCTATTTACAAAGCTTTTATTAATACTACAGTATTTTACTATACACTACTATCCCGTACTATTTTTATGACTAAAGTAGTCCGGTAGACCTCTGTTGCTCATATTTAACTTCATAAATTCCTTTATAAAATGTACTCTGGACGACGGACGCGTGTGGTGCAATGGTAATAATCGCTACTGACGCTCGCCCGGGCTAACCAAGTTTTCTGTCCCTCCGGGGTCGGGTAACTTGGTACCAGAAACTTGTCCGGAAAGGTATAGACACTGACGTGGTATAGCGGGTGCTCCCACAAGTCACTGTATAGGCCAAGGCGCATTCTCTACGATTGTGAACGGAAGACGAACGCATGGCGCGTCCTTAAGGATGATCAGCGCCGACGTCTTTACCTTTACCTTTACTCTGAACAAGAAAATGAGACATGAAAATTTGTAATTCTTCGTTTAGAGCGCCACAGAAATAGTGGCTGCACAGTTGATCACGTGATATTTGAAATAAAAATAAACAATTAAAGCAGAGCAAACAAAGAAAACAAAGAATGCTGAAGAAGGGGGACCGGCTCATGATAGAAATGCATCTTTGTTAAGGAAGGTAATTTGTTCAGGTTAACGCAATTAGCTGAAACTCAAACTAGCTGAAGAAGAGAATCCATTTGTAAATAAGTCTCAGATTTCCGAAGGGAATAGTTAAAGGAATAAAGGCGATGGATAGAGATTGATCTCACCTTGTGTTTTTTACACATTTCGACGAGTTCTGAGCGTACGTATGCAACATTGGCTTGCGAATTTCTGAGCACACAGACGGCTGTCACCGGTTCGCCTCGTCCAACGGATACCACCTGAAAAAATCAAAAAACATTCCTTCTTCCTTCTTTGTACAACCTTCTAGCCGAGTGATGTGACGTTTTCTTGTTACTTTGTGCCGCTTTCTTTCTGTGGAATTTGAAACAAGTACACCGTATGACATACATAGTAAGTTTGTATTATTAGCGAAAATAGGGCACAGAATGGTTGGAATCGCTGAATTTGATGAAGAGGTTTTGATTTTTTCCGATCGTTCAGTGGTTGTCATGCTGGCGACTCAAATGTACGACCGGGTTTACCATCGAACATGGGTAACTAAATGTTGCTGAGAAGACGGATAAAAGATAGAAATGATCGATGATAGCTCATGATAAGTGACTCAGAGAATGATTAGAGGACGATAAATGTCACGTTGAAAACAGCTGCACCTGCACTCCTTTGATCAGATCACTCTGATTCAGCAGCCGTTCAATGTTCCAGTGCTCTACAAGACCATTGTTATTGTCGTAGATCAGGTCTTCCTTGTTGGTGACGATTTCGATGCTGCCGTGCTCATCCATTCGGGCCACATCTCTGCAGATTTTCCATTCAAGGATAACTCATTATATTACGAAGAAAGAAAGCAAGGGATCAGCACCCACGGGCAGGCATGAATTTCCGATGAGAAAGGAAGGATAAACGAATTGCATTTCACACTAACCCTGTCTCGACCCATTTCTCCTTTCCTTTCGTATCCGGTGCGTATCCCATAAAAGTGCTACCGTAATATACTCGTACCAAAAGCAGGCCGAGTTGTCCGGGCTTCACTTCTCCGTCACCGCTCAGCGGCTTGAGATGGGTCTGAACCAATGTGTCGTTAAACAACAATTGCAAAGGAAAGGTATAATATACGTATCCTAGCATGTATATTGGACACGAAAAGCAAAAAACTAGGATACAGTATGTAAGAGCGAATAAAGTAAAGCAAAGGGTGAAAAGGAGAAGTTCGCTACATTCATGCTCGCTTTATCCCAACCCTTAGACGAGAATATATAATAAGAAATTCTTCACCAACACCGGTACTCCACAACAAGGAAGTTTAGCTATATACAAATGAGTTAACTAAATTGAATCATAAACAACCCACTGGAATACAAACACGTTAACCAATAGAAGTTAAGAAACGATGTTACCATGCAGTGTTACTATACTTGGTACTACTGATCATATTTATATTTTTATAGTTTTTTATAGTTATTTAGATTTTTATAGTATTTATAGTTCGCGAAAAAATATGTCACCTTGCATTTTTGGGTTCAAGTTGCCGAAAGCGAAAGGAAAGTCTTTCCAGTTGACAGTTTTGATAACTTTTATTGAAAATACACTAAAATGTGCCCTTTTTGAAAAATCTAGATTTTTTTTTAAATTTCGAACTCATTTTTATATTCATTTCTAAACGAATGTATCTTAGAAACCACTGAGGTTCTGCTTGTTTAGTGGAGATATGTTGATAGAGCATGATTATATTTTTGTATATCGAAATTTGAACACTTTTACAGTAAAAACAAAAGTGAAAATCAGAACAATTTGATTAAGGACAGGATTCAGTGCCATTACCTCGTAGCCGGCTATAGCTCGACCAATCATTCGGGTGAAATCCGTGGTTGCGTCACCCATTATAGGAATCGAACCCGTCTCCGTCAGCATATAACCAACCTGAAATTTTGATTCTCGTATTTAGTTTCGCTTCCATTTCTTATACGAGGATGGAGCACCGGTATTCGCTCCGTCTCTCTTGACTACTGGCTTTTCCATCTTGCCCTAGAGGCAGCTGACAGTAGCATTAATCATCTTTTCCGTCTGAATGATCCGGTGAGCAGTTCAAAGAGCATTGGCTTGATTTTTAAACGCTTGTTGAACATCAATCTGCCCTATGTAGTACAGGCGAGTTCAACTGTAATAGCAGTTCCTAAGTTCTCTCCTCTTTAAACTTTGGCATTGATAATCTCCAGGCTTCATTCACCAAGAATGTAAGAAGAAGACTCTTCTTCACGCTTCGATAGATATCTCAGCACATTTCTAATGGAAAATTCGAGCTCTGTCCAATGAGCTTATGAAGATTTCACCTCCAGCACCTCTCGGAAACGAAAATTTTAATTTTTTGGATATCCGTAATTACGGTATCTCTAAAGGCAAGGTTTGTTGGACATATGTAGGTCTGCTACACCGCAGTCCCCTGAGAGGTAAGTAGACGAGTATTCTTGTGCTCGATGTTTCCCCAGTAAACCCACGGGCAGCATTAATCACGCAGGCACAAATATCCATTGACAGCTGCTCTTTCCCCATCTTAGCATTACTATTATACTATGCAGATCACCTGAGCGTTCAACTCGCCGAAAAACATACCGCAATAATCTTCACATTGTCGGCTTGCTTCTGAATACTTCGCAGAGCTTCCTTAGAGACACGATCGCCAAGAAGGAGGATCTGCTCCACACTGTCCAGCTTCACCCGCTGGGTTTCGCTGATTTTCAGTAGGAGGCGTAAGGCGGCGCCGTTTGTGAGCAAAGTCGAGCATCTAAACGGAAACTGAAGAGTAGCCAAGTTCTCTGGTCGCAACACACAATGTTAAGAATGTCTTGTGCAGCTTTCCTATGAAGTTTCAGAAATTTAAATTAACGATATCACGAAATAACGCGTGGAACTTGCTAGTCATTTTCGAAGTTTCGTTGTGAGTGCTACAAATAGCTCGAGAGCCTTCATTACTTTTCTCCATGATGTAAAGTAGACAAGAATACTTTCAAGCCTCTAAACCCTAATAAAATACGTGTGAGTAACTGGAGGAGTTGGATGAAACAATCGATAGTCACAGACGGCTATGTCCCGGAAGCTAGCTGTTGGGGAATACCAATTATTCTTCCTCCTCGAGCCCTTTTCAGCCTAGAAAAAATTACAAATTACAGGACATTGAGAAGGCAGTCAGTGATCTCTTGGCTCCCACATTGCTCAGTTCTGGAAGAACAAGCGAAGCACTGTGGTGGCAAAAGCATGTGCATATGTAAAGGGAAAGGTAAAGGTAAAGGTAAAGGTGCTGGCGTTGATCAATCCTCTCGGAACGCGCCGCCGCATTCGAGAATCGTAAAGGCGTGGTTAATGCGTATTTTGCCTATACAGTGACTTGCAGGAGACAACCGTTATGTAAAATTAGTGTTTTTACCACTCCAGACAAGTCTTGTACCAGTTTACCCAGCTCTGGAGGTATGAAAGGCTTGGGTAAGCCCGTGCTGTGAGCGATTGCTCGACCGTGCGGGTATCAGTAGCGCCTCTTTCCACTTTACAAAACTGCACCACGCGGACCCAATATATACTATTGAATAACTGATGCTTAACAGAAAACTCGAGACAAAAAAAATGGCTCAAGACTCTCGTACCACTCCAAAAATAAGGCACCAACCTGTACTTCTTCACAGAGGCAAACAGACTTCGTGGAAGAGGCTGTGGCTCAGGGAATATGGTGCGCGAGTCGGTGAGAAATGGTGAAAGACAGACCAGAGCGAAAATTGGCAGACGGAAAAGTGGAAGAGCACAGGCGAGAGTTTGCTGAAAAAAAAAGAAGTGCAAAAAGACTCTCGACTGCAGCTGCCGCGTTACCATCAATTTGGTTACTTCACGCATAACATTAATTAAATTAGAATATATTTGATTACGCTCACGTCTTTTTTAATGCCGAATGACGTTGCTACAGCTCGAGCACCATTCAGCAGTTGAAAGTGAGAGATGGCTACCAGTTTGGGCTCAGCAGTGGTGCCCTAAAAATAGTCTAAGTTACCGGACCAAACAATTCGATTCAGAATTCAATGATACCATAGTGAATTGAAGACAAGCGAGTTTGTGACTGCTCCAGTTCTTGTAATCCGGGAGTTTTTCGATTTTTTCTTTCGTCGATCGCCCGAACACCTCAGACAGAGTGTAGCAGCCGCTGTAATGGTCCGAGTCTGCGTTCGATGTTTATCCTATCACGTGCAGAATTTTCTCTCAGATGGTCCATCTCATGTCTAAGGTGTTTTTCCAAATGTTGATCACCTTTTTGGAATTGTTTTCTGATCCGAATTCTAACTTTTGAAGTTTTTCGAAAGACTGTGTAGAGTGTTCGCAAAGATTGCTAATCAGTCAAGAAGCGAACATTTTGCTCAAGTGTAAACGAAACAACACGAAAGAGTATCCATCAATCAATATCAACCAAAGTTCTTGGATGAAATGCGATCAAGTTGCGGCTTACCTGTGTCGATGGTCCTCTTCGGCAAGTATGATATGAGTGAGGGTTGGGAGGATTACACTCTTCAGTTGACCTTAACGTTCAAGCATAATGTAAGCCATAAGATTCATTGATAAATTAAGTTTTGATTAACGATTCTTCATTGAAACGGATTGAATTATTCAATATTAATCTTAATTGAAACGAAAAAAGCTGTGTCGTTGGCTGTCATACAGAGAATGCTCACTTTCCGCTCCAAATTCGATGAATTCAATAATTAAATAAGTAAACTGGTAAGCCTATGGTAATGATGAATGCATAAGCGTCGACTGCGTTCGCCGGTCCTTTCGTCCGAATCGAAAGTGAGGAATACTAATGAATAATTGGGTTTCAAGAAAAAAAAGAAATACGGTTCGAAAAAAGTTGACATTGCAATGACCTACCTTTGTGAGACCTTATCAGTTCGGGGCAGATCTGAACGAGAAGCGAATGGAGGTGATCCTGTGAATCGAGTGCACGAAAGCAAATAACTGCTTTGAAGTTACCCTGAAGATGTTACTCTTTCAACAGCCCAACAGCCACTCTGACTATGAGGTTTGATTGCTTAATTAATGCAACACAAAAAAGGCAAAAAAAAACTTTCAAAAATCTAAAAAAATCCTGGTGAAAGCTCGGAATAGAAAAAGATGTGCTTCGATATACTTATGTACTTGCCAGAGCAAAAAAGAATATTTTCCTCTATTCGTCAACGAAACAGGCGATTGTAACTAGAATAAAATTTAATTTGACGAACACATCGAGTCCCTAAAGTTAAACACTTTTTCGTTTATCGTGCACATGCTTTTTGCACTATGGTAACGTCTGCTACAGATGTGATCTACTCAATATTTTTCATTTTTGCGGTAAAATTATTATACTATTTATAAATGTTACGTTTTTTAGTGCACTAATTTTTCTGTTCCTTATTTGTGTTTGCTAGGTAACAAAATTCTGAAAACTGACCAACTTCAACGCTCGAAAGAAACTGTCGGCGTCCTGAAAATTCGGATTTGCCAGCGAAAAAACGAGGCCGGCTCTTGAGGCTGCGATGGCGCTGAGAAGAACCTGGAAAAGCTGTCCGTAGCACTGAAACATCCTCATCAGTAGTTCTCGTTTTTAATGTCTTTAGTAAATTTTGGGCGTCTTGAACAGTGGCTATTTGACGCAAAAGTTTAAAAAATGTATGTAATTCTCTAGAAACAATAGCGCCGACCTGTGAGTGGTTACTACCACAAATGAGGATCCTATCGCCGGGCGCCAGTCCCAAGGAGAGAAATCCAGCCGCCAGCGTCTCCATCTGAACAAAACGTCTGTTCAATCATGCTCAAAAGAGAATGTGGGTTAAGTTTATCGAAAATGAGTAGGATTCGTTGTCAAACCTCCAAGGCCGATCGGTGATATATCAGATAGTAGTAGTGGCGACTCATTACTGGGTCTGCAAGGTGGTATCGAAAACCCAAATGTTCATGATTAGAGTATGTCTGGGGTGAGAATCGAGTTTCTCGAGATATTCGAAAGCCTTTTTTGTATATGAATTTGAGCCCAGCCGGTATTCAGGGAAAGCTACTCTCTCGGACTTTTATTCGATCCTACGAAGAATACAAGATCCGTTTGTCTAATCCAATATTAGTTGTATTCCTTTACTATTATTTATGGAAGTGTCACCTCAGAAGCGACCTTCGCGAAGGTAAGCGATACCCGTTCGGCATCGAAAACCGCCGCTACTCGATCGCTGTCCGCCCGTGTGTAGATCAACTCGGGTATCGTCTGCGAGGCGAAGTCGATCTGCTTCGGTGGCGGGGCTTTGGAGGCTCCCTGGAGAAAGCCGTTTAGCGTAGCTGATCCCTACTTAATGAATGAAACAATTACAACTCACGCTGACCCAACCATTATAGTCAATACAGTAAGTTTGTTGAAAGAGCAGATCCATCAAAATCTGAAAAGTTAACCTTGGGCAAACATTGGCACATTGTAAAGCAGTGACAGATTTACGACCGATTTAACACCGCGAAAAACAGGAGGAACTGAAGACAGAGAAATTTCCATGGCTGAGTCTTTTTTTCACATACTAACCGTTCTATTTTTAAAATCACGAACAGGTTTCGTGAGAAATAATCGAATCTGTAGTGAGCCGATCAAAAACATTTCAGGCTGAGAATGACAAGCAAAAAGGACCACCAAATACATAAGCCCCACTTTAGAACCGCTGTCTGCAGCTCAAACAGTTGGCAATAGTGAACGAGTGTAATAGCCGGTGTGAGCAGGCATTACACCAGCCACTAGGACATATTGATAAAAAAGAGAAATAAAAGTAGATGAAAAGCTGCCCGAAAAATCCAGAACCTACGAGGGAGATAAAAGCCGTCACACACGGGAGGACCTATAAGTTTGTGAACATGTGCTGAGCGGTGTAATAAACGCGCCCGGTCTCATCGGATTTTCTCAATGGCAGGTCCACATTACTCACAGATGTTCCAGAGCATTTCACCATTGCTACATTTCTTGATTTGAGCAAATTAGCAACATTTATGCATGATAGGTAACGCAGCGCTGCAACTGAGCTTCAAATGAGGTTTTCGAGAGCCTGAGCCTCACGATTCATATCTAAGTCAGTCAGTACAAACATCTTATCCAGGTCTCCCCTGAACAAAAGCTGAAAGTTTCCTTATCAGCTAGGTTTTGCCCTTCTCTGTCTTATCCAGGACTACTACTGCGCTGCTGCACTGCCAGCCGTAGGTTTTTCGCGCAAACTGGGCGGGTTTGAAATCCTCATCTCTTGGCTGGTAGGCTACATTAGCTACAGTACCGGAGGTGTCTTTTGATCAAAAGCCGAAAAACCGCTCCAAAGCGGCTTTTTTGAATAACCTTGTTGAAACTCAGTAATTTGTAAAAATATACGCATATCTGAGCTCAGTAGCTCGAGCTCTATCGTTTGGTGCATAAATTATCCACACCTGAAATTTTTTCAGAATATCGATTTGTTGCGTATCCCTCGTATCCATCTATTGTCCCGCCGTTGACGGAGGCCCCGTCAACGACGAGGCCAACGGAAGGCCCCGCGTGGTAGCTTCCTCGAGCCACCCCGTGGAGACTCCCATTCCTGGCTCGGTGCAGCAAGCGCCGCATATTTATAGGCGGCGAGGAGGAGGCGGAGTCTACTGGGTGCAACGAGCGCCGCATATTTATGTATATGTGGCGAGAAGAGGGCGGAGCTTAGTCGGTGGTGAGTCATCAAGCGAGGGACCGCCGCTGCAACGCGATCCGAAAATCGAGGCGTCAAAAAAATCGACTGAAAACAAGTTTCACGAATTTGGGAAAAGTGTATATGGATGGGTAGTGCTCAAGCTCCTGAGCTCAAATATATGTACATTTTTACAAATAATTGGGTTTCAACAACGTTATTTAAAAAAGCCGCTTTAGAGCGGTGTTTGCCGGCTTTTTCGGCTTTTGATTAATAGACACGTACGGTACTGTACTGCCGTCGAAATCCGCAATGGCTAAAAGTAAGGGTGAAGCACTCATCAGCTCGTCAATTTTCCTGGCCAACCTTCTTGGTGGAACGATGTTACTGTGCATCCAAGAACAATAAAGGGAAGGCGGAATGCACCTGTACTCATGAATAATTTTATGACGTTCAATTTTAATTGATTTCAATGGAACGCCAGATTGACAAAATCGCTAGGTGACAAGAAATTAACGGTTTAAGAATAGAACACAACTCGCAGTTTGGAGGTTTAGCATCAGTTGCGCTTGCAGCAAGCATGAAGGGTCTACCTGAGCCGCAATTTTCGCCCTGAAGATACAATCTTTAAAAAAGGGGAAAGCGCATTTCGAAGAGCTACGAAGCTTTAAAACAGAGCAGTAGCGATGATAAAGAGCCTTCTCAGTTTAACCTGCTGATGGGACACAACAAATAACGTCGCGTGGGTCCGTCACTGTTGTTTTCAGGTGGATGACAATCGGATGCCATTAGGCAGCTGAATCGTTCTCGAGTGTATACATATTGTCGACTGGAGGACGTCTGCCAGAGTGTTACTTCCTCACTGCTGTCGAGGCGTCGTACGGCACCACGAATAACATAATAGCCTCAGTGCAGCCCATTCATACTCCGCAGCAGTGCGGGAAGAAGCGGCTTGGTAGCCTTTGTCTTTGTAAGCCACGTACCCACAGGCGGACAATACTTATTTTTAACGTTGCTTCTATCAACGTTCTACACTGGTCACTCTGTGGCTCAGCTGGCATATCTGCCATTAAACATATGAAAGCAAGTAGATATTTTTGTAGACGATTTCGAGTGTCAAAAAAGCTGCACTCTTGGTGCATGAACTATGTACCAAACCTTTCAATCATTATGCATTTAGAAGACTTCATTGATGAAGTGCGCGAGTAACTCGTGATTATGGGTAAGCTGTAATCGCCATACATCCACGTCGGTGATGGCACGTTTCCGTACAAATAAAGAATAATAAAGCAATGATAGATATGATAACGATATCAGTGATAGCCGCCGTGGATTAGACAGAAACGTGCTGTCCAGAACGTTTGGACAAAACTTTGTACGTCAGAAATTCAGTGGCAAAAAGATAACATTCAGAGGACTGAGCAGGAGAATTTTGTAGTCCAGTCCACTGAGCGCCGGAAACTTTCCATATTTTGATATTTATTACGAGAGTGTTGACGCAATCATGCAAGAATAAGCAAAAAACTTGAAGGAACAACAGAGCGCTAGATCACATGCAGTGGATTGGATAAAAGATGTATTGGCGGTGTAAAATGTTCGAATGTCCTTCTCACTCAAGTGTTCACTCTGTGTTTTGCAAGATTGCTGCACGATCGGGTGGAAGTATGGTAACAATAAAAGCAGATGCAATCTGTGCACCTGGAAACAGTGAAAGGAAAGAAAATGGAACGGCCGATATTTTTGTAGGAATGCCTTTCGACAGATTTGAAAATGAACCGACAAAAACAGCTAGCTTTCGAAGGAAATAAGCAACAGTACTTAATCACACGAAAAGCCACGGTCGCTTGAAGTGCAGGAGAACTGATGCTAAATCTGCCCGTCAATATAGCCGGAGTTTCTGGTAAGATTATCTGGCCAATTTACCAATGTATTTTTTCTTTTTTTTTCAATTTCTGCGAAGTATTGTTCGAGTTTTAGCTCCTGTTGCCGAGAATCTTGAAGCTTAAAGTGAAGATTGAACGGTCTGTGAATAACTGTTTGTGGAATACTTATCACAGAAAGGAAGGAAAGGAACAGACGAAGAGATAGAGGATGACTGGAAGGAACCCTCGATGTTGTGCACTGCACCCTGAGACTCCGACGTTTACAGCTGGGGCCACACAACAACTGCCGATGTCAGCAGATGGGGATGTATTTATTTCCATCCCTGCTCCCTCCTCTTTCGATCTTCGGACATCGGTCTTCTGCCAAAGGTTTTTCGTAATGCTAAATACCGCCTCTCGTTATCAAGTATCAAGTTTGCAATTCCGTCTGTTCGAAGATAGTCAGCTGCCGGCAATGACATTTATTGGGCAACTTGGGTAAATTCTGTTAAGTATTTGCTGAGACCGTTTCAAAAATTCTGCTAGTGTTCAGAATTGTATGTAATCGAGGTGTCTTTGTTAGGAATAGGCAACTCTACTTGTGTGAGATTCTCTTGTCTGTTATTGGTTGGTTTGGGCTGGCACCTATGATGTACGTACTACTCAACTTGATAGTGACCGACATACGATCTCTTCCACAGTTTTTCAACACGTCTATCAAAAAAGGGAATCGCTATCGGGGGCCCGTTCCAAATCGCCGCCCCTCCAAGTCCATCTTGGACCCCATTGTCTGATTATACTTCCGAGCACGGCTTCCTGCGCGAAGGAGTAAGGTAAGTACTCAACACTTCGGGATGAAGCCTAGGATTCGACAAAACCTCTTCATAATCACTGATGTGCTCCTCCAACTGCTCGTGAAACAATTTAAACGAAATAAATCACAGTATCCCTGTACGTAGGGTTGGTGAATCCTTCTCCTACTTAATCGGGACTTCGTTCCTTTCGTAACGATAGGATGGGTTGCTTCTCACCTTGCTGTCACTTGGCTCCAGGTTGTTTTCGACTTTCATAAAAATGGCTGCGTATTGCAACAACTGGCGCTTCTGGACGATGTTTTCACCAACTTAAGGTAGACGGGTGAAAAGCAGAGCAACATGCCCGGTATACTTCACCAGCGACAAAGATCTGATAGATTTGGGGATTTAATCATTAGTACCTTTAGAATGTCTGTTGTCTCAAGGAGGAAGAGCGTGTGAAATCACGGCTTTACCTTCCCTGAGTACTTCGCATTTTCGATGGCAGCTGTTGTGTAGTGTTAAGAGGCGCTACTATTAGGTTGGAAAGTTATGGATTGCCGTTTGAGTGAAAAAGAACGTTTATTGCAAAAAGCCTTAAATCTGCACCTCAATCTAAGAGATATTCTCCGTTACTGTCTATGACCTTCCTTCACCTCCGACGCAACAACGAATCCCATCCGAATAAAACTGGCTGCTCCGGTCATCGACAAAACTCGACGCCCTCATCCGCACTTCGGTGACGTTTCGGAATCTCTTGTCAGCCAATGAGTGATGCATCGACCGAAAGAAATGGTAGTCGGATGGAGCAAGGTCTGGGCTGTAAGGCGCATGGGGCAGAACCTGCCAGCCTAGCTCCTGGAGTTTCTCTCAGGTGATTTTTGCGGTGTGGGGTGAAGCGTTGTGGTGCAGGATATTAATCGTTGATGTCTCCACTCCTTGCCGACGCAGCGCTAGTTCGACTCTGCACAGCTGCTGTATCCAAACGTATCCAAACGGTTGAGCGATCGGCTAATCAAGCCTTCCGAGGGCTCGAAAATTGGTCGAACTTGTATGGGAAGGTGAAGACACAAGGATGAGCTCGTGATGTCGGGAGCGAAGTAAAGCTAACAACTGTGTCCTGTTTATTACAAACAAAAATTTCTTGTTCAATCATTTTAATGGAGGCCGGCGTGCAGGGGATGGATGAGTCGGTGTAAAAAATCGGGTACTTTAAGCATGACCAAGATTGATACATATGTATAACAACGATATTACACTGACAACAATGTCAAGATTCATCGGGAGCCATACGTAGGATGGATGAGTCATTGGATGATGTGACGATGTTCGAAGTGTTGACTTTAAGAACCTTCGTGAATGACATCATGCGTTGTGGTAGAGCAACGTCATTACTGTGTGAATCTTGAGCCGAATCTTGCAATCTTGTTAGTCATCGGTCGTCAGACAATCACCGAAAACTCTCCTATCCTTCAGTATATCGCCATTTGGGCTCCAGCAATGTCTCCTTCGTCTCTACCATTGACAGCTTTTCTTAAGTGCCGCTCAAAGAAGGATGTTCGAGGTATCAAGTGGACGAGCCAAAATAAGGTAAAAGGGTGAGGGGTCGACGATGATTCATCTCGTAAAGACGCTCCGCGGCATTCATGTTCTGTTCAGAAGCGTAGAGGCATGGTGAATGCGGGTTTGGCCTATACAATGACATGCGGGGCTCACTGCTATACCTACTGAGTGCCTTTGCCTCCTTAAATAGGTCCGGTTCCAACTTACCGAAACGCGGAGGGGTAGAAGCCTGGGTTGATCGCTCAATCTGATACCAGTAGCGCCTCTTACTACTGCATCATCCTTAACCCATTGATGACCGTGTGTCCCGCCGGTGGGATACACCTTTTGCACCATGTGGACCTGTACCTGGCCTGGCAATTTGGGCAATGTTACTACCCATGTAGCCCTGCGGCGGGCTACACTTTTGGGTGTCGTGGGACGTGTAGCCCAGCGAGGGGCTACGCTTCCTCCCTTTTGGGAGACGCTGCCGATAGGAGTGTCCATTTAGGCAAAGTTACTATCCATTCTATATTTTCCGTTTTATCAAAGCTTCGAGATATTTATCAAGTGAACGGCCCTTCAACAAGCTCAAAAAATGGTCTGAAAATAGTCTACTTCTAATGATTACATGAGGAAGCTTCAAAATCCACAATATACACAGAAAAATTATTCTTACGATCATTTTGAAAACAATTAATGTCGCTGAGGCACTTTCATCACTGCACGTGCGCGCGGTCCACCGCGCCAGACACGCATGGAGCGCGGGGTCGTCAATGGGTTAAGCCAAAATAAAAATTAAGTACGAGCGATAAAACAACTTTCTTCTTCTTCCTCAACCTCATGCGGACAATAGAGGAACATAATGGGATGGAAAAAACGGAAAGAAAATCAAATAACCATTTACATGACCCCGGAGTAAAGAAAGGCTTGGTTACTCCCGGCGGGACGATCGCTCGACCAAGTGAGTGGATGTGGCGCCTAACCATTGCAACAAATACATACATATGTGTCTGAATATGTACAACTCGGAGAACTTGACCTAAAACTCATATCGTTCATTTGGTAAGCCAAGAGTCAACTTTTTTGAAAATTTAATCGTGAGGCTTCCATGTGACTGGGGCTATTTGTCTCTACGGTGCACATGACATGACCGATGGTTCACTGTTTATCGGCCCTATCCATCATTTTTTGGGCTCCTCAATTCCGAGCACTTCCTTCGTAAACAAACGCGAATGTTGCGAAGTTGACAGGTGGACCCGCACCAGGTACGATCTGAGCAGCTGATTCGGGCGGCATCAACGGGCTTTGATTCTCATCTTACTGAAATCACCACTCTCAGAATGTCAAGACCATGTATTATATGATGCATGATTCAAACCTGGAAATCAAAATTCTCACCTTGCATTCGTTCAAGGATCCCGTCCACCCAAGCGGAGTGTTGTTCTCGTAAACAACAGTGCCCCAAGGGTACCTATCAGCGCCAGCCACTTTACCTTTACTTACCCAGCTCTATTGGAATTAAACGTAATTGTACTTTACAGATAACAGTCCTTCATTCATTTTCAATACGAACAAAACGTCAGTCGAAACGACTTCAGGCTAGACTTAGATGCAGCGGAAAAAATCCTTTATACCACTAAACTTAAAGTTTTCCAGGACTGCTGGCGTGATTCCATTTTGACCGATTTTTATTATTATACACCCTTGTTGTGTGAGGTGTTCAACAATTCTCGGAGAAAAACACGATAATTCAAGCTAATTGAACAACGTCTGGAATGATGTCGAGCAAAAGAGTCATGAGGAGCGGAAGGGAACTATTTACGACAAAGAGCATTATTAACTTAGAAAACGGGCTCAAAATCTCCCAAGTGCCGACAGCTGTGAAGTAACAGTGCCTTTTTTCCTTCGGAACCCATATGTTGTGTTGACATTATAGGAGCTTTTATATGTGTTTTTCAGACAATAAAGTTGTTCGCTAGCATACGTATGTATGTCAGGTTCTTTCCGCACGGAACTTGGGTAACGGCAGTTAGGCGACTTGATGGGGACTACCTTAGGCTCATTACCCGAGAAAACAACTGACTCGATCCGAAATAGAACTTTTCCGAGAGGCAATCTGTCTGGAAAGCTTGCAAATCCTACATAATGTACACACTTCACTGGACCCAATCTGTCAACCGAAATGATCAATCAATCGAACGATGAAATTAATTAGTTTTTACAATAACCAGGAAGTGGGCACTATCAACGGGGAACACTTGGTGAGGCGCCATCCGCGACTTGTTAAAGACATTCCACTAGGAGGAATTTCTAGGCGTACTCGGCTTCTTTCGGGTTTGCGTAATGAACTCGGAAATCTCAAAATCAGGCGAATCCGTGGCATAGCGTAAGGAATGTGGAGGTGGTAAACCATAAAGGTCAATATCCAGCAAACTGAATTGTAGTAAAGGCTGTGTCATACACATAACAAAACGAATCTCATCGTGCTCTATACATCGTGCTCTATGTATTTTCACTTCACAAGGAACTATGAATGGAGGAACTATGAACGCTAGGAGAGCTCATAGAATTATCGTATCCTGCATTCAGTCGAACTCGCAAAGAAACCGCTGCCTTTGATGAGAATTCAATAATCTGTTTTTTTTTTCACCTAATGAGAGCTCTCATGATGTCACTCCGTCTATTGGACGTTCGCTGGCTTGGCTGTTGGCCATTAATAATTCATCGCTTTAGAACGGAGTGGTTTCCAACCAGCATGCGAATTTCACCAGTCAGTCAGCTGTAATAGAAAAGTGGGTTTCATTCCATTTTGAGAAGCTGTAAGACTCTAAGACCTTGTAATACACATTATATCCTAGCTAGAATTCCTTCCGTTTGAGCCACCGATAAAAGCTATGTTTCAGATATCGACGACGCGCGGCCGAGATGACGACGCCGAGAGGACGATACAAAAGCCAAGCGTTCGAGCTCCAGGGGAGAGACGACGAGCCTGCCAGCCGGAGAGGTCGAGAGGAGCCAGCCTCGCCCGCACGATTCCACTCCTTTCCACTTCTACATATTGTTCTTTGTTTCGCCTTATATTCCCTTTTGTCGTTGATCTTGCTTGCCTTTTCGTACATAAATGTTCTCATAGTCTGACTCTAATAAATCTGTAATTGCCAGACTTATACTGGTAGCAGCGAGGCCTTCCACCCGGCCCCCTCGATCTCTCTGTTCGCCGCCCTGCTGGGCAATTTTTGGACACAGCTGGCGGGTTTTTGATGGTTTTCACCTGCGATTAGTTAGTGCGCACATTTTAGTTAGTCCGTACGGTTTTTTCTTACATCGGATCCGACTCGTTTTTACTGGCCAAAACATTTTTGGGTGATTTGCGCATGCTGAGAATAGATTTCGGCCCACGGGCAGGTAAGTGAATTGCGGTGGAGAATCGCTCCCGCGGAATAAGGAGTTTGACAGCGCTGTCCTTTTGGGTGTATGGTTGATTCCGGATATCCGAAGAGACAAGATGAGATGGTACCTTGTCTCTATAGCTTCAAGCAGGGTTTTTCACGTTTTTTTTTACGATTTTCATGGGTTTTTTCACAGTTTCTCAGTTTTCAGGCTTGTTGTTCAAATTTTCCACTCTATCGCGACGAGTCTCGCGTCTTTGTGAGTATTCGTCTTTGTGATCACATTCTTTGTAACCGCACGCGAGGGTTACTGTAGCTCGCAGACGCGCGCTTATCGGCGCTGGCCATCGATGACCGCGACCGTTAATGTAAACTTCTCCGCTGGAATGGCGGGGATCGCAACTTGCCGGCGTTGCGATCGCTTATCAGCGAGCTTTCCCTCGGCTCGAGAAAAACATCGGGCGATTGTTTAGCATAGCTCGCATTAACGGCGCAGCGGCTGGGAAAGGCTTCGGTATATAGGCCTCACCAGGGAGGCAGACGACATCCCAGTCAGCTGTTCAGTTGATACGTCCATGCCAATTTCTACTCGTGCGTCTTCTCGCCGGGCTTCTGCCCAACCGTTGGACACAAAACTTGAGCCCCGGGAGGAGGACCCATTAGACACCGTGCTCGAGGAATTAGCCGACGATGCCCCTCTCCAAGGAAGGGACATGAAGCTTCTCCGTGACGCTACTTCTTCGGCTATTGCTCGAGTGTGGTCCGACTCTTGTGCGGCCTCATCTCTCCTTAGCCAGAAGATCAATGAAGGCAATGAGGCCCTAGCGCAGAGGTTGAACGATTCGTTCGCTCTGGTAGGCAGGCGCTTAGACACCCTGCCAACGATTTCGATGTTCCAAGCGGACGTGCCCGGTCCGAAGGTGACACCTTTTTCGGGATCCTTTGACCAGGGCCCTCAGTTTTCGCTATGGTTGCGCCGTCTACAAGACGTTATGCGGATGCGACCTACCCCTATGAGTGAGGAACAACGTGCGAATTTCCTAGTGGGTCACCTGGATGGAGTCGCAAGGGAGAAGGTGGAGGAGCTCTCCGAGGAGGCCCGCAAGGACTTCAACACAATTGTATCCCACCTTTCGGCGTATTTTGAAGGTCCCGATCAACGCGACATGGCGCTCCAGAAACTGTCGGTCTGTCGCCAGGAACCGGGTGAGTCCTGTTCTACGTTTGCCCAACGCCTCCTGCACTTAGTCCGAGCCGCTACGGTTGGTCAGGATCCAGCCTCTCAGAAGGACAGAACCCGGGAGGAGTTCGTCGGCCGTTTACGGGGCGACATACGCTACTTCGTGAAGCTGGACAGACCTGCTACCTTCGAGCAGGCGGTGGTCAAGGCCCAGACGGTGGAGCAGTTAATTAACGAGGCCACGGCAGACCGCCTTATGAATCCAGGTGCGATGCCCTCGTCCGCGCCGGTTCAGGTCGCGGCGCGCCCCGTAGACCGCTCACCCCAATGGCGTGACTCCAGGCGTTACGGTAACAGGTCGCAGGAGGGGCGGGGCCGGGTCACCCGGTCGACGGCGCGCGATATAACCACTACCCAATCAGCGGCCGAGCCACAATGCTTCAAATGTGGGGGCGCTGGTCATTTCCAGCGCGTCTGTCCATCTCCGCCGGTCACTCGTTATACTCCCAATCAACGATCAGGTGAGTTCACTCGTTTTTCTTCGGCTAATCGTAGCGCTTCTCGACCTCGCCCCGTGCAGCGTGCTCGTCCGGAAGTCCGAGCGTGTTCAGCCGGACCTGAAGGCGATACGCCGGTGAGTGAGGCAGAAGCTTGCATTGCTCAGTTAACCCTTTCTTTGCAGGAACAGAAATCTGAGCTCGAGCAGGCTCGTTCGAGAGTTGCGGCACTCCTGCAGAGGAACGAAGAGTTGGCTCGCACAGCGTTTGATTCCCGACCAGCGGCTCCCTCTGGTAGTGCAGGTACGATTCTCCCAGACATCCGACTGTTATTCGTTTGTGTGCTTGCCTTACTTTTTATTCCGGGGTCACAAGCTACTCCTGATGCGTGGCTTTGTCCTTCGGATAGTCCGTCTTCTATTTTCTTCGTGCCCGAGGCGTATAATTGCTCCGGGCTCGTGCCCAATAATCTGACACAGCTGGAAAGGCTCTCTCTCCATATTTTTCGACCTAACACTAAGACTTACTCTTCTCCAGCCTTTCTTTGTCGTATTATTCGTCATTCCGTCACCTTTTCGGTTAATTTCTTCGGAGCTCGTCGTGAGTCTCACTCCGAGACTTCTCTGCCAGTCTCTTCCGAAGAATGCAAGCAGATGGCTCGCTACCATCGTTGCACTCACGGGACGCTGGAGGAGCAGGAGGGAGTCTGGCGAACGCGGTTCGACTTATCTTTCGAGTTTCCTTCGGCTCCCTTTGGTTGCTGCGTGGATAACTTCTTAAGTGTCACCAATTGCTACTTGGTCCCCACCTCTGTTCATGCTCGTCACGCTGACCCGGTGCTTCAATCGTCGGCGGGCGATCTTTCTTCTTGCGCCTACAAGGAGGGTACTTGTACGCTCCACGATGGCTCCGTTGTCATTTGGACGCCCGACCACGACCAAGAATGCCGCTATACTTTTCTGACTCGCATGTCTGGCGTGGCTGTGAACCATGTTTGGCTCAGTGACTCAAAAGAGTTCTCTCTCTCGTGGAATGAGAATTCTTCTCGGGTCACCGATTGTTTCAAGCATTTCACCATCACAGATCAGGGGTACGCCATTCAGGTTTCTCGTCGTAGCAATCGCGATACTTCTGCCCAATCTCCGGCTGTGGGTATGGTTACTTCTAACCAACTTGCAGCACAGCTCTTGGCGGTGGAGGGTTCTGTACAATCCGCATTTCTCCCTTTGTTCCGTCAAGCGGTTTTGGAACTGTGCGAGCGGACCAACATATTGTCCGTGGCGCTGGCGTCGGCCCTCCAATCATCTCCCACTCTCACTATGCGTCATCTTCTCGATCGCTCCGACATTGTCGCTTCCTACGAGGGACATAATTTGGTCCAAATTCGGCGATGTTTAAGGTTACCATCCGCTTCAGTGCGACTTATTCCGTTTAACAGCACTTGCTTTGTGTTCCCGCGGGTGGTGGTTGATTTAACAAGTGGATCGCGATGGGAGGCTTTCTTAGACCCCAGGACAAACGTCCTTCATAGGAAGGCTTCCGTAGTCGATTGCGATGACGTGAGTTCCTTTACCTTTCCGGATGGCGACAAGGCCCTGAAATTTTCTCCTTCTGACGGCTCTCTCACTACGGTTCCAGTGCAAATGGTTTCGCTTCTCTCTTCCTTTCCACAATTTCACCCATTAGCCACTTCCCCGCAATTAACCATCTTCCACAACCTCGTTCTAACTAATTTTTCTGAAATCTCTGATTCTCACCAGTTGCAGGAGATATGGACGGCACTGGACCATCGGAAAGCCATGGAACATTTTTCTGCGGTGTCTTCCGCCCGCGATGGCCCCTCAACAGGATTCGGTCCGAGTACGGTCAGTTCCGTTTTCTCCTTTTTCCCCTTTCACTTTTCATGGTTTGACTTTTGGATTTCCGCTTGCTGTTTTTACGTTACTTGTATTTTTTTCAAGTTCCTTATTTTACTATATTTCCGCCTATTTTATCCTTTGCTCTACACTCGAATTTCGTCATTCCTCGCTATTTCTCGTGTGCCCCCATTTTCCCCTTCGGTTGATTCTCATATTCACTCTCTTCCCCGTTTGCCCCCGCCCCGTTTAGTGGCCCCACGGTCCCCGCTGCAGCTCGACATTTCACACGTCGATATCGACTGTGAAGGAGCCTGGCCTCCTAGAGCTTCCACGGTACAGGTAGAGGTACAGGTTTTGGCCTTAGATAAGTCTGGGCCATTTTTCGTGACGCAGATTCCCATCCGCGCCAACGGGGTACACCTTTTGGCCTTGGTTGACACAGGAGCTGGCCTCTCGGTAGCCAGTCGTTCGCTTCTTCCCCTGTTAGGCATTTTCAAGGTAGAAGCAGCAAAAGTCCCCGCAGCCATCGGGATGGCCGGTATTCCGGTTCCATTCGTTGGCGCGGCTGTGGTTCGCCTCGAAATAGGTAGGACGGAGCTTTCACAGCTCCTGCACTTCACAGAAGAAGAACTCGTCCCTCGTTCAGCCGACACTTACGATATAATCCTTGGAAACGACGTTCTTCAACGGCTGCCACCCTGGTCTCTCAATTATAGCGCTAGAGTCTTCCGTGTGGACGGAGACGTTCTACCGATTGTTGACCGCTCCCCGTCTACATCGGTGAAGTCTCCCGTCCCGAAAGGCGATGTCCGCGTGCATTCATCTTCTACTGTGGTTCTCCCACCGGGTACCGAATCGATAATTCCCTGTTATGTTGTCAACGCGGATTCGTCTTGGAGCGCAGTTTGGACCCAAGCTGAGCAGTTGTTTGATGAAAGTGTATTTGTCGCCCCAGCCGTCTTCCCTACGAAGTCCCCCGTGCTGTGCCTCAGCAATCCTTCTGACACACCTAAAGTTATATACAGGGATCAGCGTCTCACGACCGCGCACCCTCTCGTGGAGTTGCCTAACGGCACGGTTCAGGAGCTTACGCAGCGGTTTTAGCATTAACTTGGGATCAGGGGAGACAATTAATTCGTGTTCTCCCACCGATGATCCTTCCTCACCTAGCGAACCCTCGGCGATCAATTTCGTAGACAAGGCGCTGGTAGGAGCAGAAGTGTCAGAGCAGCAGCGCGCTCAATTACGCGCCCTCTTCCTAGAATTTATTGATCGTATCTCCACTTCGTCCTACGACCTAGGATCGTATGACCACACCCTCATCCGCATTAAGACCACGACCGAGGTTCCGCCGACTCGTTATCGCCCTACCCGAATCCCAGCACGATTCCAGAAGGAACTTGACGATCACATTAATAAGCTTATTAAGTCCGGTAGGATTGTGGAAAGCGACACTCCGTGGGTCCATAATACGGTTTTGGTCAAGAAAAAGGATGGTTCCCTGCGCGTATGTCTCGACTTTAGACCTCTCAATAGCATCACTATTCCGGACCGCTACCCGCTCCCGCGCATCGACGATCTCCTTACTCGGGTCGCTGGTAATAAATTCTACACATCATTCGATTTGGCATCAGGTTATATGCAGTTGCTTCTCTCTCCTGAAAGCCAAGAAAAGTGCGGTTGGGCGACTCACCGTGGCGTCTACCAATTTGTATATCTCCCCTTTGGTCTTCGGAACGCTGGCGCTTATTTTTGCCGAGCCATGTCCCGCATCCTCGCAGGGCTGGACGACAACTGCCTAGCCTATTTGGACGATATTATCATTTTTGATAAAGACTTTGACTCACATCTCCGCACTCTGCGTAAGGTCCTAGAGCGGTTTCGAGTTTTCAACATCAAAGTAGCAGGCAAGAAATTGACCAGCATCGCTCAGTCGCAGATCTGTTTTCTCGGTCACGAAATCTCCGGATCTACCTACTTCCCGGCTACCCGCAACATTACAGCAATCGAGAACCTTCCGCCTCCTACGTCAACTAAGGCTGTTAAAAGTTTCTTGGGCATGGTCAACTTTTTTCGTAAGTTTGTCAAGGGCTTCGCGTCGATAGCGGCTCCTTTGTACGATCTCTGTAAGAGCCAAGCCGTTTTCCGGTGGGAACCCGCGCACCAAGCAGCATTCGACCAGTTGAAACAGGCGTTGGTTAGCCGGCCCTGTCTCGCGTTTCCCCAGGATCGAGAATTTATCTTACATACCGATGGGAGTACGTCGGCGGTAGGGGCGGCCTTGCTTCAGCAACAAGACCAAACAACTACCCCAGCACCCATCGGATTCTTCAGTAAAACCCTGTCCGCGTCCCAGCGTCGTTGGAGCCCGACCCACATCGAACTATTCGCTATGATAAGCGCTCTACGCTTCTTCCGTCCCATTATATACGGTAACCATACTCGAATTTTTTCTGACCATAAACCGCTTACCTTCCTACTTCGGCATCATAAAACTCACGACAACCTAGCTCGTTGGATGGTCGAGCTGCAGAGCTACGACATTTCCATCGAGTATCTCAAGGGGTCGTCCAACGTCGTCGCCGATCACCTCAGTCGTTACGGGAATCCAACCGATCGCTTCCTTGATGACTCTCCCTCAAGCAACGATCTTGTCGAATTTCCCCGTTGTCTGGCTCAGTGCCATCCTTCTTCAACCTCGTCTTCAGCGCCCCACTTCGTTCGGCCATGTGATGTTCTGATTGAACAAAAGTCGGACACAACTTGCTCGTCTCTCATGTCTTTTCTCGAGACCGGAGCATTTCCTGATTCGGTCTCCGAGGTTGACAAGGATCGATATTTAGCTCTGGCTTCTAATTGCATACTTGGGAAAAACGGTTGCTTATATTATCAACCACCAGAACACACGAAGAGACCGACCCTTTTTATACCTCTCCGCCTTCGCGAGTCGATTTGTATTGCGCTTCATTCTAGTCCTTCTGCGGGTGGTCATGTTGGCTGGAAGAAGACTCTCGCGAAAATTTCTCGGCGGTTTTTCTGGCCGTCAATGAAGGTCGACGTCTTCAATTTTGTTCGATCATGTGAACCCTGTCAACGTAAAAGACCACATCCTCTCAACCGCGAAAAACTTACGCCTATTGTTTCGGAAGCAGTCTTCGCTAAGGTCTTTCTCGATCTGAGCGGCCCTTACCGGCCTTCAGCCCGCAACAACAAATACATCCTTTGCCTCATAGACCACTTCACCAAATATGCTGTGGCGGTCGCTTTACCCGACTGTACAGCAGTTTCGGTAGCTCACGCGATTGTATCTAACTTTATCCTCGTGTATGGAGCAATGTCCGAACTGATCTCCGACAACGCTTCCTATCTTAAGGGAGACCTTCTCACGGAGCTAGGACGGTTACTCCAAATTGGCCGTCACTTCACAACTCCATACCACCATCAGGGTAACGGGGTGTGTGAACGAGTCTTCCAGACCCTTCAGGAAATGCTGCGAACATACATCGATTCCGACCAACTCAACTGGGACGTGTTCCTTCCAGCTTGCGTTTTCGCGTACAATACATCCGCTCATCTTAGTACGAATGAATCTCCATTCTTTATGCTTTTCGGTCGTGATCCCGTCCTCAATATCGATCTCCTGATCAGGCACAAGACACAGCAACATGTTCCGTCCGACGCTGACCCCAGTATCTATAAGGAATCGCTTGTCTCCTCTCTCCATGCCGTCTGGTCCTCCGTCGCCTCATATAACAAGAAGCGCCGCGAGGCGATGAAGAGTCAGTACGACAACTATGGCAGAGATCCTCTTCAAGTCTCCGTCGGCGATCGCGTCTTTTTGCGAGACTTTGCTCCTAAACCCGGCCTCTCTCACAAGCTTTGTTATCCTTGGCTTGGCCAATTCCGAGTCATCGCGGTCGACCCACCTCATCTCACTATTGTCAGTATTACAGCTCCACAGACCAAACCCCGACGGGTCCATATGAACCAGGTTAAACGCTGCTTCGTACCATCCGGTCCCGTTTTTTCTACACCTTGGCTACCCATCGAAGAAGAAAAAGCCTTAGACCTTTTGGCTTCGCCCATTCAAAATATCATTGGTTATAATAATTGTGTGATAGAGCATGCACCGTCTTCTCCTACTAGAACTCATCGTTATAATACTCGTTTCAGGTCTCGGACGTCGTCTCTGTGAGCTACGTACCGGCAGCTACTTCGCTACCATCGCTGTCGTTTATACTCTCTCTTTCATTTTCTTCGCATACTCTCGTCCTAGACCCTTTATCTCTCTTACATCCTTTATGGGTCTACCCCTCGCCTGTTGTACATCCTTTATGGGTCTACCCCTCGCCTGTTGTCGTGGCGGTTACTAACTTCCACAATTACTCACCTTTCTTTCAGAGTCTTCTCTGGTTTCTCAAAGTGTTCTGACATGGCGGATTCCCCGCCACCTACGTCTTCACCGGCGGTCACTCCGATGGATACGGAGTCGCCGCCAGCGGCCGCGCGCCCACTTGGCGCTCCGACTCCATGCGAGTCGCCGTCTGTGGCGCGCGTGAACAGGGGGTTCGCGTCGATGGCGCTCTCATCTAACGACAACAAGTCGTCAGACCGGGCTCCTGCCCACTCTTCGGACACACAATCCGCAGGTACATCCCTCGTTTTTCCTCCTTTCTCGGTATAACCTTTTTCGCCAGTATTTTTTTGTATATCCCTGCTTTGTCTTCGTATCCATACACTTTTAGCATCTTCCTCCTCCTCGGCTTCGAGGGGCAGGGGCGGCAGCCGCCGGGGCAACCGGGGCAATCGCTCCGCCGCCGCTCCGTACGCGGTCCGCGCCCTCCAGGAGGCAACCAGAGGAACAAGTTCCCGTTCGCGACGCATCAGCGCCTCGGCGAGCTCACGCGGACGTGAGCCGGCCCAATCGTCGTCCCGTCGTTCTGCTACACAGGGCCCCACACGTTCTCCTAAACGGGTATCGCGCGCGTGGCAGCCGGCCGACGAGGACGCCCCATCGTCATCTAGACACCGGGCTCCCGCCCGCGCTCCGGACACCTACGCAGAACGAGGTCAGGCACTGTTCCATTTTTGCACATTTTCTTTTCCTTTCTCTTCATTTATCCGTTCACTCATTTGGTTTCCGCCTTCTCTTTGGTATTGAAGTTTCGCTTGTTCACGCATGCAATGGTTTTGCTTTCAGCCTCTCGCGCCGTGCCTTCATCTTCAGCTGTCAAAAGTAGAGCTTGTGCTCAAACTTCGGACACACATACATTACCCCGGGCACCTACGACGGGTGGCTCCCACTTCGAGCCCGACGTCAAGCCTGCTCGCCATTCGGCGTTCCGGCCGTCGGTAACTGGCAAACGGGTCACCCGCCGCCAGCCGGCTTCCAATATTCTCCCGCTTCCAGGTATTCGACCCGCACCTGCCGTGCCGATACGACGCGACAACGCACCTGCGGACTTCCGTAGTCGTTTCGAGGGTATGCATCCTTGGGGTTGCCACTTAGTCGACCGTCCCCATTTCGGTCCACTCTCCAACGATACCGTCACCAGTTATCTGGATGCTTTCGTCTACAAGCACGTGTCTCAAAATGGTTACTTCGCAGCTCGTTTCGTTCGTTCGCTATTTCCGCGACAATTCGTCGGCACACCATCCGTGGAGAATCCAGTGCCTATCCCGGAGGCGGTGCGTTTCGTGGACACCATTGCCATGCGACGGCAATCGGAACAGGTTATCGAGGATCTCCGTAACGATACCTACGTGGAGGATCATCTGGACGTTCCGCGTGGCCCGACCGGTCCTCCGGCGTCCTGCTTGTTTCCGCCCGAATACAAGGGAGTACGTCCGGTATTGTACCAGGTCGTCTACAAAGGCTACGGCCAGGGGCTCATCCTCGAGGCGAAGGACTTCTTGCTCTTCTGCCCCGACCGTATTGAACTTCAGTGTATTGTTCTCGACCAGTACGCGGTCAATACACTGTCGGAGACGATCGGGTTCGATCGGGAGCACGTCTCCATCAAGGACTTCGTCTGGGTGTATGCCGTAGGTCCCACGCCACGGGCGCGTGCTGAACCGAGCGAAGTCCTCGAGGGAGCACGTCGCATGCGTCCTACAGCGTTTGATGTTACTACTCCCTTCTATTTCAGAGCCACGAAGTATACCTTCGTCACTCCGCCGAAGGACGACCGCGCGACGCTTGGCATCGTCTTGAATGTACCCCGTCGAGGCCGCGATGGCGATCGGGTTAATAACATTCGGGTGGCTTTTGAGGGCTACCGCGAAGCGGTCACGGTATCCCCGAAGTTGTGTGACTTCCCGATTGCCACCGCGGAGCCTGACCAATGGTTGTTCGGCGACATGCGGCACAACTCGTCCACCGCATCAAGGTTTTCGGCGGCGCCCGTATCCAAGGCGGCGCAGAGTTACCTTGTCAATGCGATTCGGGTCGTGCTGCCGGCGTTCCCGTACGAAACCATGACGCCGCTCCGCGTCTACCGCCTGTCGCCGGCGGAGGAAGACTGGATCCGCGACCGCGAAGGGGTCTTCCGTAATTACGCCAACGACCCGCGAGAGGCCCGACGCCGCATGGGTAAGCTTTTTAGCGCTTCGTGCGCTGCATTGTCGTGTACGAAGCTCCTCAACGACGACAAAACGACTCGGTTGGTTGACGCATCGGTACCTAGTCTTTCTTCATTTCCTATTCGGCTCGTCTTCGAGCTACCGAACGCGTCAGCCGATATGGGCTGGAACGCGCATCGACCAGTAGATGTATGGATCGTCGATTCGAATACCGTCTTGAGAATGGTCATCGCTCAGGCATCGTATAGGTTCGAGACGCGTACGCTCCATGTGACCCTTCATACGACAATATCCTGTCACGAGCATATGCGGAACCTAATCGACCGTTTTGGACGGCTCCAGCAGCGGGCGGTCCGCGTGTCCGCATGCGTCCGTTTGGGGCGGCTTCCAATCGGCACTGACCCGCTATTCGAGCTCCTGGCGGAGGAGGAAGTGTTTGGGACACTTCATCCCTCGCGGGACTGCCGGGCCAATGCGATTCTGAACCGCTTGTACGATCATCGCCAAGCGGGAGCGAACCCCGACGTTGCGGTTCCTGCGCAAGTGCCGCCGGCTCCGATGTCGGTTCGCCTCGACAATGTGCCGATTGACCTCCGGGCGGACCAGATCCACGCCGTCCAGATGGGTGACATTGACACCCCCATTCTGGCGATTCAAGCGGCATTTGGTACAGGAAAAACCGTCGTGGGGGCTCTGATCGCCGCACGGTTGGCTACAGCGGATCCGGAAGCCATTATAGTGGCTATGGCAACAACTAATGGGGCTGTTGCCCAATTTACGGACACACTTTTAAGGTTGACCGACTACCGTCACTTAAATGTGCTTAGGTTCGTTTCAGATTCCGCGCTGTCCGACGGTTGTCCGCAGACCGCAGTCGATCTCCATAACATCCTCCGACAGCTGCCGCGAGACTACCGCGACCAACTTAGTGAAGCGGAGTTTCATACCTGTCAAAATTACGCTTCCTGCCGCCAGCTCGTGGAAATCGCTCTGTTCCATCCGGAGCAGACCATGTACCTCACGGAGGACCAACGGGAAGATTACCGGATCGCGGAGCGCGAGAACCCTGAAGCGACGGAGGAAGCCGTGGAGATTATGTTCCGGGTACGTCGTCCTAATATCCTATGTATTACTTCGGCGTCGCTCCTGAACTCTGCCGGTTCCCTCGGCTTATTTGGTCCTTACACGAAGGACTGCAGTGTGATCATCGGAGACGAGGCCTCCCAGATCCCAGAACCAGTTCTGGTAGCCACGTCTTGTTGGTTTCCCAATGCCCGGCTGATCTTCATTGGTGACGTGCATCAGCTTCCACCGCACATTCGCACTTCTCCGGAATCGGTGGCGGCTCGGCACGGAGCTCGTGGTGTCATGGATCTGCTGCTGGCCAAGCAGGTCCCGGTAGCCCCTCTGTTAACAACTTTCCGCGCCCACCCTGCTCTGAACGACCTACCCAACAGTCTGTTCTACGACAATTCTATCGTTCTATCGTTAGTGGTACGTTGGCGGCAATGCGGCAAATGCTCGTCCAGCGAGTTCACTTGCCCAATTCCCTGGTGCCTTTCGTGTTTATCGACTGCCCAGGAACGTCTCAACGGGCGCCGAGTGGGTCTCACTCCAACGCCTCCGAGGCGCGGTACTGTCAGGACTTGGCTAGTGCGTTGATGGCCCACGGGATATCAGCCTCTAGCCTCGCTATCCTCGTGTTTTATAAGGACCAGCAACATCTCTTAGCCTCGTTCTCGACTTCGTCCGGGATCGCACTCCATACTGTTGATTCTATTCAGGGTCGTGAGTACGACGTCGTTATCCTGCTGTCGACTCGCACAGATATAACCCCAGATACCGGAGCCTTCCTCGACGATCCGCTTCGTTTAAATGTAGCCCTGACCAGGTGCAAGCACGGGCAATTCGTGTTTGGGCACCCGTCCTCGCTATCGCTGCTTCCGAACTGGAGTCGGCTCATGGACTGGGCATCCCGCTTGGGACTGGTCGTCAATCTTGGCGCCCTTCAGAGTATGTTTGCTTAAAGCAAACTGTAATGGTATGTCTTCTCTTTTTCTTTTCTCTCTTCTTTCCTTTTACTTTTACGTGACTTAGCTTAATCTGTAGGTTTCACGGATACTTAGATTTTCAATTTATCAGCTTTAACATTCGTCGCTAAATTAACGTCCGAGGACGGACGTTTTGTGGGAAAAGGGGAGGTGTAAGACTCTAAGACCTTGTAATACACATTATATCCTAGCTAGAATTCCTTCCGTTTGAGCCACCGATAAAAGCTATGTTTCAGATATCGACGACGCGCGGCCGAGATGACGACGCCGAGAGGACGATACAAAAGCCAAGCGTTCGAGCTCCAGGGGAGAGACGACGAGCCTGCCAGCCGGAGAGGTCGAGAGGAGCCAGCCTCGCCCGCACGATTCCACTCCTTTCCACTTCTACATATTGTTCTTTGTTTCGCCTTATATTCCCTTTTGTCGTTGATCTTGCTTGCCTTTTCGTACATAAATGTTCTCATAGTCTGACTCTAATAAATCTGTAATTGCCAGACTTATACAGCTTACAACTGTCCTGCAGGTGTCGGCCTGCAAGGTAGAGCCTGCACGATTTCGGGAGAACTTTGTGGTTCGGTTCCGTTCGACTGTTTCCTTGTTGAAGCACTTTTTAGGTTTATTTCTCAAGTTTACACTATGGTATGTATAGTATGCAATTTAGGGCGAGCACGGCACAGTGGAAAGAGGCGCTACTGTCTCCCGCATGGTCGAGAGATTCATCCTCGTCCGTGCTAGCCAAGCCCTCCGGGTTGCTTAACTTGGGACCAGACTCGTCCGGGAAGCCCGCAAGTCGGATTGATCTTTCTTTATTTGATCATTTTTTTAGAACTATATGTTTCCAATGATCTAGCAGAACACTTGTCAATGATCTAGCTACGGATCTACTCCCATTGTAATTGTAGAATGTACCGCAGAGAAATCAAGAGGTCCAATGCTCAATAGAAGCATAATTTTAGCAACAGCAACTTTTGTTCAAGAAAAGGTTACGGTAAAAACGGTTTCCGTTCATCTCGCGTCTTCTTGCAATATTTACTGACGGTACTGGACGTCATGCGTGAGAACAGGCTTTTTTCGGAACAAAAAATAAAGTTACATCAATCTCTGTCGATCGCTAACTACACATGTACATTTGTACATTATACAGGGTGTGCAAAAATTACCCGGAATAAAATATCACATTATAACTTCAACAAAAGTGTAGATCTGACAATGAAACTTAACATACAGTTTCCCTATTCCCTTAGTAATAGAAAAATATCAAGCTCGTTCAAAGTGGCCCCTATTTTCCGGACACATGTCCTCAGACGAGTAGCGAACCCATAACTCATGGCACGGAGGTAGTCCTCTGCTATATTGTTCTTTGCCTCAGCCAGGGGAGCTTCCAGTGGAGCCAAATTTTTGTTTTGTGTAGAGGAATTCTCGCTCCCAGTAACTGACCAGGAAAGAAACTGAGGCGGTTCAAATCCCATGAGTTCAGAGGTCAGCCATCTTGTGCTGTGCGGCGTGGGACAGCAAAATTATGAGTCGATGGTTGCTGATATTTCTCGATTTGCCTTTGCCATTCGCACATTGTAAACTCATATGAACTCAGGCTTGAAGTACATTCGAGTTTAGAGTATACGTACCCATTGCTCCAATATTAGGTTGAAAGCTTACTTATAAAAGTTGTTATCAATTGCGCCAAACGAATAACTCGTGGTACGCAGGTAGTGTAGTCCTCATCGAGATCATTCCATGTGTTTGTTAACGGTGCAATGAGAGGCAGAAAGTTGCACATCAGATAGAGCACACTTTTTTTTCTCAAAAACCTACCAGACCAAGCATTCTAGAGCTCAAACTTGGACAGCGTTTGCATGTACTATAGATGTATAACATATTCCAACATGAAGCTCAGAATCCAGTTCTGCCAGTAGTTGTGGCCTGTGATGTATTTTTTCGGGTAATTTTTGCGCACCCCGAAATTCTAAAGGTTTTCATGCCGAGATTTATTGAAAGTCGAATGTAGAGCTTTTTTTTGAAACTCTGCGCAAACTCCGAGAGGCTCATTAACTTTTATACAATCCAGAACGCACAGCTTAACACAACAGCGAGCACAAGAGCAGCATAGCTGCGCGAATGTTGTAATGGAAGACGACGATGACGATAAATGGGGGAGAACTGTCACTGGAGCATATCCTTTTTCAGCATACAAAAGTCACAAAACACTCAGTTCATCAGGTTTATAAAAAGGAAGAAAAAAGTGATCTACGGAAATCCCGACGGACTGATCGACGACCCATTTCAATCACAGATATATAGTAGAGGACTAGGCAGAAAAATGACTGGGACACGAACGAGAAAGGAGAAGAAGAAGAGGAAGAATAGCGGAGCGCAATGGACACAGGGGAATGCGATCAGGGTGGGTGTGAGACATGGAATGGACCTACGAGAGTGACACATCTACTAGATGTCATTCTGAACACTACGTAAACGAATGGAACGGGATCGATTCGACTCCGCTACGGCTTCCACTTCTGCATCGGTGCTCCGCCCAAATGCATCCAGACGGTTTCGAATTCGGTCTCGAGAATCTCCGCTCCCTTCTTGCGCGTCAGTCCGGTCTGATCCAATGGAATCTCACACATCTGCAGATCATCTCGACCTGAAATACAACATGGTAATGGACTTTTTCAGGTTTGATCATTCCAAATATAAGACCACAAGTGAGTTCTACACTTCATAAATCTTGCTATCAAGTGAGATCAAATTTTGCAAAAAAAAAAATCGAGGCTCAGTCGGAAGTCGAGCCCGCGCTTCGAGTCTACATATCTGGGGCACCTTGATGCTATACCTCTACACCATCGAGCCGACTGTTCTGTTCCCCATCTGGGGCGGTAGGGGCCGTGCCCCGGATAGGCTCCAAGACGCGGGGTTCAAATCCTGTCTGAGCCGCGATAAATACAGTGTTACTAGAACAGTAGTACCTATGCCTACTAGAGATTGCAGCAAACAGCGAAAGAAAAGTAATAATATTCGAGCTCCTCTTATTCGCTAATGAACGGCCGCCGAACCCTTCATTTTCTCAGCGCAAGTGACAACTGCTCCTAAAGAAGTCTCTAGCAACATTGAGTGATGAGTGATAAGACGGAAACGAACAACTGATGAAGTTTAGAAATCCTTCCTCATGCATGCTGTTCACAATTGTCACCTTTTCTTTCATCTTCATTTTGACATTTTGGAGCTTTAGTTATTTTTGCAGTGACAAATGGTCGCCGTGAGTGCACCTCCCAGGGAGGAAATTCCAGCAGGTGAGCAAAGACGTCAACGGAAAAAGAGCTGAATAAATCATGAATCCTCATCGATTTCAAGTTGAAATTCCTCGAGATGACACAGACTGGTTTTTGGGATTCCGACACTATTCAGATTCATCAAAGAAGAGCAGTTTCAAAAGTCAGTGCATACACAAATGAAAATTATGCCCTACCCTCCCCCTGAGTAAAAATATTTGACAAAACGAAATTCAAAGCAGAAATAACTATACGTAACCGGTTACTGGAAGACAGAAAATAATGTGAAATCAAAGTGTTGAAGTGATGGACGTCGATCATTTCCTCAAGTATGCGCCACGCATTCGTCTTCCATTCGTGATTGTAGTGGCATAGTTAGTTCTCATACGGCACATATTTGGCCTATCCAATTACTCGCGTGAGTCATTCGCTGTCCAGGTCAGTGTCTTCATCTTCAAGACAATGGGGTAACAATTTACCTGACAACAGGGATGGAAGACTCGGTTAGCCCGTACGAGAACTGATCGTTTTAGCGTAAGGGTAGAAATAGCGCACCTTATCAATTCATTACTCTTGCCATCTGATTAATTAACCATAGGGTCATCAAATTAACGCAAAAACTCAGAGGGTCATGAGCCGTTCCCAATGGAACTTGCTCGCCAGTAATGTGTCCATAAATAGTTGTGATAATGCTTTTCTGAAGAACAATGAACAACAAAATACGACGACTTTCAACAGCTTACTCCCTTTTCGCTAGCTTAATAGTTCATTTTCCGAGCGCTCGTGGTACAGTGGCAAGAAGCGCTAGTGACACCCGAATGGTTGATCGATCGATCCACGCCCGGGCTAACCAAGGTTTTCATAGCTTCAGGGTAGGGTAAATTAGTACCAGACTTGTCTGGTAAGACAAATACAATACTGCCTTGGTGCAGCGGCTTGCCTTCGGAAGTGATTGTATAGGCCAAATACGCATTCATTAACCATCCCCTTACGATTCTGAAGGGGATACGAGTGCGGCGGTGTGTCCTTAGGGGTTGATCAACGCCGACGCCCTTATCTTGACCTTGATCTTTATAGATTCATTTTCGAAAATCCCAATCACAAGAGAAGAAGTAGTACCTGCAACGAGCAGCACGGGCGTTTTGTTCGGATGCATCTCGATTTGTCGCTGAATCCACTGTCCGTTAAAGTGCGCGTACCAGAGACCATTTTGCACGGCTCGAGAGTCTGTAATCAGTCCTGAACAGGATATGTCAATCGATAACGATCGATCTCGACAGTCGATCAATACAACGAAACGTACCGTCGTTGTTATTGTTGTTGTTGTTCTTGTAGATGTCGGCTGGTCGAGAGAATGGCACCTTGAAGTACCTTTGCATAATGAGGGCTGGATTCACCTGCGGTGCAACCGTCGCGCGTTCTGCAACTAAATTACTTCATTTTGATGGATTCCAATGAATCATTAGAAAACGGGTTCATCGATCCTAAAAATGTGAATGGGAAAACTGCACAGCACTGGAATTATGGTTTTTGCATCAGTGTTCAAATGACTTCCGTGGAGAGCTTTTAGTAGAAAGACCTTTGCTGAGGTGAGCCATGCAGATGAACAGGCGACTAAGGGTTTCGTATATTTTTTATCGCTCTTTCTATCCCACGTTGTCTATCTTGTACAAGGAGCTATCATGTCAAACATATTAGGAGGCGCGTGGTACAGCGATTAGTGGCGCTACTAACACCCGCGGGGTCGAGCGATCGATCCCCTCACGGGCCAACTAGACCTTCCATCCCTTCGGGGAAGGGTAAATCGGTACCGCACTTGTCTTGGAAGGTGAAGACACTGACGTTGTGTAGCTGCTGGACACCGCAAGTCACTGTATGGGCCAAAATTCTTAATGGAACACAAATACGGCGGCTAGTCCTTACGAATAGTATACATACATCTACCACTTATTCTACATGAAATTACCATGAAGTATATCGACTTTAAGATAACCAGGTTCGGACTCGTAAACGGTCCATTTGATGTAATCGAAGCAAAAATGCGGAATGAGCACGAAAATTGGATTCCAAGGGCCCCGAGTAGGCAATGCGGGAAACACATCAGATCAGGTAGCACTTTTAGGCCACCCTCGTTTGGCATTTATGTCTTTCTGATTTAGGGGACAATTCGTTGACCCTTTTCACTTTTTTCAATGATAAATTTAGGTTGAAGAAAGGAAAATGAATGGAAAAAATTGAATGCCAGAACAAATATACTTTGTGCGGCGTTCGTATAGATGGCGTTCGGTGCTCGAGGAGCGGCGGCGTCCCGTTCGCTCTGATTCCTCGACTTCCAAGCGTTGTAGATACGAAGACGGCGATGGAATTCCTCTTTGCAGGCCAACAAAAGTTCCATATCTAAAAGAACGTCCTGGATTATCTGATTGCTAGAAATAAAATATAGAAATATAAAAAAAGACAGAAATATCCCTACGGAGGGTACCGTAAGTACCCAAATTCGAGCGGGAGATTCTCTAATTTGTCAGTAAAGTCTTCCGTCCAGTTTTCGACGGCTTCTAGCTGTTCAATCGTTTGAATTACTCTTTTTGAATTATAGCACGATCTGTTTGTTTTGTAATTATGCGTTCATTAGCGCGCCATAATGAAGCTTAATAAATGAAAAAGTAAATAAATAAGTCAGCAAGTGAGCAAATAATCCCGAACCAGGCGAAATGCTAGATGGCGTTGTTTTATCGCCACCCTGCATGAATTCAAACCGTTGAAGGGTAGTTATGTATCACCAGAGAGGCCAATAAATCTTCTACATGATTATGAAAAAAGACCATTCATATCGACAAACGGGTCGAAATTTTCACACAGAATATCTGCCAACCTACACGGCCACCCAGACACCCAGATAATGGGATCGTTAGCCCAGAAACGCTCTATGAATTCGAAATGTGTCTGCAACTAACGAGCTTCCTCGTCAGATGCATAGAAAGGAGAAGGTGAATGCGACACAAAAAACGGTCATTTCAATGGAATTTTCAAACAACTCCCGAAGCAGGTAACCCTCATACCATCGCTGGGTTCGCCTCTCCTATGACATTCCAGCACTCCAGCGACCTATCGGCCGACTCAAATGAAAAGGAAATTCTTGAAATTTCGGCATTATTCCACTTAATCAGTCACAATCTTTAACGCAGATTGAAAAGAAATGAAGCAATTTCACCAGCTCCCTTGTCGTTTGTGTGCATTTGATGTACGGTAACAGACTATCACGGCGGGACCCATATGAGCCACCCATGACAAACTTCAATTGGGTTTCGCTTATTATATAGAACGATTGCAGCGACATGCTATAGGTAGAGAAATAGAACAGTAACATTACACCTTCATGCAAACTGATGGAAATTCGGCTGAATTAAAAAAGTTGGAGTTGGGAAAGGTAAATGGGTTGGTTTATTTTAGCAAAATTTTATTTTAATTGCCGCGTTTTTGTGGGTTACTATTGACAATGAGTATCCTAGAAATAGGTGTTGTAATGGTGGTGCCAAAAGCGCCAAAATCAATTTCGCTCAGGCGAGATTCGTATCCGCGCCTCGGGCCCATTCGGTGCCACGATTTTTTGCGCTGATTCTAGCACCATATACACAAATTGTCTAATGTTAAAACAATTCTGGTCTGTACGGTTGCGGAGAGTCGAATGCTTCCTGTAGGAGGCACCCGGAAGGGTTCTTTATAGGGTTCTTTGTGGAAAGTATTATCGCGACCATCTCCTTGGAACAGTTCAAACAATAAATCATTTATATAAGTGGTGCTAGAATCATCGCGAATGGTTATGCGACGCTTTTTAGCATAAAATAGTCCACAACTAAAAAGTGCACCTAATTGATAACGGCTTGGAAGTCTGACGGGGGATCGCTATGATGTGCACCCTGAAACCTAGAAGGCAGAAGGTTAAGCCCAGTAATCCCTCAACGTTTCCGACGGTTCATCATCTGTTCTATGAGAAAAACTTGTCGAAGAATTCAGCTACTCCGACTCTCCAAATCTTCGCCGACGCTTCGAGGACCCTTGGAAACTCCAAAGGGAAAAACTCGATGACGGAATGTGACGTGTAGCTTGTTTATGGGCCCCTTCTCTAACAATAAGTGCTTCCCTTTTTTGTTCATTTTGAATCTATTCAAAAGGAAAGGCGAAATTGGTGACTTGAAACTTTTACCCACCGTAGATTAAATCTGGGTAACCCACGCTGAACACCGGAAAGTTACGAAAGCCCTGACAAGCACATTTCTCTCCACTATTTTCACCTCGGTGCTCTATGCAGAGTGGCGAATAAATACGTGCGCGTGAGATTCGGTTCAATTTTGGCAATAGCAGGAAACCTAGTGTGCTTTTTTTGTCAAAATATTAACGTGACATCTCTTACTCGCTCTGTATGAAAGAGATTTGTTTTTCAAACTGTAGCGAGGAACTATTATGGTTGTAACACGATTCGTTGGCTCAGAAGAACAATATAACGACTTTTACGGCGCACGTACTTATTCGCCACCCTGTACTCTCCTTTTTTCTACCCCATTTTCACTTCTTTATTACCACGATCAAGAGGCCGCGGATAGACTAAACGCCAGCGGTTGGCTGATTTCCATTTCACTAACATTCTCTGAATTTTTCCCTCTATCACTCCTTATCGATCGGCGAAGGACTCTCCCGTCCAATTGATGACATTACTGCCCCTATTGCCGGAGGGCATCTCGGCGTACCCTGCTTGTCATATCCTATTGCAATCCGAGTCGTTTTTTGGTGGCGTTGTTCGCCTCCCTCGGGACTGTGCTCCATCCATTCGTGATGTGCTGCGGCGTTCTCGGGTCGCCGAACGCACTTCAATTGCTCGCTGTCGATGCACAAACGCTCGGAATGGCACAACGCATGGGAGCTTCATTTCAGCTCTCAGTCCCACGCGGTTACATACAAAATTTCTTTTTGTTGATAACGTGAACCACCTGCGACGATGACAAAACGTGGAGGGACACTCATCCCTTCGATACGTTTTTTCTCCGAACAGATTCCTCAATATGGTGAGAAAGTGCAAATGTAAATTCGTAGGACAACGATGCACAGAGGAGCGAGGAACATGCCGAACTCGATGGATCACACTCGCCATACGAAGTCTTCCAGTTACCCGGGACGTTCCATGAACATGGACAACGACATGAAAGAGCAACTACTCAGAAGCAGAAGGGAGTGGTCAGCTTTCGAGTCTCTCAAGGAGGCTATCGAACAACTGGGCCCAGATTCATCACTGGTAAACCCCCGATAAACCGGGAAATACACTTCGAACGGCGCTCAAACCGAGATTCGTGAACGCGCGTCAGAATTTAATCGGGGTTTAACGCTGGTCTATCACACCTTGCGGTGAGGGAGGGTTTGGGAAACCTCGACGATATCGAGCGGGTTTATCGCCAACGGGGTTTCGGAGACCGCCTGTTCATGAATATGGGCCCTGGACGCTGATCTCCACGCTCATTCGGTCGACTCGTCGGTTCTTCCTGCTGAGACGTGGCCTGATACGTCAGCCCTCGGACGGGGTCCTTGCAAGTCACATTCAGAGCGTTGGAAAGGTGTCTTCTGAAGTCCATCCTGATATCCCAACACAGAGCAGGACCTCGCAGCTTCGATCTAACGATAAGGCAAATGTCTCGTCTGCAGGAGCCTGCGGAATACACATCGAAAGCCAAGCATCGATGGGCGGGTCACATAATAAGAAGATACGACAATCGTTGGACATGGTCATTACTATTAAGATCTCAAATGGTGCTATGGGCTCCCGTCATCCTTCCGGCAAATATAACTCTGTTCTTAGTCAACCAGGCCTCCCGTCCATTGTTGGCCAGAAAATTTACCTCCATAACCTCCACGATTCTCACTAGTCAGAAGAAGTTAAGTATTTGTCTTATCAAAACCGGTTGGTCATCGGGGAGCATTTTATTTCTTCCTGATTCCTTATTAAATTGAGGAACAAAGGCAACAGGTTTTTTTTCGTTCCGATCAAGGGGTCAGAATTCTTTCGTAGAGGAAAACTCTTACCTGTGCTGTTGTTGATGGTGTCCCTGAGCTCAGCATATCTCCAAGTGGATAAGTCGTATTTGCTCTTCGCTTTTGTCGACTCGACGGATGAGCCGGACGACCTAAATCGATGCAGCCTGAGCAACAAGAAGCACCACTGACAATGAGCCTCCACATTTCCATATCCAGCTCGGCTCTGGGGGGCTCATTTGGTGGTGCTGGGGGGAAGAGGGGTCGAGAAGGGTCGACCCCCCGTCGAAAAACATCCACCAACAGAACACCACTAATTCCTCACATGCTTGTCGTGGGTGTGTCCAACATCGCTCCGCCTCCGTCGCGCGACAGTCGCGATGCGATCGTCGCGTCGAGTCGTTCACGTTCGGCGGCAGCCATTCTGAATGGAAAATTTTAGTTGTGCGGGTATCGTACGGACGAGTTCTGCGCCGGCTGCCTACCTTTGCTCCTCCTCAATCCGCAGTGTTTCAGCTCTCTGCGCCTCGGCAGCCATCGCCTCCTTGTAACGTCGCTCTTCCTTTTCGCGCTCCTCTTCTAGCTGTTTGCGCCTGAACTGGTGAATTTAAGTTTAACAATGAGAACTATACAGTAACCATGCAGCGAGCGATCTAACGGACCAGGAGCATTAGGTACCATTTACTCAACAAACTCTGAAATCACAGCTGCCACCTCTTTCTGTCAAACCCTATAGGATGAAGTCAAGAAGTGAATTAGTCATTTAATTTGCGGAGAAATTACGCAAATGAGGGTATGTTTCAAGGGTTCAAAACCTACACTGGTGTAAGGTAACCCATGAAGGACGCAAAGGGTTGGATGAATGAGAGCAACCAAAGAAGATGAAATCGAAAGAACTCGGTTTGCGCTGGTTGACGAGATTCCTTGAAGGCCTTTGGGGAAACAGACACTGCACTAGGGAAATTGCAGACGGCTGAGGAAACGACGAAGAGAAGCAAAAAACTTTCTGGAGGACAAAAAGTGGCTAAAAAACATCAAAAGCATCAAAGTGCGGACGAGGCCTCAAACTTGGCCAAGCTGAAGGCCATCTGAATGTTGACAGCGAAGAAAGAATTTGGGCGGTAGAGAAGAAATGTCACTAAAAATAGAGAGGAGATGGTCGATTCGAGACCAGTTTTAGCACCACAGATTGGAGAGAAAGCTCAAGAATAGGCATCCTGGGAATAAAATCTGCTAAATTGTTTAATGTTCAATTTCAAAGCGACAATCGGTTCTCAAACGACTTTGATCCCACCGTCGTACTTAAATAAGTTTGCTAAAACTATTGAACTACGATTGCTAATGAAAAATAGCGAAGAATCTGATCGCATTGGAAAACAGACTGCAAATTATAAGTGACAACTAGAAATTATTCCAAAGCAAACCTATCGAGAGAAAACTTGTCTTTTCTAAAGACGGCTGGAAGATTGAAACGCTGTGCCACTAAACGAGAACTTTCACCTAACAACTTCAAGAAGCAAAGCAGGCATTGAAAACAGTATCATTACTGCCAAGGTTCAAAGATGAGAGAATTTAGAGCTTGGTGGGATGTTATTGTTCGTAGGAGAGAGTATTAAGAAAATATTCGAGGAATTGCTAGAATATTTTTACTCGGAGAAACTCCGAAAGTGAACTAAATACTGCTATCACTTGATCTGCGCAGGTTAAGCGGCAAAAAACTCTTTGAGGCCAGTTAGCTGCAAACAGTAAGTTTCAAGAAATAAAATAAAAGAATAATTACGCTCGCTAAACAGCGGCTAAGGTCGGGGGGTGGAGGAGGTAGAGGATAAGGGGTAAGGAAGAAGAGGAACTGGGTGAATATATATTCCTACGAATCCTATGATGAATAAATTTCTGAAAGAATTTTATTAAAAGAAACTTCGAGTGTCATCCAAAGTCTGGTAAAGGTTACTCCCACTGTGGAAAGACGGCTCGAAGCTGCACAATATCCGACATGATTGATCTCTTACTTTCAATTTCACCTTTTGGTTTGATTGCATACTTTTCATTTTTCCTTTTAAATTATTGTCAACTATTTCATGAAGGAAAGAAGAAAGAAGAGCACTAACAAACTGAAAGAGCAAAGGTTTATCCGCAATGTAGAAAAGCAGCGGTAAACAAAAACAAAAGTTTAAGGGATTGAAGGCACTGAAGTGGAGGTGCAATTAAAGCACCCTAAACCAATCGGAATGGGCGATTCGAAGCCCGACAAGAAAAGGACCACATAGACAACCTACATGATTGATTTGGTAAGACAAATATGCTTATTCTGAAGGCATAAAAAGGGAATATAAAACTCACTAGCGGATCGAAAGAGTAATGCTCCCGAAACGATGAAAAAGAGCGGTCAAATTTAAGAAGTAAATTGAGGAAAGGGCCATGGAGAGCAAGTCTATGGAAAGTTGCTCCGATCCGCTTCGAATGAACAAATCGACTTCGGACACGAAAGGCAAAGATCTTGCAGACAACCCATATGACTATTTATAGGAAAAATACGCTTATCTTCACGCTTTTTCAATGGTAAGAACATCTGCAAGACAGAACAGGGAGCACAGCGAGGAAAATAGGAAAATGCTCACTAAGCGACAAATTAGTAGCCTCTTCAACAACATAATGAGCGTAGGAAAAGTGTAACGCGACAGAGGACGCGGGTGTGAATAGCCTATTTAGAGAGATTAGACGAATCCGATAAACCTATTTTATTTTGTTATTTTTGCCCTTTTATGGGCGTGCTATGAACAAAATCAGCGCAATGGCAACAATGACTTCAGATGGAAAGTAAGAAAAATAAAATGAATAACCTAATATATGACACATTAATAAGATCAGAAAGAGTTCGGGTAGAGTTGGTTAATAAAAGACGCTGATAAAGGAATAAAAGAGAATAATTAACCTCTCGTATTAAACATACACGTTTGAATCGGCGATCTGAACCCAACCCTGCGCTGCGAGTAACTTTCGCCAGTGGCTTAAAAGAGCAGTTGAAATCGCATCGTGGAAAAAGGCAAAATTGGTATGATTCAAGAAGTAGAGTACCTAAGGTTTCCGAAACTTTGTTTTCTAAAGGGAGGCAGATATACTGGTTGAAGAGGTGCCGAACAGAGCCAGCCTGCTAATGGAGATCCGGCTAAGAAGGCGGGTAATGGCGTCGGATATGGAAGCTTACCGAGCCGAACACCGCCCAGGAAGGCTACTTGGAGTCCGGAAGCAGCTGGTGCAACATTTTCATAAACAACAACAACAATAACACAGCTTGGCTCTCCCTGACTATTGTCCATCAGCATTACCGTATCCGTGTCCAGTCGGGGACGTCAACGGCGGTGACGAAAAGTGGAATCGGCGGTCGTAACGAGGACAATAAGCAACCCAGCGATGAGAATTACTTTCGTCATCGGCTCGGCTTACGGTAAATGCATATTTCAAAAAGTGTTCGCTGGCGAGTGGTCCGCTTTAAGAGCGTTGAAACATCGAAAAATTGTCCATTTGCAAAGCTAGCGTAGCCGCTCAAATATTCAGGAAACTGCAGGAGACTCGGTGAGTAAACACTTCCTAAGTCAACCAGAAAACGACGCGCAATCCATGTCGCGGAGGAGCCCTGACGGTATTGAACCCACTACTTCGAAGAAAATCATCTAAGCGCCTATTGGTGACATCGCATTACACTACAAACCTAAACTGTTCAACATTTAGTGCAACGCTTAGCAACTTCCTAGGAATAGAACGGGTCCCATACTGTATCACTAGGAGAAAACAATAATTTGATGCCAGAGAAAATTCTAATTTAAACAAATAAGTTGCTCAGAGTGGCCGTACTGCCTTGCTGCCTACTATTTATGTGTCTTTGTCCTAGAGGTCTAGAGGACGGTGCATCAAAAGGAATGGATCGCACCAGGACCTACCTATAGGTGAAAAGAAACTTCTGTGACTGCATTACTATGAAGAGAAATTAATATATGTCGCCCATTTCTGGTTGATTTAAGTGAAGCTAAGAGGCGATAGGAAGCGGGATAATAACGATGGAAAGGGTAAATGAGGAAGTACGCCATGAATGTATCAGGCCATTTCATAAGTCCTTGCCGTTTTATTCATCGTCCTTCTCTAAGTTTAATAGGAAAGCATAGAAGAGCTTGGCTGCTTTCACTCTTTTACTCTAGCAAATTAAATTGCAAAAGTCCGAAAAAGATTCAAAAGGTCGTCTCCCAGTCTGCTGGTGGCTGATCCTTATTGGAAACTGAGGACAAACATTGGAGTTTCGACAGAAAATGGCAAAAACAGCTGATAGAACAAGGCACAAACTGTAGCAAGTTGGGTTGCGAAAATCAAGATGGAAAAATTTCAGTAAGGTCTGAAATTTGGGCACAATCACTCTACAAAGCTGCTTCGTTCAAAAATGAAGAAGCGGAGAAAGGTGGGAGTATTGGATGCCCACCTGATGGACCCTGCGGTCAGGGTGGCAAGGCAAAGTGTTCAGTCTTTGAACTTTACATTATTTTGTCGACGTATTTAACGTTTTTTTGCATTCAATAACCATTTCTATTATTTGTGTGTTGTATGTTAAGTGTAGGCTCGGCTGACCTCCTAAATTATTGAATAAATGAAAAAATGGAGAAGGAGAAGATTACTAAATGGTCCCATCTGGAGCCCTGCTTCAGAGCCTACGACTCGGTACCAGACGGTGACACCCAAAGGATATCCAGGCTGCGGAACCGGGAGTGGAGTTGCTATCTCTCTGGAGCCACTTTCGAGTGATTTACTTAGTCTCCGCCAAGGAAAAAAATGGGTATATTAGCCCCAGGGCGTACTCCACGGTAAAGGGCAGCAGCAAAAACAGTGGAGGGCAGTGGACACGATCTCTCTACCGCCGGAGGGGAGCCCCTCCCTTGGATTCTCGTCTCGACCATCACCGGTTTCGTCGGGCCACAATCAATAAGGCAGCCGCAGTCAGCAAAACAATGCCTGTGTGCCCCCCAAAATGAATTAGAAAAGGCGACACTCGGAAGGCCACCAGCAGATCCAGTACCGCCGAATACGATGGTGTTACAATCGCAAAGTTTATCCCTTTCGAAGACGAGATGTACGGAGAAGCAGCCATCGCCTCTGGACACGGTTACGGTAGGGTAACGCCCCGCATGATATCCTGACAATAACGGCTTAATTGGGCTGTATTGAGGAAATGAAAAACGTTAATGGAAAAGATGCACGCAAGTGCACATGCACGAAGAGTTATTAATGTGAAAAAGATTTATGTCTTTAATTAGTCATGAAATTGGCAACTGATGCTTCAGCACCTCAGCACATTCTACATATCAAGCACTAGAAGCCCTCTTTGAAGCGACAGATCGTTTCAAAGCGTTACGAGCGGAAATTTAGTGTGAAAATTGAACCCTGTAAAAAGGCAGACGGGTGGCCAGAAATGAAAATGAAGCTAGAGAGTGCGTATTCGTTTACAATCTGTATACTCTGGTAGCCACCTGGTGAAAAGTAGAAAAAGCTAAAGAAGAATACCGGAGTTTATGTAGCTGCCTACAGCACTAAAAGCAGTGAGCACTCATCACCCCAATATATCAGTGATGCAAATTTCAAACAAGCTCTACTTAAAACTCAAGGGTTGCTTTACTGGCCAAAATTTGAAAGGTATAAAAAGAAGGTGAAAAAAGTGTAAAAATTGTAAAATAAAGGTGTAAAAAAGGTGTTAAAGGTGAAAAAAGAGAGTCTGAAGTGATATGAAGGCGGTTACTGAGGACATTAAAACCGTTTGGTAAATCTAAAGCCGAGGCGCTACTGACACCCTAACGGACGAGCAATCGAACCCGGGCTAACCGACCTTCCATACCTCAAGAGTATAGTAGATTGATACCAGACTTGTCTGGTAAGGTAGAGACACTGAATTGGTATAACAGGTGACGCCTGCGAGTCATTCTATGGGACAATAACGCATTCACCATGCCTAAGCTATTCTGAATAGACACGAATGCGGCGGCGCGTCCTTCGGGGACTTATCGACGCCGATACCTTTAAATTTAACTTTTACCCTCTTTCACACAAACGGCCCGCTGGTGTGGTGGTCAGGCGCCGCAATGGCCGGAGAAGGCTTAGGACGAGGGTTCGAGTCCCGCATGCAGCTCCCTCTACACTCGCTCGTACTCTACATCTTTTCAACTTTCAACTATCATAAAACTCATTCTTCTGGTACTTCTCAAAAGCGCACTTCGAGAAACGATAGGAAGAGCAACAAATTTCCATCTGCTCCAGCAACAGAGCTCCTTTAGCGGAAAAGAAGAACCTTGCGACGTTTCCGGGACATTTCAGGCAATGAATTGTGGAATAGCGAAGCGACAGCCATCGTCGTTCTTTTGAGCTTTGAGCACGTCACCAAGAGCAACGACAGGGGCATTCGTCAAGTTGGTCGGGACAGACGAAGACCGGATAGACGGAGGGTGCCGAATGGGTATTGGGGAAAATTAGTTCTGAAACCAAGCTATTTGAGGAGCCTACAGGGAGTTCCTCGTCGTGGTACCTCCTTATATTGGAAAAAGGGGAAGCTAGTTGAATCACGATTTGTTAAGGACGAACGGGTGCGGCTTCTGGCCGTTTGGCCAGGCCGCCGGACATTCGACCAAGTCGAGCTTAAACCGAACACTCGAATGTTCGTCTAGCGGCTTCTGCGGCGACGATGACGCCGCCGTCCGGCCTTCTCTTCAAGGGCAGTGAGTGCAGTGAGAATGGTAAAGGAACGCATGGAATAATTAAATGCTGCTGCCCCAGCCGTCCACTGCACGTCATCGGGTAGACTGGTGAAGCATCTCTGACGCACTGGTCGTTCTCTTCTCGTTGTTCTTCGCAGGGACGATACCGAGTGAGAGAAACGGATAAATTTCAAATGTCGGAAGCCTTTTGTGCTCAGCTAGAAACCGTAAGGTACTTCTAGTTGTGAGGAAGATCATTAAAAGTAAGAAAGGGGTAAAGATCGGCGGTGTATTTATTTTGTCTCGATCCAGGATTGTAGACGCATGGTGAACTCGCATTTGTCCACAATGGATTGTGGAGACTAGCCGCTGTTCCAAACCGAATCACCGCCTTCACAGACAAGTCTGGTACCAGTTTACCCGACTCGAAAGGTATCGATAGCTTAGTTGGCTTGCAGGAGGACCGATCGCTCGACCGAGTTGGTATCATTAGCACCGCCTAACACTGCGCTGCGCGCACCCACAAGGGCGAGAATTACGCAGAGAAATTTGTTGATTCGATTGTCTTTCTGAAATCATGGAGGATCTGTATCTGGCCTATACAATGACTTGCAAACGCCAGCCACTACAACAAATCAGTGTCTTTACCATCCCAGTGAAGATTTGTACCAATCTACCCTCCCCTAGGAGGGATGAAAGGTTTGGTAAGATTAGGCGAAGATCGATCGCTCGAACGTACACGTGTCAGGTGCGCCTTCTATCAATACAGCACGGGCGCCCATAAGAGTGATAATTACGTTAAAAAATGTGTTAATCCGATTGACAAGAAATACTTTTCAAGGGTAACGGACGCAGATACCTTACATTGCTCAAATTGGATTAGATTGGATTTGGTTTATTACATTATCACAATTATATAATATATTTGAGTTTGTTACTGAAGTTCAATTATTAAATTATGCTTTTTCAAAAAAGCTTCCTTTTTGGCTTTGCTCGGGAAAAATTTTATAGACCGATATTGGTGGCAAAGAGGTATGATTCCATTTGTTTCAAATCGGATACACAGAAAAGATGGCTTAATGGAGGGCAATTCATTCTCTGTTCCTGTTTTCATATTAATTCTTTACCAAGTTCTATTCTTCTTCCAGGCAGAGCACTTCCACTGTTTTATAAGTGAATAAATAAATAATGAAAAAAGTAAAAATAATAAATAATAAATAAAAATAAATGATAAATAAAATAAAAACAGGTGATTGGAACTTTCAATGATGGTAAAATCGGATTCAAGTGGATTGAAAGACAGAGGAGTGAAAAGCCGAGGTGAGGCTGAATTTCAGCCAAGTGAAGTGAGTGGTGGCCTCAGCGACTGGATGCCTCGATCGGCGGAAACGCATCAACCTAGACCCATGGGAACCTGAACGCGGCCTAAAAAAGCCTTTCAAGAGGACGCCCACCACCTGCGAAGCTGAATGGGGCTCAAAGTGTGGAGGGGGCTAGATTGGGCCAGGAAGTAGAGCAACTAAACTAGGCTCAGATTAGAAATGAAACGGAAACTCATGGGTGAAGGTGTAGGTGCTGATCAATCCTCCAATTGTAAGGATGCGACGCTGCATTCGTATTCCATTCAGAGTCGTAGTGGAATTGTGAACACGTTTTTGACCCATACCACGACTTGCGGGGTATACCAATTCAGTGTCTTTGCGTTCTCAGACAAGTCTGGTACCAATTTATCCAACCCAAGAGTTCGGTTAGCCCGGGCAGGGATTAGTCGCTCAACCGTGCCAATCGATTTCCAATCTATAACCCCTAAAAAACTTTGAGTTGTGGTGTCAACCGGTGCGATCCTTGTGAGAGTGGTTCGCTCACCATATTCACTAAAATATCTATGCCCGTTGATGACCGGCATATCGATTATCAGTAGCAATACCATAAAGAGCAATATATACTAAAGAAAAGAAAAACTTCTACGAAGCTCTCTTGTGTGCTCTTGAGCCCGCCGCCGCTCCAAAATGTCATTAAAGCCATCGTTGTCGTGAGAAAAAGTTCCAAATAAGCTTGCACTTTTGCGTCATGACGTCATAATAACAATAATCAAACGCAACGTGAAACCACACGAGATGCAGCTGCGTGGGACAGCGTATGTATGGACACATGTGGTACAGTGGTGAGAGGCGCTACTGACACCCGCAATGTCGATTGATCCCGACAATGGTACCTAAGCTTCCATATCTCCGCGATCGGATAAATTGATACCAGAAAAGGCAATGACTGACTTGGTATAGCGGTCAGCTCTGCAAGTAATTGTATAGGCCAAATGCACATTCACCATGTCTTCTGTGTGAAGCACTAATGCGGTTGTGCGTTCTTAGGGAATCTCTTATCAACGTCTTCAACTTTACCTTTACCTTTACATTAATGGAGAAAGATAAGATACAAGGAAACATGAGAGCTTGATTGTGACGCAAAAACAATCTCCTTGAATGCAGCTGAAAAATGCACTTTGTATTCAATACTGAAGAGAAAACCTTTCCTTATTCGAAAATAGTGATGACTTTCTTTCAAAGATTGTCAACTCGCACTGATGACCATTAAGGATTGGCCGTGCAACACGAATTAGCCTTAACTTCTGCAGAGCTTCTGCAGACTAAAAAATTACGCAATAGGAAATTCTTCGAAGTCCTTTCTATAAGTCAATCAAAAGCCGACCGAAACACTTTAAATTACACCTGCACGCAGCTCCCTGATATCTTATCGCCTTGCCTTTTTGCAAGGCATTTTCAGACATCCAGACACCGCGTAAATCGGATCAGGTGGAAGGCGAGAATCAGATTTTAGCGTTTGAAACCATCCTAGCTGGATTCAAACGATTTACACGGGGAGCTAGCTGCGTGGGCGAAACTTTTAATAAAATGCGCCTATGCTCTATACATTTTCGTGAATGCCGTCAGCTTATAATTTACAATTGGAGCGTTCTAAATTAAATATAGTCAATGTTGGCGCCAGATGTTATCACTATACACAAAATTCTGAACAACATGAACAACACAAATAATTTACAAGTTCAGCTCTTCTGTCGGTCGAGAGAATAGATCTTGACTGGACTTATAGCGAATGGACTCTCGCGATCAAAAATATAGATAGACTTCGCAGGATCAGCGCATTAAGAAGAACAAGCACGATGGAATTTGTCACTCAGGATTTTAATCAGTTCACATGTCAAAATTTTTATGCTTTGAGGCACGTTAGCAGAGATGTCTCGATTCAACGGAAGCTTACTTTGAATAACACGGACCTATTTGAGGTCTACCATGGCTTCTTGGGAATAACGCGCGAAAATTCGCAGAAATTCCTTCATGGTTAAACGTGAAATGGTCAGCACGGATCAGCACCCTTAGGATGCGCCATGGAATCCTGTGCCATTAAGAATAGTAAAAGCACGGTGAATGGGCATATGGCGCACACTATGGATCGCGGAGGTCAGTCGCTATGAAAACTCAATGTCTTTACCTTTTCAGACAAGTCTACTACCCATTTAACAAGCTTCGGAGGGATAGAAGGTTTGGTTAGTCCGGTTGAGAATCGATCCCTCGACCTAGTGTCAGGAAGTGGTGTGAACAGAAATTATTCACAGAATTTTTTGGAACATTCGGCACTTTATTAATATTAAACGAGGCGCTGTAGCGTTCGTTAATGCACCTTGAATAACAAAACGATGGCGATGGCTCTGGAGACCACAGTTCAATACTTGGAATCAAGTAACTTACGGCCGCCGAGTATAGGGGTGTAGGGAAAAATTGAATATGATTGCCCATTTTTAACACCGTTATTTTTTGACTTCCGCACTGCACAGCCTCAAAGGTCTGCTAAACTGTAATGGAATTCGGGCAAAAAATTCTAAGCACATTTTTGAGCGAATGATGTTCCGTCACTCAGTTTCGATTCATCAAAAACACTTTGAGCTGGTTCGCTTTTTTGATTTATCAGCAAGCGCGTCCATTTGAGATATTTTCCCATTACCCGTTAATGAAGAGTTCTCTTCAGCTGAAATTGAAATTGTTCAAAAAATTAATAGCTCGCTGTCATGTAGGCAGCGCCTCGGCGAATAACGCCGTCATCTGACGGTGAGTGACACTTTCTAGGAACGAAGGGAGCACTTTCAAAACAATTTCATGGTACTGCGTGAGTATAAGCTCCTTAAGGCTCTAATGACGATATTCGGGAGTCTCCAGATATTCTCTGAAGAAGAGGGATTCTCTGGTGAAGCTGACTGAGAAAGACAAAGTCAAAGAGTTGAGAAAAGCAGCTGCAGCCCAGCAGCGAAGACGACGAGCCAAAGTGGAGACGATATAACATATGTATAGGGTGTGCCGGAAGCTCTATAGTCGAACGAGGAATGGCAATAAATTAACAGAATTACCCGACGCTATGGTTGCCGAAAAACAGCGATGACATCAGCAGCCGGGTAACAAATGCCCGTGGTCCGTTAGAGTGCACAGTAAGGCTTCAGAGGATTTCGAACGCCTCAGGGGGTACTGGACTTACTGCTGCTTCTCCTGTTCGATGCGCTCCTGCTCGGCACGTTGCTGAATTGCCTCCTCGATTTCTTCCTTACGTTTTCGCTCGAGTTCAAGCAACTGCTCTTTTTCTTCAGCTGCTAATTGTTTCCTGAGAAAGTGATGCTTTGGTTTTATGCTGCGAATTGCGTTCAGATTCATGAATGGCATAACCCCAAATAAACCTCACAATACACTCCGATTCATTAATGTGCAGATTTTCAACGGAGATCATGCGAGGCCCCAAGTCATTCATTTATGAATAAAATACCCAAAATAAACCCCAAAGAGTGTGTGGAATGGAGCGCAAACCGCTATTCACCAACGGTACATCCCGAGTGCCCGCAAAGCGTGATTCATTGACGCACAGTCTTCAAACGGGGCTTATACAAGGTCTGACAAAATTCACTAACGTGATCGGCTTCCCTAATAGAGCGCAAACCTTATTAAACTGCTGCGGGGTCTATTCGGGGTCTATTTGGGGGTTCATGCTTTACTATTACTCCTGATCTACTGTTACGAAAACTCGTTCGCACGACCGGTATACCTGAAATAAACCCAAAATGTACCCGGAATGACGCGCAACACGTTATTTATCAACGCGCAGTGCGGAGTTTACATTGGTTTCATTCGAGGTTCGTACAGGGTCCCATATATCCACTATCACGCTTACCACTCCATCACCTCAAATGGAGATTCATTCGAGGTCTGCAAATGCTCGCTTCGCTGGTGATATGTATCAGACTAGCATAAGTCTCGAATAAACCCCGAAGAAACCCCAGGGCGCGTTGACGAATCAGTATAAGTGCTTACGCGCCTAGCGGGGTATCAGCACCATTCCTGAGCTGAAGAGTAGTTTTAGTCCTCGCATAAGTCTCGAATAAACCTCGAAGAAACCCCAGGGCGCGTTGATGAATCAGTATAAGTGCTTACGCGCCTAGCGGGGTATCAGCACCATTCCTGAGCTGAAGAGTAGTTTTAGTCCTCGCATAAGTCTCGAATAAACCCCGAAGAAACCCCAGGGCGCGTTGATGAATCAGTATAAGTGCTTACGCGCCTAGCGAGGTATCAGCACCATTCCTGAGCTGAAGAGTAGTTTTAGTCCACGCATAAACTCCGAGCAAACCCTACACAAACCTCGTGTTGACGGAGGATTTTGGGGAAATTTCTGTGTTTACCTGGCGCATAACATTCATGAATCAGGCCATGGAAATCAAGATTGAAAAACAAAAAAATACAAACTTAAGCTCCGATATGGTGTGATCCACACGCTGCACACACTGCTTGTAACAGGCCATTGCTCTGTCCACCTCGAATTCAAAATCACTGCTCTGAAAAAAAAACAATTTCTCCTCCGATTTTGGAAAGAAACTCTCCAAAAGGAGGCAGATGGTAGAACTTACTCGACGGATGTTCTGCACCAGGTTTTCCAGGCTTTGTGAAGTATCCTGGACGGTGCTACTCCATTCTTTCCGACCGCTTGGTTGCAGTTGATTGACCACCGACATCATTTCCTTCGATCGCTCGAGTAGGCTGAGCGATTTCCGATAGAGATCGAGTCTGAAATAGGAATTTTCGAACAAATCCACACAGAAAAAAGTGCAGCTACAGAGAGGTCAGATACGAAGATACCTCAAATGTGATCGTAACGTTTTCGTATTGTTTTTTTTTGTTATTGAATGAAACCAAGCGGTTTTTTAATAAGCACAATACGGATGACGTCATGTACGTACGCTTAACGAATTGTCTGCGCTGCGATGTGATGGTAAATACAAGAACAATTTCGACACTATTTTTGATTAAAAATGGAGCCGCATAGACGTCCTTCGATGGAAAAGCAACTGCCGGAGACTCAGCGTCGTTCTCTGCTGCGTCAACGTCGCCTTTTCTGGGAATCCTGGTTCTTAAGAGCCCTTTCCAAAGCTCTGCAAACAACTGCCGATAGTGAATCGAATTACACCCAAAAAGCTCCGCTTGCTTTTCTCTTCCTCAATCAGGATAGAGTCACAGGTAAAGGTAAAGGCTAAAGCAATCGGTGCTGACTAGTCCTCTAGGGACGCGCCGCCGCATTCGTGTTCCATTCAGAATCGTAGAGGCATGATGAATGCGTGTTTAACCTGTACCATGACTTGCGGGGTAGTCGGTATAGCAATTCAGTGTTCCCACCTACCCAGACAAGTCCGGTATAAATTAACCCGACCCCGGAGAGATGAAAGGAAATGTTAGCCGGGGCCGGGATCGATCGCTCGATCGTGCGGGTGTCAGCAGCGACCACTGCACCGCTCGGGCTACACAGCTATCGATAGAAAAGTTCAACATTCAATTCTTATCAAGGTGCGGCAGCGAACTAAAGACGAGATGTGAAATTTCGCTCGCAAAGTAGACGAGAGGAAACTGATAATTTGTGTCAGATTAGAAGCACTACACTAATTGCTTGCAAATCCAACACCGCACTGTCTCACTTTTCAGCTCTCGAAAAAGCACGCTTCAGAAATTTCATACACTTAGCGGACCTACTTTATAGGGTCTCAAATTCTAGACCTTTTTCGCTTTCTCTCAATGACATGAGAAAATACTGAAACCGCAAAATCAGGGTGATTGTGAGCAAAAGAATGTGACATCATGAAGGTAATGGTGTGGTCTTCCCCTAAGGACGCGCCATGCATACGTGTTCCATTCAAAATTGTAGAGGCGTGCTGAGTGCGTATTTGGCCTATGCAATGATTTGCGGGGGGCAGCTGCAGTACCAAATTAGTGTCCTTACCTTCGAATCGAGAGACAAATCAACTACCAATTTACCTGACCCCGAGGGATGGAAGGACTGATTATCCCGGGCGGGGATCAATCGCTCGACCGTACGTGTGCCGGTAGCGCCTCTTTTCACTACTTATCAGTACCACGCGCCCGAACAAATGATAAATACCTAAATAAAATAAAAGGTTTTCATAACAAAAAGAGCAAAGTAGCGCCGAGAAGGAGAGCGAGAACAAAACTCCACAGAGTGGCCGGTGGCGGGAAGGGCCAACAAAATAAGAGCAATGGTGCCTTTGGGCTTTTCACGTAATACTAGCAAAAAGCATGTCACTCGCACTTCAGGCGACCATAGCTCTGGATGCTTCTCTAATCTATGTAGTCTTTCAAAAATTTTCTTTGTATTTTACTTTACATGGAAACAATTGGATTTAAAAGGTTCTCAGACTACCCGATCTGGACAGGAAGAACACCAAGATGGTCAAAGACCACTATGAAAGTGCTCAAATTGATCCAGCTGAATCCAGAAAGAAACGAAAACGGAAGGGCGAAATTTGACTGAGCCCGCTCCTTCTAGATCATAGGTGAGGTTTCCCGTTTAAATTGAAATGTCTCTCGGTAAGTTTTCCAATCGAAACTCAAGGAATTCCGCCGAAGGAACGATCACAATTTATCCGATAAATGGCAAGATGTTTATGATAGTAAGGGTGTGAGGGTTAGTCGGATGCTGAATGGAATTAAAGAGAGATACCAATTCAAAAAGACTGGCTGAAGTGGCGGGAAACTTTTCCTACGACCCAATAAAATGCTCGAATAGCTCATAGATCTTTGTCGCAATCTCCTGTGTAGACAGCTGAAGCTACATGTCGCCTAACGACTTGCAAAGTGGCCCAATTATGAGCACAACTTTCAGATGAGTGACACAGATCTGGATAATCCGAAGAACAACATTTCTGAAAGAACTCGAAGAACCTCTTGAGGGTGTTCTAGATGCTTCAAAAAAGCTCTACATCTATTAATTTTGTAGTTATTTGGCCTCAAAATTGAATATGAATGAGACGAGGTAGAGAAGGCTAAAAAGAGTGGTCCGATTTTGTCGATGAGCTGTGCTCACCCTTCAGCGAGTACCGGGTAGTCTAGCGAAAATTCTAAAGTGCACATTTCACACGCTTCTTATTGACTCGTTTGAATTTCCGGTTGGAAATGGCAATTCTGAGAACTATTCACTATTGTCCTTAAGTTCCAAGAAAACCAACACCGGAACTGATGAATAAGAGCTTGGGTACCGCTCAAGGTAAAGGGTAAAGGGTAAAGGAGTCGATGTTGATCAGTCCTCTGACGACAAGTCCATCATTTGTGTTCCATTCAAAATCGTAGAGGCATGCTGGATGCGTGTTTGCCCTGTACAATGACTTGCTGAAGCCAGTTGCTATACCAAACCATTGCCTTTACCTTGCCAGACAAGTCCGGTACCAATTTACCCGACCCCGAAGTGATAAAAGGCTTGCGTAGCCTAAGCGGGGATCGATCGCTCGACCGTGCGGATGTGGGCAGCGCCTATTACTTATGTGCCACCCGCGTACAATAACCATAGGAAGGATTTTGTGATTTTTCAAGTTTACTTAATGTTCTTTGCGCGGAAAAAAATTGAAAGGAATTCCGGTAAAACTTTGTTCCTATTGAAACCCCGACTCCAGTAAAAGATACGCCACTCCAATAAAACCTTGACGTTTTTTGCAAGTGGTGCATTTTGCACGGAAATCCGCCGAAATATATACATATTTGGGTGGAGATCGACACGCTGACCTCACATTTCTACTGTTTATTACTATATTATAGATTTTGATGAAGCAATAAGAAAATGACAGTTCAAAGCGTTTACTCCATGGTTCGTCAGAGCAGCGTGTCCAAGTACTGTCGAAGTGGAAGAGCAAATAGTGGCAAGAAGGAGGAAAAATGCGAGAACAGAAAAAAGATGTGATTCTGGGCGTGGGTATGGGTGGCAAAAAGGATAGTTCAAAGAAGAAAAATCAATTACAAAGGTACGTTGATGCCTGGATTATGCAACAGCATTACGATGGTAACCATACAACATTAATAGCTACTGAAAGATAAACAAAGGAATCGCTAGAGGGATAAGGGGTTGTGCACATGTAGTGGCCACGAAACAAGTAAAACAGAGAAACAGCGCCACTCTTCAAAACCAAAAATGTTTACGAAAGTACGAAGGGCCAACAAATGTATATTCTCTGTTGAAGGAACACGGAAAAATTGTTTAGAGGAAAGGACAAAATACGAGAAGGCTCAGGCGAAAGGGAGCTATTTGAAAAGCAAAGAACTGTGGGGAAAGAAGTCGAAGCCGGAGCAATCAGCTTAATTCGTGAGAAAATTGAGTCAAAAAGATGACGAAAAAAAGAGAGAGAAAAAGAAGTCCGAAAATGGAAAACTGAGGCCTGCTTGCTAGCTAAACCTCTTTCCGTTGTCCTGAGCCCATATTCATACCCAAAATAAACCCAGAAATGTAGCCCAAGTGACGCGCAATGAACCCCGTCTATCAATCGCGTAAGCCGCGATTGATAGACGGGGTTCATTGCGCGGGTTCATTCAGGGTTTATTCGGGGTTTACACGAGGTCGGGCACAGCTCAACAGCACAGGATGGTCTGGATACCTCAAAGTGCGAAAACCGAATCATCAACAGGTCTGGAGGTTTATCCGGTATTTATCCAGAGATTACACACCGTCACTAGTTAGAAGCCTTCGAGCCCCGACAATGAGGTGCGCCAGTGAGGTATGTTAGACTTCGTATAAACCCCAAATAAACACCGAGTAAACCGAAGAGAATCGTGTTCGTGAGCCAAGGTTTGAGCGCGGTTTGAGGTATTCGAGCCCTTGCCGCGCTAATGCGCTGCCCAGACCTCGTATAAACCAAGTATAAACCTCAAATAAACGCTGCCCGCGTTGATTAATCACAATTTTCGCACGGTTTCGCCAATTATTTAGGGGTTCAATCCTGAGCCAATAATCATGAATCTGAACCGGTGCAAGATTGAATCGGTGGAAGGATTCCCAAAATGTAAAACCGAGAGTTTTTTGGAGGAAAAAGAAACCAGAAAAGGGAAAAGCCATATAGTTACTATAACTAGACCGGCTGCAGCGAAAAGAGCACGACACCCTGTCCCAGCCAGTGTCATACTGTCGCCTGAGGGCGTGATATTTCGCATTTCATGACAAGTTTAATGGCTTCATTTTTCTGTGAATTTGGCGCCATCACAAAACGCTTCGGACATCCGCAGAATTGCTAACGGGGAGCGTTGGAAATGAACGGCTCTTGCAGGAAAGCGTTAAAATCTCCCGGCAAAAACCCAGGCAGAAGCGATAAAGCCGGCCAGAAGACAACGAGCACGCAACCAGACAGAGCCCTTCGCCACGGCTCGGCTTCTGATGGCCTTGTTTACCACGAAAATTGTTGTCGTGCACTAGAAATTAATTAGGCGCGGATGCTAAACGACGACTGTCTTCAGCGTTACATGTCGAATGGGTGGGTACACACACTATATTTTGCTATATGTTGACAGCCGACTGGCTCTTTCGGATTACTAACGACGACGTAGCTATTTCTGAACGGGTAGTCAACATAGAGGCATTCACCGACGACTACTGCAGTGTGGCACTGGTGACATTAAAATGTCAACATCATTACGAAATAGGCATTCCCAGGAAATTTTTATTTACTTCAATTTTCACTTCAATTTTTCCTGGCCTTTGAACACAAAAAACCTATTTTAAAAGCTCTTCTAGAAATCTTATTCATTTCCATAATGGGGAACGACTACCTTCTATTCATCATCGTTCAAGGATAACGTGAGATAAAAGGTAAAAGGGTCTGTCCACTAAGGACGCGCCATGTCCCTGTGCTTTAATTACCGGGTGTTCCAAACTAACGTGGTAAAATTCTACGTTTTTTCCGTGTGAAAATGTGGATAGGAAATGTGACAGTAACAGCGCCATTTTTCTCTGCACATCTCCTCGGTGCAGTGAGCGAGGTTTGAGTTCTACTGGACGAGCACGAAGATTTTCCGAAAAGGTCAAATGAAATAGCTGACATATTGGAGTTTCGCCGCCAGGGAAAGCGACAACGCGACATTGTTCGCTTGTTCGGTATCGCACAGTCGACCGTTTCCATGAAGGCGACCGTATAGGGCGAGGAAGGAAGTGCAAATATAGAAAATATAGATGAACGGCAATTTTGCGCAAAAAAGCGCCGTTTTATCGTTGCTGCACGTCCGCTACTGTTATTCATTTGGTCCAAAAAGTGTATCCTATGGTTATTTTTCATGCTTATGAAAATTGGATATAGGGAAAAGCCGTATCTCATCCAGCAAAGTGGCAACTGCTAAAACAGAGGGTGGCGTATTATTAGATGCACTATACTTGAAGAGCACTTCCACCAGTGGGTAGCAGTTGTCTCAAGTCTTGAACAAGTGAATAGGTAATTAAAAATAGAAAGTGTGCAGCCAATGTATATTCTACAGACGGCCATGCTCACCTCGCTATAAAAAATCTGCAAATTTTCATACCACAATATCAACACCACGTCAGAAACGAGAAAACGCCCGAGGGAACAAATGAAGGCGAGAATTTCCTCTGAATCCGCGCTATTCATATCACGTAGAGGTTCGAAGAGGTTGATTCTGATATTGTTCAGTTCCTGCTTTTCCTGGCATTTATATGTTTCGATGACAGCTCGAATAGAAGACAGGAGGTATGAGATAAAATGAAAATGAAACTGAAAAATTCGCAATAAAAATGTTTGGCTGATCTGGACCCGTAGCGATCGCATTGGCTTGAGTGTTAATATGTTTGTTTACCTCTTCAGCCACTACAGAGGCAGCCCCCGAAGACAGGTAAGCTACTATCGACTGGGATGTTGTTAGTAAAACTGGCAGTAACATGAATAGCAACAAGAGCACTGGCATTTAGGTTAGTATCATATCAACTAACAAGGCTAAATGTAGCTAATTTCAATCGGTGGCCCCTAGGGTAATTGAGGGCAGTGATAAAATGGTAGGATCCAGCTGAGATGAATGAGAGAATAATGTTACGTGCACATTTGCGAATGGAAGCAGACTAGATACCTGGGTAAAAAAGGACGAGCTCATGGTGAGACCTCGTGAAACCGGGACATACCCTAGGCCCTAGACTGTCAGGTCTGACTCGAACAGCTCTTCAACTATCTGCTTGAATTCCGTGGTTAATGGGCCGATTCTACTCGATCAAACAACGGACCACTGAAGGGAAAACAGACAGACTGTCTTTGGGCGCTCGATTTTATGGGTACCACGGCAGCAGACCGTGAAATCCACGCTCCATTAGCTGACGTTTTCTTGCGAACGCAGGAGCCCTAAAGCCACCCGCAGGCAGTGATACAGAAAGGAGATGCAGTGGAGAAGAAATGGGAAAGTGAACGGCGTCATTCTCGTGCCTCAGGACACTTACAGCCGTCGAACGACCATCACACATGCCAACGCAGCCACCGAACGGAGGCAATTACGGCCCCCGAGGCGAAATGGAGCGCGGGCGTTACAGATTGCTGACGAATGCTCCCTCTGTCTCTAGCTCTCATTACTCCACCGCTAGAGGCTAGCCCACCTTAGATGAGGGGTGGGTGAGACTCGGATTCATGAACGTTACCCCCCACCCCCCAAATAGAACCTCCTTATGGAGCTCGAGGATATTACCTACTACAACGGTGAGACGACCTTTCACCACTCCTACGACGGAGCTACTCTCTCATCGTCAGATTGGTAAGCAAATCGGTGGACGATGACAGGAAAAAACCGGCCTCAAGAGTAAAGTGATACGAATATTCGATCCTAACTAATATGCTTGTTTTCAACACAAATCGGATTCAATTGAGTTTAGAAAAATTCGACTTTCGAAAGAAGGAGGAGTAAAGGTATGTAGAGTGATTGACGTTTAAAAGTTCCCTGAGGACGCGATAGGCACTCATATTTCTTCATATTCGTAGAGGCATGGTGAATGCGACCTTTCAGACAAGTCTGGTTCCACTTTACCCGACCCCGGAAGTTTCGGTTAGCCCGTGCAAGGACCGATCGCTCGGGTGTCAGTAGCGACTCCTACCACCGTAATACGCGCTCCCCACCAATACTGTACCCAAAAAACACTAAATAGGAGGCCTCACCAGCACGGTCATGGTTCAGGTACCTCAAATGACTCGTAAGTCGTGATTCATCAACGTGCTCTGTGGTTTGCTCGAGGTGTATTTGGAATTTATTCATCACAAAATCAAGGTCACTGATCCCCACAGCACCAGTGAGGTGTATAAGACCCCGCATGAACCCAAGCAATTACCGAATAAACCCCGTTGGCGAATCATGGTTTGCGAGTCTTAATTTGCATCTCGTATAATAAACTTCGAAAAAGCCCGCTACGCGCGTTGATAAAGCACGGTTTGCGTGCAGTTGGCGTATATTTCGGGGTTTCTTCCTGGTAACCGCTCACGAATCCGGGAACCATATTTTCGTTTATTTGCACTCTATCCTCGTAAACATGAATAATTTATTGTTACTTAACAGAAACACGCTACTTTGGCACGAACCTGGGTACACATATGACGGTCGAAGAGCAGAGTTACTGCGATAGTAAAGGTAATGTGGATTCAGGATGATGGCAAAGGTTTTGGAAAAAGCAAATGCCCAGAACTTCCCAAACGCTTACAATTTAATCTTTGAATCATAGATGTTCAAACGAACCTACATTCGAAAAAAGGCAACGTGCTGCAACATTCAATCAGTTGTCCAGTAATTTGACTTGATATCCTTCCAAAGTTACTTACGTGCCGCAACGACAGAACGGCGCTTTTTAGCGCAGAAACCGCCGTTTTTCAACATTTTCTTTAAAATTGATTTATACGCGGAAATAAGCAAGTGTTCGAACACAGAAGCTCGAGCCCCTCCTTTTCATCTACAAATTTTTCATATTCATGGCACGGGTTAACAAATGATTTTTTGACCCCTCAGTTTTCGGCACCGTGCCCCTTTGATTCCTCCACTGGTGACTCATCGCTCGACGAGCCCCCATCCCTCTCTTCTGAGGGGCTACCACGCGGGGAGTCCTATCGGGCGTGCGGCGCAAATGAGTTGAGGGAGACACCGAGTGGGTCATCACGCGTGGACCCCAAAAGCGACACCTTTCGGACACCTTTCCAAATAGCGCCGCTGCGAGCATTTACGTCCGGTACTGTAGGACAACCAGACGATAAGCATTTCAACATCCTATCCAGTTCGACTCCGAGCGCTTAAGACAGCTCTTATCAAAACTCATTTCAAATTCGAGAGGTTGTTACCCCATGAGCGCGACCATTTCAAACTACCGTTAATTAACCAGACCTCAAAGAACTATTTTCCGTCCAGATAGCAGGAAACAGCTGACACAATTTCCAATGCGAAATCGATTTCAATTTAGGGATTAACACATTCACGACGAAGGGGTTTTCACGCACAACGGGCGCGACGGCCGGCTGGCTCTTTGGCACGCGCGCGCGTGTCCACAGTGTGCCTGGTTTTTTCTCTCAGAAACCTATACATAACATATTCAGAGTCCAAAAAACTGTGCAGGATGTTATAAAAGTCTGAGCGATAGCCTGGGGAGAGACGTTGCAAAGAAAAAAGTTAGGAGGGTCGATACGCGCTGTTCGAGTTGTGAAAATATGTTTGTTTATTGTGTTTACCGATAAGAAGTGTTCTTGCTGAATTTTTGGTCGCTTATATAATTGCACTCTACTTTTTCGCTCTGTCTAACTGTTCCATTGAAGTTTTATTCCATGTCTGATACTTACTTATGTCCTAGAAGTTTTTGTGTTTATTGTGTTCCAACAATGCGGAGAATTGTTCTCTAGTTAGTTTTAATAAACCCCATCATTTTCGTGCCGACGCAAACCTAGTATTGATTTTACCTTATAGTCTACGATTCCGAAAGAACAATTAATAAAAGTCGTCGCCAAAGAAAGTTCTGGGCGAAACACTCCTGTCCGCCCATATGGGTGGACACCGTCCCACGCGCCCCCCTTGTTGTCCACCCATATGGGCGGACGCCGTCGTGAATGTGTTAAACGAACATGATGGAAAACCCGACATTCTTCGACGTTGTGCGCTGCAGACAACACGTATGGGGGCTCTGTATCGGCCATTCAAGTCAAAATTACCGGTATTCTTCTCACAGTGAAGTCGCTGATGAGAAGCTGATACAAGAAGACAAATTACGATGTTGTGAACATGCAAAGTCACTCTTAGAGATTGACCAAGAAGGGATACGAGCACATATTCTATAAGCCTATTCCTAAAATACTCAAGCATGCCTAATCAACTCCTCACATTCTGATAATATCGTACCGAGACAAAAAAATATTTGAAAACCACGCTTAAATTGCTGCACAGTGTCTGAAGGCGATAGAATTGAGTGATTGAGTGAATAGTTGATGCGATACAGCCGAATTTATTCTAGAGCTCCTGCAGAATTTAGAGGAAAGTCTTTTAGTAATGGAGAAAGATAGGGTCGGCTCTTATGGAATACTTTTAATGAAATACTGTCTTTTACGTATCTTCCACATTAAAAGCTATATCTCTGTCACGAAAAAACTCATTCCTTACAAAACTACCTACAGAAAGAAAAGGAAGAACACCACTGTCTTGATTGCTCCAGTTTGGTGCACTTGTGAAGCCGGAACAATCACGAGAAAGTTTATTTGAAATCTACCATGCTCGAAAATTAGAGCAGTTGTTGACCATCAAAATTTTGCTCAAAAAACTGCAGTTTGTTGGCAACTTGACTACACTGTTCAGTTGACTAGATAATGAAATGAATGAAAAAATGGATTATGCTCCGAAAGAACATCGTCCTAGGCTGAGTGTCAGCCTCAGCGTTTCGCGATATAATTCCGTTTGAAGCTCGTTGCAAAAGGCTTTTGAAAAATCAGAAGTCGCAGAAAAAAGTGTATTACAGATCGATGGGACTGGCCTGGAGATAATAAAGCCAGAAATTTTAGGTAGATTTAGATTTCTTTTGATTTGTGCTATTGAAAATGCCAGCTCCATGACGCCTTGTTTAAATGTGGTGCAAAAGCTCGACTTTTAATCTACCAAGGGAAGTCAGTGAACATTCCGTGCCGGTTCTCAGCGAGACCCATATGGTTTGGTAAGGCATCGAACGTAGGTCGCGTAAAATAAACTTTGTTTCCACAGAATGACTGTGGGTGGTCCAAAAATGCCAAAAAACACCGCAGGCACCGACTAGGCTGAAATGTGAGAAGTTCGCACATAAGTCTTCAGAGGTGACCAGATGGCTCAGTGGTTCGCGTGTGGGACTCTTGGTCTAGATGTCAAGAGTTCGATCGCTTTGTTGCGCATCCCTTTCTCTTTGGCACATAGGAGATCGAAACAAAATCTTCCTTATTTCGCAATGTCGAAATGAGCCACTTTTAATTAAAGTTTAAGCTTTTTCAATTAACCTTTACGATTGAGTTACAATGGGAAGGATCGCAGAACAACTAAAGAACGCTCGCCTCACCTCATGGTGCGGACTGTTTCAATCAAACCCAAAAATATCTCCATCTATCTATCTATCTATCTAGAATGATGAGCTTATCTGGGTACCGCAATCAAAAACGCCGGGGCCAGTTGACTGAATACCCTGGATATGCAACACATTCTTCTTTTTATTTGAGTGAAATTCTCGGTCGACGCCGCCCAGTCTCCAAAAAAAGCAAAATTATAATAAAGCAGGAGAGGTACACTGTCGACCTTTCCGTGCTGCGGAAAAGCGCAGATTGTCGGGGAAAAAGCAGGCGCAAAGCATGTCCTAAATCACGCTAAGCTCTCCGTGAGCGATGACTGGCTTAGCAAGAAGCTGGCCCAGCCGACGAGGGCACATAGCCGTTCGAGTACGGGGATTAGAGACAGGAAAAAAGAAAAGGAAAGCTGACGAACCTTGGCTTGAAGTGCTTTCGAGTGATGTAGCCGCGTAGATGGCTCTGAATTCGGATGATCTGAGCGGCCCGGTATTTGATCTTGCGATCCACTGAAATAGCAATGGCTTGGATATGTGGAAGGTGTAGCTGAGACGACCAGAAGACAGAGAGCCGTAGGACGAGAATTGTCTCGGCTGATTGCACCCTAATTTAATATGAGCGGAAAAATTGCTGGCCGTTCGCGGCTGAGCGGATACAATTTATAGCACTTTTTGAATGAAATCTTCCTAGTGCCATGTCCGTCTAGGATTCCTGAGATTCTTCTTCCGGCAGCCTTCTCGATCTTATTCAAGGTATGAATTAACCCGTCAACATAATAGGTACGAATCACGCGAGGCTGATTTTGTCGGAATAAGGGAAAAGATTGAAGACCACCAGGAGTTGAGTCGAATGATTTATGTAGTAGCCTCAGGGTCTCCCACTAATTTTCCATGTGTGGCGAAAAACGATAGCCTGTTAGGGTGCGACATAAACACGGTCCTATTCGAATGGACTAACTTTCCATCGAAAATTAGGAATAACTGATTACCTTCCTATTCTTTTCTTTTCCTCTGATATTCTTTTATCAATAATTAATCAGACAAACCTCGCTGGACCATGTTATTAGCAGTTAAGCAAACACTCCCTCCAGTAAAAGTGAACCACAGAAATGCGAAAGCGGCAGAAGTGACAGATTACACTAGGGCGAGAAAAGGACAGGGCAGAGAAAGAGGACGCATCATAGCCGTAGGTAGAACGAATGAGATTTGATATTTATATGCTATAATTAGTGATTTATGCGTTTATAGTATAATTACGTACCATTGAATTGGGGGCGGGATGGCCGAGAGATTAAGGGTCTAGGCTCAAAATCTCGATGATCAGGGTTCAATCCCGTCCTAGGCAGAAACCCTTGCCTAGCTCGAAAAGCTGTAAAGGGTGTCGCTACCAGCGTCAGGCCCGGGTAACAGGTCGGCTGATGGAGGAAAACCGTCACGATCACAAGACGGATCGATGGTCGCATGCAAGGAAGGGTGCTCAAGAACCTGCGACCGAGGACGATATGGCCACCCCACAAGGAGCTCAAGACTGAGACAAGATCACAGTGTGGTAATCTCAACAAATGCGGGAGCAGCACCAAGGGAAAGAAGACGGAGCGACTATCATGAAAGACGTACCCCGAACTGATCGGGATAAAAACGTTGTGGAAAAAATATCAATGAATTGTTTGATACTCTCAAATATCACCACGACAACAAAACATGGCAACGTTGTTGGGATAAAATGTGACCCAAAATTATCGTTGACTGTGCCAAATGAAAGCACAGATCCTTTCCTTCCAGAAAACCATTGTTTTGGAGGGAAGTGCGCTCTGTAGCGAATACTTCTGCTGGCGGGCATGAATAAGCTTTAAAGGATTCGGAGCAGTCGAAGAAAATGCTCAATCGACGGTAGCTCACGAATAGGGTTAAATGGTTCTAGAAGGTCGTCTTCATAGTAGATAAAATAACGAATCAGAAATTCTGATATCCATTAGTACGTAATGACATTATCCGTCTCCTCCTGTTCGCACTACTAATTACAAATTGTATACGGCTACTAAAGAGCTCATTAATTCATTAATTAAGTTTGATGAAATGTCATCTATTTTAAATATTCAATTCCTCGGATTGAACTTTACGCGTATAAACGATAGTTGTTCGAATGAGCATCTAAATCCGGACGTAGAAAGGTGAAGCACTGCGGTTCCGCTAAAAAATGAAAAAAGACAAAAAGGGAACACAACAGTAGATGAGATTCTCCATCGCTGACCCAGAGTTTGTCTGGCGAACGAATGCGCCTGCTAGACGGATGCGCAAAAAATGTAGACATCACTGCCCATCACAAAAACACTAGTTTCCATAGAACATAAACTTTGAATAGTAAATTCTATGTGGCTAAGAAAAACAGCTTATGGGATGAAGTACAGGAAAGGACATTCAAGAAAGAAAGAAAGAGCTCGATTGGCCCCATGACGAGCTCTTTCCGACGACGGAACATCGACGAAGGACTGGAAATGAACAAACGCAGGGAATAGTTGAGTACTTCGACACCTGCATCGCAAATGGAATGGAAAGCAGCAGGCAGGCAAGCCAATCAAAGAACCAGAGCAAGGGCTAAAGGGAGAACCAGAGGGAGACAAAATTGACCCTTCAAGTTCAATGTCTAAAGTAAACACTTGAGGGCTACAGCCCTTGTTTGAGTTTCATAAGCACGAGAGCTGCTGAGGGCACTATTCATATGCCTTTATTTATTTATTTATTTATTTATTTATTTATTTATTTATTTACTCATTTATTCATTCATTAAGCTAATTATTTATTTACTTGATCATTTATTTACTTATTCGTGAATACACAGAGAGTGTTCCACCACTATTTAAATGGAAACCGGTTAGAAAAGCTGTAAAAAGAAACTGACATAAAATCAGAACAATCATGTGAATAAAAGGCGTATCCGGAAGAAGAAATCGGTCCTGAATGAACCTCCGAAGCCAACGCTCCGGAAGCGAAATCAGTTGGGGATCAGTTGGCTGATAGTGATGAGTTTCACGTTTTCACAAACATCCCCGCCATTGTAAAAATTGTAATCAAAATACAGTAAGTGGCCTACAGTAGGCCGATGATGGGACAAATGGAACAGGTAGAGTTACTATCGAAAAATCATTGAAAGAGCTCGACTGGCAGAGGGGAGGGCACCTGCAGTCGAAGCCTACGGTAAGATAAGGTGGTTAAAGGGTCGGTGCTGCTTAGCATCCTGGGAGTGCGCCATGCTTTCGTCTTTCAATAAGATCCCTAGCGGCATGGTGAACACGTATTTGACCTATACAGTGATTTAAGTAGCCATTGACTACACCGAGTGTCTTTACCTTCCCAGACAAGCCTGGTACCAATTTATCAGCCGCAAACGGAATAGAAACCCGGATGAGAGTCGATCGCTCGACCATGCAGGAAGAACTGTTTCCTCTCGCGACTGGTCAAAGTCGCATATTGTATGAATAACGGTATTCTGATCCTCATTTGAAATGGAATACTATACCGTATAAAGAATCTGATCCAGAGGCTACGGTATTCCTCTAGACTTACTGAATGAAATAACTTCCTCTTAGGAAAACCGGTTTTCTCACGAATGAATTTTCTGAAATTCGCTCACAAACAATTATACTCAACAAACGTCACCCACACCTCCTAGATTTCAAGTGTAGGAAGTAATGAGATGCATAACACGTAAACACTCAAGGCACTGATGATGACGCAAGTAAGGGTGATAACCGTATTCCAAAAATATCCCAACAATCAAAAGTTTTTACCACAGCTACTTGAAAAGGTTAACAACTACCCTTCCAAAACAGCTGACACTGCCTAATTGCAGCAGTTTTTGACTAGGTTCGCGGTGGCTCCCGGAAACATGTTCTGCCATACGTAGAGGTCATTAAACAAAAAGTTCTGTGGCTCCATTGAGTCTGCGAATGCGGGGGATAATTGTCGCGCAAAATTGTGGGTTATGGTAGAGACTGATTTATGCCATTTAATCAAAAAAGGGAATCGCAGTGGAGGAGGTACTGAGACTGAAGGTTGAGACTGAAGGTTGCCGAGAAGTTGCAAGTGTGCAGGCCGTCGGAATTGGTCATCAAGCGGCGACTCGGACGAGAAAATTGCTCTTGTCTCACGGTCAGCTTAACTACGCCTCGAGGTGCCCTCAATTGTCAACTAGGGTTCGGCTACACTAGCAAAAGACGCTAGAAATCTCGGTTCAACCTCGGAAGACCATACCTGGGTATGTTTTGGCGGTGCGACTCGATCCTTGTTAGTGAAAATGTGGTGCAACGAGAAGAAACGACGGAAGTTATGTGGGTAATGATAACGATCAAACGTCATACAACTCTAGTTTGTAACATTGATGATTTCGCAACGGATGAAATAAGAGAAAATCGCCAAGATGAAAAAAACATTTGAAACTATACCCGTGCCGAAACGACATCGCGGGAATGGCTTAGAAACCTGACCTCTGGTAGCGTTTGCAAAAAAAGACAAAATTTTCTTGCACACAGCTCTGCTCAAATGATTAAAGCACCAGAACTGGTGTTTGAAGAGAGATTGCTATTTCTAGAAGTACTGAATCCGAACAGAACAAGTTTCGCCAATAGCTGGCCCATTTTATTAGCAGTAAAGAAATTACTTATGAACGAGGCAAACTTTTCGATTAGCGCCAGGGTTGGTCTTAGAAAACCCTACAGAATCCTTTCTTGAGGTGAACTTGTATTCTCTCAAGCGTGGTCTGCGAAGTCAAAGAAAAACATTATAACAACTAACTCCGTATGAAAAGAGTCTGGGTTAGAACGTTACTATAAATAAAATCGAAAACTTTCTGCTTATTAGGTCATTTCATAAGTCCTTGCCGTTTTTTTCAACGACCTTCTGTATACTTAGTAGGGAAGCTTTGGCAAAGAGCTGTACACTGTTCGATAGAAAATTGCTTGTAGTTTCAGAATATGTACTTCGTTTTGATGGAAACTCGAAACGTTGCTAATTTTTCTACCAGTGAGGTGGAAAATGAAGTGTCGCAAAAATAGCTCTTTGCGGCATGGAATTTTCTCTAAAAAAAGTGTAATTTTTTGTGAGTTTTTACACACAATTGAAAAGAGCATGCCCTCTTCTACAAGATGTTATATTGTTATATTGCGACTTTTCATTGCTTCTGTTTTTGGCAACTTTAAGGCCTTCCAGTCGAGTGACTCAAAAGTCTATAATAATTTTTTGACTCAACGCTAGCTCTTTGTATGGAGACTTTTGCAATTGTTCATATATGTCTTAAGTCAGAATTTCTCGCTCTATCGGAGGATGTGTTTAGTTTCTCACGTCACTAGATTTCAAACAAAATTTAGCAACAACGACTACCACTTGGACGCAGCATCACTAGTCTTTCTGTTGGAATATTTTTGTCAAACAATGTATACTATTCGAAAGAGGAAGACTTGCACTATAAGATAGCACATCAAAAAATTTTACGCATATCGAATCGCATACGTTTTTAGCTCGTTGAAAGTGGCGATAAACGAGCCCTCCCGACGGTCCGAAACCGAGCTGCTCGGCCAGCGTGACCGCCGCGCGATTGACCTACGCAACGGCGCGGCGATCGCGCCCAACGCGAGGCATATATGAACAATTGCAAAAGTCTCCATACAAAGAGCTAGCGTTGAGTCGAAAAATTATTATAGACTTTTGAGTCACTCGACTTGAGGGCCTTAAAGTTGCCAAAAACCAGAAGTAATGAAAAGACGCAATATAACATCTTGTAGAAGAGGACATGCTCTTTTCAAAGTGTGCAAAAACTCACAAAAAATTACACTTTTTTTAGAGAAAATTCCATGCCGCAAAGGGATATTTTTGCGTCACTTCATTTTCCACTTCACTGATAAAAAAATTAGCAACATTTCGAGTTTCCATCAAAACGAAGTACATATTCTGAAACTACAAGCAATTCTTTATCGAACAGTGTACAGCTCTTTGCCAGAGCTTCCCTACTAAGTATACAAAAGGTCGTTGAAAAAAACGGCAAGGACTTATGAAATGACCTAATAGCAGCTATCAAACTTGGAGATAATTGAGAGCAAACCTCACAATTATATTTTCTGGGAACAACCTCTATAGGTTCTGAAAGGTGCTTCTAAATCATCTCCAACTCATCCTGATTGCAAACCTAAGACCAAACCAAGAGCCTAGCTCTGAGGAGGTGAAGGACCAATTACAGAGATACAGTGGCGGCAATATATTTACAGACGCCTGCCCTCTGCGCGGTTTTTTGGCCTAACTTTGGAACCAGAGGAGTGTGAGAAATACTGAGCACGTACTTAGAATCCTCAAAAAATTCTCTACAAAACGCACTAAATTGCATTCACGTCTCTCTAAAATTGTAGAAAAAAATCGAGTGGAAATAAATTGGTCATGAGATAGTAAATGGTAAACACATTCTCAAAATCACAATAAACTACAATGCATCATCAAAACATGTTTATTATAAAAGGACAAGTCAATATTTAGTAGGACAGCCCTTGCTCTTGATCACAGCGAAACAGTTCGGTTTCACATTGATTCGAGGAACTTCATATATCGCTCCACAGGAATAGTACTCCACGTTTCCTTGATGATTGCTTCCAACTCGTCAAGATTCTGTGGCTTCAAGCCCTTTGATTCTGTATCCTATCGAACATCTCCTGAATGACGTGGATAGATTTTTGAAGCGCTTGAAGCCACAATATCTTGAGTTGGAAGCAATCATCAAGGAAACGTGGAGTGCTATTCCTGTCGAGCGATGTATGAAGTTGGTCGACTCAATGCGGAACCGTTTGACTGTGATCAAGAGCAAGGGCTATCCTACTAAATATTGACTTGTTGTTTTATAATAAACATGTTTTGATGATGCATTGTAGTTTATTGTGATTTTGAGAATGTGTTTACCATTTACTATCTCATGAACAATTTATTTCCACTCGATTTTTTTCTACAATTTCGGAGAGACGTTGAATGCAATTTAGTGCGTTTTGTAGAGAATTTTTCGAGGATTCTAAATGCGCGCTCAGTATTCGTCATACTCCTCTGGTTCCAAAGTTATGGCCAAAAAACCGCGCAGAGGGCAGGCGTCTGTAAATATGTATATTGCCGCCACTGTATGTAGGCTATGTTTCTCGATAACCCCCCCCCTTTGTGTTCAATTTACGTCTTCTTAAAGGTTTTCACGAATGAAGAAAACGGCAATATCGATACGTTAAACAACCTCGTTTTTATATCAAACGAAGTATTGTTATCTTATTGTTATCTTTTTTTAGGGCCCGCGTAGTACAGTGGTAATAGGCGCTGCTGACACCCGCACGGTCGAGCGATCGATTCCGGCCCGGGCCAACCAAGCCTTCCATCCCTCCGGGGTCGGGTAAATTGGTACCAGACTTGTCTGGGAAGGTAAAAACACTGACCTGGTATAGCGGCTGGCCCCCGCAGGTCATTGTATGGGCCAAATACGCATTCACTATGCCTCTACGACTTGAATGGAACACGAATGCAGCGGCGCGTCCTCTGGGGACTGGTCAACGCCGGCACCTTTACCATTTTACCATTGTTATCTTTTTACCCTAATAATTTACCTTCGTTTTACCCTATTGCCGACAGTACTTCCGAGAGCGGTATCTCACCCGAGAAAAAGTAAAACCCGTCAGCAACGATATTTGCAGGTCAAAAACCATCAGATTTCCAGGTTTGCTTCTTTTTGGAACAAGATGGAATAATCGCGTGCCAGTGAAAGCAAACCTACTTAGAAATTATTTCCATCGAATTCTAGTTCCCGTCCGATGTCAGTGTTTTGCGAATAACTTAGTATCTCCAAGTACATATATAGTCAGAAATTGCTAGGGATAGGCGAAGGAAAACTACCCTGAGGCAATATGGAAATGAATTTTTTTGATTCCGGCAAATCCAATTTGTGAGGCAATCCTGACAGATGGCTAGTAATGAAGAGGTGTTGAAGAGCCGCCGTCGTCCGAGCTTCGTCGGTGCACCTCATTTGAATATTACAGTACCTAACAAGGCCTGCAGCAGTTTCCACCGGCGCGGTCGAGTGATCGATCCTTTCCAGGCTCATCAAGCCTTTCACCGCCTACCAATTTGAGTAGTGACTCGTCTCGATTCTGAATAGGAGACTAGTGCATGGCGCGATCTAAGGAACCTATTAGCGTCGACCACTTTAATTTTACCACTCAATAGCAGACCGATAACCAGAAAATTCCCACACAACCTCTTAGCCTGTGGATTCTGAGCCAGCCATAAACCAAATATGACGGCATTAGGTTTTTTTCTGAATTTTTAACGCCATTTCGATCACGAAAATGGCCTCGCGACGTTCCCCCAGACGTGGTCGCTTGCGGATGATCGGCAAATCTCTCCACTGGCCTCATTTCAGCGAAAATTCTCACGTTTGGCGAAAGTGGATGGCGGTCGGGACCAACTACATATAATTTATTTATCACCTCGTTGGCCGCTGTTCGACGACCTTGGTGTGATCAAGAATATCGCCACTAAACGGATGAAGACTTCAGACGCTGAATTGTCAAGTTACCATTCGTCGTCAATCTTGTATGATGGTTGATTGATTCGCAAAAGAAGAAAATTACTTTCTTCCGGTAATTCACCAGAAATTCCTCTCCTAGGCTTACCACGGCGACGTTCCTAAATATAGCTCAACTTCCTACCCTTATACGGTGTATTGAATGCGAGCTAGATATGGCTCCGCGAATAGAAAAAACCGGTGACGTCGAGCCTCCGTGTCCGCATCCAATTAGGTATTAATCGAAGTTCATACCAAGGGAAGTAATAAATGCATTCAATTCGCTGGCACGGCTGCCGCACAACAGCCAACAACGCCAACTCCCCTCTCACCCCGTCGAGCAAATTTTGCAAAAATAACGGTATAAAGTAAACAAATAAATATGCACACCTCCACCATTGAGAAATTTCGAATTAAACTCCTACCAAGATGGGAGTTCTTGCTGACCAATTGGAATATAAGGACGCAAATGACGAATAAACATGCAGGGTGTAAAAATGTTTCAATTTCTATGATAGAAGCCACATAAGTGAGGAGTTGTTGAAAGAATCCGTCCACTACTCGTCCACTTATTCCCCTCCTTTGATGAGCTGGCTAAACGAACGGTATAGCTTGAATAAACCCCAAAAATATACCTTGAATGGCGAGACACTTTGATTACTCAACGTGCTCTGGCCTTTAATTGAAATTTACTTGGGGTATACACTGGGTGAAACAAATCTCATTGGAACAGCGAGGGCTCGTAGACATTGAACCAGTAATGGTGTGCAAAACCCAAAATAAGAGTTCGTCGACCAATCCGAATTCGGGGTAAATTTAGTGTCCAATTTTAGGTATATTCTTCATGAATGCAGGAAAAGAATAAGCACCAGGACCGCTCTAGCACATACCTTTACTTACTTATAGCAGTTATACGTTCGCCAGATAGAGGTTCTCAAACAGGAAAATCGAGATATATCCATCTAAAAAAAGAAAAAGAGAGAAGACATCTAACGCTTGCCTAGAAAGCCGAGCTCATGATAAGAAACGAAAAGGCGAGAGTAAAGCCAAGCTGGGAGTAAAGTTTCTGGAGTCTCAGAAAGCTGTATTTTCTTCGAAAGTTTTGAAAATTGTCTCTTAGTTACCCGAAGCTTTTCACAAAGCAGATGTAGTCATACCCACGTTGGTTATGCAATAAGTGAAACTACACGGAATAGAAAGATACAAATAAATTGTACTTTCACTCCATTTACCGAAGAAACGAACCACATTTGAATCCGCAAATGTAGTCTCTCTTCCTTTAACAAGAGCTCTTTGAGCACCTGAGTCCGAAAGCCAAAAACGATTTCATCTCCAGCGATCCAGACGATGAGCTATTAAGACGAGTCTTTATTTGCGCGAAAGGAGGGCGGCTCGGCTGCCCCTGGGGCGATTACCCTCGAAGATTACGGATCCGGTGACTTTGTTCAACTTCTCATGGGAGGTGACGGGAAAGCCGTTGAATACCCCAGACACTCCTCTAGTATGAGAAAGAAAAACAACCTTCTCAAAAATAGCTAGATAGGGACAAATGTAACTGGTAAGTCGCAATTTAACACTCCTGCGTCTTTCGATACCACTTGCACTTCTAATTTGCAACTTAAAACCAGAAATTGGCGCGTCTTTGAAAGTACATAATAAATAAATAAAAATAAATAAATTCTTCCTCGGGAAGAATAACTTTCCTCGCGTACCACTTCTCAGTTAACTCAAACGTCAGTAACTAGGGCAAGATAAGGCATCCGAGGTGTGATTCGGAAATGCTGCCACTAAGGACTCCTTTCAGAGATGATTTCGATATTTGAATTTCGCAATTTTGGTAATCAACCCATCCGCAATTGTTCTTTACCTTCGCAGACAAGTCTGGTACCAATTTACCCGACCACGGAGTTGTAAAAGGTTTGTTCAGCCGGTCTGGGATCGATCGCTCAATCGTGTGGATTGCCAGAAGCGCCTCTTATCACTGTAACACGTGCGCCCTCTTTACCATGGAAGAAATCTTGAAAACAGACTTTGCAGGGTTCGCAATTAAGACCATGAACACGTTCGACGACGCGTTTTCCAATCCGATCAAATGGAACGAATAATAGTGAGGCTGAGTAGCTCAACGACCACCATTAACCGCATCGTATTATTATTCACCACGCCATCCTCCTCTTTTCAATTGGAACAGAATACAGATTGACATCAATTCTGCAGGCTCACAATTGCTTCAGGAAGAGTGGCCGCGGGCGCCACATACCTCGATGGTATGTGGATTAGGGGATGCAGCCAGTGTTCGAGTATGGAGAATTTCAAGATACACATCCAGAACAATCCGGCATCTCCTGGGATTCTAGTGGACACAGCAAGTAAACCACTTCTATTGGTTGCACCCCTAACCCCCATGGCACCAATATTTCTAGCCGTTTCAAGTCCGACTCCAGTAAATAAGTGCTAGTTAACCAGACAGCGTGGTTCAGCAGTAAGAGGTGCTACTGACACACGCACCGTCGAGCGATCGGCCACCAACCGGGCTAACCAGGCCTTTCATCCCTCCGGGGTCGGGTAAATTGGTACCAGACTTGTTTGGGAAGGTAAAGAGACTGACTTGGTGGGAAACCCTGCAATTCGTTGTACAGGCCAACCGTGCCTCTACGATTTTGAATGAAACACGAATGCGGCGGCCCGTCTTCCGGGGACTGATCAATGCGGACACCTTTACTTTCACATTTTATACCTAGAGAGCGGTGAGGTGATGAAGAGCTCCTGGCAAAAATTGTGTTCAATTCGGCGGCCAGACGCCATTAAACATGCAAGAATTTCTCAGCGATGGCTCGAGTTGAGGCCATTCATCACGCGGCTGTCAAATGACAGCACTTTGTGCAGGCATCGGTGGTGCACAGTAGGCAGAACTCATCCAAGGTTTCCCGAGCGGGGGTAATGGAACTTTTCACTCGTTCAGTAAGAGACGGGTAGTCTGAGATCTTGAAATCTCTTGGAGGTTGTGGGTACGATGGAGAATAAGGCAGAAGTCGGTAAGGTATGAATGAAGCTCCTCGGGAGCATATGGTGGGGAGGTAGATCATGAGAAACGAAGCGGAAAGGTGCATAAGATCTCCAGTTTCTATAGATCATTACAGCATTAGTTTTGGAATCAGCCGACGGAACAATTATTCGGTTCATCCATGCGCGAGTTTCCACATACTCTGTTTGAGTTGAATTGTGGAAAGGGGTAGCTTTTTCACAGTAGCGGGCATATTCAAATGTTAAAATCGATTCAAGTTTTAATCATCGACTATCTATCAAACTGTATTGTAAGCTTCTACCTTCAGTGGTTATGGTTTGCATAGAAAAAAAGAATAAGGCAGAAAAAGCATCGAAGTTCGAACTTGGGCGGCACACAGTAAAGCATCTAATGCAGAAAAATTTCTGAGCAAGAAAATCTACATGTACAAAACTGACATGACAAAACTCTAGAAACCATGATGGGTTATGGTGTGCTCGAAATCTACCTGAAATGGTGCTCAAGCCGTGACTCATTGACATACCCAGCAGGGTTTATTGAGGGTTTATTGGGGATTTATACGAGGCCTTACACAACTCACTAGTTCAGCTCGAGTTCGTAAATCTCGAACGGTATGCAAATCCTGATTTACCAACGCGCTCTGCGCTCTCTTTTGGGTTCATTTGGAGTTCACACGAGACCCCAGGTAGCCACAACTCACTTTGGATCTTCGAAATAACAACAGCATGTATATGTCGAACAAACCCCAACAAACCCCTGAACGTGTTGGTCACTCAAGGTTTGCTCACCGCTCGGGTCATATATCAGGGTTTATTTCGGTTACATCGGTTGTGAATCAAGACCCAAGATGCTGCATTGAAAGAAGAGAATCTTTGGCTTATATGCGAAGGAAACGCCTGAGATAGCCTGTGAGCGTGTACGATGCTCTGAGCTGTGCTTAGAGGCGGACGGACGGCGTTTGCCGACTGCGAATAGCCACGCCTAATAGAATTGCCGGCCCGGAGGTGATACGAGGCGGCAACTTGCAGCCACCTAGACGGCGATGATTGTGGATGGCCAGTCCCGAGGCTATTTCGTTGTTTATCGTCGTCGTCTCGAGCTCCTTAGTAACGCAAACCGCTGCAGAATTTCCAATTCTCAAGGAGATAATGTACAGTACCGGACGCACCGCAACGATAAAACGGCAGCAGCGGCGGTTTTGTGCGTCGAAATGTGCCGCTTCTGGGGTCCACACGTGGTGACCCGGACAGAGCCTACCTCAATTCATTCATCTCGCATTCACAACGGGGGTCCCCGAGTGGTAGCCCGGCCGAATGCGCAGCCGTCGAGCAATGAGTCACCGGAAAAGGAATCGAAGGAGCAAGGGATCGAAAATCGTATGGTTCAAAAAAATCGCTCGTTAACAAGTTCTACAAACATGGAAAATTTGTACATGAGAAGGTAGGGAACTACCTGCTTAGTTCAAAAACATACATATTTTCGCAAATAAACCAATTCAAAAGAATATAGAAAAACGGCGGTTTCTGCGCAAAAAAGCGCCGCTGGCGCCGTTTTATCGTTGCGGCGCGTCCGGTATTGTAAAAGAATTCTCGGAAAACTTGCACTGCAAGGACTGCAGTACTGAAAAGGGTGCAAAGCTATCCGAAGTAGAAAGAGAACCGCAACAAAACGGGCGACACGGTAAGGCGCAACTATTATACAATGCATTGCATGACAAATCCAATTGAACACCTTCAATAAACAAGTTGGCGCCGTGAAATTGTTGTTGGTCTGAGAAATTGGAAAAATTGCAGCTCTCGTCTGGTGTCGTAATCAGATTTTTCGACCCGCCGTCCCTTTACATGGCACAATTTCAAAAAATAGGTATCTATCTCCCACCTATCCTCCTTCACCCACCACACTAAACCACATTACGCCTTTTTTCGCAGCATGAAATACGATAAAGCTATCTACCTCGGACATATGTATCTACAGAAAAATGCAATGGCAATAAGATGGTGACATCGATATTCAAAACAGACTCTATACGGTTCATTTATACTCGGAAGCCGGGCAAAGCAGTAATCTTCAATTATGGGACGCAGACAAGTGAGATAAATTACTTTCGATCGGTAAGGTTAGGAAGCTTGGTCGACAGATACCTCAAGTGTTGGCCCAGGGAGCGCAGGTCGCAGAGTAGACGCGGCAGTTTCTCTTCACATTGAATGAATGACTGAATAATCTCGTCCCTTGCGATGAAAAACAAGTGCTCTTATATTCAACTTCCCTATCAACGGTATGTGGACCACGCTGTTTCTACCGCGTTTTTGCCATGGCAAGTGCAATTTTTGATGAAGAAAAGGTAAAAAGAAAGTGACGTTTGATCAGACGCAAATGGACGCAACCTTTTCGCCCGCTTCACCCTCCCAGAATTGCAGTTCCCAGAAAACAGAGTTTTTCTTCTTTCGGGCATCGTTTTCAGGGGATTTGTCTTCGCCGACGGAACGTTATTGGATTGCATCGATGCAGAAATAGTGCGGAAACGGCAAACGATGGATGACTATGCATCTGACGGGACTATGCTAAATGCAAACGAACATGTAATGTTCTCCTTTCTTCAAACCAAGATTTCAGAGTTCACATCAATAAGATGGGGTTAGATACAACAGAGAAACAGAGAAAGGAAATCCGATTCTTTCGAGGAAATTTCACGATTGAATCAATTTTAATGGTGGAAGAAGCAATACATCTTGGAAATCGATGGACAGGCTCAAATTTGTAGTTCAAAGCTCCCAAATAGACTTAAGGGTCGTGCACAGTCGACGACCAATGCGACACGACAAATCGCCGCACTGTTCGCCCCGCGCGAGTGAGCACACATCCCTGTACGAGACGACGCCGCACACGCGGTGTCCTACTCGCCGCATGCGGCAACTTCGGCAACGCAAATGCCGAAGTCGGACGCGACCAATACGACACCGGCCGCTATCTCTTATCATTGCCGTGTCGTATTGGTCGTCGACTGTGCACGACCCTTTACCGGAGCAATCATGGTGGTAAACATAGTCAAACAAAATTTAGAAGCTAATTTCCGTAGCGTCGAAAGGGTTGTTGATAAACCCATATGTTATCACAATGTTCCGATACTCTTCACAAAAATACGATTTGAAAAACACAGTGTTCCTTCTGCTCAACCGGACTTGGGTGGTAAGAGGCGCTACTGACACCGACACAGTTGACCGATCGATCCCGGCCAGTGCTATCTAAGCCTCCCATCCCTCCGGTGTCGGGTAAATTAGTACCAGACGTGTCTGGGAAGGTAAACACACTGACTTGGTTTATAATCATCAGACCGGACGTGCCCCAACGATAAAACGGCGCCAGCGGCGCTTTATTACGCAGAAACCGCTGTTTTCTATCTTTAATTCAAAATGAATTATTCGTAAAAAAAGGTATACACCATATTTGGACTCAACCGATCGACCTCTTCTTACATAGGAGTTTTCCATTTCCGTAGAATTTGTTAGCAAGCGATTTTTGACCCTTCGGTTTTCGCTCCCATGCCCCTTCGATTCCTGATCTAAAGACTCATCGCGCGACAAGGCTACCACGCGTGGAACCCGAAACGGCATCTATCGGCGCAAAAAGCGCCCCTATCCGGTACTGTAGTTCGTAATTAGCCGTAGTTAAATCTGGAAATCAGACCGTCGGTTTTGATTGTATTTTTATGCGGAAGACTCTGCATACGGTGAATGTGGTCAAGATATTTTGGTCCTGGTACTAGCATTTCCATAGCTTGGATAGTGGTAAATGAGCAAAATAAAATAACAAAAATTGCTTGGTAATTGTTAACGCAAATTCAAAAGGAGGAGAGAGGCTGTATGGGGTGTTCAGCTGAGCAAGTCATGCGTTTTGCAAATCGACGAGGCTGAGGAGGTGGAGCCTGTAAATTACCCCGATGTTGCTGCAGGCAGTGCACATTATGAACATCGTCCACACTGACATTTTTTCAAACTCTCCTGATTGAATATAGTCAATTCAATGATGTACTTTCAATATTCAATTTACCCTATTGCTCTAGCCGCATGTCGGCAGGTAGACAAAACTTTCAGTGGAACAGCACACTTTCTATTCTATAATTTACAAAAAATCCGAAATTCTAACAGCCGGAACTCTTGGTAATTCTTACACTTATTTCTAACAAACCTCATTTGATGAAACTCTGAACAAAATTGTAGCGTAGGAAAGACTAGATGAGCTGAAGCATAGTGAGAAAATAATTGATCTTAGGAAACTGATGAGAAAACTAACGGTGGCATATAAGGAGAGGTTCACCTAATTCACGAATTATTTAATCATTATCGTAGAGTGACGTTAAAAGCTCAAAAGGCAGGGTAATCACCGATTTTAACAATAGCCGCTAGTGTCATATAAGGCAAGAGAGGGAGATATTTAGGAATGTCTTATCAACTTGAGTATTCCATCGAACTGGGTTTGTTTTTCTCGGATATTCGGACTGATAGAGTGGTTGATAATAACAGTCTACCAGCTGAAGTTCCAGCGAAATTGTCATCTGCGAAGTCTGTCAATTAAAGAAATGAAGTACCCATTCGAAAACAATTGTCACCTAACGATTTTCAAATGTTTCGAACGGAAAAGAAAATGTTCGCAGCTCTGTGAAATTCCAGATTGAACGGTCTTACCAGTAGCCTGACGGGGAGACCACCAGGCTAGTTTATCAGAGACTACCACTTTTGTTCGGGTTCAACTCAGAGAATGTCTACAATGATACGATTTATGAGGGCAAATCCGCAATTTCGGTAAGACAGCATCGACACTTTCCTGGATGGTACTTTAGTTCATCTGATTTACAAGTAATCTAATCTAAATCTAATAAGTTTCGTGAAGCTATGTTAAGGCTTCTCCGATCTTCTCAAGAGATAGATGTCTAGAAGAAAACCTGGAGACCATGCACACAGGAGATTGTTACCGCAATTGGTTTATTTCGTTTACTATCTTGACTGTTAGTGCTATTTTCGCCATTGATGTTAATGCTACAGACACAATTCCAGGCGAAGATCGCTAATTTCCTTCCAGAAAGCTCTTCTGTGGTGACTTGGGCAACAAATATAAATATAAATACATGAAATATACGGTAGATGGGGAAGTGGGGAGGTGCCAGCCCAAAGAAAACACTGTCAGAGAGTCCGAGAGCATGAGCTAGACAGGGCGTGCCTGAGGCAATCGAATAACTGGAGCTATCCGACACCAGTGCCTCAACTGCCTCATTAACCGAATATAGGAGAACTGGAGCACTTTCGCCAACGAATAACAACAGCCAGATTATTATTGAGGGGAAATCCTGCTCCATTCAACACGACTCGTCCGGCTATTTGGCTAGCCGTTGATGAAGTTATAATGATGAAAATGCTGCCTTTACAACAGAACCTTCTATAAACGCAATATTCCGCGATATCGTGCACCAAAATTAGCACGGTTCGGTACAATTCTCTTGCCTGGAGGTTCTTGCTGCCATCTAGCAACTAGTTTTGAAGCTTCAGCTATAACAAAGCTGTGGGCGGCAGCTCGAAGTCGGTTGTAATGAGCTCAGATTCCTCATCAAAAAAAACCTGGGAGCTCTTAAAATTGCCACCGATAAATTTTTCACTTTTTCGAGTGCCTACTTGCTAATTCATCAGCACGCGACGAGGAAAATTCGGAGTAAATTCCAAGTATCCCGTACCTACCTGGCACAGGCTGGTATTGGACAGCTCGCAGTAGTTTACCAAACCCAAACCAACGGCAAATTTGTGGAAAGACACTGCCCTGGTAACCCAGGAGTTTCGTCAATGAATCTGGGTTCCACTGTCAGAACAAAATCACCAAAACGGTGTGGGTGCAATCCAACCGTGACAATAAACCTCAACCACCTCAAACCTGCTGAAGCGACTTACACTTGATCACACTCCAAGCGCCGTACTGAGCTTTCCTCCAGCGCGCCTTCAACAACCACGATCGCACCTTCGCCACCAAGATCTTCATCTGGTCCGGATCTTGCCGAAGTAGCTGAAATCGTCCAGAATTTCGCCGGTGGATGCTTTTTTGACGAATTTCCGTCACAACTGAAGGATACGATGGCCATAAATATTAAGGGACGTATGCTTTTTTGGAGGCCATGCACACTTTGTTTCTCGATCCGCCATCTAGAGGGCAAGTTCAGGGAAAAGCTTCTCGTTTTGCAGCACTGCAACTCCAACCTCTAACAAGCCTACCATTCGAATTCGAACACATTCGAAAATCGCGATTTTTCGATTTTCGAACACATTCGAAAATCGCGATTTTTCGAGCATTCGAATTCACATTCGAAAATCGCGATTTTTCGAGCATTCGAATTCGAACACATTCGAAAATCGCGATTTTTCGAGCATTCGAATTTTTCGAGCAACATTCGAAAATCGCGATTTTTCGAGCATCGAAAATCGAATTCGAATACATTCGAAAATCGCGATTTTTCGAGCATTCGAATTCGAACACATTCGAAAATCGCGATTTTTCGAATTCGAATACATTCGAAAATCGCGATTTTTCGAGCATTCGAATTCGAACACATTCGAAAATCGCGATTTTTCGAGCATTCGAATTCGAATACATTCGAAAATCGCGATTTTTCGAGCATTCGAATTCGAACACATTCGAAAATCGCGATTTTTCTCGAATTCGAACACATTCGAGCACATTCGAAAATCGCGATTCGAACACATTTCGAATTCGAACACATTCGAAAATCGCGATTTTTCGAGCAATCGAATTCGAATACATTCGAAAATCGCGATTTTTCGAGCATTCATTCGAATTCGAACACATTCGAAAATCGCGATTTTTCGAGCATTCGAATTCGAACACATTCGAAAAATCGCGATTTTTCGAGCATTTTTTCGAATTCGAACACATTCGAAAATCGCGATTTTTTTCGAGCAATCGAATTCGAATACATTCGAAAATCGCGATTTTTCGAGCATTCGAATTCGAACACATTCGAAAATCGCGATTTTCGAGCATTCGAGCATTCGAATTCGAACACATTCGAAAATCGCGATTTTTCGAGCATTCGAATTCGAACACATTCGAAAATCGCGATTTTTCGAGCATTCGAAAATCGCGATTTTTCGAATCGAACACATTCGAAAATCGCGATTTTTCGAGCATTCGAATTTCATTCGAAAATCGCGACATTCGAAAATCGCGATTTTTCGAGCAATTCGAATTCGAATACATTCGAAAATCGCGATTTTTCGAGCATTTTCGAACACATTCGAAAATCGCGATTTTTCGAGCAATCGAATTCGAACACATTCGAAAATCGCGAATCGAAAATCGCATTTTTCGAGCATTCGAATTCGAACACATTCGAAAATCGCGATTTTTCGAGCATTCGAAAATCGCGATTCGAATCACATTCGAAAATCGCGATTTTTCGAGCATTCGAATTCGAACACATTCGAAAATCGCGATTTTTCGAGCAATCGAATTCGAACACATTCGAAAATCGCGATTTTTCGAGCATTCGAATTCGAACACATTCGAAAATCGCGATTTTTCGAGCATTCGAATTCGATCGCGATTTTTCGAGCACATTCGAAAATCGCGATTTTTCGAGCATTCGAATTCGAACACATTCGAAAATCGCGATTTTTTTCGAGCATTCGAGCATTCGAATTCGCGAAGCACATTCGAAAATCGCGATTTTTCGAGCATTCGAATTCGAACACATTCGAAAATCGCGATTTTTCGAGCAATCGAATTCGAATACATTCGAAAATCGCGATTTTTCGAGCATTCGAATTCGAATTCGAAAATCGCGATTTTTTCGAAAATCGCGATTTTTCGAGCAATCGAATTCGAACACATTCGAAAATCGCGATTTTTCGATCGCGATTTTTCGAGCATTCGAATTCGAACACATTCGAAAATCGCGATTTTTCGAGCAATCGAATTCGAATACATTCGAAAATCGCGATTTTTCGAGCATTCGAATTCGAACACATTCGAAAATCGCGATTTTTCGAGCATTCGAATTCGAACACATTCGAAAATCGCGATTTTTCGAGCATTCGAATTCGAATACATTCGAAAATCGCGATTTTTCGAGCATTCGAATTCGAACACATTCGAAAATCGCGATTTTTCGAGCAATCGAATTCGAATACATTCGAAAATCGCGATTACATCGCGATTTTTCATTCGAACACATTCGAAAATCGCGATTTTTCGAGCATTCGAATTCGAATTTTTCGAGCACATTCGAAAATCGCGATTTTTCGAGCATTCGAATTCGAACACATTCGAAAATCGCGATTTTTCGAGCAATCGAATTCGAACACATTCGAAAATCGCGATTTTTCGAGCATTCGAATTCGAACACATTCGAAAATCGCGATTTTTCGAGCAATCGAATTCGAACACATTCGAAAATCGCGATTTTTCGAGCATTCGAATTCGAATACATTCGAAAATCGCGCGATTTTTTCGAGATTTTTCATTCGAATTCGAACACATTCGAAAATCGCGAACACATTCGAACACGAAAATCGCGATTTTTCGAGCATTCGAATTTTTCGCGAATTCGAACACATTCGAAAAATTTTTCGAATCGAACACATTCGAAAATCGCGATCGCGATTTTTCGAACACATTCGAAAAGCGATTTTTCGAATTCGAACATTCGAAAATCGCGATTTTTCGAGCACATTCGAAAATCGCGATTTTTCGAGCATTCGAATTCGATTCGAAAATCGCGATTTTTCGAGAACACATTCGAAAATCGCATTCATTCATTCGAAAATCGCGATTTTTCGAGCATTCGAATTCGATTCGAAAATCGCGATTTTTCGAGCATTCGATTCGAAAATCGCGATTTTTCGAGCATTCGAATTCGAACACATTCGAAAATCGCGATTTTTTCGAATTCGAACACATTCGAAAATCGAGCATTCGAATTCGAACACATTCGAAAATCGCGATTTTTCGAGCATTCGAATTCGAACACATTCGAAAATCGCGATTTTTCGAGCATTCGAATTCGAACACATTCGAAAATCGCGATTTTTCGAGCATTCGAATTCGAACACATTCGAAAATCGCGATTTTTCGAGCATTCGAATTCGAACACATTCGAAAATCGCGATTTTTCGAGCATTCGAATTCGAACACATTCGAAAATCGCGATTTTTCGAGCATTCGAATTCGAATACATTCGAAAATCGCGATTTTTTCGAGCATTCGAATTCGAACACATTCGAAAATCGCGATTTTTCGAGCATTCGAATTCGAACACATTCGAAAATCGCGATTCGAGCATTCGAATTCGAACACATTCGAAAATCGCGATTTTTTTTTCGAAAATCGCGATTTTTCGAGCATTCGAAAATCGCGAGCATTCGAATTCGAACACATTCGAAAATCGCGATTTTTCGAGCATTCGAATTCGAATACACATTCGAAAATCGCGATTTTTTCGAATTCGAATACATTCGAAAATCGCGATTTTTCGAGCATTCGAAAATCGCGATTTTTCGAGCATTCGAATTCGAACACATTCGAAAATCGCGATTTTTCGAGCAATCGAATTCGACATTCGAAAATCGCGATTTTTCGAAAATCGATTTTTCGAGCACATTCGAACACATTCGAAAATCGCGATTTTTTTCGATTTTTCGAGCATTCGAATTCGAACACATTCGAAAATCGCGATTTTTCGAGCATTCGAATTCGAACACATTCGAAAATCGCGATTTTTCGAGCATTCGAATTCGAACACATTCGAAAATCGCGATTTTTCGAGCATTCGAATTCGAATACATTCGAAAATCGCGATTTTTCGAGCATTTTTTCGAATTCGAACACATTCGAAAATCGCGATTTTTTCGAGAACACATTCGAAAATCGCGATTTTTCGAGCATTCGAATTCGAATACATTCGAAAATCGCGATTTTTTTCGATTCGCATTCGAATTCGAACACATTCGAAAATCGCGATTTTTTTCGAGCATTCGAACACATTCGAAAATCGCGATTCGAGCATTCGAATTCGAACACATTCGAAAATCGCGATTTTTCGAGCATTCGAATTCGAATTCGCGAAAATTTTTCACATTCGAAAATCGCGATTTTTTTCGAGCAATCGAATTCGAATACATTCGAAAATCGCGATTTTTCGAGCATTCGAATTCGAACACATTCGAATACATTCGAAAATCGCGATTTTTCGAGCATTCGAATTCGAACACATTCGAAAATCGCGATTTTTCGAGCATTCGAATTCGAATACATTCGAAAACCTAAATTGCAGAGTAGGGTATGAGTTACCGTGAATTATAGAAGGGGCGGTCCACTCGGCCTTCACGACACGGTACCACCACAAAGTCAATTATCAAACAAACACAAATGTTGAACTAGTGTGAAACGAAGGCAATAGGGTCGGCGATGATCAGTCCTCTAAGGTTGCGCCATGCATTCGTGTTCATTTCAGAGTCGTGCTTAATGCGCATTAGGCCGCTACAATGACGTGCGCGAGCCAGCCGCTGTATAAAATCAGTGTCTTCACCTTCCGAGACAAGTTTAGTAGCAATTCACCCAGACTAGCAGACTGAAGTTACCAAACTGTTGAGACTTACCTCATCAAATTCTGCAAACTTCCCTGGTCTGAAGAACACTTTCGTCTGGCCAAATTTGAAGTCGTCGTTGTTCAGACCAAGTGCATGGAACAGGCACTAAAATTCACAGGTGTTCATTGAGCACAATCGATCCGAATTTAAAATACATCGAACCAAATCCCGCCGCTTTTGAGCATTCGGACTAACTATAAGAATGGAAAAGCCACGCTTTCATACAGCACTTCATCTTGGAGCGAATTCTTCTTCCCTTTTTCAAAAGTTAAAATTTATCTTTTTCATTTCCTTTTTTTATTTCCTTTTCGAGAATGCATTGGAGTTATAAACTAGCTTCTGGTCGTAGCTTAATTGTAACTTGGGAGCGTTCTCTTCCGATATTGTAAGGTACTACAAATTTCGTTCTGCAGTCGAATTGTAGTTAATCGCATCGCAGTGATGATGAGAATCTGGAACTTACTTTACAGAAAAGTCTGGGATCTAGACGGGCGAGATCTGCAGGCAGTTGGCTCTGATACATATCGTAGAGGTCGGCGAAGGACGTCCTGAAAAGGAAAGTAGGTCATTCATAAAGCACTAAAACTTGTAAGGAGTTTTAAAGACAATGCTACGACTTTTTCTAGAACTCTCTTAGACTCCCTTCTCTTTCTTCTTCTTTTCCTTCACAATTGGATGGATCACGCTCTTTCGATTCCGGCCATTTTTATTCGATGAAATAACTCTAGAGTGATTCATAGCAGGGCGACGGAAAAACGATTTGCTTCATTCATCTCGTTTGGCGAGTGTTCACTGACGGTACTGCGCGTAGGTTGAGCATATTTACTGGAGGAAACTCTCCCTTGAATTTGGAAAACGATAGAATTGGACTGATTAATTTCCATTGAATTTCAGACTTTGACTTTTCCTCAGAGGATGAAACATCGATCGTACCTCGAGGGAAAACCTTTCTGCATCAATTTGAGCACGCTGGCCATTCCGGCGCACTTCAACTGCGATAAAATCGCCGCACCATCGCAAACGTTGGCGCTCATCGCCGAGTTCGGCTTCACACAACGCACAAAATGCGTGCCCTAAAGGAAAATTTATTTATTTACTTATTTATGCTATACGCACAGAGTGCTAGCACTTAATATGGTTTGTAGGACACAGTGCAACACTTAAGAATGCGATCTAAAAAGCAAGCCTCAGATGATTAGTTAGACAATTAAAACGGAAATATTGCACTCGTCTTGTAAGCAACATCTTCTACAGATTCTGTTGTTGCAGAATACTATACAGCAGTTCATTTCAATGTAGAAATAGCTTGAAATTCTGGTCTTATGTATTTTTACTGTACTGTACTAGAGGAATGAGTTCCTGGAAATCAAGAGAAAATTTTCGCCAAAGAAGAAAAACTTGGGACAGAGGAGGATTTCAGAAAATGCAGAAGTATGCTCCGAATGTCATGCTCTCTACGTCCTAGACCAAGCTCTCAGCTATCATCGGCCACCTCTGAACGGACCGAGCGGACCTTTCCTTAGGGGCCGACGACGGTGATCTTTGCTGTGTTTTTTGCCTATTTTTATTAATTTACAGAGAAATGTAAGTAGTTAATAAGTCATACAACCGCGAATGCACTAAAGAACACGTAACGGAAAACCACAGCTGGCCAATGGGTAAATTAGTACACATCCGTAACAGAATTCTCATTAAAATCTCATTAGTAACGTTCTCTACTATTCATGGAAACTATTATTATTGAATTTTTTTCAGAGTAACATATAACTATACTGAATTGACCTTCCACTGCTACATTTGACTGCTACTTAACTAATTACTCTTACCAGTACATTTACATGTTCCGCTAAACTTGATAATCGACATTTGCAAACTACTAGGATAGCGATTGCCAAATGCCTACGTGGTTTTTTGAATTACGCCCAAATTGGGATTTCCGAAGACAATCGATATTATTTTCTTCACAAATTTGGAACTCCTGCCAGCGAAATGTGCACGCCTTTTTCGATTACAATAAGGGATTTCCTAGTCGCAAATGGTTAACCACTTTGTATTCAACGAAGCAAAAATCGTCGTTCGAAACAGTGAGACAAACATTCTGCTCAAGCACTTGAAATGAATTGCTAACTAGCGCGCTGTTGTTCAGCTGCTAAATCCCCTGACCAGAAATGATTCCCCATTTGAAGGAGCTCGCCGGGTGGGAAAACGGTCTACTTCCTGAGGTGCTTAGAAGTTGCCCCTTAGCTTGTGCTAGATAATATGACGGCCCTTCCTCACGGGTATTTCACTGATTTTATCAAGGCGTCCGGGTATCGTTTCTCTATCTATTTATTTGCTCACCTACTAATTTACTTACTTGTTTATTTACTTATTTACCATTGCATCCTGAGAAAAGCGTTAGGGTTTTTGATAAATAAATAAATAAATAAAGCGTTAGGGTGACATAAAGGTTCGTGTGCATTTCAGATGCTGACTTCCTTTATTCATAACTCAAGGAAAACAAATAAATGATCAGCAAGGTCATTATGGTTAACTGCAGTTCATCGCCAGCGAAATGGTAGACAATTATACTTAACCATGGTATCCTTATTGGTATTTTATTTGTTTTTCTTGAGTTGTAAATAAAGAAAATCGGAATCTGAAATGCACACGAACTTTTAGGTCACTCTAACATGTCCTACTGAATAAGTAAAAAACGATAGGTGAACAACGCTGTTCCGATACGGAAAAACAGCAAAATGACACAGAAAATATTTTAGTAATGATACAATTAGAAAGTAAGGGAGCGCGTGGTGCAGTGGTAAGGGGTGTACTGATACCAGCACAGTCGAGCGATCGATCGCGGCCCGGGCAAACCAACCCTCTAGTCCTTCGGGATCGGGTGAATTGGTACCAGACTTGTCTGGGAAGGTAAAGACACTGAGTTACTATAGCGTCTGGCCCCGGCAAGTCATTGTATTGGTCAAATACGCATTCACCGTGCCTCTACGATCCTGAACTGAACACGAATCCGGCGGTGCATCCTCATGGCTGATCAATGCCGGTACCTTTACCTTTTTTACCTATTACAACGAGAGGAGCTCCGTCGCTGATGATACCCTTTTTGTACATTTACTTCTCCATTTACTTAACATAATATAAATTTAGAAAAGGCCACAGTGCATATTTAAAAGCATCGGTTTGAGAATAACAGCCCTCCTATAATAGTTCTAGAAACACGGGCCCTAGCTGCCGTTCGCTTAAGAACATTTATGTTTTCGTTGCACTTTGATTGCTTTCATCAAAGTGACAGAAAAGCGATCAGTGGGCAACCTCTATATCTCAACCCAGAGCTTTTCCAGCAATTACGCTCATATCTTACTCATCTTTCCGCAAGCTAATCGGACAATACCTTCCATTAATCCCATCTCTATTAATAGAAGATCTCGGAAATAAACTTTGGCGCAAAAAGGTGACACTGTCCTTTTTCTTTATGAGATAATCCTACGTCATCGTCAACAATAACCATCTCTTTGTCCCACTGCGTTCCATTGTCATCAGGTTTCCGGCACCAATTTCCAATTACCATGGACTACGTACTATTACCTCTACCCTATATCACAGGAGATAGACATAAGTTGCTCACAAACCCATTTTGCCCCTTCCCTACGGATGGCACAGGGTTTAACATACATTACTGGAGCGAATAGAGTTCGGAGACCTCTAACTACAACCTGACCATAAACCGTGAATAAGTATCGAATAAACCCCTCAGCGCGTTGATGAATCGGTGGCAGAGCTCCACTGGAGGTATCCGGAGCCGTGCCGTGCTAGTGTGTTGGTTAAACTTCGTATAAACCCTGTGTGGTCACCGACCAAACCCTGCTGTGCACGTTTAGGAATCACAGTTTGCGTATCATTGCGGTATATTCAGGGATTTATATCTGGTGCACCATTCATGAGAATAAGACCATCTCACCGTCTCCTTTAGCTTCTCCAAAAGCACAGTGAGCTGTGTGCGGAATTTACTTCCTACGGTAGCGGCTTGGAGTCGACCCCCGCCCGTTCGTTTGCCTGGGACTGGCTCGGGCGCTTGACATCCTTCGAATAGACTGCGGATGAACTTCACACTGAAACACGAACTGCTTGAAATCGTCGAACTCATTCACACTTGGTTGGTTCAACGCAACTTAAGGTTCGTTCATACTCTGCAGCGGCACAGCCGCGAAGTCCGCAGCAGTAGAAAGAAATGGTTTCAATCAAACCCTACTAGGAAGCACTCGCTGCAGCCACAGCAAAACTATAAGGCCCTTGTTATACCTTCACTCACCCCCAGCGTAACTCGTCCATTCAGTATCAGACACCGTGGGGCCAGACACGTTTGTACGAGTTATCACGTTGACGCTGGCGTGGTGACGCTCACGGGCTGTTATGCAGACGCTCGCGAACCTTTTACGCTCTCGTCGATGCGCACTGCACTGCGATTGACCCTTTCGCTGGGTGTCGATCGATCACGTCGCGCATTGCTCTGTATGCTTCGGGCGCGTGCGTGCGTGCGCCGCGTGCTCAGCGACTTAGGTTAACGGCTGGGCGCTCACCGCTCGCAAGCAGCTGACGCTCACCATGAGCGAAGGTATAACAAGGGCCTAACCATATCACACCGCGCTCGCCGCTTTGCTGCTCGTTATGCGTCCGTGCCCTATCTCCGGCCCTTACACCGCCGCTTTACTGCCGAGTGTGAGCAGGCCTTTAGCTGCGTAGTCGAAGGTAAAATTCAAAGGCGCCTCGAGATCTTACCAAATCGCTACAGAAAGCTAAAAATTCAACATTTCTGTGGCTCACATCTACTAAACATTGTTAGAACTAGTTACCGCCGTTATAGGGTTCCAGGCCCCTGCGCCGCTATAGGGTTCCAGGCTTCTTATTTTTAGATATAGGGATATGTTTAAAAAGTAAATAGATTGACCTGCTTTGCTCAATGAGAAATTCAAGCGAGTTGTGCAGAGTGTCGTTGTTTTTGTCCAGGAAATGAGCCGTCTGATAGCACACAGTTCCGGCGTAGTGCCGTACCAGGAACGCCTCATCTTCGCGTAAGTCTCTGTGTTGCCGAAGACGAGAGCGACGAGGATTCTGAAAAATTGTTGCGATTCTTTCAGAATGTCGTCTTCTAGTCAGAAAGTATTTCAGGCCACTGAACCAGTTTCAGAGAAAAACTTGCTTTTAAACCTCAAAAGCGGCGCGGAAGAGTGAAATAGAATTTTCACGCTAACTATTCAGCAGACGTCTACTTGTTTTGAATTGTTGCTACAGCTCACTGTTTGATGTTTGATCTCTTTAATAGTATTGTTACTAAATCTACAAATCTAGTTGTTCTTTTCTGTCAAGTTGATTCACATCTTGGCTTCATAAAAGTGGATAAAATAAATAAACAAATAAGTAAATCGTGAAAACGAGTGTTAAACCACCTCTAGACGGAAATGGCCCTTGTTGGCTTCATAGCAAGCCATCGTATAATGCTGTGGACTGGGACGAGGCATTCGAGACTCCTCGTCGAGCAGATCGAGCAGACCACTTGGCTTCTTCTCGAATAGTTCTAGAATATTTTCTCACATGAAATTATTGATTAATTAATTAAATTAACAAAAAATAGAAAATAAAAAATAAAATATAAACTAGTGAATAAAAAACAAAAATCAATCAAATTAATTAATAAATGAAAAAGATTACCGATGCAGTCATGGTTGTCGGAATATTCGATTCTTGGCACGTTCAGTCCTTCGTCGGCGTACAACTCTTGTTCCTGTTTTAGAATTCGCTCATTGAAGAAGTTCTGCAGTTTCTCGTTGCAGTAGTTGATGCAGAACTGTTCGAACGAGTTCACTTCGAAGAATTCTGAAAGAGTACCCATCTCAAAGTGGCAGAATATCAACAAAGAGCCCCGCACAGAACAAATTTACCCACAAAAGCTTCAAGAGATCGCCAAACGAAGGCTACGCATACCTACAGGTAGTCTTATCTAATAGGCCCAACTTTCATATGTTCTTTTTCGAATCGTTATCGTGAATGATCAACTCTGGCTCAAAGTAGCATCGGATATTCACATTTTTGCATGATAGTTTAGAAACAGGGCCCAGATTCAAGAACTGACGAGCGGTCTCCGAAACCCCGTCGGCGATAAACCCGCTCGACGAGGTATCCCAAACCCTGCCTTATCGCGAGGTGCGATAGACCCGCGATAAACCCAGCGCGCGTTTACGAATCTTGGTTTGCACGCCGTTCGGGGCATATCTCAGGATTTATCGGGGGTTTCCCGATGATGAATATGGGCCCAGGTTTCCTACGTTCAGTGTACGGCGTGCTCGGGGTCACAGGCTTAGAAATATCGAAACTATTGTCCCGATAAACCAAGCGGAAGAACAACTGAGGTCTCACCAAATCCAGCTATATCAAGCACTCCGATATAGCTGACGCTCTTCTCGAACGGAATCGATTTATTGATTCGTGTCACCAACCAATCGAATAGTCGTGAATAGAGCGCTTTTGCCAATGCGTCCCGTCCGCCAGCTGCTTCATGAGGTTTCAGCGGAACTCTGAAATCACCCCCATGATTGAGTAACCCTATCGGAAGCCGTTCGCCAGAAGGAATTTTAAAAAATAAATGAACAAATAAGCACCTGATCAGCGTCCCCTTTACACCACCTTTAGTCGCCTGCATCATCCGCGACACGAGGCCCATCTTCATTTCGGCCACCTCGAGGCCGAGTAGCTCCGATGCGATCGCCAACGACTGCTCGCTTTCTGGATCGACCTTGCAGCCTCCTGAATTGAGGGTATCGGGCAAAGTTCGATGTGGAGGAAGGCAATATCAATTTTATCTTTTCAGTGGAGGGTCCGCGTGATGCAACACTTAAAAGCGCGTTTTCTAACCGCACGGTCAAGTGATTGATCTTTATTCAGGCTAACCATGCCCACCAATTCTCCGGCGTAGGGTAAGCTGGTATCAGACTTGTATGGAAAGGTAAAGACACTGACATAAACATCTGACTAGCCCCACAAGTCATTGTTTGGGCCAAGTACGCATCCAGCTTGCCCGTACGACTCTGCATGGAAGACAAATGCACAGCGCGTCCTTGAGGGTACATGGAACCCGATCTCCTTACCTTACCAATTAATTTTCATTAGCGGAAGTTGAGCGTCGAGGCATTTGTTTGACTTGGCGATAGCCCTGATGAGCCAGGTCGCTTTCAAATGGAGATCAACTCAATGCCTTTCTGTTTGATGGATCATCGAAGGAGCACCCACAACTCCAGTGTCAACGCTGGATTTTCACTTTTTTGATGCAGCAGCACACCCACTTTTCTACAACAATCTCATAATTACCTCGGGTGTCGTTGATACTGTCGATAAATTCCACATTTCCCAAGTGCAGCACACCGGCCACTGTGCGGAAAATGTCGTTGATCTGGAATATTCATCATGATTAATGTGTTCTACAGAACAACCAATATTGTACAACATTCACAATCTAAGCGTAAGGTCTTGGAGGTTGACAGAGATTAAAACGAGGCATTGGGTAAAAAACCTAGTTCGTTGACAAACTCGGACTCCTTCGAACGCCGAAAGTCCGTCTACACTCGGCAGCAAAGCGACGCAGTAGTAATAAACTATAGGGTACAAACACGGAGGGCACAGCAGAACGATTTCTTTTGGAATTTCTATACATTTTTTTACACCTAGTGGCCTTCAGCCCATGCATGGCTTATCCCAGTTGGTATGCTAGTCTAGTCTAAAACTGACCGCCGGATATAATGCATTTATGTTTTTCCACTGATCGTGAGACTCAGTTGCTCACATGACTTGCTTATTTGCTATGTGAGGTCTTGTTCTGAGTTACTGTTCTGAGTTTAGTGTTACTTTGTTATTTTGTTTGGTTTTCTCAACTGGCGCGCAGCATGGCGCATATATAAATAAATAAATATATTTTCCATTGAGAATAGGGCGCTGAACAATGATCCAGAATTGATATGGGTCCATCGAGATTGAGAGAGATTGAGAACGGAGCCACAAGAGAAATCCTAGAGCCCTACCTTAAAGAACAGTGGTCTCAAGCTTATCTGCAGCCACACTTTGCTGCCGAGTATGAATGGACCTTGACTTGGACCAACCGAAATATTCGTCTGTGGAGGAGTAACACTAAACAGACCTCGTCCTTCGAAAGACCTGCTCTGGCCAAGGCCTCCACAAGATGAACAAAATCCGCTGCGTCGTCCACTATCGCATCCACGGAACGGCCTGCTTTCCGAGCCTGAAAGACACAGTTTTTTCAAAGAATAAATTTTCCGAAGAATAAGACTCTCTGCTTCTTTTTCGAATAGAAAAGAACAGAAAAGAAGCACTCAAAATGAAATAATCATACCTCTTCACTCAAGCGCTCCGAGGAAATATGCGTTTTCGATCCAGGTCTCTTGAAGAATGTCGTCGCTCCATACTTGAGGTACTAGAAAAAAACGAAACTTCAGAGCATATAGTTCCGCTTTATTTCATTATTGAATTGGTAGTCGTTTTTATTCAAACATATTACTGACTGCTTTATGCACTTCCTACATCGTTGATTGACATCTGAAAGCTTATCTAAGGTCCTTGTTATACGTTCGCTCACCCCCCAGCGTATCTCGTCCATTCAGTATCAGACACCGTGGGGCCAGACACGTTTGTACGAGTTCACCACGCCAGCGTCACCATGATAACACTATGATAATGATAACCATGATGGTACAAACGTGTCTGGCCCCACGGTGTCTGATACTGAATGGACGAGTTACGCTGGGGGGTGAGCGAACGTATAACAAGGGCCTAAAAGAAACCTTGAATTTGCTTGGAGGAGCGAGTCGAAGTTTCTTGTACAGGTCGTCTGGCGCTCCGGCGATCAGCTGGTAAAAGATGTGGTAATTTCGTTCGCCTTTCGCCTGACGACAAACTCTCGACTTTTCGAGCAGATAGTGAGACACGAAACCGCCAGCGACTTTGTCCTTAAAGATTTTAGCAGGATCACGGTCGGTGTAGAATATGTGGAAATGATTGAGAGAGCTTACATCACTACCAAAGTGAATTTCGACAAATTTGCCGAAACGACTTGAATTGTTGTTGCGAAGTGTCTTTGCGTTACCGAAAGCCTCCAATATGGGGTTCGCTGAAAAACAACAAGTGCAGCGAAAACGAGCACTTCTTAATGTTTTTACTAGAAAGCAATAATCTGCTCGTACTGTCAAACACTGAGGAATATATGTTACTAAAACTCACTTTCCAAAATTCGCTTCTGAATCGGACCAGCGGACGCTCCCCAATTCTCGCACAAATATCTAAAATAAAGAAAATATGATGTATTTCTATATTTACACTGAGGCTCAGTTGCTCACATGAATTGTTTATTTGAGGTTTTGTTCTGAGTTATTGTTCCCAGTTTAGTGTTACTTTGTTACTTTGTTTGGTTCTCTCGAATGTCGCACAGTAAGGCGCACAATTAAATAAATAAATTAATTAATTAATTAAAACATTTCCTTCTGGTTTGGTGTGGTAAAGCTGTGGAACTTGTTCTGAGAAAACCCTGAGATGTGAATTCCCGTTCGATTTCATAGACTATCTTAATAGAGTAGTCAAACTCTTCAAGTCAGGTCGGCGTTTGAACTTTTTGCGGGTCAAAGTCGGGAGTTCGACATTCTTGATTGGCAGCACAATTGAGAACGTCAAGCCGCCGATTCAGGTGTTTTACTTTTACGTGCCTCCGAAGACGACGGGAAGGACAAAACGTTAGGCCGCCCAATTAATACTTCACCCTGCAACTTCGTAAGATGGAAGAAAAAACGGCACTATTTAAGACGTTGTACCCCACCGATATGATGGGGTGGGGTACAACGCGTGTTGGGGTACAACATCTTAAATAGTGCCGAAAAAACTACTGAAGTCATAGTCGATCATGTGGAGGTGTAGAGATGAGAGAACTCGGAGATTGTCGAACATATGCGTAATGCTATACTTTTAGTTGATACATTTCTTTCAATAGTGGGTAAAAACGAAAACTTTCAGGAAAGAAATCGATAAATAAGTCGCGCACCTCAGCACAGCCTTCTGCGACTCGGTCTTTCCAGCCCCCGACTCTCCAGAGACGATGATCGACTGAGATTGCTTGTGTCGTCTCATTTCGCGGTACGCTTTGTCGGCTGTAATTTACCAAGATTTTAGCGAGACATCACCCTTTTGGGTAAGTATTAACTAACATGGGTATATTGTACAACTGAACACGCTTTATTCCTTCACCATTTTATTATATAAATAGACCCAAAAATGGTCTGAAGTGGATCGTACCTATTGCGTAGACGTGCGGTGGCATCTGTCCCAGCGATTTCCCTCGATATTTCTGGATCGTATCAATCGAGTAGAGCCCTTCGATTTCTTCGTAAGGATTAATAGATATGAGTATGTTAGCTACGTATGTCTGAAAATTTGCATAATGTGCAATTCTCCAAGAAGGAAAGCAACAAAATCATTTTTTAAAACAAACAGCAATCGCAAGCCACTCACATAAATTTGTTTTTTCGAATAGCGCTGTCGGCAGTTATTAAGCAGAGTTCCCTCATTCAAATACATTAAAGCACCTAAAATATTGTCGTAGCAAATAGGAGATTCAACAAAATTGGGCGAATTTTTTGTTGACTCTCCATCCGAAATGCATGGGACAACCAGATAGGGTAGCTTTGGCTAATTTTATAAATCCTAAAGGAAATAAAAATATTTCGAAAAAAAAACTAACAGTTATCGTCAACAGTTTTTTTCGTGTCATCTTCTGCCGGAAATACCTCGTCATAGCTTGCAGTGATCTGTAATAGAAGGTTCTTAGTTAAGATTTGTCACAAGTGAACTACTTGTAGAAGGAATAGGCAGATTAGTGTGTTTTTTCTAGGTTAGATTCAAAAAAACGTCTGGTTGTGAGGTGGATATAATCGAAATTTTGCTCTTTCTCGAACAAATGTTCATTCTCGTATATGATTCCTATCTAGTTCATTCAAGAATACCTTGACTCATCTCTTGTTCATTTCCTGGTACCCCCACCAGAAGGCTAAGGTGGTTGTCCCCTGCATTTCATGTTGATCGTTCAGAAGCACCCCTCGAAGGAGTCGAGTTAGAGCTCGGAGAAAGCGATGATCCCAAAGAGCCAATGTCAGGAGCAGGTAACAGGTAAAAGTAAAGGTGCCGGCGTTCGTCAGTCCTCAGAGGACGCGCCGCCGCATTCGTGTTCCATTCAAGTTGTAGAGGCATGGTGAATGCGTATTTGGCCTATACAATGACTTGCGGGGTCCAGCCGCTATACCAGGTCAGTGTCTTTACCCTCCCAGACAAGTCTGTTACCAATTTGCTCGACCATGGAGGGATGGAAGGCTTTGTGAGCCCGAGCCGGGATCGCTCGCCCGACCGAATGGGTGTCAGCAGCGCCTCTTACCACTGTACAACGTGGGCACTTAGGAGCAGGTAGTCGTGTTTAAACTACTCAGCTTATACCTGGATAATATCCCGCTTTTAGGGTGCGCGTGGTACACTGGGAAGGGGCGCTACTGAAACTCACACTTCCGAGCGATGAATCTCCACCCGGGCTATTCAAGCTTTCCATCCCTCCGCGGTTGAGTAGATTGGTACCAGTGTCTGAGTTAGGTAACGGCGGCACTGACTTGGTAAAGCGGCTAGCCCCCGCAAGTCATTGTATAGGCCATATACGCATTCACCATGCTTCTACGATTGGCACGGGACACGAATAGTGCGGCACGTCCTTAGGAGACTGATCAACCTTTTCGATTCACATTTACTCAGCTTTGCGATGTGCTTACATTGGGAACCTTGGAACTACAGATTCTCTATGTTTGCTGGCATTGTATTTGTTGTCGTCGATCGACCAAAGCCTCATGTACCACAGTGTTCAGCACATCTTGCATAGGAAAAGTCGTATGAGCCCCTCCAACTGATCAGAATTCAGCTGGCCCACCTCTACCCGTATTAACGGCCCATCAGTAGCAAAACAAAGGGCGGTTGATAGTAAGATCTATCTCGAGCTCGAGGATCCTATTTACTACATCTACAGGACGACCGTTCACATAATCAGCGACTGTTTCCACCTCACTTATCCTCAGCAGCTCTCTCGTTGTCACACCGATCAGCTAACGGGTGGAGGCTGACAAGAAACGTCGTTTCTCACAAAGAAAGCGATGAGATCAGTTCGTGGATTGTTTATGCTCCTCTGAAGACATCAGCTAGAGTCAAGAACATTCTCGAATCCACTCAAACCTCTATTCGGTTCAATGAAGAGCGCAAAAAAATGATCTTTTTTGGATCAGCACAAAATTTATTGATCTACGCATAGATCAGCACCAAAACATTTTGATCAACCTATAGATCAGCGCCAAACCTTTGGATCTACTAAAAGATCAGCACCTAAATATTTTTCATTTAACCATAGATCAACACTAAAACTTTCGGAACTATTTCAGATGTTGTACCCCATCGCTATGTTGAGCTTTCTCACATTAAATAGTGTGTGTCTTGAGTAGAGTCACAGCCTGTGTCTCCTCCCGCCGCGCACTATTTCGCAAGGCTTTTGGCGATTACAGCTCAACATACCGGTGGGGTACAACATCTTAAATAGTGCCTTCTTATCTACCCTCAAATCAGCACTAAAACCTTTTGATCTACCCATATATCAGCACAAAAGTTTTGATCTACCGCATCAGCACAATAAAACTTCGATCTTCTTATATATCAGCGCCGTTTCAAGTCAGTTCCAACTATAGTATTCAGTAACAATATTCATTTTTATTTTCCTTACAGAAGCTTCTACGAAGAATATTATGCACTTTTGAAGAGTTTAATATGTTCATGCTTTGTTCTTGAAACAGATATTGCATGGTACAATGCTCACCTGACCCCGTCCATCTTTCCGAACCACCGTGATACTCTCCGAGCCGATGTCGTCCAACGTCCCCAGCACGTATCCTTCCTGAGCATCCGGTGCCCACACTTGACGACCAAAGTCTCGGACAGCCATGTCTGAATGCATAGAATCGGGGAGAATCCGCTTGTAGCGACGAGAAGAAGCAGCTCACTAGTGGACCGACCAGCGGTGGTGTTAGTAGTGAATGAGCTATACCCAGAGAATGGCCATCAAAAATATTTCTTTCCACTCTTATCAGTTTAACATGTACTATCACCCCTACTCAGTCATATTTCATTTTGGATTTCATCGCTTTAACGCTTCTTGTTAGACGGAAAATAGCATCGATAAATGTTTAGCACGTTTGCAAGCTAATGTACTGTATTGCAAAACAATGTACACCCGATGCATATTTTAATATGCAATCCCATCCCTTGCAGACAATGAGCAACCAACTATACACGATTTGATTCCCACAATTAGACCAAAATCGATATGACAGCTTCATTCGGGCTAAAATTATGACGCCCTCGAAACACCATCAAATCCTCCAAAAAATGATGTTAAAAGGATCAGATAAGGTTCAAGAATGACTGAAAGTCAGAAACCAAAAGCAGGACGAATGAGTGATCTGCAATGTTCCCGGACTTCATTCGTACTTCGATTATGTTTTGAACGAATGCTGACCTTCACCATATAGGCGAAGGCAAAAACGGAAAGAAGAAAAGAACCATCATTATCTGTCTCAACCGGATGCCATTCCATTTTTCCTCCAATCGTAAACGAGTATGAATGAAAGTATACTGCAAAAACTCATCAGCAATCTGAAGCGGACCGCGTGAACTGATTCTTCGCCCGGTTCGTCAGGGATAACCTGCATTAGAGCAGTACATACAGTGGCGGCAATATATTTACAGACGCCTGCCCTCTGCGTGGTTTTTTGGTCATAACTTTGGAACCAGAGGAGCACTAGAAGTACTGAGCATACATTTAGGATCGTTGAAAAATTCTCTACAAAACACACTGAATTGAATTCAACGTCTCTTTGAAATTGTAGAAAAAAATCGAGTGGAATTAAGTTGGTCATGAGATAGTAAATGGTAAACACATTCTTAAAATCACAATAAACTACAATGCATCATCAAAACATGTTTATTATAAGAGAACAAGTTGATATTCAGTAAGAAAGCCCTTGCTCTTGATCACAGCGAAACAGTTCGGTTTCCATTGAGTCGACGAACTTCATACATCGCTCCACACGAATAGCACTCCACCTTTCCTTGATGGTTACTTCCAACTCGTGAAGATTCTGTGGCTTCGAGCGCTTTCATTCTCAATCCTATCGAACATCTCCTGAACGACGTGGATAGAGTTTTGAAGCGCTTGAAGCCATGAAATCTTGACGAGTTGGAAGCAATCATCAAGGAAACGTGGAATGCTATTCCTGTGGAGTGATGTGTGAAGTTGGTCGACTCAATGCGGAACCGTTTGGCTGTGATCAAGAGCAAGGGCTATCCTACTAAATATTGACTTGTTGTTTTATAATAAACGTGTTTTGATGATGCATTGTAGTTTATTGTGATTTTGAGAATGTATTTACAATTTACTATCTCATGACCAATTTAATTCCACTCGATTTTTTTCTACAATTCCAGAGAGACGTTGAATGCAATTCAGTGTGTTTTGTAGAGAACTTTTCGACGATTCTAAATGTATGCTCACTACTTCTAGTGCTCCTCTGGTTCCAAAGTTATGGCCAAAAAACCACGCAGAGGGCAGGCGTCTGTAAATATATTGCCGCCACTGTATGTGGAGCCGATGGTGACAGAGAGGAAGGCTATACAGATTCTGCCGAGGTGTTGTCTGCCCCACGTAACTTTTGACATTTTACTCATACCTAATATGAATAGAATACACCAATAAACCTTCAGGCTAAACCGAACAATTACATCGATAATTTCTGTTGTGCGAACTCTCGAAATATATTGTGGTACAAGCTCTGGAAAATAGCTCAAATTCACAACTTCGACAATTGCTACATTTTTTAACAGATAAAGCTAAGGACAATCTCCGATTGCTGTTTACAAACACAACATTCGTTTTTTCATCAACAAAAACTAACGTTATACTTGGAAACAGCAAAGTAAGTGTGATTGTAAAGAGCAGTCGAATGTTGTGCCAAAACTTGCAAGCAATCTGCTTGGGGTTGGTGCTTTAACAGAAAAATCATACCGAATAGGGTAAGTAGAACGGAACGGAATACATAGGACACGTAAACGAATGGACTGAATGAATTAAGAGTTATGCGTCAAATTGGAGCTTCGCCAATGAAAACGGAGCGATTTTGTGAAGGTTTTTCCTCTCTGTTATCCTACCACTATCTATCGATGTTTTCCAAAAGGCAAGATTGCAAGCATTGGAAAGTGGGGTAGAATTTTCAATTTAAGTAAGTAGAATGGCAGAAACCATGAAGAGTTTATAGATGCGTGTCTACCGTTTAAAGGAGAAGAGGTAGTGAGTCCCAGCTGCTTAGCGGGGAAGATCAACGGCAAGATAAACAGACTTACTAGTTGCAGTTGCTCGCTTTTTGGGTATCGGAAGGCCTCCGTTTTGGTGCAACGTCATCAGTGGCCCTGAAAGATCCATACATAGATTGGCAATTGTATGCATTTTGGTGCACGACAACGATTGGCTCCGCATAAAGAAACGACAAATCCGTGGAAACATTGAAATGGCGAGAAAGAAATGTGAAAAAGTGAAAAAAGCAAAAGAGGAAATGAAGTTGAAGCCGGTTCCTGCAAACTATGAGAAACACCTCGTCAACATTGTTCAACGTTCATGTTGATGAGTGTGCAAGGAATCAAGTTGCAGCTGTGGCCTTTAGAAATTTTTAAAAATAAGAAAAATTGGTCCATAAAACAGACTTTCCGTTCAATTTAGCTCACCGACCTAAAGAGCCGGCCAACCACTTGGCCGTTCACACGCTAGCGACCTTGCGGCCCGTTTATACTTTGCAGCAAAGCAGCGCCTGCAGCGCAACCTCAGTAAGTGGAGTTTTTCAACATTTCGCAACGATGTTGGGGGCGCTGGTGAGCCCCGTGTAGATGAAACGAGTCCTACTGAGACTAGGGCAGGCTGGATGAAGATTCGCTCAAATGTGGCACTGTTCTGCTGCCGAAAATAAGTGGCCAGTAGTTTCTTCTTAGTTTCCATTTCACTGACTTTATCGGTCCTTTCAGTCATTTCTATTGCTCGTATCCGATTATCAGGACAGCGGAAGCGGTTTTTTTAATTAGAAAAAGAACAAGGAGTTGCATTCCCTCAGGCAACAATTAAGTAAGGTAGCAGTAGGGTACACTACTAGAAGGCTAGCATAACTCGCCATTTTCACAAATGTTACAGTAATCTCGAATCAGACTTTTGGAAATTCGCCTGATGACAGTCTTTTGGCGTTTTCAAGTTACAGAGCGGCCAGATTTTACACAGCGGAAAACTGGACAAAATCGGTATAACTCCAGTTTGAAACTTCAAACGAATTAAACTCTCAAGAGCCTAAAAACACTAGAGTACAATTTTTCTTTTTTTTGTTTTTTTCCTTTTCCACACTTTGAAAGTGAAAATTTTCACTGCGATAGCTAAAACAGGACAACGCAAGCCAGCCGCCCGGTGTTTTCGAAGAGACTCTCGTTCTTGTAACTTTTACGATCTTCCGAAGCTACGCATGATAAGCTCAAGAGAAGACCACAACGGTGGAATAATAAAATGGAAGCAGGCTCGATGAATCATTTAGAAGGAAAATAAAATCAGCAACAAAGTGCGATTATTCCGGCACGGAAAAATACATCAAAATGCAAAAGAAATAGCACGAATGAAATGAGAAATAGTGACGTTTCGGAAATTCAGTGCGGACCTGTAGAATTGTCTGTTGTTGTCAAATTCGCAATCAGCCCACTTTGGGAAAAAACGTTTTGGAGCGCCGAGATCGTTTCCTGGGACACGGGTTATGGGGAGTGTTGTGATACAGCAAAACAAGTTCCAAACAAAATTTTAACATATAGCAACCAAGAATTGGAATTATCAGTTACCTACTTACTAGGAAACAGAATAAGTAGTGCAACGGATAAGATTAGAATCGGCAGAAAAGCAGATATCTCTTCATGTTCAGCAAAAGTAGATGTTATTCTCGTTAGGGATGATTCTTTCCAGAAAATTCCGCGTTCTGGATGATGGCGACCATGACGGATACCGAGAGATGAGGGTTACAAAGAGGTAGAGGGCAACGACAGGTTCACGGACTGACAGCAAACAAAGGTGACGAGGTGACACATCGCACAGCCCAAAACGGCGTCCGGGACGTCATCGATTGCGAATGATTAGAGGCTGAAAATTATCAGTGAACTTCACTATCACAACCCTATATGGTACCGATGACCTCTGGGCTTCGATAATAATCGAAAAATGCCAGAAAACGAGGAATTTCAACGCAATCTGAATGAATGGCGCAATAGATACAATTTAAAAGGATAAAAAAGCGGAGGGCAATATGTAAGTTTTTTAGGCTAATGACATAAATATCATAAATGATTGGTTACCATCATTGCAGAAAGTTGCAAATTAACTACACCTTGCTTACCTTACCTGCAAAAAAGTTGAAAGTAATTCACAATCAATATTGAAAGTCTTACGACGCGAAGGACTAGTCCATCATCAGTAATCTATATCAGTATATGTACATAGTAGAAATGGCAAAACGACAGCAACAAACGATAAGAACGACTAGAAATTCACGTGAAAAACCTCAAACGTGGATTTATTAAACCACAACTGGGAAAATTTCAATGTAGCACCAGTAACAACTCGTTTGAGCAGTCAATTCAGCTCAAGTGTCTTTCACACCACGGCTCACTCTCCTAGGCGCAACCAGCTGTGACGAGCTATCCTACAAAAGATAACAGGGTTCGTTGATACCTAAATAAAAACTCCAGCGAAGATGTAGACAAAGTGGGGGAGGGGGGGCGATATCGTCTAGAAAAGGTCCCACTCGGCGATTTATTTATTTTTATTTTATTTTCCTTGAATAACAGTGGCAATCATTTGTTAATCTGTTAAGGTAAGTCATATGACCGTGAAAGAATGGAATTTGGAAAAAATTGGAAAGGCGTTAGTCTCAAGGCAGTTAGAAAAGTTAAGCCTAGCAGCGTCTGAAGTTTCATCGACTCGGGAGTCCTCAAACATTACTTCCCAATCACCAGTCTCTTTGAGCAAAATCAATATCAAAAACAACTCTTTTAGAATGTGACAACTCAGATGGAATCGATCGATGACAGCTCAGGAATCGGGCATTGTCGGTGCTCCTGGACAAATGGCAGTGAACTGGTTCCTCCAAAAAAAGCTCATGAGCATGATCTCATAGACTGTATTCAATTATTCCCTAGGTTAGCGGCACTTCTCATTCGTGCGCTTCATTTTTTTCATATTTGATGCGGCAATGTGCTCCTTTTTCTCCTACAAGCAACCATTGTAACGATGCAGGTTCGCGACAAGCGTAGGGTCATCTTATCTAGCGCTAAGAAGTAATGTTAACTATTCTCCTAAAGCTGCTTGGTCTCCCAAACGCCTTGGAAAGCACGATCTCCCTGAGCACTGGAGTATTACGGTCTAGTTTCCGATTTCTGGAGATTCTGCTGCTTTCTTTCTGTTGTTTTCAAGTTAAAAGTTGAAATTTCAAGTTAAAATCTGAATAATTAAAATACATATGATTTATAATCTGCAAAGCCGAAATCCAATCAAAAATCAGAAGCTACTGAAGAGGAAATGAAATAGAAGATAAGTGATTATGAATGTAGATAGCAATTAAAGCGGGAGGAAACACCAAATATCTAATCAAACCGCCAACTCCAAGAGTGGAAATGTGCAAATAAGGTAAGAAGAGGCAAGGAATCCGCGGAAGCAAAGAATTAGGGTGGACTGTTCCCATTATGAACGAAAAAAGCGATCACAGCGTCACAATGATTTGTTTCTTGATCTGTCAGCTCGAAGGTTCTGCAACGAAATGAGCGTTGAAGGTCCACATTTACAACCCTTTTTTTATTCTTCGGGTAATTACTGTGTATACTTGAAGACCAAAAGCGGGCCTTGGTACAGTGATAAGAGGCGCTACTGTCACCCGCACGGTCGAGCGATCGATCTCCAACCGTGTCACCCAAGCCTTCCATCCTTCAAGGTCGGGTAACTTGGTACCAGGCTTGCCTGGGAAGGTATATAGCGTTTTTAGTGGACTGATCACCGCCAACATATTTCCACTTACCTTTTACCTACAAGCCGATGATGTTGTGGCGATGATGGATCGTCGCAAAAATTGGGCTCAGGCGAGATTCGAACCCGCGTCTTGGATCTGTTCGATGCATCGTGCTGTTAAACTACATCACCATGTCGACCGCTAACCAAGCCGGTCGTCTGCGCTGCTCTAGCACCTTCCATAAGCCCGACGGGTTTTGCTTAGAGCACTCATTCGTTATTACGGTATGGATCAGCAGCCGGATTCAGCACTGTACCAGTTAGGTTAAAAGCATTTTTAGTATCAACGTGCTCTGAAGTGGACGCAGATAACCGACCGAGTTGAGGAGGAGAGCCGTCGGTTTGGTAGTGTGGTGGCCTAACATCAAGATGCTACGGATAAGGATAGGTCAAAGACGAGAGTGCGACATGAGCAATATCAGTGGTTAAATTATGTGGCGACAACGGTGACTCAGGCAGGATTCGAACTCGCACCCCAGATCTATCCGACGAACATGACGACGCAAATTCGCTTCTGTAGGGAACAATGAATGAGAATCCTAGTAGGGTGACATTCAGAGAAGAGGGCAGTAGAAAAATGAGCAAAAGGTCGAGAAGAGACTAATTCCTACTATAGGGATACAGAGGAAGAGTACACAAACCCTGAACAAACATGAATGACAAGTGGTGTCTGCCAGAGACAGAAGTAGCTAGGAATTGCAAAATTTGGAAAGATGAAAGGCATCTATACGTTCCATCGACAAGCATTGTTGAGGTCTTGGTTGGAATAGTTTGGCAAATTTCTATAATGTGACTGCTGTTGTTGCACCAAGACAGTGGAAAGGGGTTGCACAGTATGCCGACGGTTGCTGATGTACGAACGTAGCAAAGAGACGTCGGTGCTATTGAAGACGAGCGGGCAAACATGAAAAAAGCATCCGCTATCGTGAACATTGTTGTAGAAGACGGACGTGCTGCATTCTCCTCACGGTTTTGAGAGCCAGTCGATGGCCACGAAGCAGTCGAGCGGTCACTTCCCTTTGATAACCTCCCTTTTCGATGAAACACGTCTTTTAGATAAACGGTGTCCCTTTGAAAATGGCTTCAACGGGTACTTATTGAATTCCTTACTGGTACCATACTTGCGGAAATAGCCAAGAACCAGATTCATGATTGAAGTACTTAAGCGTAGCGATAGCCCTCAACTAACCCCGTCACTACGTTAATAGCGATTCTCCAACGTGCGACGAGGTATAGGTCGGTTCGGCTTTTGATTCAAGGTATAATATAGCTCAACAACGCGATGGGGTATCGGACACCGTCCAGTTCCCCTAGCAACTCTGAAAGAAGAAGAAATAGGCTTATCAACCTCGCGCTACAAAAAACTTCCTATTGTGGCCATGAGTCTGGGTCCGATTGTTTCAGAATCATGTAGAAATCGAATCCAACAAAGTCGTCGATACCCTGAGAAAAAAAGGAAGAAATCAGAAAGAGGGCCACAGGTCCGAAAACATTCGATGATTTAAGGTTGGCTTATTCTCTAATCGTGAGTACCAATCACTTCGAGTTACTACATATTAGGTTGAGTCATAAGTAATCGGACATTTCCGCATGTGCCCAAATTCAAGATCAAATTTTCCGACAATGAATGCACCTCTCAAAATGAGTGAGGTACCATTCGATAGAGGGAAAAACGCGCTATACAAGGATCCAACACGTTCTCATTGGTACCTTTGCTCTTTGTTACAAATGCTCCGGAATTGCACATTACCACCAAATTGGGTGCTTGTCAGGTTTTAGAACGTCTTCTGCCTTTCTACCTTTGTCGACCAATTGGACACGGCTGGGATGGTTAGTGTAGAGCCCTCGTTTCTCATCGCCAATGATTACTTTGTTCAGTCAATCATTCCTGTGCTTGAGAATGAGACGAGAAACTGCCGCGTCTACTCTGCGACCCGCGCCCACTGGGTCAAAGCTTGAGCTATCCGTCGACCAAGTTTCCTAACCTTACTGATCGACTTTAGTCCTTGATTATCAGTTGATTGAAGAACACTAAAGGTGTCTGATAATTCACGAGAGGTGTGGCATGGATCGGCCTACACCTCGTTCCTCAATAGGTTCAGATCCAACCGCGTCGGACACCCTGACTTCTCCTTGTTCTCGATGGCGTAGTAGCCAATGCAGAAGTTCAAGAACAAGGGTATATGGCGCCTTGAACAGGAACACCTTCTTTATAAATCTGGTTAAAGCGTTCAAAACATCGGTTCAAATAGTGGCCAGATAGAGACAGAAAAACCATGACGTTGCAAATACGTCATTTGAATGGAATGAATTCCGGAGCCATTGTAACAGTGGTCCACTTTACTAAAGCGGATGTGACGCGATATTTTGTAGTGCTTTTTTCCCTCTATCGAATGATACCTTACTCGTTTTGATAGGTGTCCTCATTGACTAGAAATTTCATCTCGAATCCGAGCGCGCGCAAATGTCCGATTACTTATGACTCAACCTAATAGAACCGACGAAATACACAACCTCACTGTTGTATGCTGTTGTGCCGAACGCGGCTACTCGGGTGGATCAAGGAGGAAGGTTTCAAGAACAGTGAACTTGGCCAACTCCTCACAACCTAATATTAAAAACGAAAGAATCATACAAAGAGTGGCTGACTTGATTAAATGTAATCAGTTCAGCACCAGTTTAAAAAATTAAAGTTAAAAGTTAAAAGTTGAAAATGAGGTAAAAATTAGTTCAATTATTAATTAGTCAAAATAGTTTAAGGTAAAAAATTACCTAACGAAAAAACGTGAAACAACTAGATTCACGCACAACAACTATCTTGCTAAAATGCTGTGTTCAGATGTATCCACAACTCTCTTCATCACCGATCGTTCGAGTATGGATTCTTATTAGGTTGAGTTATAAGTAATCGGACATTTGCGCGCGCTCGGATTCGAGATGAAATTTCTAGTCAATGAGGACACCTATCAAAGCGAGTAAGGTATCATTCGATAGAGGGAAAAAAGCACTACTATATATCATGTCACATTCGCTTTAGTACAGTTGACCACTGTTACAATTGGTCCGGAATTTATTTCATTCAAATGACATATTTGCAACGTCATACTTTTTCTGTCTCTATCTGGTCACTATTTGAACCAATCTTTTGAGCGCTTCAAACAGATCTATAAAGAAGGTGTTCCCGTTCAACCATCTACCCTTGTTCTTGAACTTCTGCATTGGCTACTACGCCATCGAGAACAAGGAGAAGTCAGGACGTCCGACAGGGTTGGATCTGGACCTATTGAGGAACGAGGTGTAGGCCGATCCATGCCGAACCTCTCGTGAATTATCAGACACCTTTAGTGTTCTTCAGTCAACTAATGATCAAGGCCTAAAGTCGATCGGTAAGGTTAGGAAACTTGGTCGGCGGATACCTCAAGCTTTGACCCAGTGGGCGCTGGTCGCAGAGTAGACGCGGCAGTTTCTCGTCTCATTCTCAAAAACAGAAAGTACTGACTGAACAATCTAATCATTGATGATGAGAAACGAGGGCTATACTCTAACCATCCCAGCCGTGTCCAGCTGGTCGACAAAGGTAGAAAGGCAGAAGACGTTTTAAAACCTGACAAACACCCAATTTGGTGGTAATGTGCAATTCCGGAGCATTTGTAACAAGAGCAAGGTTACCAATGAGAAAGTGTTGGATCATTGTATAGCGCGTTTCTCCCTCTATCGAATGGTACCTCACCCATTTCGAGAGGTGCATTCATTGTCGGAAAATTTGATCTTGAATTCGGACACATGCGGAAGTGTCCGATTACTTATGACTCAACCTAATAGAATACAAATTTACCAAATTGTCCAATCTACTATCACCTACTAGAGACTCGTAATGATTCAAGAATGTTAGTATTCATCGTCAAAAAATCTTTTAGAAAAAAATGGCTGTTCTTCGCCCTAAAAGCATGTCGATTAGTTGCCCTGCCGTTCAAATTTGATATGTATTGCTACCATGGAGGCAGAACAGCTGGCAAAGCTTTCTTAACGATCGGAAATTCCAACGGAGAACTGAAAAAGCAGAGAATTTTCAACCAAGAAAGATGATCGTGCGACATACCGTCAACGTCTGGTAAGTGTAACGACATCGCAAACGGGGAGCACAATGTATGCAACTATGCACGAGAAATTCTATCCCGTTCTTATCGACCACTATTGTCGGCCCAAATGAAATACAAATAATGCTAACAATGTCCGCAAAGGAGACGTAGACGAAGGATAATTGCTGCTGTTACGACAAAAGATCTACATTACAACAACTTCTATTTCGGAAGAAAACGATCGGATCGATGAAAATACTCACGGGATCGGTTAAATACGTCAGAAGTCAGCTTACACAAAAAACTGACGAACAATTCAAAATTGTGATTAAAAACCCAATTCGACGGAAAAATTTCATTTCATTTGTTCGTTTCCAATCCATGGTGGGCTAAACGTTGAAATCCAGTGGGTTACAGCCGACTGGGATACAATGTCAGTAACATAGAAGAAGAAAAACAACACAAAAAACACAAAAAATAGGCGCGGTTAGTAACAAATCAATGAAATCATTGAGATAATCTTTGATGGAAGCCCTTCGGCAACTTTTGAGAGGCAAAAAGGAAGGAAACATATAGATGGGACAAAGTAAAGATAAAGAGTAAAAATCTCTGTGTTTCAATCAAAGCAAACAGAAAATCAGCTGCACAAAAGTGCAGCCCGTGTTGCTATGACGGTAAAAAATGACTGTTGAAAAGGGATTTTTCATATTGTATACTATTTTCCTGGGAATACAATATAACAACACCCAACCATTTCCTCCTATCTATCGAGGAATGTAGAACTATGTAGAGTGACTCGAAAGCTCGCACTTCGCACTTCAGATTCGCACTTCAGATTCTGACCTCCTTTATTCGGAACTCAAGAAAAGCAAGCAAATTATCAATAATGTTTGTTTGATTAAGCACAATTCCTTACAGAATCGTCGGCGAAGAATTGTGCTTAACCATGATAGACTTTTTTCACTTGTTTGCTTTTCCATGAGGTATGAATAAAAGAAGTCGGAATCTAGAAAGCACACAAACTTTTGGGTCACCCTCATAGAGAGAACATTTCAAAAAGGACCACCACTCCTTCCAAGGAACACTGGGCTCAGCTTTCGGCTGATTACTGGATTAACGTCTCAGCGCCGTCGTCCCCGGCTCGCCATATGGCTCTTCAGCTCAACAATAAACCCGCGGGTAAAAGGGTACTGGAGCTTAATTAGATGCTCTTAGTATGAGTAGTTATAAAGAGGTCCTGGAGAGTTCGGAGATGAAGTTCCAAACAAACAAATATTCCTCCTTCTTTTCGGGAGGAGCACGCTGCTCTCATCGATTTTTGAGTCTCGACGACCGTCGCAGCCGCATAAAAAATCGTGTAGACGAGCATTATGCCTCTATTAGCGGCCAAATTGTTCGTCTAAATTATCTTTCAAAAACGTTCACAAAGAAGAGTGGTGCTGGGTGAACGGAAATTTTCGGGTAGAAATAGAAAAAACGGATTGTGATCACATCCTTGGCAAGTAATAGTTTAGCTCCGACCAAAAAAAATTAAAAAAGAGGTCGAACGATAGCGTTGCAGCTGAAGATATGAGATTCCGAGAAAAGTTTGTACTAGTTTCTTTCTATTTCTATTCTTTTACACTTTCCAGTGCCTTAAAAATAAATTGGTTGTCAATATCACGCTGAGGTCACACCACTTGTTCGTCAGCTTAAAGTATGTCAAACAATTCGATATGGAAAAACAGCAGAAGATGAGCAATGAATGATATTGATTTCTCATCGTCCTCATGCGCCCTATTGTGTGAGATTACATTTTATCCCTTTTTTGATTTGTCATTCGGCAAACCTTTCTTATCCGCGAGACATCTATACCTTCCAATCAAGAAGAGAGTGGAGCAGGAGTCTAAATTGTTCACCTTTCTTTTATATATTCGGAACAGTATTGGAGAATTAAGGAAGAGGTCCTCCAACGCTGTTAGACAGGGTTGGAGGACCTCCTCTCTTAGACAATACATATGTATAGAAAAGACTGGGTGGCAATCTTGACTTCATGCTTCTGCTAGTTAGTAGGAATCCCCCGAGGGCGATATGAGCTCATCAGATTTTCCTCCAATACCTACTTAGAATGGAGAGAAATCTGTTTGCGTCAGATTGCCCTCAGGGACTTCGAATGGACTTGAACAATTTTCACATAAGTGCCCAAATTCGGCCTTTTGTCGGGACATTTTCCTCTGAATTGAATCTTTCATGGGAACGCAAATGAGATGGACTTTAGAGATATCCAGTGACACGTCTCTGGACTCAACTCTTCACCGAAAAGAAAGACTGCCGGAAAAGAATAAGTTGCTTAGAGGAGACGACGAGAAAGAGCAATGAAAAATTCTCGAAGATCATCACATCTACGCTAAATGATGTCTGGTTTTCGTCGATTCGTAATAACATCCAGTTTGGAAAAAGCTTAGCCATTTAAACCTAAAACGTGAACGAACAGCTTGCATGCACAACTTTAAAAAGGCGATGTTCAAGTAAGAAGTTAAATCAGCTGGACTACACACTCGGACGTTAGTGTAGGTCGGAATCGCGTAGTACTACACATTAATTCCCGTTCTCAACTTTAATAAATGCTAACGTGGACCGGTTTCCGACAAAAGAAAACCGCTGGTATTGCAGAGCTGATGGGAGCCTGTCTTCAGCTAAGTACTGATGTCGTAACTTTGAATACGAATTCATATGGTGGCATGAAATTAGGGAGCAAAAGGAGGCTGCAAACAGGTCCAATCGGAACGAGTTTAAACGGATTTCAATCAGGCGCCAAACGAGGCGCACTGGCTCGATGGGGGAGGAACGGATTCCATTTGTAACCGAGGGACCCGAGTGAGTCAGCGTTCGAGGGAACTTAGCGGCTGATTCACCAGATAAGCCGTGGTGGTGGAACCACCCAACTTTTGACAATCATCGGCAATGGTGGAACCTATTCTTTAATTATTCCGCATAGAACGCGAAAAAACAACGTAGCTTAAAGACGGGAAATTTTCCAGGAAAAAAGTTGGCAAGTCGATGATAAAAGCAAGGAGCCAGGTGTAAAAAGAGATTTTTTAGAGATTGTCAACGTGCTGCTTTCTTTCTTCCTTTCTGTATGTGGAGTGTGTCGCTCCTTAATTTGTAGAAGGTAAAGTGGTCCGTGCTGGTCATACAGTTCAATATGAGCCATGCATTCGTCCTCTATTCAGAATTATAGAGACATGGAAACGTGCGTTTGGTCCTTCGAATAACTTGCGTGGTCGTCCGCTGTACAAGTCAGTGCTTTCTCTCTTCATGGCAAACCAGCACCAATTTACCCGGCTCTGCACGGGTGGCAACCAGGTTAGCTCATGCTAGAATCGATCGCTCGACCTTGCAGGTGGAAGAGGCGCCTCTTATCACTGCACACACCACGCTCTTAGAATTGTATAAAGATTCAAGCGCAGTGAAATAAGTAACTTCGTCAACAATTATACACAATGCAAGAGGATGATTAGAACCCCTTTCGACTGGCACACAAGGAATAAATGCTGCAATCGTTGATCATACTTTTCCAGGTGAAAGAAAGAACGAAAAGATGAAAAGGGCTATGAAAACTATGCATCTAGGAAAGATGGGCAGTCCATTCGAGATGAATTCCGGCGCGGTAACTTGATGTCGGACCGCCGCCTTTGTCGTTTTATAACTGTGCGCTGACCCGATTCCTGATTCTTGAGACCAACCATCGCCAAGATGCTGGCATTTCGGGGTGAGGAGGGCGACAAGGAAGACCTCCTTGAGTTCAGGAAAAGTGAAAATTGAGGGGAAAGCTTGTGTTTGAACTGCTGACAAAAGGCTGGAGAAGGAGAGCAGTCATCATTCCCACACTAGCAGCCCTCACTTCATAAGACGGTCGCCGCTATGGGTCTGTGAATTGCATTTATAGCTTCGAAATGAATACCAGTTGGCAGTGTCGCCCGTTTCTCATTGGGGCAGGGCTACATGTCAACGAAGTTTCTCACGAAAGTCTCGTTCATGAAGTTATACGCAAGAAGTTGGAATGACCCACAGTTTCTCTATGAATTAAAAGGCTCAGAAAAATGAGCTACAAATTGAAGAACGCCCAGTAAGAACAGTCAAGGTCATTTAAAATTCAATGGTTTGTTCCGACGTTTTGTGAAACCATTAAGTGTCGGCGTGTCATCAACAACATCGAATTTTGCCCGTTTTTTTTTCAAGCTACCGCATTTCTTTTTTGAAATGGATAGGTTTTACTGCTGTTCCAGAACACGTTACGGAGGTTGCTTCCAAGGTCGGCAAAACATCTGTCAGTTTTATCATTTTCCTACCTAGAACGACAGCTGCAGAAAGCTATAATAACAGACTTTCCAACGAGCACAACTCGAGGAAAATGTCAGCCACCGGAACCCGTTTCTAGCAACGAATTTACGTTCTGCGATTTCAGCTTCCTCTGAAGTTCGCATTCATAGCAGATCACGTCGCCGCGTTTGACCTGTTCTTCGATTACCATTACCATGGTTACCGGACGTGCCGCAAGGATAAAACGGCGACAGCGGCGGTTTCTTGCGCAGAAACCGCCTTTCTTTCTATATTTTTTCTCTAAAATTTATTCATTCGCAAAAAAAGTATGTTTTTGAACTCAGCAGCTCGAGCTCTACCTTTTCATACATAAATTTTTCATATCCGTGGAGCTTTTTAACAGGCTATTTTTCAACCCATCGATTTCCTTTGCCCCTTCAACTCCTCGACTTGTCGCTCGACGAGGCTCCCTCTTTCGTCCGGACTACCACGCGCGACTCCCGTTGGGACGTAAATGAGTTAAGGATGACTCCGTACGGGTCACCATGCGTGGACACCAAAAAACGGCACCTTTCGGCGCAAAAAAGCGCCGTTGTCGCCGTTTTATCGTTGCTGCACGTCTGGTACTGTAAATACCTATTCACTTGTCATTCCCTTGATCTAGCTCTTGTTAGAACTCCGGCCCAGTCATCATCTTTTTTCGATCGGAATGTGGTGCACTTTCAGCACCATGAAGACATCATGGTCGAATAAGAAGAGCACCCACAATGTCTCTTACTCAGGTCGAAGAAAAACGCTAGAAGAACGTGGACGACCGGTTTAGCTGGTGAATAAAGCAAGCGGTACGAAGTTATAGCGGTTCAACTTGCCGATGGGACCATGGGAACTGGATTCGAATCCCGCGTCTGAGTGATTTTCGCTGTGGACCTAACATTTTTAGTAGATCTACTTCTGCCATACATAGCACTAAACACAAAAACATAGTAATGAAGTTGGAATTAAAACTTGATTTGTGGAGAAATAGGTGGAAATGCAGACTGGGAAGCACGGTGACCCAGAAATGGATGAATATTGGTCTATCGGCCTAGGAGTGCGAACTGAAAAACTAGGTCGGGCACTATTCAACTTAACGGACACCAGTACTCTAATTCTTTTCAATCGTCGACATTCACTGGAACTTTGCTTACGGGGGTGATTGAGGGCGCTGATCACGAATCTGCTGTCCGTTTTTTTACGTGGGTGGTCCAGTGAGGGCCACCGATTTCGCTGAAACTTCGCCTATGGTGGTTCTCTGGTGTCCTGAACACGATGGTGAAGTCCGTTTTCTAAATGGTGGCAGAATACGGTAGTTATATGTGAGTACCTACCGATCTTACCTGGTGAGACTCACCTATAACTACCGTATTCGGCCGCCATTTGGAAAACGGACCCCACCATCGTGTTCAGTACGCCAAAGAACCCCCATAGACAAAGTTTCAGCGAAATCGGTGATGAGAGACTAGACCACCCAAGTAACGATTTTGGTGGTCCGGGACCACCCACGTGAAAAACGGACCGCAGATTCATGCTCTGGACCCCAAATAAACCCCATAGGCGAAGTTCAGCGGAATCAGTGATCCTGACTGGACCACCCAAGCAATGATTTGGGTGGCCATGGCCCGAGACCACCCACGTGAGAAGCGGACAACAGTTTGTGTTCTGGACCCCAAATAACCTCCATAAGCGAAGTTTCAGCGAATTTCGACGACTGAAAAAAATCGAGTTCTGGTGCTTCTATTATACATAGCACTAAACGCAAAAACGCAGTAAAGAAATTGTGATTATTACTTGATTTGTGGAGAAACGAGTGGAAGGGCAGACTGGGAAGCACGGTAACCCACAAATGAATGAATATTGGTCTATCGCTCGCCTGGGAGTGCAGACTAAAAATAAGCCGTCCAAATATACAGGACGGCTCAGTACAAGACAGAGAAAAAGCAAGACAGCCAATAAAAGTAAGAACAGAATGAATGTGAAGGGCAGTGAAGGGTACGAAACACAATAGCACGTCATGGTATCCATGGCAAAGGTGCTCTGATGGAGAGGGTTTTCGGGTCGGCCAAAAAGGCCGCCACCTGAGCCCGCCGAGTCGCGCACCTGTCATGACGACCCGTTGTCCAAATAAGGCATTATGCAAACGATCGGTCAGTCGAGGCGACAGATCAACAACGCCGATCGACGGTAAACGTTCATTCAGACCCGGTAGTAAGGTAGTGCAGTAATGATGAAATTTGGGAGACACAGACGCAGAGCAAGCAGCACAGCAGCGCAGCGAAGGGCGCGTTCATAGTTTTCGCTGCGGCTGCGGCGAAAGCGACATCACGGCAGCTGCAGCTGGGAATTGCGAGCTGCTGCCGGATGTGAATAAGCTTTAGGACATTCCGGGTCTATCAATACCAAGAACCAATCCATCGAAGGAGTATCAAAGAGAGACAGCGAGATTTATTAGGATCTGGTGATGTGAATCGATTAAAAATCATGAGCGACTCAGCCAGGTATCCGTAGACTAGCATTCTTAGCCCTCCTATGAAATCTCGTCAACTCAACACCACTGAGATACCCACGGTACAGGTGCATAACGCGGCAATGTCCATATTTGGATTTTCAACGGACGACAGTGCAAACGACGGCCTCTGCCTGCTTAGTTTTTACGTAAACAAACCGCGCCGCGCCTGGTGCGAATCTGCGCCGTAGTGGCCACATAATTTTTTACTGAGGTTTTATCTTGTATCGTGTTCAAAACCATGAAGAAACATAATTTCGGCTCAAATCCCTTATTGAAGGGTGTTGTTTCACCCACATTGGCGGTCCGTTGTTGAAGAATATCCAAAACAGAGGTTTTGTCGTAGTTTATAGGAGGCAAAATCTACTTTTTATTCTTATTTGTTCCGAATATCCTGTGTCAGTGTGCTGTTTACCCGTGTTCCTTCCATAAGTTCTCTGTAAAAGGCGTTTATCTTGTCATCTCGTCCACTGTATACTTTTTTGTATTCTGATACAAGTGTCGTACGGTTTGGGATGCTGCCACAGGAAAACTGAGCCCATGAAAGGCCTCAACGATTAGTTCTGGGGCAATCAGTTTCTCGAAGCACACCAGAGATATGCAAAGAATGGGAGAATTTCTCCTATGAATTTTGAAGAATGGTTACTGCGAAGTACCACGTATGAAATGTGAATAATATCGACTTTTTGATGCTGTCTAATTATGTTTTATATATTTTCTATGTTTCTAGATGAGCGTTAAACTGTTTCCAAATGTGTATTTTCTAATTCCTCGTACGAGAACTCCAATTAGGGTATGTTCCTGCACGAATCGGTAAGTAACGAATGCAAAAACTATGTGGCTAATAGAAAAAAACATGCTTTCACAAGTGCCAACATTTCCATGAAATGCAAATGACTTTATTATGTGGACCGTCTCCGTAAAAGTATCATTCTTGGTGATTCAGTACTATAATAAATGCCCAATGTACATAGGAGCATCGCGCTATATATTAGGTTGTCCAATAAGTTCTTGCGATTTCCATAACAATTTTCAAAGTTTCACAAATTTTGACTGAATCAACCTTACCCATCGAAGTACCGCCCATCTTTGTCAATGACTGTCCTCCATCGATTCGGTAGGGAATGGATACCGTTGCGGTAGAACTCCGGAGGTTTTGATTCGGAGAAGTGGCGAAGGTCGATTTCGAGTGCAGCTCGATCATCGTATCGTTTTCCTTCCAGAAAGTGAGCTAGCGAGCGGAACAGATGGTAGTCAGTAGGGGCAAGGTCTGGTGAGTAGGGTGGGTGGGGAATCACTTCCCACCCCAGCATCTGCAGCTTTTGGCGGGTCAACGTGGAAGTGTGCGGTCTAGCATTATCATGGAGAAAATATATTTTGTCGATTTCTGGACGAGTAACACGGACAGCGTCGCTGAGTTTTTGCAGTTGGTTGCAATACACTTCGCTGTTGACGGTACTACCAGAAGGACAGAGCTTCCAGTACAGAATTCCTCGGACGTCCCAGAAAACTCCCGGCATCTCCTTCCTCGGTTTGGGCCCACCTTTGGGAATTGCTGGTGGCTTCTTCTCTGCTGGGACCCATGCATGTCTGGTTGTACGTGACCTACAACACCCACTTCTCATCTCCTGTAGTGAGTGAGTCCAACCAGTCAAAACGGCGAGAGCTATGAGAGTCAAAGCGACAAGCTTGGAATCCGTGAAGAAGGCGGTGACGAAGATAAATCTTTGATGACTCATATAGTTGTAAACAACCGGCTGATATAAAGCGAAAATGTTGTGTACGCATAAGCTAACCTTTGACCTTTTATATACCCTACTGCTAAACGATAATACGTCTCAACCAGGAACGCCAGGTCAAAACACAAAATCGCAAGAACTTATTGGACAACCTAATATTATGTGCATTCGTCCTTCAAAAGGAAGTAGTTATATCCAGATAAGATATCAAAACATTTGGACATTGGTGTTCGGCCGAAAATGAAGTCAATAGATGTTGGTTTCAACTACTTCCCAATAATAGCAACTTGATTTATTCGCTACTTCTCTTCCTTCCTTCTCTTTCGCTACTTATCTTCCTCATTATCGTTCCGACTTACATTTATCTTAATAACCATTCTCTTACATTTACCATTGTTTTCAGAAGCGCTCGTGGTTCTATTTGTTCAATACTATGCTTTGATTGTGAGCTTGTTCGATGTAAAATAAATTAATTTTCCTCTGATCTCAGTCATAGTTAACCTATTAAGTCCAATAGTAGTTTCATACATATTTCATGACTTTCAACCTGTTTTTTTTGCGTCTGTCATTGGACTATTGTAAAATACCTATTCTATTTTCAGACAATGACCGATGTAAAGACTAGACCATTTTCTGATGAAAAGCGATGGGTTGTGATTTACCCAACGTATATCGACTCCAAGAAGTCATTGCAGCAAGGTCGACGAATTCCAAAAGAATTGGTGAGAGTTTTTCATCTATCCATTATCTGCCAGATACGGTAAACTATATCGCTCAGGCTGTCGAAAATCCCACGTCGACGGAAATCCATGATGTTCTATCGGCAACTGGTTTGAATCCTGTACTTGAGGTTAATTTAAATCTGAGCTGTAATTCAGCGCAGAAAATGAGTTCATAGAACCGAATACGAAATGCGTTCTTTATTTCAGCGCGGAAAGCTGCATCCACGTGAACAGGACCGTGAGCCGGAGAAGCTGGGTCGAGTTCGTGTAATGCTGAAAAACGATGACGGTTCCATTAAGAACAAGGATTATCCCACAAGTAAGAGCATCTCTTAGATAGTCTAGTTTTTTTTTCTTTTCTTCAAATAAGATACCTCAGCACTATTCATGTCATGGCTTTGGAGTGAATTTTTCTAACCAATTTTGCCCAAACAACGTATCCGGGAAATATTTGTTGATGTTTAGCAAAGTTCTGGTATCGTTTTTTGTTATCACTAAACATATCACTAAAAAGATGATCAAATCAAATTCACCAATTTAGCTCAAATGTTGTCGAGGTTTTTTTTCGTTTTTTTTTTGCTGATTGCGATGCTAATGTCCATTCTCGGATTTCGTTGGCAAGCAACCTTGTCGTTAATTGTGATGATCCGATCTGAATCATCGATTTGGTTAAAACTCCGTGTGGGTAGTTATTTAAAATTCTGGTTACGAGCCTGTTGCCTGTCTTTTCGGACTTCAGCAGATTTGCGTAGGTAACCCATCACCCTCAAATACCTATCTATGTGTTAACTTTTTTTTCGGATAGAAAACTTTTCTTTTCAAAATTGAGGTTAACTTTTTTTTCGGATAGAAAACTTTTCTTTTCAAAATTGAGGTCGTTGACGTCTCATACAGATTATTTTCGGTGCCGGCTGCAAGTGAATTCATCGTCGGTTAGAATGATACCCTCTGTTGCGTTGGTCTTTTTCACATTTATTTATTTCTCTTTGTTGAAATGGAATACCGTGTTCAATCGAAGGATCAAGTTTTTTCCCGTACGTTCAGAAAGATGCGCTTTTCCAAGTTCTGACAAAGAGGGGAGTGATTGTGAAAAAAAATTGAAAATGCTTATATTTCTTTCCAGGGACGGCGCTGTATAAATACGTGGCCAGCATGATTCCCAAATTGAAAACAAGGCAGCCAGGATATGCCGGAGCCAACGCACCCGCGGGTTCCTCAGCGGCCAAGAAAAACAAGAAGAAGAAGTAGATCTAGAGAAGTACGTTTTGACTGTAGTTTGCCTTTCATTTTTCCTTAAGCAGCTATTATGATGTCCGAGTGTTGGCCGTTGGGCCAAATGCATAGCTTGCACACTCAAATTTATCCATCATCCTTGTACTATACAAAGCAGTTCGGATTCTTGAGCAGTAATCGTTAGGCGAATTCTTTCACCCATTTTAATTTCATTTGCCAGTGGATATTAACTCACTCTCATATAAGATCGTTCTGAACACTTGTATTTGTTACTTATGTTTCCTCGGTTTTCTTTTCGGGAATCATTGTCCCAATCCAAAACTAGCTACGTCTCCCATGGTTATATGAGTAAAATTCGAAGAAGCACCTACCATCGCTACCAAGGTTTCTTTTTAAGTACTTTTGAGTGGAATATGTGCATGGGTAGTTGTAGGACTCTTTTTACCCTGAAGGCCCCTTTTTTACCCTTCTTCTTAACCTTTGGGCACGCGTGGCGCAGTGGTAAGAGGCGCTACTGACACCGGCGCTGTCGTTGATCCTCTAACCAAGCCTTCCATGGGCTGTATGCTCGTCTCTCCCGGCCGGGAGAGAAGAGCATACGGGCCCATATCTTAGGGATCGGTAATTTGGTACCAGACTAGTCTGGGAATGTAAAAACTCTGATATGGTAGAGCGGCCTGTCCCGAAAGTCATAGTATAGGCCAAATATGCATTCATCATGCCTCATATGATACTGAATGGATACGCGGTACTTGCTTATGAGCTGATCAATGCCGAGTGCATTAGCTTTTCCTTTAACTTTGTCTTTTTACCCTTTACCCTCTATCAATCGTCTTCTATTCTTAGCCGTCCCACACTTGGTTAGTTGTTGAATCTGTGTATCTGACATCGCCCCTTAAATTGTTATGCCGTCCCCATCATTATCACTTAATGTTCAGGCTAAATTTCTTACCCTAGCCGCTTCGCTTTCCAGCTGGACTTTTCTGCGTGGTCTAAAGGCGTGCACCGTTATTGTTATTGAGTTGAACGAATGGTCCGACATAATCTGTCTGATAGGGCGGTGCTGAGTAAGCCGCACTGTGATAAGGAACAGGGAAGTTTTATGGAAAAACACGTTCTCGGTCGAACGAGCTAGAGAAGAGAAAGCTAATGCCACCCAATTTTTTGTATTGTACTTAATAACTTGTTTTCAGGCGATTACGTCTCCTCCGTCTCTGGTTGGTGTCTTTTCATTATGAGTAGCTTTTCATATATTTATTGTGACTATATATAGGTATTGCAACTCCTTTGGTGTTTTTTCCTTTTATGAAATGTGAATTTGTAAGCCTGTTCATATTGCGCACCTTTTTTCTGTGATGCTCTTTGTTGTTGATTATTGTTGGCTAATACAGTAAAGTGCTCATCTATGATTTGATTTCTGAACATGCGATATTCATTGGGGAGTAAAGAGAATAGGTTGTGAGGGCGTTGATTGGCGCTCATAGCAGTGATAACGTGCACCGCTATCAATCGCTTGCCGGCACACCAGTGCTAACTGAGTCTTCGAATTTGGCGTGTATTAGGTTACGTGAGTGATTCGTTATCGTGTACGCACCGTTGACATTTATTGTCAAAAACGACCTCGTTACTCTTTGAGTTCATCGTCATCGGCGATAGTAATTGATTATCGACGGGCTCATTGACTGGTTCCGCTCCGCATTCATTCTAGTTATGTGTTATCGTATCTGTACTTGACGTGCTGATCGAGATTCCTCGAATTGTACTTTTGGTCGATTTACTTTCTAACTTCTATTCTCTTCTCTTAATTTTTTTCTCTTCTGTACAGATTTTTTTGTTCGAGAAAGTAGACTGGTGGCCAAGTATGCCTATCTCATTCTTTCTGTCTGAATTTGGTCATAAACACAAGGTGAAGTGGTCAGCGTGAATCCATAAGGACGCGCCACGCATTCTCCTTCCATTCGGAATTGTAGGGGCATGCTGAATTTGTATTTGACCTATGCAATGACTGACGAGGGCGAGTTACTCTGCAATTGAGTATCTTCCTTTTAATACAAGCTGGATGACGATCGCGAGACAAAAATCGACGGGCCCTCTAAGTACCTAAATATTATAGAAAAAGATGATCCACGAATATCAGTGCGGATCTAAACCTTTCAGTCTCTCGTTCGATTTACCCGAACTCCGAGTGAGGATCAATTAGATAGCCTGGACAAGGATCGATCGCTTGACTTTGTGGGTGGCGGTAGCGCCTATTATGAATGCCCCAACCGTGGTCACTATTTTGAACTACGAGCATCCATCGTAGACATTATTCACCCCGTAGTCATCTTGTTAAATTTACTCATTACGAGAAGATAATAGTGTGTACGGCTTATCTAGTGCACAGGAATGCTCGGAGAAACTATCTATAGACTATCGACGCTTCCTTTTGGTAGGACAGTGTCCTCGGGTTCCACTAGGAGCAAAAAGTGCGTGCAATCAAGGGCGGTGTTCTTTGAATCTGACGGAAATGTAACAGTTTCTCATTCATCGGGTAAGAAAAACTATACAGGAATATGCAGTACCATCGCATTTTTAATCAATTCCCGCTGCTTCTCCTGGCCTTAGTAGACTAAAGGTAAGGGTAAAGGTTTCGGCGTTGATCAGTCCCCGGAGGACGCGCCGCTGCATTCGTTCTCAGTTCAAATCTTAGAGGCATAGTGAATACGTGTTTGGCCTAATTTCCACTTTATATTGCAATGCAGTAAGAGATGGTAATTCCAACCGTACGGTCAAGCGATGGATTCTCGTGACCAAGCCTATAACTCTGAGTGAACTGGTACCCAGATTTTTCTCCGAACAAAAATACAATGGTACGTTATTAAATACAATGGTACCTTTAGCTTTGCCTTTATGGTGATATACTACAGCGGTGATTACTATACCAGTATTGGTTGTGGTAACTGCTTGCTTACGCTGTCTCAATTACAGAACATAAAACAGAAAAGTTATCAGCATTGGTTGGTCCCATAAGTACGCGCCATGTAGTCGCGTTCCATTCAGAATCGTAAAGGCACGGTGAATGCGTATTGGGCTATACAATGACCTGCGAGGGCCAGTCGTTATGCCATGTCAGTGTCTTTACCTACCCAGATAAGTCTGGTACCAATTCACAAGATCGCGGAGGGATGGAGGTTTGCTTAGCCCGGACAAGGATCGAGCGCTCTGTGTGAGTGTTAGCAGGGCCACTTACCAGTGTACCCCGCGCGCCAAGCTGATTTACACATTGAAAAACGTGCAAATCTTAGCGATATATCACAAAGACGCGCATTCCTTTGCCTTTGCACGGAGGCTTACCGCTGTCGAACACGGTGATGAGGAGAACTATGAGAACATTAGTCGTAATGATGCTCTTAGTAGTTTGAGTTGGGTCGTCGAATGATCGTTTCCTCTTAGTTGCGATGTGCATTGTGACACCAGGAATCATATAAACTCCCGATATTCCACTAATTCGTCTTTAAAAAAACTTGTTACTCTGGCAGGAATTGAACCAGCACTCAAGAGCTCTGTGGCGGTAGACCACTTCATCCGCCCGCTCCCGCTCAAGTCTCAGTGTTGTTGCTGGAGAGGTGCAAATGGTGGTGTCTCGAATAGGCTGCTGCGTCGAATCCCGCCTAAGTGGTTATTTTCACAAAGAGTCTAGCTTATTCAAGTTTAATATTAAGAACATTTGTGAACTAGCTTTCAACAACCGTGTTTCAATTGGTAGGCAGTGAGGAGAGGAAAGTGGCACAATTATCAGGTCTCTTTTCGATAGTTAGATGATCTGGGGTCCCGAGGCTAGTGACCCCCTCAAGAGCAGATGACATTGCGGCTCATCCGCTCTTGCCAATGTTACCCTGACCTCTCTCCTAATGATACTGACGCTTACCTGTACATGCCCCAAAAAAGTGGGTGAAGAAAAAAATGCAAGAAGAATGCATTCGTGCACAATTTTTCTAAATTCATCCAGGTAAGGACGCAAGCTGCAAATGAAATGGAGCTACTATTGCACTCCATTCTATTTGCTAAAATGCAAAGGGGTAAGTTGCTACGTGTTCTACAGTAATATGCAGCAAATAATGAGGAGCTGGCCTGGGAAGAATAGCGAAAAATGGAGCTATAAACTAACACACTAGTACAAAAGCGGAATTGTTTTTGTACTATAGGAACATTGCTGTAGTGGTAAGAGAGTACTCCCACCCGCATGGTTGGGCGATCAATCCTCACCTGAGCCAACCAAGCCTTTTAACCTTCCGGGTTGGATGAGTTGGTATCAGACTTGTCTGGAGAGATGATGACACTGATTCCCACGGCGATTGATTCTTGCAAGTCAATGTACGTCCTCAAGAGACTGATCAGCGTTGATTACTTTTCATTTTCGATAACTTTCCTTGGTTATTCAAATTTGAAAAAATTAAACCTACAATGAAAGTTACGTATACCTCATCCAGCATCATTTCGATGAATGTAAGCTTCCTTTAAATGAGTCATCTTGAACGGAGTTTAAACAACTCTAGGCATACCTTGTAGGATTTCAAATTCGGTGAGATGAACATGGACACTACTACAATGGCCATGGACGGCTCAACACATATGTCGATGTCGAACAGCACAATGCATCACATGGACATGAAACCAATGTGGATGTGGTTCCACACGACCGTCAACGATGTCGTTCTCTTCGAATCATGGATGGTAACGACACCGGGAGGTGAGACAAGTCACTACATGCATACTCAAAAGAACGTTAACAATAGAATGGGATTTTCCCTTTATAAGAGACCAAATAGAGAATAATACAGACGTTCTTTGCCGTACCAGTGCCTAGTTGAACACATTGGAAGCTCCAAAGGGGTCGCTTTCAGAATGTTCTGGGAATATCAGAGAGGAATCCTCGACAGACAGTAACTGCGTACATTGGTTGAACTTCTTTATTACATCGAGATGGGTGTGCTGTACAACGTATATCAGGAAGTTTGTTCAGAATTTGTAGACTAAAATAAATTATAGTGACAGAGAAATTATAGTTCTCGAAAAGCTGGTGAAACAAAACTTAGGGTATTTGCTAAAAACGAACTGCAAACCGTTTGTCAGGAAGAGTATACTATTTTGTGATATTCGCCAACCACTCAGGAAGATATTTCATTTCATAGGATATAATTTACCCCTCAGACGGATAGGGCGTCCGAACGGAAAAGCTTATGATAACCTACAGATCAGGGGCGAGGAGAAGGAGGCATAGGTATCATACCTGTTTCTTACTGATAGGGCGAAGGAACAGTCTCCTGAGGTCAGTATACTGACAGATAACCTCACGGCTCATCTGCTCTTGACACTGTCGCCTTGACCTTTTCATATAGTTTCGTTACATGAAGAGTACGCTACATCTGACTGCATACACGAACATTATTTTTTCGAAAGACACCAAATCTTTTACGACATATGTTTGGTAGAGACAGTGAAATGGAATGCGTTTCTTAGACACCAAAAAAGAAGCAACAACTTCATCTATTGATCCCTAGAAGAGCGGAAACTAAGAAAGTTGGTATAGTTGGTGCGTCAAAATAAGAACAACTGAGTATATTATACTCGTTCCAATATCCTTTTCACCTGCCCTGTGACGTTGTTGAGCGAAACTTTTCATTCAACAGCTTAGAAATCTGAGAACTTGGGAATTTTCGAACTGAGATAGGATTTCGTTGCAGATATGGTGTGGACATGCCTTGTCGTGATCGCGATGGGAATTCTGTTGGAATTCATCCGGTACGTGCGATGGCGGCTCGAGATTCGGGAGAGGAACGAAGTCCTTCTATACACCAAGTACGCCACATTCCCTATAGTCATTGAGCCGAGGTAGACACGAGCTGTTAGATTTCATATTGCCGCTCCTCGTTTTTACATAGGAACTCTGTTTGATGAACTGGCTTCTTTTCTTGTACAATTTTTTGTGCTTGACGTTGCAAAGTCATAAGTGTTAGAATGACCTACAGCTTTAGGTGCCTTATTAGGAAACTAGTTCCCTTCCAACACCCCCGGGTGGAACTTTCTAAATGAAATCTAATTGTTTGTAGAAGGTTGGCCACGGTTGCAGCGTTACCTTTATAGATATTCCTCGTGAAAGCTGCCCTGAACAAGAGCTTTCTTTAGCGTTTTTTTTTTCTTGGAAGGATTTTGAGGTGATCACTAGTGAACTTTTCTCGATATTTGAGGATGAGGACAGAAACATTTTCGACTCCATTCACTTTTTCATTATATCAAGAATATTCTCGATTTATTGTGATCTAAGCGGTCAGTGTCTGATCTCCCGCAGCAAAAGTAAAGGGAAGGAGGAGCGGCAATAAATGGATTTTCATCGACGTAAAGGGTCCCTTTCAGTTATGTGTCGCGGTTATTCGCACTCTCACACATGGTGCAAACGTTCTTGTTCGGAATTCAACTGGTTCTGGGCTACTTCTTGATGTTGGTGTTCATGACGTTCTCCGTATGGCTTGGAATCGCCGTCTGCATAGGAGCGGGTAATCGCTGTCTTCTAAAAAATTACCCGAAATCTTTTTCATAGGCTGTTACGGCTAGGTTGTTAAAATAAACTAAAATATTGAGTCGCCGAATTTTACGCGCTCAGATATATGGAAATTCTGAAGAGTAATAAATTAACAAATTGATGACTAATTTGTCGATGACATGGCTTAAAATCACGAAAATCTCCTACGAATTAGAGCATGTAAAAGGTTTTTCTTTATCCCTTACCATCTGAAATGGTAATATTCAGTTTGGCGTTGCATAGATTCATTGTAGAGGCTTGATACATGGGTAACGTTGAAGAATAATGGGGTCAAATGTGAAATTATAACACATCAGGAACGGGTTTTCCGAAAACCGCTCTATCTAGGACCTTTTTCAAGTGTAACCCACGTGCCTACAGATCAAAGCGGTCGAATCATTTGACTCTCCCTTTTAACTGATTTGTTTCAGAGCCTTCATGAGGCATTATCATTTGATTCAATTCAACTCAATATATCATTGTTGATAGTGTATTTTAGGAGCCGGATTCCTTCTGTTCGGTTCTCGGCAACTGAAACAATCGTCGTCTCCAATTCCGGCGCAAAGCGATGGAAAATGCTGCTGAGCAGTTTCATACTCATGAAATAAACGCCTTAAATTATTGAATTTTGTGGTATGAAAATCATAGGAGCATACCGCGTGTATCTTGGACTCGTTCGTAATTTGGATATCCGTTTAAAAATCATTCGATACAGCTTGATATAGTTCACCATGGTCATGATGAAGATGTACTTCCATTTCCGCATCCAGGAGCCGATTCTGTTTCGGGAATGGGTGGCAAAGGATTTAACCGGTGAGTGTATTTAGTTAGGTTGGCTTATTCCTGTGTCGATTGTTCACCATTTTCTTTATTAGTTCAAGCATAGGGCCCGCGTGGTGCAGTGGTAAGAGACGCTACTTACAACCGCACTGTAGAGCGATCGATCCCGGCCCAAGCTGACCAAGCCTTCCATCCTTCCGGGGTCGGGTAAATTGGGGGCAGACTTATCTAAGAAGGTAAAGACGCTGACTTGGTATAGCGGCTGGACATTGCCAATAATAGCATTGTCCAAATGCACATTCACCATCTCTCTGCGATTCTGAATGGAACACGAATGCGCGGCGCGTCCTCAGGGGACCTGTCAACTGCATACTTATACCTTTTATTTCAAATGTGTTAGAAAATTCCCACAACGCAGTTTCTAAGAGTGTCAGACGTTTCTAAGTGCTGTATACGTTAAATGTTGCTCTGATGGGAGTAAAAGTGGCTCACCTTGGTAGACCCAATCGTTCTTGAACATGCTGGTCTTGCAATCTAACGAAAAATAACAAAATTGCTCTACAGGATACATCTTCACCTGCATCGGAGTTGCAGCAATAGCTATGATTTACGAGATCGTCAAATTCGGTCGAATGCGTGTCGATAAAATGGTGAACGAACAACATGTGAGCGGTTTGCTTCAAAAAATTTGACCTTTTTCCTTTTTTTCTCAGCTTTTATTCGATTGAAACTAATTCTAGTTGTGTGGTTGTGATCTGGACACGGCGGCACTGCATGGAAGCAGTTCGGTACCTGGTATGCCTTGTGGAGTGACAAGCGAGAACCGAAAAACTGAACTGCCGTTTGTTTCAAAATATTGGAGTTTGTTGATTTTTTGAGAAAAAAGTAAAAGTGGTCGGTGTTGATCAATCTCCCAAGGACGCGCCACGCATTCTTTTTCGTCTTCTACAGAGAGAAAGTCATGGCAAACGCGTGATTGGCCAATACAATACCTGCCCTACAGGGCCCGCCACGGCGAAGCCGTCTACTTCTTCGTCAACTCTGACGCGAATTTATCCGAATCCCGAGGGATGGAAAGATTTTTTAATCTAACCGTGAATATTTTTGATAGAAACCAGATAGAGGATCAGGGGAGTTTAAGGTGGTTATTTGTATAACCATCGTTATTATATAAACACTTGAAATGTGAACCATCATATTCGGGTTGGCTACGGTAGGCTGCTCGACCCAATTTCTCCGTGGAGAAATTGTATAATGGCGCCAAATGTTCTGAGCTCTGCAGCCCTATATAGGGCCCAGCAACGGCAACCTCATCTACATATGACCCTGTCCAATAAATTGTTTCATATTTCTGGCCATATTTTGGTGCAGTGCTAAGAGGCGCTACAGATAATCGCATGATCGATCCTTGTCCGTGTTAATCAAGTCTTCCATCCTTCCGCGATCAGGTAAAGCGATACCATACTTGCCTGAGAAAGCGAATACGCTTAGACCTATGGTATACTCCGGTAACGGGCCCGTCGCGGAGCTAAAAATGCATGGCTCGACTCTATACAGCACTGCAGCTGGGTTTTTTGTATGCTGCTATGTGTGGGGACTCGGATAGTTTACCGAAAGAGCAAAACGGATGGTGCAGATCCTCTCAGGACAGTACTGTAGCAGGAGTCGCAGCGCACGTCAAGTGCGATCAGCCGGCGCCAGTCATGCATTTCTAGGCCCGCTGCGACGGGCCCGTTGGCGGAATACATATACCATAGGCCTTACTTGAACGGCAGGTGACCCAGACCGACAACTATTTCATCATGCCCCTACGATTTTGATTAGAACAGCATTACGTAGTGTGTGGACTGATAAACACAATTCTTTTTCCACTTTACTTTTTCCACTCTTTGATGCTCTATACGGACGACTCACAATTGTGAAGTCGACGTTTGTCGAATGTGGTGTCCGATAAGATATTTCCTGCTGTAGTAGAATTCTGAGAAAGTACTCAGCTTAGAGAAATGTACTTCAGTTGCTCGAGAAAGTTTGTGACTTTTATCTTTCAGATTCCTGCTGTCCAATCTCAAGCGCCACACCCACTTGCTCTCATCTATCATCTATTTCGTACAGATGTTCATCGCGTACACGCTCATGATGATCACCATGACGTACAACGTTCCAGTGTTTCTCAGCCTCATCTTAGGTAAGCGTTCACATTTATCGGGTATGGACATTCTTATTTACAAAGCAAACTATCCATGAATTCCACCATATGGGTTGAAATGGGCGATAAAGATTATCTAAGTCGGAGACAGAGGCGGGCATCGAGAGCACGGGTTTCTGCGTATCAAAGAAGAAGCAACAAGTAAATAAAGATATCCTCTGAGGATTTCAGCTTACTCCTCATTTGCGTTTGAAGTTTTGTTCGATTTCCAAATTTGCTAAAAATTACACTTCCCACAATTTTTTGCCACTGGGATTTGGTCGCGTGCCGTCATAAGGTCCCTGCTATACAATACTTCCCATTTCTTTCTAACCAAAACGTCCTCAAATGCCTCTCGGACCTCGTTGGAGTCACCCTGATGACATATGCCCAGAACTAAAACTAACCCTTCATACCCGATTGTCATTGTACCCTAAATCGTCTCAAGGGCAAAGGTAAAGGTATCGGCGTTGATCAGTCTTCGAAGAACGTGACGTTCCATTTCTGCTAGCCTTTATAATGACCTGCGGGACCAGCTACTATACCAAGTCAGTGTCTTCACCTTCCCAGACAAGTGTAGTACCAATTACACGACTATAATTACAGAGCGACTCAAATTACTCATCGTCAGCATAGGCGTAATTGGTGCGCGTATTGTCACTGGAGCTTACCCATCTCCACCGCCTGGGAACTCTCTCGGGTCCCTTATGACGGGCCGCTCCCAGTCCGTTGCCGGTCAGGCAGTTAATGGGGAGTGATTGCACCAATTGCGCCTAACATGACGCGCAGTGAGTAATTTGAGTCGCTCTGTAATTATATTCCTCTGTACCAATTTACCCACCCCGAAGGAATGGAACGGGTTTCAGTGTCTCTTACCACAGTACCACACGCATCCCAAATAGTCTACGCACGTAAAATAACTCACTACCCAGTGGAGACGTTCCAGGTCACATCGTGATATTTTTCTTCCTCGCGCCACTCATATCGATCCAGGAATACGACAAAGTTGGAGACTGCTGTGCCTAGTAATGAGCTATTCTTCGACGGGTGAGACAAAGATAGGAGCACGGTTAACAATGACAAGATAAAGTCGTTGTAGATAAAAATTTACCATATTTAACAACTGTAATCAATCAAAACCAGCTACATCAAAGTAAGTGTCGTGACACTCGAAGACAAATGTATTAGAGCGCGATGTTAACAGCGAAACGGGCGATTGAGGGAATGAAAACAAATATTCACCATAAAATTTGACTTAGACCTACACGAAGCGAATAAAGCGAAAACCGAAAAAGGACAAACGGACACGAAATCAAGGATAATTGAGTGGTATGTCGGACCGTAGCACTCGTATCACTAGAAATCCAAGAACGACACAATCAAAGATTAGAGAACAACGAGAGGTCCCGTGAATTATTCCTTATAAGTTACAATCACAAAATAAGCTTTATATAAGAGGTAAGTTTTAGAAGTGCTCTTCACCAAACTACCGCTCCATTCAACAAGGAAATATTGTTGCTACCTAACGTTTGAAGTCTCGCAACTATACGTTATACCTAAAAGATTCTCAAAGCATTTGAACCTTCATTCGTATGAAGGATCCTCCAATTCCTGTTTGATTGGGGACTCCTCTTCATTATCGTCGCACGAATGTTCTTCTTCAGAATCCGAGCCATCTTGAGTGACGTCCAAGGAGTCTTGGTTGAGTTCTGGCGCCTTTTTTCTCTCTTCTTCTCTTCGTGCTAATAGCTCATCCCTCGTGGGATGATTGGTAACCGATACCTTAAAGTTCGGATCTAACAAATGGTACTGGACAAATGGAGAAGTAGAAAATAATGGCGGTTTTATAATACGCTCGATTTAGGAGAACGTTGCACACGTCCAAATTGTACATGAATATTTGCCTCAGGCGTATACCAATAGTGGCGATATTTTCAAAATTAAAACGCCCAAACAAACAAGCATTATGGTTTAATTTAGCAATCAATGAGTTGTTGGAAAACACAGCAATATATTGGTTATTAACCAATGCGGTACAACTGAACTCGATAAAATAGAAAGAATATAAACACTTACCTTCTCAAAGTTCCCAAGTATGCCTCGAACTTCCGTGAGTGGATGATACAACCACGGACAGGTACACAGCCACCCACTATACTAAAATGGTAACTTTCTTACCTGGAGCAGCTCCTATATTCAAATTTTAGAGGATCCTACCCTTTCTGTTCGACTGAACACTTTAACGTTGGATGAATCCAAGCCATCATACGTGTACTTCTGTAGTAGTTGATGGTTGTCGACGAGCCATATATGACCAGCATATTCGTCGCTGTCCAGATCCGCGTATCGCACGAGAAATGTGCCTTTCTGAACAGGGTGTACGTTTACCATTACACATCGTAACCTCAAGTAACCTTTGCTGCATTCCTCTCACCGAGAACTACGTGATGTAAATAAATGAATAAATACACGATTGGGTTTTACTAATTCAACAGCAAGGGTCTAGCTGTTTCATAACGAATACAGCACCCGACTGATCAAAGAAGGCTTACATTTGACACGAAACTGCCTTAGAGGATATAGGCTCGTCGAGCAGCTTTGACATCTTTTTGAAAAGATTTCTCCAAAGTGTCAATCAGCTGCGCGTAGTTATGCCAGTTATACAATCAATGAAATAAAATAGTCAAACCATGTAGAACTGTGCAGCCTGCTTCACCTGACCAAGGACAGGTTGAGCCGGACTCATAATATAAGTCATGCTTTCCAGTAAAGGTAAAAGGTAAAGGTAAAGGTGTCGGCGTTGATCAGTCCCCGAAGGACGCGCCGCCGCATTCGTGATCAATTCAGAATCGCGCCTATACAATGACCTGCGAGGGCCAGCCGCTATGCCAGGTCAGTGTCTTTACCTTCTCAGACAAGTCTGGTACCAATGTACCCGACCCCGAAGGGATGGAAGGGTTAGGCCGGGCCGGGATCGATCGCTCGACCGTGCGGGTGACAGCAGCGCCTCTTACCACTGTACCACGCGGGCCCTTTCCAGTAAGCAAGAAAAACCTCCGATTATAATGACATGGGGATACCAAAAAACAACCACTATCACCAGCATAATCATCACCAAGACAACCACCAAAAACTAGGGTATTTGCTTTTACAATTGAATTTATACTCAGAGAGATGCAGATACCAATGAATTTTACGATTCACATACCGGAAAAGCCATGTTCTTCTTCTTCTGCTTGAGCAATTCACCCTGTGTTAGAGGCGGAGATGGTCCTTCTGATGTGCCACTATGTTCAGTGAAACTCTGATCGCCTGTTTCCAATTCGCTGGCAAACTTCTTTCTTTTGTTAGTGCTGTGGCGAAAAGGAGTTAATGCTCAACTCCATTATCAGACAGAGATGAACTCACCGCTTTCTTCCTTGTGGAGTACAGTCGCCATAATCTCCCTCCCCCATAATATCTGTTGCCTTCACAGCTTTGCTTCTCTTTCGTCTCATTTTGCTGGCTGTTTCGATTGCCGTTGGCTGATCGCAGGGCTCCATCTTGACGACATCTGAACGGAAATAGTCGACCGACTCAGAACACCGATTCCTCGCGACCAAACAGATTTTAACTCCCAATTTCATGAATTTTTACTTTGACTCCCACCCAACAACCATCATTGCATTCATTTGTTTTAGAAGATTGCAGAGACTGGGCCTCATCCTGACCAAACCAGGTGCTTCTGAGGTAAGATAGATTGGTATTCGATATGGCTGGGGAAGTAAAGAGAGGAATATAATTGCAGGTCGACTCATATTACTCACTGCGCGTCATGTTAGGCGCAATTGGTGCAATCACTCCCCATTAACTGCAGTTTGAATTGCGCGCGCACCTGCACATCTAGTCGCGGACACTGTCTGACCGGCAACGGACTGGGAGCGGCCCGTCATATGGGATCCGAGAGAGTTTCTCAGTCGGTGGAAATGGGTGAGTGGCAGTGATGGCTGTTATCATAGGATAGTTCAGGGTTCGGATCCTTTCGTAGCGCGACATTTTGCAATGCCTAAAATGACTCACCCACCCCGGAACTCCTCGCCTAGCCCGAGACCGCGTGGCGAAGCCACGCGGTCTCGGTCACTCCTCTCTGTGCACACTATTTCGTCGCCACTGGAATACGTTCAGCGTGCAGTATTATCGCGCTAGTTGAGTGGGGCGCGGAATGTGCGCTCCAGTGACAATACGCGCACCAATTACGCCCTGATTACGGTGAGTAATTTGAGTCGATCTGTAATTATAGTCGTGTGAAGTAAAGGCGCTGGCTTGTACAGCCTCTAATCCCGCAAGTCATTTTTATAGAACAACTACGCACTCACCATGCCTCTACGAATATGAACAAAAGATGTGTGCTCCGCCACGACTTTAGAGGAATGATTTACCCAGACCACTCTACCTTTCCCCGTAATTGCAATATCAACGTTACGAAGAGTAACAAAGCACACATTACATTCTAACAAACCATCGCTATATTCAAATCCAACCTTTGAAATCCACATTGTTATCATACTCGCCTGGATACATGACATACTCGACGGGATATTGCGGGTATTGACACTGCACCGGTACCTAAATTCTCGGCGAAACATCTTATTTTTCAACGCAGCAATGATAAGATCAACTAAACGATCAATCCGGATTAAAAGACTAAATCCGTGAAATATCGAACACGCCAAAGTGTTCAACATCGGAAAATTAAAACACTGACCCCTTCTGTTTGCTGCATGGAACTCACATCCGAAATAGGAACCTATGAATGAATACTGTTGAGAAGAACTAGAAAGATCTACGGATGATTTCTCGTACCTCTGTGGGATAGGTGCTGTAGACGGGATGATTCACGTCACCTTCGTAGCGTACATAGACCTGTTCTGACCCATACGGTATTCCTGTCCTCACGTTTGCTACCGCAGCAGTACCGTACTGAAGCTGTGGATGGACAGCAGCCGGACCACGCTGCCTCACCATGAAAGGGGCCCGTTCAATCGGAACAACAGAGTTACGTTGAGGTCGCTGTTGCGGTTGCTGTAGCACAGGTCGCATCACCGGAAACGACATGTTCTGCGCCTGAGCTGCAATAACCTGTTGTTCTTGAGCGTTAGACGCTCGACCGTAGTAATGGATTCCTGGTTGGACTGGGCTAATCGGGAAACGTTGAGCGATTGCATGTCCTTGTCGAATTAGGTAGTCTCGTTGTTGAGGTAGTTGGACTGTCTGAGTGTAGTATTGCTGGCGTTGCTGCATGAGGGACTGTTGCTGACACTGAAAACGGTAGTATTTGTAGACTTGTTCTGGAGATGCTACACCGCTGATTTTCTCGTTTATTTATTTATTCATTTCTCTCTTTAAGCTCTTAGCAGTTATTACGCCCACTTTACATTCACATGGACGTAGTTGTATTGGAAAGATGAAGCTTTTTCTCGAAATGGGGGTAACTCTCCCGAGCATCGAAAGGACTGGATTTAGTTATTACTGTTCCTTGTATCCACTGCACTGACAAAGAAAAATATCTCCACTTAGGAGGAAGTTTACGCTGCAATAAATGAACCACAAAAATTTGCTCAAAAAGTGCGGCAAGTGTAGTCAATGTTCATCACAAATATTGGGAGTCAAGAGGGACCCGACCCTGCATCTCAAGACTGCCTAGTGGGACGCCATAAACGACGTCAGTCGGGTGGCAATGCAGGAATGCAACTCTACTTGAAGGAAAAATGAACTCATCTATCAGGGTACTCTATAATCAAATAAAAACAGAAAAGTAGAAGTGAATATTGCTCTGATGATGTCAGTTCCACCATAGCTAAGAATGTTGCCACGGGATGACCGACTCAGGAGAGAGCAGCGATCGCAGCATCATCAGAACAATATTTACCTCCAATATACCTGACAAATGCCCGCAAAATAATAGTAATAAAAGCTGAACATCACAAATTATACAAATCAATGGCACCTGTCTCTGATAGCTTGCGTAGTCCCTCATTTCACCGTCGTGAGATGGTGCAGCCGGTTGCGCATGTCTTAGGCTCGATGCGTTGTATAGATTGTCACTCGGCTCCAACTGGAGAAGATTCCAATTAAAACGGCAGAGAAGGGACATAGATTTAAGTGCCGTATGGACAAACTCACTTTGGGAACCGTATTCAACGCGGATGATGACGAGCTGGGAGCCGTGGCTCCGTTTCAGATTTAAATACCGTATTGACAAACTCACTTTGGGAACCGTATTCAACGCGGATGATGACGAACTGGGAGCCGTGGCTCCGTTTCCCTCATAGAAGAACGATGCGACTTGTGGATCGAAAGCAGTGTTCGCTGTCACGAAGCTAGGAGTGTATTCTTCGTTCTTCACGGTGACCAGTTCTGTGCCTTCCTGCGACATCCTAAACAGTAGAAAGTCAGTGCAGAGATAAACCCGTAAAGAAGTGGGGTATATCGTTTCATGATTTTACTGGGGGTGTATATAGTTTCATGATTTCAACCTGTCTGATGTCCTCGTCAACATATTAAGAAAAGTTTTGTTTGCGATTCATCATGACGTACTTTTTTGACCAGACGTGGTGATTAGAATGTAAATCATGGTTTGAGCAGTTTTTTTTTCAAGAAACGAAACCCTGGAAATCAGTCAGTTTCAGCTCCAGTAATAATCATCGCTAACGAGAAGAACTTGGAAAGAGCATCCTTGGCCCATTATCTCGATCCAACCACGTTCGGAGTTGTCGAACATGAAAAATCACACCGGATTTGAGTCGTTGCCAGTGAGGCAGCTGATCTCGCACATATCCATTTTCGACAGAGGAAAGCACTTAACGTACCAGAGCAGAACACCTGAGAATGCATTGAATGCCCAACACCGACTGACCAGTGTTTACGTCCACAGCCGCTGAGGGATCCTACTTCCAATCGGCTGGCTATAGTTGGAAGGAATGGAAATCACCTCAGCCAATATGGTGATAAGGCAATGATGCAATCGATAAGGATAAACCTTAACAAGTCAGGTTGCTTGAAAGACGATGTTCACGTTCGTCTTCAAGTTAATGGGTAACTTTACATTCTGCTGAAGGAACTTACGACTATTTCAGTTCTATGATGGTCGTACTTCAATACCAACTGGATATGGTCGAGTCGTTCACCACGTATAGCATACCTGACAGGTTCATAATCAAGAAGTGACGAAGCAGTTGAGCTAAGCGACTTCGGTGTCGGGTGCAAAGTAAGGCCATTCATACTCTGATGCAAGCGCAGCACAACTGGAACGGTTAGCATTGCGCAGACACGCAGAAGAGGCAGCAGGACCACGTCGCGGTCACGTCCACAGTCCTGGTGCGCTGCGCAGGTAGCTAATGACTGAGCTCGTTACCCGTTGGTTTTGCTTCAAAAAGGTGAATTGGAGTGCGTGTTACGCCCCTGAGCTGTTGCTTACCCACGTTTCATTTTCGGAGAAATGCGGCTACCGTACCTACTGGTTCTGGCTCAGCAGCACAAAGTGGACGTGTTCCAAGCGACATTTCAAGACCCCTTTATACTCAGCGGTAAAGCGGCGCTGTGATGATTGATGCAGAGCGAGCAGCCATTCAACAAGTGCAGTGAGAGGCAGGATATTCAGGTACTCATAGATAAAGGCTTTAAACCAGAAATAAATTGATCTACAAAATCAGAATTGAACCGTTCTCCACCACATAATCTATGGAACAAATTGGATACTGGATACTAGAGAGCGCAATGGATATGAAAGCCCACTTTACGAAATTATCGATTTTTCTTCTGGGGATGCTGATCCACAAAAGTGTTGAAATAGTTAAACAATTCTCGTGCTTGCCACGATTCCTATGAATCCCCTCATAAAATCCAGCTGAAAGCAGTGACAAGGTAACATGGAAACCACTCGATCGACTCGATCGATATATGTGATCGATTTTCTACGCGTCCAATCGACTGATTCCACCGGTGAATATTATCGATTTCCTGTGCGCCATGCTCTCATCTATTAAGACCGAGAACATCCACAGAAATTAACCGGAGCTCTAGGCTCGAGCGATGTAACTGTCCAATGTCCTGCCTTTGACAAGGAGGAAACAACTGTAGAATGAAGTAACTCGTCATCCGTCACATCTCGAATTATCTTGAGATGCCCTGCGATGGGAAAAAAGGTGGAGAGGAAGAACCATAACATCGAACAGTGGTGCGTTTTTCATGAAGAACTACCACGTACCTTAAACCCAACTATCGTCTCGCTGGGTTCGTCGCGAGGGCCTCGACTGTGGATTCTTCTGGAAAACAGCTTCTATCTGAACGAAGGTTAATTCAAAATAGCCGATCTCTCAAATCTAAATATAAACCACAAAACGACGATAGAGTAACCGGAAACGACGGAAGCAGCAGCGATCTAAACACTGAGCGCTGTCGCCGTCTACTGTTGTGCAACTACACTACTGCGCAGTTACAGTATCCTACGCCTCATTTGCATTACTGTTTGCTTACGAAGATCCTGTAGTGCTCTAGTCCTGTAGTCTAAGTTCTTCGTAGCAATACTAGCTGGGGACTGTTCTTTGAAAGGTGGCTAAGGCCTAGCCCAGCAAATGAGTTAGCCGGATTAGTTCATACTCCGCAGCGGTGCAGGTTAGAGCGAATCTTGACAGCTGAAGCCATGTTTACATTTCTTATCTGATCAGAGTTCATAAGCGCAGTTCATTTCACCCCTTATATGTTGCACTATCGTCGCGTAATCACCACTACTGCGTCTCTGCCCTGCGCGTCGCCATTGCTGCGCTACTTCACTGCCGAGTATAAGTGGATCTTTAGACGTTTGATCCATTCTGTAGGAGTAGAAGGGAGCGCCATAAGCTGCGAGTCTTGTGGCTTCACCTAAGCCTCATCTCTGCGCCAGTGAGACTGTTAATCTTTGCCTTAACGTCATTCTATTCACACTAGACAGCAGTGCAGAGATGGCAGAGTAACAGGGCAGAGACGCAGAGGACGCAGCGCCGCAGGAGTAGTGTTCAATGAATTTTCACCGGTAATGTAACACAGCAACGTCGTTGAACTGAAATTGATTCAATCATGGACTTTTCGTGAGGGAAGGAATGAAGCCCTGCCTTAAGGAAGCCCTTATTACGGATGCTAAGCTGCTCGGTTGCGGTGCTGCTTTGAACTCTGAATGTGTCTTTAGGTAACGCACCTTGTCACCATGCAGATTTGTATTCATCTCGATTATTATATTATTCTACATCTGGCGGCGTGGTGAAGTGGTAAGAGGCGCTATTGACACCCGCACGGTCGAGTGATCGATCATGGCCCAGACTAACCGAGGCTTCCATCCGTCCAGGGTCGGATAAGTTGGTACCAGGCTTGTATGGGAAGGTGAAGACACTGGCTTTTTATAATGGCTTGCCTACGCAAGTAATTCTATTGTACAAATTCGCATTCACCATCTCTGAATGAAACACAAATACCGAGCGGGTCTGATCAGCGCCGGCACCTTTACCTTAACCTATTTACTATTATACACACTATTTCACCTCTAATTCACCTCTGTGATTAAATGTATGGATATTTGATCTCAGTTGCTGACGATGTTGCTCACAGCGACGGAATATCTTAAAATATCACATGCGATGCACTGTTTAATGCCGTCCTTTTCTAACTTATCTCCTGTCTAGCTTGTTGTGCTGAGAATTTCATACGTAAACTCAGTTTTGCCGAATCCGAATGTAAGCTGTATAACATGTACATCAGCACAAGAAAGAATGTTGCTGGATTTATACGATTCATTCAGTACAATTCAAACTATTAGGATTGATACGATAATCTCATTCCGTAAAAACTCGGCAATTCAAATAATCGTTATTTCGTTTTCGTGGCAGTCACTTGTTTTGTAAACACTTCACTCGAAGGCGGCAGTGGCAGCAGTGTGTCGTACTGCCGTGCCCATGGATTTGCTACCGCTTTCTGAAAGAAGGTGGCTTTGTTGTTGTAGTTTCGTTGAAGCAGCTAAGCGGGTACCTGATCTTCCGGTGGTTTGAAAATTTGTGCCGTTTTCACATTGGCGTTGGAGCCCGCCTTACGCGGTTGGGGTGTTTTCATTTGCGAAGCTGGCGTTTTCGGTTGTAGTGACGATGCCGGCGGTTGTTTAACTGGGGTGGTTGCCACTGGTTTAATTGGTGGTTGTGCTGTTTTGGGCTTAACATGGGCGATTGCTGCTTTGGGGGCCGCTGCTGGCCTAGTGGCCGGTGGTGCTATGTGGGAAGGTGCTGGTTGGGCGGGTGCTGGTGGGTGGGCGGGTGCTGGTGGGTGGTCCGGTGCTGTTACATGAGCCGGTGCTGATCCATGGGCCGGTGGTGCTATGTGGGAAGGTGCTTTGTGGGCCTGTGCTGGTGGGTGGGCCGGTGCTGCTGGGTGGGCCGGTTGCAGTACATGAGCCGGTGCTGATCCATGGGCCGGTGGTGGCCTAGTGGCCGATGGTGCTATGTGGGAAGGTGCCGGTTGGGCCGGTGGTGCTATGTGGGAAGGTGCTTGTTGGGCCTGTGCTGGTTGGGCAGGTACTGGTTTTCGCATGGGTGGTGTCACTGCTTTAACTGGAGGTGGGGCTACTTTAGAAGGAGGCGGAGCAACTGCTGTTCTGTCAGCTCCACTTGGAGCTACTCTTGGTGCTGCTGCGACTGTCTTCGCCACAGGAGGCGCTTGAGATTTTTGAACAGTAGGGACTGGCTTTGCCTTCGTTGGGGTCAATGGAGCTTTTGGTGGTATAGTTGGTGGGGTTTGAGCTGGTTTGGGAGGAACTAAAGCTGAAGGTCTAACCGGCGCCGGTGTAGCAATTTTCGCGCAAGCTGGTGACATCGGGGGATCTGGAGGTTTCTTGAGGTCTGGTGGTTCATCTGCTTCTTCTGCCGTTTGTAAGTTGGCCAAATTCTGGAATAATTGTATAACAAGAAAATTCGACAAATGTGGCGATTCAATAGCAAATTTTTTGGCAAGGTGGTGAAAATGCCCTCAAATATGTGTAAGGTAAGTGTAAAGTTGAGGAGCCCGTTCTTAATCGATGCCCCGAGGATTATACCAACTCAGTGTCTTCCCAATCCCAGATTTGTAACTCTGGTATCAATCCAGTTCACCATGGAATGTTGGAAGGCTTACGTGTCGGTACGAGCGTCAAACCAATGTTGACAAGCCGGGTGATGAAGGAAGACTGTGGCGATCTCAAGACTGATCGATAATCACAGGAGAGGAAATGAAGTATTAGGCCCTTGTTGTACGTTCGCTCACCCCCCAGCGTAACTCGTTCATTCAGTATTAGGCCCTTGTTATACATTCGCTCGCGGTGAGCGTCAGCGGCTTGCGAGCGGTGATCGCGGCTTGCGAGCGGTGATCAGACGCTGAGCACGCGACGCACGCACGCACGCGCCCGAAGCACACAGAGCAATGCGCGAGGTGATCGACCCACCCCCAGCGAAAGGGTCAATCGCAGTGCAATGCGCAGCGACTAGAGCGTGGAAGGTACGCGAGCGTGTGCATAACAGCCCGTGAGCGTCACCACGCCAGCGTCAACGTGATAACTCGTACAAACGTGTCTGGCCCCACGGTGTCTGATACTGAATGGACGAGTTACGCTGGGGGGTGAGCGAAGGTATAACAAGGGCCTAAGGGTTCTATGGTTCTATAAAGATAGAGGAGCTGACAAATCTCAGCGCTTGGACTGGTTGGATGCTCAGAGTAATGCTAGTGTTCATGCACTACTAGAAACGAAACCCAAACCTCATAATCGCCTCCAAGTTCAATTGCAGTTTTTTCGAGAATTTCTGGCAGCTGAAAAGAAAAAATTTGCTGAATGAGCTCATCCTAGTTACGCACACTTGCTGCTCTACTGTTTTGTTTGCGCTGCAATCGAGATTTAGGGTAGAACGAGGGCAGAGGGGGAGGACACAACGTGTTGGTCTGCAATATTGCGTCAACTCTATGCTGATTAAAATGTTATCATTGTTCACCCTGTATCATCTGTCGTCCCGTTGATCATCGATTTGCTCAAACGGGCGCCAGTAACGTCTCCATTCGTCCCTGTCGCGTGCCATGGTAGACCAGTGGGTCCTGCTCGCTCGAGGAACACGAAGAGCATCGAATTGATCGTTCAAGGATTTGACGAAGATTTCCGACCAGCGCAAAGGTGGGCGACCTGGTGTTCTTCTGACGTCCCGTGGAATCCAGTCAGTAACGGCTCTCGTCCAGCGGTCGTCATCGTGTTATCATTGTTATATCTATTGTTTCACTGCGTTTGTGTGAAAGATTGTGTAGAGTTCATGTGCCAAACATGTCTAAACCGACCGAGTTGATCATTAATAACGGTAGAGATGACAATGATAACACATTAGAGTCGACGTCATGTTGCAGACCAATACGCTGCACCCCAAACCCACGTAACGCCACCTTTCGTAACCAATTCACGAACACCGGAATGCACCTTCATTTTCATAACGTTACTTGGAAACGAGACTAGTGCGATAACTCCACACCAGGACGGATTCCCATTTGCGAAATAGTGCGCCGCGAGCAAAGACGCAGAGTCTGACTCTGCGATTCTGACTCTCTGGCCGCCGCGCACTCTATTCAAGACGCAGACTATTTCGCTTCTCTCTGCCCAGTTGCTTATTTGGGCCTCTGCATACTCGACGACGCGACGACGAGCATTCTCGTCCTACGTGGTGCCGTCGTGCAATGCAGTGTGTTGAGTGTAGAGTACACGGCACCGCCTTGGACGAGAATGCTCGTCGTCGCGTGTTTCGCTCAAGTGCACTTATAACTAGGAATTCGACGCGCAAACTGCTTGTCGCCGGGTATGCAGAGACCCTTTGGCGACAAAATAGTGTGCATTGTGAGGTCAAGCTAGGGGAGGAGCTCCGGGGTGGATGGGAATCCGTTCCGGTGAGGAAAAAACGTTCCTCTAGATGTGGGCCCGCAAGCATCAAGCAGTGTTTGCACTATCAGCTGACCCCTTTCGCTCCGCTGCCAAAGTGCCAACATTTCGATGCCAAATTCAGCAATACCCAGCTTGAGTAATATTGTAACTGGTGCAACATGTCGCATTTTATGTGTGCAAAGATGACAAACACTTAGTGTGAGCTTACCGGAGGTTCATCGAGTCTTTGTTGCCGTAACTCGCCACTGGCTGACTCCGCCTGACCCATTGCAGCGATCATTCAAACTGAACCTACTGAGCGATGTCGTGCTACTCTAGGAGTCCAATATCTAGTATCATCCGTCTTCCACGGTTATCAGCAGTTTTTCCTCATTCTTCGACTTTCTGGCGGCAGTGTTTGTGCTATCACTAAACAACTGTTTCAAGTATCTTTCACGTTCGACTCCATCTTTACCAGGTTTACAACATAAACTGTTTCATAAGCACCGGAGTAATGGTAGAACTATGGGCATTTTTTTCTACGTTCGAGTTTCTATTGACCTTGGCATAATGAATTAGAAGCCGGATACCGCTGTAGCGCGGTATCCGGCTTCTAATTTCTTTGCGAAAACCACCCATATCATCCACCAAGCACTAAGTAGCTTTTTAACCGACTACAGTCCAGTAGACGGGCGGAGAGGCGCACAGCTATTGTGGTAATACGTGCAGCGCTTTTTACTGCTCTACTCTGGTTTATTGCTGCAGTAGAGTCTGAAGCGGCCCTTATGCTGATCGATTTATAGCCTTTTGTTGTTGCGGCGACGTTTGCTTGCTAGAATGTCGGTATTGTTGCCTGCCACGCGAATTTGTTGATTAGAAAATATCCGGCCTCGACCGTTTTCCACAACAAGTACCTCAAACTTGGGTAATTAAACCTTTAATAACATTTCAGTTACACATAACGAGAAAACACACAAATACGAGAACGACAACTAGCTGTGAGAGTAACACATGAAAACATAAAATAAGGTTAAGGATGAGCTATCAGAATGAGACTTCAACGTACAGAAATCAATACGATAAACCTGACAATATGGGAGAATCTTCAAAATATTAACAACTATCATGATATGACCATACATTGCTTAACTATAGGTTAAGAGTGAGATTAATATCAAAGGAGATGAAAGTGACCTTGCTACATAGAGATAGAGAGAGAATCGAGCATGTCTCGAAAACCTACAAGTCTACAAGAAGGAAGTCCCTAGGAGGGGAACGAGATACTTGGAGAAAGAATACAAGGAACAGGATACGGAGCCGCCGCTCGCCGTCGCAGGAGAATCCTACTGAACCCCACTCGACCGCTCTCCATGGCCACGCCGCATGCTCCTATCAAGATCAGCGATGGATCCATCGGAGATCAACTTTACCACATCGGCCTACCTTGCTATATCGTTCACGTTTGCTTGTTCTTCTTGCTACTTCTTCCCTCACTTGTTCTATGCACTATTGCTCTAGATCACCCTATCACGAGTAAGAATATGGAGAACGGGGCCGGATGGTAGGAGAAAGGGTCGGCATTTGCCGACATTTGTTACGGATCTCACTCAATCTCGGATCTCTGTCAGTATGTCTTTGTAGAGAGTGTTACTTAATGGAATGCTTCATTGACGACTCTATTAACATCACTAACATCGCGCCAAGAGCTCTAGCGGCGGAATCTGCGTCTAAAGACGACAAGCAGGCCCAAACCTCAGGTCGTTAATGAAGAAGTCCACCCAACAACCTCGGTAAAGCAAACTAACACCAGAACCTTCCATTTTCAAAGAGAATATTTTCCTAATAGTGGCTCCAGCAGGAAAAATCCAATCGAAACCAGTCCGCCGCAGCGTCATCAGCACGGCGACAAACGCGCTCGGGTGTGGACGTGCTGCTGCTGAGGCGCGACGGTAACAGTAGTCTTACCTATGCGGCACACTGTACTGCACGGCTTGTGATTGGACACAGTGCTGTAAGCCACGCCCTTCGGCATCTCGTAACGCACTATTCGCGCGCGTCATGCATTGCGACGAACCAAGATGAGCTGATAAATAATGAAAACAAATAAGCAACTGGCTTCCAGAAGTCATTGTATAATCAAAATACTTATTGACGATTCCTGTACGATTCAGAATGGTAGACGCATCCTTAGCGGACTGATCAACGCTGACCCCTTAACCCTTTATTTTATAGCTGAAAACGCACCTGGAATCACCCCAAATTCTCACTTCGTATGTTAATAGCGTTTGT